>OV050030.1:413585739-415049489 GCA_920105625.2 Clusia tigrina
TTTTATTATATTTATTTTTTATTAAAATTATATTATTATTATTATTTAAATTATTTTTGTTACTTTTTATGTATTTGTTTATATTATTCATTTTTTTTTATT
This sequence comes from Clusia tigrina, assembly GCA_920105625.2. NCBI lineage: Eukaryota > Metazoa > Arthropoda > Insecta > Diptera > Clusiidae > Clusia > Clusia tigrina. The sequence goes on from OV050030.1 coordinate 413,585,842, forward strand.
TTCTTTTTTTTTATTTTTATTTATTATGATTTTTTATTTAATTTTTTTGTTTTTTATTGTTTTTATTTTATATAAAATTTTTTTGTTGTATTGTTTTTCTAACTATATTTAAATAAACCAAATACAACTCCACCCACTCACCTCCAATTCGAACTGAACATCGGAAGTCTTGACAAGATCGAGCACTTCCGTGAAGCTGGCGACCAAATCAATTTGGCAGGCATAACGACCGGTTTCGGCTTCAAAAACGGGAGTCGCTTCGTAAAATTCGACCAGCTGTTGGCCCAATGCTTGTTTGGACGTCAGGCGACAAGTGAACAGCTTCACTGGCATTTTCTCCAACAGGTGCGAACATCTGGATATGTTTTTAGCAATCTGGAAAATTGAAAGGAAATGGAATTAGAAGAGCACAGAAACCACCGAAACAGCATGTGAGAATCCTTACCAGGTTTGTCAACTTATCGACTTGCAAATGATTGCCCACCACCAAGTGTCCACGATATGAGGCGCCACTGAATATATCAAATGTTTTGTAGAGTTGAATCTGCAAAGGCAACGAGGGGGAAATCAATGCATATGTAAATGAAAATGTAAGACCATGCCCGCATTTGCTCACATACCATATCAAAATCACGGACTTCGACGTCGTACTTTATGTAACTGCCGCTGGCCTTGTCGCCGTTGGAAACCACAACTTTCTCACTCAATTTAGGACGACTGCCGAGCACTTTTCCAACTCCTGTGAAAAGAAAATCAAAAGAAAAGAAAGAAAAAGAAACTTGGTTTAGTGGAATTAAATATTAAAGAAGTTTCAGTTATAAAAGTAGAAAGGAAAACGGAAGCAGTCTCACGAAATCCCAATTCAACTGAAGTCCACGACTTAGGGGAAAAGAAACGAACGTTCGTTTACTGTGTCAAGCAATAATGGTGCAGCTGAAGAGTAGGCATCTGATGAGAAATCAAATGTTTCCCCGGAAACTGGAACTTCCCAGGAATGTTCACGATTATTCACTCCGTTTTACAGAATATGAATGGGTGAATATATTTTATGGTGAGTCGTTCCGTCTATATATGGGTTTGACTTCATATAAAGTTTCAGCAAATTAACTGCTTTAGTTCTCGAACTGATCCAAGAACCTTCTCCCAAATGTTAACCCACATTTTCTTGTAACATTTCAACAATTATCTCTTTTTGTTCTTGAGATACAATCTTCAAAAAAACTTTATATCAATTGTTAATACCCTCCAAGAAATTTGTATATGCTTTTCCAAATCCAGTGAGGCGAACCAAATCCAGTGCGCAAACTAATTTTCGTAACAATATGAATATTCTTTTTATTTACTACATGAGTGTGAATCTGCTTTCCTGTTATAACCACACTAATCCTGTTTGAGGCAGTCAATCATTAATAATAATTTTATTGTAGTCATGATCGGACAGCGGTGATCCATGTGATCACCGCTGTCCGATCTATTAGACCCTATTGGTTTAGTACCGGTATTTTCCAGTAATGCCATAGCATTTCATCCGTTTGGTGATGTCAAAGCATCCCAATTACAGTCATCAGGTCCTTGTCTACCCAGATGTTCGTTATCTAAAGAAAGGAAGTAGTTGAAAGTCATGTTCTTTCATTATCTTTTTCGCTTTATGGATGAATTGGAGAATGTCCATTACGGGAGCATTCTGTATTTCTACCAGAGCCAGCTGGTCGCGGTGGAATATCTTCATTCTAGTCCTTGCCAACGCAATGCAGTTGCATAGTATGTGCTCTGTGGTTTATTCTTCTTCTCTAAACAGAGCCGTATCCTCTAGGATGTGGATTTGGTCAGGTGATATTTCAGGTAGTAATTATATTTCAGTTGTTAGAAAACCTACTATTTTCCCTATGTCTGCTTTGCACATATTGCGCCGTTCTTTATTATAGGTGAATGGCCTTACCAGTCTTTTGGCTTGGTGAAGTCCCTCTATCCCTTCCCAGTGTGACATTCTGAGACTATGTTCCCAGTTATCTACCCTAAATTTAGCCTCCGCCCAGTTGATACCACAGTATGGCTCTGGACCTATGAGGCTTGCTACGGAACAGGTCCCGGCCAGTTCGCCAGCAATTTCGTTGCCTTCGATCCCTGAATGACCCGGAACCCAGCAAATTGCAACCTTATTTGTTGCACGTAAAGATTGTTGGTTTAATGAAGCGTTCTTCCACCAGTTTGGATTCTAAAGAATAAGAAGCTAATGCTTGTAATGCAGCTTGACTATCTGAATAGATATATGCGCGCCCTTTATACCCCTTTTCAGATTTACCCTTCCTTACGCAGTTTGAAATTGCTTGAGTTTCAGCCTTGAAGACGCTATTGGTTCCGAGATTTTGGTATTGAGTCCATAGACCCCTGCACCGACTCCAGTGTTTGTTTTTGACCCATCTGTGAGTCTGTCAATCATTTATGGAGCAATCCACAGTCCACTTAAATTACGATATGAAAATCATCAGATACGAAACTAGAGAAAATACTCTATGCCCACATCACCTCATCTGTGTATGCCAAATTGAACATGATGCCAATGTAACAAATTTAAAGAGGACTTCAGGAGAATTCAAAAAGCACCTTGCCATGAATCACACCTTTTATCATGTGAAGCGAATCCTTATCCTCACGTCTGACTGATTCTTGACAACATATTATAGTATTTTTGGAATACTTTGTTTATCCTAAGAAGACACCTACACACACTCACATTACTTTATGTCCTGTTCACTTGAGGAACAAATCAGCAAGGAAATCACATCCATATGAAGGCAGGGTTTTCAGTTTGCACAGATTTTTTATGTTTGCATCTGCATTGTGTATTTTGTTACTTTATTGGTATTGGGATTATTATAATTAACGGGAAGTTTTAGTTATTCAAATTAGGCATTAAAAGTTAATTTCCATTAATAAATTTATTATTATAATAAAAACAAAGTGCCTCATTGAGCATGAATATTAAAAACCATATTAAAAAGGATACGCAAACTACCATTTTACTATTAAAAAAAAATTGCAGCACTTTCCCTAATAACTAATGTACGCACATCTACACACGCCCACACATCCACACACCCACCCACCCACACACAAATGGCGACAACAAAACAAGTAATTAAAATGCAAATATCGATGGAAATTGTATATTTATGAAAATTGCTTTTAAACAGCTCATTGTCGAATAACGAAGCATTGCCCTTTCGTAGTATGGAATGTTGTTTTATGTTTAGCGCCAAATAGAGTACAGTTAACACCAAATGAACGGTCAATTTCACTGCGTGGGTGGAGACCAAAATCCGTAGTTTCCATAAAACACAACTTGGGTGTTCAAAACTCCCATGTCTTCTGGAAATGAACTCTTGCTCCTTTGCCAGCACTGGTCACAAATGGCCTGTCAATATTCATGTTCTTATTTCGAACAATATTCCTTTCTATGCACAAGCCATAAAAACTCGTATTTGACAGCACTGTTCTAAGTTATCAAAGTGTTTCAATCCCAGCATAAAAACTCTGAATTGGCAGCATTAAGTTATCAAAGTGTTTCAATTCCAACATAAAAGCTCGAATTTGGCAGCACTGTTCAAAGTCACCAAAGTTTTGGCACCCAAACATAAAAAATCGGATTTGGTAGCATTGTTGCAAGTCACCAAAGTTTTGGAACCCGAACATAAAAACTCGGATTTGGTATCAGTTTTGCAAGGCATCAAGTTTGACAATTCCAACTCGTTAAAATTAACGACTTGTAGCCCCATATAAAAATCATCATGTGGGTGGTGGATATTGTTACGAAATCACGGAATTGTATGAAAAAATGTGCCCGGAACAATTGCTTAATAATTTAGCTTTAGGTCTACAGACCAACTCACTCAAACCACTATGGGTCCATTGCGATATCACCGCGTAACACCACACCTCTACTTTACTTGTTAAACCATTTTGAGCCCGTAATAAAATGCAGGATTTGTTTGACTTTCGCGCCAGAAGAGAGTTGAAAGCGTATTTGCCTAGAGCCCAGCTCTGCTTCTAGCTAGAACCGAGCACCTACAGAAGAGATATACCACAGTCTCCTCCTCCTCTTCATCCCTACAGATTCTGCAGAATTCATGAGAGAATACTCCCAGCCTGAGAGCATGCCTGCCGAATAGCCAATGACCAGATATACAAGCCACAACCTTAGAGATATCTTCTCTCGTAGGGCAAGCAAGTCTCTAGATTTTTTCCTATCAAGTTCCGGTCACATTAGCCTAGTCGTTAAGCAAGTGCCTTCGTTTGCCCCAAGACCTATTGGCCTCACGCGCGACGCTATCCTTCAACATTAGTTTACAGGTGGCAATTGTTATTCCAACCTCGCATCTGTCCGTACACAGAGGAAGGTTGGTATCCCGGCTGGCTAGCTCGTCAACCCTACAGTTCCCTTCAAAATCTATATGTCCAGGAAACCCATAAAAGGCGTACCCCTGAAAACGGTGCTAATATCATTTAAGGCTGAGAGGCAGCCCTGAGCAACATTTGATTTCAGTGTCACCGAGTTCATTGACTTGATGGCCGTCTGGCTATCCGAGTAGATAGTTATAATGTTTTTAGTTCCGGCGTGTCTACGTAAGTACACGGCTACCTCCTTTATGGACCTCTGCTTGATAAACACTGCAGTGGTTGGGGAGACGGAACGAAAGTTCCAGTCACAGTTCTTTTGAGAAAACTCTAAAGCCGACTCGTTGATGTAGAAGTTCAGTTCGAGTGAGAGTGCGTAGTTCTCTCCGGAATATTCACTCGTTACTCTCTCCAGTGGCGCCTGGGTTGGTTGAACATTGCGTTGGAAAAGGCAATTTTTTGAAAATATTGCTATAGAACTCATTGTATGGACTTGTATGAGAAGGAAATGCTTAACTCACTTTAATTTCTTTGAGAGCTGGTAAAAAGTTGCCTCTCCACTGATGTTAGCCGAACTAGATTAGATGTACTGAAAGGATAATATAGACTGCGAAGATCTGTTCTGATGCCTTTTTTTACTTAAGCAATGAGTATAGACCCATCTTATATATACACATTCTGTCAGATATATTGTCAGGTAAGGAGAGGAACTTATGTATTTGGGATTAACGGATCTTGCTGTTATTCGTATTAAACGGATCTTGTTCTTATTCAAGATGTACTCTCCAAAGAACTTGTGCGTTTTGTGAACGAGAGCTTCGCATTTAATGTAGTGAGGTATCATCAAGTTCCCCACAGAATCTACAGATGACATCTGGGACTAGACCCAACTTTTTCATATGATAATTAATTCTACAGTGGGCGCTTAAAACGCCAGTGCTGACTCTTAATTTGCTCCAAGGTATGTTTATCAACTCTGGTACTTTCAGAAGTGGTACTTAAGCCTCCCAGATTAGGTTTGGAACTTCAAAGTCTAGGAAGATTCTTCCACGATTGACTTATTTTTGCATTGGTGCGGTTTCTTAGCAGGTCTTTAATAATGTTGAATGATAGTACACAGAAGCAGCAACTATCCTTAGTAAGCTATCAACCTTCTCATTTCCTACTAATCATATGTGGTCTGGTACTCGTAGTAGAGATAGTTTGTCAATACTGCATGGGGAGTTCAGTTTCCGTATATAGTTCCATACAACTTGAGACCTTCAATGCTGCTTGACTGTCAGATAGTACCACAATGTTTTCACCCCGATACTTCCTGTCAATATTAAACTGGGCACACCTTCCCATAGCGTGAATTTCCGTCTGAAAATTATTGTAAAAAGACCTATTGTTTCCCAGTAGTTGTTTCTAGCTCCAAATACTCCTCCCCCATTTCCGTTCATAGTCTTAGATACTATTGTATACAATAAGGAGTTTTCTCGTGCTTCATGCAAAACCATACCAAGGATTTAATTAAAACTTTAAATTCGCAAAGAAAAATATTTAAAACTACAATTTCTGGAGCACTGAAAAATGAGTACATACCTGTAAATTGATCGATCGAAAGTATATGCTCATCAGAGCTGGTCCAAGTCGATGATAAGCTTAATGGAGAATCGAAGCATATAATGTCACCGACAGAGAACATGGTCTGTGTTGTTGGCAGCCACAAAACAGCAACAACAATGAAGTTAACAGTCAGCAGCAGGCGGCACACAACGTGAGCATCAGAGCGAAGGCAGGAATACAAGTTGAGTGCATTTCCAATTGGTTTGGCATTGGTTTTCATAACGCGCATACCGTGCACGCAGGTAATGGTAATGATGGTAATGATGGTAATGATTGGTTATGATGGTGTTGGTAATGACAACCAGACGTCAGCATCATTGCATCATTGCACCATTGGAAACACGTTAGTTAGTTCCGAAAGAAAGTAAAGGAAAATATAAAATAAAATCAGTGACAAAGTATGAGAAAACATTATAATAAAAATGTATAAAGTCTGTCAGAATAGAAACGAGATATGCCAATGAATGTTTTTATTCTCGTTCTGCGTTTCAGCTGGAAGGAAGGGGTCACATATCTTAAAAGCTATCAACAATTTATCAAATAATATATTTATAGGTCTAGTTAAGAATGGCAATATAGCAGCCCTTAAGACTCTAGAATGACCCTTTGTGACACCGCATGGGACACAGGTCTCAGTTACCAGGCCCTCTCGAAAGTCCAACCATTTTGAGCTTTTGATAAAGCCATTAATGGAACCTCTTTTTTATGTGAAATGCCCCCCACGGAGTCCAGGAAGCAGTCTCCCCGAAAAGTGTTTCTCTTTTTGAACAGCACACGTACAGATTAGGTATTTGGTGGACCTCTTGCTACTACTCATGCATGCAACTGCTGCAAAAAGTCATTTGAGTCGATTCCTAATTTGCTGTCATGAGTAACCAGGGTCCAGTGTTCACTTATGAAGGTTCCTATATTTTATCTACTTAGGGATAGTATATCATTTGAGCAATTGACATTTATTTCAGGCCAGGTTCGTCTAAGCTATTTTGCATCCTACTCTTTCAGACCAACACCTGCTCGCTGTGTCTAAGGATGTTGTATTTATTTAAAGCTTACATGTAGCTATGGGAATACCAAGGATTGGCCCAGGCGGCGGTTCATCCGCGTTGCAGTTCCCTGGTATATCCCTGTGGCTAGAAACCCAGCTCAGATGCAGATAAGTCTGCTTAGCTATATCATCTATAGATTTGTGGCAGCTCTTGACGGGCTTTTGATATGATTGAAAGTCATTCAAATTGAAAGTAAAATCATCAGTTATCAGCTGATTAGAATTGGCGGTGCTTGATTAATTTCCAGACCTTCGGTTTTTTAGTTCTAATCTTTAACGATGAAAGAAGCCACTATCAACTTCTTTCACTTTAAAGGCATATAGCTTAGTCATGAGTATGGTGTCCAAACTAGGATTAACAAAGACAATATGAATCTTGGCAGGTATAATTCTATACAACCCCCGGGGTGCTGCACTCTAGGATTCGAATTTCTCAAGAAATTTTCTTTTCGGTCTTAGTTGGCGCAACTAAGGTGGTCCATTGTCCCATTCTGTTACTGTTGCGTTGTATTCAGTGATGTCTGTGAAGCTGCCCAGAAACTCAGAATTCATAGAGAGTTCCAAACACGTTCCAATTGATTCATACACAAATATAGGTCTAATCACGGCAACATACAACCAGTCATTCACTATAAAAGCCACCAGCATGAAGGTTGAAGGTTCGAATCCCCCTAGGCAGGATGGACATGATCTGAAAATGCTTCTTTCTAAATCTTTTTCTCTTCAAGACGAAGACCTCAGTTGGTGGTGAGTACTCAATCCCCAAACCGCGGAGGAGACAATTAATTAAGATGTAAGAATGGAGGTTGAATGTAGGTTGAGAGTTAGAATCCCCCTGGTCAGTCAGGATTAGCATGGTCTCTCTGAAAATGCTTCTTTCTAAATCTTTTTCTCTTTAAATCGAAGACCTCAGTTGGTGGAGAGCACTCATTCCCCAAACCGCGGCAGAGACAATTAATTAAGATGTACGAATGGAGGTTGAATGGAGGTTGAGAGTTAGAATCCCCTGGTCAGTCAGGACTTTGGCATGGTCTCTGAAAATGCTTATTTCTAAATCTTTTTCTCTTCTAATCGAAGACCTCAGTTGGTAGTGAGTGCTCAATCTCCAAGCCGCGGCAGAGACAATTAATTAAGATGTAAGAATGGAGGTTGAATGGAGGTTGAGAGTTAGAATCCCCCTGGGCAGGATTGGCATGGTCTGAAAGTGTGTACTTCTAAATCTTTTTCTCTTCAAGACGAAGACCTCAGTTGGTGGTGAGTACTCAATCCCCAAACCGCGGAGGAGACAATTAATTAAGATGTAAGAATGGAGGTTGAATGTAGGTTGAGAGTTAGAATCCCCCTGGTCAGTCAGGATTAGCATGGTCTCTCTGAAAATGCTTCTTTCTAAATCTTTTTCTCTTTAAATCGAAGACCTCAGTTGGTGGAGAGCACTCATTCCCCAAACCGCGGCAGAGACAATTAATTAAGATGTAAGAATGGAGGTTGAATGGAGGTTGAGAGTTAGAATCCCCTGGTCAGTCAGGACTTTGGCATGGTCTCTGAAAATGCTTATTTATAAATCTTTTTCTCTTCTATTCGAAGACCTGAGTTAGTAGTTAGTACTCATTCCCCAAGCCGCGAGGAATTAAGATAAGGTGCTCGTTAAGATACGTATTATAAAAAATTCAGGGTTTCATGACACATTCCAGTCCCCTATTGAGACTCTTTTTATCCTCTCTTCCGTTTAAGAGCACCATGTGAGGTTTTTTCAGAAAATAGCTGCCAATAATTGGCTTCTTCCGACAGGATCCCATTCCCAGTTATTAAATCAGACTATTTCAGCGTTGGTGGCATTATCTCTTATGGAAACACCCTACACTTGCTGAGAAGTGCTGCTGACACGAAAAAGCACACGACACACTTAATAAATATAAATATTTGCACCACAGTTTTAGTTGCATGCATTTTCAGTGCCTGCCCAGCAACCCAACCCAAAGCCACCCCATATTCTATAAAGAACCAAAAAAAACTTGACAGAGTGCACAATGTTCTGGTTGTGTTTACCTTAATTGGGTAAATATATTTGGATTCTGCCACTGACAGCTTGATGTAATCCTCAGCGTGTTTAACTCCGGTGGTATCCTTTAAGCTTATGGCAATCATGTTGCTTGTTTCACGTGGTAGATTTATCTGCGGGGAGAGATGAAGCAAATAAAAATTTATGTATTAGTTCAAACTGAAACAAAAAAGCAGCTGAAATATCAACAACAAAAATTGCAGTTTAAGGGAAAAAGTTTCGAAACTGTGAAAAATAAAACGCATTACTTGTAAAATCAAAAACAAAAATGTATAGAAAACGGGAGATGTGAGGCCACTACCAACCGAACCAACTACAACCGGCCCGCCTCGGTCCGAAACAACACACCATGATACTCGTATCCTCGGCGGAACAGTGAAGCGGATTAAAAGATGACATTGCCACAGAACGAACGCATTGCACATTTTTATGTTGCTGCTCGACTTCCTCCACTTGCTCACCCTGACCGCGCTGCGGCACACGCCGTGCGAGTGGAAAAGTGCTGCAGCCACGCCAAGAAAATAAGGCACGGACAGAAAAGAGGAAAGTGGAGAGCCCAGGATTTAGTTTATAAGACGCTTGCTTGTGGGACTTTTATAAATTTAGAAAAAACACATTTCTTTGCCTGGTTGTTGTATCTACTCCCAGCGGGACGTTGTCGTGCGCGTATTGCGCTTTTGACCATGATACCGGTCACTGGAGCATTTACGTGTGCTCGTACGTTGTGGCGAACTAATGCGGCATGAACAAAATTCAAAAGAATACTCTGCCAGTGGGGATTTTGTAGATTGCGCTCTTGGAATATCAACTCAGGTGGTGTGTCGTTGTGATACAGGCGTTCTTCTAGTTTTTACAGTGGCTCACTGAAGTTAGAACACTATATCCTTTAAAGGAAATTGTTTCTAAGGTACAGATGTTAATGCTATGACAGGAGAGTATCTGGGACAAACTTCTTATACTTTAGGTTGATGCTGCTGGACCTACCAAAAGAGAGAGCACTCATTTTAACCGGTTATGGTGTTGTGGAATCTTAGTTTATAGAGTTGACAAAGTTCCAAAAACTCGAAGTGATTTCATATGAAGACAACTGCACCAGCAGCTTGGGTCTTTTATGTATTTCGAAGTGCTAATCCAATATAGAGAATATATATTTTACTATGGGAGTGTAGTACTAACAATACGGGAATCAAGTCAAAATTCATGACTAAAAATGAATAAAAATTGCATTTGGAATACATGCACAACATTAAAGAAGCCCACTATCTGCCTGTCTTATTCCTGCTTATATTATAAGTCATTAATTATGATGTCCTTTCATTATAAGTAAACTATGTTACAGTCCCTTTGGACTAATTTGCTTAAAAAAGATTACAATATTGAATCTCATTGTAGAAAATACATGTGAACCGAGGAAGCATTCACTTGCGAATTGGTTAGGTTAGGTTAGACCAACTCACTCAGACCACTATGGATCCATTGCGATACTCACGCATGGCACTATCCCTCAACATCAATTTACAGGTGGCAATTGGTATTCCAACCTCGTATCTGTCCGTACATAAAGGAAGGTTGGTACCCTGTCTGGCTAGTTCATCAGCCCTACAGATCCCCTCAATATCCATATAGCCCTACAGATCCCCTCAATATCCATATATCCAATATGCCCCGGAATCCATATTAGGCATACCCTAAAATGATGCTGATATCATTTAGAGCTGCCCGAAAATCCTGAGCAACCTTTGATTTCAGTACCACCGAGTTCATTGACTTGATGTCCGCCTGGCTTTCCGAGTAGATATTTATAATATTTTTTTGTTAAGGCGTGTCTACTTAAGTACACGACTACATCCTTTATGGCTAGGACCTCTGCTTGATAAAAACTGCAGTGATCGGGGAGACGGAACGAAAGTTCCAATTCCAGTTCTTTTGAGAAAACTCCACAGCCGACTCTATTGTCAAGCTTGGATCCGTCGGTGTAGAAATTCGGTTCCCCCCTTTTCCATGGCATAGTTCCCTTCTAGATGGAATATGTGTCTTGAAGTGCCTATCAAAGTTGAGATTAGATATAAAGTGATCAATGTGTTGGAAACAACTACTACAGGTTTGCACCATAGTCGAGTGGCCAGTCCTCAGATCATTCCATAACGCCGTGCATTTCAGCCTTAGCGCTGATGCGGCCTACCAGATCTAGTGTAGGTAGGTTGAGTATCACTTCTAATGCTTTAGTTGGGGTTGTGCTTAAAGCACCGGAAATGCACAGAAAGGCAATTCTTTGGACCTTGCTCAGGAGATTCAAATAGCTTTGTTTTTGAGTGGCTGGCTACCACAAAAGTATTCCATATAGCAATATAGGTCTGACCACCGAAATGTACAGCCAGTGCATAACTCGTGGTGATAACCCCCACCTGATTCCGACCGCTTTTTTACATGTGTACAAAGCAATATTGGCCTTTCTAACTCTTTCTTCAATATTAGGTTTCCAGGTAAGTTTGCTGTCTAGTATTAGTCCCAAACATTTGATCGTCTCATTCATCGGAATTTCCACACCTTTTTATGTTAGCGGGGAGACCGTAGGAGATCTATTTTTCTTAAGAGTATTAATTCCAATTGGTTGTTGTAGTTGTAAGTGAGAATTATTAATAAAAATAATTATTTTTAATTCTTTAAATTATACTGGGACGAAATTGCAGTTCTATATTCATGAGTAAACATGAATAAGTTTTACGTTGAAAATAAAAGTAGACAGTCTGCAACCTCGGCGACTGTGCTTCACGTCAATGCAGATGCAATCTGTTTTTCTTATCCAGTCATGGAAGATACATCAATCGTACTGTCCCTTTCTCTCACACATGATAGACGCATTTGCACCAATTCTTATGCACACTGAACAGGAGGGTAGATTCTAATTCAGATGTGGCCGCTGTAGTAATAAATGTGGTTTCAATAGAAACTGTAAACTTTTGCTCATATTCTTCTATCTATTATATTTAAATCTTCTATATCTTTCATATATTATCACCGAAAACGACTTTAGACTTGAGATTAAGCGACGAATCACGCTTGCTAATAGTTGTTACTACGGGGCTCCGTAAGCAAATGTGCCATCTTTCGACCGAAAAACTGACGCCCTACAAGATGTTTATCCCGCCCGTGCTACTTTATGGCGCAGAAGCGTGGGTCATCTCGCAAATTCATGTTGCCGGGGCTTGGGTGTTCGAGAGGGAAAGTCCTCCTGAAATATTCGGTCTGTTCGTGTGGTATCACTAGCTTGGACATGTCGTCCGACGATGGACGAAGAAGCTCTAGCGAAAAAGGTGTTCGCAGCGGATGGCGGTGGACGACCATGCCTCCGATGGAGGATCCAAGTCGTGGATACGATTTGAATCAATGAGTATTTTCATTTATATTCGTACTTTAATCACACGAGCCTAACTTATTAACTAAACGGAACCTCACGTAAATTGCTTATCCATCTATAAGCTCTAGCACTGCTCTCAATTCCTACAGGTCCTATTATACCCTAGAATCAACAAAATTAGTTCATTGGTTCACTTCGAGTATTTAAAGACATTCCAGACGAGCTTTCAAGGCTAACGGGGGGACGAAAATACAAATAAGCGCAGGGTTTATATATCTACGGAGGCATTCTCTGACACACACACTCTATTAGAGATCACGTCAGCTTTTGACACAAAAGATATTTTAGGTCGCATTGTCGGCAAAGGGACAAACTACGTCTGCTTTTATTATAGGTGGAATAGTGCCTGGGTGTGTAGCCTTATACAAGCACCTGAAGCACTCGCAACTCGGTTGCTCCTTTTGAACCCATTAGTATCCTATGCTTGTGAGCCAATTGAAGTAGTAGTTCGTATATAATCAGAGACAAGGCTGTAGATATAGTACTGTCGTCTTTGCCAGTTATCGTCATTTGGGACCTTCCATAGTCGAAACTGATATATATGCTGTTTAGCTTGGCTAATGCCCCAATTTTATTATCAGTGATTGGTAGATTGTCCCTCGCTAACCATCTAAGCACATTTGCTCTGTTACCAGAATATTTTGTCAGGGGAATTAATGAAAACATGGTCTAATCCTGTACCATTGATTACAGGTAAGTTCCAATTCTGATGGAAGCAGAGGGATGATGGAGAACAACTTCATCGTCCTCCTAATTTACACAATTTCTATGCAAATCTTGGATACTAAGCCAAGAAGTCTGACTTCGGGGGTCATACAAGAGTAAGTCGACAGGTATACATCAGCTGCTATATGAGTCTTATTACACAATAGTGGACTTTGGGGTCTGTGATTGTTTAGTCTAGCCTAGGATATCTAGAATATATGGTACTACTACAGCTGGAACCAGCGGGACTTGTCAGGCCATCTCCCCTATTACTCGCACAATTGCCAATCACTTCCAAGCTTACTTTAAAAATTAAGGCTTTTACTGCTTCCACTTACCGGCTCACCTTTACTTTTTTCAGCTTATACAAAATGGCAGGATTAACTTTATCTGTTCGTTAGTACCTAAATTATAATCAACACTCACCGCCACAGTGAAATTATTGCCAATCTGCACGTCGACAACATCCTTGGTGGACAATTCCGTTTTAATATCATTGAGATCTTCAATATTGTGGGAGAATTCGTTGCCCAGATTATCGTGCAGCGACACTTTCAATACGAAATTCATGCCGCGCGGTATTTTGTGTTCTGTCTTCTTCAATTTAACTGTCGGGTATTCCAATGAGGTTAAAATGTACTGCACATTTTTCACTTCAATGCCGATGGCCAACGATTGTTCGAATGTCTTTGCCTGCAATGCGTACAACATAATATAATGGATCACTCTACGTGGCAGGAGTGTTTGTGCAACTTACAATTATTAAATCTCTGCCGAGTGTGTCCTGTGTGCGCACCACACCATCCGATGTTACTTTTACAATGCCATTGCTGTCACTATCTGGCTTATAGACGGCCTCATCCAGGTTGGCCTTGAGTTGTATAGTCGAGCGCGGCGCCACTAGAATCCAGTCCATGCGTATGTGCTTAGGTGAATCCAATTCAAGTATTTTGAACACTGATACAATTAGGAAAAAGTGTTTATGTATAGAAAAAAGATATGTGAAATCGTACTTACCTACAACTTCCACTGAGGTGGATATCTTTTGTCCCGCTGGCAGTTCAACGGTGGCTGTGAGTTTAGTTTTACCAGGATTCAACGCTTTCACACGCACCGAAATTAAATCAGTGTTGGAGTATTCAATGCCTACACATTTGTTATGATTATATATATTATATATATTATATATATATATATATATATATATATATATATATATATATATATATACATATATATATATATATATATATATATATATATATATATATATATATATATATATATATATATATATATATTATTGGGTAAAAGAAAAGATCCCATTTAGTGATTTTATTCGGTTCGAGACTGGCAATATATAATTATATTTTATATATAATAATTGTCTAATTTGTTGAAAATTTTGTTAGTTCCGTATCTGTTCCTGACATGAGACTCCCCCAATCAAGATCATCGGAGAACTAATTATTTTATTATGCGGACAGGCTGTGAGCGTTGTTTGATAACTTATGGAAACAATGCCGTATCGTTAATGTCCACTTTATACTACTTTCCTATGCAGTGAAATATATGATCAACTAGAATGACTTACCAGCATCCGCAAATATGTTGTATATATCGACAACATCCGGTTCATTTGTACTCCAAGTGACATGCATATTTGCCAAAGTGCCCAGCACCATGGGGGACAAATCGGGCATGCCTAAAATGAAAAGCAATTTATAGACAAAATATAAATATACATATAACGAACAGTTTACCCCAAACAGCCGCTGGCATTACTGCACCACTACGTATGCGTACCAATGGTGTTTTGATTTGGATATTCAGCAATGGCACAACATGCACTTCCACTGTGTCCTCCGATACTACCACTTCTTTACCATTGGCAGGATTTGTCATAATACATCTACCGGTGATTTTCGTCTCACCCAAGTTGTATGCAGTAACGATAGCAGACTCCATGGCTGAAATACCACGAAAAAGTGGACTTAAATAGTGACACAATAGAGCAACAAAAGATTTTCGGTACTTACAAATAACCTTTCTATCGTAAACTTGGTACTCAATATTAACATCCGGCTGGGGTCCACCCAGGTAGTATATCTGCAGGCTTGACCCAATCACCAGAGTTGAATTGCGAGGATAGAGGCGCAATGGAGGAAACACCTTAAAGTAAAATGAAGCAAATTATTTAAATTAAAATATTTTTTCTGCCGTTGATATGGAATGGTGACTTAAGATCCATGGATATACCGTCCATTGTCCACTTGATTTCGAAATTAATGTTTATCAATGATTAGTTCATCAATTTACCTTAGATTAAGTTTTAAAAACACATTGAATCGATTAACTATCAATTAATTGTAAAATTAATGTAAAAACTGAATGAAAATTCACGCTATTGGAATATGTCAGCCTTGGTCTTGAGTTCATTTGATTATGTTCATTTGAATTTGCTCATAATCTCAATTATCATTAAGTCTATCCATGGTCCTTGAGTCACCTTCATCGTTGATACCTACTTGTATATTGAGGGGTTCACTGGAGATAACTGTTTCATCATTACCGCTGCGGAATACGATTTTCGTTTCACCAAGATTGTTACCAGTAACAATGTATCTAGATAAAAAGAAACAAATTATCATTATTCCAGCAGTTAATCTATAAAAATAATCCGACTACCATTTAAGGTCAGTAACTCAAGGTCAATATAAGATTGATTCTACCTGGAATAGCTACAATTCCAATAATTTACTTTCTGTACTTAATTGTTACTCCATAATATCGGCTCTCTAATATTTCCTTCAAATATTCAGTGGGCCGTGCATTGCAGAACCCACAGGCCACTTGAGTGTCGCACGTTATCCCCCTTTCCTTACCTTATTTCACCTTCATCCAAATCGTTTTGATCGCCCAATTTAACACTCAGTATGTCGGCATTAAACACATTCTCTGACAATTTGTACATTTTCAAATCCAATGGATCGATGTGCAGTAAATCATCATTGGAATCGTACAGTTTGATGATGGCCTCAATGGATTTTGTGCGTTCAACACGGTCAGGAGCCTCGACGACTATCGAGCCAATGGACACAACAGAGATGGAGAGATAGGCTGGGTCCGTGAGCAAGCATCGGTCGGTCACCTCAATTCGGGTCTGAAATTAAATAATTTGTTAGTAAAGTTTTCAAATTGTGAAAAGATTCACTTGTCCACTTACATGGCCAATGCGCAGCGGAGTCAGTATGAGCTGCCGTTGCTTGACATCCAAATCCACACTAACGATGCCATGCTCAGACACTTGAAATTCATAATAGCCGCTGCCCTGAGCAATTGGTATGTAGTCGCGTCGATTGAGGGCCATGAAAATGCTTATGTGATCGGTTGGAAAGAGGGTGCTATTCACGGCCATGAAGCGTATCTCGTTCTCGATTAGTGGCGTGAAAACTTCTTTAGTTTTAGGCTGAAATTATACTTTCTTAATCAAAGAACATTGAAAGCAAGCAAAGGTACTTACATTTTCTATCCCGAAATTTGGTTGCTCCGGTTGTATATCAAACTTACGCAAAACAGTCGCTTCGTAGTGAGTCACAATACCTTTAATGCGAAAATTGTGGGCCACATCAGCAATGCTTGTTATTAGCAGATCTTTGCCCGGCAAACGCACCCCTTCGATTATCTCCACTTCGCTTTGCCGATAGTGTGGTATGGAGTCGCGCTGATAACGATCATCGCCAGCAGCAAACTCCCAATCGATGTACAACGACGATATATTCATAAGTTTACGGTTCTTTGCATCCTGCACCTCGATCTCAATTTCAAATTTATCATCGCGTTCCTTAAGATGTAAGAACGAGTTTCTCTTCTCCAATGGGCATGTGGAACGTAATTCCTCCGTGGCGTACAGATTGAGAAAGCGAGGCTTGACACAGTGCACTTTGGTCACAACATTGGATATGTAGGGCTCAAAATTTGCGGCTAGTAGCACGTTATGCACATTGATGGTTAGATCAGTTTCTCCCAACTTGCGGCAAATTACTGTATATGCGTGGATGGAATTCTGCGAGTCTACTTCGTAATCAAGTACTTCGGCAACTTGCTGATGGTATACCACGGACTTGGTGAGTTCAGCCTCCAATGTGAAAATCCGTTGAGGCCCATTGGCGTAGATAATATTACGCGACGCGCCAATTGGAAGGACAATTTCGTTTTCAATGGGATTTAGAATTGTCAGTGGCTCAAACACACTCAATGTGACCTCGTCCTTGAGCACTTTATCTTGGAATTTGTAGTTCAGACGTAAATGCGACATACCGATAGCCGTGCTACGCAAGTGCACCACCTGACAGGCTCCATTAATGATATTCTGCGTTGGCGCACTGTTGTCCACTTGGAATATTTGATTGGAAAACTCAAAATCGAATACCAAGTTCTCACACTTTGTAAACGGCACAAATGTGTGATTTATGTAAGCATAAACTGCCACATGTAGACGCACATAATCCCCTAATGCGGTCTCAAAATTGTACTTTGCAATTTCCAGCTTCACAGGTGGAAGAAAGAATACTTCCGCGTGACGCGAAATCTTTTGATTTTTAGTCAAAGCTACTTTTATGCTAGCATGTGCTGTGAGCAATGAACCCGCCTCTAACGTGTCATAACTGTTCCGACCCTCCACATTGCGTATGACAGTTGTGGCTACTCCACTCTGGCTGATTTGTAGAACACGCGAGTTGTGTGAGTGCCAAGTGTATGAACCATCACCACCTTTAGCATGGAATTGCATCTTCTGTGTCTTAATAATCGAAGGATCATAGGGCAGAATAACTTTGCTAGGAGATAGTACAAGATCGCTAAAAATTTGCAGTTCAGCCTGGGCGGTGAGGTCTTTGTAGGCACCATAAACTGGCGTGACACCTTCTCTGATTGCCTCTCCATACAAGCGGCTGCCATTTCTGCCCTTTTTCAGAATATAGAACAAATTCTCATCCAATTCTGAAGTCATGGCATAGCGTGCGCCAAGCGTAATTTTTTGATCATCCCTAAAAAATAAATAAATTATGTATAATAACTTAAAATATGCATATGAAAATCATAACACACCGTGTGTATAGATCCAAGGCTATCTCGTGTCGCTCCCCCTCGACCGTCAACCAATTGTTGTGGGGTAGTAAGCTTAAACCCAGTTTCACGGGGTTCGCTACTGTAAGCTGAGCACTGGGAATGGAAGATTTGGTAATGGAACTATCAACAACAAAGTTGCCGTCTTTGGGTACATTTCGATCACGCAAGACCACTGAAGTGCGACCTAATTTGAGGCCTGTGACGCTATTGTGTCTGACGCCAGCCACACTTGGAACCTCAATTTCGAAGAAATATTGATCGTTCAATTGTATTTCCTGTAATTTGCCCATTTTCAATTGCAGTATGCGGAAGTTGATGGTATCACCGGTGAGTATGTGAACGTCAGAGGGCTCCAGAATAATATTGGCAAGCACACTAATATAGACTTCAATTAGACCCACGCGAGCATACTCAGGATGAGGTATGCTGACAGTTACCTGAAGCAAAGATAGGAGAATACAATAAATTTCTTACAAATATTTTCTATAACCACAACTACATCACGGCATGAGCATCCAATCAATGAACCGTAAAGATACATATACGAACACGCCTCGGTTCACACTTATGTTCATATTTATGCGTCAAAGAGGACAGAGCCTTATTTCATGTGACAACTTATTCCCCTGCCTTAAGTCTACACTTAAAATAAGTCCTTACCTTGGCAGTTCCCGTGTTGATACCTTCCAACAGCACCATGTAGCCTTTAATCTGCTGTGCTTCGAACTTTTCCAGTGACGGCGGCACTTCATGGTACGCACTCTCGGTGAATGTCAGAAAACGTAAGGCAGGCGACCAGTTTTTGCTATCACTGTTCAGCGACGAAAGGGCCCAATTGAATTCAACACCTTCTAGTGTGGTAAAAGCGTTTCCCTGGGAGTCCTCTGCCCGCAATTCAAAAGTCTCGGGTGCCTCCTCCAGGTACAGTTGACGAGTGGTCGTGTGCACGCCGAGCTTATCAATCACATCGAGTATGACATCACAACGCAGCGACTCGCCCGTTGACACATCCTCGGCTAGCACAATGGCCGTGTTCCGACGGCGTTCGCGCGAAAGTACTGTTACGGTTGCTTGGTAAGAACACTCGGCCTCAGAATCCTCATACAGCGGAGTTATCAATATTAAATCCTGCCGCGATGAAGTCCTAAGAAAAATTTTACACAATTTTCGCTTACAATTTCACAATAGTTGAAATGAAATCTTAAAATACGCCAAAAGCACCAACAACTTGTTAGAAGTTTAAGGTTAGCGCCAAAAATGCCGGTGCAGCACGCAGTACTCACCATTTAAAGCAGCCTTTTTCAATCACTTCCAAGGTAAAATTTATGGATATCTTATTAAATAATGGCAGGAGAACGCGAGGGTAATTCAGCTTTGTGGCATTTGTAAGGCCATTTGCTGCAAATATTAACAAAATTATGCCGCAAAACACTTTCGACATCCCCATCGCGCCTTTTTTATATGAAATAAACCGCACATTGTTTGTAGTTCTTATTGGCATTTGAGGAACGGATGAAATTGGAACACAGTATAAGGAGACATGAAAACTCGTACTATAATTTTTGAGAAGTTGAATTTCAAATTAAAATTTTCATTTCCGAATATTGTTTTTTCGTTTGTTATAATTAAGTGCACCACAATGGGCCTTAAACAGGCCTGAGTGAGTCTAAAGGGGCCCTTGGACACGCAATCATTTGACGTCAATCACGTAGATGTTTAGTGTAAAATGTGTGTATGCGTCACCTGCACACCGATTGATGGAAACTGAAACTTTTTGAATCAGAAAAGAAAAGATAGAAGCAGAAAAAGTCCCGTTATTGCTCTTTCGAAATTTAACACCGTACAGTAAACTAGCTGAGATGATGAATAACGTTTATCATGCTTTGGGCGAAACGAAAACATGATACAAAAACATTGATATTCGATAACTTCTCTGTTTTTAAGCAAATTTTTCATCCAAATGTGTTTGTCTTTATATTTTTATTTATTTGGACCGCTAATGCCAAGGCATTATATACAACACAATCATCCTTATCGCTCATAAGCATGTTCACCGCAACAACGTCAAGCAAACTAAAAGCTGTCGTCAATCGAATTAAGAGTGTAAGGCTAACTTAAAATAAGCGTACATGGAATTTGACGTCAAATCCCAATTCAATGAGTTTTTAAACCGCTGTCGTTAATTGTGTGTTTAAAACTGTATATTCTTTACTTGCTTTAAGCAAATTGCTATATAAAATGTACATATATAGCATTAACAAATCCAAACTCTAAAATCCAAACACTAAATCTCCCCTTTTATGATAAGGGATTCCGACACCAAACTGGAGGTTTCCCCTTATGACTTGGAATGCACTTCAAACTGTGCTGCTAGGTACAATTTTATATGGTTTATGTATAGAATAAGTATATTTTTCATATAAAACCAGCAATAGTAATTGAACATTTCTCTCAGTGCTGCCAAGTTTCTAGAAATCGCAGATTCGTATTTTTAAAACTTCTTCATCGAGCGCTGCTTATGTTATGAAAGCTTAAGAGACCGCAGATTTTAAACATTTGAATACCAGTTTTGATATGAAATTCCTTTCTATTTTATAAATCCCTCTATTACGATTTGCTCACTGACCTGCAGATTTTGTAAGTAATATTAATTTTGTATTTACTTTTCCATATAGATCACGACTAATTGCAGCAAAATCGGTTTTAGGTATGCATTATCTTTTTTCGGCTTTGTTCTTCGGCCACTGCAGCTACAAGAGCAGCGCCACGTCCAGAGCCATCTTCCGATAGCATTATATCGTATGTGATGTGTGGGTTAACTAATGCGTCCATTTGCTGCCTCATATACATGTCAAACTTCGGATGGTATCGATACACCGATCCATCGACTCCGACTATGATTTTTGGTTCATTAATTCTATTGATCAGGTTGCTCAGCCCTATTCCCACCAAATGGGCGGCACGGCTACACACGACGCTACAAATGATTCTTAACTTCATGCAATCGTCGTGTGTCACATTATTTAGCTTCAAAGTTTCCAGTAGAATGTGGTGAGTGATCGTCATTTCTACAGGATCATCGGCTTCAATTTCTGACAACATACTCGTCTTAATGCAACCCTTCTGACATAGCTGGCATTTTAGTTGCGACTTATCAGGTGCACTTTTAAATATCAAATCCTGTAGAACAGCATCTAGCAGAACACGTCGAACTAGCTCCCCCAAGTACATTCCTAACCATAATCATTTGAGAAATATTTTAGGCAGTTTACATAATTTAAGGTAATGTTACTAACCTCCTATCATCTTCTCGAAGAGTTGAGTACCCTTATTCACAGAGTTCTCATCAATGGCACGATCATATTCAGTACGTATATGATTGAGTGATCCACTATCTCCGAAGGCACCCCATTCAAGATTGATTATTATTTTTGGCTTATTCTTGTACGTATTAGAAAGCAGTTTCGCGTTCACCACTCGCTCCACGTAGCAGGCATTGCTGCCCGTACCTATAATCAAACCAATACGACACTCTGGATTCCGATGAGCACAAGACATGAGTGTTCCGGTTGTGTCATTCAGGATGGCCACAACATTGATTTTCGCGCCACCACGTACATTAATAGCTTCTCGAAGTAATCGGCCAACATCCTTGTTCTCCACATCAGGACTTTTGAATCCCTTCGTCCAACGCACCAGTTTAGCTTTCGTTAAACTCATTTGAATGCAAGGAAACGAAAATGTGAACCCGAGAGATAAATTCTTATCGCCCAGGTTGTGCTTTTGGGCAAATAGCGCCAAAGCATCAGCAATGTAATAGAACAGTTCCTTTCCGGGTCCGGTTATTAACTCCTTAGATAGTGGAAACACTTGCGACTCAATTACATCTTTACCCTTACCCTTCAGTGTGACACAGAGCACGCGAAAATTCGTACCACCCAAGTCCAAGGCTAAATATTTGCCCGTCTCGTTGCCGGTGGGTAGGTCCTGCACGTACGTAACCCAACATTTGATATCGGATAGATCACTTCCTTCCTGGCGCAATCCTTCACAGACCTCCGCTGTGAATTGATCATATATGTACTGGACCTGTTCACGATTTAGATAAAAGTCCTTCAGGAAGGTTGTGCGAAATTCGTATGGGGTGATGCTGGAACACTGTCAATTCATTTACGCAATGAATATGTCATTCAAAACAAGTTCTTCAAAGAGAATGTTATAATGCTTAAATGTTTACTTGTGGTTTTGCCTCTGAAGCCATTGAACGTCCAAGTGAGGAGCCGAAAGCTTTCGTCATCCTGTTGGTGGCTCTGCATTGTTGAAGAATGGACCCGACTAAATGAACACTCGGGATCAACGGGTTTGGTGAATTACTAAAACAATTTAACCGATGTAATACACGCATCTTAGTTAATATAATAAGTCATTCGTAACGATTTTGAACAGATTGACTAGAATTTGGTTACATTTATACCGAAACATTTGAATGAAGGAAAATATGGAATTTTTATACTTATTACGAGTTTATTATAGAAATAAAAAAAAACAAAACAAATGAAATTATTCCTTGCTCAAGTATTTTGTGGAGTATCGCCAATATATTTTATTTGGTCTTCCAGAAACACACTTTCATTACCAAAATTTCTTCGTTGATCTTGCTAGAGAGTTATAGTTGTCATAACCGTCCAAAAGGCCTTCTTAAAGCCGTCCTGTTAAAAGTCTTATCCTGTTGACTTTATGCTGTTTCCATCTAGAAGTATGCATCACACCCGCAGGAACCCGTAGGAACGGACAAATAAGAAATCCGACGGCGATGTGTTAGTCCAAATCTGTCAAAGACCTCCTCCGTCCTCGCGAAAAGTTTTATCCTGCTGGCTTTAAGCTGTATCCTTCTACAAGTGTGCACCATACCCGTAGGAATCGGACAAATAAGATCTCCACTTGGCGAATGCTATGAAAAAGTACCTTTCTCCAACCGTACGAGATTAAATTCACAAAGTAGCTCCAGCCTAACGATTAATTGCTAGGCCGTTCGATCCCTATTTGCGTTTAGAAGTTCAGCCAAATTTAATCATAAAATCACCAATCATCAGAATCATCACAAAAATGTGCCCTAAATTAGCAAGAGATGTGGAAATGTTCACTGAACCCGGCAAAAGTTGCTGAGTGGAGCAGGCAGCATTGGACCAGCAATAACTCTGTAATGCTAGAAATTCCCCGCACGCCTCGATTCATGAAAGGAATATAGTTCAACAGTCTATTATAGGCTTTATGGGTTTATATGACATCACTCCTCTATGTCAGGAATGAATAAGCAGTCAAAGAATACCACAAGATACAAAAATTACACTGTGGACCCTCATATGAAAGGGTTCCGGCGTCCTCACATTAACATTTGTGCGCTTGTTGTAACGGGAGTAAACGGGAGTAAGAAGTAATAAGTACTCACTTATTCTAAATTTAAACGAATCCGACTGAATGAAAAGGTTTAGCATGGTGAGAAACATTCTCGTAGAAGTACCAATCCATCCAAAGAGATGGAGCCACACAAAATCGTTCGAAAGCATTATTTTGTATATAAAGGCAAATCTTTAATCTGGGCACCTTGATACCATTTTTCTTCCCGACAGAAGAATGAAGAATCGATCGAAGAGTCGATTTAATAAGAAATAGCAATCAATGGTTAGTTTCATGTATAATACCTTGTTCACCCTCCTGGGGGTTGGCTTCACCATGTTCACGTGTTCCTTGATAAGAAGAGCTACTTCGGTCTTTTGCCTTTTCAACTGTAGAGGGAAACACATCCAATCTCAGACACCACCACCAACAGTTAGGTAGGTAAGTTGGGTAGCCGTATAACCTAGAGAACAGTGATGCCACTTAGACCACAAGTTTGGTCCAATGTGAGCCGCAGATGCGGGGCCAGATCTCCCTCCAGATTGAACCAACCTGAGCCTTAATTAAAGCGTAGAAGGTTGTTAACACCTGACTGGTATAGATTATCTATACTTGTTATGAAGTGGGATCATAGTAAACATTCCCTACTTCTAGCAAAAGCTGGACATGTACAGATGAGATGCTGGACCGTGTCCAGTTCCTCCTCGTTTCTGCAGCTGCGACAGAAATCATGCGTATGAACTCTCATTCTGGCATTATATCCAATTAGACAAATGTCCCATGAGGGCTCTTATTAGATTGTTAATTTGTAGTCCATTGAGTCTTAATGATATTCTTGGATAGATATAGATTTAGGCTCGGCCATGTTTGCGTGGTGATTTCGTAGGTATTGACACAAATCCATCTTTGATTGGTAGAGTTAATCAGTGTCTTATGAGAAGCTTACAAGTTTGGAGAGGTATACCTATATGCCTACTAACATTTGGTTTACAAGTGCCGTCTCTCGCACCACCACCACATCTTTTTTCGTCACACGTCGAGGGAAACACTTCCTATTCGACACCGCAAACCGTCTAGCAACTCAATATGCACAACTGCAGTTCCAAATAGAGGAGAAATTTGGCATTCGACTCCCAATAAAATATGCCCGCCACTCTAGATGGTCATACCTTGTTTTCTGTAATTATTTATGAGTGACCATCATTTACCGCTCCTATCCTTTAATGACAATTTTGACTTACTCGAATCTATATTACCCCAGAAACGAGAAGGTAATCGAAACAACAGTCTGCCCCGCTTAACTTCTCGATATATCAAAGTTGCCATCCAAATGGGTATTCATGTAGATCAAGATGGACCCTTAATATCATACAACTACATTATAAATAAATGCATCCCAAATACTGTTGAAATCGGTTCAAAAAAGATTTCTAATATTTTTTTATATTATCGTTTTTTCTACCGAACAGGCCCGATAATTAATTTAATTTTAGTTTTCGTCTTGGATTGAGTTTATCCGTTCCCACCCTAGCAAGTACAATTACATTCACAGCCGCCGGCCACGGCCGCGACAAGTGCAGCCCCACGTCCAGAACCGTCCTCCGATAGCATCATGTCGAACTTGATTTTGGGATTTATAAATTTTGCCATGGTTTCTCGCATATAGGCATCGAATTTCGGATGGTATCTGTAAACCGAGCCATCAACGGCGATGATAACTTTTGGTTCATCAATACGGTTCGTTAGGCTGCTCAGACCTAATGCGGCAAAACTGGCAGCACGTCTCGAGACGGCTTCGCAAATTAGCCTAAAATTCGCAAGGTCCTCCGGCGTAGCATTTGTAGCCTTTAAAGTATCTTTCACAAATGTGGTAGTGAATGTCATATCACGAGGATCATCCAATTCTACTTCTGAAATATGGTTCGTCTCGATGCAATTTTCATTGTTGGTTAAGAAATCGATTAAAGCGTCTTTATCGGCTTCAAAAGCTAATCCCTTTTCAACGGCATCGCGCAGCGCCAGTCGCACTAGTTCGCCCAGGTACATTCCTGAAATATTCCAAATATGGCATTCGAGATATTCTATTTTATAAGATTTTATACTATTTCATTACCTGCTATCATTTTCTCAAACAATTGATGGCCCTTATTCAGAGACTTTTCATCAATGATACGATCATAATCAGTACGTATGAAATCAAGTGTTCCACTGTCTCCGAAGGCTCCCCATTCACAATTGATGATCATTTTGGGTTTCTTTTTAAATTCTTCCGCAAGCAGTTCCACATTTTCCACACGTTCGACGTAGCAGGCATTACAGCCCGTACCGATAATCACGCCAATACGGCAATCTGGATTGCGATGCGCACAAGACATAAGCGTACCAGTTGTGTCATTGAGGATTGCCACCACATCGATCTTCTTACCACCAAGTCTCTCAATGGCTTCGCTAAGTAAGCGACCTACATCCTCATTCTCTACACCAGAACATTGGAACCCCTTCGTCCAAATAACCAACTTAGCTTGTGTTAAGCTCAGTTGGACGCAAGGAAAAGAAAATGTGAAGCCAAGGGATAAATGTTCCTCACCAAGTTTTTCTTTTTCAACAAATTTGGCTAAGCATTCAGCGATGTGATCAAATAGCTTTTCGCCAGTGCCCACCATTATATCCTTCGGTATGGGATAGACATCGGATACCATTGTTACCTCACCCTTACCTTTAAGTGTAACACACAAAACACGGAAGTTTGTGCCACCCAAATCCAAAGCTAAATACTTTCCCTCCTCGCTGCCATTAGGAAGGTCCTGGACATATGTAATCCAGCATTTTATGTCGGCCTTCGGGTTTGTGGCCTTACCAAGTCCATTGGTAATGTCTTGGCCGAAGCGATTAAAAACTTCTGTCAATTGGTCATCGGTAAGAAGGAAAGTTTTCAAAAAATCCTTAACCTGATCGGTAGCCATTTTTAGTTATCCTGGGTAGCTGCACAATTTATAATTTAGAAACGAAAAAATTTCTGCCAATTTTTTTTCCAAAAAAAAAATTTTAATTTTAGAATATTTTTTCCGAAATATTTTTCATTTAATAATTGTTCGAATTCCCAATGCCCAAGTAGAATTTTTGAATTTTTCACTTGCAAAGTATGTTGTCGGCAGTCGGTTTTTACTTGCTTCCCCGCTGGATAGGTTCCTTTTTGAGGTATTTGAATAATTCCCATCGCGTTTCTGTCGATGGTTCCAAACATTCTCAATAGCTGTCTCTCAATGGGAACTATTTGGGCGGCTTTTGGGTGTATACGAAAAGTAGGGGACAGATCAGCAAAGTGTTGACGCCAACCAGTAAGATTATGCGCAGAGGATTATGAGTTCTGTTCCCAAAGAAGTATGAAAATATGACAAATATATCTCATAAACTTTCAATATCTGTGTCTCCTTCACTACAAACGTTTTCTAACAGAATAGTTCTTGGTTTCCAAACGAAATCGAAGAAAGTAAACCAAAACCCTTATTGAAGCATCTGTGATTGCCAGTTGGAATATCAATTAAACTACCTTTGTGGTATAATGATATATCACCAGTTCCAGAAACAATATTCTCTGTCGAAAACATTGCTGACATTCCTTAGAAATATGCTTAATAAACCATTTCAATTGTCCAAAAGTTCAATGTTGAACAAGATATCACTCCACTCCACGGATTTTATAGAAATGTCTCCTTTGCTCTGTGTACTTAACGAAAAAAATAGAGAATTTATCAATTTTCAAAGGGATTTTAAATAATTTATTATATATTGTTAATCGATTCTCGACCTCCGGTTGAAGCTTAATTAATTTGTTTTTCTAGCTAGTTCAATGTCCACCTTGGACCTTTCGTCAAATATGGCAACACAGTATTCCGTGTTTTCACTGTTTCGTTAAATTCATTCTCCGAGGCAAGGTAGGACCAAAATAGACGAGACGTAACGATTGCCATTGGACGAACGTTTGCACTCGTTATGTCGATTTTGACATTTAAACCGAAATGTGACGCTATCAAACGCATCGATGAATGGCCTTTTACATAAATTCCGAACTCATCCCTCACAGCGGCGATTAAATTGTAGCAAAATTCGGTCATTTTAATTTTAATTTCTTTAAAAAACAACAAAGAAGAGGTTGTGACGAGTAGCAGACGTTTGCAGTTCGGTTCTTACGGAACCGATCGTCACGTCTAAATTTTTCGTTCAGTTTCGATCAAATACGTATGGCCATTTTCGCTATTAGCATTGATTCACATATGCTCGAACCTACTCGTCACGTTTCGTCTCGTCTATTTTGGCCCTTCAGTTTGGCGCAGAAATGGCGAAGTGTACCAATTTCACCGTTTCAGTCGTAATCGTTCCATGACATTAAACAGGGTTGTGGAGTCCGTGGCAAGGTGCAGAGTCTGAGACATAAAGCAGAAACAGCAACAGACTCCAGTACATTTGCAACAGAAACAAAATAAGGAACCGCTTTAGTAACAGAATAGCTACAGAGTTAAAAGGCAGATGATATTAAAAACAGCTGATAGCAAAACCAACTGATATCAAGCCCAGCTGATAGCAGAAACAGCTGATATCAAGCGCAGCTGATAGCAAAAACAGCTGATATCAAGCACAGCTGATAGGAAAAACAGCTGATAGCAAAAACAGTTGATAGCAGAAACAGCTGATATCAAGCACAGCTGATAGCAAAACCAACTGGGTGCATTCTGGCAACTTATCGGTTGCCTATCGGGTGAGTGAAACAGCGCACTTGGTTTGTGAATGGGATGCTACAAAAATTTGTCACTTTATACGTAAACATCTGCTCTATAAACAGCTGTGCTATGTGTTGAGTACGGTAGCGAGAAAATTTCCGCTCAAAGAAATTGCGTCCGCTCAGTCAGCTGATTCAAAAAAATTCGGAGAATTCTGATCGGTTGGGTATCCGATAGGGTGCCAGAATACAGCCACTGATATTTTAAAAAATATCTATTTTTATTTGGATGTTTCGAATAAATTTATAAATTTATAAAATATATACACTCACACACACACACACACATTTAACTAATCGCATTCAGCAGGAATCCTTGACTAAACTTGAATTGCTCATCTTCAACTCAAGAGTTTCATATTTCGTTTCTGTGTCTGTGTGTGCGATTTCGATGTTATTACTTCTTCGGTGGTGGTTTCTTGGTGACCAGAGCAGCTATAAGAGCCGCCCCACATCCAAAATTACTATCCGCTGTCATACAATCGAAATCAATTCGGGGATCCACAAAAAGCTTCATGGTGTCTTTCATGTAGGAATTGAACCTCGGATGATATCTGTAGATATATCCCTCCACGCCGACAATGACTTTCGGCATATTACTTCGGTTGACCATTGCGCTCACACAGACAGCGGCCAGATCGGCAGCACGTTTCGTGACAATCCCAATTATATATTTTAATTTCTCGCAATCAGCGTTCGAGACATTATCCAAATCCGACAGCTCCTTCAGAAATTGTTTAGTATATTTCAACGTTTGGGAGTCATCGCGTTCTATTTCGCAGATATTAAGCGTAGTGATGCAATGCGGAGTAACTAAAATCCGCAAAAGTTTGTCCTTTTGGTCCACATTTGTAAATAGTAAATCCTTTTTAATGGCATTCTGCAGAATGACTCTCACTAACTCACACAAGTATTTGCCTAGATGTAAATAGAAAACCAGCCATAATAATGCATTTTCGCCTTCTTACAATTTCACTAACCTGATAGCATTTTCTCAAAGATTTGATTGCCTTTGTTTATAGTCTCTTCATCAAGCTTTCGGTCATGTATAGTTAGGATAGAATCCAGCGAGCCCATATCACCGAAGGCACCCCATTCAGTGTTGATCACCACAATTTCGTTGTTGCCGGTGCGCGTCCGCTGCTGCATCAGTTCGGCTTTTTCCGCACGTTCGACGTAGCCAGCATTGGTGCCGGCGCCAATCACAATACCGATGCGACAATTTGGATTGCGATAGGCACATTCCATTAGAATGGCAGATGTATCATTCAGTACTGCCACAACACTGACATGCAGACGATGGCTGGCAATAGCTTTTTTCAGTAAATCACCGACATCCTCGTTGACCACACCAGCACAGACGAATCCCTTATTCCAGCGCACCAATTTTGCCTTAGTCAAGCTCTGTTGATGGCAAGGAAACGAGAGTGCGAATGCCAATGGCAGAGTTTCTTTAACCAGATTTTGGTTTTCTATAAATTTAGCCAAACATTCAGCGAAGAAATCGAAAAGTTTACTTCCAGTGCCCCCTCCCGTTGTGTATATACGTGGCATGGGAAAAATTTCAACCTCTGTATCGTGATGCCCCTTGCCCTTGAGTGTGACAAGCACCAAGCGACATTCCTTTTCGTTGAATTTCAATACGAGATACTTGCCGATCTCGTTGCCAGTCGGTAGGTCCTCGATATATGTAATCCAACATTTTACTTCTGCATGCGCATTGCTGGTGCTGGATAGTCCTTTATTTATCTGCTCACTAAAGCGCGTATATACATCCCTCATTAGCTCTTCTCTAAACACGAATTCTTTCATCAAATTTTTTACTTCAGGCGTTACCATTGTTATATAATCCAAATATCAAAAAAGTCGACAAATACTGAACAGAAACAGAAATTTGTAATCATTTCTTTTTTATACATATTTTTTTTTAACTGTGCTTTATTTACAGTTACTTAGTGTGCGATAATATTGCTATCGAACGGATTGAGCCTCATCCTTAAGAGATGTTCACGATTCAGGAGGTGCTACCACGTCCGTCACAACTGATAATTTACGGTTTACACGATCATTTGACTTGAGTTCGCCAAGTGGAGATCTATGAAGACCAATTCATGTGCCCATTGGGGGTTAGACAGGTTGGAACTGTCGAAAACCGACACTCCCTACGAAATTCCCATTTGATCGGACACATCAACGATACCACTCATTGGCTGATGGAGTACTGAACTAATCGGTTTATAAACCGTTCGTTTGAAAGTTTGTGCCGAACCATTTGATTAGACGTTTGTCGTATGATGAAATTACTTCACTTCTATGCAACGCATTGGCTGATGGAGTACTGAACTAATCGGTTTATAAACAGTTCGTTTGAAAGTTTGTGTCGAAACATTCGTTTGGACGTTTGTCTTAGCCTGATGAAATTACTTCCTTCTCTAGTTTTAGCGTGGGTTCAAGAAACTGGTGAAACCTCACAGAGAATTTATGTCACTGCATTGTCAATGGTGTTGAGATTTCTGGAATTAATGTTCCGCTCATCCCCATTTGCATGTGCTTCATTATCTGTATCATCGGCACTGTTGCATTAGCCAGCAATCACCAGACCGAACTGCACTCGTAAGTTTCTAACTGGTATATTATTGGAATTTTCCTATACTATGCCAATTTATATCCTCCCTTCAAACTCGGTGGTAATAAAATTAGATGCTCACCAGAGAAATTAACTCACGGTCCAACTTAGACGACAGTGGTGATTATAACTACTTCTGTAAACGCCACCTACATTTACTATGATCAGGACCACACTGGAGCTGCTTCCTAAGGTGGTGGAACTGAAACTACTTTCTAAGGTGGTGCAATTTCACTACTTGCTCTCACTCAATTTTGCTTTCCAAATTACCTCCTGTCAAACTGTGGAACAATCTTTTATAAACGGTTGCAAATCTCCTTTATTTTCATTTGTGCCAGTTCAGATCCTTGGCGAAATAATGCAAGGCATCTAATCTCGCAGATATCTTCTTTTGATGTTATTGCCATAGTACAATTTACTATGGACAACGACATGAATGTGTTTTTTGCCTGCAGGGAAGGTGTGAATCCTTTATCAGGGAAAAATTCAAACCTCTTTCTTTCTATTCCAATGTCATTGAGGACATCAAATGAGGGCATCGATGTGCCTACAACACCAACAATTTAAGCGGTATACCCAATTTTTGTCCTGTGAAACCCAGTTGCATACTTATCGTCGCACTGACATCAAAGATGCTCTATTCTTTTTCTTCTCCCCTGTCTTCTTCCCCTTTCTTCTTCTTATTTAGTTTTGCTTGCAAATTTGTGAAGCTTTTAATGCCTCAGTCGGCATCGCAGCCTCTGTCAGCGTCTATGTAGGCCTCTCAGTCGCTGCAGCTGTCGATTGGGGGGTCTGCTGCTTTCTCTGTGCCTATATCTGCCCCTATCTGCCTCAGTCGGCGTCTCAGTGGGCGTCGCAGCCTCTGTCAGCGTCTCTGTAGGCGTCTCAGTCGCTGCCGCTGTGGATGGGGGGTCTGCTGCCTTCTCTATACCTTATCTGCCGTAGTCGGCGTCGCAGCTTCTGTCAGCGTTTGCTGTAGGCGTCTCAGTCACTGTCGCTGTCGATTGGGGGGTCTGCTGCCTTCTCTACTCCTATATCTACCCCCGTCATAAAACCTTGAAATTTTGAAACAATAAAGTACTCGAACCTCTTGTCAATTTAAGCTATCGCTCAAAGCTATGCTACCCTTGAGTGCCAAATCAAACACTGATACAAATTCAAATGGCCCTAACTTATATACGGTACGTCCTACACCTATCAAAGTTTGCATGTATTAATGTTTATGATCATTGATTACCCTACAGAGATCGACTGTGTCGCCTCTAAGTTTCGGTTGATTGATTGGTTCAGGTGGCTGATCCACAGCATCCTCACATGAATCACAAATGGCGCCTTAGCACTACCCCTCCTAAACGCTGGAAAAAGGGTGTGTTGTTAACTAGATCCACTTTGTGGAATTTAGGTATTTTAGAAGATCCTTCGATTTTACAGCCGAGAGGTCGGTTAGACCTGCTAGAAAATTGTTTTCCAGGTCTCTATACATTGCGTCATGCATAGCCAGTGACTCGCCGTGAGTCGGCTGGTGTCTCTACGGTCCCTGTCATAGTTATATTGTAGATTGGCCAAGTCGCCTGATATGTATTGCTCGTTGTTAGTGACCTCCATCTTCTACCCGCCAAGGAGAGACAGTGCAGATAGTTGCCTCTCTTGATCGCACCGAGAGAAGCGGGTACTGGGTCCACATGTGTTAGGTCGAGAGAGGCCCCCCTGCGCGACAATACATCATGGTTCACATTTACACGACCTGGAACCCAGCCGATTGTGATGTCAGAATGAAAACCTAGCACCCTAAGTTCCTTCCTACACTGTCCGATGATTGTGATGTCAACATGAAGACCTAGCGCCCGAAGTTCCTTCCTACACTGTCTCACCAACCTGAAGTTGATGGTGTTTGACTTGCCCTTATAGCAGCCTGGCTATTCACAAAAATGGGAAGCTTGCTTCTACACTCAGAAAAAAAGGTCCTATTAATTCGCCAATAGGGTCCCTATTAATTTAATAGGGACAAAATTTGGTCCAAATCCCATTAAAACAATAGGAATTTAATAGTATTGTACTATTGGAACAATTATTTTGAAACTATTATATATCAAAGTGAAAAACTATTAAAGTAATGTGACCACCATATTAAAAATCAGCAAAAACGCAGTATCAAATTAATGTGGTGTCCCTATTAATTTTCAATGGGACATTTCACATTATATTTTGTATAAGATATAGTATTATTTGAATAGTTTACACAAAAACCAATGTTAATCCCATTGATTTGATACTTTATACATATTAAGTTGATGTGGAAAACTATTAAAATAATGTGACCACCGTATTAGAAATCAGTTAAAATACAGTTACAAATGAATATGCTACTACTGCATATTGAAATGATCAATACACCTTACACGAATAAAGCAAATGTAAATGTGTGCGATTCAGTTCGTCGTGTTTGCGTTCACATTACAAGCCGGCATAGAAAAGTGCATAGGGGAGAGAATTAAATGCAATTCAGTCTCAGAGTTCAGTTCGGTCCAGTCAGACCACAAAAAATTAGTCGCGTCGTAATCCTGAATAAGTTGAACGTGGGTAATAAAATTAATTATTTGTGAAGTGTTTTATAATTTATAACTGTAAATTGTGTTGTGAGTTTCTTTTGTATGCATTTTTACTGTATTAAATTGCCTCCCTCATTTTGCCCAAAAACTAGACGCAATTCAGTCGAAAAAAAAACCATTTGTGTAGTGAAATAACTTTAAAATAACTATAAGACCTTATCAAAATAAGTGTGCCTAAAAAAAGTGTGAGTCTAAGAAATGTAGGTTTATTCTTTCAATGTTTGTATGCAGATTTACGTGCTCTATACATACATAACGAACAGTTAGAAATCCACACACACGTGTTTTACCCCGAATATACTGTTCATTTAATATGGCTTACTATTGAATCAATAGGATCACTGTTAATTTTACTGCAGTTTTTTTAACGTTAAGAAAAGTAGCGGTAAAATTTATATTTATCCTATTGATTTAATAATATACCATATTAAATGAATAGTTATCCTATTGATTTAATAATGTGTCATATTACATGAACAGCATATTCGGGGTTATGTATAGAGCACGTAAATCTGAATACAAACATTCATATTCATAGTATATTCATTTAATTTGGTATATTATTAAATCAATAGGATCACTGTTAATTTTATAGTTAGTTTTTTAACGTTAAGAAAAATTAATATTTATCCTATTGATTTAATAATATAGGATATTAAATGAAATCCAATATTTTAATTTTATAAATACCAGTTGGTGAATTTATATAAATAATTTTGAAATGTACTTAATACAATGCTAAAAGACCGAAATTGTTGTATTCTATTAGCATGGTATCATTTTAAATTAATAATTATCAAAGAGTACACACAATATTTTTTACAATAATTTGTTGTTGTTTTTCTTTTGATTTCCATAAGTTTTTTGCAAAGAATATTTAAAAAAAAAATCTGACCGCACAGTCAGCAACAAACAGGGAGTTGTACTTTTAAATTTTTCTATACAGATTTAATATAAGACTGCTAAACATACTGAACAATAAGATCAATATTTATTTCATGCATAGTTAAGTATTCTCTAGCAAATCGCGAGAGCATTGTAGTTATTTTTTCTAGCAAATCGCGCGAACATTCTCGTTTAAAATAAAATAATGAATCCCAACAATGCACCCGCTGAAGTTATTTCAAGTCCTCCTGAGGCCAACACAGAAATTCTGGTCGAGTTTCAAAACTTTCCGAAAGGTGATGCTTCTCTGAACAATCCGACAAGTACTGATTTTGACGATCTTCAGCATTTAATATGTAACCGATTTGGATTCTGTGAAAAAGTTTACAAGCGTATTGTTGGTAAGAATGATTTTGTTTTATTTTATATAACCATAACTACTATTTTATAGCGAATATGATATTAAATGCAATTTTTTTAAAATTATAGATCATGGTTTCGATATTGAAAGTCTTCTCGTTGCCACAGAGTCGGACATCAGTGAATTATTTCCAGTTCCACTTTTGGGAACCAGAGCTAAGTTCAAATATCATTTGAACATCTGGAGAAAAGAAGCAAGTGTTTATTTTATTCTTGTTGCAATTAAAGTTGTTTAACTTTATTATATGTATGTTATTATTTTTCAGGCAAGCACAGTGTCTGTTTCAAACTCTTGCAGGGAATGGATAGATTCCAATTTAAACATAAATCACCTCAATTCAATGTCTCCGTCGTCTTCCACTGGAGGCGAAAATAACCCGTACACAGATACGAAACTTCTTGAGCTTTTGAACGGGTCAGAAAAGGGCGTTGAAGTTTTAAATCAGTACAAAGCTAAAAGTGTGCTTGATGAAACTAGTAAAGATATTTTAACATCTGTTATAGTCGACAACTTCTCAAATAATAATAAAGTAATGTTAATGCAGGATATAGTCAGTGCAACTAATGCAATCATGTCTATTTTTCCTTCAGAAAACAAAGTGAGGCTTTCTTTTTACATTTCTACCATTACTATTTATTTTGATTTTGCCAGTATCTCAAATTGTACATTAATACAATTTCTTTTAGAATTACTATTTAAACAAGAGAGGACGCGGACTGAATCCAACTGGTAAGCTTCATGATAAAGCGGTCAATGCTCGTGTCAAAGTTAGAAATTTAAAAAAACGCCGAATTAACGAGGGTACGTATTGATGAATATAAATTTACTCATTGTTTGTAATAACACAGTATAATTTAAAGGTCCTTCCCAAACTATATCAGTACCAGAATTCGAAACTAATATTAGTGCAAGTGATGTGAATACAGAAGATATTATCTGGCTAACACACAATAATGAGCCATGGGCTACCGTAGAAGCTAAATGGACCTCGGTGTTACACATCAGACAACTAGATATAAAAACAGCAGATACTCAGACAATATTAAAAAAATGGCCACTTTTTAAACATAGTCTGGGACATGCCTTGGTAAGTAATTATTAGATACATATATTTATTTCGTATACTTCATAATATACTGTTGAAATCGGTTCAAAAAAGATTTCTAATATTTTTTTATATTATCGTTTTTTCTACCGTATATCATTTTATAACCGTATCAAAAATTTAGAAAAACTAGGTATAGAAATTGAAGTTCAGGTTACAATTTATCGCATCCATTTTATTTTAGCTTTCGTTGTTGGGGATAACTTGGGTCTGAACACGTATTTAGGATTTTCTTCCAGCTTCAACTCAAACTATTATTGTAGAGCTTGTAAAAGGTCTAAATGTGAAATGCAGTCGGACATTACAGAACATGAAAACTCATTACGTACAATTGATAACTATACAACAGATGTTATGAGCAATAATGAAAAATTAACTGGAATTAAGGAAAACTGTGTTTTCAATGATATTAAATCTTTTCATGTGACTAATAATTTTTACTTTGATATAATGCATGATCTCTTTGAAGGTGTCTGTAGATATGACATTACCAAAATATTGGTACACTATATAGAAAAATCTAAATTAATAACACTAGATATTTTAAATTATAGAAAACAAATGTTTGACTATGGAGAATCAGAAATTGGGAACATATCTCCACCTTTTATTTTGTCTGCATTAAAATTGTGCAATTTAAAAATGACCGCGCGTGAAGCTTTGACTTTTGTAAATTATTTACCATTAATGATCGGAGATTTAATACCCGAAAATAATAAAATGTGGGAACTTTTAATAGTTTTGATTAAGATTATTGATTTGGTTATGCTGCCGCATATAAATGAAATTGATATAAAATCTCTAGAACATTTAGTATCAAAACATAATTCACTGTACATTAAATTATTTAATGAGCCATTGAAACCAAAGTTTCATTTTTTATTACATTACCCATCTGCAATTCGTAGGTGTGGACCATTGAAAAATTTGTGGTGCATGCGCTTTGAAGCGTTGCACAAGCATAACAAAAATGCAGCCAAAGCTACCAATTCCAGAGTTAATCTTTCATTTACACTTGCTATTAAAGCTGGACTTAAATTTTCTCATTTACTTGTAACTCAAAAGTTTTTTGAAACTGATTTAATATATGAAAAAAAAGATATGTATGTTTGTAATCTGCAATTAATATATAAGGATATAGTAAACATAAATCTATCAAATTCTCAATGTGTGGAAAAAGTTATATTCAGAGGAAAATTATATAGAAAACGTTTTTATTTAACAAAATCAAACACACATCCCGTCTCACTTTTTGAAATTGAACAAATTATTTTACAAAAATCAAAACTTCATTTGTTATGTAGACAGTTGCAAATAAGTCATTTTAGTGAGCATTACCAGGCATACATAATACATACACACATTAATAAATTTACTTTACATGACGTCGAAGAATTTGACGGTCCTCCAATTCATTTACATCTTCTAACAGACGGAAAAAAGGCTTTCAGGCTAAAAAAAAATCAAAACCTATGAAATTAATTAACAAATAATGTAGATATACATACATATATCAAATTTACTTTAATAAATATAATAATTTTTAATAGTTTTTATATGCTTTTCTTATTATTTTTAAAGGAGCTCCCATTAGTTTCTAATGAGGTTTACCGAATTAAATCAATACGGTCCACTTTAAATATAATAGTACATACTATTAAAGTTTAATACGGTGTACTATTTCTTTAATTAGGTTATAAGGTAGAATTAATAATGTACTACGTTTAACATAACACGACAATCCTATTAAAACAATAGGGGCTTCACTAGTATTTTGCTGGGGTTTAATATGATTTTCTTATTATTTTAATAGGAGCTCCCATTAGCTTCTAATGAGGTTCGCCGAATTAAATCAATACGGTCCACTTTAAATTTAATAGTACATACTATTAAAGATTAATTCGGTGTACTATTAATTCAAAGCTAAAATAGTATTAAAATAATAGTAGAAACCGACTATTGATTCAATAGTTTCAATATTATTAATTTAAAGTGATCTATCCCATTGACTAAAAACAATAGTAAAAAACTATTGAAATAATCATAATTAGTATTAATTTCATAGGATTTTTTTCTGAGTGTATGTCCTTCTCTATTGTATCGGGTAATTTGGCGACACGCCTCATTGATTGCGAATACTTCCGCCTGAAAAACTGTAGTCTCATAAAGGAGGCGTACCCAATATTTGATGTTAGCGTACCCCCAGATCTATTTTGGACCCGTCTGTATAAAGGAGTATATCGTATTCCGTTTCCTCTAAGCTTCAATCACCACATAAAATAATGCCACTATGATATTGGAGAGTTGGAACTTCGTCAAGAAGAGAGTTGGAACTTCGTGATAATATGATGTGGCTAGTCGGTGGTTGGTGGACAGACTTTGGCACTTTCGCTAAACGATTCTGTTCTCTTCACGACCTCGCAAAAAATCATATTGAAAGATTTCAAAAAATATGCGTAAGAAAAGTATTTTTAATATCAACTTCGGATTTGGAAATTCATAACTTTCTATTTATATTTAATTATTTAAAATCACGCCCTCGCCTTACGTCCGATTATCCTGTATCCTCTGAATTTAAATATCCAAAAAGGCAAATGCAAATTTTGATGACAATTTATAGGAACATATCACATAACATTATTTGAGGGAGGTTACTGCAGCAACCAGGGCAGCGCCACGTCCAGAACCATCTTCCGCTAGCGTCAAATCGAATTGAATATTAGGATCCACGAATTTTCTCATTGTTTCTCTCATATAGTGATCAAATTTGGGATGGTATCTGTACAGGGATCCATCCGCGCCCACTACGACTTTTGGTGTGTCGATCTTATTAATTAGGCCACTAACAGCGATCGCAGCAAAGCTGGCAGCTCGTTTGGAGACGATTCCACAAATATACTTTACCTTGAGACAATCTTCCATGCTAACAGTTTCCATTTTCAATTGTTCCTTCAAGAACTGCATGGTAAATGTCATATCCCGGGGATCGTCACCTTCAATTTCAGAAACATGGATCGATTGAATGCAATCGACGTTACTATTTAAGAACTCAATTATTAGGGCTGTGTCGCCCGCGGCCTCAAATATGATTTTCTTTAGAATAGCATCACGTAAAATCAGGCGAACTAAGTTGCCCAAGTAGAGACCTGCATTTAAAAAAATAATGTATTACTCTCAGTTACTATTACTTTTGTATTACTCTCAGTTCCTATTACTAACCTCCTATCATTTTCTCGAATATTTGACTACCCTTTTCTGGAGACTGTTCATCAATGGCGCGATCGTACTCAGTGCGTATGAAGTCGAGGCTTCCATTCTCACCAAACGCTCCCCATTCACAATTGATGATCATTTCCGGCTTTTTCTTGAATTCATCGGAGAGCAATTCTATGTTTTCCACTCGTTCGACGTAGCAAGCATTAAAGCCTGCGCCAATGATCATCCCAACGCGACAATCTGGATTCTTAAATGCGCACGATATCAGAGTTCCGGTAGTGTCATTGATGACCGCCATAAGATTGATTTGGACCTCTCCACGTTTTTCAATGGCATCTTTGAGTAATCGTCCTACATCCTCGTTCTCCACACCATCACATTGGAATCCTTTCGTCCAACGCACCAATGTGGCCTTATCCAAGCCCATTTGCATGCAAGGAAACGAAAACGTGAAACCCAATGGCAACACTTCGCTGCTCAAATCTCGATCCTTGACAAAATTCACCAAGCAATCAGCAATATAATCGAAAAGTTTCTCGCCACTGCCCGTCTTGAGTTCCTTTGTTATGGGATATATTTGAGAATCCAAGTCGACTTCACCTATACCGGTTAGGGTTACACACACCACACGAAAGTTTGTGGTACCCAAATCCAAGGCCAAAAACATGCCCTCCTCATCTCCTTCAGGAAAATCCTGAAGGTACGTCATCCAACATTTTATATCCGCCGTTGAATTTGTGTCCTTGCCAAGTCCATTGCGTAGTTCCTGGCAGAATAGTTTATATACTTCTCTGAGTTGCGTATCGCTAAGTACGAATTCTTTCATGGCGTTCTTAATTGCTTCGTCTATTTTCATGGATCTGGGAAGACAAAAGATTGGAATTTTTTAAAATAGTAATTGGAAGAAATTTGTTCCTGAGTTGGTAGGTTGGTACACGATATTCGAGTTAACAAAAGTATATTACACCACTATCAGTAAATCAGAGATGACTTATCCAACTAAACTCATCCAGATTACAATATATCAAAGGAGCTAATAGCAATTGCAAGCGTAGAGTAGAGGCGTTTCCCCCACAAACCAAATACGCGGGAAACATTTCGGGGTCTAATAAAAAATCGGCACCCCGCGTAAAGTAGAAACTGGGTTGCAAGTATATGTATAAGACAGTACCCACCACTCCTATGTCCTGAGGTCATATGCACTGAAATATTCAGTGTGAATAAAACCATACGTTACACCTCCACGCAATTAAGTACCGCACTGAATCCCGTAAGGGAATCAAATATGTTTCTATCTGAGAGCATCTGGATCAATCCACAGAGTTATTAAACAGAGATCGTCGTGATGCAGCTAGGCTTACTGCAGTCATCACAGACCACTGGCCCATTGGGGAACATGCGGCAAAAATAGGAATAATGTGCAATACCAGTCTATCGGAGCTGTGGAAATCTTATAGAAAGGGAAACCGTGGACGACTACATACTCGTATGTCCCTGCCCGGCCCTGGCCACACGTAGATGGAAAACATTAGGCAAACCAATTTTCCAAAAGATTGAAGAGATCGAGAACTGCAAGATAGGGGAAATTCACCCGTTCATAAACCTCTCCAGCCGGCTGTAAGGGCCGACACACAACAATATTCCAATTGCAATATAAGCCAAAAGAGATGTATGAAAACGACGCATCTGCGCTAATTAGATGGGGGATAATCGCAGCTATAACCAATCAACCAACCATTTGGAACAAACATCACCTTAAACCCGAAAATAGCCAAAAAATTGTGATCTCTTCTAGATAAGAATGAAAATAATATCCAAAAGGACATGACATTATCTTCCAATGCAAAATTACAAGCTTTAAAAACAGCCACAGAAAATCTCCTCCAACGCTAAGTGTATAAGTTAACATTCCAAATATTAAAATTTATTTTTCTACAGCTACTGAATATTTCTCAGAATTCAGGAAATGTTATTTTAACATTTCGAAATATCTTCGCAAAGCTTACATTGCATTTCCCACAGTAGCTATGCCCCAACTCAGTGCACATGCAAGTGTGTTATTTCATTTACTTTTGGTGTATTTCCACGAAACCAGGAAATGCCCACACAAGCCAAGCTTTACCATTTAGAACATTTATTCTCATACCCCAAAGGTGCTGACGCTATGTCTATGCCATTTACCTTTAATTTTAACTTTTCCTTTTTTGCACTTGTTTCCAAATAATTTTAGTATTAAGCAAATTTATGTAATGACAAAAATACTATAAAAAAGCGTAATAACCAATAAAGAGGATCATTAATAATTCACACTTCAAAACGTGCATTTCATTAACTGGCGCCCAACGTGTAAATGGTCTGGCCCTTAAGTAGTGCCACAGTACCATCGATCGAATCTACAAAAGTGCCCTAAAGTAGTGCAAAATACAAAGTGCCCTAAAGTAGTGCAAAATAAAAGTGCCCTAAAGTAGTGCAAGAACATTAAATTAAACGCCCTAAAGTAGTGCAAAAAAAAAAAAATAAATAAAAAAAAATTAAACGCCCTAAAAAAGCATTAAATAAAATAAATGCCCTAAAGTGGAGCATAGAACAAGTACTGAAATCCTGTAGGAACAAGGTACACGCGTAATTGGAACGTAGTGCGGAACCTTAGTAAATAGACTCTATTAAAAAGGACAAATTCCGGGACGTCGGCGCGGGTTATACAATATTTAAGGACATAATTATAAATTTAACATTTTTTTTTAATACAAATTTAAATATTTAAAGAAACAAATAAAATAAAAATTTTTTTTTAAAACTGAGAAAAACTATTTTTTTACAAATTTAAACATTTAATTGAATAAAAAAAAAAAAAAAAAAAAAAAAAAATTGCCAAATAATAACAACATCATTGTGCGAACCTTACCTTTTTGTGATTGCCACGCACAAGAGGAAATATATTGTGAAGACAGCAGAACCAACAACAACTCAACACGCTTTCCATCAGTAAAACTTTTCATCAACAGCAAGCAGATTTTTTTCCGCAAGATGCAGAAAACTTTAATAGTTATGTAAGTTAAATACCGTAGTATTTTAGTTTAAAGAAACAAATATTATAAACAATTTATTTGAACAACTTAAATTAGAAAACATACTATAAAAATAAATTTTTTAAAATTTTTATAATTTTTAACTGTTAGTTTTTAACAAAAAATTTATCAGAAAAAATTGTTTTGGCAAAAATTTAATTATTTATTTGAAAAAATTCTATTTTTTTTTTATCCCAAAAATGCATTAAATAAATTAAAGCAAAAAATTAAATTGCAAAATATTAAATATTTTTACAAAAAATTTCATACAAAAAATAAAAAATTAAAGTAAAATTAACTTCTTGAAACAAAAAATTTAAAAATCAGTTTTTTGAAAAAAATTAAACTTTTTGCACAAAATTAAATTTTTTTTTAATTTTTTTACAGCATAGCAACATTTTGTAAATGCTTTAAAAGCATTAAAAGTTTATAAAACATTTTTCGTTTTTTTATAAATTAAATTCGTTTTTCGTAATTTTTTTAAAATTGTGTAATTTCTCCAAATAAATTAAAAAATTTTTTTGTAAAAGGCAAACTTAAGTGTTAAACAAATTTCAAAATTCTGACATTAATGACTGACGGAGAAAATAGTGACTACGAGACATACGGTTCGAGTACAGAATTTTTGGACTGGATAACTTCTTCAGGTGATTCGGGAGTAGAATACGACAAAAACAGGACCATAGCTAGACGAAAAATACTTTTGACCAGAGAACGGAGACATTTTTTATATAATTTACGACAACGCCTAAATAATCAAAATGTCTAATCCAAACAATCTATTAAGACCCCCAGTTCTTAACGCCCAAGCTGCAGCAGCACAAGCGTTAGCAAATCAAAATGCTGGACAACAACAGCCTGTTCCACCAATGCCTTTAGTCATAACCCCAGAAATTGAAGCACAGATCGCTAATATAGTCCGTAGAGCTTATGTGCAGGAACAACAAACCAGGCACAGGGAACAAATTTTAGTCGATCAGGGAATAGACGCGGAACATGAAGACTTAACCGGTCTTGACAAAATTCCAGATATAGTCAAATGTCTTAGAGATTTTTCCGGAAATCCAACAGAATTTGGATCATGGAAAAAAAGTGTTGAGAGAGTCCTTAAAATTTATGAAACCCTTAGGGGAACTCCTAAGTACTTCGGAATTCTCAATGTGGTTCGTAATAAAATTACCGGAAATGCAGACATTGCATTAGAATCCTACAATACCCCACTAAATTGGGATTGTATAATTAAATGTCTCACAACACACTATGCGGACAAAAGGGATCTAGGAACATTAGAATATCAAATGTCATCTATGACACAGGGTAATAGTTCGGTACAGGACTTCTACAAAGAAGTCTACGCCCACCTTTCTTTGATCTTAAATAAAATTGCATGTATGGAAGAAACCGAGGAAGCCATACATTTATTAACAAAAAATTACCGCAACAAGGCCTTGGACACCTTTGTAAGGGGCCTCAGAGGCGACTTGCCAAGACTTTTAGGAATAAGAGAACCATCAGATTTGAACGAAGCCTTACATTTATGCCTTAAATTAGACAATCAGCAATTTAGGACGCAATATGCAAATAACAATAGTAAAATACCCTCTATTCCTCAACGCAAACAAAATAACCAAAACCACAACCAACATTTTTTTCCACAATTAGCATACTATCCTCAAATGCCAAACTTTCCGAGACCCAACTATACCACACAAAACAATATGCGCCCACAAATACCACAATTCGTTCAAAGATTCAATCCACAATCAAACAATATGAACGCCACTAGGTACTATAGTCACCAAATGCCTCAAAATCAGTTTTCATACCCGACAAGACATAATTTTCAGCCACCACCTAGACCAACCCAACAGAAACCTCCAGTTCCAATGGAGATAGACCCATCCATAAGATCAAAAATGGTCAACTATATGAATAGACCAGCTCCAAACAACAATAGGTTTTCAGGAGCAAGACCTCCACCACAGTCGTCACAAATACACCAGCCAGCTAAATTTCAAAGAGTAAACCATATTGAAACTAATAACGAAAATGAAAATTTTCCCGACGAAGTAACGGACAATAGTACAGAACCCCAACAGGAAAATGAACCTGACGAAGACTTGACAGCATACCTCGAGCAATATTTTGGACAGGAAGATAGCTCACAAGAAAATGAATTTTCGGATGTTCATTTTTTAGAATAACAAACTCCACGTTGCCATATTTTCAATGTAAGACAGGCAACGGACAGATCCTAAAATTTCTAATAGACACCGGTTCCAACAAAAACTACATACAGTCGTCATTAGTCAAAAACCCAATACAAAAGAAAACTATATTTAAAGCCAATTCTGTAGGAGGCCAAGTGCCAATTACTCACCATACGTTTATCAACCTATTTGGTATAAAATCCAAAAACCTAAAATTTTTCCTTTTGCCTAA
This sequence comes from Clusia tigrina, assembly GCA_920105625.2. Classification (NCBI taxonomy): domain Eukaryota; kingdom Metazoa; phylum Arthropoda; class Insecta; order Diptera; family Clusiidae; genus Clusia; species Clusia tigrina. The sequence goes on from OV050030.1 coordinate 413,630,748, forward strand.
ACTAAAATCGTTTAGTGGAATTCTGGGCAACGACAGCCTTAAACAACTTAAAGCCATAATTTTTACATCCAAAAATTTTATGCTTATCGACAACGTAATAAAAATTCCTATAAAACAACAATTGTCACAGTCAGTGAACAATATAGACATTAGGACAGACCACATGACAAACGAACAAGCAAACAAACTATACCTTCTGTGCCATAAATATCCAAAACTTTTTTTGGATCCGGACGAAAAACTAACATTTACTACAACCGTAGTAGCGGAAATAAGAACAACCACGGACGCCCCAGTATATTCAAGATACTACCCATATCCGATGGCAATGAAAGACTCAATAGAAAAAGAAATTTTCAAATTACTCGATCATGGCATTATCAGACGATCTAAATCACCTTATAACGCTCCAGTGTGGGCAGTCCCAAAAAAATTAAATGCCTCAGGCATTAGAGAAGACAGAATGGTCATAGACTTTAGAAAACTAAACGAAATCACCATCCCTGACAGGTATCCAATACCTGAAATAAATGAAGTTTTGGCACAACTTGGCAAAAATGAATATTTTTCTGTAATTGATTTAAAAAGTGGTTTTCACCAAATTCCTTTAAGAGAAAAGGACATGGAGAAAACATCTTTCTCGATCAATAACGCAAAATACGAATTTACGAGGGTCCCGTTCGGGATAAAGAATGGGCCTGCCATTTTTCAAAGAGCCTTAGACGATATCCTTAGGGAACACATTGGCAGAATCTGCTATGTTTACATAGATGATATCATAATTTTTGGTCCAGATGAACAGACTCATCTTAAAAATATAGAAACCATTTTTGACACTCTCCAAAAAGCCAACATGAAGGTTCAACTCAATAAGTGCGAATTTCTTAAAAAGGAAGTAGAGTATTTGGGCTTCATTATATCAACAAAGGGTATAAAAACTAATCCTGCCAAGGTAGCGGCCATACAAGAATTAAAACCACCAACTACAATAAAAGAGTTACGATCATTTCTAGGGATATCAGGATTTTATAGACGATTTATTAAAGATTATGCAAAAATCGCAAAACCCCTTACCTTACTTTTAAGAGGGGAAGAGGGACGCATGTCCAAAAAAATGTCAGCGAAAATTTCCATAACTTTAAACAGTGAAGCAGTAGAAGCTTTTAAAAAAATAAAAAACACGCTTTCATCAGAAGACGTTATGCTTTCGTTTCCATCATTTGATAGACCATTCCATCTGACAACCGATAGCTCCAATTTTGCGATTGGTGCCGTTCTGGAGCAAGATGGTAAACCCATCACGTTTATATCAAGAACACTTAATCAGAGTGAAGAGCATTACGCCACTAACGAAAAAGAAATGCTTGCCATAATTTGGGCCTTAAAATCGCTAAGAAACTATCTTTACGGAGCATCTGCAGTAAAGATTTTTACGGATCACCAGCCCTTAACTTATGCCCTCAGTAACAAAAACACGAATAGCAAACTTAAACGCTGGAAGGCTATCTTAGAGGAGTACAATTACGAAATGAAGTACAAACCCGGTAGTACAAATATTGTAGCCGATGCACTTTCTAGACCTACACTAAAAGAAACCGAAGTAAACTCAATGACTCCGACCCGGCACAGTGACGAAAGCTCTTATCAAAATTTAATACCTTTTACAGACGTACCAATTAATGTTTTTAAGAACCAAATAATAGTTTCAACTGGAGACCCTTCTTACAAATTTGAAGTAATTTTCCCAACCTACCACAGACACACCATTACGGACATACACTTTACAAAGGACAAATTAAAATTGCTATTAACAAAATATTTAAACCCATCTGTGACAAACGCTATCAAAACAGAGGACAGTATCTTAGGGAAAATTCAAGACATCTACTCAAGCCATTTCGGAAAATATAGAATCAGGTACACCAGGACAATGGTAACTGACTTGACATCGGACACAGAACAACAGACAGAAATTGTTAACGAACATAAGAGAGCTCACAGACATACGCAAGAGAACAAGGTCCAACTTCTCCAAAAATACTATTTTCCGCAAATGCAAGCGAAAATATCTAAAATAGTCAAACAATGTAAAATTTGCAGAGAAAATAAGTACGAACGACACCCAAGTAAATCAATATTAAAACACACCCCATTACCAGAATATCCAGGACATTTTATTCACCTTGACATATACCACACAAACAATAGAGTCATCCTAACGGCAATAGATAAATTTTCAAAATACGCTCAAGCCAAAATAATTAAATCCAGGGCAACTGAGGACATTAAAGCACCCTTACAGGAATTATTGATTTCTTTCGGCACTCCCGAAAATATCGTAATAGATAATGAGAAATCTCTAAATTCCTCAGTGATCACATTTATGTTAGAAGATCAACTGGGAATAAAAATTTACCGCACTCCTCCGTATACTAGTACAGTAAACGGTCAGGTAGAGCGTTTTCATTCTACACTCACAGAAATAATGAGGTGCCTTAACGCCGAAAAAATTTACGATTCTTTCAAGGACCTTTTAAATAACTCCCTTAATAAATATAACTATTCCATACATTCTACCATAAATAAAAAACCAATAGAAGCATTTTTTGGAAGAGACTATGCAGACCCCTCTCAACTAAAAAAGGACAGACTTTTGACCACTCAAAAAATATCAGAAAAACAAGATAAGGACCTTAAGACGCACAACAGAAAGAGAACAGAAATTAGGACGTATCTTCCAGGAGATATTGTTTTTGTAAAAGGCAATAAACGATTAGGAAATAAATTGACCCCGAGGTACAAACAAGAAATAGTTAAAGAAGACAAGGGAGGAATTATTATAACAGAATCCAAAAAAATTGTTCACAAGAATTTAATAAGAAATTAATTTACGCTATTTGCAGGACCCTGATTGCGTCAATCAGACCAGAAACTCAAATCCTGGACTATTCAAATTCACAAGTAATAGCTACTGAGACAGGACAATCAAAATTAGTCATCGGAACTTTCAAAATTTTACACGTTATCGACTTGGAACAATACAACAAAATACTGACCACTATTGAAGAAACAATTAAAAAGGACATCACGAGAAAAGACGCTAGCTATACCTTCCTACTACATGAACTAAACTCATCACTAAAAATCCTTGACGAATTGAGACCTAAACGCTCTGCAAGATCCATAGACGCACTAGGCACTGCCTGGAAATGGATTGCTGGAACACCCGACCACGAAGATTTCCAAATTATTTCAGACCAAACTAAAAATCTGCTAAAAAATAACCAAAATCAAATAGTAATCAATAAAGCCATTGAAGAAAGGCTGCAAATCATTACGAACATGACGAACACTGTACTTAATTCCATTAAAACTTCGGACTCACTAAGGACTTTAATAGTTAAAGACGTCGAACGTAAATTAAAAATCTTAACCGAGGAACTTATAAACATTAATTACGCGATACAATGGGCCAAAAGCGGCATCGTAAATTCATTTATATTATCGAACTCAGAACTGACAACCATAAGGGATTTTTTTACAAATCAAAGTTTGCCTTATATTAATCTTATCGAAGCCCTCGAGTTTGCAGAGGTTAAAATAAGTTCTAGCAAAAACACATTAATTTTTATTGTAAACTTGCCTAAGACCGAGAATATTATTTGTAAAAACCTATTTATAAGACCTGTAAAAAAAGGCAATTTTGTAATTAATATAAAAAAGGTAAATTTTATTCTATGCAAAGATTCAATATTAGAAATAAAAACTAATTGTAAATTAATTAACGAAATATCCTTGTGCAAAAGAGAAAACGTTGACAACATTACAGATACCGAATGCTTACCTAATCTTCTGTCCGGAACGCCGTCCGTCTGTCCGACAACAAACCATCATCATTTACCAACAATTGAAGAGGTTATGCCTGGTCTAATGCTATTAAACGGATATAGGGGCATAATTTCACTAGATAAAAAGGAAGTTTCCCTTAACGGAACATTCTTGGTAAAGTTTCATAATACTACCTTAACTATAGGTGATAAAACTTACTTCAGCAAAGAAATGCCATAGTACAATCTATGAACAACGTATCTTCATACGAAGAAGTACTTTCCTTAAAAGCTTTAAAAGACTTACACGTCAAAAATCTAGAAGAGATACGTGATTTGACCCATAAGAATAAGGCAGCCCTCGTTACTAGCCTTACCTTTCCTACTGTCATTATACTGGGATTAATTTTCCTTTTGGCAAAGAAAATTTTGGCCAGAAAGCAAACCTTAAAAATAGAAACAGTACATGTCCATTCCATTGATTACCAAAATCATGACTCATCCAACGTGGACGTTGGAATTTAAAGGGGGAGGAGTTAACATTCCAAATATTTAAATTTATTTTTCTACAGCTACTGAATATTTCTCAGAATTCAGGAAATGTTATTTTAACATTTCGAAATATCTTCGCAAAGCTTACATTGCATTTCCCACAGTAGCTATGCCCCAACTCAGTGCACATGCAAGTGTGTTATTTCATTTACTTTTGGTGTATTTCCACGAAACCAGGAAATGCCCACACAAGCCAAGCTTTACCATTTAGAACATTTATTCTCATACCCCAAAGGTGCTGACGCTATGTCTATGCCATTTACCTTTAATTTTAACTTTTCCTTTTTTGCACTTGTTTCCAAATAATTTTAGTATTAAGCAAATTTATGTAATGACAAAAATACTATAAAAAAGCGTAATAACCAATAAAGAGGATCATTAATAATTCACACTTCAAAACGTGCATTTCATTAACTTATACAACAAAGATAAGATTGAGCCGCCTACTGTGGTGTAGTGGTAAGTATACTAGACTCACACTTAGAGAGTCGCAGGCTCAAATCCTGCTAAAATTGTCAACATATTCAAATCGGTTCAGCATTGCAATTCAGTCTTAATTCTCGTGACGTAGAGAAGTATTAACTCCCGGTGAAGAGACAAACAAAACAAGTCATATGGCACTGTACATCTAGTCCTCATGTGCTACACCCATTTGGTTTGATTGTTTTCACATCGCGATCCCCATTGAAACTTCTGCGTAATGCATGAACCCTAAGATCACACATTGATACGGACATAGCCCATAGGCCGTCATAGTAATGAGGCAGTAGATGACCAAACAAGATGCCCCAACCCACTTAACGGCTTTATAATGATATACCACAATCTATCGCAATTTGGATGAGGCACTAAAGAGAACTAGAATCTATCCCAATATGGATAAGGCACTCAATAGGGGGTATATTGAGACCGTACAAAATTATATGCAGCTTTCTATCTCAAGATAGATAAGGCACTAAATGGAGGTCTATTGAGACCATGCAAAATGATATACTCCAATCTGTCTCAATATGGATGGGACACTATGAAGTGGTAGTCGTATTCAGACCAGAGAAGATTCTTAATTCAGACAGACAAATGAGACCTACTTGAACAAACAAGAGATACTCGAAATGTAAAATATAAAGGTATGTATATCTTTCAACGAGAAAAGAAGTCCTGAAACAGTGAAACTATAAAGTGCAGTCTAACGATTTTTACGTTGAGTCCAATAAGCCCAATCACACAACTGATAACTGTCTGTGAACATCAAGCGTCGCAAACATAGAAATATGTATATAGTACATATATGAGCGAAGAGGAAGAGGCTTGCAAATTGTACCGACCTATAGTGCGAAATCTTGGACTCCGTAATTTTTATTTTGGTAAGAATAGAAAAATTCGATACACCCGTTTACCAGAATTGCCATGCAAATTAGTGTTGCCAACAACAACTAAATTTTAAATTGATTACCAGTGCTGCCAACTTTCTACAAGGCAACGATTGAGCACTTTTGTTGATTCTTTGCTAAGCGAATTTTGAGCAGAGAACACAGAGAAAGGAAACTTAAACGTCAAACGGCAAAGCAGCGAAATAAAGCAGTCGGACGTTGTACACGAATCCACTCAGCATCGTGGTGAATCCACTCAGAATCGTGGTGTGTCCGCTACGGACGCTGGCAGCGAAAAAGACTTTCCTTTCTCTGTGTTCTCTGATTTTGGGTTCTAGCATCACAACAACAACCACCCTGAATGCAAGAAGAAGAATATCAATGTCGATTTCAGCAAAAAAGCTGTTATCAGGAGAAAATTTCTAATCAATTAACGTTGCTCAATGTTAGCTAAAAAACCATTCTATGAAGAATTTAAATATATAAATGAAAAATTATCGCAAAGAAAAAGGAAATCAATTAATATGCAAACATACTTTCTTCCTGATACTTTGCTTGACACTGCAGCCACCAGAGCAGCACCACGACCTGAACCATCTTCCGACAGCACCAAGTCAAAGTTGACTTTTGGATGCACATATCTGCGCATTGTTTCTCTCATAATCGCATCAAATTTTGGATGAAATCTGTACACAGAGCCATCCAAACCCACGACCACATCTGGTTCGTTTATTTTATTGATGAGCCCGCTCAGTCCCAGAGAGCACAAAATGGCTGCACGTCTTGTAACGGCTTCTGAACAGAATTTCAAACGGTTACAATCTTCCGGGCTGGGATTCGCCACCTCGAAAATTTCCTGAAGGAAGTGCGTAGTATATTTCATTTCCTTCGGATCGTCACGTTCTATTTCGGCCAGATGGCTCGTCTCAATGCAGTTCGCAGTGTTTAATATATCTTGTATATGGATTCTATTCGATTCGTTTGCAAATATTAACTCCTTCTCAACGGCATCACGAAGTAGCCGCCTCACTATCTCGCCCAAGTACAATCCTGATATAAATTATACACAAATATTTTATACTCATAATAATTGAAGTTTCACTCAGGATAACAAAACAAACCTGCAATCATTTTCTCGAATATTTGATAGCCGGCATTTACAGAGTCCTCATCTACAGCTCGATCGTATTTGGTGCGTATGAAATCTAAAATGCCACTATTCCCGAACGCACCCATCTCCGTGTTGATTATGATACCACTTTTATTCTTAAACTCATCCTCAAGTATCTCCACACACTGGCTTCTTTCCATATAGCATGCATTGAAGCCTGCACCAATAATCACCCCAATGCGGCAATTTGGATTCCGATGCGCACACGACATGAGAGTACCAGTGGTATCATTGAGTATCGCTGCTACGTGGATACGAACGCCACCACGTCTGATTATGGCCTCCTTCAGTAATCGACCCACGTCCTCGTTTTCAACACCAGAACACATAAATCCCTTCGTCCAACGCACCAACAAAGCATTTTCCAATCCCAGTTGCATGCAAGGAAATGAAAATGTAAATCCCAATGACAAGTGTTCACTAACCAGACCGTAATCCTGCACAAAATTCGACAAACAATCGGCAATATAATCGAACAGTTCCTCGCCACTGTTCTCCATTAGGTCCTTCGATATGGGATAAGTTTCAGACTCAATCAGAGTATCGCTGTCGCCTCTGAGTGTTATGCATAATACGCGAAACTGTGACCCACCAAAGTCCAAGGCTAAATACTTGCCTATCTCATCGCCGCTAGGTAAGTCCTGCACATACGTGATCAAACATTTCATATCGGCACTGTCATGTGTGTCCTCAGAAAGGCCACTTTTTATCCCACGACAAAAGCGCCTATAAATCTCCTGCAGTTGAGAATCGCTAAGATTGAAATCTTTCACTAACTCCTTAAGCCGTTCAGTCACCATTCTTGATTACTCGACTGGAAGAACTTCACAAATTTGCTGATTTGAAATCCGAATTTTTTTATTATAAAAGTTTTTACCGGAATTTCTTTATTTTCTACAATTTATTATTTTTTTTTTTTTAATTAATGACTTAATTTTATTTGAGAAATTTGATTAGAAAAGGATATGACTAAAGTGCTTCTTGTATATTGACACAACAAGTGGATCTTGTGGCTTGAGCTCGGAGCCATTAGTATCAGCCTTGGGGTAAATTGTGACACCAAGGCGTATGTACAATGTCTCAAGCACAGATCTATCTATGCCCTCAAGGAATCTGTTTTACTGCACTCATAATCTTTTCTGGCAAAATCCGGTCAAAATCTCCCGTTTACAAAAACCGGAGCTGACACAAAAACTAATCGGCCCTGCTGTATTCGAAGCCAAGACAATGGCAAATTTCAAAACCAACATTGAACTAGGAATTTTTGAATTTACCCCTTCATATATATAGATAGATAGAAGACGGGTAGGCCGGAAAGCCGCCGAAGAAGAAGGCCTACAACCACTCAGGCATTGATGCCCATTGTACTCTAAGCCTGGAAACATATTTAGGGGAAGGGGGATATAGATGATTTTGGCTAGGAAGCTACACCTTTTCAAACTTCTGTAGACTATTTTATGAACCTCAGAAGTCTGTGCAGGGATAAGGAATGTACATTATCCATTCCCAGAACATCTGCGCCTCCTATTTCTGGCAAAGGCAGGACAAGCGCAGAGAAAATGCTCTGTGCCGTTCTATTCTTCCCCCATGGCAATGGATGCAGTTGGGATTCTCGATGATGGCCCCTAGTAGTATGCCCCGTCATAACCGCAGCCAATGATCTTTCTTTCTTAATGTTAGAAGGAAATTTGCAAAGTGTCCTGTTTGGTATTTCTAGGAAGCGCTTGGTTGTTTTGCAGGCAACTAAACTGCACCATCGGTCCTTGTGAATATTATTCACATGGATCCTGATCCACCGTACCCCTTGCTAAACTTATACCGATAAATAGCTCTGGCCCCATTTGGAGAACCGGCAGATCCTCAGTTTCCCAATTCATCAGCTAATTCGTTCCCTTGAACACCACAATGTCCCGGAACCCAAATAAGTTCAAATAAATTCCATCTTGCGATGGAGTTAAGTCTTGACTTAAATTCTTGGGCAATTTTTTGAAGTGGTTAACGCGTTCTCTAGGGCCTTCAGTGCAGCCTGACTGTCACTGTAGTCTCTAATCTCAATTACCCATTCCGCTACCTTCAGTATAGCAAACACTTCCGATTGGAATACCGTTGCCATACTTTCCATAGCCGAAAAGCATCGGACATTTTCATTCAGATGCTAGCCAGCCTCAGTTCCCTTTTCATTTTTGGAGCCATCAGTGAAAAAGGTTTTCGTCGGGTCCTGTACAAGTAGTTCTGAATCTCTCCATTGCTCCCTTGTCTGGAAGCTAACTTCCAAAACAAACTCTAGGTAAGAGTATATCCTTCGGTGCCTGAATAAGCGGGTATCTTTTCCTCTTCACTTCATAATAAAATACAAATTTCGATGAACGATGAATTCAATAAAGATTCGAGCCGTTGCAAAAAAATTTCAGCCGTAAAAGTAAAAATTTCAGCCATAAAAGTAAAAATTTCAGCCGTAAAAGGAAAAATGTCAGCCGATAATAACGTTCATTTCACGGCTCCGGAACACGTTCGCGGATGGTTTTGACAGAAACGCACACCAAACTGCCCCAATTTTATCCGCAACCCCTCTGTTTTTACTCTATACCCGAAACCATAATGAGGGATGATGATCACCAATGAGAACTACCATCTGAGGAAAATATTTAGAGAGAGCAGTGTCAACTAAATTTAAAATTAAATTATAAAGAAAACAGGACAATTCCAGGCTAAACCCTATTCAAACAATTTGAGATTATTTTCACACCATTCATCCATGAAAAGAGTTGCCGCTCTAACCACACCACCGCTTATAAGGGAGCTTCCACGAAGAAGGCTGCCACTCTAACCACACCATCACCCATAAGGGAGCTTCAATGAAGAGGGCTGCCACGCTAACCACACCACTGGCTATTTGATCGATACACTGCAATACAACTAAAGGAACCTTTTAGAATTTTTAAAGGACTTCTTATTCCAGCAGTAATAAATTGCTTACAAACACAGGAAAGAATAATAACATTTATTCAGGAATGGGGCATCACAATAGACCTTTCAGGAGGCGGTGTATAACACCCTTAAATCAATCAAATTTTTTCAGGAAATGTTCTTAATTTCCTTCAGCCTAACTTAGCAATGAAAATATACCAGGTTCGAAAATTATCGAAGAAAACAGACGCGCTCACCAAAATGCTTCCACAGTAATGATACTCTCCTTAAACTATAATATGTAAAGATATCAATTGACGCAGCAGCTACAAACTACACCCACCGTCCATCATCAAGGGCATGCCTAGTACACAAACAAAAATATAGTACAGAACCCCATTTATCTAATACGAAATACACCCATACAAGTATTGCCATATCGCCAGCTGTCGAGAACTGCTGATGTCCTGTGTACCTGTGGATCTTCTGAGTTTAGTCCTTTGTGATTAGCCTCTGATTTTAGTTCTTTGTGGGTGCCTTCTTCCTTTGTGTATAGTTTACTCCTTAATTTTAATTGGCATCAAAGAATTCCGCAAAGTAATTAAAGCTCAACTCTACTGTTGCTCCATACCCTCCACGTGGAGCGATTCACATGACTTTGTCGGAGATAATCCGTTGACTTAAATGAGAACACACTCAAGGAAAATTTGCAAAGCTTTTTCGGATGCCAGCAGCCTAAACTGAAAAACAATCGATTTATATTTGGATATGAATATTGCCACAACTCCGCTACAACTGCAGCAACGCACTCCAAGGGCACATCTATACTGGCAACTCAACAGTCTCTCTGAAGAAACACTACTATGTGAGTGATAATAACCCCACCGGGAATCCTTTGGAGCAACTCTACATCCAAATATTGATATTTTTAATCGGTGGATCAAAACTTTGGACGAATAAATATATGTAACCCATTTTTGACTGGGAATCGTTGACTCGAAGAGACTCCATTTTTGTGCCACTAACAAATTATCACCAACAAATTTTCTGATAGGGATCCTGAGGATTACATTTTATTTTATGATACCGATACCAAGTGCAAAAAATGTAAACAGTGAGGCGTCAGGGACACATCCTACACCTTGGCACACATCCTGTGTTTTTGATCGATGTTCGCAAGCATACGCTAAAACTACTTGGGAACCCATTTCTTTGAAAGACTAGAAAAAGTTTCGCAATTGGGAAAAATTCAGTCTTATAAAATGCGCTTAAAAAATGTCTATTTAACGATCCTCACTTCCTCGCTTCTTAAATGGTATCACCGAGGACCTAGCAGCATTATGCCTGGCCCATTCGGTCAAGCAGTTTAACCCAGTAAAATATCGCGATAAGTTTCAACATTTTTTAATTATTTATTTATTAACATATTTAATCGAGCTTTTGGAACATTTAAACCAATTTCAATACAAAATATTTTGTACTAATTAAAAACTACTTCAAAAATTACAAACTAGTGACTATACAGCATGGACACTCGGTGAGTTTCTGACTAAATGCGTGCTTTGTGATTGCTGATTGTTACAACTTGGAGTACTCGGTGAGCAGCCGTTTCAGTGCTTTGTGCTTTCCCACGTATATTTCACTTTGCGGCTTCATGAAATATGATAATATAATATAATAAAAATTTAAATATCTCATATCTAATAATAATTTATTAACAATTTCTTAATCTTACTGCTATAAATCTTAAATGACAGACATGGAGCTTACTTAGTAAGTTGTGCTAATTGGAAGAACAATATAATTTTTGGAAGAGTATTTGATGAAGAATGTATTGAATTGTTGCATGCAAATATTTGGTGTGTTTGACTAAGAATATCACGAACGTTCGTTGGTTTTACTTGAATCTCAACTGATTAGTGTGAGTCTTCAGTCTTGAGTTTGTGGCTACGTTCCATATGCTTCTTATGCAGAGTGCTGCTTCCGGCGCATCTCCCACATAATTTGCATTTAAAATACAGTTTGTATGGCAAGTGCGTGATTCTATGCTGTTGGAAGCACTGGATTTTGTTGTTTGGCTTATGATTAATTCTCCATGTGCATTGCCTACAATTAGCCTGATCGTCGCTTACATACTCGATGTTTAATGTATCTCGGTTATTAAATTCATGAACGGCATTGATATGCTTGCGCCAATCAGTGCCATTTGGCAGTTCCTTGCCACAAAATGGACAAAGGAGAATCACATTAGTTTGACAGTGAAAATTTGAATAATCACTGTTACTCCTGGAAGGAAAAGCATTATGAACCAGTATGAAGTGCTGGTGATGGGAGCGACCGTTTCTAAAGCGTTTGCCACATGACTTGCAAAGAACAAACTGTTTGAATGGCAGATGGCGTATTTTGTGCTTCTGTAAACTCGCCAAATTTGGTTTTGTTTCCATTTTGCATTGCTTACATTTGGCCTTGTCACTAGTGTACTCCATGTTCAGACTTTCGATTTTATTAAATTCATGACTGCTATTGAGATGCTGCCGCCAATCGGAGTAGTTGGGATATTTCTTGCCACAAAATGGACATATAAGAATTGCCTCCTTTGAATAGTCTCTACTTTCCTCTGCGTAAGCAACATTATGAGTCGTTTCCAAATGTTGTCTATGGAACCTAATACTTTTAAATAGTTCCCCACATACTTTGCATTTAGCATAGAGTTTGTACGGCAGATGCAAACTTTTGTGAGTTTGTAAAGACACCAGAGTTAACGAAAGTTCCGCTTTGCACTGGTTACATTTGGCCTTAGAGCTGCTAAGAAACTCCATGTTTAGAGAATCGAGTTTATTGAAATCATGAATGTCATTCAAGTGTCGTCGCCAGTCAAAAATACTTAAGAATTCCACACCACAGAATAAGCACAGCAGAATTGTGTTGCTTTGCGGATCAAATCTTTCAACCGTGTTCTCTACAGCTGCTGTTGCGCTTATACCGTAAGTATCTCGTTTGTCTGATGCACTGTTCTGCTCAAAATCCACAAACTCATTGTCGCTGCAGTCTATGTCCAGTTCTTCCTCTCGTTTTATATTCAAGTCTTCAATTGCTTCACAAATATATGGATTGCTTGTATAAGGAGCTGGAGTTACATTTTCCGAGCATGTGTCTTGATTTTCTGATTGAATGACCCGGTCAGATATAGCATCCACAAACTCATTTAGTTCCCCATCTTCCTCTTTTACTTTAAGCCAGTCTTCGCTTAAGTTGTATCCATTCTCTTGATCTTTAAAGTCATTGTGACACACATAAGCATTTGGATTCCTTGGTTCCTCCTTTAGTTTCTCCTTTTCATCGACATAAAATATTTTCGCTGCTACAATTGTTGGAGAAATCGTGTCTTCGTCCGGCTTCTCCTGTTTTATTGTTATCCCTCCGATAAAGTTTTGTGCGGGCTCCTCCTGTTTTATTGTTATCTCTCCGATGAAGATTTGTTCGGGCTCCTCCTGTTTTATTGTTATCCCTCCGATGAAGATTTGTTCGGGGTCCTCCTGTTTTATTGTTATCCCTCCAATGAAGTTTTGTTCGGGCTCCTCCTGTTTTATGGTTATATCGTTTGAGCTTTCCATGTTTCCCTTCGAAAATTCTACATAATTATTAGATTCTAAATTCAAAGTATTCATATATTACCTTCAATTAGATAAAAATCCTAAAATGTGTGCACACTTCGATCCTATCACTTCACATTTGGTTTGAACTTTATAAAAGCAATCAATTATTTGATACATTTAACAGCTGATTTCGATACTATTTAAGGTGTGTCCACACCGGGAGGGACACTAGTGGCGCTTTGCATGGATCGATATTTCATGTGTGCCGAATTTGCTAATTAAGTAAAAATATAACAGAAGTTTATAAATAAATGGGATATTATTTATTGTATTAAAAAACCAGCAGCTTCTTATTCTCAATTTTTAGAATTAAGGCGAAGAGTGACATAAAACAGAAGGGTTAAAAGAAACAGAAACTGAACAGAAAAATATTATTTATGAATTAAATTCTGTTGCTGTTTGCGTTGCTCGTGCAGCCACATAAAACAGAAACAAACACAGAGATAAAAGGAGAAAACTTAAAAATGAAATTTATTTCAAGTTTTTAAAAATTAAAAAAATTTTATCATTATATTTATTAAAAAAGTAAGTAAATTTCAGCGAGGCAATGGAAACTGAATTAGAGATGTGCAGTGGAGAGGATTTGGTAAGCTCTGGGTACAACCTGAACGGAATATAAGCTACCATTTAATTTCCTAACTTTAAAAAAAAACCAATAAAAAATAACAAAATTATTGTAATATGGAGATATCTAATTTGTATACAAATTTTTATTAATATTCAACATTTAAATAGAAAAAAGTGATATTAAATAAACAAAATAAAATTGGTAATTCTGCAGTCAAATTGCGTTTACCACTAAAATAATGTCTCACTTGATCTTGGGAAAGTCTGTTGTCCTCAAAGTTGAGTTTTGCAACTCAGATTCGGAAATTGTGTATAATGAAAAAATTAACTAATTGTTAAAATACAACAACTCATACTTATAACACGCTACAAATTTTAAACCATTAAAATCCGATTATGTCGCTAGTACCAACAATTATTGCTGTCACTTTCTATTACAGGAACAACTCACGATAATTTCGCGGTTTAAAAGTGATGTACAAAGTAGAAGAGTGGGCCAGTGACCAGTGACGGAAAAGAAGTACTGCTAAGTAATCACACCTTTTTGTGTATATAATTCGACTAACCAACCCTTACAAGAAATCCTACGCACTTATATGTGTCCAGGACTATATAAAGATGAACGAAACTTAGTAATATTTGAACTCGGAGCACTAATAAAGTGGCCGCAAGGCTACGACAAGTCTATAACAACACATCATTATCATCATCGTTGTTAGACAACCATTGTGGGTCATTGCCGAGTTATTAACCTTCGCCAGTCGTCTCTGCTAGGCTCACGCTGAAGCCAGTTGGAAACACCGAGTGCAGCCAATTGGAAACACCGAGTGCAGCCAATTGGAAACACCGAGTGCAGCCAATTGGAAACACCGAGTGCAGCCAGTCGGAAACACCGAGTGCAGCCAGTTGGAAACACCAAGTGCAGTCCAGTCTTCCTGAACTTAGATGTAACGGTGCTGTTCCCCATCTGCGCCACCCACCCGATGGCATCGCGCACTTTCATCCACTCTCACGATATGACCTAGCCAACGCAGCCGTTGTTTTTTAATGTATTGCACCATGCCCATGTCGGCGTATAGCTCATACACCTCGTCGTTCCATCTGATTCGGTACTCCCTTTGTCTATAACAACAACCATTTCATTAAATTAGATTTTCAGTTAAATGGTCAATTAGTTAAAAACATCAAATAAAACCTGAACAAGTTACCGAACGTAAAGAAAGATCAGAAAGAAGTATGCGTTTTCCTTGCGACATGTAGTTAATGAATGAAGTTAACCACCTTCAATACACAAATCTGTTTAGAAATCAAACTAAAATGTGTCCATCAATTTACACCGACCTATCATGTCTTCTTCCATTAATGTCAATTACGTTAATGACCCACAAAATCATATTCCTAGGACCCTCAAATATGAGAGCCAGTCCGCCATAGTTATAGAACGCAAACACGATCCGAAACCGCCCCTATTCCTACCAAGTTTTCAAACCGACAAGAAGAAATGCCATCAAACTTACGAATTCGGAAGAAATTCAACAGTTGCTGAAAACTATGGTAGCGGAGGAGGACGATCGAATCTAAAGGCGAGGAGTTGGAAGTTACGGTAATTTAACTCAAAATTTAAACCAAATTGTGCTGATGATATGTCTGCTAAGCGAAACACAAACACAAAACGAATGTGGAGCGCAGCGTCGTTCCATTTGCTCCACTTTTCAGCAGCTTTTATAATAATCCAGTTTGTATATTGAATTCAAGCTTTGGAATGATTGTAATGTAATTTAATAACATGTTGCCTAATAACACACAATCTGAGGCTACTTTATTTTTATAGATGTAATGGCGATCATAGTCCAGTGTTGATTTGGAAGAGCTCTTTCGAATAGGACTCCTCAGTTCGGTGGTTCTCTACATTATCACCAGCCTACTTTCTGAATACAATTCCGCCGTTTACCTTTTATTTTCGTGTCTTATATTTTGTTCTAAGTAATAAGCCGGGAATTCTATTATTTTGAATATTTATTTGAACTAAAAATCTACATATTTATTCAATATTTCAATTGAATCATTTACGATTTCAAATACACCGTTCTTTTTAGTTCCATATGTTTATGGAGACTACTACTTCCAACCAGTTTCCCACATCAGTTTTATTTTAAATGTTGTTCGTAAGGCCGGCGCGTTATTTTGTGACTTTGAAAAGATTTCCAAACTTTGCCATAAATGCCAAATTCCTCCATTTACACTTGGCCCCGCCATCGCTAACACACTCCATGTCAAAAGATTCCCCGATCAGTAAATTCCTGAAAGGCGTTAAGAGGCTGTCGCCATTCTGAATCCATCAAACATTCTACGGACAGTTAACAATTGGGGTTATTTGGTACTCAATATGTATTAAATCAATCCTCGCTGACGTTGTGACTGCGTGCAAAATGGTGCTTATGGGAAGCATTTCCTGCAAAACGCTTCCCACATAGTTTGCATATGACATAATTTTTGAATGGGAGATGTTTTATTTTGTGATTTTGTAAAACCAAAATATTTCGTCTCAACTCGTGTTGGCACTCCTTACATTTAAACTTGGTGCCACTGACGTTCTCCATGTTTAAACTTTCCCGTTTATTAAACTCATGAATATCATTGAGGTGTCCGCGCCAGTGATATACATCTAAAAATTCTAAGCCACAAAATGGGCATAGAAATATTCTGTTAGCTCTCGGATCAACTTCTTTCATATTTTCACTTTCGTTACGTACTCCGAACATTCTACTTCCAGCGCGGTTGTGAGGTAGCCCTGATGGAGTAACCTCGCCAATTTTAGAATCATTAAATGCAAGATCACCACTGTTTAGTTCTTGAAATTCTCCTTCATTTAAGTCGTCTCCATTCTCTCCACACTCTTGATCGTTAACGTCTTCGTGAATTTCTTCTTTTGGTTCAGAAACATTTGGATTGATTGAATACGCTTCCTCCTTTGGCTCCAGTTTTTCCTCAATACAATAAATTTGCGCCGCTATTACTGTTGGCGAATTCATGTCTTCGTCGGTTTCCTCTTTCTTTATGATTAAATCGCTTGTAGGGGTTTCCATGTTTTCCTAATTAAATTCAAAATTCAAAATTATTTCATATTATATTTATTTTATTTATATATTACATACAATTAGAAATACAATGTAAATCGTAAATTTGTGCAAACTTTATGAAAATGATAATATCAATAAATTCCTTACTAGCAAACAATTAACAGCTGATTTTAACAATCATACTATTTAAGGACGCGTACAATAGAGGCGTCAGGACACATTAATTAAGTGGTCGCAAGGGAAAATCACTCTTCTTGATAATTTTTAATGTCCGTTAGTTTTTTAAGTTGTCAAGAGCGGTCAGCTGTTTTGACCTAATTGACAATTCAGCTCAAAATCTAATTTAATGGAATTATTGTTGCTGTGGCCTTGCGGCAACCTTATTAGTGCTCTCTGAGTGACGCCTTATAAGGATCAACAATTTTTGTGTGGCGAATTTGCTAATTAAGTAAAAATGTAACAGAATATTTTAAATTTCTTGGAAATTCTTTAAAGTGGTTAAAAACCAGCTGCTTGCACATTCGATTCGCCACTCTATGGAGGATAGGACATACTTTTATATGGAAAAAGTTATCGAGGAAATTATACTCGAAAAGAAAGAACGATATCCTCGATAGAAAGTGCTTCCAAATTGAAAGTTGCTTGAAACCAGCGAGATTAAAAATTACCCATGAAAATTTCCCTGAGATTTTTTATATATTAGCTGATTAAATTTAAAGAAAACAAAAATTCATCTTTGGATTTTGTGTTTTGATTTTAAATATTATTATTATGTTGATATAAATTATAGTCAAATGATGAGTTTGTATAAAAAATACTAAAAAGTAAATGTTTCAAAAAACAGTAGAAACAGTGGTGCCAAGCTTACCGCTCACTAGTGTGCTGTTTTATTCGCATAACTCGATACAATCGAATGTGCCCAGGAAAATACGTCTGTTGCGAATGCTAAAATATATCAACAAGAAAACAATTTAAGTTCACAGCTGTTTCTGTTTATTATTTTTAGTTATGCATAAGAGGTGTATTTTGTAGTATAAACCATGGTGAATTTACTTACACGGTGACTGCATGTTGAATTTCGTACCTCCGGAATTGTCAAACATAATTTAAATGCGATTAGGTACTGTTAAAAACAGGGTACACCTAGTGCTCCCTGGCATAGCCTTTGGAAGTAAATTCACCTTTGTATACAACAAATTAAATGAGAAGAGTATTTTTGTAGTTTAAACCAATTTTAAATGAGAGGTGTATTTTTGTAGTACAGCACCAGTTTAAAATGACCTGTACGAATGACATTTCAAAGTCGGAAAACTCCCTTAAAATATAAATGTTTAATGCACTTTAAATTTATATATCTAAATTCAAGCAATCGAAATGTATTATATAATCAAATATGATACAGATTACAGAAATTTGACATTCGTTGTTGTTTGTTCACGTCGCATGAACCCGTGCAATGCGAGTTCAGTAATTTGACGTTTTCGACGCGAACAGGAATCGCGAACGTGAACCAGTTCATAATAACAAGTTTTGTTTACAATTCAACGTTGTAAAGTTTAAGTGAATTCGCTAATCATACATAATGATTAATAATATGCAAGAAAATATTAAATAATTGATACATAATTAATAAATAATACATTGGCTGCATTCTGGCATCCCATCGGATACTCAACCGATCAGAATTCTCCGAATTTTTTGCAATCAGCTGATTGAGCGAACAACATTTCTTTGAGCGGAAATTTTCTTCGCTACCGTACTCAACACATAGCACAGCTGTTTGTAGAACAGATGTTTACATATAAAGTGACAAATTTTTGTAGCGGCGCGTTCACAAAGTGCGCTGTTTCACTCACCCGATAGGCAACCGATAGGTTGCCAGAATGCACCCATTATTCAGTAATTTTGAAGAAGAGGAATAAGAGGAATTACGATTTTACAATGGAAATGATAATTATTAATTAATTTATATTGAGAAAAAGCGTATTTTATATATAATTCAATTTAGAATTATGAGAGTAAAGGAAAATCTTCAAAATGTTCGTTAATTTGAAAACAGAACATGAACAGACCTGCACTAGAAAAATTTCAGTGCAGGCAGTTCATGAACTGAAAATGAACTTTCTGCGACGCGAACAGCAAAGTGCAAATTAACCCCCGACGCGAACACAGTGCAGGACAGAAAGTGGAGACAGCTCATGCGACGCGAACAGACCTCAGGTCACAGCGAAATAAAAAGAAACTGTTTGCAAACAGCTGAGAGTGAAGTCAGTGAAATTGAAAAGAAACTGTGATTGTGTAGCGAGAAAAACATGGAGGAAGAAGAAATTGGTCTTGTTCTAGCGGCGCTCCTCTTTTCCAAAAAGGAAAAAGTTGAAAGACGCCGGCAGCTAAAATATCTGCGGGACGCTAGCGACCCGTTCAGAATGGAGGAGAGCATCTTCATGAAGAACTTCAGGTTTCCTCGGGCTGTTTGTCGGCAACTTATTGCAGAGTTACAACCGCATGACAAACAAAAGTCGTCCATGCCATTCGAATTGCGCTTCCTGTCCGCCCTCACTTTCTTCGCACATGGCTCATACCAAAGGTGCGTAGGAAACAGGCACCATATTGCTATGAGCCAAGCAACAGTATCGCGCTCGTTGACATACATTTCGGAATTGATAGTGCAGGTCAAAGGAAGCGTAGTTCGCTTTCCTCAGAGCTATGAGGAAGAGACGGCGATTAAAATGGGGTATTATATGCAATGGAAAGTTCTTGCACCTATGTATCTAATTTGAGTTTTTTTTATAGATTTTTCCGCAAGTTTGGAATTAAAGGGACGATTGGAGCAGTGGATTGCATGCATATAGCGATTCAATCACCGCAAAGAAACGATGACAGCAATCCCCTGTCCTTGTATATGAACCGGAAGGGATACAACAGTGTTAATGTTGAAGCGGTAAGGTTTCTGTGAAAATTAACTGCTTTTAATAATTGATCTTCTTTTTGTTAGATATGCGATCATCGACTAATATTCACGTCAATTAATCCAAAGTTCCCGGGATCTTGCGACGACTCTGACATCTGGACGACCTGCCCTGCGCGACAGATTTTGTCAAGGAAGCATATTCCGCAGCGAGATACTTGGCTGCTTGGTGATCAGGGTTACCCACTGGAGCCCTGGTTACTCACACCAGTGGAAGAGCCATTTAGTGAGAACGAGCTGAATTACAACAAACTGCACGCCAGAGCTCGTAATACCATTGAACGAGCCTTTAGATTACTTAAGACACGTTTCAAGTGCCTTTCACGGCATCGAGTTCTCCACTACAGCCACAAAAAAGCGGCCTGTATTATTAACGCGTGTGTCATTCTTCATAACATACTTTTGATGAACGGCGTAACACTTGAGACTTCCGAAAGCCTAACTAAGGATTATCTGGCGCAGAGCGATGCTGTACAATTTGCATCCCGCGAGAACTCACATTCCGAAGGCGAACGAATGCGATCGAGTTACATACAAACACTGTAAATGCAATGCATTTATGAAATCATTTATTTCACTCACAAATATACAAAAACAAATTACCATAAATTATTTTTTTGCGATTCTTTGTGCCAACGAGAGTATGTTCATCTGCATTAAAGCTTTTCCAAATCATTTGAATTTTGCTTACTGCATGCGGTGTGTTCAGTCAATTCGTCATGTGTATTTCCGTGACTGAACATGCATTCATTCGAAGCAGAATTTCATAGCGTGCGGACGTCATGGCGGACAACGGAGAAAAACATTTCTCATCGAATTTACCACTAAATTTTGACGAGTAAAAAATTTTTATGAGTAAACACATTCCTTCTTCTGTACCAATTTTTCATCCAAATTCTTTCTTTTCGTTGCTTTTGTTTTTCAACAACCGCAACCGCAGTCAAAATTATTTTACTCGCGTCTGACATAATCGTCCGCACACCGAAAGAGTAAAAGAAAAATGTTTGATTGAAGAGTGTGCAGTAACGTGTCGGTGCAGAGATACTGGACACACACTTGAGGATGATGTAAGCAATGCAGTAACGTGTCGGGGCCGCTTTATGCATTTCTCCATTCCTCTCAATTTCGTTTATTTTGAAGAGTATCTAATCGCACATTGCTTATGTTTGACAATTACGGAGGTACGAATTTCGCCTTGCATTCGCCATGTAAGTAAAATCACTTTGATCCCACCTTGCTTGTACTATCACGACTCTCTCATCTACAAATGACTCCGCAACACTGTTTCTAATATAATAAATCCCAGTCGTCGCTTAGCAACACTAAACCCGCGCTAGGGAAGCGAGTGGGAGAGGAGGAAATACAATCAAATCTTTTCCAAATATTAAAACTGTTTGTTTTCTTTGTAAATTGTTTTTATTTAATCCAATATAAAATAACTCTTTGAAGTTTAGATTGAAAAAATGGATAATTCGCTAATAAGTATAAAAGAAGAAGTAGGCGACGAAGATATCTTACCCACGACGGTTCTAGCATCGAAAATTTATTATATTGCAAATGAGGAGGATCTTCTCAATATAAACGGAAATGGCTATAATGAAACAGAGCTTACAGATGATGAAGACGAATTTTATGAAGATTTGTTTTTAGGCAAAGAGGAAGTTCAGGATCCACACAGCAGTGGGAGTGAGTTTATGGATGATAAATTAGTTGAAAGTAGTACATCAGGCAGTCAAGACTGCTTCCCAATGAATGAGTTGGCAACAGTCCAGAGCGAAACTGAAAGGGGCCCAGAAGTTAATGAGTTAAAACATAAAATTCTACTTTGCCCATTTTGTGGTACAGAATTTTTAAATTTCATTCGATGGAGAGAACACCTCAACGATATTCATCAATTTAATAAACGTGAAACTTTAAACATGGAGTATGTTAGCGAGACTAAGGACAAATGTAAGCAGTGCGAAAAGGAATTGAAATCAAGTTTGTTTTATTTACAAAATCACAAAATACTCCATCTACCATTCAAACGGTTTGTTAAATGCAAATTATGTAAGAAAGTTTTTACGTCCAATAGAATCCACACCCATCATTTGGTAGTGAATCATAATGTTTCTTATCAAGAGAAAAATAAAGATATGTCAACGATTGTACTACTATGTCCATATTGTGGCAAGGAATTTCCAAAATGGGCTAAATGGCGACATCATCTCTATAGTATTCATGGATTTAATAAATTCGAAAATCTAGACATGGAATATATTAGCGACCATAAAGCGAAATGTAAACAGTGTGGCACAGATATGAACACAAGGATGCAAACTTTACAATCACACAAAATAACTCATCTGCCACACAAACGGTATTTTAAATGCAAATTATGTGAACAACTTTTCTTATGTACCAGAACGCATCAGCGACATTTTGATAAAATTCATAACAAAAAAGACAAAGATTATTCTAATGCAATTACTTGTCAAACCAATGCCACTCTTATCTGTCCATTTTGCGGAGTAGAATTTCCAAATTACTTTGAATGGCGTAAACATCTCAATAGCATTCATGAATTTAACAACCGTGTGAATTTCAACATGGAATTTAGTGGAAACAATAAGGCAAAATGTAAGCAATGTCTCAAGCAAATGAGCATTAAGAGAACTTGGACTTTAAAGCAGCACAGAATTGGTCATCTACCATACCATCAGTTCATTAAGTGCAAATTCTGCACTTCGAATTTTTCACGTTTTGCAACTTTCAAACGTCATTTTAGGGAAAATCACAAAACTCAACCCCTTCCACAAGTACAACACAAATTTGGGACCAATCAGAATAAACCAATTATGCTCTGTCCTTTCTGTGGTTCAGAATTTTCAAATACCTTTCATTGGCGTCATCATCTAAACAATGTGCATGAATTCAAGAACCGGGAAACCCTAAACATAGAGATAGTTAGTGATAAGGAGGCCAAGTGTAACCAGTGCAAACATAAATTAGTACCAAAGCTGCAATATTTACAAAGTCACAAAATCAACCATCTGCCGTACAAACAGTGTTTTAAATGCGCGTTATGTGAGAAATGTTACAGGACTAATACAACCTACAATCGCCATATGGAAGCGAGGCATAATTTCAATGACTCTAAATGAGGTTTTGGAAAAAAACTTGTAAACATACTTGCTTATTTTTCGTTGAACTTTATATCAAGCGGCCTATGGAGACTTCTCAATTGTCTCTCATGGAATATGAGCAACCATAAAAACACACTTCAAAGATTAATCAAACACTAGCATAGCACCATGATGTTATGAGCTAATCTTATTACTATTATTATTATTGTAACTTTTTTTTTATTATTATTGTAACTCAATTATCATTAATTAAGGTTGTGCAAAGTTTTGGAGGAATGAGTACTATCAAAACTAAGGCTAAGAAGGAAGCAATTCGAGACCGTGCTCTAGGCAGGATTTAAACCCTCAATCCAATAATTGTGAGACTAGTCTAATTTCCACTAGACCACCAACCTACTAGACCTACGCGAAAATCTTGCTGCGCCTGTAAAATAGTTTCTAGAAATTCAGGGACGAAATTGTGTGATTCGATATCAACCGGAAATAATAGCCAACTATATTTTCTGCTTCACTAAACATTACGCTTGTTCTCGTTAGTTGAGTATCTAATAACGCGATACCAATTTAGACTAAGCAAGAATTGAAATTAAATTCATGAAATCTGAGTTTTTATAATTAATATTAATAATTTAAATATTTCAATTTAGTTCGCGATTGATTTTTATTTATGAATTTGAACGATTTTTTAATTGTGAGTATTCACGAATTTACACAAATTATAAATGGTACGCAAAGAGATACCGCAAAGGCACGCACGCAGGGGCGCTGTTGTATTATTATCGAGAGCTCCCAAGATAGCAGTTGCATTCAAATACAGCATAGCATCAAAGTCTGATTGAAAACCAGTTGCACTCGGAAGTGTTTGCGATATTTGCCAAGGTGAAACGAACTGTTATAAATAAATTGTTTCATTTATTTATTTACATTATCACACGCCTACAGTTTTTCAGGCGGAAGTACTCGCAATCAGAGAAGCGTGTCGCCAAATTAATCAACACATTTGAGAAGGGCATAGAAACAAGATCGCCATTTTGTGGACAGCCAGGCTGTCATAAAGGCTCTACAATCAAACACCTTCAACTCCAAGCTGGTCAGACAGTTAAGGTCTTCATGTTGACATCACAATCATCTGGGTTCCAGGTCGTATAAATGTGAACCATGATGTATATTGCGCGACACATGTGGACCCAGTACCCGCTTCTCTCGGTGCGATCAAGAGAGGCAACTATCTGCACTGTCTCTCCTTGGCGGGCAGAAAATGGAGGTTACTTACAACATGCAATACATATCAGGCGATTTGGCCAGTCTACAATATAGTTAGGTAAAGAGATCTTATATACAGGGACCATAGGCAACACTCAGCCTTTACAGGTCACTAGTAGGTATTTTTGCGGATACTAATCCGTTCAGATTTATTTGTGTGTTGTGAGGCGAGTTTCTTGTATGGCTATAATGTGTGATGAGTGATGATTGATTAATATTTGGAGATCTTGTAAGTTATTATAATAGCCGTTTAAATTCGATAGGAAAATTATTAGGACCAAAAAAATTTATTTCTTAATATTATTATTAATCTAATAAAAATAAAAGCATCAGTTCAACTGTCCCTAGACGAGGGACTAATGGCTCCAGATAAAATTGAATCATTGGGTGAGCCAGGTGTATCTGAATCGCTAACGTGTGTTTGAATTTTAACGTATTTAATTAGTGCTGATTTTAATATTGGGTTTCATGTTGTTTTGTTGCAAGTTGAACATGGTTTTGGTTATGTGTGAGTGTATGATTTAAAGTGGACAGACTACTGTGCTTTGCTATTGTATTGGCTGATTTTCTTATGAAGTTATCAAATTTTTACATGCTGCTCGATGGATCAGTACCAATCAGTGCTGTATGCAATCAATACTATAATTGTCGTCTACTATATTTAAATTTAGCACATTGCCTCAATTTCTGACAATTTGTCGTTCAAGTTTTACCCCGATGGTATAGATCTATTTTCCGTATCTGTTTTTAACAATAACAACTCAATGTATAGCAGCTGTGATATGGTGAGAGAGTAAAGTTTGCTAAGCTGACACTAAAATTAGGAGTAGAATTCGTTGCACAAAAATCAAAACGTAGTTTGAATTTGAAAGTGGTTATATATATATAAGAAACGCACAAGAAAATAGATACAAAATACATATAAAAAAAATTGTATTTAAAATAATCCAATTATATATGCAAAAATATAATCATATAAATTAAGTAATCAATTAAAAATCTATATTTTTTGTATACGCGTTATCATTTTATAGTCAACAGGAGCGAACCTCCCTTGGATTGTTTACAAAAGTGCACAAAATCCTAAAAGAAGAAAATAATGAATTAATAAATTTCATATTTCATTCCCTCCAATTTCTCTCCAAGCAAATTGTTCTTTTTTCTATTTTTTTTAATTTGTTTGGTTTTGTTGAATAAAAACTGATGCTCCTGCACCAACTCCATTCATCTTGTTATCCATTCCAGTCAAAAAGTTTTGAATGGTCCTAGACAGCTGTGTTTTTAGGAAGTAGCTTAACCAACAGCGGTGCGTGCTGTGCTGCGCTGTTCAGTATTCTGTTCTGCTACCTATACGAGCATTGTATCTAAATGAAACGTCAAAACACTGTGCAGCACGGCAAAGCGAATGCAATCTTTGTCAGGCTTAATGCAATTCCTTTGCATTTGTTTTGTAGTTGATTTGGCAAAGCTGCGCTTCTATGCTAATCTATTCCAAGTGGGAGAGGATAGTTAAGTTGTTTGTTACTTTATACATTGTTTTTAATTAAACCAACATAATATAACGCCTTAAATTTTAGATTGACAATGGATAATTCGATTAGTGACCACATAAAAGAAGAAGCGGATATTGTGTCCCCGACGGTTTTAGCATCGAAAATTTATTATATCGCAAATCAGGAGGATCTTCTTAATCTTAGCAATTCAAATATCTGGGAACCGAAGGAGGAAGTTCTCAATATAAACGGAAATGACATAAATGAAACAAAGCATACAGACGATGAAGACGAATTTTATGAGGAGTTGTTTATAGGCAAAGAGGAAGTTCAGGATCCAAACAGCAGTGAATATGAGTTTATGGATGATAAATTAGACGAAAGTAATACATCAGGCAGTCGTGACTGCTACTCTACTAATAAACTTTCAGCAGTCCAGAGCGAAATTGGAAGAATCCCAGAAGTTAATGAGTTAAAGGATACAATTCTGCTTTGCCCATTTTGCGGTACAGAATTTTTAAATTTCATTCACTGGACAGAACACCTCAACGATATTCATGAATTTAATAAACGTGAAACTTTAAACATGGAGTATGTTAGCGAGACTAAGGCCAAATGCAAGCAGTGCAAAAAGGAATTGAAATCAAATTTGTTGTTTTTGCAAAATCACAAATTACTCCATCTACCATTCGAACTATTTGTTAAATGCAAATTATGTGGGGAAGTTTTTAAATGTATCCGAACCCATGAACAACATTTGCGATTGTTTCATAAAGTTATTATTCAAGAGGCAGCTACAGATCGTACAACGAATGCAATTTTCCTTTGTCCATTTTGTGGCTCAGAATACAAAAGTCGTGATGAGTGGCGACAGCATCTCAACTGCATTCATCAATTTAATAAATTCGAAAATCTGAACATGGAACATATTACCGATAATCTAGCCAAATGTAAGGAGTGCAGCACAGATTTGTCCAAAAAGATCCACATTTTGCAAAAACACAAAATAACCCATCTGCCGTACAAACGGTATGTTAAATGCAAATTATGTAATAAATGTTTCACAAAATTTCCAAACCAAATTCGTCATTTTGAGCAGATTCATAAACGTGTCAATTACGCGGAAATCGAATATTTATCAGATAGTATTACTTGCCAGCTCAATGCAATTCTTATCTGTCCAATATGTGGTGCAGAATTTTCAAATTCATCTAAATGGCGGCAGCATCTCAACTGCGTTCATCATTTTAATAAATTCGAAAATCTAGACATGGAACATATTAGCGATAATCTAGCCAAATGTAAGGAGTGCGGCACAGATTTGAACCCAAGGTTGGAAACTTTGCAATACCACAAAATAACTCATCTGCCATACAAACGTTTTGTTAAATGCAAATTATGTGAGAAATTGTTCGTAGGTATGAAAGGTCATCAGATGCATTTTGAACAATATCATAACAAAAAAGGCAAAGATTATTCTAATGCAATTACTTGTCACACCAATGCAACTCTAATCTGTCCATTTTGCGGAGTAGAATTTCCAAATTACTTTGAGTGGCGTAAACATCTCAATAGCATTCATGAATTTAACAACCGTGTGAATTTCAACATGGAATTTAGTGGAAACAATAAGGCAAAATGTAAGGAATGTCTCAAGCAAATGAGCATTAAGAGAACATGGACTTTAAAGCAGCACAGAATTGGTCATCTACCGTACGATCAGTTCATTAAGTGCAAATTCTGCACTTCGAATTTTTCACGTTTTGCAACTTTCACACGCCATTTTAAGGAAAATCACAAAAATCGCAAATTTGAAAGCAGTCAAAATAAACCAATTTTCCTCTGTCCTTTCTGTGGTTCAGAATTTTCCAATACCTCTCACTGGCGTCATCATCTAAACGGTGTCCATGAATTCAAGAACCGGGAAGCCCTCAACATAGAGATAATTAGTGATAAGGAGGCCAAGTGTAACCAGTGCCAACAGAAATTAATACCAAAGTTGCAATGTCTACAAACTCACAAAATCACTCATCTGCCATACAAACGGTATTTTAAGTGCAAATTATGTGAGAAACATTTTTTATGCGGTGGCAGTCATAAGCGCCATTTGGAGTTGAACCATAATCTTAATGACTTTACATAGGGATAAGAGACCTTTGTAAAGAAGACTCACTTCGAGATAATAAATAATGCAATATATATTGCGGACATGGATCAATAAATGTATCCTTTTTAATTTATAATGTCAATGGCCCGTTTGCTCTTTTGGGAAGTGGATAATCACCTTGCGTCGTATTTACAAATTCAGCAATTTATTTAATTCCAGCAGCGGTTAATTCGGACGGTTCTGTTTCCTTATTGCATGAAATTACAGCTATGAAGGTAGGTTCTTTATAACTAGGAATGCGCATCAATCACTGTTACCGCCGAACGGAGTATTTTAAATAGTTTGATTTCTATTTTTCCTACTGGGTGTTTTGCTTATCATAAAATTTTTGATATGTTTCTCATTACATATGTATATAGTTTTTTCCCCCCCTTTGTCTATATATTCTCTTATACGCATTTATATTTGGTAGCCTTGGAATAACTGTTAAATACCGCGCATTAGGGATGTTCATTCTTTACGTGGAGAAGCTGAGAGCAAGAATCAGATCAGTGAGTGCTCTCCCCGAAAAGCCCACGTTCGAAATGATCCAAGCAGCGAAGACGATCCTCATCAGGCAAGCGCAACTCAGCGAATATTCCCAAGAAATAATTGTCTTGAAAAGTGGTCAGAGTATTGAGAAGAACAGCAAATTAATTTCCTTTAATATCTTTCTAGACGATCATGATATCATTCGTGTTAAAGGGCGCACAGAATTTCTAAATCCACACGACGTGATCATGCTGCCCAGCAACAGTAACATCACCTATCTGATCGTCAAGGAGATGCATGGGAAATATCATCACCTTTCTCATGAGACCATTATTAATGATATTAAGGGTCAATATTTCATACCACGGCTGCGCGTGCTGTATCGTTCTGTTCGAAGCAGCTGCCAACACTGCAAAAATAAAAACGCGATGACGATGACACCTCAAATGGTCGCATTGCCAGCTGCCAGACTTGCGAGTTTCGAGCGCCCATTCACTTACGTCGGGATTGATTACTTCGGCCCAATGTTTGCTACGGTTGGAAGGAGGCGTGAAAAACGATGGGGCGTTATATTTACCTGCCTCACGGTTCGAGCGGTGCATATTGAGGTAGCCCACACCTTGGACACTAGCTCCTGCATACTGTGTATTCGTAATTTCCTAGCGCGTCGAGGTGTACCAAAAGAAATTTACACGGATAATGGTACAAATTTCAAAGCATCTGCGAAGATTCTGCAAGAAGAGGCCGGGCACTTTGATTATGCGGAAATCGAAGCCAAGTTCGATGACATCCAATGGAAGTTCAACCCACCTGCCGCCCCCCACATGGGTGGCGCTTGGGAGCGGCTAATCAGATCGATAAAAAACGTTCTAGCAGCAATGTATCCTGAGCCCAACTTCAAGGACGAGACGCTCCGAAGTGCACTGTTCGAGGTCGAATATATAATAAATTCAAGACCGTTGACTTTCGTTTCACTGGAGTCGTGTGATGATGAAGCTATCACTCCTAACCATTTATTGCTAGGCTCAACCAACGGTTATAAGCCGATTGGACACGGTGGCGATCTACGACATCGTTATCATCAAACCCGGATATACCCCGACCGATTTTGGCAAAGGTGGCTAAAGGAGTATACGCCTGAACTAACTCGGCGGTCGAAATGGTATACGAAGCAACCACCTCTAAAGGTCGGCGACGTCGTGGTCATCGTGGACGACAACCAACCGAGAAACAAGTGGCCAAAAGGTATAGTTCAGGAAGTTGTCATCGCAAAGGATGGTCAGGTACGACGAGCTACAGTGGAGACGCAACATGGCTGGCTAGAGCGCCCTTCAATCAAGATAGATGTCCTAGACGTCGGTAATCAACTGGAGTAAGCGCGTTTGGACTCGCTTACGAGGGGGAGAATGTTACCGCCGAACGGAGTATTTTAAATAGTTTGATTTCTATTTTTTCCTACTGGGTGTTTTGCTTATCATAGAATTTTTGATATGTTTCTCATTACATATGTATGTATATAGTTTTTTCCCCCCTTTTGTCTATATATTCTCTTATACGCATTTATATTTGGTAGCCTTGGAATAACTGTTAAATACCGTTTTAAAAAAAACAGCTTACGCGTTTAGAGACTTGGAAGAGTACAGTCAGTTCGCGTTTGTATATGGAGGAATAAACAAGAATTTTTAAAGTCGTGGTAAAAACGGTTTAAAACCTTATTTAATTTTTATGTAATGTATAGTTTTACGTATAAAATCTTATTCACTTGAAAATCGACCCTTCTTTTAAAAACTAGTCGAGCGCGGACTCGGGATTGTGAAACCTCCTTTCACAATCACTTTAGATCGCTTAAAATTGGAGATTATATATCCATCAGTTTAACACCTCCAAGCGTACTGATTTGAGAAGCATCGCAAGAAGTTGCTTGATATTCCAAAGCGATTAAGTAGCTTCACTATTATCCAACTGAAGTATCAAGATGAGGTTTGTGTATAAAAAAATATCAGGATATTTGGCTTTCTCCTGTGGAGGATGGTTTTGTTGGGATTTATTGAGAGAACATTAGCCTCGCTCCACTTCCTCCTCAAATATTCGAGTAGTTCCCACTCAAATTCTAAATGTTTAATAAAAGGCAATAGTCAAATATTTAAAATACAAAAAGAAAACAGCACACGAACTGAAGTAAAACTTGAAAAAAAGAAACGATTGATGTTTGGAAGAAAAGGCAACAGAAATACGCATATATGGATAATGAAAACAGATATAGTGAGACGATTCAAAGCACAAACAGAATGGGATACTTTTAGTTTCTGAGGCATCGATATTCGAGCCAGTTGCAGGGAAAAACTCACCTTCCTCAAAGTAAGGACGTCAAATATTATCCTGATTTCTGAAAGACTCGTGCAACTTTCGATAATACTGTAAGGTATGTTAAAGACGTGAGGGTGTGGCACCTTAGCCTTAAAATAACAAATACTAAAATGAAAATACATTATTATTATTTACTATTATATTTTATTATTATTTTTAACAATAAAAAATACCTAGATAAAGATCTAAATTTGATAACGCACATGGACTTAGATTAACTGATCCCTAAATTCGGCTGATCCAGTCAACTGGCGCCGGCATAATTGTGAGTCAAATTTCTTATTGGATCATGAACTGAATCATTCAAACTTTTTAAAATAAAACTTCCGACGGTGTCGGAACTCTGGCCACTCGACAACGGCATACCTCAAGGCTCGCCGTTGTCTGTAACTCTATTTCTGATAGCTCTTGATAAACTTAGCCGGATTATAAATGAACATAAATTCTTTAAACACATAATATATACGCAGATGATTTATACATATTTTCTAAAGTTCAAAACACAACCGATTTTAAAACACAGTTGCAAACAGTTTTCCACAAAATACTTGCTTGGTGTCAAATTAGTGGCACAAAAATATCAAAAGAAAAATCCAAACATCTCCACATTTGTAAAAAACGTAACTGCGATAGCCCAAATATCTATCTAGATATGCACAAACTAACTGATGTAAAAAAATTAAAAATATTTATAACTATCTTTGGAATGAACACATTAAATACTTAACCAATGCATTAAATGATAGAATCAACATTGTAAAATGTCTAAGCCACATGAAATTGGAGAGTAATACTATCCTATCTAAAATAGATTACGGGCTTCAAATTTACGGTAATACATCAAAAAATAATGTAAACAAACTGTCATCAATATACCACTCCGCGGCCAGATTGGCTCTTGGAGCCTTCCGCACAACCCCTATAACTAACATCCTTACAGAAACCGGGATGCCGACTCTTCAAAACAGACAACTACAACTTACTGGACGTATGATCGTCAAACTTACAAACGCAAAAGGATCAATATTAAATAAAGCACTAACTAACCTACTTAAAAGGAAAAAATGCGACCGTAAAAAATCAGCGGTACAAAGGGCAGTTGCCATGGCCAAACAATTGGATATTAAACTTAATTCCAAGACCACACCAACCTTAAAAGCGCCGCCGTGGACACTTCAAACAGATTCAATCATACTTGAACTAGCAAAACACCATAAGGAAAACACGCCGCACAATATATTCGCAAAAGTATTCTTAACGATTCGCAACCAACACCAAAAGTGGAACATTTTATTCACTGACGGATCAAAATCTGAAAACGCCGTTGGATTCAGTGTTGTAGACGAAAAAAACATAATCATTAAGTCCATACTTCCAGCATATGCATCCGTTTTCTCAGCCGAAGCCGGAGCAATACTTCAAGCCAGTCTCATAGCCAAATCCAGCAAAATGAAAACTTTAATTTGCACAGACTCTCTCTCAACGCTGCTAGCAATAAAAAACGTCAACAACAATGGCAACACTATATCTCAAATCAGGGACATAATTATTACAAGCCACAAGAACATCAAACTTGTATGGACACCCAGCCACATTGGAATCCATGGCAACACTTTAGCTGACTCCGCGGCAAAACAAGCAACAATTTCCCCTCTTAAATTAACAAACTCTACCAATACAAAGGACATAAAAAAAGCTGTGGATAACCTCTACATTCAGACCATTAGACATATCCGGACTGAATACGCACATTCCTACAAATCCATAAACCCCAACCAAATTATTCCCCGATTCCCAACTACGATCCATAGAAGACACATCATTTATACTAGATTCCGACTTGGCCACACACGGCTAACATACCAACATCTTTTCAACAATACCAGTCTTCCTACATGTACGAGGGCGGATTGATATTGAAGCTACCTATCGCTAGATGGCAGCACAAACATAAACACTTTTTTTTTAGAAATTGCGATCTGTCAAACGTCAGCTGTTAAAATTTAACCCAAATTCATCGATTAGTTTATTTGTTGTAGTCGTTTGAAGTAAGCAACTATTGTGTTTCTTGAAAAATGGAAAAAAGCGAATTTCGTGCAGTGATTAAACCATATTATTTGAAAGGGAAAACGGCGAAAGAGACAAAAGAAAAGCTCGATAAATATTACGGTGAGTCTGCTCCGTCAGATTACATGGGAAAATATTGGATTGCTGAATTTAAGCGCCGCCGAACAAGCACTGCAACAATACCATCAACAGGAAGGCCAAAGGAGGTGGTTACTGAAGAAAATATCAAGAAAATCCTCGATATCGTTATGAATGATCGCCGAGTCAAGTTGCGTGAGATTGTTGAAATGGTAAACATATCATATGAACGTGTGTTCAACATTTTGCATGAACATTTGCATATGAAAAAGCTATCGGCAAGATGAGTGCCGCGTTTGCTCAGTGGCGAACAAAAACGAGTTCGACAGACCGCTTCACAGCGGTGTTTGGACATGATAAAGCGTAATCCTGTTGATTTTTGGCGTCGATTAATAACTGTTGATGAAACGTGGGTCCACCACTACACACCTGAAACCAAAAATCAATCGAAACAATGGGTGGAAGCTGGTGGAAGTGCTCCGAAGAAGGCTAAGGCAGTGAAATCGGCTGCAAGGTTATGGCCACTGTATTTTGGGATGCACACGGAATATTGCTCATCGATTATCTTGAAAAAGGATCCACAATCACAGGAAAGTATCAATTCAATGATGCAATCAAGGAAAAACGACCACATTTAAAGAAGAAAAAAATGCTCTTTCTTCAAAACAACGCACCGGTTCACACAGCATTAGATACGATGCTAAAATTACGTGAAATATAACTCGAATTGGTTAATCATCCACCTTATAGTCCAGATTTAGCTCCTAGTGACTTTTTTCTGTTTCCAAACTTGAAAAAATGGCTCGCAGGAAAAAGATTCATCTCAAACGAAGAAGTGATTACCGAAACAAACGCGTATTTTGAGGGGTTCCCGAAATCGTATTATTCAGATGGTATAAAAAAGTTGGAATATCGTCTTACTAAGTGTGTCGAAGTAAAAGGAGACTATGTTGAGAAAAAAATGGTTTTTGAAAAAAAAAATGTTTTTTTCCTACTTAGATAGCTTCAATATCAATCCGCCCTCGTAAGTCCAACACATGTTCAGCCGAAATTAGTTTGTTTATATAAAAAAATGTGTTTTCCGCCCTCGTACATTTTGCAACTCGGACTATCTCACATCATCAACAATCAGCCAACTCCGCCAAGAATTCGGAAACCCTAATCTCAAAGAAATTTTGCAAAACATAATCAAGCCAATATCAAACTTTTCATAAACTTTATTTGCAAATTAAACCTATACTTTGACATATAACACCACAAACAACTGTATTCGTATAACATTGTTACCTACTACTCCCGTAAGTCCAAATTAGTTTAATAATAGCTTTGGAAACTAACTCTGCCGATGCCGACCTTGGCAAGCGACGACGGCCTACCACCACCAGAGAGTCGCCTGCATATAACCGACCAGACAACGTCCACGCGCTTCCTCATTGATACGGGTTCGGTGGTCTCCCTACTTCCAAGGGGAACAGTTGCCCACAAGCTGAGCCCAACGACCTCTCAGTGTATGCCGCCAACTCAACGCCTATAGCAACTTATGGGCAGTTCCCGCTTAAACTAAACCTCGGCCTCCGTCGAGTTTTTACTTGGTCGCTTCGGACGTTGAAACCGCCATACTCGGGGCGGACTTCCTGGTACACTACGGGGTGTTGGTGGAACTGAGGGGACGATGCATCCTGGACCCACTTACCAACATTGCGGCGACCGGACTCATTGGCTCAACGCAGATTCACAGCGTCTCCACCGTGGTCCGCATCGATGCACCAATATCGAGAGCTTATCCAACACTACCTGCAACTCACTCCTCTATCAGGGGTCTTGGCCATAGTGCCAGACGTGTCGGTGCAGCATTTTATCATCACGGAGGGCCCTCCCATTTTCGAGCGCCCTCGTCGACTCATCGGTGAACGACTCGTTGCTGCCAAAGAGGAATTCACAGTCCTCCTGGACAAAGGGGTGATCCGCCCGTTATCGAGCCCATGGGCTAGCCAGCTACACATGGTGCCAAAGTCGAATGGTAGCTATCGTCGCCTTAACGCGCCACCTTACCAGACCGATACCCACGGCCGATCATTGAGGCCTTAATCCAGGAGGGCCGGGGAGAAGTTTTTTTGGTCATCGACTTACAAAAAGGTTTCTACCAGATCCCGGTTGCCGAAGCTGACGTCGCAAAAATGACCGTTACAACACCATTTGGACCTGCGCTACTCTGCGCAAACGCTGCAGCGAATTATCAACCATCTGCTCCGGAAACTCCCCTTCGTGAGGGGATATGTGGGTGACCTGCTCATCGCGTCAGATTCGCATGACGAATAGCTGCACCATTTGAGCCAGCTGTTTGAGACGGCTAACGTTCGCATCAATTTAGCCAACTAGGTGCCACGGAGGTGACTTTTGCAAAATTTCCTTCAATTCATAAATTTACAGTGGTCAGAAATAGGAGAGCATTAGAAATGAAATTCAATAAGTTGAATTTCTTAGATTGATAGGAGATGTTTCCACAGTTGGGTAGCGATAATAGAATTGAAGTACCAAATAACTTTGTGTGCACAGATTCTATCATCGATGATGTTTGTGGTAACAGTGCTGAAACAATTAATACTCCACAATTTTAAAATCGCGTCTTTTAGCTCCAAAAAATTAACGATCACATCTTAAATATTTCGCCTGGAGAACAGCATGTTTACAATAGTTATGATATTATTGAAACTGGCGATGATAGAGAACGGAATAATGTTCCAATCCAACGTTCGAAAAGAAGCAATACTGTTCCGCAGTTTTTCTCGACATCACTCAGGCATTTGATAAGGTCTGGCACGAAGGAATCTTGCACAAACTGAAATGTATGTTACCTCTTAACATCTACACAT
This sequence comes from Clusia tigrina, assembly GCA_920105625.2. Lineage (NCBI taxonomy): Eukaryota > Metazoa > Arthropoda > Insecta > Diptera > Clusiidae > Clusia > Clusia tigrina. The sequence goes on from OV050030.1 coordinate 413,666,750, forward strand.
TGCTCGAAAGCTATCTCTCAGGTAGACGCTTTGTGGTGAAACAAAAAAGCTTCATCTCAGATGAATACCCTATACAAGCTGGTGTACCGCAAGGCAGCGTATTAAGCCCCTTGCTCTATACGTGTTCACTGCAGATATGCCAACAAACGGCAAGACTATCACCTATACTTTTGCCGATGACAGAGCCATATTGTGTACTCACACAAATCCGAAAGAGGCGTCAAAACTTCTCCAAGTACACGTCAACATGCTTCAGGAATGGCTTGACCACTGGAGAATCAAAGTCAATGGGTCGAAATGCGTTCATGTCACATTCACTCTATGCAGGAGTACTTGCCCCCCTATGCAAATTAACACCAAGCCGATCCCTCAGGCGACAGAAACTAAATATCTAGGAATGCATTTAGATCGCAGACTTACTTGGGCAAAGCATATAAGTGCAAAAATTACTCAGATTAAACTCAAAATAAACGAGCTAAACTGGCTTTTGAACAGGCAGTCCAAGCTCAAACTGGACTTTAAAGTTATACTCTACAAAGTAATTATGAAGCCCATATGGACCTACGGTATCCAACTCTGGGGTACTGCTTCACCCTCAAATGTCGAAAAACTGCAAAAAGCCCAATCGAAAATCCTTCGAATGATCACCAATGCTCCTTGGTACATCAAAAACGTTAACATCCACAGAGATTTACATATCCCGTATGTAACTAAAGAAGTTTCCCGACTTGCTGAATCTTACTTAGCAAAGCATCCCAATGCATTAGCGAGCCGCCTACTACAGCATCAAGGACACACCCGCCTGAAAAGGATGGACGTGCTGCGCTTAGCAACAAACTAGATTTTAAGCTTATTCATTACGCTATTATTTAAGTATTGCGCTACTTCTTTTCATATACCATAACTCCTCAAAGCACTGGCACTGGGAGGCTGGTAATGATTGATATGAATTTAAAAGTGAAATGCTAAATATACTATGAAGATTTATTGTTAGTTCTAAGATATTTTTTAGAAGATTCAATAATATATATATATATATATATATATATATATATATATATATATATATATATATATATATATATATATATATATATATATATATATATATATATATATATATAAAAACCAATGAGTGTTCGAACTTACGGGCGATGTGTTAACACCTTTTTGTTACACGGTACCTGTTCGATTTCTATGAACACATTAGTAAATGTTACATTGGATAATAAAATATTTCTCATGAATTTGTTGTTGCATGTGTATTGTTGTAAAGTAAATTGTTTTTGTTATCGCTCCCAAATTATCATTTTTTTTGCATAGAATTTCCTATTACTTCTTTTTAACACAGAATATACCGGACAGGTTTTGCTATTTGCTCGTGCCGATGTCTGTGAAGGAAATATTTCTCATGAATTTGTTGTTGCGCTTGCTGATTCGAATCAATTCCAGACTTGATTCATAAAATCGTTTTCGCAGTCGCAGAAAAAATGACTCTGTGTGTTGTTTGCATGTATTGACTTTGTAGATTTAGTCCCTATACGCCGCTATAGATGTTAACACATCAAAAATTGAATGTATATATAATAATCCAATTGTATATGCAAAAATATAATCATATTAATAAATTAACAAATTAAAAAAGTATAATTTTTGTATACGCGTTATCATTTTATAGTCAACAGGAGCGAACCTCCCTTGGATTGTTCAAAAAAGTTCACAAAATCCGAAAAGAAGAAAATAATGAATTAATAAATTTCATATTTCATTCATTTCATTTGATATACTTATTGTTAGGCTTAATTTAAGCAAATTCAATAAATAATAAATACTTGTAATAAAAAAAAAATATATATTTCATTCCCTCCAATTTCTCTCCAAGCAAATTGTTCTTTTTTCTATTTTTTTAAATTTGTTTGGTTTTGTTGAATAAAAATTGATGCTCCTGCACCAACTCCATTCATCTTGTTATCCATTCCAGTCAAAAAGTTTTGAATGGTCCTACACAGCAATGCATTTTAGAAAGAAGCGTAACCAACAGCGCGCTCAACTATTATTAAGAAAAAATATGTTTCTAGTTCACTATTTTGAAGTAAATCAACACAAAACGAACATGAAAAAATAACAGTTGTTTTGACAGCTTCGTTATAAAAACAGAGATGCCACCTAGTCATAATTTTTTCGTTTTCGGGTATTCTAAATAGTTTCCTACAAAGTGCAAATCTTAGTTTTAACAAAAACATAACTTTAAAAATGGACTTTCTGCCGCTCAAACCGGTCATTTCAACCAATGTGCAACGGTGCGTGCTATCAAAGAACATCAACGTAATAAAAAGTTCTATAAAGAAGAAGAACAAAATGTTTGATTTTCTCTTCACGTTACGAGTTAAATGGGCGACACTACAAATCTTGATAACTACAGAATCATGAAAACTACAGAATCTATAATTTTGTTTGTGAACAATTGTACACACACGGGCTTACATACATATGCATGTATGTTTGCGTTGCAAAATAAAAATAAAGAAAAAAGAAGCACGTGTGTATGTACATACATTTATACACATATAATTCTGCAGGTATAGACTTCTGAAGGGTGCGAAACGTGAAATAAGAGCAAAGAAGACTTTTTTCAAATTTACATATCAATTTGAAATTAAAGAATAATTTCAATTTTCAGTTGATAATGTGAAATGTGATGCTGTTTTCGATTTCTGTTCGCTTGGTATGATCGGCCAACATACTCAGTAGAAGGAAACCTGTTTTATTTATTTCTAATATTATTATTATAATTACAACAAAACTTTCAAAGCCGGTAAAAACTGGAGTACCAATAATTTCAATTTTACAAAAAATAAATAAATTTTAGGGAATCAAAGAAATTCTAAATGTTTAATATCTAATAACAAATCTCGATAAAACTAATTTGTTTATGTCTAATCTCTTTCGCCTTAAGACTAACTCAAATTCCACTCAAAATACAAAACAAACTGATTCACCAATGACTGCACGCTAGGATTCTAATTACGTTGCACATGTCAAGTGTCATAGTGTCGCAGTGCAGCGGATGGGTGTGTCCTATGTATTGGTATGGTTTGGATGTGTAGAGTTTGCGTAGGTAGTTTTTGTACTATCTGTATAAAGTTTCCTAGTCATTATGTGTGGAAAGCCTTTTTGTGACAAAAACAGCCACAATTCCCTTAAACCTTATATTTAAAATCCAACCTTTTAGAAAATTAAGTCTTTGTCAGATCATAATTCCTGACATCTTTTATAGTAATGGATTTAAAAAAATGTCGACCTCTTTCAAAAATGCCAGTTGATTCGAAGATCCAGCAAACATGGAAATATAATTATTGCTATTAAAAATATTATTATTATTAATTGTTAATTTAAGTCGATGTAAAATCCGAAGTAAATTGAACTCTTGTAAATGTTGCTACTCTGAACGCTTAAGAATCAACTGTTTTCAGAATAAAACACTTCGTTGCAAGTACCAATAAGATAGAACTTGACCTGGAAACACAAAGAAGGTAAAAGCCTTTTGATTCACAATTTTTCTTTAGTAAAAAGTTTCCATTTTAAGGAAAAAATAACGTAGCTCTTTTATTCAACCTTGGTTTTTGCCATTATTGCCAAATTTTTATTTAAATCCATCTTAATGCTATTACCCTCTTGGTGTATCTTGGCTTTGGCTGCTTATATGGAAATACCCGTTTGTTTTTTAAAATTTGGCAATTTATAACCAATCAATGTTAGTGGTGAATACAAACAATTATTCAGCGTTGGAAAATTCACAAAAAAAAAAAAAAAAATTGGATGAAACAATTTTTATAACTATGAACTTGTGTGTTATAAATAAAATTTATTTCTTAAATAAACTTTATTAGCGTATTTATATTTCGAATTAAATAAAATATAACTAAAATGAAAATTATTAGTGAAATAGTGTGGTCTGTTATTTATATTTGCGAGAATTCAAAAGTGATTCAGATAATATTGCAATAGATGAAGCTAAAAGAAGACTAGCAACTACGGCCTACGATTCAAAGAGAAAAAGATTTACAAAAGAAGCATTTCGCATGAGGTCGTGACTGTGAGACAAAATGTTTTTTATTTTAAAACACGATTCTTTATTACTCGTCCTTAACACTTCCTATTTATTGTCTGAAGTGGAAAAAACAATAATAAAATTGAAAACTTTATCTGCCTCAAGACACATTTTGCCTACGTAAAGTCAATTTGAGATAAAATCACATATCCTTCTCTTACAATTAATTTAAATTAGATATAAAAGTGTAACTGCAACATTTATTTAATATTTCGCAATATAAACGAACACCTTCCACACAGTTATAAATTAACAATAACAAAAAAGGCTCTTGAAATTTTTTTTTTCTATACATGGAAGTTTTTTCGCAACCATAAAGTAGTTTTAATTGATTAGAAAAGACAAATAATAAGCTGAATTGTAGTACTGAGTTCATTTAATGTTATATTTTTTCATTAATATTTCAGTATATTGATAGTAATATGAATTTTCAACCTACTACAAAATTATGTAATCGGGAACACTCTTTTGTAATAGGAGTAAAAGTAAAAGTAGTTTATTCACCGAGGCCTAGTTTTGCACAATTACGTACTTTCGTACCATTTAGAGTATCTTTTTATATTGCGAGTACGTAGTACATTTATTTTGGTATTAGTACTTTTTTATTTTTTTTTAAATTATTATATTTTATGAAAATGTATGGTAAGTACTAAAGAGAGCATTTTCTATAACAAGGTAGGTTCTAAAAAATTTCAAGTTGTTTTTGTTTTTTTTCTTTTTAAACAAATTTACTTTCTAATTTTTCGTTTTTAGAATACTTCTTAATTTTTCCTTTTTTAGTACGAAAATTTGCAACTCGGTAAAAGTGGAGAATGACGATTGAAAAGATGCGAAATAGAATATATAAACAAAATTGATGAATACCAAAAAGTTGGAGGGTACGAAGTATGAAATGTAATTAGTACTTTGGTATACATAAAATCCCATACAAATCGTATGGGAAGCAATCAGTACGAAGTAGTTTTTGAATTAGTACTGGTACTATTGTTTGTTTACGAATACCAAATGTAATAAAAGAAAGAAAATTATGTTTACGAAAAGTGAATACAATTTCAAAGAATAATTCGATTGTGCTTATAAAATTCTTCATATATGCGTATACTTAATGAAAAATTGTAAATAGAAAATATTGAATTTTAAATTATATATATTTATATATATAAATCCATAATAAATAATTTGTATATGTATATATATAAATATATATGTATATGTGTATATATGAAATACATATATATACATTATTTATTGCCGTAGTAATATCAAATATTTATATATGTTTGACATACTTAACAAATGAAATGGCAACTTATCTAAAATAATTTAACAATTTATTGGTAAAATTTAATGCCAGTTCTGAACTGAAGTTAACCACATGACGAGTACGCAATCTATAAGCAGAATCCTTTCAAGAGGGAGTGGTACCATCACTTTCGCCGAATTGCAAATTTTCGTACTAAAAAAAGAAAAATTAAAAAGTAATTTTGTTTAAAAGATTAAAACAAAAAACTACACAACTTGAAATTGTTTACAACCTACCTTGTTATAGAAAATGTACTCTTTAGTACTTACTATACATTTTCGTAAAAATACTAAATAATAATTTAAAAAAAATAAAAAAGTGCTAGTACCAAAATGTACTTCGTACTCGCAATATAAATAGGTACTCTAATGGTACGAAAGTTCGTACTTGTGCAACACTGTTTCTCATTGTACATTCTTGTGTGTTTACGTATAATGATTGAAAGCCAATTAATACAAATTATCACTAAGCAAATGGCCGAGATTGATACAACGTTGCCATATACTCGTACGTACTAAAAATAAATAACTTTATTTACCTTATACATATATATTTTTTTTGCTTTTTGTAATTTTTATGATAGTAAATAGAAAAGATTTTACAAAGAAGGAAAATTCTAAAGTAAAGGACAAATTTACAAAAAGGAAAGTTCTAAAATAAAAATAAAAAATAATTAGTGTAGTTGGGATTTTTTTTTGGAATCAAGAGCTTTGTCTTATTTTCCGCATGTACACAGTACAGTAAGTTCTAAAGAGTTCATTTTCTGCAACAAGGTAAGTTCTAAAGTGTACATTTCTCACAACAAGGTAGGTTCTAAAAAATAATATTTTCTAAAAAGGAAAGTTTTCTAAAAAAATTGAGTTAGAAGTTTTTTGGTTTCCATCTTTTGTGTTTAAGCAAGAGTACTTTTTTATTTTTATTCTCATGCAACACTGCCGAGGCCACTTGTGCTAACAGGCCTCGGCAAGGTGAATTTACTTACATGGTGGCTGCAAGAACAAATTTTTTTGAATCGATTTTCCCTCAGTAGCTGTCAAAATTGAATGTTTAGAAAAATGTGACCACAACAAGGTGGATTTGCTTACATGGTGGCTGCAAGGTGAATTTCGTACCCCCGGAATTGTCAAACATAAACAATGTGCAATCAAAATAAACGAAATTGAGAGGATTGGAGGAATACATAAGAGCTGCTTAAAGTGGCATACAATTCATATAAAATATATTTAATGGTTAAATAGTCTCCTAATTTCTTCATAATGTTCACACTTTACAAAAATAACAATTAAAAAGCCCTTTTCACTCGAATCAAAACTCTATTTGCAATTGTTTGCATATTTGTTTTGATTGCATTTTTCTATAATTTCAAATTTGACAACTACTGAGGGAAAGTTGGTTCAAAAAAATTTGTTCTTGCAGCCACCATGTAAGTAAATTCACCTTGGACCAAAACAAAAAGGTAAGTAAATTCACCTTGGACCTCGGTGAAAAATAAGATTCTCGCATACTATTGCAATCCATTTTGCATTGATTTTGTTGTTGGATTCGCCAAGCTGCGTATCTATTGGTAATCTATGTGCAATCTTCCTCAGGCTTAATGCAGTTCCTTTGCATTTGTTTTGTAGTTGATTTGGAAAAGCTCCACTTCAATCTATTGCAATTGAGAGAGGGCGAAATACAAACAAATCCGTTCCAGACATTTAAGTTGTTTGTTACTTTATACATTGTTTTTAATTAAACCAACATAATATAATGCCTTAAATTTTAGATTGACAATGGATAATTCGACTAGTGACCACATAAAAGAAGAAGCGGATATTGTGTCCCCGACGGTTTTAGCATCGAAAATTTATTATATTGCAAATGAGGATCTTCTTAATCTTAGCAATTCAAATATCTGGGAACCGAAGGAGGAAGTTCTCAATATAAACGGAAATGACATAAATGAAACAAAGAATACAGATGATGAAGACGAATTTTATGAGGAGTTGCTTATAGGCAAAGAGGAAGTTCAGGATCCAAACAGCAGTGAATATGAGTTTATGGATGATAAATTAGACGAGAGTAATACATCAAACAGTCGTGACTGCTTCTCTAAGAATAAATTGGCAACAGTCCGGAGCGAAATTGAAAGAGTCCCAGAAGTTAACGTGTTAAAACATAGAATTCTGCTTTGCCCATTTTGCGGTACAGAATTTTTAAATTTCATTCGATGGAGAGAACATCTCAACGATATTCACGAATTTAATAAACGTGAAACTTTAAACATGGAGTATGTTAGCGAGACTATTGCCAAATGTAAGCAGTGCAAAAAGGAATTGAAATCAATTTTGTTGTATTTACAAAATCACAAAAAAACCCATCTGCCGTTCAAACGTTTTATTAAATGCAAATTATGTGGGCACGTTTTTAGAAGCACTCGAGTCCATGAGAGACATTTGCGATTGATTCATGAAGTTATTCCTCAAGAGGAAGTTAAAGTTCATACAACGAATGCAATGTTTATTTGTCCATTTTGTGGCTCAGAATACGAAAGTCGTGATGAGTGGCGACAGCATCTCAACTCCATTCATCAATTTAATAAATTCGAAAGTCTCAACATGGAACATATTAGCGATAATCTAGCCAAATGTAAGCAGTGTGGCACAAATTTGAACACAAAGTTAACAACTTTGCAATTCCACAAAATAACTCATCTGCCATACAAACGTTTTGTTAAATGCAAATTATGTGAAAAATTGTTCGTAGATACGAAAGGTCATCAGAGGCATGTTCAACAATATCATAACAAAAACGGCAGAGATTATTCTAATGCAATTACTTGTCACACCAATGCAACTCTAATCTGTCCATATTGTGGAATAGAATTTCCAAATTACTTTGAATGGCGGAATCATCTCAATAGCATTCATGAATTTAGCAACCGTGTGAATTTCAACATGGAATTTAGTGGAAACAATAAGGCAAAATGTAAGGAATGTCTCAAAAAAATGAGCGTTAAGAGATCTTGGACTTTAAAGCAGCACAGAATTGGTCATCTACCATACCATCAGTTCATTAAGTGCAAATTGTGCACTGCGAATTTTTCACGTTTTGCAACTTTCACACGCCACTTTAAGGAAAATCACAAAAATCGCAAATTTGAAAGCAGTCAAAATAAACCAATTTTCCTCTGTCCTTTCTGTGGTTCAGAATTTTCCAATACCTCTCACTGGCGTCATCATCTAAACGGTGTCCATGAATTCAAGAACCGGGAATCCCTCAACATAGAGATAATTAGTGATAAGGAAGCCAAGTGTAACCAGTGCCAACAGAAATTAATACCAAAGTTGTACATTTTACAAACTCACAAAATCACTCATCTGCCATACAAACGGTATTTTAAGTGCAAATTATGTGAGAAACATTTTTTAAGCGGTGGCAGTCATAAGCGCCATTTGGAGTTGAACCATAATCTTAATGACTTTACATAGGGATAAGAGTTGGTGAAGAAGACTCACTTCGAGATCATAAATAATTCAATATATATTGCGGACATGGATCAATAAATGTATCCTTTTTAATTTATAATGTCAATGGCCCGTTTGCTCTTTTGGGAAGTGGATAATCACCTTGCGTCGTATTTACAAATTCAGCAATTTATTTAATTCCAGCAGCGGTTAATTCGGACGGTTTTGTTTCCTTATTGCATGAAATTCCAGCTATGAAGGTAGGTTCTTTATAACTAGGAATCCGCATCAATCACTTTAGATCGCTTAAAATTGGAGATTATATATCCATCAGTTTAACACCTCCAAGTGTACTAATTTTGAGAAGCATCTCAAGAAGTTGCTTGATATTCCAAAGCGATTAAGTAGCTTCACTATTATCCAACTGAAGTATCAAGATGAGGTTTGTGTATAAAAAAATATCAGGATATTTGGCTTTCTCCTTTGGAGGATGGTTTTGTTGGGATTTATTGAGAGAACATTAGCCTCGCTCCACTTCCTCCTCAAATATTCGAGTAGTTCCCACTCAAATTCTAAATATTTAATAAACGGCAATAGTCAAATATTTAAAATACAAAAAGAAAACAGCACACGAACTGAAGTAAAACTTGAAAAAAAGAAACGATTGATGTTTGGAAGAAAAGGCAACAGAAATACACATATGGATATAATGAAATCAAATATAGTGAGACGATTCAAAGCACAAACAGAATGGGATACTTTTAGTTTCTGAGGCATCGATATTCGCTGCAGTTGCAGGGAAAAACTCACCTTCCTCAAAGTAAGGACGTCAAATATTATCCTGATTTCTGAAAGACTCGTGCAACTTGAGACGTGAGGGTGCGGCACCTTGGCCTTAAAATAACAATAAATACTAAAATGAAAATACATTATTATTATTTACTATTATATTTTATTATTATTTTTAACAATAAAAAATACTTAGATAAAGATCTAAATTTGATAACGCACATGGACTTAGATTAACTGATCCCTAAATTCGACTGATCCAGTCAACTGGCGCCGGCATAATTGTGAGTCAAATTTCTTATTGGATCATGAACTGAATCATTAAAACTTCTTGAAATAAAACTGCAATCGATATTTAACAGCGTTAACTCTATGCGCCAAAGATACCTTCTTACGTTATTCGGTATCCACATAATTTATAGAGAATACAATGAGGAGGGGAAAGATCCTGCTATGCCTTCGGTCGTCAAAGGCAGACTAAGGAGCGCTGTGGGATTTCTCATTTATTGCATTCTGAATGAGTTGGAGCTCAAATATTTCAAATGTAGAAATATTTTTGGACCATACGAGTATATTCTTTCATCATTTGCATACGTCTGTGGTGTTGGGCTAATCACTGAAACTATGAACACCGAATTTAAGTCTTCGTGTTGCAGTGTCTCCATGAACTACTGTGCCTTCCGACCGAAGGTTATATAGAAGGAGCTGTGAGGAAGAACGCTCAATGCGGTATTAACTTGCAGATCAGGCGGGTTTGTTCATAGTTTGGGGACACAACCAAATGAAGTCTACAACCCACAAGGCAGCAGAAGAAGGGATTGAACAAAGAAGAGGTAGAGTATGTCATAAGAAATAACCGATTATCTGTACGGATACCATGGAACATTCAGCTCAGACTTTGCGGGAAGAATAATGCTGACGTGTTGAAGTGTGTAAGCTTCAAGGAGAAGGGCGAGCAATCTTATAAAAGACACTCTTTTAAGAGGCTAATGATTCTTTCTAAAACAAGCCTGGTATAACATGCGCATCTGTTACCTGGAGTTTGCTCTGATGAGGAAAAGTTTGGTGATTTTTTTATTTTTATTTCCATGTATTTATTGTATCTTCTAACAATAAGTGGGCAAATCTTACAAACTAATTAATTAGCAATAATACAATTTGCCAGTGCTTAGTGCATTTTACATTAGTTACTACAATAAATTAAATCCATTGAATTTGTATGTACTAGTTCATAAGTATATATTTAAACTGTAAGCGATTGTAGGGCTGGTGTTTCGGTCCGTTTTAGGCGACTAGGGACCCTATTATATAATAGGGTAAGGTTGTGACTATTTGGTTTGGATGACCTTTAATCGTTCGAGTATATTTCCGGTAGAATTATTTGAATTCTTTTTGTGATTGTATTCAATTCGTGAATGCTAATATTTTTGATGAATAAAGGTGCGCGAGTGAATTTTGGATTGTGCTCTTTTTAATTCTATATTAGAGTTGCTTGCGCCACCCCACAACTGGCTCCCGTAAGCCCAAATTGGTTTTATAATAGCTTTGAACAAGGGGTTTTTTTATTCTAAACTCAATCTGGATTTATTGAGCATAAGCCGTAGGCTATTAACCTTTAGTATCATATGCTTTTTATTGACTTCGATGCGGCGCTTTCAGGTCAAATGTCTGTCAAGATGAATTCCTAGATATTTCACTTGTTTTGCTTGCGGAACAGAAACATGATTTAATTTTTTAGCTGGATATTCACCTTTTTTTAGTGTAAATGGTATCTGCGTACATTTTGATTCACTGACATTAATTCGCCAATCTGCCAACCAATTTTCTACTAATTCCAGATGGTCTTCTACATCACGAGATGCAATTTTGGTATTTGGGTGGATGCTAAGGATAGCAGTGTCATCGGCGAAAATTTTTGTGGTTGAATGTTTGTCTGTAGGCAGATCTGAAGTATATAGTACGCTTCCTTGTGGTACGCCGGCTTTGATTTTGTTTTTTTTTAAATTTATTGAGACATAATAAGTATACAACGTTTCTTTCCACAACGACTGGTCATTTATGGCCAAAGAGCTGCTTACATCTAAAAAATTATATAAAGAAATCAATACATTCTAGCGAAATTTATTGAATCCGCTCCTCCAGTTCAAACGGTTTAGTGCGTCGCAGTTGTCCTTTTAAGCTGATAACATTAAGCAACTTGGTGGCTTCTCCATTTGTGTGCTGGCGGAGTCCTTCTTGGTGAGATTCGGCCAATTTTCTGATGTCGGTGTTGACTGTCGGTACTTTCAGATCGCGGTGAAGGTCGCTGTTTCTGGTGTACCAGGGGTCTTTAACTATGGAGCGTAGCACTTTGTTTTGGAAGCGCTGAATAATTTGTACATGACACTTCTTTGCACAGTCCCAAAGCTGCGCGCCATGCAACCAGACAAGTTTCAGAACTTGTTTGTAAACAGCTCACTTGCAGTGAACGCACAGAAAAGAGTTTCTGCCAATGAGCCATTGTAGTTTTTGGAACTTAATTTCTAATTCGTCTCTTTTAATTTTAATGTGCTCTTTCCATTTAAGTTTTGAGTCTGGGGTCATTCCAAGATACTTTGCTGTATTTGAATACGGTATCTGGTTGCCAAATATCCTAATCGGCAGTATTGATATATTTTTTGTTGTGAAGTTGATGTGCGTAGTTTTCGAATTATTTAACGCGATCTTCCATTTTGGTTTGTCCAATTAGTTACTTCGTCAAAAGCGTCCTGGAGTTGTAGTGTTGATTCAGTTTCTGTATTCGCAACAGCAAACATCTGCAAAAGTTGCTATAAAGGTATTTTCTGGTGTTTGTATATCAGATGTATATAATTGGTATAGGATAGGCTCAAGAATACTGCCTTGTGGAACTCCTGCTTTGATGGGCTCAGAAAAGTCGTTTTCACATTTAGCATGGAAGAATCGATCAGACAAGTATGGTTCTAGAATGTCGCAGTAGTCGGCTGGGAGTATGCCCCTAAGTTTTTTGGTTAAGCCTGCATTCCAAACTTTATCAAAAGCCTGAGCCACATGAAGAAATATGGCTGAGCAAACTTTTTTTCTTCGAAACATTTTTCAATTGCGCTGTTACTCTGTGCATTTGCTCGGTAGTTGAGTGTTTATCTCTAAAGCCAAACTGATGCGATGGAATAAGACTCGATCTTTCAATGATTGGCTTAAGGCGTTTTAGTAGCAATTTTTCAAGTACCTTCGATATTGTTGGCAGTAATGATATTGGTCTGTATGATGAAGCTTCATGCTGCGGCTTGCCTGCCTTGCAAATCATAACGACTTCAGCTATTTTCCAGAAGGTGGGCACATATTTTAGGGCGAAACAAGCGTTAATCATATCGGTTAATCTAGCTATCGTTAATTTCTTAAGGATCTCCGCTGTAACGAGGTCCAATCCGGGAATTTTGCTGTTCTTTAACCCGTTTTGGATGAGATCGTTTATTTCTTGAATAGGAACTGATGGAAATTGTTCGTTGCTCGTATTATCAGAGCTATGATTTGTGGCATCAGTAGAGAAGATGTTTTCAAGACGTTCAGTAAATATATTTGCTTTCTCAAGAGCACCTCTATCCCATTTACAATTAGAATTTTATTGTTATTGTTGTTGAGACTACACCCTACACCCCTCTATCTGATCTAAATGCCTTTTTATTTCTCTATTGTTGTTGTTAAATATGCATAAATAAGTTTGAGTACCGATTCTTTTTTTGATAGTAGCTGGAGACCAACTTGGTTTGTTCGGATTAGTATAGTTACGGATGAGTACTCTTTGGCCTTCACTAAATTCGGCATTACGCTTGCCTTTATGAGAGTTTACACTCTTATCGTTACTTTCTAAAATTTTTCCTTTTGTCAACGGCGGTTTCAAATTGCTGAAGCGGGTTTTCAAGTTTCTCCCGAAAAATAATTTTGCCGGCGACTCACCTGTAACACAATGCGGTGTATTGCGATAATCTATTCAAAATCTGTTGACAATTATATCAAGGCCTATTTCCTTCTGTTGTTTTATGCTAGCCGTTACAGATTTCTTAATGGTCTTAACAAAATTTTCCGCTTGTCCGTTCGTTGACGGATGACCGGGAGCAGTCAGAATATGCTTTACTTTATTATTAAGCAAAAAGTTTTTGAAGTCTTCAGATGTGAACTGACGTCCATTGTCGCTAACGACGACATCCACTAGAGCATATCTAGAAAAGAGGCTTCTAAGAGCCTTGATCACAAACGATGACGTGATTTCTTTAGTTAAAATAACTTCAACCCATTTAGAAAATGAATCAACGACAACTAATAAATATTGACCCAAAATAGGTCCTGCAAAGTCGACGTGAATACGACTCCAAACTGAATTCGCATGTGACCAAGGAATTAAAAAACTTTTCTCAGGACTACCTTGCAGTTCTTGACAAAATTTGCAGCTCCTAATTAACTCTTCAATCTGCTTATCCATTCCGATCCACCAAATATAACTTCTGGCTAGTGCCTTTGTTTTTACAATGCCAAGATGCGAAGAATGTAAATTTTCTAAGATACGCGCACGCAATTTCTGAGGTATTACTGTGCGATATCCCCATAAAATGCATCCGTACTCAACTGAAAGCTCACTCGACTTTTCACGAAATGCTGTATATTCATCGCCTTTTAAATTATGCAAATCCGATCTACCAATTACATCAGCCACCTTAGACAGAACCGGGTCTCGTCTCGTTTCTTTGGCTATATCTTTAAAATCCAGATTTAAAAAATTATCTTTTTCCACTAAATTCACATAATTGCTTTCAAACAAACTTTCTGAAGCACCCTGTTGTGGCATCCTGGACAAACTATCAGCATCATTTAATGTACCTTTAACGTACTGAACCGAATAGTTAAAGCCTGATAAAATTAGTGACCAACGTTGCATACGTGCCGAAGCCATTATCGGTAAACCCTTGTGTTCGCCAAAAATGGTTAAGAGCGGTTTGTGATCCGAACACGAACTGGTGCCCAAGTAAATACTGTTTCAGCTTGGTTACTGAGAAAATTATTGCCAATGCTTCTTTCTCTAAAGTGCTGTAATTGATTTCTGCTTTAGTTAATGCTCTCGAGACAAAAGCTATGGGTTTCATTGTTTTATCTTGACAAATATGTGATAAAACACCCGCCACGACTGAATTGCAAGCATCAGTTGCCAACACAATAGGTAACTCTGGATTGAAATGCACTAAAACTTGTTCCGACGACATATCTGTCTTTAAAATTTCATATGCATCTTGACAGTGCTTTGACCACTAAAATTTCACATCCTTCTTTAATAAATTATAAAGTGGAGCCATCTTCTGTGCAAAATTGTTAATAAACTTTGAATAATAATTTAACATACCAATGAAAGCTCTTAACTCTGATATGTCTTTAGGAATAGGGGCGTTAATGACTGAAGATGTTCGATCTTCATTTTTAATCAGCCCATTAGCGTCTATTGTAAATCCTAAGTAGGATATTTCTTTTTGGAAGAATTTGCACTTGCTCACATTCAATTTGAGACCAGCAGCTTGTAACTTGCTTAAAACTAATTTTAAGTTCTTGACGTGATCATGAAGGTCTTTACCTGTTATCGTGATGTCGTCTTGGACCTGTTATCGTGATGTCGTCTTGGTATATGACTACGCCCGGAATTTCCCTTAAATGGCTTTCAATGGTTTTTTGGAAGATAGCAGCTGCGGTTTTCACCCCGAAAGGCAATCTCTTCATTTTAAGAGTACCAATATGTGTGCTTAAAGTGCATAACATTTGTGACTTCTCATCTAAAAGCAATTGATTATAGGCATTTGCCAAGTCTAACTTCGAGAATAAGTAACCTCCTTGCAAGGAAGCGAAAATCTCATCTATCCTTGGGAGTGGATACTTGAAGTCAACCAAATGTTTATTTATGGTCACTTTAAAATCTCCGCACAGACGTAAATCGCCGTTTGGTTTCAAAATCGGCACAAGTGGCGTACCCCACTCTGCGTTGTCCACTTGTTCCAACACATCATCATCAATTAACTGTTTCAACTGTTTTTCTACTTTTGCTTTCCATGCAATCGGTAGCGGACGCGGTTTAAAAAAAATTGGCTTCGCATTTTCATTGATTAATAAAGCCACTTTAGCACATTTGTAAGATCCTAGTTTATTGTCAAAAACTCCATAATATTGATTCTTTATTTCCTCTGCCATCACTTCCAAATTATTTCTTTCATTGACCGCATTGACTTGAACTAATTCAAATTTAAACTCTCGGAAAAACGTTCTACCAAGCAAAGGTGGTGTATTTGTATCCGTGACAACAATAACAATTTTCTTTTTAACACCTTCGTCCGAAACTTACTCACCCAAAATTTTAATTTGTTCTCCACTATAACTCACGTATTTGTGTTGGCAGTGTGTAAGAGACTTCTTAATTCCGTGCTTCTTTAAAAATGTATTTGGTAACAAGGTGCAGGGCGCTCCGGTATCGCAAAGTGCTTCAAAACTGACTCCATCTATTGTTACCGGCAGAGAGTAAAGATTCACCGAATTGACACATTAGGAGATGCATTTCTCATTAGGAGATCGGGTTTGGTACCACTTCTTACTCAATCTCCGTTTTTGTGCTATGAGATCTCTTAGTTCACGTGGGTAGTTTATACCAATCTTCTTTCGTTGAACCTGCGAGGTCCTTTCCCAAGTCGAGTGTTTCTTTTTCTATTCGTCGTCATGATTATGAATGTTTACTTCAGAGTCAATGTATTCGTCCAGCTTTGAACGGAAATTTTCCCAGCTTGTGTTGCTGTTTGTTAAGGAAGGAAGGCTTTGATGTCATAGTTTTTAGAATAAGCATTATTATTTCTCACTTTGAATTTCCTGCCCTCTCAGTCGGTGTATATGTTTGGTGCTACATTTTGTGATTGTGTCCTTGATGGTTTCAATGTGTAGGTCACGGTGTATAACCTCGTTCGGGATATACCATTCAGCATTTCGATGGCTTAATGTAGAAAGGGCGTAACTCGATTTTTCGTAATTTTACAGGAGAAGAAAAAAACTTAATAAAATCTTGAAAAAATTTAATATAAAAAATTGTTTAATGTAATTTTTAATAAAAACGACCCACAAATTCAGTTCTAAAAAGGATTTTTTTTTTTTACTTTTAATGAAGTTATCTAAGATATAGGCCCTTTTGTATGTGATATTTTTGAAAAAAAAGACTTAGGGCTTTTTAAAACTAATTTGAAAATAAGTATAAATATAAAAAAATAAATATAAAACTAATTTGATAATAAGTAATATAATAATTCATGTTTTAAGTAATAAAAAGATGATTTCAAACAAAAATAGAGAGTTTAGATATGAAGTTTAGATTTTATAAGGTAAGCTGTCATAAAAATGATGACAATCGGCGGGCAGGAACTTTTTTAAGTCCTGTAAGTGATCCCATTTCTTTTTCGATAGTGGTATTTTCTCTTTATAAAGAGAATCAGGGTGAATGTTTTGAATAGAAGAGTTCAATCTCTGTGGGAGTAACTGATATTCGTCCATTATATCTGTTTTGAAATAAATTACTCCTGACAAATCATATGACAAGGCTCGTAGCAAATTTACTGTGGGGTCACCAATTCTTCTACCTTAAATTTGAGATAAAGGTTTGGATATATAAATAAATATATAGAATATCTTTAGTAGGCAATATTTTTACCTGGACGAATCGAAGAGTATTGCTTAGTAATATTTTCGAAATTTAAAAAATAGTCATATTGCAAATGATGAGCTGTTAGGGGTACTGGAACTTTTCGAGCTTATTTTTAATTTTTCTTTCTATAAGTGAATGAGTTGCATCACATTCCATTTGCGTATGCCCACTTACTAAATACTTTTGTTCAATCGTTACATTGGTTTCCTTACAAAATGCCAGCAAGGCATTAGACAAAGTAACATTGCGATTTTGATAGAAACATCCATCTGAGTAAATGATTGTATGATGAATTTCTGGCGATCGAGCATGGAATTTCCTCAAGTGTTTAATAATGCATGTCGCAAAAGTAGAAGATACAAGGTTTCCATCTGTTTCATCCCAAACATAATTATCCGATTCGTGCGTTACAAGATTGTAGATTGTGAAGTTATGTACTTGTAGTTTCATTTTATAATATGCAGCACTTGCATTTAGTTGAGGTACTAGTTTTACTGCTTCCACATCCATGCATAAAACTGCACATAGTCCGGATTCAGCATGTATGATGTCGTTCTGTTTTTCTTCCCTCATTTTCTTGATTTCTTCTCTATGTTTTTCATAATCTTCATTTGGAAAATTATTAGCTTTATGTGATACACTGTGAGGACTAAAATCTTCTGTGGGAAATTTTGGCCCACACTACAAATGACAGAGTCGCTACGAAACTAGATACACACACACATCACGATAAAATACCCGAACCGAAGCAACTGCATTAGAAATTTAACGAAAAAACTACATACGTTGTAACCAATCAGCGCAGCAGTGGCGGGAGAACAGATCACCATCAGCATATTATACCAGTTGGAATAATAACTAGGATTACAACAAAAGCAACCTCACGCACAGCCAACGATCTTGCCAATCAGCGCTATGCTTACGAAGAGCGAGGAAAAACACAGCGACGAGGAATGCAACAAATACATGCCGGACAAGAGAAGGTGAGTGCACGAACTCAGCGGTGGAATTTGCCAAGTGCGCTCGCTCGGAAATCTTACACCAACAACACGAAGAAACGAGAGCGAAGCACAAGAGGGACAACGACAGAACCACCACCACGCCAACGGCCGGCAAGTACAAAGCACAAGAGGGAAATGCTGGTTGGCAGTTAAATTAAATATTTAACAACAACAACACTATTGGATTCCGGACAGCGCTGCTGGCAGGCAACAATACTGCAGGCTAACCAGGGACCGTTGGAGTGAGGTGGCTGACCGCCAGAAGTTGAAGGTGGCCCAAGGGCAAAAGACGGCAACACCAACAAGCCTGACTGCAACAACAACAAGCCTGCCACAACAACAACAATCGACTACTGGCCAACGGAAGTAAAATCACACAACGGTGGCCTGCGAACAACAACATGTGTCAGCCGCTGCGACCTGGGACTATATAAACCACGTAGCCCAGGCAGTAGGTCTCTTCGTCGATCACCAGCATCCTGACTAGCAACAGCTCTACAAAGTACAATACGAACATAGAAAGCTTAGCAAGAACCTCTGGTTTTTAATCGTTTTCTTGCTAAGCCATACACAGACAGAGACTACAGGGATTCAGTGAGAGCCTCTGGTTTTTAATCGTTCTCCCACTGAATCACTGAGACACATACACCACCGAGACTTAGGGACTTAGAGGGAACCTCTGGTTTTTAATCGTTTTCCCCCTAAGTCATACGCCGTACAGAGACCATAGGAACTCAGTGAGAGCTTCTGGTTTTTAATCGTTCTCCCACTGAGTCACAGAGACACACACTTACCGGGACGTAGAGACGTGAAAACAAGTACACATTCAATAAGTTATTTATACAAACATAGAGTTAAGGAAGTAGTATTGTTTTGAGCAAGGACTAACAAGAGTCCATAATCAATACACTAAATAAATACGTTGAAATTAATTTAACACACAGGAATTTTATATTTTTCTGTATACGACCCCTGGAGCCGCTGAGTTTTACCCCAGCTATAAAAAAGAGTCGTTACAACACACAAATCGCATTGATCTTTTTTAGGCTTAAAAATAGAATAGTTTGACTCCTTTAATATTTGGGCAAAAATTGGATATGACATTTTCATGCTTTCATTTTCTTTTCCTGATCCACATTCGTCAACATAAAGTTTGTAAATTTGCTGATATGAGGAAAAATTCGATTCAAAGTATAATTTTTTTGTATCTTTTCGGCAATAATAGGACTCCATTTTTGGCAACTCCGCTAGGAAATTTTTCAGAAATTTACGTCTTTGTTCATTGTGCTTTCCTATGGCAGACGATCGTTTAGCAGACTTGCGCAGATTTGAAGAGTTATCGGGACTGTCTTGCGTACCATGTTTACCACCACCGGTAATCCAATATCGAACCATCTTTTTCTTTATTCCTAGTGTTGAATAAAACATTTGACGGCACACTTGTACTAGAATTATGCCTTATTATTATGTGTGCTAGAATTATGCCTCAAAAAATATTTTATTGTTTGACTCCGTCTCGAGTTCTCAGTGCAATTAAGTTTTTCCCAGAAATGTTTGTAAGACCTGTGACATACATCCGTTTTTGCTCCCAAGTCATCTTCCAAAACAAATTAAAGATTTCGTTTCGGGTCTGCTCTGTAAACGATGAACAATTTCTAAGCGCACTTGTTTTACAAAATTCAGATGAACACGACTCTCGTAGTTCCCTAAACGGCTTTTGGCAAATTTTGTTTTTCGATATTCCCAAATATTCTCCTCCTTCCATTCTTTTTTTCTTATTAGCGTTTCTTTTCCATTCGGATTTGTTTGCAATATTACTCCTCTTACGAATATCGTCAATCCCACAATTCACAATTCATATTATTTAAACTTTTAATATAAAAACTTTTCACAGTTCAATAATATTTTTACACAAAAACAGACGTACTTGGTGCCAGTAACAGAAAATGTATTTATTCGGGAAGTACCGTTAATCATGACAGTGTTGTCAATACCGAAAAAATTACACGTTTTTAAACACAAATGCTAACATAGACCAAAATATAAATTCAAGTACAAACGAGTTAGGGCTTTTTCTTTCATACATTTTTTGATTTGACTTAGGCCCTTTTGCAAAACAACTATAAAACCGTTATTTTCAATCACAGAACTCTGAAATTTGTAAGAGAGGTGTATTTCAGAACGGTCAACCAGATTATGTAAAAAACGAGATTTTGGAAAAACTCGAGTTACGCCCTTTCTACATTAAGCCATCGATTTGTAATTGTTCGTAGTATTCTTGACTGCATTCGTTGTATTCAATTTAAGTTTGATATGCTAGCTGTGCCCCATATCTCGATTCCATATTTCCAGATAGGCGCTATTATTGTCTTGTATATTATTAGTTTGTTGTAGAGAGATAGTCTAGATGCTCGTCCAAGTAGCCAGCTTTACTGTCAGTACTTATTTTTTGCATCGTTTCGCTTGTCAATGATGGGCTGTTTCCAAGTCAATTTTTCGTCTATGGTTATTCCAAGATATTTTGCAGCAGAGTGATTTTTATTTTTGTGAATAATGAACGCGTATTTACGACAAATATTGTATACAAAAATATTTTATTTTTTTTTTTTACTTTCTTTAAATTATATAGAAAAACCTAAACAAAAAATAAGCAACATGATGAAATACGGTCGACCCTAGAAAAATTCGCGAGCGACGGGCGACCCTAGTTAATATTACTGATTTTCACATTACTGCTATTGTGGAGAGATCACTATTTGGGGTTGTCGTTCATTGACATTTTAGGACTACTCCCGCTGCCAGAAGTGCCAAATTCAATATCGGCAAATATTTTTCTGATTGACAATCATGATCATTATCATGATGATATACTCAAATTTCGTACTCTACGCTAATTAGATAGGTTTGTTATTGGTAAATTCCTTCCTTAATTGTTTGGATTGCTTGTTTCCTCTTTTTAATGGACTTAAACCAACCAAAATACAAAGCATTAACGTAAATATTTATCCATCAGCATCCCTGCCGAATTTAATGAAAAAGAGCAACTTATTAAACGATGAAACTTAAATTTTAATGTTTAGAAGTAAACAGAAAAACTAGCATCACAAATATTTAATTGAATGTTTTGTAAAATATTTAAGAAATGTTTTTGTTTCAAAACAACTATTTTTGAGCTCGTTTTGATGTGAACTCAGGGCTGAATCTAATAATTAAAAATGTATTACAGTCAAATGATCAAATTCCAAAGCAGAAAGCAGTATTTAAATGGATGAATTATGTGGATGCATAATGAATTTACAATGCTCCTGTGATTGCGTGCCTACATTTAACAAACTATTTCGCCTTTTTAATTACTCATTCGTATCAAAGGCGCTTTGATTGGTTACTTGAGCACTATTTAACAGCAAAATAAATTTCACAAACACCCAATTAGCAAATTATAATTGGCTCTGTGGCCTACAAAATCTTATCTGCATTGCCAGGGAGCACCAAGAAGGCGGTCGCAAGGCTAGAACAAGTCTACACCAAAAACAACCATTTCCGTAAATTAAAAGGGTGAAAAAACCTGTCGCTTTTGACAAGCTCAAATTCAATTTTAGATTGGAACCGGGACCAGTGTTCCCTGGATTTGAATTTTGAAAGTGAGATTTAAAAAAACCTAATAATGTACCAAACCAGATGAGATTTTGCGGAAAATGCTATCCAGGCTTCTTCTGCGTCCACTATTTCTGCAAAATTTAATTATGTGGAAGTGTGGAAATGTTCTGAGAGTGAAATATTGTGAGGTACTGGATCAATGAAACAAGTGGCCCGACTACTCCCGCTATGGTGTGGAAGGTTGAGACGCGCGGAACTGCATGCAAATGTGCGAACTATGGCACAAGAGCCAATGGAGGCTTCCGGCCGGTCGACAGTTCTGCTTGCGCCTATCTAATGTGTGCCTTGTTCTTTGCATTACTCATCACGTTGTCAAAATTCTTCCAATTTGCTCAATCGATCAGTACCAATCAATGCTATATGCAATCAATACAGTAATTGCCGTCTACTATATTTAAATTAAGCACATTGACTCCATTTTTGACAATTTGGCGTTCTAGTTTTACCCCGATAGTATAGATCTATTTTCCGTGCCTGTTTTTAACAATAACAACTCAATAGCAGCTGTGCTATGGTGAGAGAACAAAATTTGCTACAGATGACACTAAAATTGGGAATAGAATTCGTTGCACAACAATCATAAAGTGGTTTGAATTTGAAAGTGGTTATAATATAAGAAACACACACAAATATAAATACAAAATAGATACAAAAAAAATATTAGTGATAATAATACAATTGTATATGCAAAAATATAGTCATATTATTAATTAATTAACAAATTAAAAATGTATAAACACGGTATCATTTTATTTTTATAGGAGCGAACCTCCCTTGGATTATTCACATTAGTGCACAAAATCCGGAAGGAAGAAAATAATTAATTAAGATCTGTTATATTTCATTCCACTCCAAATTCTCTCCAAGCAAATTGTTCTTATATCTATTTTTCTAAATTTGTTGGGTTTTGTTGGTTAAAAATTTATGTTCTTGGGAATATTTGAAACATCAGACAAAAAATGTCTTTGACGGCTGAAATTTTAGTTTTATAACGGCTGAGATATTTTTTTAATTTCATATATACAATTGTATATACACCTACATATATATAATTGTATATACATTTTGCTCCTGCATCAATCTATTAATCTCGTTGTCGATTTTAGTCAAAGAGCTTTGAATGACCCTTCACAGTAGTATTTTTTAGAAATTGGTGTAACCAACAGCGTGCCTGCTGTGCTGTGCTGCGCAGTTCAGTATTCTGTTCTGCTGCCTGTAAGAACATTGTATCTAAATGAAACGTCAAAACAATGTGCAGCACGGCAAAGCGAATGCAATCTTTGTCAGGCTTAATGCAATTCCTTTGCATTTGTTTTGTAGTTGATTTGGCAAATCTGCGCTTCTATGGTAATCTATTCCAAGTGGGAGAGGATAGTTAAGTTGTTTGTTACTTTATACATTGTTTTTAATTAAACCAACATAATATAACGCCTTAAATTTTAGATTGACAATGGATAATTCGATTAGTGACCACATAAAAGAAGAAGCGGATATTGTGTCCCCGACGGTTTTAGCATCGAAAATTTATTATATTGCAAATGAGGATCTTCTTAATCTTAGCAATTCAAATATCTGGGAACCGAAGGAGGAAGTTCTCAATATAAACGGAAATGACATAAATGAAACAAAGAATACAGACGATGAAGACGAATTTTATGAGGAGTTGCTTATAGGCAAAGAGGAAGTTCAGGATCCAAACAGCAGTGAATATGAGTTTATGGATGATAAATTAGACGAAAGTAATACATCAGGCAGTCGTGACTGCTACTCTACTAATAAACTTTCAGCAGTCCAGAGCGAAATTGGAAGAATCCCAGAAGTTAATGAGTTAAAGGATACAATTCTGCTTTGCCCATTTTGCGGTACAGAATTTTTAAATTTCATTCACTGGACAGAACACCTCAACGATATTCATGAATTTAATAAACGTGAAACTTTAAACATGGAGTATGTTAGCGAGACTAAGGCCAAATGCAAGCAGTGCAAAAAGGAATTGAAATCAAATTTGTTGTTTTTGCAAAATCACAAATTACTCCATCTACCATTCGAACTATTTGTTAAATGCAAATTATGTGGGGAAGTTTTTAAATGTATCCGAACCCATGAACAACATTTGCGATTGTTTCATAAAGTTATTATTCAAGAGGCAGCTACAGATCGTACAACGAATGCAATTTTCCTTTGTCCATTTTGTGGCTCAGAATACAAAAGTCGTGATGAGTGGCGACAGCATCTCAACTCCATTCATCAATTTAATAAATTCGAAAGTCTCAACATGGAACATATTAGCGATAATCTAGCCAAATGTAAGCAGTGTGGCACAAATTTGAACACAAAGTTAACAACTTTGCAATTCCACAAAATAACTCATCTGCCATACAAACGTTTTGTTAAATGCAAATTATGTGAGAAATTGTTCGTAGGTATGAAAGGTCATCAGAAGCATTTTGAACAATATCATAACAAAAAAGGCAAAGATTATTCTAATGCAATTACTTGTCACACCAATGCAACTCTAATCTGTCCATTTTGCGGAGTAGAATTTCCAAATTACTTTGAGTGGCGTAAACATCTCAATAGCATTCATGAATTTAACAACCGTGTGAATTTCAACATGGAATTTAGTGGAAACAATAAGGCAAAATGTAAGGAATGTCTCAAGCAAATGAGCATTAAGAGAACATGGACTTTAAAGCAGCACAGAATTGGTCATCTACCATACCATCAGTTCATTAAGTGCAAATTGTGCACTGTGAATTTTTCACGTTTTGCAACTTTCACACGCCATTTTAAGGAAAATCACAAAAATCAACCACTTCCGGAAGTACAACACACATTTGAAAGCAATCAGAATAAACCAATTAAGCTCTGTCCTTTTTGTGGCCTAGAATTTTCAAATACCTTTCATTGGCGTGATCATCTAAACGGTGTGCATGATTTCAATAAACGGGAAACTCTCAACATAGAGATATTTAGTGATAAGGACGCCAAGTGTAACCAGTGCCAACAGAAATTAATGCCAAAGTTGAACATTTTACAAAATCACAAAATCACTCATCTGCCATACAAACAGTGTTTTAAGTGCAAACTATGTGAAAAACATTTCACATGTGGTACAGCTTACAAGCGGCATATGGAGCTGAACCATAACCTTAATTACTAAATACGCAGAAGTATCCTTTGCAAAGAAGACGGAATTCGACATACACAGACTTCGAGATACCCGTGTCATTCATCTGATCCACACCATTTCTTGCATATAAACGAAACCAATACTTCCATTTCGTATTGGCTGTGGCGTATCCAGAAATTGTCATTCATGCCAAAGTTGTTCGTTCCATGTTCTTCTGCTGTGCATCATGTAGGAAGCTCAGAAATTGGATAAGGTGATTAACCAAAGAATTTATGCAGCCTTGTTTCTCCAAAATGCACAGTTGTGAGAAGAAGGCAAGGCATTATATCATCTCTGATGCAATTTTGTTTCTTTTATTTCTGAATCCAACTTGGAGTTTCGTTTCTTGACTCCATCCTCTTCTTGCTTTTGCATAAGTTGATTTCATGACTGCAGTTCTGCTGTTTTTTAATGCAAACCCTTATTGCGGACATGGATCAATAAATGTATCCTTTTTAATTTATAATGTCAATTGCGCGTTTGCTGTTTTGGGAAGTGGATGCGTCGTATTTACAAATTCAGCAAATAATTTAATTCCAGCAGCGGTTAATTCGGACGGTTTTGTTTCCTTATTGCATGAAATTACAGCTATGAAGGTAGGTTCTTTATAACTAGGAATGCGCATCAATCACGTTAGATCGCATAAAATTGGAGATTATATATCCATCAGTTTAACACCTCCAAGCGTACTGATTTGAGAAGCATCGCAAGAAGTTTCTTGATATTCCAAAGCGATTAAGTAGCTTCACTATTATCCAACTGAAGTATCAAGATGAGGTTTGTGTATAAAAAAATATCAGGATATTTGACTTCCTCCTGTGGAGGATGGTTTTGTTGGGATTTATTGAGAGAACATTAGCCTCGCTCCACTTCCTCCTCAAATATTCGAGTAGTTCCCACTCAAATTCTAAATGTTTAATAAAAGGCAATAGTCAAATATTTAAAATACAAAAAGAAAACAGCACACGAACTGAAGTAAAACTTGAAAAAAAGAAACGATTGATGTTTGGAAGAAAAGGCAACAGAAATACGCATATATGGATATAATGAAAACAGATATAGTGAGACGATTCAAAGCACAGACAGAATGGGATACTTTTAGTTTCTGAGGCATCGATATTCGCTGCAGTTGCAGGGAAAAACTCACCTTCCTCAAAGTAAGGACGTCAAATATTATCCTGATTTCTGAAAGACTCGTGCAACTTGAGACGTGAGGGTGCGGCACCTTGGCCTTAAAATAACAATAAATACTAAAATGAAAATACATTGTTATTATTTACTATTATATTTTATTATTATTTTTAACAATAAAAAATACCTAGATAAAGATCTAAATTTGATAACGCACATGGACTTAGATTAACTGATCCCTAAATTCGACTGATCCAGTCAACTGGCGCCGGCATAATTGTGAGTCAAATTTCTTATTGGATCATGAACTGAATCATTCAAACTTCTTGAAATAAAACTGCAATCGATATTTAACAGCGTTAACTTTATGCGCCAAAGATACCTTCTTACGTTATTCGGTATCCACATAATTTATAGTGAATACAATGAGGAGGGAAAGATCCTGCTACGCCTTCGGACGTCAAAGGCAGACTAAGGAGCGCTGTGGGATTTCTCCTTTATTGCATTCAGAATGAGTTGGAGCTCAAATATTTCAAATGTAGAAATATTTTTGGGCCATACGAGTATATTCTTTCATCATTTGTATACGTATGTGGTGTTGGGCTAATCACTAAACTATGAACACCGAATTCAAGTCTTAGTGTTGCATTGTCTCCATGATCCACTGTGCCTTCCGACCGAAGAAGCTGTGAGGAAGAACGCTCAATGCGGTATTAACTTCAGATCAGGCGGCTTGCTTCATACTGTGGGGCCACAACAAAATGAACTCTGCAACATACAAGGCAGTAGAAGAAGGGATTGAGGAGAAAAAAAAATTGGAGTATATCATAGGAAATAACTGATTATCCATACCGACACTATGGGAGCATACATGTGATGTGGCTGGTACATTATCATTAAATAAATCTTTTTATTCATCTCATATAAGTTAAATTCATAATATCGCGGTATATTGTGTGTTCACGAATTTAAGATTATTTGCTTAAAATTCTTTCACGATAAAAGTTCAAATATGTGGTAACAACGGTAGCTGCAGCTGCATGGGCTTTATCATTCTGTTCATATTTTTCGTTTGCAGCGCTTCATTTCTTATTGCGCTTCATCCTCAGCCTCAGCCGCAAGGTTCAGCGTCACATTGTATTCCCTGGTTAAGTGTCGGTTCTCTGTGTTCTCTGGTATAGCAGCTCTGCTATGATGTGAAATCAAGGTGAATTTACTTACATGGTGACAGCAAGAACTAATTTTTGTGAACCAATTTTCCCTCAGTAGCTGTCAAAATTGAAATTATAGAAAAATGAGATCAAAACAAATATGCAAACAATTACAAATAGAGTTTTGATTTGAGTGAATAAGAGTTTTTCAATTGTTATTTTTGTAAAGTTTGAACATTATGAAGAAACCTCGGCTGTCCGTTGAATTGCAACTTAGTGACGTCCAGCTTTCCTTTCGTACCAGATCGTACGTAATTCGCATTGCATAATCGCATGCGTATCTTGGCTGCAACAAGATAATGGTTAGAGTCAATATTGTCTACCCGGAGCGTACGAATATCTAGCACACTTGAAGCATGCCTTCCGTCGATTACAAAACGATCAATTTGGTTGCGCGTGTGTTGATCAGGGGGCAACCATGTGGCTTTGTGGATATCGAGGTTTCGGAATCTGGTGCTACTAACTATCATATTTTGTGCGCGGCGAAGTCGATCAGCCTTAGACCATTGTTCGATGTGGTCTCGTGAAGGCTGAACTGACCGACGGTGTGTCCAAAGATGCTTTCTCGTCCGACCTTTGCGTTGAAGTCCTCGAAGATAATCTTCACGTAATGGGTTGGGCAGCGGTCATATGTGTCCTCGAGTCTCGCGTAGAATGCATCCTTAACAACCTCGTCCTTTTCCTCCGTCGGTGCGTGCGCGCAAATCAGGCTAATGCTGAAGAATTTGGGCTTGATGCGGATGATGGCAAGCTTTTCCTTCACGGCCTTCAACCGCTTTTTTTGCGATGTGAAAAATATTCGCTTTTTAGTAAGAGTATAAAGTCCCTTTTTTAATCGACTAATCAATATTTACCGTTATTAAAATGTCAAAAAGTGAAAAAAGTTAATAAACAGCAAAGCGAGATGTGAAAAAGTGAAAAAGAATAGCAAACAAGTGGTTTATTTCAATCGAAATGGATTTTATTTAAAAAACCGCTAATTTAATTGATACCTGGTTATCAACTGGGCCAATGGAAAGAGTTTCTGCACAATTTGCATTCATTCAAAGCAAACTAAGAAACTATCAATACGACAAAGAATCCGTTATGCATAAGATCATGTTTTTTGATAGTGAAATTTAAAAGAAATGGCAGGACAGTTGTTAGGTCCCCCTGTTTGCCGCAATAGTGTGGTGGCCATGGCTAGCTCAATTTAGATGGGCGTGGTCCTCAACCCGCCACACTACGCCAGGGATCAACAATAAAAATTTATATTTGTCTCTCTCATAACTAAATAAGCAGTGCAAAAAGGAATTGAAATCAAGTTTGTGGTATTTACAAAATCACAAAAAAACCCATCTGCCGTTCAAACGTTTTATTAAATGCAAATTATGTGGGCACGTTTTTAGAAGCACTCGAGTCCATGAGAGACATTTGCGATTGATTCATGAAGTTATTCCTCAAGAGGAAGTTAAAGTTCTTACAACGAATTCAATGTTTATTTGCCCATTTTGTGGCTCAGAATACGAAAGTCGTGATGAGTGGCGCCAGCATCTCAACTCCATTCATCAATTTAATAAATTCTAAAATCTGAACATGGAACATATTTCCGATAATCTAGTCAAATGTAAGGAGTGCGATACAGATTTGTCCAAAAGGATCCAAATAATGCAAAAACAAAAAATAACCCATCTGCCGTACAATCGGTATATTAAATGCAAATTATGTGATAAACGTTGCACAACAGTTGCAATCCAAATTCGACATTTTGAGCAGATTCATAAAGGTGACAAGTCCGTGGAAATTGAATATTTATCAGTTAGTGTTACGTCAAAGCTCAATGCGATTCTTATCTGTCCAATATGTGGTGCAGAATTTTCAAATTTTTCTAAATGGCGGCAGCATCTCAACCGCATTCATCAATTTAATAAATTCGAAAATCTAAACATGGAACATATTAGCGATAATCTAGCCAAATGTAAGGAGTGCGACACAGATTTGAACACAAGGTTGGAAACTTTGCAATACCACAAAATAGCTCATCTGCCATACAAATGTTTTGTTAAATGCAAATTATGTGGGAAATTGTTCGTAGGTATGAAAGGTCATCAGAAGCATTTTGAACAATATCATAACAAAAAAGGCAAAGATTATTCTAATGCAATTACTTGTCACACCAATGCAACTCTAATCTGTCCATTTTGCGGAGTAGAATTTCCAAATTACTTTGAGTGGCGTAAACATCTCAATAGCATTCATGAATTTAACAACCGTGTGAATTTCAACATGGAATTTAGTGGAAACAATAAGGCAAAATGTAAGGAATGTCTCAAGCAAATGAGCATTAAGAGAACATGGACTTTAAAGCAGCACAGAATTGGTCATCTACCGTACGATCAGTTCATTAAGTGCAAATTCTGCACTTCGAATTTTTCACGTTTTGCAACTTTCACACGCCATTTTAAGGAAAATCACAAAAATCGCAAATTTGAAAGCAGTCAAAATAAACCAATTTTCCTCTGTCCTTTCTGTGGTTCAGAATTTTCCAATACCTCTCACTGGCGTCATCATCTAAACGGTGTCCATGAATTCAAGAACCGGGAATCCCTCAACATAGAGATAATTAGTGATAAGGAAGCCAAGTGTAACCAGTGCCAACAGAAATTAATACCAAAGTTGTACATTTTACAAACTCACAAAATCACTCATCTGCCATACAAACGGTATTTTAAGTGCAAATTATGTGAGAAACATTTTTTATGCGGTGGCAGTCATAAGCGCCATTTGGAGTTGAACCATAATCTTATTGACTTTACATAGGGATAAGAGACCTTTGTAAAGAAGACTCACTTCGAGATAATAAATAATTCAATATATATTGCGGACATGGATCAATAAATGTATCCTTTTTAATTTATAACGTCAATTGCGCGTTTGCTCTTTCGGGGGAAAATGCAACGGACGCATTCTCAATGTTATGTGCATTCGTTCCGTTTCGTATTACCGAAACGAGTTCCTCTTCGTATTACCGAAACGAGTTCCTCTTCGTATTGCCGAAACGAGTTCTGGGTTAACGAAACATTCTCATCTGCCTTTTTTTGTCGATCGATAAAGAAGCCTTGAGTTAATTCGAGATATAGAGAGTAATATAAAAAAAACAAATAAGTGAGCTTTCAGGAGTTGCAAATCTTTATAAATATGGCTTATTCACACTCCATGCCAGAATCAAATTATTTGATTGCATTTTACATATTTCTTACAGACTTCCAATAAAATGTTGGCGTAAGCAGGCGAAGAAAATAAAAAGATTTTCAATGAAAATAAAACAAAAAGAATTTACAAATCAAATGGGCTTGATAGTTGACAGGGTGAAACTAGGCCATGGCCCTACTAATAATGGCAATACTGCCCGAAAGTATTTTAAATATTATGAGTTGACTGCAAAAATTACAAATTAGGTGTAAAATTAATTAAGAATTTTTCTTTGATATATTTAAGGGTGTTATACACTGCGACCTGAAAGATGTATTGTGATGCCCCTATTTATTTCAAAGATTAGGATAGTCTCATCTACAGATCTTCTGTCAGGTTAATTTCCGACAGGAATTCATATATTTTGGAGGAATCAAGTTGGGGGATATTGCTCATATTAAACACTTGAGTCTTTTGTGTGCCAATGGTCTGCACTCTGTGATCAGGTGCAGTGAGGTTTCATCACTTTCTCCAGAAGATGGCATCTGAAGATATACCTAACTTATTCATATCGTAGTTGAGTCTACAATGTCCGCTTAAAATGCCTGTGATGATTCTTAATTTACTCCGAGGCATATTTATTAACTCCTTAGCTCTTAGGATTAAAATCTCCCAGAAGAGCTATGGACTGTCTTAATCCCGAAAGAGTTTTGCAGGTTTGAGACTCCCTTTTGTATCTGTACACTTCTTCAGCAGACCTCCAATGGTATTGGATGATAATCCACAGAAGGGTTCAGGGCCGTTGAAAGGAGAGGCCGCAGCCTTTCTAGCTAAGCTATCAGCCTTTCCCTTTACGCCTATGTGGCCTGGTACCCACATTAGAGATAACTTGTTCATACTGCCTAGGGAGTTCAGTTTCCCAATATAGTCCCACACAAGTTTAGACCTCACCAAGGGTGAACTCAAACTCTTGAGTGCTGCTTGACTATCGGATAGTATCCCAATGTTATTTCCCCGATATTTTCTGTCCAATGTTGATCTGAGCACATCTTTCAATAGCGTGAATCTCCGCTTGAAAAATGCTTGGGAAAGAACCCATTCGTTCCCAGTAGTTGGCAGTTGGGCCAGTTGGTTAAATAGCACTAACCTAACCCCCAATACCTAGGGTAGGTGATTTCCAGCGCCGCCCGCTAAAGAAAAAAAGAATAGTAATAGTTCCATGGATATTTCTTTTTTCATCGAAAGTTTGTAGTTGGAAGCAGTTTATTCCCAGAACTGCGTTCTTAAGATCAAGTTCATTTGCTCTTCAATTCTCTTGAATTCAATTCCATCTTTATAGTCATATACGAGTATGAATCGACACATTGCTCTATACTCCTCTGTACGACAGGACTATTGAGAAGATATAGATGCAGATGTATGATAGAGATTTAATATGGTATGTCTATCAATAAAGATCCAGAAAGCGTTAAATGAAATGATTATCTACTTCATACGAGTTAGAATCCCTTTCATTTGCCTAAAGCAAAAAGTAAAGGAATACTTCAATATATTAAAGA
Organism: Clusia tigrina; assembly: GCA_920105625.2. Classification (NCBI taxonomy): domain Eukaryota; kingdom Metazoa; phylum Arthropoda; class Insecta; order Diptera; family Clusiidae; genus Clusia; species Clusia tigrina. Next base: position 413,699,012 of record OV050030.1, read on the forward strand.
GTTGTATTTATATGGAAGTTAGCAATGGAAACCTTCCCCCTTGGCCCTGTTGATTTCTTGAGTAATCGATGATCTCCACAAAGTTAGAATATTAATGAAATTTCTCTTAAAATGATGGACTTAAATTCATTCAATAGACTGTCTCTGGATAGTTGGCTCTGAATTAAAAGTTTCCCAATGTTTTCAGGATAGGTAGGTAGGTAGGTAGGGAAGACAGCCGCCCGAAGGGCGCACTTAGGCTATCATTGATTTGTGATACCGCATGAGGCCCATCCCTTTTAAAGGTCCAACGATTTGGAGCTTTTATTGAAGAAGTTGATGGAGCTAATCTTTTTATTTGAGATATCTCCCAAAGAATTCAGAAAGTCGTCGCCTAGGAAAGTGCCCCTACTTTTGGACACCGCTGGACACGTGCATCACAGGTGTATAAAGAACGCTTCCTCCTCTTCGACCATGCAACTCCTGCAGAAGTCGACTATCCCCAGCCTCCACCCGTGAGTGCGCAGAGTCCAGTGCCCCGTTAGGACACTAATCACATAATATTAGAGCCACTAGGTCCGTTGAGATCGCCATCCTATATAGGTCAACTGACCTTTGGTCCGCGCTGACGATCAACTTCACATGGCCCTGATGCCATCCGCTGTCCCAAAAAGAGGGAAAACCAGCTGGGAATTCCTTCATAAGCTGGAGGTAGAGCCTTGAAAGCACTCAAGAGAGATACTGCCATCCGGATCATTACGATCTATGACCGTCATAGCCTGATGTCCTTTCAGCACTTCGCTGAAAAACTTCGTAGTAACAGAACAGCGCTTTTTGATTTTTTTGGGGTCTGAGTGGGTGGTCTCCTCTAGGGACCGTTTACGTTTAGAAGCCTACTGTGAGGGAGCTTGAGACTCCACGACTTTCGTCCGCCACCCGAGGCTAGCCTTTTGCTTCACCGTCCTCTCCTCTGGAATCCGCGACAAGCGTTCTATTGTAGACCTTCTCTCTTTGTAGACCCCCTTGGGTCTCGGTTTCGCAACACTACCGCAGCAAGTGGCAATGCTTGGCCCAGGCTCATCGTCCTTAGCTGCGGGAGATTTTGGATTTACATCCGAAGTAGCGTTTAAAGACCGCGCGTCAGTTTTTATTGTATTTGTGCTCATCCTGATTCGTACGGCCACTCGCTCGACGAATCAAGCTAAGACAGCCAAAAATTTGAAAGGGGAAGGGGCTGGTCAACTGTGGTAGTATTACGTACCAGAGGAAGGCCACCGTTACTACCTAAACTCCATTAAAATACAGCCCAATTTACCTCCTGGCTGCAAAACATCCTGTGGGCACTTGGAATAGGAGGGCGACAAGCTCTTTGTTGGATTACTCAGCAGTAATCAGTCTGGTTAGGATAATCCCATAAGAACCGAAGCTCCGCCATCCCAACCCATTGCGTCATTGCAATCATTTAAGCCTTCGTACCCCGACAAGAACTGCTCTTCACGAAGGAGGTTTTCAAGATAGAACCATACCTCTTATTTTTCTATAGTGATAATTTTTGTGTTTTTTTATATAACAACGGCTTAAATCAAATTTCATGATATGAAAGGATTTGTGAAGTATCCCCGTACTTAAGTGAAATGGAGTTCCGTATTCCACTTTAGATGAGATCATTATATTTCAGTCTCTTAATTGCGTACGTCATTAAGCTATTACAAAAGCCTTCCAAAGCCCAACTGCATTTCCCATTTCTTCGACGATGTTACCTCCACAGTAATCATAGTGGTTTGGACAAGTTTTGCATCGTAAGATTATTCGATTCTTTAATATTGTTCTACATTTCACATATTGCTTTAATACTACAGTATTTATTTTGCTTATCTATAATTTAACGGTGAAAGTAGCTGTCGTCCTTAATGTAACATTAGGAGATATGACACTATTGGGGTACGAGTACGAAGAAAAGTAGCAACCAAAATTTGAAGTAAAGTGCCTCACACTACATTAAAATTAAGAAAATTTGAACTTAAATAACTTTCGAAAGTTTTAATGGCTGAGAAGAGGAAGTAATTCAGAAAATGTTCCAAACAACCACTCAATCTCAACAATTTGCTTACTCCTCTTGTCAGATATTGTCCAGATGTGTAGATGTCCAGGTACTGTTTCGGCACTGTTTCGGCACTGTTTACAGCTACGTCATCTAAGCCTTGCCACACTATCGCAATCGGTTACATTTCAGCGTAAAATAATACTACCGCTTGTATTGAAATAAGAACCTTTTTATATAAATTTGAGTACAGAAACAAACGCCACGGAACCACAACAGAGAATCCCATCGCCCGCACCCATCACGGAGGCACATACTTGTGGTCGCATTTCTCTCCCCAAAACACTCCACCAACCAAGCCACCACATTTCGAATGTCCCATCAGAATGCTGCTAAGCAATGCAAAAAAAACGATGAAATGCTAAAAATACTTTGCAATAAAGTTTTCATGAACTTTTTAACGGAAGTGAAATTCAGTTTTTCAACATTTTTTGTGTTGTCCTTTTTTGTGCTCCTGTCGTCTTTTTCAACATCTGCCGCCGCCGCCGTCTGTCGGCCGCCAAATGTTACGAGAAAGTGGTATCCGGAAATTTTGCACATTTTTTTTTTAGTGTTGTTTGTCAACGGCTTTAAGAAATGGAAATTTTTAAACGATGAAGCATCCCAAAGAGTCCTTAACTTAAATATTGGCAAAGTTCCCAGCCGGGTCCAAAAAGGGAGAATTCAAGTTTCTAAAACGATTTACCCCATATGAACCAATGATATGTCCTAAGTGCGGCAAGTGTGCTGAAGGACTTGAAGGACTAGAGTAATAAGGATGCCAAACTGAATACAGGACCATGAAAATATATACAAAAAGTTTTGTAATACCAGTTTGCCAATCAACATATGTACATATTCCAAGGCAATTATCCTTCCCCACTGTAGGGTTAACCCTCTATGTAGGAGTATCCGAAGGATTTATCATCCATTCGGTGAACGCTGTATCCCCAAAGGACGACAATTGAGGACACCAAATAAAAAACTTTGTAATTTTTTTCAATACTTTATTGCACAAAAGTTATCCACGATCCTATGCTCGAGCATGGTTATCGTTTGTACGTATACCAAGACCAAGGCTACAGAGACCAAGACTACAAATACTAAGACTTCATAGACACCAAGACTACATATTGATGTAGAAAGGAAACAAACTGTAATAGGAAACTCAGCATTAATTCCTAAAGAATCAGATAGTTGATGAAATATACTCACCAAAGAAGGATCCAGATTTAGGATGGATCCTTTTATATTTCCATTTTAATGTGAAAACATTTTATTTAAATTTATTCGATATTCTTGTGACCGAGAAAATTGAAATTACTTCAATATGAATTGAATATTTTATAGTTCATGAATTCCTACAAACAATTTGTCATGGCTTGCTACAAAAAATTTTTAGTTTATAGAATAGTACAGTGTAGTATTATTGAATCAGAACAGCATAAACTTGCCCCTTCTAAGCAACGTATTCAATCCAATGGCTGCCGTCTCTTAAAGTCTGGTTTAATCCTTCCACTGACGGTACACAAAATCATTGTTCATGGCAGCGATATAATCGACCATTTCCTTTAACCAATTGGAGAAGCTTGAGTCACGACATAAACGATCTTTACAAGGAAAATCTCAAGAGAAACGCCAAATCTCAATCTTATAGTTTCCCTTTTAATGTCTTCAGAACCGACAATAACTATCGAAAGACCAGCAACCAGAAAAGGACTGCGAATTATGAAGAATTGGAGGAATATCTCCTACACAAGGATATGTCAGAAGAGCGGAACTCGATAGATGCTGTTTTGCCAAATGTCGCACCCTCATATAAAAGTGGAGACGAATATTCAGATTATGATGATTAAGAAAATTGCAGTTTTTTATATTTTCTATATAATAAGAAGCTTTTATTCTTTCATTTATTTTGTAATACATGATGTTAGACAGAAGTGTTATGAATTCAATCTTTTTTTTTTAAACTTATTAAATGACCCATAATTTCGGAATTTGTGACCCGTTAGGACTCTGCTCTTGATTTCAAAGGAATTAGTTACTCTCAGAACCTAAGGAGCAATCCTCCCTTTTGATGGCTAAGCTTGTATAAGTTGTATGCTGCATTCTTGCTATTCTTTTAAATGGGGTTAAAATTGTACCAACGCGCAGACACCAGGCTGCTGGTTCATTTGCAACCAAAGACAGATGAAGCATGATTCCACAAAGTGTACCAAAGATGTGGAAACGTTTTGTTTTTGGGAAAGAGCTTAAGCATTGGGTCACGAAATTTGTACAATTTAAATGTCAGTCAATTTCTAAGGTATATATTTTAGTTTGTTTATTTTTCTAGGCTTCTTCTGCCACCAGCACAACCGCACATGCCACTGAATCCAGAGTGCAGAAAAAAGTTGCACTTAGTCGGCTGCCAAACATCAAGTTTCACCTTTAAACTTGGAAGACACATCTTTCGCGTTCACATGGATGCAGACATACCAATTTCGTATTCGTAGCTTTTCTACGATGGGTGCCAAGAGCACCCTGATGGGTTCTGAGATAGATGTGATAACTTTTATGTAACTTTTTTGTCGGTCTGAGATTTATTTACCAAGCTACCAACAGTGTATTTCGTGTAAATTTTAGTGGCACTTCCAGTCCGTATACCAAAAAACATTATTGCATCTAATGCAGCTGCTTAGGCATACTTTATTTAAAAATAAAAAATATTAAATATCATAGGAGGAAAAGAAGTGAGATTGCGGATACAAACCTAACCCGCACCCAACCTCATAGAATAATTATTTATTCACAAGTTGATATAAACAATAAAGTGTTAGTTTTTGAATATAAATTGTGAAATAGCGTAATCCGCACATAACCAATCCTCCTTTTCTCACCCCACAGAAACTTTATTTATTCATAAATAACTTGATATAAACAATTAAAATGTTAGTTTTTGAGTACTATTTGTAAAATAGTATTTCTAAAGACAATTTTAAAAAGTCAAACAAATACATAAGTAGCTGCTTTAAGAAGAAATCATTGCCACAAACAATCTCTGCCGAATTGAGCAAGGTGCTGAGCATTTGCAATTTGATCACAAATCTTAATAACTGTGCTCCTCTTGCATTTTATTTTTGATCAACAGCCAAATGCTGCATACTGAGATTTTCGTTCTTTTTGTATTCCAAGATTGGTTTTGTCCTCTTACACCTATTTGGAAAGCTCTTGACATAAAATAAACAATAATAAGTTTACCAAGTCCTACTTTGCTTTTAGTCACGAGCTGTGGCTCGATTCCATATGCTGCTTATGCAGATTGCCGGTTCCGAAAAGTTGGCCACATAATTTGCATTTAAAGTACCGTTTGTATGGCAGATGGGTTATTTTGTGGTTTTGTAAACTGTGCAACTTTGTGATTATTTTCAAATTGCACTGCTTACACTGGGCCTTATTGTCGCCAACAAACTCCATGTTCAAAGTGTCGCGATTATTGAATTCATGCAGATCGTTGAGATGCTGCCGCCACTCAAAAAAATTTGAAAATACTATGCCACAAAATGGGCAGAGAAGATCTGCATTGGTTTGGCATTGCTTACCACCATTTGGACCATCCTTCACCATTTCGTTGTGAGAGAGATCAAAGTGCCGCCTTTGAGCTCGACCACTTATGAACATTTTCTCACATAGCGTGCATTTAACATACCGTTTGTATGGCAGATGTGTAATTCTATGGCATTGCAGAATAAGCAACTGGCTTTTAATTACCTTTTTGCATTCCTTACATTTCGCCTTACTCTCACCAATAGCTTCCACGTTGAGACTCTCGAGTTTATTAAAGTAATGAATATCATTTAAATGACGTCGCCACTTAGAATAAGTTTGATATTCCACACCACAATATGGACAGATGAGAATTACATTGTTTTTATCAGTAGTAGCGATGGAGCAGTCCATGCCTTCTTCCTCTGACCTAACAATGGTGTGCATCTGTTCGAAATGCAACATGTGATTTTCACCCCTTGTGAAAAGTTTCTCGCACAATTTGCATTTAATGTATTGTTTGAACGGCAGATGTGTAATTTTATGCTTTTGCAAATTCTGCAATCTGGAGCTCATTTCTATTTGGCATTGCTTACATTTGGCCTTACTCTCGGAGATGGCTTCCATGTTCAGACTCTCAAATTTATAAAAATCATGAATTTCAATTAAATGCCGACGCCATTTAGAATAATTTTGATATTCTGTCCCACAATATGGGCAGATGAGAATTGCATTGGTTTGAAAAATGATGTCATTGGAGGAAACTTTACTTTCTCCTGAGCCGACAACATTATGCACGTGATTATAATGCCACATGTGGGTTGTACGTCTTGTAAAGAGTTTATCACATAATTTGCATTTAATAAATTGTTTGAACGGCAGATGTGTTATTTTGTGATACTGCAAACTCTGCATCTTAGTGCCCATTTCCACATTGCATTCCTTGCACTTGGCCTTACGACCGCCGATAAACTCCACGTTCAGACTCTCGAATTTATTGAATCCGTGAATATCGTACAAATGCTGTCGCCACTTATAATAATTTTGAAATTCTATTCCGCAATATGGGCAGATGTCAATTATATTGGTTTGACAACTAAGGTCATTGGAGTAAGTCTTGCCTTTTTTGGGGTTAACAGTGTTATGCATTTGATCAAAGTGCAATATATGGTTTCCACCTCTTGTAAAAAGCTTCTCACACAATTTACATTTGATGTATTGTTTGAACGGCAGATGCGTTATTTTGTGGTTTTGCAAATTCTGCAATCTTGAGCTCATTTCCATTTGGCATTGATTACATTGGGCCTTAATGTCGCCAATGAGCTCCACGTTCAGACTCTCAAATTTGTTAAACTCATGAATATCGTTTAGATGCTGTCGCCAATCTGAACAATTTTCGAATTCTATGCCACAAAATGGACACAACATAATTTGATTGCTACGAGGATCATCTTTCTGAATCCCTTCTACTATGCCCGCTATATTTTTGGAGTCGCTGCCAAAGTTATCTTTTGCAGTATCTTCTTCATATGTTCCATCTTCATATATTTCATCTTCATATTTTCCATCAATAAACTCACTATCACTGCTGCTTGGTTCTTCAAGTTCTTCTTTCACAACAAAGAAGTCTTCATAAATGTCGCCTTCTTGCTCTCCGTACTGCGTTTCATTAATGTCCATGTCGTTTTCACTGAGTACTTCCTCCTTAGGTTCACATAATTGTGGAATCCTTGGACCCATTACATACTTCTGATCCGCCTGTTCTCCAATAGAATAAATTTTCGTCGCTAGAACTGTTGAAGAAGACGTGTCCGCATCGGGTTCCTCTTGTTTAATGTGTACTTCACTTATAGTGTATTCCATTTTCTAAAATTAAAACAACAAACAATTATTTCAATTTAATGAAATTATGAAAACCACAAACCCTTACGAGAAATTGATACTGTCTCATTAAAATTTGTTTTGTATATGAAAAATTGTAAACAAGTCCCACACAGTGTGGCAATTGCAATGAAATTAATTGATTGATACAATTATTACATGGTGGGGATCAGAGCGGCCTTAGTAGGTGGGCGCGAAGCAAAATCGTTCTTCTTCTTGATCGTTTCAGATGTTTGATGTTTTCTTGTCCGTAGGTTGTTCAATAGCTAAGACATACAAACTTTTTACATTTTGTAAAATCAAAAACTGACTACTTCATGGGAAATGCTCTTATGTATTACTATTCCAAGAAATAACTGTATGCAGGACCCTTTCAATGTGTCATTTTATTATGCTACTTCGTACTTCCCACCATGGAAATCAATAAGGCAAGAATAAATATCTAAATACACGCACTACCTCCTGATTCATATAATTAAAATATGGACTTCTATTGTAAATTTACTTTTGCACAGGCAAGAGCTAATCATTATTACGTGAGAGGGTGCATGAAGCGATCGGGTAACCAGAGGTGGTAGGCCAGTAGCTAGTGTGCAGTACGTGAGAGGGTGCATGAAGCGATCGGGTAACCAGAGGTGGTAGGCCAGTAGCTAGTGTGCAGTACTGCGACAAATTTACAACTTTGATTTGGTTGGTACTATCAAGTATACAATGATAAGCATTATAATGTTAGTAGCTAGAAGAGAAATTATATGTATTGTTTATAAAATATTCTGCAGTTCAAACATAATTCTTGTTATCCGAATTACTTACATAACACAAACTCACAATTAGTGAATCAGATAGCTATTCCTCATATTTTACAAATTTTATTCGGAGTAAAATCTAAAAAAAAGTTATAAAATTAAAATGAATTCTAAAATAAATAGTTTATCAACAGCGAGCAGCTATTTTTACCTAATTCACAATTCAACTGGCAATCTAATTTAATGTCATTGTTTTCGAATTTTTTTTCCTTTTTTCCCATAATTCTAAATCTAATTATATATAAAATATGCACTTTCTGGTTGTTACCGCCGAACGGAGTATTTTAAATTATTTGATTTCTATTTTTTCCTACTGGGTGTTTTGGTTATCATAGAATTTTTGATATGTTTCTCATTACATATGTATATAGTTTTTTCCCCCCTTTTGTCTATATATTCTCTTATACGCATTTATATTTGGTAGCCTTGGAATAACTGTTAAATACCGTTTTAAAAAAAAATGGCTTCCGCGTTTAGAGACTTGGAAGAGTACAGTCAGTTCGCGTTTGTATATGGAGGAATAAACAAGAATTTTTAAAGTCGTGGCAAATACGGTTAACCTTGTTATACCTTATTTAATTTTTATGTAATGTATAGTTTTACGTATAAAATCTTATTTTTTTGAAAATCGACCCTTCTTTTAAAAACTTGTCGAGTGCGGACTCGGGATTGTGAAACCTCCTTTCACACTGGTTTTTAAATAATTAATAATTATTATTTTCATCGTAAAACCGAAGTGAACGGAAACTGAACCAGTTCTTGCGAAGCGAACCAACCTATTGTTTCACAAGCATAGGAAAAAATAGAATTCTGAAATCAGCTGTGGAAGGAAGAAGAAGAGTTGTGTATCTTACCAATCTATACCATTGGGATAAAATTTAAACTGCAAATTGCCAAAAGTGCGGTCAATGTGTTTAATTAAACGTTTGATTTTATAAAATATACTATTAAAATTACACTACTTTATAGTATTGTTTCACACGTATAATATAGATTTCTCAAATCAGCTGTGGAGGGATAATGAAGAGTTATCTTTACTTATCCATGGTTTAAGGTTTCTATTGTGTTCTTTCCACTAAAAATGCTAGATTTTCTAAAGCAAAGTCGCAAATTTGTTAATTCATTGGTAAATCTTTATAAAATTGAATTGTCTATCAAATGTAATTATATTCGCATTCATAGGAAAAAATCTGCATTGTTATTGGTAACGAAACATGTGATTTAGATTCTGCCGTGAGTGCGGTAACTTTGGCATACTTTTACCACGAGCACCAAAAGCAACAACCAACCAGCAAGTGGAAACAATTTCTGCCTGTGTTAAATATACCGCGGCACGACTATCCTCTCAAAACCGAAGTTAATTTTCTATTCAATAAATATGCTATTTTGCCAGAATATTTGACATTTCGCGATGAGTTAAAAGATGATTTTCTATCCTGCTGTGTGTTCATTTTAGTGGATCATCATGTGAGCCCCTTTGGTCAACGCTGTGTGGAAGTCTTCGACCATCGTCCTATCGATGTGACAGCCAATTTATCAATAAATTCTAAAAGGCATATAGAACTAGTAGGATCATGTGCTACGCTAGTAGCAGAACATGTTGTAGAAGCGATAGATGCAAGATCAGACAATAAGGAAACGCATCTATACATTAATACCCTGCATCTGTTGCGTAATACTATCATCTTGGATACGGTGAATTTTTCTGAGTCTGCAGCACGCTTTACTCCAAAAGATATTGCGATCTGTAAAACATTGGAAACAATTTTAACATGCGCAACCAAAAATAAAGAGACACGCGAGGAAATCTTTCAAAATCTCTGTAAAGCACGCGCCGATGTAAGCAATCTCACACCATTACAATTGTTGCGCAAGGATTTGAAAATAGTAACTAATGCTAATAATAGCATAAAAATTGGCTTGCCGGGTTTTCCTTTAACAGTACAGTCCTTTATAAACAGTCCTGGTGCGGCCGAAGCCGTGAAGGAATTATGTACAGAGCATAATTTGGATGTTGTAGTGCTCCTAGGCATGTATATACATCAGGAGAACGGAAGTGTCCAACGTGATATTGGTTTGATTAACATAAATAAATCAGACTATTGTAATTCGATTACCCAGAGTCTTTTAACAAACGAAGATCCGGCGTTAAATTTACAACCGTACGAAGATTGCAACTTTATGGGCGGCAAGTATTATAAACAAAATAATACGAAAGCTACCCGCAAACATATCTTGCCAATTGTAAAAAGGGTTATAGAAGAAGGACAATAAATTATTATAAGACACAAACATTTTTCTAAATAAATCATTAAAATAAAACAATTTCATATTGTTTTTTTATATAAATTTATACAAAGAAACTTTCGAAAGATTGATATCCCATTTTTTCATTATTTTGTCACATTAAAATATGGGAAAATAGTTATAGATGTGGTTCTTGTTCCTCAGTTACTTCTGCATCACCCATTGTATCATCGGCACATTCCAATGTTAAATCCTCTAACATTTCCGCTAATGTAATACGTGGTACATTATCGTTAAAACCGAGGGTATCACCACCATCAACTGGTGTTTTCTTTGCATCACGATATATATTGACTTGGTTGCGGTAGTCAGCATCTTCTTCCAAGTCCTCCAAGAACTCGTGATAATCATATTTGCTCCGTTCATCAGTGGCCTCCTCGGTCAAGTGCTTAAGTTTCCAGTTTCGCTGGCTGTAGCGTGTTTGCCGGTCTGCATAGAACTTCCGCACAAGTATTACATCGGGAATGTTCTCTGCAGATAATTTTTCGAACTCCGGATCATTTACATTTGCTTCAGATAAATTATAACCAAGAACGGAATCGCCTACTTTGAGCAAATGACCTAAATGTGAACGTGTATGTACTGGATTGTCATTGATACCCAACTCTGATGAACGGACAACCCAAATATCGCATAGGACATGTCTCATGCATATCTGTCCTTGGCCAGGATAGTGTTTACGGTCTTTCTCTAAAATAATCTCAACATCCATTACTATATACTCCACTAACTGCTTTGGATTACAGATGGCTTCGAAAGGATGGCGAAAATAAGCCATTGTCGTCACCTCTGCGATTTGTGCAGTCAAAGGATCAATTAAATGTATATTACTTGCTACTTTGTGTACCAAACAGATTGGTGACAAGCCAGCCATTTGTTGACGTAATTTCTTGGACAAACACACTGCACTGTCTTTTGATATTCCCGCAATTTGGACTGACCAAGTGTATTTGTAATTGAAGTTGTTCGAATGTACATCATGAGAAATTAAACGTTTCGAACTGCTCACCTTTGCAGGTACCATTGTTTGCAGATAGTCGACCATTTTCCGAGCTTGATTCTCATTGGCATAGTAAAAATCTAATCCGCCGTGTTCTGGTTTAATTCCAAGTGTATTTTCATGTGCTTTATGTTTCAGAATTAACTGTTCCAAATAATAAAAGGTTTTTTTATTCTCTGCACGTTGTCGCACTTGCACCAAACAGCGCCAGAAGTCCTTGGCCTCGGTGCGATGACAATCGTCACACATTTGATTTTGCACCGAAAACTCCACAATAAAAACCTGTTGCAGCACAGTGCCACCCGGAACTTCGCCTTGCACGGTTAGTTTTAGTTTAATACGCTTGGAGTGTTGTTCAGTCCAGACAAAACCAGCATCGATTAATTTAACGGCTTTTAATCCAGTCAGCTTTTTTAAACATATTGCTAACAATTCTCGCGACTCCAATGCTGCAGAGATCCATTCTCCTGGTGGCTGTAGATAGCGTTCGCAGTTGCGGCAAAAATGCAGCACTGCTTGCTTGGGAATACCTTCTGTGATATCAACATGACTGCGTAGGCACGTCACACACATATTTGATGGATTCGGTTCTATGGGAACACCACACTCGCAGCAAAGTATTCTGGAGGTTTGGCCAGCAGAAAGTATCGGATCCGCTATAGCGGTAGTTCTGAAATCTGTATATTCCATTATAGTTCTTTGTTTATCCTCCAATTATTTCATAACGTTGGCCAATATATTTTCGCAGTAACAATAACACGTGCAAGCAACACAAAAGGAATTGAATTGTAAATATTCACCATACGACTAAAAATTCAAATGTCAAACGAAGAGCAAGAATATTATACTAGTGTTGCCAACTACTTTGAGGACGAATGAAAATATTTAAAAAGTGCATATGTGAAAAAATGAAAAACTCAAGGTGAATCTACTTACATAATGACTACAACAACAAATTTTTTAAACCAATTTTCCTGACGTAGCTGTCAAAATTGAATTTATAGAAAAATGTGGTCAAAACAAATATGCAAACAATTGCAAATAGAGATTTGATATTAGTGAATAAGAATTTTTTGATTGTTATTTTCGTGAAGTTTGAACATTATGAAGATATTATGAGTCTATTTAACTATTAAATATATTTGATATAAATTGTGTACCACTTTAAGCAGCATGCATTTCTCCATTCCCCACAATTTCATTTATTTTGATCGCACATTGCTTATGTTTGACAATTCCGGAGGTACGAATTTCTCATTGCAGTCACCATGTAAGTAAATTCACCTTAGTAAAAATTAAGATTATTTCGTTTTACAGACTGCCGGTAGGAAAAGGTGCATTTTAAGTGAATATTAACAATTGTTGCGGTCGTTGTTTTGGCGTCTACCGTCTGTATGTTTGTTTTGTTTCTCTCCTTCTTTTGTTCCTTCCACTTGTCCGCTTTGCTGGTGAATGCGGCCAGGCTGAAACCTACCAGATTCTGAGGTACAGATGGCGCTGCCTCAGAATAGTAGAAATTCTAAAAAAAGGTGACTGACCGCCTCGACCGCTGGAGCGGTCACGGATGGAATAGCGGAAGAGGCCGAGAAAATTAAGATTAGTTTTTAGTTCGTGTCGGTTTTTTTGGATGGACAGTCTCTCGTCTCGTCCGTGGTCCTGTTTTTTTTATCCGGGTATATTTAACGCGTGAAAGATAGCAATTGAGAATTTTTTGTTTGAATGCAATTACAATGTACCTGTGTCGAAAATAAACGTTAAAATTTTGAATCAATTTAAAGTGTTAGTTTAGTTTAAAGATTTGGCGTTAGAAAGTTTACCTTGATTATTGAGTGTGCTGACTAGATCCATAACCGCGTGTTTCCGGCACATCCCATAAGAGGGATAATTTATTGTTCCGGCCCACCCCATTCGAGCATAGGAGGAAAAGGAGGCTGCCGCCCGCCCCTAGAGATAAGTACATATTTGTTAAGTATATATTTGTTAAGTATACGCGAGTATACATAGGTATTATTAAGTATACGCGTATATATATATGTTATTTATTTAAGTACCAGTAGGATGTTTATTGTGTTTAATTTTAAGTTGAAAATGTTAGGCTAAGGCGGACAATATGGGGCGGGCTCGCTTGTCGTCGTAGAGGAGGATGTTAGAAAGCATGGTGAGTTGAAGCTTTTTTTTTGTAGTGTTGTCCCACCCGATGCAGTGTGGCGGGTAAAGGACCACGACCATTGCGGTGAGCTAGCCGTGGCCACCACACTGCATCATTCTAGTGGTGCGGTAACATTAATGGCGCCCAATTAAAAATAATTAAATTAAAATTTTCCTTTTAATGTATTGTAACGTTGTGTGTAGTGAAGCATTTTGTTGTTTAGTTAATGTGCTCCACTCTTGCCGCTGACTTGACGTGCCAATGCGTAACGCCAACTGCAACGACAAGAGGGGGAGGCTAAATGTGAGATGAAGCCAGCTATCTCATCGTGGCCGTGGTCTGTTGAACAGATCATCGTAGCACTGATGAGATGACTGAGAGGCGGAGTCTCAGTAGATGTAAAGGAAAATTTTAATAAAAAAATGACAACTCGCCTGGTAAAAGAAGCAGTCCTCCGATGGATTGAAGACAAGGGAGCCCCACCCCGTATATTTGAACATTAATTTGTATTAAAAAAATATTATATTTTTTTTTTTGTTAGTAAATATTAAGATTGGAATATATTTAGTTTGGCTATATTTATATGGATACATTTTTATATAAATATGTATATATGTATTATTCTTTTGGGGTATAGGGTGGCATTGGTAGATCTCCAGGCATATTTATAGGTATTATGTTATTTTTTTGTTGTTAGAAGTTAGTTGGTTTTTTTAAAGTAAACATGTCAGCGGAATACGGGGAATACGGCGCTAGGCCATCAGAACTACCAAGTCAATACCGGTCAGCCGTGAACTTATTGATATTAGAGAGTGAAAATAGTTATCGGGCGGCGATGAAGGTGGAGTTTGGAAAGATAAGGGAAACGGTCCGTGCGAACCATTTAGAGCTGATGAAGCTCATTAGTGATGCAATGAGACCCATGCAGCAATCACCGGCGCAGGAAAGTAGCCTAGCAGCTGCAGAGTTGGATAAGGAGCCCCAAAATAAAGTAGTTGAAAACTGGGAAGAAGTTAGGGGAAGTGGCAACTCACATGTTAGTTTTGAAGAGGAAAGTACTACCATTTATAATTTAAGTTGTGAAGAGGAAGTTTTGGACAATATACCAACAAGTCAGGACGATGAGGACTTGGCCTCAATAGATCAAGATATTTTTGAGATATTGTTAGACGATAATTCTGTTGATGGTAGTATTATGTCTGAAGCGTGTAACGCAAAATTAAGAAATAGTTGCGAAAATTTATCTTCTTTGACTCAATAGATATGTTTGTTAACGATTTAGTAGGAGCTCCCCTCTCACAAAATATGAGCCTTAGTGACCATAGTGAACAGAGTACAGAAACCACTAGTCAACGTGACTCCATAAAATCAGCTGATAAATCTTTATCTTTAGTTTCAGACAGTAATGGTGCTGTTGCAGCAGATAAAAGCAGTATACCATCGAATGGATCAAAGACAAAACATTCCGAAGGGGCATCATGTAAAAATGATGTGAATATAGTGACTGAACCTAAATTTATTGCAATTGTTTGTCCAACTGTACTACTTACAGATCAGCCGACATACTTCGACAGAAGCAATTGTACTGGCAAAAACTTAAATTATATTCGAATTATTAAGAAATTGCGAGGAGCAGTAGATCGCGTTTTTGGGTTGCAGAATCTTGTGTTCGATAGGGGGAAGTGGTTAGAAAGGGTTAAAACCATAGGTTAAATTGGTGAAGGCCTTGTGGCACTTCTAGTACCCACTGGAAAATTAGCGTGGGGAGATGTTGGGATTATTCAATGCTAGGAATCTAAACCGGTAAGAGCACGCGACTCTTAATCTCGGGGTTGTGGGCGTAGCTCACGTTGGCGCCTGTGGTACGTGAAGTAGCAATAGTTAGTAAGGAGGTGGAGGAAAGTTAATCATAGGGAATTATGGATTATATAATACATATAAAAGAACTTACTCCCAAATCAGCTTCGTTGGTCTAGAGGTAATCTGAGTTAAAAATCTGAAATTAGAATTGATTACTATGTGTTTTTTTTAAGGTAAAATAAATAAAAATGTTCCTGTTTATACGATAGAGTATAGGTGTGTAGGTTAGCGTTTATTAGTGAGTAGAGTGGTGAAGGTGATTCTTTGAGTCGAATGGCTGGGAAGACAAAATAAGTATAGAGTTAGATTAGGAAATTTGGTGTTGTGAATAATTACCGTGCAATTAGGTGTTGGGATCCGTAATCTTCCTCAGTGTGGTGGTTCTGTAAAGGAAGTATTATTAGTTTATATGTTTAGGTATATGTAGGTATAGTTGCCCGGCTAGCTCAGGGTAGAGCATTAAGTTCTGATCGACGCTTCCATCCGTGTTCCGGCGGAGTTTATAGTGCTCCTGGCAACCCGTGTGTTTTGTTGCGGTCGTTGTTTTGGCGTCTACCGTCTGTATGTTTGTTTTGTTTCTCTCCTTCTTTTGTTCCTTCCACTTGTCCGCTTTGCTGGTGAATGCGGCCAGGCTGAAACCTACCAGATTCTGAGGTACAGATGGCGCTGCCTCAGAATAGTAGAAATTCTAAAAAAAGGTGACTGACCGCCTCGACCGCTGGAGCGGTCACGGATGGAATAGCGGAAGAGGCCGAGAAAATTAAGATTAGTTTTTAGTTCGTGTCGGTTTTTTTGGATGGACAGTCTCTCGTCTCGTCCGTGGTCCTGTTTTTTTTATCCGGGTATATTTAACGCGTGAAAGATAGCAATTGAGAATTTTTTGTTTGAATGCAATTACAATGTACCTGTGTCGAAAATAAACGTTAAAATTTTGAATCAATTTAAAGTGTTAGTTTAGTTTAAAGATTTGGCGTTAGAAAGTTTACCTTGATTATTGAGTGTGCTGACTAGATCCATAACCGCGTGTTTCCGGCACATCCCATAAGAGGGATAATTTATTGTTCCGGCCCACCCCATTCGAGCATAGGAGGAAAAGGAGGCTGCCGCCCGCCCCTAGAGATAAGTACATATTTGTTAAGTATATATTTGTTAAGTATACGCGAGTATACATAGGTATTATTAAGTATACGCGTATATATATATATGTTATTTATTTAAGTACCAGTAGGATGTTTATTGTGTTTAATTTTAAGTTGAAAATGTTAGGCTAAGGCGGACAATATGGGGCGGGCTCGCTTGTCGTCGTAGAGGAGGATGTTAGAAAGCATGGTGAGTTGAAGTTTTTTTTTTGTAGTGTTGTCCCACCCGATGCAGTGTGGCGGGTTAAGGACCACGACCATTGCGGTGAGCTAGCCGTGGCCACCACACTGCATCATTCTAGTGGTGCGGTAACACAATAAAGCAATTTCTAACTATTGTAGGATGTAAAAACCGTAAGCTCGATGCGTGTCGACTTTGTTAAATTTATTCATAAAGTTTCTCATACAAATTGGTATCAACTGCTTCAAGAAGTGTTACCTCACCACTAGAATGATGCAGTGTGGTGGCCACGGCTAGCTCACCGCAATGGTCGTGGTCCTTAACCCGCCACACTGCATCGGGTGGGACAACACTACAAAAAAAATTTCAACTCACATTTTTGCCTAGCATCCTCCTCTACGACGACAAGCGAGCCCGCCCCATATTGTCCGCCTTAGCCTAACATTTTCAACATAAAATTAAACACACTAACCATTCTACTTGTACTTAAATAAATAACATATATATGTATACGCGTATACTTAATAATACCTACATACACGTGAATACTTAATAATACCTATGTATACACGCGTATACTTAACAAATATATACTTATCTCTAGGGGCGGGCGGCAGCCTCCTTTTCCTCCGATGCTCGAATGGGGTGGGCCGGAACAATCAGTTATCCCTCTTATGGGATGGGCCGGAAACAAGCGGTTATGGATCTATTCAGCACACTCAATAATCAAGGTAAACTTTCTAACGCCAACTCTTTAAACTAAACTAACACTTTAAATTGATTCAAAATTTTAACGTTTATTTTCTACACATGTACATTGTAATTGAATTCAAAAATTTTTTGGAATCTTTCACACGTTAAATATATCCGAATAAATAACAGGACCACGGACGAGACGAGAGACTATCCATACAAAATCCGACACGAAAAATCTTAATTTTCTCGGTCCAAAAAAAAATCCTCCACAGTAAAACACAAAATTGAAACGCGCGCGGCAACCAAAAATTTTCGACACAACTTCCTCAACACTTAACACTCTATCTCGCCGTTTTTTCTCTACCACTGCCTTATATGATTTTTTTTTCTCTCTCTTGAAACCGTATCTTTTTCATTTCCTCGGCCTCTTCCGCTATTCCATCAGTGACCGCTCCAGCGGTCGAGGCGGTCAGTCACCTTTCTTTAGAATTTCTACTATTCTGAGGCAGCGCCATCTGTACCTCAGAATCGTCTGGTAGGTTTCAGCCTGGCCGCATTCACCAGCAAAGCGGACAAGTGGAAGGAACAAAAGAAGGAGAGGAGCAAAACAAACATACAGACGGTAGACGCCAAAACAACGATCGCAACAGAAGATATCAAACCATTCAAGAAAAATAAAACAGTCATATGTAATGTCGGTAAATTATTCGGAAATCGAGTGAAAAATTAAAATTATAGAATAGATTAGATCTCAAAATCTCTATAAACGCGCAAATGCATAAACGGAGAATATAGGGAAAGTCAATAAAGCAGACGGACGTTGTATATGAATCCACTCAAACGGACGCTGGCAGCGAAAAAAGACTTTATATTCTCTGTATTCTCTGTACATAAAATCGTCCCATTGGAATTAAAATGCAACACAGCAATAGGGGGTTGGAATTTATTAAAACCATTCAACAATCAATCATCATCTATTTAATTTAATATAATTGTCCTTCCATTTTAATTATTCTTCCATGCTTCCATCATCCATCCATTATCTCTGGATTAATTTGTAAGCAATTGACCTGCTGATCTGAACCAACTTGCACTTTTTCGATCGAAGTGATTTGTGAACTAATCTGTTCGTTCGTACATTCACATTTGTCAGTGGTTGCACTACACTGAATTGCTCTACACCAGAGGCGTCCAAACTTTTTGCTGCGAGGGCCAGTTTGGTATTTAAATTCATTAGCGGGGGCCAAGCGTTGTAAATATGTGAATTAAAAAACCTTATTACAAGTAAAGCAGCATTGAATTTTATTTTTTATAGTAAATTACAGATATAACAATACTAAACAAACATGTCTAAATGATATTATTATAAAATTATTTCATGCAATTTTTAATAGGAATGGTGGAACTGGATTTTTTCCTGGAGAATTTCTTCAAAGTTGGGATTCAAATCGGAAACACCAATTATTAGCAATGATTGCAAATGATCATCCGATAAATTTGCCCTATATTTAAATTTCAGATACTTCATCCTGGAAAAAGTTTGTTCGCACATATAGGTAGTGCCATACATAGAAATAAATTTACCAGCCAATTGCTTTAAATTTGGAAACTCTTTTGCGTCCAAAAATTTGTAAAAATCGATCAAGTTTCCTTCCTTGTATTTGTTCTTGATTTGGTCGCTAGCTTGAAGATCAATTTTTTCCAGTTGAAACTGACTTGAAACGTCGCCAACGTTGCAGTCATATGGATTTTGAAACAGCCGAATTTCCCTTGAATTTATGTCAAGATCAGAAAAACGCTTTTGAAATTCTAGTTTTAAATCCGCGATTACTTTTACTGCAAATATGGTGGGAAATATTTCATCAGTTTCTGTACTAAATTTTTCAGAGCACGTGAAATGGGAAAAATTACATTCATTCATATGACTTTCGAGCAATATCAGCTGGCTCTGAATGCTTTGATTTGCTCGAATAAATCACAAATTAAGTTGTTTTTACCTTGTAGCTTTAAATTCAAGTTATTGACGTGTGTCACGACATCTGCAAAAATTGCCAACTTCCAGAGCCACTCTGCATCCGATAAAAGCGGTTCAGGGTGATTCTTTTCCGCAAGAAAAATTTTAATTTCCTTTCTGAGCTTGAAGAACTGCAATAACACTTTTCCACAGCTAAGCCATCGAACTGCTGTATAATACGACAAGTCAACAGACTCAGATTCAATTTCTTCGAGGAAAGATCGAAATTGGCGATGATTGAGTGCACGTGATCGAATAAAGTTTACGACAGAAACAACTGGTTTCAAAACGCAGCTCATGTCGACATGTTTTACACATAGGGCTTGTTGGTGGATGATACAGTGCAGAAAAATTGGTACTGTTGTTCCTGCGCTTTCACAAGCTTTTCTTATTAGCCCAACCACCCCAATATTTGCACCAGACATGTTTCTTCCTCCGTCAATTGTCACACCTTGGAGTCGATTCCAGTCCAAGTTATATTTGGTCAACGTCTGTTGTAGTTCCTTAAAAATATCTGCTCCAGTTGTAGTGCCATGCATGCTGTTAACCGATGCAAATTCTTGGGTGACATTAAGATCGTCGTCAACTTCACGAACAAATACTAAAAGTTGTGAGGTGTCACTAACATCGGTCGATTCATCCATCGCGATAGAATAATGAGTGAAACGCTGTGCTTTCCCAGAAATCTGGTGGAGTATATTATTGCCAATATCGTCAATTCGTCGAGCAATAGTATTGCGGGAAAGACATCGATTTGAAAGTTGCACCTTTTCCGGACATAATACCCCAACAGCTTCCATCATACACTCTTTAACGATGTTTCCATCCATAAAGGGTTTCCCTTTTTTCGCCAACAAATAAGCAACTTTCGTGCTAACTAAAGTCAATGATTCATTTTCCGAGTTTGCCTTCCTAAATAAATTTTGCTGAGAAGACAAACTACGACTCATTTTTTCAAATTTTTCAGTACGCTGCTTGTCCTTAAATTGTGAGTAAGCTGAAGCATGTTGGGTTTCATAATGTCGACGTACATTGTATTCCTTCATTACAGCAACAGTGTCATTGCAAATTACACATATAGCTTTGCCATTCTTTGACTGCGATTGCACAAAGAAATATTTGAATCCCCATTCTTCTTTAAAAACGCCTCACTCGCCATCTACTTTTCTTCTTTTTGTTTCCATGTTCAACTTTAAAAAATAATTTTAACATAATAATTAAGTTATAATATATTAAATATAAATCTAAACATACCAATTTACAATATATCAACTGTAAAGAATGTAAATAAGCTCCGCGGCCGACGAATTTTTCGTTTGTTGTGGACAATCTCGTAGCTTTGCAGGCAGTGCAGTTGAGTGGGGTCATCCGTGTATTTCGGTTCGGTGGCAAAACAAATTTCATTTCAAACAAAACCTCACAGATGAATTGGGCGCATCGAGCGCAACAACAAATTCATGAGAAATATTTTCTTCACAGACATCGGCACGAGCTAATAGCAAAACCTGTGTATTTGTTTTTGTTTCTTCGCATTCTCGCACCGAACCGAAATGCACGGATTACAATAACAATTTTGATGAGTTTCTGTCCGGAATTTTGGAGCGAGAAGTTATTGTTTTGCGTGGGTTTTTAACATTTCACGGCGCGGTTTTTTATGCATAGCCTTTCACATAAGCTCTTTCTAATGTCTATGGCTAGATTATTTTTCATGCAATTTTTCAAAATCCTTGGCGGGCCGGATAAAATCGCCTGCCGGGCCGGGTTTGGCCCGCGGGCCGTAGTTTGGACACCTTTGCTCTACACCTTTAGTGCTCAACGAATAGACTTAACCCTACGTCTCCACGGGCAATTTTTGATGGCATAACATCTGTCAAATTTGATTGCAATGGTTGGCAATATTTTAATGGTGGGCATTGCGATGTTATGCCATTGTCATTTTGAAAATGCCGTCAAGCAATCTAGTTCGCTGTACCCACGCTTGAAAAAATTTTTTATTTATACGATGAAGAGGAAAAAAGAAGGAAACCGAAATTCTGGGTGAATCCTTTATTACAAAGAATGCAAATGCACAGTCTCCATTCATTTTAGCGTTTTTATTAATTTAATAGATGCGGTAAAATGAAAATGTCCGACGATGCTTCCACTATAAGCGTCACGAAAAAATGAAAAAACGCTGTCAAACAAACAAAATGACAACTGATTGCAAAACAGCACTTTGGCAATTTATGGCATGACATATTTCATAACATAAATTGCCAACTTGAAGCAATTTGGAATCTCCATTGGCAATTTGCTTGAAATTGCCAATGGCATGCCATCAAAAATTGCTAGTGGAGACGTAGGGTAAGGTTTCTCCATGGCACTACTAACTAAATGCAAGTTCTTTTGCACTTTCGTGTTGGCGCCGCAGAAAATTCACTTTCATTTCATGAATTCACTTTCGGACCATGAACTAGCTGCACTAAAATTTGTCTCATGCATACTCAGTTCATATTTTGTTTTAAATTTACTCATATATAAAATTTGCACTTTCTGAATTTAAAATAATTAAGAATTATCATTTCCATTGTAAACGTAATTGCATTTTTTATTATTCCATATAACCACTTAATAATGTAGCAATTATTTTATTTTGTTCCATTTTAATCATTATAATATACAATTTTCGATTTCACTTTACAGTTTTTATTTGTAAACAAAACTTGAAATTATGAAACGTCAAATTACTGAACTTATATTGGTGAAGTGAACTTGTCTGTATGAGTTCTTGCGACGCGAACAAACCTATCTAATGCGACAACAAATTTTGACAGTTTAAGTGAATAACTTTGTGTTGGGAAGTAAAATTTTATGTAATAAATTTATAGATTTTGAAGATTCGAAAATGTCTGTAATTCGTCGAATTGGCACCAGATTGCCACAAACAGCGCAATGGTGAATATAAATTGGATTAGTAACAAAGTTATCGTTTTTCATTTTGTTTGCATTAGGACGAGAATTGTTGGCATCTTATCGAATCGTACCATGGCCAGTGGCATTAAAGAGGCTCCGATTATAGATGCCTCCACAGCGTTATCAAAACCAGAAGAAGTGGAACAACAAATCAAATTGAAGGGAACTATTACTGCACCTGAAATTGTCGATGTTAGTGCTATTTCAGGTGTGCCTGAGGAGCACGTAAAAACTCGCCGAGTCCGTATACATATTCCATCGAAAAATGCCATGCAAAGTGGCACCGATAACTTGCACCATTGGGAAATTGAATTTGATAACCGTGAACGTTGGGAAAATCCACTCATGGGCTGGACTTCTACGTAAGTGGGGTATACAAAATAGTTTGTAACAAAATGATGTATCAAAGATTTCACAGTGGCGATCCCCTATCGAATATGTTGGTAAGTTTTGGATCAAAAGACGAGGCCATTATTTACTGCGAGAAAAATGGATGGAATTGGTTTATCGATGGTGAAGACAAACCCAAAAAGGATCGTATCAAAAATTATGGTATCAACTTCTCATGGAATAAACGTACCCGCGTTTCAACAAAATAAACCATTAGAAATGGGTGTGCACTAAAGTCGATGAAATAGAAAAATTTTTAAAATCAACAGCTTTATTATTTAATAAAATAAAAGTATCAAATTTCCATGGGTTTCATTTAATAATTTTACTAGTATATGTATAATTTTTCACATACATATTTCTCGTCTCATACAACTGCTCTTTGGAAGTGAATTACGCGGAGTAGCTACGTTCCCGTTTGAAAATTTTACGTGAAGAATCATAGTCCGTGTGAGAGTTTTCATAACTATTACTGTCGTTTTCCCTTTTTATCTGTTTTCTGTCAATACTTTTACTTCTTCTGGAATTTTTTGTTTTATTCTTAGTTTTTGTTTCTTTATCAGTACTTTTACTCCTCCTGGAATGATGTTTTGTTTTATATCTGGATGAAATCTCTTCTCGGTGGTGATGGTGGTGTTTATATGTCTTTCTACTCTTACTAGAACATCTGCTATGGCTACGTTTCTTATGTTTCGTCCTATTTCGACTATGGCTGCGACTTCTGCTCCTTTTTCGAATATATGTATCACGATCACGACTTCTTCTCCTGACATATGTATGCTTGACTCGATAGCTTCTATAATTATGTTCTCTAGAATGGCTTCGCATTCGAGATTTCTTTATTATTTGTGGACGTGCTTCTCTCTCTTTTGTTTCTAAATATTGCTGGAATGCTTGCATTTGTAGCTCCACCAATCCACGTACTTCCTCGATATGTGTCGGTTTACTGGTGCGATATTTTCGTTTTTTTTTCTCACGTCGTTTCATAGCTACAATATCAGCAAAAGTCATTTGACCCTCCTTCAAAGATCTGTCAGTTGGTGAAATATATAGATTTAGATATTTGGAATGCACTTTATAGAACTGTAAGCTATTAACTTACGGCAATTCAATCTCTGCTTCGGTGCATGTCCCAGTGCGCTCCACAACATATTCATAAATAAGAAGCCTCTGTTCGGGGCTGAAATTTACAAGCATATCGGAGAATTTTTTTGGTATTTGAGCCGTTGGGTCGTCCACCAGTTTGCATAGTTCATTTTGTGCTATTTAGTTTTACTATATGTTATTAATTATACATTTATAAATCAAAAATACCAACAATAAAAATTATAAATTACCTATAATCACAGTATTTTTTGATGGGAAGCTTTCTGGCAATAATAATTCCGGATTCTCATCTTTATTGCTGTCTGCTACGGCTGCAGTTGTTAATTTTAAATATGAGAGTTGGTTTGTGTTGTATCTCTATAAAATTAATCATCTTAATTAAAAAGATTAACAATTCGGAAAATATATGTTTATCTTACTTTAAGCACGTTCTCTTCCGTCCAATTAAGGCGCTCCAGTATAGATTTCAATCTGACAGTACTTTTGGTTAAAAATGCCTCAACATTTTCGTTAATAGTTGTGATAATCTTGGACTCACTTAGTTGTTGCATTTTACAAAATACCTTAGAGATATATCTTAATGCAATCAAAGTAAATAATATTGTCTTTCAGCAATCAGTAACAAACTAAGCACAAATTTGACACTTGCAGTTCAAGCCTTCCAATAGCTCCCAAACTTTTCTTACAATGATTCAAATGACATTATAGATTTTCTTCTTCTTCTCTGGATCTATGCGGACACAGCCTCAAATTGGACTACAACAAACTAATGTCAAAACAAAATGTTGTCATCCCAAACTCTTGGTATATCACATTAAATTGTTAATGATTGGAGCCAATTTCCATAACACAGATAAATGTGCAACTAGATTGTAAAGTTCTTTTTTAATGTTTATAATTAAAATAATCATTTGTAATTTTCGAAATAAATCATGGAAAACTCCATAAGTGACCTGCAATTAAAACAAGAGCCTGCTGACGCAGACGAGTTTTGCTCAACCGTACTAGCTGCTAAAATTTATTGTATTGAAGAACACACAAATCGGAATGATCCTATTTATACTAGTAATCCGAATTTCCGTGGACCGAAGTATGAAGTTCTCAATGAAGAGGACAATATAATAAATAACTCTACACACAGTGAGAATGATTTTGACTATTGTGAAGACGTGTTTATTGGAAAAGTTGAAGTACAGGAAACAAACAATATTGACAATGAATTTATCGATGCTAAAATTGACGGGGATCGTAAAGAACACAACTGCGGCCCAGAGAACTCAGCTGAGATTATACAGAAGGCAATTGAAGATGTCCAGGATATTGATGTGCAAAAATTCAGAATGCTGCTGTGCCCCTTTTGTGGGACTAAATTTGAAACTTTCTATCATTGGCGACGACACCTCAATGAAGGTCATGAATTTAATAAACTCGAAACTTTAAACATGGAATGCATTAGCAAAACTAAGTTCAGATGTAAGCAGTGCAAAGCAGACATGGGTTCTCAGATGCAAAATTTGCAACATCACAGAATTTTACACCTGCCATACCAACGTTATATTAAATGCAAATTATGTGACAAAGATTTTAAAACTTCCAAAATCCATACGCGGCATTTGGAAGTAGTTCATGATATTGTTTCCTCAGAGAAAATTAAAGATTCTGTAAACAATCTGATATTTGTCTGTCCAATATGTGGTGCAGAATTTCCGAATTGTTCTATATGGCGGGAGCATCTCAACAGCATTCATGGATTTAATAAATTCGAAAATCTTAACCTGGATCATACTAGCGATAATAAAGTCAAATGTAAGCAATGCGGCACAGATTTGAGCACAAGAAAGCTGCAATCTTTACAATCTCACACAATAACTCATCTGCCATACAGACGATATTTAAAATGCAAATTATGTGAACAACTTTTCATTTGTACCAGAAGTCATAAAAGACATTTTAATAAAATTCATAACAAACAAGACAAAGATTATTCTAATGCAATTACTTGTCAAACTAATGCAACGCTAATCTGTCCATATTGTGGAGTAGAATTTCCAAATTATTTTGAGTGGCGGACACATCTCAACAGCAATCATGAATTTAACAGGCACGAAAATTTAAACATGGAATTTGTTGATGCCAATACGGCCAAGTGTAAGGAATGTTACAAGAAAATTACTTTTAGTAGAACTTGGAATTTGCAGGAGCACAAAATAATACATCTACCGTATCGTCAGTTCATTAAGTGCAAATCGTGCACTTCGAATTTTTCCAGTTTTTCAACTTTATCATATCATTTTAAAGAGGCCCACAAAAACCAAATTATCCTGTCCGAAAACGAGGTTTCCAGTGGAAATGAAAATAATTCGAACAGTCACAATAGAATCGGTTTCCTCGAAATACTTTTAATGGCACAGAATTTTTAAGTTTCTTTCGTTTCAAGTTATCTCAAGGTTGGACAGTTTCCAAAATCACTAAATGAAACATCTGCCATAGAAACAGTATTTGAAATGAACATTATGTGAACAACAGGATCTAATCCACAACCCAATGGATCAATAATTCCACGCTAATAAGGTGAAATTTACCAACCATTTACAAGTCACTTTTCTGAGTATTTTGTGTGAAACAATTTCCTAAACGGTGTACTATGACAAAGACATCTCAATGAACACCACGGACACATTGGAACATTTAATTGATTATAGAAGCAAAGCAAATCGATGTTAATAGAATATCTTAACTAAATGCAAACGCGCAATTTTGGGTTGAGTGGCGAATAACCACAATATAATTTTTGTAAATTATCTTTTATATAAATGTTAATTTAGTTCGAAACTGTTATTTATAATTTTCTTTAAATAAATTTTGTGAGTAATTAATTTTATTTCAATTAAATCAAATTTGTTGGGTTTGATTTGTAATTATAATCTAATGTTATTAAATAAATAAATTAATAAGTAAATAGACACACTAAATATATTTTGTGCCTATAATTCTCCGGCTCCGAAGAATAACTTATTAACATTAATGCAATTTGCATTAGAAGCTGGCTCTATATGCTTCTTCAAGAAGTCATTTGCAATGACAAACCGTCTCCATTACTTCCTACGAAAATCTTTTCCAAAAATTTGCAACCATCAATTCTTCGGTGGACTCGCTGAGCTGTTCCATGATATCTTCTGTCAAATATAGTCAGCTAGATTCTCCAAACCGTCGTATGGCATGGAGTCCAATTCCAGTAATTCGACTTCGTGGTCGGCGGTAGTTTGACTACCGCAAAGACGGTTTAATATCACACCTATAAAAAAGGTGTAAGATAATGCATGGTTGATGAACAAGTTAAAATACCTGTCAAAGAGTTATGCAATCGTCCTAAATCTGGTGTATCGTCCTCTTCTACGTTAGCGCTGGTGAAAATTTCTGTGAAACTTTCTCTCAGCTTCTGCTCCATATTATTTCTTTGTAACTCTGTTTTCTGTAAAGTATCTTTGAGCACTTTTATGTCATGTAAGTGCTTTTGCTGGGATTTCCACAACCGGCGACGAAGATAAATATTGTCACGCTTTAATGATTTTCTACAAAATAAAGGGATAATTAAATAATTAAAAACTGGTCATGAAATTATTTATCTTACACCTGCTTCTGCAACATTTTTACTTGAGTTTCCAAAGGATTTAGTTGACGTCTCTTAGAAACAAAGGAATTGTTTTCCTTGTTGTCAAAATGAGGTTGTTCCAAGTCAGTCGCTGCAAATATGTCTGTTTCACTATATTTAATCTCCATGAGTGCATCTTCTTCAATTAAGCATTCCTCTATTTGGAAGACACATGATTCTTTGCTGGGTTCAGATTCAATGGAAACACTTGGTGCAGTGAATGCATCGGGTACAATTTGTGCTATGGGCAAACTTGACTCCTGTAGAAGTGAAGCAACCATTTTTTTATTATTGCGCCTTTGCAGACGCTTCTGCCGAAGTTGTGCTACGGGCTTTATATTTTTGTACAAAGACGGAATAGCACCTGGCTTCAAAAACCTTTTCGTACCAAATCCTGTAATTTAAATATTTTTAAAATGCAATTAATATATTTTCAAAAATATAACTTACCCATTTCAACCTGCAAATTCTTCTTTAGGAACTCTTCATCAAAGTGTTCCATGCAAATCCGCCAAGTATTTGGATTAAATGGTTTTTTTTGCTTGCAAAATTTCACCCACATATTTAATAAATTCTTTTCCTTTGGAAAAGAGAAGAAACTTATTTTGGAAACTTTGTTGTTCCGCTCATTGTTGCAATTCCAAACTACGCACTTCATTTTTTACATAATTAATATATTTAATATTTATATCTATTAAATTCCTACACAAATTCACTTTTTCTTAGTACATGAAAACCCGCTCCTGCTTAAGTATTTCTTTCGAACGAATTCATCAAGTTTTGCTCGTTTGTACTCCTTCACTGGCAAGTGTATGTGTTAACTTACATCTAATTTAACATAATTAAAAACCTTTTAATACACAAATAATTGCCTTTGCAGATGCCTCTTTCATATCACCGAGCAAAATACATTTAATAAATAAATAAGTAAATGTATTTTGATCACCGAGTATTTTAAAGTAACATTTGGCGTCACAGCCGATCAGCTGTGTTGTGTTTTTGTTGACAGAGCAGAAACGATCCGGCGCATGGCGTAATCTTCTTTTCTATTAATTTTTCGTTTCTCACTACCAGAATCACTAATCTCACTGGCGGCAAACTTGGGCATTAATTGTAAAAAAAGGATACTTTTGTGGATGTGTGGGAAAACTGATGGGATGGTATGTCTACAAACCGTTTATGATTTTTTGTCAGTGAGTAACCATTGTCGCTCTTCCAAGTACCTTCACCTGATACAGTAATTTAACTTTGGCCAAACTCTGCGAAATGTATGGCACCAGGTCAATTATTGTCAAAAATTTAATAGCTGATCGCAATGCATGTAACATGAAAGGAATGACAAGTTTACAACGGACCTGTCGTCATAGCGCAACGACATTCTGAATACATGTCAAAAGAATTTGCCAAATTCCATTATATAATTCTAAGAATTACTCTACTAAATAGGGAGGATAACAAATTTCGTCCCTATCCTGTCAGAATTAGTCCTTTTATGTTAAAAATGAGTCTTTTTATGTTATGCAGATTCGTATGTTGGCATGTAGATGTGTATGTAGCCGATCGAAAAGCGCCCTCAGGAAACGTTCGCTCAGCCTTCGTCGTATATGACATATGTGCATCCACATTTGATGAATCTAACTATTACAGTTGGTTAGAGCTAGTTTGTGGTATTATAAAAAGAAAATCACAAATTGCATCTTAGAATTAAAAATATCTCTGTTCCTGCTTTGCTGGCAGCAGTTTTTAAATTCACTCACGGCCGCTCCCTTAATTTTTGACATAAAAACCGGGGGCAAAGAAACACTCTCCGGAAGGTTTTTACCTTCGGTAATATACTTTGCATACAAAAGTAATAGAAACAAAGATTGCGCAAACCGGTGTACAAAATTTTCTCGTTCTGCACATCTACGTCACAGTAGCATGGTTGCAAAGCGAAATGTCAAACTAGCATACACTTTGTAAATACAAGAGTGAGTATTTCTGTGAAATATTAACAATAGCAATATTTATCATTTTATATGAAACATTTTTGGGCGAAATAAAAATAACAATATATTACAAATATATTGGTGCAACTATTTAATTTAAATTGCAATTATTTTAATTCGAATAAATAAGCTCAATTGAATAAATAAGCTGTGCTAACAAAATTGAAATATATGTGTTCTTCCAATTTCTTCATTATGAAGAATAATAAAAGTAATATTAATAATAATAATAATAATAATAGTATAATATTAATAATAATACCTTAATAGTAAAAATAATAGAACGTATTTGTAGGAGTTTTCTTGAATTTCTTTAATTCAAGAAAACTGAATTTCTTTAATTTCCTGATTATAAAAAACACTCTCGCCCGGAAAAATAATTGTTGTACTTTAATATTGCAATATGTTTTTGAATAAAATTATTTGCAATGAGTAAACCGTCTCCATTTTGTAATGCCCTTTTAACTGCAATCATATTTTCTGTGGTTTTGATAGCCCCCCTTCACTTAAATAGTTAACACACGTGTACAAAAAATCGGCCTTGTCTTGAATTGCAGTGTAGTCGATTTCGTCACGCAATTTGTGGCAAATATAGATTTTTCAAGACCATCGTACGCCAGGCCAAGGTGAATTTACTTACATGGTGGCTGCAACAACAAATTTTTTTGAACCAACTTTCCCTCAGTAGCTGTCAAATTTGAAATTATAGAAAAATGCGATCAAAACAAATATGCAAACAATTGCAAATAGAGTTTTGATTTGAGTGAATAAGAGTTTTTAATTGTTATTTTTGTTTGAACATTATGAAGAAATTATGAGACTATTTAACTATTAAATATATTTTACATAAATTGTGTGCCACTTTCAGCAGCTCTTATGTATTTCTCCATTCCTCTCAATTTCGTTTATTTTGATCGCACATTGCTTATGTTTGACAATTCCGGAGGTACGAAATTCACCTTGCAGCCACCATGTAAGTAAATTCATTTTGCGCCAGGCTTAATTTTACAGTGATGTAAGTACTGAGCGGCTCTCTTTCTCTACTAACGTCATTGCACATAAACTGATCAATGTGGACCCAGCCTAAAACTGGAATACAAGAAATCATTGTCAAAACAAACTGCTGTAATTGTAATGTAATATAATTGTATTTATTGATACACTAAATTGTTAGTGATTGAGGACTATTAATTTTCCTATCATAGGTTAACTATGTTGCATATTTATTGATTTTTTTAATTGGGTGGAATTGAAATAATCATTTGAAACTTTAGAATTAAATTATGGAAAACCCCATAAGTGAACTGCATATAAAACAAGAGGAAGCTGACGGAGATGAGATTTACTCCACCGTACTAGCTGCCAAAATTTATTGTATTGAAGAACAAACGGATCAGGATGATCCTCTTTATAACAGTAATCCGGATTTCTGTGAATCGCAGTATGAAGGTCTCAATGAATACGACAACGAGAATGAATTCGACTTTTATGAAAACATATTTTTAGGAAAAGTTGAAGTACAAGAAACAAACAATATTGAAAGTGAGTTTATCGATGCTAAATTTGACGAGGATAGTAAAGAACACAACTGCAATAGGACAATACAGACGGAAAGTGAAAGTGTCCAGGAAGTCGACGTGCAAATCCACAGAAAGCTGCTGTGTCCCATTTGTGGCACTGAATTTGAGACTTTC
The DNA here is from genome assembly GCA_920105625.2 of Clusia tigrina. Lineage (NCBI taxonomy): Eukaryota > Metazoa > Arthropoda > Insecta > Diptera > Clusiidae > Clusia > Clusia tigrina. The sequence continues at coordinate 413,730,412 of OV050030.1, forward strand.
GTTCAATGGCGACGGCACCTCAATGATAGCCATGAATTTAATAAACTTGAAACTTTAAACATGGAATGTATTAGCAGCACGGAGTTCAGATGTAAACAGTGTAAAGCAAAATTGGGCTCTCAGATGCAAAATTTGCAACATCATAGAATTTTACACCTGCCCTACAGACGGTATATTAAATGCAAATTATGTGACCAAGATTTTAAAGCTTGCAAAAGCCATACGCGACATTTGCAAGTGGATCATAACATTAATTACTCAAAGAAAGATGCTGCAAACAATCTTATACTTCTCTGTCCAATATGTGGTGCGGAATTTCCGAAATATTCAAAATGGCGCGAGCATCTCAACAGCATTCATGAATTTAATAAATTCGAAAACCTGAACATGGAACATATTAGCGATAAGAAAGCCAAATGTAAGCAGTGCGGTACTTATTTGAACACATCAAAGATACACACTTTACAAACTCATAATATGATTCATCTGCCATACAAGCGGCATTTTAAATGCAAATTATGTGGAAAAATTTTCTTATGTATCAGGAGTCAGCAGCGGCATTTTGATAAAGCTCATAAAGGAAAAGACAAAGATTATTCTAAGGCAATTACTAGTCAAACCAATGCAACTCTAATCTGTCCATATTGTGGAGTAGAATTTCCAAATTACTTTGAGTGGCGGACACATCTCAATAGCATTCATGAATTTAAAAGGCACGAAAATTTAAACATGGAATTTGTTGGTGCCCATACGGCCAAGTGTAAGGAATGTCACAAAAAAATTAAATTTAGGAGAACTTGGAATTTGCAGGAGCACAAAATAATACATCTACCGTATCGTCAGTTCATTAAGTGCAAATCGTGTAATTCAAATTTTTCAAGTAATTCACTTTTCACACGTCATTTTGAAGAGTCCCACAAAAACGAAAGCATCCGGTCCGAAAAAAACGTTTCCAGTGGAATTGAAAATAATTCCAACAATCCGATTCTCTTGTGTCCCTTCTGTGGCACAGAATTTTTACTTTCGTCTCTCTGGCGACATCATCTGAACAATATTCATGAATTCACAAAACGGGAATCCTTAAACATCGAGGATATTGGTAACAATAGGGCCAAATGTAAACAGTGCAACGCGAAAATAATCACGAAGCTGCACTGCTTGCAAAATCACAAAATCACCCATTTGCCATACAAACGGCACTTTAAATGCAAATTATGTGAGCAACTTTCCACAAGTGTTCAAAATCATAAACGGCATATGAGGCTAACTCACAACCTACCTTAAAGTGGAGTTTATCAACTATTTACAAGTAGCTTTTTTGAGAGTTTATGTGAAACAATTTCCTAAACGGTTTAATATGGCGAAAACATCTCATTGGGTATTGACGGACTCATTGAAGCATTGAAGTAGAAAAATGATTATAGAAGCAGTGAACATGGATTTTATTTAAATAACTTATTTAAATGCAAACCCACAAACTTGGGAAGACTGTACAAAAGAACTTTCAGCAAGTAGAGTTAAGGAATCTGATTTATGTAAAAAGTGATTATTTAATTCATCTTAGTTTAGGTCGAATGTATTTTTTATTTACTTAATTAGGCTTAATTTAGTATGAAGCTGTTTTTTATATACAATTTTGTTTACATTTTTATAATAGTGTATAAACCATATTTTTAAAACTAATAAGCAAATGTACTATTTTATTATATTACTCGACTTATATAAAAAAATATATTGTGTAAAAATTTAAATAGTCATTGGCAGATTATTGACAAATTTCTTGGAGACTCGACAGACAACTTACTCTCAATAGTAGCAGATTCAATTTTACCTTGTCTCAACTTCGATGACAAATGATAACTCGTCACATAGATTTCTATTCGCTTTTTTAATTTAAGACTGCAAGAGCCAAAGGACTATTGGGGCCTGCTTGGGGTATCTGTTGAAGTAAGAAGTTAAGTTAAAGTTATACCAGAAAATTTACACATTCTTTGGAGTCAAGTGGAGTGATAATACTTAAAGCCGATATAAACTCGTATCAACTTTATTCCATTTACCCTGCACTTTAGAGCAAAACCTTTGATTTGTTACTTAAATCGCAGGTAAAACAGGACCAGATAACGAAGATATATAAATTATTTTCAAAACTTAAAAAAGCTTCAAATCTGGTAGATATGGTGCGGAGTTCATAATGGTAAAAGAACGAAGAAGCTCCAGCTGTCGAACTTAAGGCTTGAGAAGTTATATGATGACTGGCATGGGCATACTTAATTCTTCATAAATACAACATTAGCACACATTTAAACATTATCCGCCGATAAATTCAACAAATTATTATACTAAATAATAATTAAATCCTACTATATGAAATTGAGATCAAATAAACAGTCCCACATATTCCCTTTTGGTGCATCTTTCTAAATAGCACAGTTCTACTCAATTCTGTCCTCCAATGTTTTTCTTTAATTACTATTAGTAGAGATTTTGGCCTAAATGTTCTCGTATGTGACCGCGCTCATCTAATGTGTAACTATGGCTGCGTCTAGATAATTCTACCTTTAATCTCAGATACCATGAAACTGAAAATGGGTGTCGGTATGTTGTCCCCATTTACAGAAGACATTCAAAAATAGCTGTACTGGCCTGACTAGTTGTACTATTTGATAAATTAGTACTTTCCTCTAGGGTCATTAATACTATTTACGCGTCTCAAATGCCGCTCATGGATTCGAGGACTTGTAAAATATTTACCACATAACTTGCATTCAAATATGGTTTGTATGGCAGATGGATTATTCTGTGATATGGCAAACACATCGGCTTTGTGCTTATTTCTACTTTGCCCTGTTTACATTTGGCCTTCTTGTTGCTTCTATACAGCATGTTCAAGGTTTCACGTTTATGAAATTCATGAACGCAATTGAGCTGCTGTCGCCACAAAAAAAGCAGATAAGGGTTGCAGCGTTGGATTCTTGACTTGGTTCCTTCCCATTCAGTCAAAGGTTTAGGTTGGAGTGGCAGCAAAGTCCACATTTAGGAACAAGTAACGGCCCATTGCGATGGCACTGCACACGTTCTGACCGAGTATAGTTTAGACGGTGAGCGCCTATGCAGCACCTGAGGCAGCGCGACTCACCCGATTACAAAGTGTTGAACCAACCTGACAGTTTGATAAATTTGGCTACGTCCTCAATCTTACAGGTTGCGAGTTCTGTCAGGCTGATTAAGAAAGGCGCCCCGAAGATGTGTATTCTTCCTGTTGCTAAGGATGGACGCTGACACATAAGGTGTAGCACTGTTTCTTCTTCTTCCTCAGCACCGAGCCCATGGCAGAAGTTATTAAAGGGCTAACACAGCCTAGCCGCATGCCTCCCCATTACACAATGCCCCGTCATCACCGAAACCGAAGGACTTACATCCGAATTGAAGTAGCTGAAGCGTGCGCTTCTTGCTGAGGCTAGGCCAGGTTAGCCTTGAGATACGTCCAGAATATTCCTCCGCCCATAGTTTGTTGGCCTCAAGGAGAAACCTGCGTTTGATCGCCAGCCCGGCTGTAGCGAGAGGGATGCCGTGTGTGCAGAGAAGGGTCTACTTCGAATAGCAGTGTGACTGCTTAATCAAGCTCATCTGTCTCGCAATTTCCCTCGATATCTCTGTGACCAGGTACCCAGACTAGGTAAACAATGGAATGCATAGAGAGATTGTTTAGAGCTGACTGATATTTCTGTACGAGTCTTGAGAACGTGCTGACGCCCGCAAGAGATCTAATGGCAGCTTGGCTGTCCGAGAAGAATTTGATTCTGACACCAAAAACCTCATTTCTCAGAACCCAATTCACTGCGTTATAGATTGTCAATACTTCTGCTTGAAAGACGCTGCAATGATCAGGGAGTCTAAGCCAGATGCCAAGGTCCAATTTATTGGGGAAGATCCCGCTACAGACCCTGTCTCCAAACCTAGAGTCGTATGTGTAGATATCCAGAGTGTTATCGGTGATCACTCTGTTTGCGATCCAGTCGTCTCTGCTTGGGATAATGAAGTTGAACCCCAATTTAAGGTTGGAATTCGGACAGACAGTCAACAGAGCTGGAGTAGGCAAGTCCTGATTGAGGATACTAGCGTGTCCCAGGTCCGTCCTCGCCCGCTGTTTGAGTGCGTTGAGTCTGGTAGCCACCAGTTTGAGCTGTTATTTTACAAGAAGCCAGCAGAGAAATACAAAGAGAGCCCTCATAGATGTGGAGCGTAGAGCTCCAGTGATCAACAGAGCTGCATTCCTTCTGACTTTGTCAATTGGGTTCTGGTTACCTTGACAGTCGCCGGCCACAAGAAGCAGCTCCGTATAGGAGGTTTGGTTAAACCACGGGTGTGTAGAGCCAGAGGATGATTCGTGGTGTCACGCCCCAATCTAGTGCTCACAGCCCCCTTACAGCAATACAGATTGCACGATGCTTTACGGACCTTCACAGCTAGATTGGCCTTCCAGCTGAGCTTCGGATCAAGTATCAGACCCAGATATTTGACTTTTTTGTTTAATCTAAGCGAACTGCCATTAGTCTTGGGAAAAATGAACGAAGGTATTTTGTACCTTCTAGTGAACAGTATGACTTCAGTCTTTGCTGGGTTTAGGCTGAGCACAAATTCGGTGCACCAGTTAGTCAGGGTGTATAGTGCATAGCTTAGCTTTTCAGAAAGCGTTTGAGTGAATTTACCGGAGGCAGTGATAGCAATGTCATATACATAAGCTATTACGTTGCATCCGCGATCTTCCAGTCTTTTGAAAGCAGTGTTAATTGCTACATTAGTTTGGACAAGACCCCGTCCTGAGGTGTGCCTCTGCTACTTCCCTTTTGACAGTGAGTATCGCCAATACTGGAGGCAATTGCCCGTGCCCTGAGAAGATGATCAATCAATTTGACAAGACTAACGTCTAGATCTAATAGAGCTGTGACTATGGCATTGTGGCATACATTATTAGATGCGCCTTCAATGTCGAAAAAGACGGCAAGAGTGTTCGTGGAAGGCAAGGAAGACAAGATGCGATTACCGCTCGTAAGAGGGCTACTGTGATTGTGTCGACCTCCTGGTCAACATCAAGCAGGTTCTCAAAGGGAGGTGGGGTCGCAAACTAGACTCCAGGGTGGACTGGAATAAGGACAAATTTGTGCGCTTTTTTATTGATTGGATTGGCTGACCTAATTTCAATTGTCGCTGCTACATCAATTTCGAAAGTTAGATACCTATTTCCGAAAAGGGACATTCCTGAGAGGCGGACCAATTGGTAACGAGGGTCGAGAATCGTTCACGGATTAGGGTGAAGTCAAGAAATTCCTGTGTGTAAGGAGTCAGGAAGGTCGGTTCATCCCCTCGATTGACAATTACGAGATTATTAACGAGTATAAAATCAAAAAGATACTCACCCCGTTTGTTGGTATCAGAACTATCCCACTACAGGGATATGGAATATTTTTACAACAAACACAATAAATTCACATACACTATACGTGTGACCAAAAAAAATGGTCGGAACGGTAAATAAATTTGGAGGGAATTGAATGTCTTTTCTTTGTCTTCTTTGATTGTACTACCCATTGCACAGCTGATTTAGTATCACCCTGTGCACTGATGTCAACAAAGTGTTTGCAATTGTTTGGAGGTTTAAATTATATTTATAATTAAGTTAAATTAAAATAATGATTTGTTATTTTAGATTGGCATAATGGAACACTCGATACGTAAGTTTTACATAAAAAATGAGGAATCAGATGTAGACTTGTGTTCACCAACAGTTATAGCAGCGAAAATTTATACTATTGAACAACTGGTGGATCAGAAGGATGTACTGGGTCCGAGGATTATACAATTATGTGAACCTAAGGAGGAACTACTCGGTGAAGACGACATGGACATTAATCAACCGCAGTACGAAGGGGACGAAGGCGACATTTACGAAGACTTCTTTATTGTGAAAAAAGAATTTGAGGAAGCAGGCAGTAGTGACAGTGAGTTTATTGATGAAGCATATGAAGAGGATACTGCAAAGGACAGCTTTGGCTGCGACTCCAAAAATATAGCGGTTGTGGAAGATGCGAATCAGAAAGATAATCCTCGTCTCAACCAAATTATATTGTGTCCATATTGTGGCATAGAATTCGAAAGTTGTTCAAATTGGCGCCAGCATTTGAACAATATTCATGAGTTTAACAAATTCGAGAGTCTGAACATGGAGTATATTAATGGAAAAAGAGCTAAATGTAGGGAATGCAGTCTAGAAATTGGTAAACAGATGCGACTTTTGGAAAAACACAAAATAACGCATCTGCCGTTCAAAAGATATATAAAATGCAAATTGTGTGAGAAACTTTTTACAGGAGTTAACAACCATGTTATTCATTTTGATCTCATTCATAACGTAGAATATGGCAAAAAAAATTCAAAGAACATTCCTAGCGAAACTTATGTAATTCTTAGCTGTCCATATTGTGGAAAAGAATATGAAAATTATTCTGAGTGGCGGCAGCATATGAATGATATCCATGATTTTAATAAATTCGCAAGTTTGAACATGGAGAATATTAGCACCAAAAAGGCCAAATGCAAGCAGTGCAAGTTGGAAATGATAAGCAATATAGGCAATTTGCAATACCATAGAATAACCCATCTGCCATACAAACGGTTTGTTAAATGCAAATTATGTAAAAAATTGTTTACATGTTGTAGAATCCAAAAGCAACATTTGGAAAGATTTCATGGCGTTATTGAATCAAAAGAAAGCAAACGAGCATCATATCATATTACTTGGCAACTTAATGCAACTTTTATCTGTCCTTTTTGTGGCATCGAATTTGCAAATTACTTTGAGTGGCGGGAGCATGTCAACAGCATTCATGAATTTAATAAACGCGAAAAATTAAATATGGACTTTTTTGATGAGAATAAGGCCAAATGTAGGGAATGTGACATGGAAATGAGTTGTGCCAGAACTTGGACCTTACTGGAGCACAGGATTAGACATCTACCATACCAGGAGTTCATTAAATGCAAATTATGTACATTAAAATTTTCACATTTTACAACTTTCACAACTCATGTTAAGAAAGCGCATATAAACCAACCGCAGGTCGATACGAATTGCATTTCCAGTACATTTGAAAGCAATACTACAAACAATCCCATTGTTCTCTGTCCCTATTGTGGAGAAGAATTCCCGAATTATTCTGAATGGCGGCAACATCTCAATTGGGTTCATGAATTTGAAAAGCCAGAGAAATTGAATATGGAATATTTGGGTAACAATAAAGCAAAATGTAAAGAATGTGACATGGAAATGAGTTACAGCAGAAGGAGGACTTTGGAGCAGCACAGAATTAGACATTTACCATTCTACCAGTACATTAAATGCAAATTATGCGGGATGAATTTTGCACATATCGCAACTTTCTCCATTCATTTTTCGAATATCCATAAAAACGAATCCCTCCCAGATAAAAATTGCCTTTCCACTATATTTGAAAACGGTACAAACATTCCAATCCTGCTCTGTCCGTTTTGTGGTGAAGAATCTCGACTTTATTCGGATTGGCGGCAACATATCAATTCCATTCATGAATTCAAAAACCCAGCAATTTTGAACATGGAATTTTCTGATGACAATAGGGCAAAATGTAAAGAATGTGGTAGGGAAATGAGTTGCAGAGCGTGGACCTTAGAGCAGCACAGAATTAGGCATCTACGATACAGTCAGTACATTAAATGCAAACTGTGCGCTGCAAAATTTGGAAATACTAGATTTTTCAAAAATCATACTAAGAAGATGCACAAAAACGGAACCAGATTCCGATAAAAATTTCCCTCCAATGACTTTGAAAACACACCCGTACCTTCACTATCAGCCCCATCTGTGGATCAGAATATTTGAATTCATATCGCATGCCGCAGCGAAACCCCATGATAATGATGAATTTAAGAAACGCAACACTTTCAACTGGAGTCTGTTAAGGACAGCAACGTCAACTGTACATAAGGACCCGAGGAAGCGAAAGGGATCCACCTGTCGGTTATATCTCTTATGAAATTACACCCTGTCGAAAATTTCAATTCCACCTTCACCTTTGATATGCATTAGGTTGATGGAAAAGTCGTCAATAGCTGAGTTCGCATCATAGTTTACCATCAATTCGAAATGGTTGAGAGAATATGTCGAGAGTAGTTGTAAGATTATAGTGATCATCTCGGATTATGCCATATCGTTTGTTTAATAACAATTAAATTGTTTCACTATATTCCCCCAGGCAAATGTGCAATTGCTCGGAACCATTTGTGTGTAAATGTGTTGGGAACTCATGCGATCCGTATCGAATACTCTTGCTGTTTTTTAAATTACAAATAAATTTGCAATTTAATCAATTAAAAAATAAAAATATTTCATTTGTATATTTATTTACTTATATAATTAATTATACAAACCAACTTACTGCTGGGCACTAACTACTACAGTCTTCGGACCTAATTATTTCATCTGTTGCAATTAAACTGGATGGTAAATATTGAATTTTTGAATGTTTTGATGGTTATTTCAATATATTTTCGGAATCTACATTTTTTATTAAGCCTTTATTTGCATTCTGTTGATAATTGGTCAGTTATTGATGATGTGGGCAATTGCGGGCATCTCTGTGGCAAAGGTGGCAGATGTAGAATAATAAATTAATCATTACAAACCAATTTAGAAGTTAAAGCCAGTTAATATCATTATTATTATTACTTGAAAAATAAAAAACTTTATTATTTTATAATAAAAGAGGAATACTAGCTTCCAAGGCCCACACCGCGCTTATACTAGTTAATATACCTATATAAATGAAGAGTTTCCCGCCCATGGTTCGCAAGCATCAGTGAATAACTCGGGTTGTAGATCAGCTGTAGGCATTTACGAACTCTGCCAATTCAAAAATGATTCACACTTAACTCACATTTAAAATGTAGCTGCTCTAGGATGTATTTTGTAGTATTTTGTGATTTTGTAAACTGTTCCACATTTCCTCGTTCTTTATACTACTCTCTTTGTTTTTTCCACATTAGTGGCCTTCAAGAATTTAAAATCATTAAAATGATTCCGACTTCGGAAGAAATGTAAAAAGTCTATAAATTCCAAGTTAATGGAGTAACATTTAATTTCAAATGCTCTGGAAATGGTTCGTTTTCATGAATCTTATGAAAATGTCTTAACAAAGTCATAATCAATAAATCAATCATGACAAAACTCAACTAACATAATTTACACTTAAAACACCGATAGTACGGCAGATGTTTATTTCTATGCCATTGTAAATCGCGCAAGCTCGAAGGCCTCATTTTCTTGTCTTGCAGGCATTTGGCCACATTTGCCGCCATAAAATTCCATGTTGAAACTTTAGCGCTTTTTGAATTCATGAATGCAATTGACATGCTTGCGGCACTCCTTGGATCCTGGAAACTCTTTGCCACAAAATGGGCTGAGAAAAATTGCATTGCAGGTATGAAAATGGATGATCTCTCTTTTCGATGAATCTTGATCTTCTATGCAATGGATTTTACAGCATCTTTTGATGAGCTGAAATATTTTATGGTTTTGCATACGAACCAAAAGTGGTTCGTTTAATTGACGCCAGTTTGAAGATTATAGAAATTGGAAGCGTTGAATATCTTGGAGAGTCTGTACTGTCCACCACATACTTCACGTTATGAATCGCTTGCACATGCTGCTTTTACATTGCAATCTGGAAAAGGACGTTCACAAAATTTTCATTTAACATGTCTTTTGTGCAGTAGATGAGATATTTTGTGGCTTTGCATATTCCGCAGTGTTCGATAATTCCATATCGCACTGCTTGCATTTGACTTTCTTGTCGCTAATAATCTGCATATTCAGACACTCAAATTTGTTTATTTCATGAATTACATACAAATGCTGTCGCAACTCAAATTAACTTTAAAATTCTGTGCCAGAAAATGGACAAAGCATAATTTAGTTGCTTTGCTGATCATCTTCTCCATCTTGATACAGGCTTTTTTCTCCAGCCCACTCTTTTTTGCCTCTTCTCCTGCTACAGCTTTGTTTAGTGTTATCATTATAATATAACTACCAATAAGCCCACAGCACCCACAGCCACTACTGCTTTCGTTCTCAAATTTTTCCTACCCTATAAAAGTGTCTACGTAAAATTCATCTTCATCACCTCCATACTCTGGTTCAATAATGACATTGTCATTTTCACTGAGTACCTTCTCTTGTTCGCAGGTATGTGGGTTGCTAGGATAAAGAACATTTCTCTGTTCCACCTGTTCTGCAATAGAATATACTTTCGACGCTATAACTGCAGGTTCCCTATGTATGTTTTCATCGGCTGGCTCTAGTCACTTAAGGAGTTATCCATTTTGTAATTCTAATGTTTACAATTTATCAAAATACATTTACCAGGTATTATTAATAGAAGACCGCTCTCCAAATGTCATTTTCTCTCAGTCATAAGAAGTGTCAAAATGAATAAACAATGTTGCTTCTTTTGTAAATTTTGGCCGCTATTTTTGGGCTTTGCAGTTTTTTTCGTAATAAGTAAAAACTCAAATGCCCTTATTTTTTTTGGTTTTTTCATTTATTATTATTTAAAAACAAAATTATACATACACACCTATAACAACTAATACAACTTAAAATAATATTTTTAATAATTTACTATTACCTATTATTCTGTTTTTTTAGAGTTGCTAAATTTTTCTTTAAAAATTTAATTCTAAAATACATTCGACATTTAAAAAAAAATAGTTTTACCGCATTTGGTAAATTAACTTTAGTGCTTAATTCCATTAACTTTTCACTGAAATTCTTGCAGTGCACAATTTTATTTCCGTTGAAAATGATTTCTAATGATTTAATGAGACACAAAAACATTTCTGAAGGCTTTTTAAGACCTCTTTTTGAGACTTGGTCCACCCATGTCCAAGTGCTGCCTTCAAATTCATGCTTATTAAGCTTAAGTCTTCGAATAATATAGCCTGCTATATACTCCAAGGCGTCGTCTCGTAAAGTGTCTTCATTGTTACTAAAAACTTCGAGCTCGATGGGGAACTCATTGCCGGGCGGATGGTTTTCAGAATCCGTAAAGTCTACAGACTGAGTCTCTTGTCTCTGTTGTCTCTGACAAATTTTCGAAATCATAGAAATTTTCGAAATTGGCAGAATTTCTTGAAACGTTCAGCCAGTTGGTTTCTTCCGGATTATTTATAAAATCACTTTTTACAAAATGTTTCTCACACACTTTTGATTTTTTTTTAAATCAACGCCACAAGCCACGATCCACCGATTACGCTTTATTGCGTCTTTAGGAACGCTGAAAAATCTAACTTTTTCATTTCTCCATGTATTATTGCAAATAACGCAACGATAATGTACCATTTTTCTATTTATTATTGTTTATATATATTTTTAAGTGATTTCACTACACTTTGGAAGCTGACGACAATTATTTACTTGTTTCCAAACACAATAATTTATTTATTTCCCTTTTTTAGTTTGTTTTCGTATACAACAATCGTTAAGAGAGCAGATTTGACACATATTATGACTGTTTTCCTCTCACTCTCTCAATTAATAATACCTGGTAAATGTATTTTGCAATTTATTAAAATTAAGAATACAATTAAAACATGTTGTTGGTAATAATCACAAACCATTTCTTCTTCTTCTCTTATTTGTCATTTAAACGAGAGTGGAAATGCAGATAAAATACACTGGGAAAAATCGTGTATGCAAAGTGTTAGGAAAAGGGATTAATTTTCATAAAATACATGTTAAATAAGTAAGATTAGTAAAAAAAAATCGATTTTCGTAAACATAGATTGTTGTGATTTGTACTTGTGGGTCGTTTAAATGTATATATATCTTATTTTATTTTATATTTTTTATTCTCGTATATTTTCTTAATACCCCATGTAAACTCCAGATTACTGCACAAGCTGATTCATTTGAACTTCCAAGTCAATTCCTTCGAAGCGAGTCTCTGCAAGTTTATGTAGACAAACGAACAAGCAAGTGTGAACCCATGACTGCACTATATTGAAATGCTTTATTTCCGTACAAAAAATGGTTCTTCAGAGTATAACTCTTTCGATGAGAATTTTTAAAGTTTTTATTTTGTATGCTGTGAAATTAACTTCATTAAATTGTAGTACAGAATTTACCTGTACTGTGGCAAAGACTGAATATTTGATTAGAGACAATGAATACAACACAGAAATAAATACTCATGTCTTGTATGCATTTATTTAAATCTTTTTCATATATCTTGTATGAATTTATATCAAATGACAATTTGGTTAATATGTTGTAATTAAAAAAGAAATAATTACAGTAAAAAAAATTGGACTGCGAAGTTGAAACCTTTTTTATTTTGTGGAAAAAACCATACTTTAGGCCATAATTATGTTATCTACAAAATTCAGACAGAATCAAATTGAATATTATTAAATATATTTTGTTATAGTTCATAAAGAATTTTAATTTTTCCAATGATATGCGTAAAATTTTCTTATAAAACTACGCTTCATATCCCATTGAAAATTTGTAGAATGGAATAGTATAAATCAATCTTTCAATATTTGGCTTTCTTCTCGGAACCAAAACCTTCATCCCTATTCATTGACCTTTATAATAATGTAACCTTGGTATTTACGACTACATACAATTTTCAATTATATTGTGGGCTGTGTTATGATCAGAGGCCTTTCAGCCAGAGAATACAGAGAAAGGAAAGTCTTTTTCGCTGCCAGCGTCCGTAGCGGACACACCACGATTTTGAGTGGATTCACCACGATTCTGAGTGGATTCAACACGATTTTCACTGGATTCGTGTACAACGTCCGTCTGCTTTATTTCGCTGCTTTGCCGGTTGACGTTTAAGTTTCTTTTTTCTGTGTTCTCTGCTTTCAGCCTAACTGCTTGCATCAAGGTGAATTTACTTATATGGTGACTGCAAGGTAAATTTCGTACATTCGGAATTGTCAAGTACTGTGCGATCAAAATAAACGAAACTGAGAGGAATGGAAAAATACATAAGAGCTGCTTAAAGTTGTACACAATTTATATGAAATATATTTAATAGTTAAATAGACTCATAAATTGCTTCATAATGTTCAAATTTCACAAAAATAAATAAAAAACTCTTATTCACTCAAATTAAAACTCTATTTGCAACTGTTTGTATATTTGTTTTGATTGCATTTTTCCACAAATTCAATTTTGACAGCTACGTCGGGAAAACTGTTTCAAAAATATTTGTTGTTGCGGTCACCATGTAAGTAAATTCAAAAATGTTAATCTAAATATTGTTGCTATATTTGTAAAATTATATATTAAAGCAAATTTAATATAGTTTTAAGAATATATGATATACAAAATTTATTAATTCCAGATGCACTTGTAAATAAACTTTGCCGGCATAAATGCATATCTGCGACAACAAAAAAATCAGTGATTTAGTATTGATTTTGTTGTTGTTGACTTCACAAAGCTGCGTCTCTATACTAATTAATGCATCTTGGGGAGAAGGATAATAATTTTCATTGAAGGAAAGTTTATGTTGAAATTTTAAATTAATTAAACTGAAATAATAATTGTAAATTTAAGAAGAACAAAATGGAAAACACCTTAAGCGACGTTCACATAAAACAAGAGCCAGTTGAGGAAGAGGTTTGTGCAACACTAGCGAAGGCAACTTATTTTACGGAAGAACAGACGGCTCAGAAGAATTTCCCTTATCCCAGCAACACACTTTTATCTGAACCTAAGGAAGAATTTATCGATGAAGAGTACCATCTACAACTCAGTGAACCTAAGGAAGAATTTGTGAATGAACTGGATAATCCTAATCCCTGTGTACCTAGGGAAGTCTTTATTGTAGAACAGCTTAGCCCACAGCTCTGTGAATCTAAGGAAGAATTTATCAAAGAACATCTCAACCCAGAACTCTGTGAAACTAAGGAAGAAATTAGCAATGAACATATCAACCCACAACTCTGTGACACTAAGGAAGAATTTATAGTTGAAGAGTACAATCCACAACTATTTGAATCTAATGAACAATTTATTGATGAACAGCTAAGCCCACAACCGTGTGAACCTAAGGAAGAATTTATCGATGAAGACTGCAACTTTCAACTATGTGTACCTGGGGAAAAAATTAACAATGAACAGCACAATCTATATTTATTCGAACCGATGAAAGAGGATACCAATGAACAGCCCAAACCATATTTCTTGGCATCTAAGAAAGAAAATATGGTTGAACAGGACAATGAATATTTATGTGAACTCAATGATAAAGATATAAATGAACAAGATAATGAACCCAATGAAGAAGATGTGAATGAAGAGAACAATGAACCCAATGAAGAAGATATGGATGAACAGGATAATGCATATTTATGTGAACCTAAGGAGGAATTTCTCAGTGAAAACGACAACGACAGAAATGAACCAAAGTACGGGGAGGATGAAGACGATTTTTATGAAGAGTTGTTTGTAGGGAAAGAAGAGTTAGTGGAGCAAAACAGTGGCGACAGGCGGTTTCTTCATAGTATTAATGACAAGGGCAAAACAAAAAAGGGTAAATCGTATATAAGACAGAAAGATATTGAAAAAAACAAAATTACATTGTGTCCATTTTGCGGAAAAGAGCATCGAAGTTATTTGAAGTGGCGCTTGCATTTGAATGATACTCATGATTTTAATAAAATAGAGAGCCTGAACGTGGAGGATAGTGGCAAAAATAGGGTCAAATGCAAGCAGTGCCATGTCGAAATGAGGAAAAAGATGCACAATTTGCAAAAACACAAAATAACTCATCTCAAATACAAACAGTTTATTAAATGCAAGCTATGTGAGAGATTGTTTGCAAGTAATACAATCCACAAGCGGCACTTGGAACGCAAGCATAGCATTGTTCACATAGAAGATACCAAAGATTCCTCAAATAGTGTTGCTTGTCAGACCAATATAACGCTTATCTGTCCATTTTGTGGCATAGAATTCGCAAATTTCTTTGAGTGGCAGCAACATACCAATGATATTCATGAATTTAATAAACGCGACAAATTAAACGTGGAATTCTTCAATGACCACACGACCAAATGCAGGGAATGTGACGTTAAAATAAATTCTACCAGAACCTGGACTTTACAGCAGCACAAAATAACTCACCTGCCACATGACCATTATATTAAATGCAAATTATGCGTATCTAAATTCAAACATGTCTCAAAATTCACAAGCCACTTTAAGAAGATGCACAAAGACCTCCCGATTTTAGATAAGAAAACCGTCTTCAATGCCTTCGAAAACCGCACAAACAATCCAATTATTCTCTGTCCCTTTTGTGGAGTAGAATTTTTAAATTACTTTCGCTGGCGCAGGCACCTTAATTCTGAGCATGCATTCAATAAACGGGAAACTTTGAACATGGAGTATGTCAGCGAGACAAAGGTCAAATGTAAGCAGTGCTACATGGTAATAGCCACAAAGTTGAACAGTCTGCAAATTCACAAAATAAAACATCTGCCGTTTAAACAGTATTTCAAATGTAAGATATGTGCGCAACTTTTTACATTTGCTAGTATCCATAAGAAACACATGGAAGTAAAGCATAAAGATAATGTGCCAAAATATTAATAATAAATTGCATTCGATAGAAAGATCTCTGTAAAGGACTGTGGCTCGTCCTCAATACCCTTACAATCTAATCATTAGTGTTTACTTAATCTTAGTTTAGTGCGGAAATATTCCCTCAATTATTGGCTCTTTAAAAATATAATTAACTTAATATATCCCCGATCTACTACTTCTTAATATACCTTACGCAATCATCAATTATCATCTGCAAAGGTTTGTCATAATGTGTACTAGCAACTAAGGCTCTCGATTCGAGTGGAAAAAGAACGAGGAAGAAGCATTTCGATAGCATGCCCGGGGCTGGGTGGGAACCCATCACACCAAAACTGCGAGCTAGCCTGCCTACCAAGGATTACCATACCATTCACCAAAATATCTTATATACAATTTAAAATAAAAGCATAGTCATCACTTCCTATGTTTTTATATATTGAAAGGAGCTGGTGTAATGGTGGTTCCTCTTTTCTGTTGTCTTGCGCTGGTTAATTTGGGGTATAGTCTGTGCACAACTACAACGCCACACCTTGCAGACCCACGACTATGGTATTCATGGCGCTTGACTACAGTTTTGGCAAAGAGTATATTTCTGCGGATCGTTGGCAGTTAAAATGCAATCTACGTTGGTAGTAGATCGGCTTAGGGCCCGTGGGATTTCGTGTAGCGCACCCTTACCTGTACTTTGCAACGGAAACAGGTTGATGTCCTGGCCCCGCAGGTGTTCTTTAGTTTGGCCTTGCGATTTATTTAACAGTCATAGTGAAAGCAGGGATAATTGGATATTGCGGTCGTGGGAAATGGAACGGCGGTGGTGGTAGACCACTGGACATCAAGGAATTTGAAAATTCCACTGGATAGGGGGAGCACTGGCTCTGATCGAAGCTAATTTATTTCCGTTATGCAGTGACACACATTTCAAACTTTTTTGAGCTATCTGTGAAGAGACGCCAGTCTTTTGGTTGGTGTGCTGGAAGGCCCATTAAATTTAAAAGCCCAGAAATATCACTACTATATACGATATTATCCGTCACGTGAAAATATGGAAGAATGTCGCGCTCTCTAGTTCGATAAGATGTTATTGATACGCCAGGCTGAGGGCAATGTTTTTATTTTGGTCTTGACGCAAGAAGCTCAGCTGCGTTCTTAGATAGATTTAAATCTCAAATCAAGTCGCTTAGCTCGCCCTGCGAAAAATCTTGAAGTGTAGGACTGCATCCTTTGAGTTCACTTTCACTATTGCTTTTACTCTGAGTATCTAACATTTCAACATCATCACAGTAATCGTCTGATAAGGAAGTAAATACCGGTATTAGCAAATCTTCACTAAGCAGCGTTGGTGGCTTAGCGGAAGGTACGTTTGGATAAATCCAGGAGCGTTTTTTGTATCGGTTCATACCGTTTACATTCACAGCATAAAGGTAGCAACCTTGGCTCTGTTCATGTCATCGGTATTCCAAACGGAAGCTATTTTCGTCCTCTTTGACTGCAATATCGAAGTGGCTCCACACAAGTTTTACAAATTTTATGGGGGGCCCCACATTTGTCTTCTTTTCCAAAATATGCCGGATAACTTTGTTTTACAAAATCATTTATGTTCCTTATTATGTTATTTAAAACAAGAACTCATACTTTTTGTGGCAATAATGTCCAATAAATTAAAAATGTATTTTTTAAGTTTCACTCTTTCAATTTTGAAGTTTTACTATTTCACTCTCCTTTTCTCTCCCGTTTTTTTTATTGAAAATTACCACTGCTTCAGTAGTTTTTTGCGAACGAAATTAGAGGGTTTTAGAGGACGTATTTTAGGTTTTTATGTTCAGTCATCAATCAAACTATTTTAGGTTTTAGAGGATCCTCAAAGATGTTCTATGTTCAGTTATCATTCAAACTATGTAGTGAAGACAAGTAGGTAGGTAGGTAGGTATTGCAGCCCCCAAAGGGCGCACTTAGGCCATAATTGACCCTTTGTGATACTGCATGAGACACAAGTCTCAAACCTTTTCAAAGGTCCAGCCACTTGGAACTTTTAATGAAGCAATTGATGGAGCTTATCTTCATATTTGGAATATCTCCCAAAGAGTCCAGAGAGTGCTTACCCAGGTAATTGCGCCTCTCCTTAGACAATGCTGGACAGTTGCATAACAGGTGATCCATATACTCTTATTTCTCCTCGTCCATGCAACTGCAGCAGAAGTCGTTAGAGGCAATCCCCAGCCAACTGCCATGAGTACCCAGGGTTCAGTATCCCGATAGGACACTAACTACGGAACCTATTCGTCTATTTAGAGGTAGTAAATGGTTTGCGCGCTTGACATTTTTTCCGGCCAGGTTTGTCTAGCTATTTTGCTTCCTGTACCTTCAGACGAGAGCCTACCCGCTGTGCCCATATTGTAATAATTAAGAGCTTACTTGTGGCAATAGGAATACCGAGATTTAACTTGTCTGGTTTAATGGGTATGGTAGTACCCTCTCGGGCAAATTCACCCGCTTTACAGTTCTCTAGAATCCCTGTGGCCGGGAACCCAGATGCACAGGAGTCTGCTTAGCTATCTCGTCCAAAGATTTGCGGCAGCTCTTAATGGCTTTTGAGCCGAATCCAGGGGGCGTAAAGCCTCTTGGCTGTCAGATAGAATGCAAATATCTTGTCCAGATATCTTCTTCTGATCATCGATTATCATGTCCGTATCTTATTCATTTTGGATATTGAAATTAATTTTTCAACTCTTCGGTTTTATTATACAAGGAGCATTCCAAGGAAAACAGGTCTTTATTAAAATATGTTATTTTGAGTGACGCCAATTGCATGCATCAGAAAGGCAGATCCCTCACTGATGTGTCATGACATGTCATTGGAACTAATAGAAGCGGAGTTATTGCGTCTGAAGTGATAGTATGTTTGTATCTTCGGTCCAAAAATGAGCCTCGAACAAAGAGGTAATATTCAGTTTTGTTTTAAACTCGATAAAACTTTTGCTGAAAGGTTTGAATTGATGAATCAAGTTAATAGTGATCATACTTTATCCTCTGGCAGAGTTCATGAGTGGTATACGCTGTATAAAAACCACCGTGAGGATATAAACCATGAGCAACATGTTGGCGAAACGAAATACGTGATCACTGAAGATTCCATCGAAACCGTGCGAGAATTCATCAAGATCAGCCAAAATCTTCATAGAAATTCATGGAATTCGAATTGAGCATCTCAAAAACATCAATTTAACGCATTTGAACCGAAGATTTGAGCTACCGAAAAGTGTTTGCACGGTTTGCTCTGCTTAAGTTGATTGATGTCCAAAAATTGCTTAGAATTCAATAATCGAAAAAAAGACAACAGCTGCCTTTGCAACATTGTGACTGGTGATGAAACGTGGTGTTCTCAATAATAGTATGATCCAGAAACCAAGCCCAAAGTGCCGACTGGAAAGCGCCATAGTTGTCAAAACCCAAAAAATCTCGTTTCGAAAAGACGAAAGTGAACACAATGTTGATTTGCTTTTACGATTCCAAAGAGATGCATCCAAGGAGATGCATCTACTGGGCCAAACCGGTAATGCACAGCCCTATCCTGGCGTTTTGAAGCGTTGCATCGTATTCGTCGTATTCGGCAGGAATATCTCGTAGAAGGAAGATCACGCTTGCTGTACGATAATGCGCCATCTCATCGATCGGCATTTGTGGCCGAGTTTTTGACTAAAAATCGAATTTTAACGGTCAACCATTTCCCGTAGTCACCTGTTTTGCACCTTGCTACTTTTACATTTTCAGAAAAATCCATTTACCGGTGAAAGAAACGTACTTTGTGGAGCTAGAATCTATTCAAAAGGCTTGTACCGACAACCTGAAGGACATCCAACCGACGATCTAAAAGACTAATTCGACATGCTTTCAGACCGTGGAAATCGCTGTATTGAATCGGAAGGGAACTATGTTGAATAAGAAAATCGGTTTGCCAAAGGAACTGTTTGCTATTCTTATTTATAAAAAGTCCTGTTTACTTTAGAATGTTCCTTGTAATTCATCAGAGGAGTTGTCAATTTTCCTTCCTGGTTCCCAGAACAATGAAAGTTCTGATTTTCTTTGGAAGTGCTGTTAGGATTCAAAATATATACGATTATGATTCTTGATATATCCTAAATTGAATAGGCTGTGGCTATTCTAATACCATCAATACCCATGGTATAGTTGTTTTCAGTTAGTCCTTCAAGCTAAAATAAAGGGAAATAATTTTCCACACAACAAATTGCTCTTCAGACTCCTCTTTACAGGCTCTCAAGCCGTGGTGCAATCTGCTATTCTATTAAAAGAGTCAAACGCTCACGTATAACTCGGATAATATCTCGTTCTAAACCGGAGCTTAAAACAACTACAAGAATTTCTTCTCCGCAACATACGTTTCAAGGAAACCCCAAACCACCAGAGAATATTTTGTTCCTATCTAAAATAAAGAAGAATGCAGGCCCAGCAACCGGAACTTGAGTGTGCTCTGCCCAGTCCACAAGGAGGGTGATCCTGCGATGTGCAGTAACTACCGTGGAATTAATATTCTTAACATTGCAAAAAAAATCCTATCTGATGTACTCTGCGAAAGACTGAAAGCAATCGTTAACGAGCTGATTGGACCCTATCAGTGAGGTTTCAGGCCTGGTAGAGGAACTCTCGACCAAATTTTCACAATACGTCAAATCTTGGAGAAGATACTAGAGAAACAAATTTACTCCCACCATCTTTTTTTCGATTCCAAGGCCGCTTTTGATAGCACCATAAGGAGCCAACTATACGCTGCTATATCTGAATTTGGCATCCCCTCAGGCTGTGCAGGATGACGCTAATGCAACCTGCAGCTCAGTGAAAGTTTGGAAAAAGAGCTCTCCGACCCTTTTGACAGAAAGCGAGTCTTCAGCCAGGGTGAAGCCGTGCCGTGCGACTTCTTCAACCTAATACTGGAAAAAGTCATCCGCGCAGTGGAATTAAATCACACTGGCACCATCTTTAATAAGAGTGTCATGCTTTTGGTGTATGCTGATGATATTGACATCATTGGCCGAGCTGTGAGTGCTGCGTATAGCGGCCTGGAAAGAGAAGTAAAGCATGTGGGTCTAAAAGTGAAGGCGACACACGTGCTGGCATCATATAAGGAGTCCCATCGTATTGGCCGACACGTTGCTGTTGGCGACTGCAACTTTGAAGTTGTAAAGGATTTTGTCTACTTAGGGACCAGTATCAACACCACCAACAACATCAGTTTGGAATTCAAACGTAGAATTACTCTATTTAACAGGCACTACTTTAGGTTTGGTAGGCAGCTAAAGAGTAAAGCCCTTTCTCGACGAACAAAGCTAACGCTGTATAAGTCCATCATTCCCGTCCTGCTATATGGAGCAGACAGCTGGACGATAACAAATAGTGACAGCAGGCGTGTCTGTATTCTCTGGAACGTATGCCATTTAATTGTTTATGCTCAGCGAACTCAGAAAATGCAAGCTCGTGAGCAAAAGCTATAGAGTAAAAAAGAATTCATACATTCATCGAGCGCGTATAAAGTTCAATCGTGCTGCATTCAACTATGAAAGTCAAGTGGATCACACAAATCAGTGACCGTTGGTTCTATGAACAAAGTTCTGAACATTGCAGGGCACTCAAATTCAGCACTGAAACACCAGGAATGTGCTGTGCAAATGGGAAAGTCAAATTACCAGCAATGAATTGTCAACCAGAACCATTGCATTCCTTGGTTTCTGGAATGTTACTAGAATCAAAGCATTTCTTGAAGAAAATTCAGGCATACAATTCTGGTTTTCAAATGTTATCAGAGATAATTTCATGCCAACATTTAAAGTAATCGAAGAAATAAATGACAATTGCAATGTTTACAAAAATTTTAACTTGACATCTTTCGATATCAAGATTCAAGGTCAGGTGTACCAGTTGGATCGTTATTGCCATTTGCAGATAGTTATCATCAGTTTTTGCAAATTTATTATCTTGGAAATTCCAATGATGAAATTCTATTTCTCCGAACCTATGAAGAGAAATAATTGCTGTCTTACAAGGTTACTTTCATCAGCACAACGAATTGGTGACTTTGTTTAAAACGGCATTGGACAGAATGCCATCAGATGAATTGTCATAAGAGCTGACAAAACGCCCGCTGGACAGCACGAGAGAAGATACAATGTACCAACAATAGACGATGTAGCAGTGGTAATCGTTGAAGAAGAATTTAATGCACGCGATACCGTCCTTTATCGTAGAAATGACCAACTTCAACGTGTCTCTGAATTTCATCACTCTTATGATGCTTTGCGATGTCCGATTTTGTTTCAAATTAACATTAATCCGTCAACTGGTTAGTGAAATTTATTCTCACAAAAGGGTAATACAGTTTTTACAAAAGTTTAAAATTCAATTCGAATTTCGACCAGCGGGTGACCCTAGTAAACCAAAAAGTTGTTACCAATGTCAAAAAAATCGTCCAACGACAAAGCTGGGCATACACGACAAACATGCTTGAGCGATCGGTTTGAAAGTAATTCACTAGACACGGCAACACGAGTGTTCAAACTTCATTCCATTTTTGAGCTTTGTGAAGGCAAGAAGAGTGCGCAAAACGCGGATGATGTAGTCGCACGTTAGTTATTTATTTGTGCACGATTAAAAAACGAGTTTGGATGAAACAGTGGTAACATAAAAGAAATAAAGGTTATTATATCCATTTGCTGATTTTCAGATTAAATTGTCATAATTCTCGTAATTTTTAATTTTCAACTTTAAATCTCAATTCTTTCGTCGATGTGCACACTCTGAGGACTTCAATCGAAATAAGTAAATGACAAACATTTTTGCAAATAGAGCAGTAAAAACGTACGATCGGTTTGACAGATGAGAAGATCGCCACAGATGAGAAAATCGCCTTCCAACCATGCTTGTCATGTGTGGCAACCTTAAGAATCACATATAGAGATCTGTGACAAGATTCTAGTTAACTGAAAGCCCGTATACAATAACGCGAGAGCCCGAGACGAGAGCTAGACCGAGTATCAGACGAGATGTCAAAAAGAATTTGTACCAAAGGATGGTATGTGGCAATATACAATAATGCGTGATGCGATACGGCGGGACGAGGCATTTCTAAAAAATTAAAAATTCCTCGCACCCTCGTCCGAGACAATTTGTCAAAGTAGTCCACTGTTTTGTAATTCGCATTTGTTTATTTCTGTTTCTCTATTTGGGGCTCCGCGTTTATTTTATTTAATAAAAAATTTAAAAACGCATAGTTTTGAATAGTTTTTTAGCATTTTTCCTTTTGTGTAGATATGGCTTGCACTTTCTTTATTCTATATTAAAATGCGAGACAGTGCAAAACGAGATGTCGTCCGAGTCTCGGTCTCGCACTCGTCTCGGACTATTATATACGGGCCTTGAGCCACGGGCGACGAATGTAGAGTTGCCAGCTGTAGGTAATGGCATTAACAAAGAAACAAACAAATTCCTCCTCCTCAATATCTGTTTTGAAATGAATTTCATGAACCATATTCAGAAACAAAAATAGTGCAATAAAAAAGAAAAGACATATATATATATGTATATTTTCAAATATATATATGTTCGTGTCGCACTTAGTTCATGGACTAGTTGCAGTAAAATTTTTCTAGTGCAGCTCAGTTCATATTCTATTTTGAATTGTCATTAACAATTTTTCACATTCCTTGTTTTGAAAGTTAACGATTATTTTCCATTTTCTGTCCTTTATTTCCATAATTCCAATTTTTATTATATAAAATATTCACTTTTTGAATTTGTTAATAACTAACATTTCCAATGTTGAAAAGTAATTTATCTCCTTCTTCCACAGTACTATTTAATAATTTTGTTCCATTTTATTAATTATAATATACAATTTTTTACTTCACTTAAACTTTACAGCTGTTAATTGGAAACAAAACTTGAAATTGCGAACTCTTACTGCATTTTCCTGTTCTTGTCTTAAACGTCAAATAGTTGAACTGAAAATTAACTCAGACATCCCTAGCTCAGAGAACAAGCGCATTGATTTATTACATGTGTCTGTGTTTCTAAGGACATTAAAATATGCATTTTCTGTGACGTTTGCGAAATTTTAACGTTTTTGAATATATAAATATCGAGAGTCAATTTTTTCATTAAAAATATATGTGTGTAAAACAAATTACTTTCATAACACAAAACGATTGTAAATTAACTTAATGTGCATCGGTCAAATTCTGTAATTTGTGCTGATTTTGTTAAAAATAAAATGCTCCAGTATTTATCGTTAGTAAATCTTGTATTCATTTTCCTTGACAGCTTATTATGTTGTGTATTTGTATCTCGTTGTCTAAAACGCATTACTAACACTCATTTTAAGTTACGACAACAAAGTAGTTAACAAATCACAATGCAAAAACAACAAAGCCAATGCACAATATATGTTGTTGTCCATTAAAAAACCCGGTAACGGAAAATTCAAATCACAAAATACTTTCAAGAAACCTTGCACATTGGCTTCCATCTTGTTTTATAAAACCCTATATTCATTGTAAAATATTATGCCACCCATTGCACAACAGTTATAAATTGGCTTTGCTATAGGATCACCCTGTGCACTGATGTCAACAAAGTGTTTGCAATTGTTTGGAGGTTTAAGTTATATATATAACTAAATTATATTAAAATTATGATTTGTTATTTTAGATTGGCACAATGGAACGATCGATAAGTGACTTGCACATAAAAAATGAGGAATCCGATGTAGACTTGTGTTCACCAACAGTTATAGCATCGAAAATTTATACTATTGAAGAACAGATGGATCAGAAGAATGTATTAGGCCCGCGGATTATACAATTACGTGAACCTAAGGACGAAGTACTCAGTGCACACTACATGGGCATTAATGAACTGCAGTACGGAGATGATGAAGGCGACAATTACGAAAACTTATTTATTATGAAAGAAGAATTGGAGGAACCAAGCAGTAGTGGCAGTGAGTTTATTGATGAAGCATATGAAGAGGACACTGCAAAAGACTACTTGAGCAGCGGCTCCAAAAATATAGCGGGTGTAGTAGAAGGGAATCAGAAAGATAATCCTCATCTCAATCAAATTATGTTGTGTCCATATTGTGGTATAGAATTCGAAAATTGGTCAGATTGGCGCCAGCATTTGAACAATATTCATGAGTTCAACAAATTCGAGAGTCTGAACATGGAGTATATTAACGGAAAAGTTAAATGTAAGGAGTGCAGTTTGAAAATGGGTAGACAGCGGCATACTTTGGAAAACCACAAATTAACGCATCTGCCGTTCAAAAGATATATAAAATGCAAATTGTGTGAGAAACTTTTTACAAGAGTTAGAAGCCATGTTCAGCATTTTGATCTGATTCATAACCTCTTTGGTGTAGAATATGACAAAAGTAATTCAAAGCACATTCCTTGCGAAACTAATATTATTCTTAGCTGTCCATATTGTGGAAAGGAATATGAAAATTATTCTGAGTGGCGGCAGCATATGAATGATATCCATGATTTTAATAAATTCGGAAGTCTGAACATGGAGGATATTAGCGCCAAAAAGGCCAAATGTAAGCAGTGCAAGATGGAAGTGAGAAACCAGATGCAGAGCTTACAATTCCACAGAATAACCCATCTACCACACAAAAAGTATGTTAAATGCAAGCTATGTAAAAAGATGTTTACAAGTGGTAGAATCCATAAGCAACATTTGGAAAGATTTCATGGCGTTATTGAATCAAAAGTAAGCCAACTGCCATCCAATAGTATTATTTGTCAACCCAATGCAACTTTTTTCTGTCCAATTTGTGGCATCGAATTTGCAAATTACTTTGAGTGGCGGGAGCATGTCAACAGCATTCATGAATTTAATAAACGCGAAAAATTAAATATGGACTTTTTTGATGAGAACAGGGCAAGATGTAGGGAATGTGGTATGGAACTGAGTTGTGTCAGAACTTGGACTGTACTGCAGCACAGGATTAGACACCTACCATACCAGCAGTTTATTAAATGCAAATTATGTGCATTAAAATTTTCACATTATACAACTTTCAAAACTCATATTAAGAAAGCGCATAGCAACCAACCGCAGCCTGATACGAATTGCATTTCCAGTACATTTGAAAGCAATACTACAAACAATCCCATTGTTCTCTGTCCCTATTGTGGGGAAGAGTTTCCGGATTTTGGCGTATGGCGGGAACATCTCAATAGCGTTCATGAATTTGAAAAGCCAGAGAAATTGAATATGGAATATTTGGGTAACAATAAAGCCAAATGTAAAGAATGTGACATGGAAATGGGATGCAACAGTAAGTGGACTTTGGAGCAGCACAGAATTAGGCATCTACCATACAGTAAGTACATTAAATGCAAACTGTGTGCTGCAAAATTTACAAATGTTATGAATTTCAATAATCATACTAAGAGGATGCACAAAAACTAAACCTTTCAGGAACAAATTTCATCTCCAATGTCTTTGAAAACACAACAGTACCTTCACCATCAGATCCAACTGTGGATCAGTATATTTAAATGCATGTCACTGGCCGCAGCGGAACTCCATGATAATCATGAATTTAAAAAATGCAACACTTTCAAATGCAGCAAGGACAGCAACGTCAAATGTACATAGGGGCACGAGGATGCGAAAGGATTGCACTTGTCGGTTACAATTCCATAGTCGCCAATACCTGAGTGCTCATCATAATTCATACATCAATTCGAATTGTTGAGAGAATATGTCGAGAGTAGTTGAGAGATTAGAGCGATCATCTCGGAATACGCCACATCGTTTCTTTAACAACAATTAAATTGCTTCACTATATTCATGTGTCCCAGGCAAATGTGCAAGTCCTCGGAACCATTTGTGTGTAAATGTGTTGGGAATTCATTCGAAGCAGAAAAAACATAGTAAAGAGGTAATTTACATAATGATCTGAGAGCGATCGTTTCTGCCTAGTCTTTATTCCTATGTAAAATATCCAATGGCTATAACATAAAATTGGAGCCGATCTAATCTTATATCACTTTATAAATAGCTAAGCTAAGATTATAATATAA
The DNA here is from genome assembly GCA_920105625.2 of Clusia tigrina. Lineage (NCBI taxonomy): Eukaryota > Metazoa > Arthropoda > Insecta > Diptera > Clusiidae > Clusia > Clusia tigrina. The sequence goes on from OV050030.1 coordinate 413,757,205, forward strand.
AAAATGGAGACCATGAATAGATAGCCTTATTTTGAATGTTAAACTGCAAAAATACAAGTATGAAATAAGAATAAAGCACACAAACTGTTGGTGGCAAAATGATTCAATTTAATTTATTTATTTAATCGTGTTTATAATCATCCAATGTCTGTCAACCTCATACAACTGTATTTGTAATTGTTCATACAAATTTAAAATTGTTTATCCGTTAGTCTTGAATGGTCAATTATTGATGATGTGGGCAATTGCGGGCATCTCTGTGCCAAAGATGGCAGATTCAGAATAAGAAATCATTGCAAACCAATTTAGAAGTTACCGTCAGTTAATATTATTATTATTGCTTGAAAAATAAGAACTTTATTATTTTACAACGAAAGAGGAATGCTAGCTGCCAAGGCCCTCAGCGCGCTTATACTAATTGAGGTATAAATGAAAAGTTACCCGCCCATGGTCCATTTTTTATTAGTCTTTCAGAGTGTGGATCAGCTCCGAGTCGCATTTACGAGCTTTGCAAATTAAAAAATTAATCCTACTTAACCCACATCTAAAATATAGTTCCTTTAGGATGTATTTTGTATTATTTTGTGATTTTGTAAACATTTCCGCTTTCTTTATATTGCTTTATGCTTTATATTACTCTATGGCAAGGCTACAACAAATCTACACCAACAACAGTTTCCGTAAGTTGAAAGGGCGAAAACAGCTGCCGCTTTTGACAACCTCAAATTGATTTGAACAGGGAGCACGAATCGGTGTGCCCTGGATTTGAATTTGCATTTTCGATTTTGCGATTTTGGAAGTGAGATTTAAATAAAACCTAATAAATGTACCAAAGCAGATGAGATTTTGCGGAAAATGTAATACAGGCCTCTTCTGCGTCCACTATTTCTGCAATATTAAATTATGTGGAAGTGTGGAAATGTTGGAACAGTGTCAAGTGAGAGTGAAATATTGTGAAGTAGCGGATCAATGAAACAAGTGGCCTGACTACACCCGCTGTACACAATTGTGGTGTGTGAGGTTGAGACGCGCGTATCAGTACGAATTGTGGAACAAGAGTCAATGCGCTTGCGGCCGGTCGACAGTTTGTGTAAACAACTTGGTGTAAATGTAGCGCGCGCTTGTAGAGTCCTTCGGTATGCAGATATCTGGAATGTTCTTTGATAATGTTTCGACCATCTGACGTCCGATGAGACTTCCAGGATGTTTACGGTCCTCGTCATTCTTTACAGAGCCCTCTTCTCTTGTGTTTCCACAAACATGTGCAGGGGTGTAAGTTCCAGTATGAAGATCAGGGCGGCTGTAGGACAGGTTCTCATAGCCCCAGATATACAGATGCCAGGAAGCCTTTGTAGCTTAGCTAGTGATTAATTAGATGTTTTGTTTTCTTAGGCTAGAGAACCGCTCCATAAGTGATCATTGGGCATAGTATCATCATCTACAAACTACCGCTGGATCTTGCGATTGCATCCCCAATTTTTCCCAACGATTGATCTGCATATCATGAGAGATCTTTTCGCTTTACTGATTGTTGTTTACTGTTATTTCCGATTGCACATTGATCTCCACTCCATTTAGTTTAATGGGCTTAAGGTTTGTGAGTTTATATTTCCTCGTGAAAGGGTCAACAGTAGGTTTGATTGTCTTTATATTAAGCCCCATCATGTTGCACCAGTCACCTGTAATTCTTAAACCACTGTAATTCTTAGTTCACATAGTGTACTCTCGAATTTCCCCCTGCATGTAATAACTATATCGTCCTATATCGCCAGCGTATCCCTGACAGCATGACTCAGGTTTATTAATTTCGAGAGAAGTTCGTCCACCACAATAGAATTTACCACTGTGTTTGTTGAGGTGAGCGATATTACGGCTGTTCTGGTTTTCAGCATTTGCTCTATCCAATTTGATAGGGTAGAATCGACCCCCTTACAAACAAGAGCCCTACTCACTACTTCGTGTGAGGTGTTGTCAAAGGCTCCTTTAATATCCAAAAAGGCCCGTAACGCCACCTCCTTGTGCTCGAGTGCTTGCTGGAGTGTTTCCGTCAGCTGGTATAGAGCAGTATCAGCAGATCTGCCTGCCCTATATGCATTTTGGTTTGGTTGAAGAGGGGGAAACGCCAGAATCCGTGTTCTGATGAAGTTATCACAGACCTTTTCATCTGTTTTCAAGATAAATAAGGTTGGACATATTGGCCTGAAGGATTTCGGATGAAGTGGATCCTTGTTCCCAGACTCCGAGATGAAAACTACCTTAGCTCTCCTCCAAGGGCCTGGTATGTACCCTAGTGCCAGACTACTCCTAATAATAGTGGTTGGAAGATGAGATCGATCCGCTTCTGCAGCAGGGCTGGAAAGATTCCATCCACCCCTGGTGACTTGAATGGTTTTAAGTTGTTGATGGCCCATTTTAGCCGGTCACCGGCAGTTGTTGCTATAGCCCCGTCCTCATTTCTGAGTCTGTGTACTGTGCCAGCACTACCCCCTACTTCATTGAATACAAAGGACCCTGGGAAGTGAGCTTTCAGAAGAAGCATAGCTTTTTCTTCGCTCTCCTAAGAGTGAGCGATGAGATGGTGTGTCCCTTTGCTAGAGCTTTGTGCAGCCGGCTAACTTCCGGAGTTTCGGTGATACATTCACAGTATTTCCTGGAATTTATACGTTTGGCACTTCTAATTTCCTTGTTGTAGTTTGTAAACGCCACCGTATATTCTTCCCATTTTCCTAGGCGTTTAGCCCGGTTAAATAGTCTACGTAGAATTACCCTAAGATTTGAAAGCTTAGGAGTCCACCAAGACGAGACCTTGGTGGATTTGACTTTACTCGTAGGACAGTAGCTACATATGAGTTTATTATGGCTTTACTTAGTTCCTTAACCGCTATTTCAAGTTCGGGGGAGTTCTTTATGGACTTGTCCAGATTTACCTGGTTGATATTGTGCATAAGGTTCCTAGAAAAGGACTCCCAGTTTGTTTTCCTGGGAGTTTTTGTATTAATGCCTCTGGGCTGATGGGCCCCAATGGCGAATCTAATAATTCGGTGATCAGATACAGCCCAATTTTTGACTACGCCCCCCCAAGTGTAGGGGTTCCCCATTGTTAAATCGAATACTTCTTCCCTAGTTCTTGTTCTAAAAGTGGATTTATTTGGCACATTAAAGATTTCTAGTTTACTGCTGAGTATAAATTCAAGTAGGCACTCACCTCTGGTGTTGTTGTTGGATCTGCTTCAAAGTTCGTTGTGAGCATTGGCGGCATTTTTTTGGAGTGCAGTATTCCACCAGGTTAATAACTTCCATTGATGGATACGGGTAACTGAAGAGCGACTAACATAGTGTCTCGACGAGCTATAATTCATGGTTTGTTCATGTTCATGTCAGAGCATCTGAGAAATGCGTTCTCGCATTGGATGCTTTCAGTGAGTTAAAAAAACTGCAATCAGAAATTGAAGAAGCAAAGAAAAAGGAAATAAATATCCCAAGATTTTGGGTGAATCCTTTTTAGAGAAAAGAAATATTCACGACATCGAAACGCATTTTTTAAAGGATGTACTGTGTGAAGATGGACTTCAAAAATGTTTGCCGAATAACAATCGACACTTTCAAAACGCTTCTCGCTTTGATAAGTTTATAATTAAAAAGTTTGCATGATGACAAAAATAATTTGCAGATTGAACCAGCAATAAAAAGGACACCAAAATGAGGTATGCGATTAGCGCAAAGGTAAGGCTAGCTAATTGCAAGATAATGCGATAAATTGCTACGGGAGACTCTTATCGATCATTGCAGTTTCTGACACACGTGTCTCGGAAAACAATAAGCACTTTCATACCCGAAGTTTTAGTCGCAATTTACGATAGCATAAATGGGACATATTTGAAGGTATGGGAAGGGACATATTTGAAGGTATGGGAAGGGACATATTTGAAGGTATGGGAAGGGACATATTTGAAGGTATGGGAAGGGACATATTTGAAGGTATGGGAAGGGACATATTTGAAGGTATGGGAAGGGACATATTTGAAGGTATGGGAAGGGACATATTTGAAGGTATGGGAAGGGACATATTTGAAAGTTCATTTGTATAATTGATCGATGACTTTTTGCTTTAACTTTTCAGGTTCTCGCAACACAAAATGAGTGGCTTCAAATTGCAAGAGACTTTGATTTGTTGTGGGACTTTCCTCACACTTTAGGAGCTCTTGATGGAAAACATATAAGGATAAAGTCACCACCACACTCGGGCTCAGACTTTTATAATTATAAAGGTTTCTTCAGCTTCGTTCTTTTGGCTGCAGTTGACGCGTTCGGCAAATTTGTATTTATTGATGTGCGGGCAAATGGAAGAGCGACGGACAGCATAATATTTAGAAGTGTTTCTTTTATAATTGTTTAAAGACCGGAGGATTAAATATGCCGCTGCCAAATAAACTAAAAGGGCAGGAAGAGGAAACTCCATATTTTTTAATCGGAGATGACATTTTTCCATTAGACACGAACATCAGGAAAGCTTTCGATAAAAACAGTTCGTTGACTGTAGCCCAAGAAGTCTTTAATTACAGATTAAGCCGAGCAAGGCTAATTATTGATATTACTTTTGGTAGACTAGCTTCACGTTTCCGAATATTTCACCATCCGATTGAAGTGTCTCTAAATAGTTGCGATCTGTTTATTTAAGCTTGCTGTGTTCTCCACAACTATTTCAGCAAGAAAGAAAACTCAGTGCTGAGCACAGTAAACTGCTTCAGACGGAGGAGACGGATTCTGAACAGCGACCTTAACGATTGCATCTATAGCCGCATCCAATTTTTGTGTACCGTCTTCGAGCTTCTACGTTCGTTTGCATTTATAAATTTCTCTTCCGGGAATGCACTACCCTTGATTGGTTGGGGATTCTGTTCCCACTTCGTCATTCGTCTTTCTCTCACTTTGGCAAGAAGGGAGACTATTTCCTGGATCGGTTGTGACTGTTCCATCCTCTTGCGCAAAGTTCCCACATCTTTTCCTTAAAACTATTGCTCCGTCTAGGTAGCTGAACTCATTAGAATAGAAAAGCATTGGCTCGTACATGTATGTCTCCAGACGAAACACTTCTTTTTGAATCTTCAACTTTTTTCTTCTCAGCAACAACCGGAGCGAAGATACTTAAAATTAATTATTTTGCTTCTATTAAATTTAATTTGCGCCATTTTTAAATAGACAAACGTCAAAATCGACTGAAACTTCCAATTTATGTCAGTGTTGCCAGCAACACCGCTGTATTGACAGAATCCTTAATGTTTTTGTGTATGGGGCCTCCACTTAACATTTTGATGTTAAGACATGAACATTGCCATGAATTATAGTTAGTCGAGACATTATGTAAGTCTCCGGAGAGGTATTCTGAAAGCCATATAAAGTTAGAGATATTACGTAAGATGATACAAGCCCTTGGGCAAGTGGATCCAATATCATACGTTACCCGTATGTCTTTTCCTGTCAGGCCCTTGACCTGACCCCTGTGCACCCAGGGTTCCTGGACCAGCACCAGCCCAAGTTGTTGTTTGGTGAAGTATCTCGTAATTACCGCGGATGTGGCCTTAGCGTGATGCAGGTTGATTTGTGATACCTTGGTGCCGGTCATTCCATATACTGCATGATGTGAGGACTAAAATCTTCGGTGGAAATTTTGGCCCACACTACAGGTGACAGAGTCGCTACGACCCTCTATACACACACACATCACGATAAAATACCCGAACCGAAGCAACTGCTTTAGAAATTTAACGAAAAAACTACATACGTTGTAACCAATCAGCGCAGCAGTGGCGGGAGAACAGATTACCATCAGCATATTATACCAGTTGGAATAATAACTAGGATTATAACAAAAGCAACCTCACGCACAGCCAGCGATCTTGCCAACCAGCGCTACGCTTGCGAAGAGAAGAAAAACACAGCGACGAAGAGTACAACAAATACCTGCAGGACAAGAGAAGGTGAGTGCACGAACTCAAGCGGTGGAATTTGCCGAGTGCGCTCGGTCGGTAATTTTACACTAACAACACGCAGCAACGAGAGCAAAGCACAAGAGGGACAACGACAGAGCGACCACCACGCCAACGGCCAGCAAGTACAAAGCAGGAGGAATGCAAATGAAATGCTGGTTGCCAGTTAAATTGAACATAAAATATTTAACAACAACAACACTACAGGATTCCGGACAGCGCTGCTTGCAGCCAACAATACTGCAGGCCAACCAGGGACCGTTGGAGTGAGGTGGCCCAAGGGCAAAATACATATACACAACAACAAGCCTCGCCACAACAACAACAAGCGAGGCCGGCCAAACGGAAGTAAAGTTACACAACGGTGGCCCGCCAATAACATGTGTCAGCCGCTGCGACCTGCGACTATATAAACCACGTAGCCCAAGCAGTAGGTCTCTTCGTCGATCACCAACATCCTGACTAGCAACAGCTCTACGCCATACAAAGTACAATACGGACACAGAAAGCTTAGCGAGAACATCTGATTTTTTAATCGTTTTCTCGCTAAGCCATACAGAGGCAGAGACTATAGGGATTCAGTGAGAGCACCTGGTTTTCAATCGTTCTCCCACTGAATCACTGAGACACATACGCCACCGAGACTTAGGGACTTAGAGGGAACCTCTGGTTTTTAATCGTTTTCCCACTAAATCATACGCCGTACAGAGACCATAGGAACTCAGTGCGAGCATCTGGTTTTTAATCGTTCTCCCACTGAGTCACAGAGACACACACTTACCGGGACGTAGAGACAGGAAAACAAGTACACATTGAATAAGTTTATTTGTACAAACATAGAGTTAAGGAAGTAGAATTGTTTTGAATAAGGACTAACAACAGTCCATAATCAATATTCTGAATAAATACACTGAAATTAATTTAGCTCGCAGGATTTTTTTTATATTTTCTGTATACGACCCCTGGAGACGCTGAGTTTTACCCAGCTATAAAAAGAGTCGTTGCAATGGGTTCTTCCTCCGTCAAAGTTTCGTAGTCCTCTGACGCAGTGCCTACAGATATACAGCTGGCCCCCAGCTGTATTTGGGCTAAACCTTCCTTATCATGGTTGTACTGGCCCTGATTGTTATTTCTAGGTTTATGCAGGTGCACAGGCACACGACCAAACCTGTAGTGCAGAAAGCTACCGCGCTTCTTTATAGCTTCTAGGGAGCTGTCGTCAATCCCTATCGTCAGCAGCTTGCCTTTATTTCCTTCCTTGCTTGTGAATATCCTCCACAACGAGGTATGGAGTCCCCCATTCTGGGTCACGAGGATATCTAGGAGCGAGCTGTCTTCCTTCTCTGCAACCTTTGGCAAGTAGACTGTCATGAGGTGTATACCTGGTAGGTTGCTACCCAGGCACGTCGTCAGGTCCACTCCCTTCAACCAGGTAGTTTAGTAACGACTTCCTGCAGCCACTCCGCAGTTTCCTTACCGAGGCAATCCACCAGTATGTGTCCTGGGCGGAAGTATATTCCTTCAAAGGATATCGTAGTTTTCCAACCCTTCGCTAAGGCGTCCACTAGTGCTTCCTAAATTACACCGAGCTGTTCTCATGTAAGGACCTGCTCGGTAAACGCCTGGGGTAGGATAGCTATTCTGATATTCTTAACGGCACTAGCATAGTTGGCATCGGACGTCCTGGCTACGATATTTACCGGAGTCCGTTTGTCCTCCTTCTTTTTCGCCACATTGTTCTTCCGAGGAGAGATCTCTGTGTTATTCCTTTTCCGACCTTCATTGGGAGGTTTTAACACGATTCAGAGCTTTCTCTTTTGCCGCGTTGTGTATCAAACCCTCCATTCGGTACCTCATGTACCACTTCGCTCTGGCGCCGCTTACACCCGTCGTCTTAAGAATGTTACGAAACACTAACGGTAGAAGGACTGGGCCTCCTGTTTCAGCGCTATTCATGGTTAGTCCACCCGGCAGACCAGAACGTGGATCCTACTATGCCCCCGACAGTGGGATCTTTCCCTTTCGGTCCAGGTCTTTTTCCCTGTTGACCCCATTGGTACGTGTCCTTGTTCCCGTCTATATTTCTGATCATTTTCGGTCGTTCCGTCGATATATGGGAGGTATTCATCCACCCGATTCGCCAGTTGTGATGCGGTATAATGTTCTGCTCTTTTATTTAGTTTGTGTTTTTAAATTTCTTTCTATAAGTTCCCACGAGTGTGGGGAAAGTAGGTCCGCCGTGACATAGCCCCCCTAACACGATAAGGTCACAAAACTCTCTGAGGCGACCAGGTCTCAGTGAGGCTCCGTATTAAGACAGCCGGTTGCCCCTGGCTGCCCACCGTCTAATGGACATGGGTCGCATGACACCCTGGAGTAGGGGTGGTATTTCTGGACTCCAGTCTAGATCCGCTGTGTCCTGTTTACTTGGTATATATTTAAACTGAAGTAATAATGTAAATTTTAGAATAATAAAATGGAAAACACATTAAGTGACGTTCACATAAAGCAAGAGCCAGTGGAGGAAGAGGTGTGCTCCTTAGCAGCGACGCAAATTTATTCTACTGAAGAACAGACGGCTCAGAAGAATTTCCCTTATCCCAGCAACACACTTTTATGTGAACCTAAGGAAGAATTCATCGGTGAACCTAAGGACGAAATTAGCAATAAACAGCTCAACCCACTACTCTGTGAACGCAAGGAAGAATTTATCGATGAAGACTACAACCCTCAACGCAGTTTAAGTAGGAAAAAAATCAACAATGAACAGCTCAATACATATTTATTGGAACCTAAGAAAGAAAATATGGATGAATAGGACATTGAATATTTATGTGAACCCAATGATGAGGATATGAATGAACAGGGTAAGGAACCCAAGAAGAAGATTTGAATGAAGACAACAATGAACCCAATGAAGAAGATATGGATGAACAGGATAATGCATATTTATGTGAACCTAAGGAGGAATTTCTCAGTGAAAACGACAACGACAGAAATGAACCAAAGTACGGGGAGGATGAATACGATTTTTATGAAGAATTGTTTGTAGGGAAAGAAGAGTTAGTGGAGCAAAACAGTGGCGACAGGCGGTTTCTTCATAGTATTAATGACAAGGGCAAAACAAAAAAGGGTAAATCGTATATAAAACAGAAAGATATTGAGAAAAACAAAATTACATTGTGTCCATTTTGCGGAAAAGAGCATCGAAGTTATTTGAAGTGGCGCTTGCATTTGAATGATATTCATGATTTTAATAAAATAGAGAGCCTGAACGTGGAGGATAGTGGCAAAAATAGAGTCAAATGCAAGCAGTGCCATGTCGAAATGAGAAAAAGATGCACAATTTGCAAAAACACAAAATAACTCATCTCAAATACAAACAGTTTATTAAATGCAAGCTATGTGAGAGATTGTTTGCAAGTAATACAATCCACAAGCGGCACTTGGAACGCAAGCATAGCATTGTTCACATAGAAGATACCAAAGATTCCTCAAATAGTGTTGCTTGTCAGACCAATATAACGCTTATCTGTCCATTTTGTGGCATAGAATTCGCAAATTTCTTTGAGTGGCAGCAACATACCAATGATATTCATGAATTTAATAAACGCGACAAATTAAACGTGGAATTCTTCAATGACCACACGACCAAATGCAGGGAATGTGACGTTAAAATAAATTCTACCAGAACCTGGACTTTACAGCAGCACAAAATAACTCACCTGCCACATGACCATTATATTAAATGCAAATTATGCGTATCTAAATTCAAACATGTCTCAAAATTCACAAGCCACTTTAAGAAGATGCACAAAGACCTCCCGATTTTAGATAAGAAAACCGTCTTCAATGCCTTCGAAAACCGCACAAACAATCCAATTATTCTCTGTCCCTTTTGTGGAGTAGAATTGTTAAATTACTTTCGCTGTCGCACGCAATAAACGGGAAACTGTGAACATGGAGAATGTGAGCGATTCATATGAAAGCTGGTATAATTAGATATTGCGTTCGTGGGAAATCGAACGGCAGCAAACTTCCAGAATAAGTCACGTAAATTCGGGGATAAGAATACGTTTACTTCGTGTTATCCCAGGCACAATCGATAGCACTATTATGCAATACCTTGATACCCATTCTTGTACCATGAACCAAAGCTTCCTTTGCACTGACACTCGTTGCGATCAGACAGTTTTTTCAATCGGCCTTCTCGCAAATTCTCTGTTGTTTTTAAACAACTTTCGCATTTTCGTTTTTCTCTCAACACTGTGCTTTTGTTACTATATTCTTTTGTTAGTATTATACTAAAATTTGTTCTAGTCGGTAAGTGTAAAGAGTGAAGTTATGGTCTTCGGGCCTCCCCTCATTGGGGTAAACCGGTTTGCCAATTTCAAGTAACGACGATCCCCCAACCAATAAATACTCAAAAAAAAGCTACCAAAAAACGGACGAAAGTAAAAGCGAAGACTCACAATAACATAACACAATAATTTAATCTTCGTTTTACTCATTGTAATAAATGAAATTTAAATTATTGCAATGGAATATAAAAGGCTTCATGAACAATTACCATGAAATGCAATTACTTATTAAAGAACTTAACCCGGATTTACTTGCTATTCAAAAAACTCATTTTTCACAAAAAAACGATAATATTATAACTCCTCAACCATATGTAGGGTTTTTCCACAACCTTGCAGCTAATGACTCATCTAAACAAGGTGTTGGCATCCTAATAAAAAAACATATTCCACATAAATTAATAACTATAAATTCACCAATATCCGCAATTGCAGTGGAAATTAATATCGGCTTCACGCTGTCGATAGTAAACATATATATACCACCCTCACAGCGCTTTTCGCAACAAGACATAATGTCAATCACACAACAAATAAAACCACCTTATATATTAATGGGAGATTTTAACTCACGGAGTCCTCTGTGGGGACCCCAAACTGTGAATAATAGAGGAAAAATACTTGAAGACCTAATTCTCTTCAAAAATTTAATAATATTAAATGACGGCACAGCAACTCACTTTTCCACACACAAATCTTTCACACATGTAGACCTGACAATTTGTTCTTCAGAACTAGCGCCAAAATGTAGTTGGAAAATCCTTGAAAATCTGCATGGAAGTGATCACTTTCCGATTATTATTGACATTTTATCCCATCTTAGATTCGACAAAATTAAATGTAGACAAAAATTTAAAACGGATGCTGCCAACTGGCCATTATTTCAAAAATGAGTTCAAAACAAAAGTCTCTCAAGTATATCCTCAAACAACATCAATCAAGAAGCAGCCAAACTCCACAGAATCATACTTTCTGCAGCCAACATAGCTATTCCACAATCAAAGAAAGCTCTTGTTAAATCTACAGTTCCCTGGTGGTCAGCCGAACTCTCAAATTTAAGAAAAGAGAAACAAAATTATTGGCACAACTACAAACGATTTCGAACCGATTGTAATCTCATTCTTTATAAAAAAGCAAATGCTTCTTTCATAAAAGCTTCAAGAAAAGCTAAAAGAACCTGTTTCGAAAATCTTACCTCTCAAATAAACCCACGTTCCAGTACTAAAAAAATTTGGTCCAACATCAGAAGAATTGTTGGAAACAACTCCTACGATTCCATAAAATTAATAAAATCTGGCCAATCACAATTAACTTCTTCCCTAGATATTGCAAACTGTTTAGCCTCCACTTGGTCACTCTACTCAGATGACAACAATTTTTCTAAAAATTTCGTTTCAAATAAAGAATCAGTTCTAAAAAATGCATACCATACAAGCAAGTTGTCAGCAGCCGCAAAACAAATAGACTCAGAAATCACAATCATTGAGCTTGAAAACGCCTTAACCTTTGCAAAAGGAAAAACACCTGGCTTCGACCGAATATCCTACCCAATGCTCTATAATTTACCTACTACCCTAAAAAATAGACTTCTAACATTATACAAAAACATTTTTACTACTGGCGTCTACCCTCAAAGTTGGCGAACAGCTCAAATAGTACCGATTCCAAAACCTAATAAACCGATACTAGCGGCTATCGCCCAATCTCGCTTCTTCCTTGCATGGGGAAAATTTTGGAAAAAATTATTGCAAACAGGATTTCATGGTTTATGAGTACAAAGAACCTTATTAGCCCAAACCAAGTTGCATTTAAACGGAAGCAATCCACAAATGATGTGCTTCTCCACCTTCAACATTATGTGTCGAGTGCTCTTTCAAACAAAAACCATGTCTCTATTTTAGCGACTGATTTTGAAAGAGCTTTCGATCGCATAGGTGTACATGTAGTACTAAATCAGCTAGGAACCTGGCAAGTTGGTCAGAAAATCTTTAATTTTGTTAAAGCATTCTTGACAAACCGTAAATTCCAAGTCCGAGTAAATGCAACTTTATCAACCACATATCCACTCTGCAACGGAATCCCACAGGGATCTCCTTGATCAGTTATCTTATTTATAATAGCATTTGATCAGATAAGCAAATTACTAAACAAACATAAAAGTATAAATCATGCCATTATATTTTCAAAAACCAACAAAATTGACTCGGTGGTAAAAATGTTTACCGAAATTTTAAGGGATATAAAAAATTGGGGTAATTATTCTGGAGCCACGCTCTCATTAGAAAAATGCAAGGTCCTCCATATATGCAAAAAAAGAAATTGTCCAAAGTTCACTTTAAATTTCAACAATGTAAATATTAATTCCGTGAACTATTTAATAATATTAGGCATTACATTTGACAACAAATTTAACTTTAAGGAACAATGTTTAGACCTAAGAAAAAAACTTGCTGCCAGGCTTAATATTATTAAGTATTTAACATCAAAACATAGTTCCATTCATATTCATATATTGACTAATGTCATTCGGTGTCTATTACTCTCCAAAATTGATTACGCTCTCCCAATATACGGCTGGTGCGCCCAAAGCAACATTAAAAAACTAAACGCTCCTTACCATACAGCAGTTCGTAGAAGCATTAGCGCATTTCCAACATCACCTATCAAAAATATACTGGCAGAAGCTGGCTTACCAACAATTCCTGAAAGAATTGAAGCGGAGACAATTAAATTAATCCCAAAGCTTTTCAACTGCAATAACCACATGCTTTACCAAGATATGATAAAAGCAATTAAACAACAAAAAATACCAAAAAACAAATCCGTAATTCAACGCTGTATCGAATATTCCAAATCCATTCAACTCGACATCATCCCTCGGCTTCAAAAAAATAAAAATATCGATCCCCCATGGTTTCTCAATAGTTCATCTTTCGTCCCTGAATTAACAGAATTCCCCAAACAATCAACAGACGCTTCAATATACCGCAAGCTATTTGCTGAGCACACAACAAATTTCCTCGACAAAAATTGGAAAATCTTGTACACGGATGGCTCCGAAATGAAGGAGAACGCCACTTTTGCCGTAGTACATCACAATGGGAGTACAATCTCAACTGGACACCTTGCCAAACATTCCTCAGTTTTTACTGCCGAAACATTAGCTATTAAAATCGCTACAGATTTTGCCACACAAAACACAGGAAAATACCTAATTTGCACGGACAGTAAATCCTCATTTGATGCCATTCGTAACATCAATAATAATAGCGAACTTATCAGGAACATAAGGAATACATGCATTAGACACCCCCGAAAAATCAAAATCATGTGGGTCCCTGGGCACACAGGTATAGAAGGAAACGAATTCGCAGATAAAGCAGCAAAATAATCAAATAAATCACCCTGCTATACCTTCTACACAGCCGAAAACACAGATCTACATCATGCATTAAAAAAATATATCAACACACAGCAGAGTCTTAGACGATCTTCATATAACCACCGATATACAAATTGTAATACCGGACGCCAGCAAACTAAACTGTTTGTGCGACTACGAGTTGGTCATACGATATTCTCTCACCAACACCTACTAAATGGTAGCACCTCAACAGGATGCCTAGTTTGCAATGGACCAGCCACTATAGAGCACATTCTAAATGAATGCCCAATATTCAACAAAATTAGAAATGACATTTTTGGAGACAAAACACCTACAAATTTACTAAAAGAAATTAATTATAGCAATATATCAGCAATAGAACATTATTTTAAATCAGCTAACCTAATAAAATATATATAAAAATTACGTACATATATGTATATATGTATATGCATATGCGTGTATGCGTGTGGGTTGTATGTTGTGTGCATGCGTTTGTATGTATGTATGTACATATATATAAGTAAATCAGCGTCGAAAGCCCTGGCAGCTAGTACTCTTATTTAAAATTAGTTATAATAATTAATTATTGTAATTAATTATAGTAATAATAATAATAGATATTGCGTTCGTGGGAAATCGAACGGCAGCAAACTTCCAGAATAAGTCACGTAAATTCGGGGATAAGAATACGTTTACTTCGTGTTATCCCAGTCACAATCGATAGCGGAATTATGCAATACCTTGATACCCATTCTTGTACCATGAACCAAAGCTTCCTTTCCATTTTAATTTCTTATCAAGAAAACAAAGTAGTTGACTTGCAATATCAATTTATGTGGTGGTAGACCACTGTCATCAAGGAATTTCAAAATTACACTGGATAATTATTGACGCCCGCCTCATTGTCGCAATTTATTTTGTCGTGGCTATAATAACCTTTTTCTTTTCCAGGCATTCGGGTGAGAAAATCTCGGTTTATGAAAGCACAATATTCATTGTTAGGTGGTAAAACAACGGAACTGAAAATGCGATCTGATAAAATACTTTCCGCAATATTCCCAAATACGTCATGAATAATGTGGCAACCCGTATCTCGGCTGACAGATGTCTGATCAAGAACAGCGGGGAATAAGAAAGTAGTGTGTGATATTGTGAGATGCACCGAACGGTAGCACAATAATTAAAGTATTAAATAAATATTAAATAAAAGCCTAAAGTAAAAGATGCAATAATTTGTGTTGTTAATTGGAAATCCATCAGGTTGTTACAAATAACATTACTTTTAATTCCAACTAAGTGTTGCGGTACTTCGATCACATTTCGACCCAATTTTGCGAAATCTCTTTCTTCGCCATTACTTATAATTTACAAAAATTCAACAAATTCGACTTCTGGTCTGGCCCACATATTTTGGGTCACATGATGGAACGAAGCAACCCCATTCCAAACAGTTGATTTGAAACAATTTTTGTCTTTTCACATTTCGCAATATTTGCAGCGTTGCTTTTGCTCATTAGCTTCTAAATGTCTTGGCCAATGAGCATTTTTATCATATCGAATTCCATCACTAGGTTTGGAACCTCTGCTTTTCTTCCCTATTACTCCGGTAGATAAATCGGGTATACGAGAGTTTGGTGCGGATGACGATGGTCCGAACGTTAAGTTCCTTTCTACATTTGATGATTCCATCAGCTATTTCTGCTCGGAAATTCACAAGAGACTTCTCCTTTCTTACATTGTTCTGTTTCATGTGCCGTTTATAGCGTAGCCATGCATTGACCACACACTTGCCGACTATATTGAACAAAATTCTGAGTTAATAACGCTTCACTGTGAAGTTTATTCGATAGAGCGCCACTAGCATATCCTGCAAATCGACTCCTTCCATATGAGTGCTGTAAACTGTGACAATATCGGGTCTCATTACATCAATATACTTTTCATCAACCACACTCCAACGACTTACTGTATCTAGCGGTTCTACGCCCTTGAGTGAATACATAATATGAACAACTTTAGTATCGCTTTACTGTCCACGCGATGATCAAATGAGCCTCTACCATGCTTCTTTAGATCTATATCACATTTCAGAGTGCAGTTTGGGATCCTATTAGATCTGACTGTTCCTATAGCAGAAATACCTTTTTCCTTTAGATAAGCGAACAAATTTGGCGATATAAAAATGTTGACACAGTATACTTTATAATTCTCATTCAGAGGTAAATTATTACAGAGTCGAAGTACGATGTCACCACTAAAACCCAATTCTGGGTTTATCACCATTGTGCCTTTCCCATCATATAATTCAGTCATAAAAGATGGCACTGCATCCAGCTCCGGTAAACATTTTAAATCCCCATTTATGAGGCTTATTCGGTACAAATTGTTTCAGTGAGGAGCGTTCCTTGAAAGGGATCATGATGTCATCAACCGAGTTGTATTCTTCTGGTTCGATTTTGCCTAAGTTTCATTTAATTGCATCAATGAATGGTTTAACTTTGAATAATTTTACATAATCGGGACTACCACGCGACGTTATTCCAGAATTGTCATTGAGATGTATACAATTTCGGAGTTTGTCGAAACGGTTGCGAGACATTACATCTGCAATTGGAGGATATCTTGTTGCATGTGCCAAGTACACTCTATAACTTGGCATTTTAACAATTCCATGTATGTATGTGCGTTCCTAAAAACTGTTCAATTTCGTTTTCACCGTGTCTGATAAATCCCCCCTAAGAGTGGAGAGGTGTCTTTAACTGCTGCTTCTGTCCATCCAACATGTGTCATGATAACTGAAAATGAACTTTAAAAATGTGAATTTTGTTTCATTTTCCTGTGGAAAAGATATGATTTTACATAGCAGATTATTTCTCAAATAATGTCTATATTGCATATAATTTCTGCGAATGAAGTTGCTGAATCGACTATATACACTTCAAATAATTCACTGATAGTTTTTGTCCGCTCAAAATCACATAATAGAGATAATATGGTGCTTTCTAAAACGACTATGAGGACAGACGTTATTTTAAAGGGCTGTAACTGCCAAAAATGATCCGCTGAGGTTAATTGTCGTTTTCTTTCCTATTTAACATTTGTAAGCCACCTAGTAACTCAAAGCCGCAGTGTGGAATGGAGTGCTGCTATCTGTTTATTAATAGCAGCATATTTGTATAAGGATGCCAAATGGCATCAATGGGCTGGAAAGGGTTAACAATTTTGCAGTTCCCTGTTTTGAAACTTAACGAATATTCTCCAATTTTGTCCTTTATATCCATAACTCTAACTTTTATTATATATAAAGTATTCAATTTTAAATTTATTAATAACTAACATTTCCAATGTTAAACAGTAATTTATCTTTTTCTTCCATGGGACTATTAAATAATGTAGTAATTAATTTATTATGTTCCATTTTATTAATTAGAATATACAATTGTCGACTTCACTTAAACGTCACAGCTGTTAATTGTAAAAAAAAAACTTGAAATTATGCACTCTTACTACATTTTCCTGTTCTGGTCTTAACACTGCGGCCACACGTGCAATTTATTGTCCATTAAAATAAATAAAATAAGAAATAAAAATAACAATAAATTTAATTTCTTCCTTTTTTATTTGTTGACAGATTTTTTAATATTTAATCTGGCTTTTCCGTTATTTTACACTTAATACTTAGTACCCACACGTAACAATTGACAGATAATTGAAAGCCGCATTGATTCTCCGCTGGAACATAAATTGATAATCAAGTCGACGGTCAAGTACTAAAAGTATGTATGAGTAAGAAATTGAACGTGTGGCCGCAGTGTAAAGGTCAAATAGTTGAACTGAAAATTACGGAAATGAACTCGGACTTCACTAGCTCAGAGAACAGGCGCATTGATTTGTTACATGTGCCTGTGTTTCTAAGGACATCAAAATATGCATTTTCTGTGACGTTTGCGAAATTTTAAGTATTAGGAATATACATATGTCGAGTGTCATGCTTTTCAACAAAAATATATATGTGTAAAAAAAATTACATTCATAAAACAAAACTTTTGTAAATTATCTTACTGTGCATCGGTCAAATTCTGCAATTTGCGGTGTTTTGTTCGAATATAAAATGCTCCACGTTTTTATTTTTAGTAAATCTTGGATTCATTTTCCTTGAGAGCTTATTATGTTATTAAGTCAAATACTCATTTTAAGTCACGACAACAAAGTAATTAATTGCTTAAAATTCCTCAAAGCCATACCACAATATACGTTAAAAAACAAGCTAACAATATATTGAAATCACAAAATACTTTCAAGAAACCTTGCATATTCGCTTCCACCTTGTTTTATAAAACCCTATATTCATTGTAAAATATTGTACACCCATTGCACAGATATTTAAGTTGGCTTTGCTATAGGATCACCCTGCATTGATGTCAACAAATTGTTTGCAATTGTTTGGAGGTTTAAGTTATATTATTAATAAATTGAATTGAAATAATGATTTGTTATTTTAGATTGACACAATGGAAAGCTCGATAAGTGACTTTCACATAAAACATGAGGAATCCGATATAGACTTGTATTCACCAACAGTTATAGCAGCGAAAATTTATACTATTGAAGAACAAGCGGATCGGAAGGATGTACTGGGTCCGAGGACTATACCATTATGTGAACCTAAGGACGAAGTTCCAAGAGAAAACGGCATGGACACTAATCAACCGCAGTCCGGAGAGGATGAAGGCGACATTTACGAAGACTTCTTCTTTATGAAAGAAGAATTTGAGGAACCAAGCAGTAGTAACAGTGAGTTTATTGATGAAGCATATGGAGAGGACACTGCAAAAGACTACTTGAGCAGCGGCTCCAAAAATATATCGGGTTTAGTAGATGCGAATCAGAAAGATAGTCCTCTTCTCAATCAAATTATGTTGTGTCCATATTGTGGCATAGAATTTGGAAATTGTTCAGATTGGCGACATCATTTGAACGATATTCATGAGTTTAACGAATTCGAGAGTCTGAACGTGGAGTATATTAATGGAAAAAAAGCTAAATGTAAGGAGTGCAGTTTGAAAATGGGTAAACAGATGCAAACTTTGGAAAACCACAAAATAACCCATCTGCCGTTTAAAAGATATATAAAATGCAAATTGTGTGAGAAATTGTTTGCAAGAGTTAAAAACCATATTCAGCATTTTAAAATGATTCATAACGTAGAATATGAAAAAAGAAATCCAAAGAAAATTCCTTGTGAAAGTAATGTAATTCTTAGCTGTCCATATTGTGGAAAAGAATATGAAAAGTATTCCGAGTGGCGACAGCATATGAAGGCTATTCATGATTTTAATAAATTCGAAAGTCTGAATATGGAGAATATTAGCGACGATAAGGCCAAATGTAGAGAGTGCAATACGGAAATGAGAAACAAAATCCCCAATTTACAATTCCACAGAATAACCCATCTACCACACAAAAAATATGTTAAATGCAAGCTATGTAAAAAAACGTTTACAAGTGGTAGAATCCATAAGCAACATTTGGAACGATATCATAGCGTTATTGAATCAAAAGAAAGCACACGGGCATCAAATCATATTGCTTGGCAACTTAATGCAACTCTTATCTGTCCTCTTTGTGGCATCGAAATTGCACATTACTTTGAGTGGCTGGAGCATATCAATAGCATTCATGAACTTAATAAACGCGAAAAATTAAATATGGAATTTTTTGATGAGAACAGGGCAAGATGTAAGGAATGTGAAAAGGAAATGAGTAGTGGCAAAAGTTGGACCTTACTGCAGCACAGGATTAGACATCTACCATACCAGGAGTTTATTAGATGCAAATTATGTCTTTCAAATTTTTCACATTTTCCAACTTTCACAACTCATATTAAGAAATCGCATATAAACCAACCGCAGGCCGATACGAATAGCATTTCCAGTACATTTGAAAGCAATACTACAAACAATCCCATTGTTCTCTGTCCCTATTGTGGGGAAGAATTTCCGAATTTTTGCGTATGGCGGCAACATCTCAATAGCGTTCATGAATTTGAAAAGCCAGAGAAATTGAATATGGAAAATTTGGGTAACAATAAAGCAAAATGTAAAGAATGTGACATGGAAATGAGTTACAGCAGAAGGAGGACTTTGGAGCAGCACAGAATTAGACATTTACCATTCTACCAGTACATTAAATGCAAATTATGCGGGATGAATTTTGCACATATCGGAAATTTCACCATTCATTTTTCGAATATCCATAAAAACAAACCCCTTCCTGAAAAAAATAGCGTTTCCACTATATTTGAAAACGGTACAAACATTCCAATCCTGCTCTGTCCGTTTTGTGGTGAAGAATCTCGACTTTATTCGGATTGGCGGCAACATATCAATTCCATTCATGAATTCAAAAACCCAGCAATTTTGAACATGGAATTTTTTGATGACAATAGGGCAAAATGTAAAGAATGCGACATGGAAATGAGTTGCAACAGAACGTGGACTTTGGAGCAGCACAGAATTAAGCATCTACCATTCTGCCAGTACATTAAATGCAAATTATGCGCTACAAAATTTACAAATGTTATGAATTTCAAAAATCATACTAAGAGGATGCACAAAAACTAAACCCTTTCAGGTACAAATTTCACCTCCTCCAATGTCTTTGAAAACACAACAGTACCTTCACCATCAGCCCCAACTATGGGTCAGAATATTTAAATTCATATCGCATGCTACAGCGACACCTCATGATGATAATCATGAATTTAAGAAATGCAACACTTTCAACACTCGCGAATACCTGAGTGCGTGCTCAAATGCAGTATGTTAAGGACAGCAACGTCAACTGTACATAAGGACCGAGGAAGCGAAAGGGATCCACTTGTCGGTTATATCTCTTATGAAATTAAACCCAGTCGAAAGTTTCAATTCCACCTTCACCTTTGATATGCATTAGGTTAATGGAACAGTCGTCAATAGCTGAGTTCCCATCATAATTCATCCATCAATTCGAAATGGTAGAGAGGATATGTCGAGAGTAGTTGAGAGATTAGAGTGATCATCTCGCATTATGCCATATCGTTTGTTTAATTTGGTTCCTTATATTCCTGCGCCCCAGGCCAATGTTAAATTCCTCAGAACCATTTGTGTGTAAATGTGTTAATAATTCAAGCGAAGCGGAAAAAACATAGTAAAGAGGTCAATAGTGATGAAATATGTGCATTGCTTCGGAAAATGTTTAAGAAATCTTATTTAATTGACAGACCCAAAGTTGGGCACTCACTGTGTAACCAGCCTCAGAAATGCACACCATCCAACAAATAATTTCCACAAGCAAAGGTGTCATGGCATCTGAGTTATGTGAATTAATTGAACTAAATTTAGTGAGAAATTATTTTTAGTTATTAATTATTTCGACTTTTATAATTGTGAGGAATCAGCAGTGGTATTCTGGAAACATTATTAGTATATAATTTATAAAGTATAATTAACAAAATGATATGAGAGCTCAGAACGATCGTTTTTGCTTCTGTGTAAAATATCCGACGGCTATAACATAAAATTGGAGCCGATCTAATCTCATATCACTTTATATATAACTAAGCTAACATTATAGTATAAAAAAGGAGATCATGAGTAAATAGCCTTATTTTGAATGTTAAATTGTAAAATTATAAGTATGAAATAAGAATAAAGCACACAAATTGTTAGTGGCATCTCTTGTACTTAAACTAGATAGTAAATATTGAATTTTTGAATATTTTGATGGTTATTGCAACATATTTTCTGAATCTACATTTTTTATCAAGTCTTGATTTGCATTCTGTTGATAAATGGTCAGTTATTGATGATGTGGGCTGTTTCTATACCGATTAGTTGGTTTACTAATCGGTTGCCGATTCCTTGGGTGCAATACCGAAGGATCGTGATGATGACTTCAAGTGCAATACTGAAGTCTGATATCTCTTTGGGTACAGTACCGAAAGAGTGTTGTGGATAATCAAGTATTAATTTTGAATTAGCCTTGTGGTTGAAAGTGGCGACAAAGAAAACACTGTTGAATGGTTGACTTCAAAAGTATATCTCGCTTTTTATTTATTAATTGATTCAATTTATATTATAATTTTGATTATGCTACAGAATTAAATATATTTGTGGTGTCGGCAATTATGTGCAAGGCACCAGCGTTTGTGCATACTTAGGGCAAATTAATACTTTAGACCGCACGTGTACGGAAATGCTGATGAGGCTTCACACGCTGTATATCCGTTCGTCGGGTGTACTGCTTATTCAGCGTTCAAGAGCGGGCATTGGTAATGGGAATTGCTGATTGGAATTTTGCGTTGGAGCAGGTACAAACATGGGCAATTGGGGGCATCTCTGTGCCAAAGGAGGCACATAAGAATAATAATTAAATTATTACAAACTAATTTAGGAGTTACCGTCAGTTAATATTATTATTGTTACTTGACATATAAGAGCTTTATTATTTTACAACGAAAGAGGAATACTAGCTTGCGAAGGCCATCAGCGCGTTTATACTAATTGATATAATAATGATAAGATTAATCCTTTCTTTACGAAGGTAACTTTATTAATGATTTTAGGCAGTACATGATGCTTAAAACTAAGTACACAATGAAAAGCTTAAGAACTAGCAATTAAATTACAAGAAGGAACCAAGCAAAAGGAATGTAAAGATAGAGAGTCCAAAATAGAACAGGTCAATTGGTTAAAGAGCAAATAAAGAGAGTGGAAGGAGGGATGGGAGAGGATAAGTAGTTTTATGAGAGTTACAGTAAGTATTGTAGGTAGTGGGAATGTTGATATGTAACTATATATATATAAATGGAAAGTTACCCGCCCATGGTTGGCAAGCATCAGTTGAATAATTCTTGTTTTATTATTAGTCTTTCAGGTTGTGGATCATCTCCGATAGGTATTTACGAACTCTGCCAATTCAAAAATGATTCCCACTTACATTTAAAATGTAGCTGCTCTAGGATGTATTTTGTGATTTTGTAAACTGTTCCACCTTTCCGCGTTCTTTATATTGCTCCTTTTGACTTTTCCACACTGGTGGCCTTCAAGAACTTAAAATCATTAAAATGACTTCGACTTCGGAAGAAATTTAAAAAGTCTATAAAACCCAAGTTAATGGAGTAGCATTCTATTTTCAAATGCGTATTTGCTCTGGAAATGGTTCGTTTTTATGAATCTTATGAAAATGTCTAACAAAGTCATAATCAATAAATCAATAATGACAAAACTCAATTAACATAATTTACACTTAAAACACCGATTGTAAATCATGCAAGCTCGAAGGCCTCATTTTCTTGTCACACTGCAGACATTTGGCCACATTTGCCGCCATAAAATTCCATGTTGAAACTTTCACGCTTTCTGAATTCATGAATGCAATTGACATGCTTGCGCCACTCCTTGGATCCTGGAAACTCTTTGCCACAAAATGGGCTGAGAAAAATTGCATTGCAGGTATGAAAATGGATGATCTCTCTTTTCGATGAATTTTGATCTTCTATGTAATGAGTTTCATCGAAATGCATCTTTTGAGTTTTAATACAATTAAAAACTTTTCCACAGAATTTGCATTTAATATACCGCTTATACGGCAGGCGAGTTATTTTGTGGTTTTGCATACGAACCAAGTGCGGTTTGTCCAATGCAAAATAATATTGCTTACATTTGACCTTATTCTTGCCAACATACTCCATGCCTAGATTCTCGAATTTTTTAAATTCATGTGTTGAATTGAGATGTTGACGCCAGTTTGAAGATTATGGAAATTGGAGGCGTTGAATTCCTTGGAGAGTCTGTACTGTCCACCACATACTTCACATTATGAATCGCTTGCACATGCTGCTTTTACATTGTGCAATCTGGAAAAGGACGTTCACATAATGTGCATTTAACATGTCTTTGGACAATAGACGAGTTATTTTGTGGCTTTGCATATTCCGCAGTGTTCGGTAATTCCATATCGCACTGCTTGCATTTGACTTTCTTGTCGCTAATAATCTGCATATTCAATCTCCGCACTTTTTTAAACTCATGCATACCATTCAAATGCTGTCCCCACTCAAAATAACTTTCAAATTCTATGCCACCAAATGGACTTTTCGATCCTGTTCCAAGCCATTTTCTTCAGCATACTCTTTTTTAGGTGTGCTCCTGCTACGGATTAGTTTAGTATAGTCGATGCCAATATTACTACCAATAAACTCACAGTCACTTCATCGTCTCGATACTTTTGTTCATTAATGGCATTCTCATATTCTCTGAGTACCTTCTCTTGTCCGCAGAGATGTGGGTTGCTAGGATAAAGAACATTTTTCTGATCCGCCTGTTCTGCAATAGAATATATTTTCGACGCTATAACTGTGGGGGAACCTACATATGTATGTTTTCATCCGCTTCCTCTTGTTTTATGTGAAAGTCACTTAAGGAGTTATCCTTTTTGTAATTCTAAAATTTCAATTCATGTTTACAATTTATTAAAATTAAGAATAAAATATAAACCTCCAAGCAAGCAAATATCAGGTCGCAGTGAGAACATAGATTAATATATGGTAAGAAGCTGGTCACAATTCTACAACAAATCTACACCAACAACAATTTCCGTAAGTTGAAAGATGAAAACAGCTGTCGCTTTTGACAACCTCAAATTCAAATTTGATTTGAACAGGGAGCACGATTTGAGTTTGAATTTAGAATTTGGGATTTGGCGATTTTGGAAGTGAGATTTAAATAAAACCTAATAAATGTACCAAAGCATATGAGATTTTCGGAAAATGTCATCCAGGTCTCTTCTGCGTCCACTATTTCTGCAAAATTAAATTATGTGGAATTGTGGAAATGTTCGAACAGTGTCAAGTGAGAGCGAAATATTGCGTGGTAGTGGATCAATGAAACAAGTGGCCCGACTACTCCCGCTGGACACCATTTTGGTGTGGGATGTTGAGAAGCGCGAAACAGTATGTAAATGTGCGAACTATGGCACAAAAGCCAATTGAGGCTTCCGGCCGGTCGACAGTTTGTGTACGACGTATGTTTTATTGTATAAGTTAGCGACACACACGTGTCGGCAAAACGCAACCACTTAACCCGACAACAATAAGTACAACATACTAAGGAAGTACAACACGCCATCCAACAAAGAACAACATCAAATTCCAATCATTGAACAGACGCAAATTCTAATTCTTATTAAGACTATTATTTAAATTATTTCAATTCTTATGAAAATCTTCAAATTCATGTTTACTTGAATTCCCATGAAAATGATCCAATCATGTTGAGTTCAATTCTTATGAAAATCTTTAAATTCATATTAATTTGAATTCGTATTAAAAACATGCTTGCTTCATTTCTCATGAAATTCAGTACTAAAGTAGCGATATTTTAAGATATAAATACATGTAAACTAAAATTTTGATTCATTCTAAAACAAATTGTGAGGTCGAATGGTGGCTCTCTTTTCCAGTACATAACTCGCGCATATTGTGTTATTAAGCAAACTGCTTTGTATTAAACTATTAACTGAAAATTAAAATAAACTTGTAATTCGCGCATATTGTGTTATTAAGCAAACTGCTATTAACTAAAAACTGTGAAATAAAATACAACAACCTGTACTTTCTACGTGTCATTTATTTCAGAATTAACTAGCTGTGGAAGAATTGTTGCTGCTCTCCCGGTCTCCAGTTGCTGTATTGCTGCTGCGTTCTAGATAGCTGACCAACTATAATTGCCAACGACCATACCACGTTGAATACATCGGTTATCGCCCGATCGCCGACAAGCGGCGCTAGGCGGTTGGTTGCAGCAACAGTGTCGCGAAAGGTTCGCACTATAAAATCAGTGCGCTCTCTAATAGCACACCCTTCCCATAACGAAAGATCCCACATAGTGGCATCGAATTATAGGAAGGAGGGTTGTGCCGTCCGTCCGACTTGTAACCGGCATATAGTGTCGATTCCATAAAATAAACATACCAAGTTAGTCGTAGCGTTTGGAGTACGGTACATCTGTATACCGAACCTAACAGGCTCCTAACGAAGTATTTAACTTATACGTTCGCTTCTGGTAAGGGGGCCAAGTGATAGTGGGCGGCCGCCAGCGGCAGTGAATAGCAATATGCAAGTTAAGTATCTCCTGCATCTAAAATTATAAAAATATTTAATTTGTTTTAATATTATTTTATTATTATTAAGGTCCTGCTCCTTCGAGCTCCTGTCAATTGAAAGACGCGAGCTCTCGTACTCGGGTTATTTTTATACGTTTTCACCGCCGACAATCGCATGGTGACTGCGCTTCGAAGCGGCATTGCGCGACAGCGTTTCACGGCTGGGTTTGGCGGCACCGACATACAACACGTCTCGCCAATTCCTCCGGCACCGAGAACCCTCACCGTCTACCGTATCTACGCGTAGCGGCTGTGCCGCTCTTTTCGTGTGTTTTCTCGCGTACCGAGAACCAGCACCGTCTATCGTGCCCCTGCGCAGCGGATGGCAGCAGACGCTGTTGCAGTGTATTTCGTACAATGCTTTGTACCGCTGCGCAAGCGCACGGCGCCAACGACATGCAACACGTGTGTTGCTAACTTATACGTTTGCTTCTGGTAAGGGGACCAAGTGATAGTGAATTATAGAAGATGCTTGGGCAAAGGTGTGCAATGCTTTTAAAGCAATGGTTTTCTTCTAAAAGAGTAAAAAAATTTTAAATATATTTATTTTTTTAGGAATAGCAGACAGTTGATCTACGTAGGACGAATATATTCAATACATTTTTGCAACTTAACGCAAATCCGGCATCCAAATAAAACGATGTATTAGGAACATACATCAAGTGCCATATCCATTTGTGAAATTAACCCCCAACAGACGGAGCAACCATTTGGTATAATTGCAAGTTTTTGGTCAGCTTCATTTAGTTTGATAATTATAACTATTTTACACAGAAGCGCACCAGCACACTGCCAAGACGCATTCAAACAGGAGCCCTGTAATTACTGCGCATACAAACAGAGCAGCACCACCAACTGCCACTGTCAATGTAAGCAGCGGCGCAACAAAACAACAAGGATTAGAACATATATTTATACTACCATATATTTATATTTATATATGTGCATACACACATATATTTATATACAAAAGTAACGACTGTGATTTCTTGGTCCTGCAATAGGGGCATTTCTCATGAAGTATTAAATTTTTATTTTAGAAGATTGTATGAAAAAATAATAAGATTGCACTTAGATAAGGCCGAAAACCCTAGTCGTTAGTGCCTTAGTTTTAAGTTTATTTTATAATTGTATTATGTAATAAACTGTTTAATAATAATAATAATAATAAATGTTTATTTTAATTTCTTTTTGTTTACAAAACTAGAATAAACAAACAGAAGCGACGCAGAACAAAATGAGCAAAAACAAATAAAAAGAAGACCAATTGTCTCTGCTTGCGAGAATTTATCGATGAAGACTACAACAACCCTCCACTCTGTGTACTTAGGGAACAAATTAACAAAGAACAGCACAATACATATTTATTGGAACCGATGAAAGAAGTTCCCAATGAACAGCCCAATCCAAAGTGAACAAAACTGGCGACAGGCAGATTCTTCATAGTATTAATGACAAGGGCAAAACAAAAAAGGGTAAATCGTATATAAGACAGAAAGATATTGAGAAAAACAAAATTACATTGTGTCCATTTTGCGGAAAAGAGCATCGAAGAAATGAGAAAAAAGATGCACAATTTGCAAAAACACAAAATGACTCATCTCAAATACAAACAGTTTATTAAATGCAAGCTATGTGAGAGATTGTTTGCAAGTAATACAATCCACAAGCGGCACTTGGAACGCAAGCATAGCATTGTTCACATAGAAGATACCAAAGATTCCTCAAATAGTGTTGCTTGTCAGACCAATATAACGCTTATCTGTCCATTTTGTGGCATAGAATTCGCAAATTTCTTTGAGTGGCAGCAACATACCAATGATATTCATGAATTTAATAAACGCGACAAATTAAACGTGGAATTCTTCAATGACCACACGACCAAATGCAGGGAATGTGACGTTAAAATAAATTCTACCAGAACCTGGACTTTACAGCAGCACAAAATAACTCACCTGCCACATGACCATTATATTAAATGCAAATTATGCGTATCTAAATTCAAACATGTCTCAAAATTCACAAGCCACTTTAAGAAGATGCACAAAGACCTCCCGATTTTAGATAAGAAAACCGTCTTCAATGCCTTCGAAAACCGCACAAACAATCCAATTATTCTCTGTCCCTTTTGTGGAGTAGAATTGTTAAATTACTTTCGCTGGCGCAGGCACCTTAATTCTGAGCATGCATTCAATAAACGGGAAACTTTGAACATGGAGTATGTCAGCGAGACTAAGGTCAAATGTAAGCAGTGCTACATGGTAATAGCCACAAAGTTGAACAGTCTGCAAATTCACAAAATAAAACATCTGCCGTTTAAACAGTATTTCAAATGTAAGATATGTGCGCAACTTTTTACATTTGCTAGTATCCATAAGAAACACATGGAAGTAAAGCATAAAGATAATGTGCCAAAATATTAATAATAAATTGCATTCGATAGAAAGATCTCTGTAAAGGACTGTGGCTCGTCCTCAATACCCTTACAATCTAATCATTAGTGTTTACTTAATCTTAATTTAGTGCGGAAATATTCCCTCAATTAATGGATCTTTGAAAATATAATTAACTCAATATATCCCCGATCTACTACTTCTTAATATACCTTACGCAATCATCAATTATCATCTGCAAAGGTTTGTCATAATGTGTACTAGCAACTAAGGCTCTCGATTCGAGTGGAAAAAGAACGAGGAAGAAGCATTTCGATAGCATGCCCGGGGCTGGGTGGGAACCCATCACACCAAAACTGCGAGCTAGCCTGCCTACCAAGGATTACCATACCATTCACCAAAATATCTAATATACAATTTAAAATAAAAGCATAGTCATCACTTCCTATGTTTTTATATATTGAAAGGAGCTGGTGTAATGGTGGTTCCTCTTTTCTGTTGTCTTGCGCTGGTTAATTTGGGGTATAGTCTGTGCACAACTACAACGCCACACCTTGCAGACCCACGACTATGGTATTCATGGCGCTTGACTACAGTTTTGGCAAAGAGTATATTTCTGCGGATCGTTGGCAGTTAAAATGCAATCTACGTTGGTAGTAGATCGGCTTAGGGCCCGTGGGATTTCGTGTAGCGCACCCTTACCTGTACTTTGCAACGGAAACAGGTTGATGTCCTGGCCCCGCAGGTGTTCTTTAGTTTGGCCTTGCGATTTATTTAACAGTCATAGTGAAAGCAGGGATAATTGGATATTGCGGTCGTGGGAAATGGAACGGCGGTGGTGGTAGACCACTGGACTTCAAGGAATTTGAAAATTCCACTGGATAGGGGGAGCACTGGCTCTGATCGAAGCTAATTTATTTCCGTTATGCAGCAACACACATTTCAAACTTTTTTGAGCTATCTGTGAAGAGACGCCAGTCTTTTGGTTGGTGTGCTGGAAGGCCCATTAAATTTAAAAGCCCAGAAATATCACTACTATATACGATATTATCCGTCACGTGAAAATATGGAAGAATGTCGCGCTCTCTAGTTCGATAAGATGTTATTGATACGCCAGGCTGAGGGCAATGTTTTTATTTTGGTCTTGACGCAAGAAGCTCAGCTGCGTTCTTAGATAGATTTAAATCTCAAATCAAGTCGCTTAGCTCGCCCTGCGAAAAATCTTGAAGTGTAGGACTGCATCCTTTGAGTTCACTTTCACTATTGCTTTTACTCTGAGTATCTAACATTTCAACATCATCACAGTAATCGTCTGATAAGGAAGTAAATACCGGTATTAGCAAATCTTCACTAAGCAGCGTTGGTGGCTTAGCGGAAGGTACGTTTGGATAAATCCAGGAGCGTTTTTTGTATCGGTTCATACCGTTTACATTCACAGCATAAAGGTAGCAACCTTGGCTCTGTTCATGTCATCGGTATTCCAAACGGAAGCTATTTTCGTCCTCTTTGACTGCAATATCGAAGTGGCTCCACACAAGTTTTACAAATTTTATGGGGGCCCCACATTTGTCTTCTTTTCCAAAATATGCCGGATAACTTTGTTTTACAAAATCATTTATGTTCCTTATTATGTTATTTAAAACAAGAACTCATACTTTTTGTGGCAATAATGTCCAATAAATTAAAAATGTATTTTTTAAGTTTCACTCTTTCAATTTTGAAGTTTTACTATTTCACTCTCCTTTTCTCTCCCGTTTTTTTTATTGAAAATTACCACTGCTTCAGTAGTTTTTTGCGAACGAAATTAGAGGGTTTTAGAGGACGTATTTTAGGTTTTTATGTTCAGTCATCAATCAAACTATTTTAGGTTTTAGAGGATCCTCAAAGATGTTCTATGTTCAGTTATCATTCAAACTATGTAGTGAAGACAAGTAGGTAGGTAGGTAGGTATTGCAGCCCCCAAAGGGCGCACTTAGGCCACAATGGACCCTTTGTGATACTGCATGAGACACAAGTCTCAAACCTTTTCAAAGGTCCAGCCACTTAGAACTTTTAATGAAGCAATTGATGGAGCTTATCTTCATATTTGGAATATCTCCCAAAGAGTCCAGAGAGTGCTTACCCAGGTAATTGCGCCTCTCTTTAGACAATGCTGGACAGTTGCATAACAGGTGTTCCATATACTCTTATTTCTCCTCGTCCATGCAACTGCAGCAGAAGTCGTTAGAGGCAATCCCCAGCCAACTGCCATGAGTACCCAGGGTTCAGTATCCCGATAGGACACTAACTACGGAACCTATTCGTCTATTTAGAGGTAGTAAATGGTTTGCGCGCTTGACATTTTTTCCGGCCAGGTTTGTCTAGCTATTTTGCTTCCTGTACCTTCAGACGAGAGCCTACCCGCTGTGCCCATATTGTAATAATTAAGAGCTTACTTGTGGCAATAGGAATACCGAGATTTAACTTATCCGGTTTAATGGGTATGGTAGTACCCTCTCGGGCAAATTCACCCGCTTTACAGTTCTCTAGAATCCCTGTGGCCGGGAACCCAGATGCACAGGAGTCTGCTTAGCTATCTCGTCCAAAGATTTGCGGCAGCTCTTAATGGCTTTTGAGCCGAATCCAGGGGGCGTAAAGCCGCTTGGCTGTCAGATAGAATGCAAATATCTTGTCCAGATATCTTCTTCTGATCATCGATTATCATGTCCCGTATCTTATTCATTTAATTAATTTTTCAACTCTTCGGTTTTATTATACAAGGAGCATTCCAAGGAAAACAGGTCTTTATTAAAATATGTTATTTTGAGTGACGCCAATTACATGCATCAGAAAGGCAGATCCCTCACTGATGTGTCATGACATGTCATTGGAACTAATAGAAGCGGAGTTATTGCGTCTGAAGTGATAGTATGTTTGTATCTTCGGTCCAAAAATGAGCCTCGAACAAAGAGGTAATATTCAGTTTTGTTTTAAACTCGATAAAACTTTTGCTGAAAGGTTTGAATTGATGAATCAAGTTAATAGTGATCATACTTTATCCTCTGGCAGAGTTCATGAGTGGTATACGCTGTATAAAAACCACCGTGAGGATATAAACCATGAGCAACATGTTGGCGAAACGAAATACGTGATCACTGAAGATTCCATCGAAACCGTGCGAGAATTCATCAAGATCAGCCAAAATCTTCATAGAAATTCATGGAATTCGAATTGAGCATCTCAAAAACATCAATTTAACGCATTTGAACCGAAGATTTGAGCTACCGAAAAGTGTTTGCACGGTTTGCTCTGCTTAAGTTGATTGATGTCCAAAAATTGCTTAGAATTCAATAATCGAAAAAAAGACAACAGCTGCCTTTGCAACATTGTGACTGGTGATGAAACGTGGTGTTCTCAATAATAGTATGATCCAGAAACCAAGCCCAAAGTGCCGACTGGAAAGCGCCATAGTTGTCAAAACCCAAAAAATCTCGTTTCGAAAAGACGAAAGTGAACACAATGTTGATTTGCTTTTACGATTCCAAAGAGATGCATCCAAGGAGATGCATCTACTGGGCCAAACCGGTAATGCACAGCCCTATCCTGGCGTTTTGAAGCGTTGCATCGTATTCGTCGTATTCGGCAGGAATATCTCGTAGAAGGAAGATCACGCTTGCTGTACGATAATGCGCCATCTCATCGATCGGCATTTGTGGCCGAGTTTTTGACTAAAAATCGAATTTTAACGGTCAACCATTTCCCGTAGTCACCTGTTTTGCACCTTGCTACTTTTACATTTTCAGAAAAATCCATTTACCGGTGAAAGAAACGTACTTTGTGGAGCTAGAATCTATTCAAAAGGCTTGTACCGACAACCTGAAGGACATCCAACCGACGATCTAAAAGACTAATTCGACATGCTTTCAGACCGTGGAAATCGCTGTATTGAATCGGAAGGGAACTATGTTGAATAAGAAAATCGGTTTGCCAAAGGAACTGTTTGCTATTCTTATTTATAAAAAGTCCTGTTTACTTTAGAATGTTCCTTGTAATTCATCAGAGGAGTTGTCAATTTTCCTTCCTGGTTCCCAGAACAATGAAAGTTCTGATTTTCTTTGGAAGTGTTGTTAGGATTCAAAATACATACGATGATGATTCTTGATATATCCTAAATTGAATAGGCTGTGGCTATTCTAATACCATTAATACCCATGGTATAGTTGTTTTCAGTTAGTCCTTCAAGCTAAAATAAAGGGAAATAATTTTCCACACAACAAATTGCTCTTCAGACTCCTCTTTACAGGCTCTCAAGCCGTGGTGCAATCTGCTATTCTATTAAAAGAGTCAAACGCTCACGTATAACTCGGATAATATCTCGTTCTAAACCGGAGCTTAAAACAACTACAAGAATTTCTTCTCCGCAACATACGTTTCAAGGAAACCCCAAACCACCAGAGAATATTTTGTTCCTAACTAAAATAAAGAAGAATGCAGGCCCAGCAACCGGAACTTGAGTGTGCTCTGCCCAGTCCACAAGGAGGGTGATCCTGCGATGTGCAGTAACTACCGCGGAATTAATATTCTTAACATTGCAAAAAAAATCCTATCTGATGTAACAAAACGTCAAATCTCGGAGAAGATACTAGAGAAACAAATTGACTCCCACCATCTTTTTTTCGATTCCAAGGCCGCTTTTGATAGCACCATAAGGAGCCAACTATACGCTGCTATATCTGAATTTGGCATCCCCTCAGGCTGTGCAGGATGACGCTAATGCAACCTGCAGCTGAAAATTTGGAAAAAGAGCTCTCCGACCCTTTTGACAGAAAGCGAGTCTTCAGCCAGGGTGAGAAGCCGTGTCGTGCGACTTCTTCAACCTAATACTGGAAAAAATCATCCGCGCAGCGGAATTAAATCACACTGGCACCATCTTTAATAAGAGTGTCATGCTTTTGGTGTATGCTGATGATATTGACATCATTGGCCGAGCTGTGAGTGCTGCGTATAGCGGCCTGGAAAGAGAAGTAAAGCATGTGGGTCTAAAAGTGAAGGCGACACACGTGCTGGCATCATATAAGGAGTCCCATCGTATTGGCCGACACGTTGCTGTTGGCGACTGCAACTTTGAAGTTGTAAAGGATTTTGTCTACTTAGGGACCAGTATCAACACCACCAACAACATCAGTTTGGAATTCAAACGGAGAATTACTCTATTTAACAGGCACTACTTTAGGTTTGGTAGGCAGCTAAAGAGTAAAGCCCTTTCTCGACGAACAAAGCTAACGCTGTATAAGTCCCTCATCATTCCCGTCCTGCTATATGGAGCAGACAGCAGGACGATAACAAATAGTGACAGCAGACGTCTCTGAGTTCTCTGGTACCTATGCCTTGATGCAACGACAATATGCCGCAAAAGTTGGGACAAAGAAAGTGTGAGGTGTTTCAAAGTTCCAAGTGACGAGATTACCTCAGCCGTTATAAAACTAAAATTACAGCCGTCAAAGAAATTTTCCGCCCGTTACTACAAATATTCTCATGCCTCCGGTACCCGTTTGCTGACTATTTTGACAGAAGCGAGATCTGAATTCTCTCAAAATTTATGTGCACCACCTGTGTCGTTGCATCAAGTACCTATGCCATTTAATTGTTTATGCTAAGAGAACTCAGAAAATGCAAACTCGCGAGCAAAACCTATTGAGTAGAAAAGAATTCATACATTCATCGAGCACGTATAAAGTTCAATCGTGCTGCATTCAACTATGAAAGTCAAGTGGATTATAGTTCACACAAATCAGTGACCGTTGGTTCTATGAAAATAGTTCTGAACATTGCAAGGCACTCAAATACAGCACTGAAACACCAGGAATGTGCTGTGCAAATGGGAAAGTCAAATTACCAGCAATGAATTGTCAACCAGAACCATTGCATTCCTTGGTTTCTGGAACGTCACTAGAATCAAACCATTTCTTGAAGAAAATTCAGGCATACAATTCATGTTTTCAAATGTTATCAGAGATAATTTCATGCCAACATTTAAGGTAATCGAAAAAATAAACGACAATTGCAATGTTTACATTGAAAATCCATTGGATAAGCAAATACACCAAGCCGCTTCAGTTGATCCAACATATCCATTTAAAAAATTCCTCACTTCATCAAGTTAAAGCTCTTGATTTTCGGCACCTCCTTCAA
This sequence comes from Clusia tigrina, assembly GCA_920105625.2. Taxonomy (NCBI): domain Eukaryota; kingdom Metazoa; phylum Arthropoda; class Insecta; order Diptera; family Clusiidae; genus Clusia; species Clusia tigrina. The sequence continues at coordinate 413,791,709 of OV050030.1, forward strand.
TACCTAGTTAAGTAAGTAAGTAACTATTAGCTGTGTTTCTTTCGACGCCGAGGTGAATAAAACGACACCCGTCGCATAATCAGCCTAGCATTTGGTAGCAACGGTTTTGACATTTAAAATGCTTATACATACACATTTATAAACAAATTTTATAAATGTATTTTATTTCTAAACGTATAATTTTCACAAACTACATTTATTTTTTAATTTAAATTAGAGCTGAAAGTCGCAGTTGGTAGAGCTCCTCTTCCAAATTTTACACAAATTTATTTTTGTACAAATTATAATATCATTTTTAAGGCCTGTTTTGCACTCAACTACGTTCCTTCCAGCTGGAGATGAGCAAAGGTCGTGTTTATTCCAAAGGAAGGAAAAAGAGGTCACGAATCGGTCGGGGATTTCGTTTGTTCTCAAGACCCTCGAAAGACTACTTGACCTCCATATAAGGATGGAAGTAGAGCATAAGCTTTCCGATGCCTAACACGCTTACCTGAATGGTAAATCGACAGAGACGGCCCTTCATGAGGTAATGCGGACGGTGGAAAGGTCCATCGAACACAAACTATCTACACTAGCAATCTTTGTGGACACAGAAGGTGCTTTTAACAATATCCAAACAGAAGCGGTACAAACATCGCTGGAAAACCTTGGAGTAGAGGGGTATGTTCATGGGCAGATTAATGCAATGCTCAAAACAAGGGTGGTAAGAACGGAGCTTGGTAATAGCAGCCTAAATAAATATGTGAAAAGAGCTACAATCTCCTCTATTGTGGATATATGCCTTGGATGGCGTCCTCAAAGAACTAAACGAGGGAGGTAGTAAAGGGGTGGCGTATGCGGATGACGTGGTAATAATGGCATCAGGGATGTGGCCTGATGTGATTAGCGAAATCATCCAGAGGTCGTTGAACAGATTAATTGCATGGTGCACGGGACGTGGACTAGGCATTAATCCCAGCAAAACTGAGCTGATGCATTTTACCACGGAACCAAAATACCGAATTTTAAGTTTCCTCATTTAAATAAAACTATACTGTCTTTATCCTCGAGTGCCAGGTACTTGTGTGTAATCCTGGACTGGAAACTGAACTGGAAATGAAACACGGAGCAGAGGATACACAAAGCAGGGTGGCTGCTATCAAAGCACTGGACTCGGCGATAATTACCTCGAAACTAGCATGGGAATGCAGGGAGGTCTTAACCGCACTAGCTCGTCGGTTCATCGTAACATTGGCACAGGGATATTGATGGAAACGAGAGGGCAGATGAACTGGCCCGAAGGGGATCCGGTCTCGTTGAACATGAAGCGACTCCGGTTCATGTCCCAATTCGTTCAATCAAGAGCAAGATTGGTAAAGAACTCTTTGGGGAGAAGTTTGAAAACCTGCAAGACCAGTAGAGGACTCTGGCCGGACTACAACAAAAACAAATCCACTGAGTTAATTAACAGAGGTCGTCATGATACAGCTAGGTTTACCGCAGTCATCACAGGCCACTGGCCCATTGCGGAACATGCTTCAAAAATGGGAATAATGTTCAATACCAGTTGTCGGAGCTGCATTTTGAAAGTGAAACCGTTGAACACTTCCTATGTCTTTGCCCGGCCCTGGCCGGAAGAAGATGGAAAACACTAGGTAAACCAATTTTTCAAAATATTGAAGAGATCGCGAGCTGCACGATAGGGGAAATTCTCGCGTTCATAAATCTCTCCAACTGGCTAAGAGCCGCCCACAACAATATTCCAATTGCAATACAAACCAAAAGAGCGGTATCAAAACGGCGCACCTGCGCTCATTGGATGATGGACCATCACCGCTGCAACCAACCAATCAACATCACTTTCATTTCCAACTAAGTATTGCAGTATTTCCATCACATTTCGACTCAGCTTTGCGAATTCTCTTGTTTCGCCACATACCTACAATTTTCAAAAATTCAACAAATTGGATTTCCTCTGGTCTAGCTCTCATATGATGGAATGAAACAACCCCATTTTAAACAGAATCACACTTTTCAATTAAAGTGGAACTGGCACACAACTGTCAATATTTGCCGAAATCTCCACATAACAAAATGGTTTTCCCGGCAAACAGTTCAATTTTATTTTGACCGTCTGAACAAATCAAAACTTATCCATGGCTTTCAATATTAGAACAGGGCACATAGAAATTTGATCGATAATAATTAGCAATGATGACATTATATAATTGGCACAATCCCTATATACGTATATTTGACGATCTTCGGTTCAACTTTTAAGAGTATCCGGGACAGGGTTATTTAACGAATAAAGAACGCGTATTTACGAAAAATGTTATATGTGCAAATATTTTATATTTCTTTTTTTACTTTCTTTAAATACTTAGTTACTTACTTTCGTGGCCTAATCGCAGAATCTGCGAACAACCCGCTATCGGGTTACGCCCGAACTTAACAGCGCTCGCCAGGCGCCTCTGCTTTGCGCGCGTCTTCTCCAATCTGTTATACCATAAAAGCCCCAGAAAACATACAAAATAAGAATATGAAATACGAATGATCCTAGAAATATTCGCTCCAATTTCGACCGATGGGTGACCCTAGTAAACCAAAAAGTTACCAATATCAAAAAAATCGTCCAGCAACCATTTGCATAAAGCTAAGTATACACGTCAAACATGCTTGAGCGATCGGTTTGAAAGTGATTCTTCACACACAGCAAAACTCGGATGATGCAGTCATACTGTAGTTATGTGTGTGCACAAATAAAAAAATTAGAGGAAACACGAGTCTGGATGAAACAGTGTGCACATAAAAGAAATAAACGTTCTCATATCAATTAGCTGATTTTCAACTTTAATTGTCATTATTCACATCGTTTGTAATTTTTAACTTTCAATTTCAATTCTTCCGTCGATTAGCGACTTCAATCGAAAAGACAAACATTTTTGTAAACAGATCGGCAAAAACTGAAAAATTTCACAAACATACGATCGGTTTGACAACAACGCCACAGACGAGAAAAACGCCGTCCAACGCAATTATAAAGCAATGGATTTTGCTCATAAAGCGATATGAGCTCCATTGTTGTATTTGTATTTTTGCGTGTTGATACAAATATTACAGCAGCAGATGTGAAACGAGTAAATTTCACAGCAGCAAATGTCAAATAGTAAATGACTCATCATCAAATGTCAAAATGAGTGCAGAAATTTTTGGCAAAATAAAAAATATCGCCTCACGCAACTTTTCTCCTCCCCACTTCCATCTTTGCCTGTAGACGTGAAAATGAGTCGGCTCTCTGAGGTTAATGTGAATATGGTCTATAGCACCCTTACCCTACGTCACGACACGCAATTTTTTATTGCTTGCAATTGTCATTGTCAAGCCAACTGCCAATTGAGACAGCAAATTGAATCAAGTTCCCAATTTATGCTTTGAAATATTTCAAGTTTTTCATTTTTTTCGTGACGCTCACAGTGTCCGCATCGATGTTTAACCGATGTATAACCACTAAAAAAATAATAAAATGCTAAAACGGCCGGACACTGTGCATTTCCTTTTTGTAAAAAAGGATTCACCCAGAATCTCGGTTTCCTTCTTCTTTCCTCTTTATCGCATAAATTGAAAAATTCTTTCAATGAATCAAGAGCACGAGCACTTCTTACCAGATTGCTAGAAAACAATTTCAATATGACGATAACCTAACATAGCCCACCATTAAAATATTGCCATCCTGTGTAATGAAATTTGACAGTTGTTATGAGATGAACAATTGCGTCTCGAAATGTCAGGTTCCCCTACGTCTCCACGGGCAATTTTTGATGGCATAACATCTGTCAAATTTGATTGCAATGGTTGGCAATATTTTAATGGTGGGCATTGCGATGTTATGCCATTGTCATTTTGAAAATGCCGTCAAGCAATCTAGTTCGCTGTGCCCACGCTTGAAAAATTTTTTTATTTATACGATAAATAGGAAAAAAGAAGGAAACCGAAATTCTGGGTGAATCCCTTATTACAAAGAATGCAAATGCACAGTCTCCATTCATTTTAGCGTTTTTATTAATTTAATGGATGCGGTAAAACGAAAATGTCCGATGATGCTTCCACTGTGAGCGTCACGAAAAAATGAAAAAAGGCTGTCAAACAAACAAAATTACAACTGATTGCAACACAGCACGTTGGCAATTTATGGCATAACATATTTCATAACATAAATTGCCAACTTGAAGCAATTTGGAGTCTCCATTGGCAATTTGCTTGAAATTGCCAATGGCATGCCATCAAAAATTGCCCGTGGAGACGTAGGGTAAGATGGCGTTGCTATAGTATCACCCTGTGCATTGATGTCAACAAATTGTTTGCAATTGTTTGGAGGTTTAATTTATATTTTTAATAAATTGAATTGAAATAATGATTTGTTATTTTAGATTGACACAATGGAAAGCTCGATAAGTGACTTTCACATAAAACATGAGGAATCCGATGTAGACTTGTGTTCACCAACAGTTATAGCATCGAAAATTTATACTATTGAAGAACAGGCGGATCAGAAGAACGTATTAGGCCCGCGGATTATACAATTATGTGAACCTAAGGAGGAAGTACTCGGTGCACACGACATGAGCATTAATGAACCGCAGTTCGGAGAGAATGAAGGCGACATTTACGAAGACTTCTTTATTATGAAAGAAGAATTTGAGGAACCAAGCAGTAGTGGCAGTGAGTTTATTGATGAAGCATATGAAGAGGACACTGCAAAAGACTACTTGAACAGCGGCTCCAGAAATATAGCGGGTGTAGTAGAAGGGAATCAGAAAGATAATCCTCATCTCAATCAAATTATGTTGTGTCCATATTGTGGCATAGAATTCGAAAATTGGTCAGATTGGCGCCAGCATTTGAACAATATTCATGAGTTCAACAAATTCGAGAGTCTGAACATGGAGTATATTAACGGAAAAGTTAAATGTAAGGAGTGCAGTTTGAAAATGGGTGGACAGCGGCATACTTTGGAAAACCATAAAATAACGCATCTGCCGTTCAAAAGATATATAAAATGCAAATTGTGTGAGAAACTTTTTACAAGAGTTAGGAGCCATGTTCAGCATTTTGATCTGATTCATAACCTCGTTGGTGTAGAATATGACAAAAGTAATTTAAAGGACATTCCTTGCGAAACTAATATTATTCTTAGCTGTCCATATTGTGGAAAGGAATATGAAAATAATTCTGAGTGGCGACAGCATTTGAATGATATCCATGATTTTAATAAATTCGGAAGTCTGAACATGGAGGATATTAGCCCCAAAAAGGCCAAATGTAAGCAGTGCAAGATGGAAGTGAGAAACCAGATGCAGAGCTTACAATTCCACAGAATAACCCATCTACCACACAAAAAATATGTTAAATGCAAGCTATGTAAAAAAACGTTTACAAGTGGTAGAATGAATAAACGACATTTGGAACGATTTCATAGCGTTATTGAATCAAAAGTAAGCCAACTGCCATCAAATAGTATTACTTGTCATCCCAATGCAACATTTATCTGTCCAATTTGTGGCATCGAATTTGAAAATTACTTTGAGTGGCAGGAGCATGGCAACAGCATTCATGAATTTAATAAACGTGAAAAATTAAATATGGACTTTTTTGATGAGAACAGGGCCAAATGTAAGGAATGTGATATGGAACTGAGTTGTGTCAAAACTAGGACCTTACTGCAGCACAGGATTAGACATCTACCATACCCGCAGTTTATTAAATGCAAATTGTGTGCATTAAAATTTTCACATTTTACAACTTTCAGAACTCATTTTAGGAAAACGCATAGAAACCAACCGCAGACCGATACGAATAGCATTTCCACTCCATTTGAAAGCAATACACACAATCCCATTCTTCTGTGTCCCTATTGTGGAGAGGAATCTACGAATTTATTCGAATGGCGGAATCATCTCAATTGCGTTCATGAATTTGAAAAGCCAGAGAAATTGAATATGGAATATTTGGGTAACAATAAAGCCAAATGTAAAGAATGTGACATGGAAATGATAAGCAACAGAAAGTGGAGTTTGGAGCAGCACAGAATTGAGCATCTACCATACAGTCAGTACATTAAATGCAAATTATGTGCATTAAAATTTTCACATTATACAACTTTCAAAACTCATATTAAGAAAGCGCATAGAAACCAGCCGCAGACCGATACGAATAGCATTTCCAGTACATTTGAGAGCAATACTACAAACAAGCCCATTGTTCTCTGTCCCTATTGTGGGGAGGAATCTCCAAATTTATTCGAATGGCGGAATCATCTCAATTGGGTTCATGAATTCAAAAATCCAGAGAAATATGGAATATTTGGATAACAATTAAGCCAAATGTAAAGAATGTTGCATGGAAATAAGTTGCAACAGAAAGTGGACTTTGGAGGAGCACAGAATTAAGCATCTGCCATACAATAAGTACATTAAATGCAAACTGTGCGCTGAAAAATTTGTGAATGCTTAGCAATCATACTAAGAGGATGCACAAAAACTAAACCCTCTCAGATACAAATTTCACCTCCAATGCCTTTGAAAACACAACAGTACCTTCACCATCAGCCCCAACTATGGGTCAGATTATTTAAATTCATATCGCATGCCGCAGCGAAACCCCATGATAATCATGAATGTAAGAAATGCAACACTTTCAACTGGAGTATGTTAAGGACAGCAACGTCAACTGTACATAAGGACCGAGGAAGCGAAAGGGATCCACTTGTCGGTTATATCTCTTATGAAATTAAACCCAGTCGAAAGTTTCAATTCCACCTTCACCTTTGATATGCATTAGGTTGATGGAACAGTCGTCAATAGCTGAGTTCCCATCATAATTCATCCATCAATTCGAAATGGTTGAGAGAATATGTCGAGAGTAGTTGTGAGATTAGAGTGATCATCTCGCATTATGCCATATCGTTTGTTTAATTTGGTTCCTTATATTCCTGCGCCCCAGGCCAATGTTAAATTCCTCAGAACCATTTGTGTGTAAATGTGTTAATAATTCAAGCGAAGCGGAAAAAACACAGTAAAGAGGTGATGAATGTGCATAGTGTGAATAGTGATGAAATATGTGCATTGCTTCGGAAAATGTTTAAGAAATCTTATATAATTGACAGACCCAAAGTTGGGCACTCACTGTGTAACCAGCCTCAGAAATGCACACCATCCAACAATAAATTCCACAAGCAAAGGTGTCATGGCATCTGAGTTATGTGAATTAATTGAACTAAATTTAGTGAGAAATTATTTTTAGTTATTAATTATTTCGACTTTTATAATTGTGAGGAATCAGCAGTGGTATTCTGGAAACATTATTAGTATATAATTTATAAAGTATAATTTACAAAATGATATGAGAGCTCAGAACGATCGTATTTGCTTCTGTGTAAAATATCCGATGGCTATAACATAAAATTGGAGCCGATCTAATCTCATATCACTTTATATATAACTAAGCTAACATTATAGTATAAAAAAGGAGATCATGAGTAAATAGCCTTATTTTGAATGTTTGACTGTAAAATTATAAGTATGAAATAAGAATAAAGCACACAAATTGTTCGTGGCAAAATGATTCCATTTAATCGTGTTTATATTCATCCAAAGTTTTTCAACCTCATGCAATTGTATTTGTAATTGTTCATTCAAATTTAAAATTGTTTATCCGTATCGTGAATACTCTTGCTGTTTTTAAAATTATAAATAAGTTCACAATTCAATTATACAATCCATTAAAAAATAAAATTATTTCTTAGAATAATATTTATTTATTTATATAATTAATTATACAGACCAACTTACTGCTGGGTACTAACTACTACAGTCTTCGGCCCTAATTCTTTCATCTGTTGTACTTAAAATGAATAGTAAATATTGAATTTTTGAATATTTTTATGGTTATTTCAATATATTTTGGGAAACTACATTTTTTATTAAGTCTTGATTTGTATTATGTGTGACTTCGCGGGCATCTCTGGCAAAGATGACTGATCAAGAATAATAATTAAATCATTGCAAACGAATTTAGAAGTTACCGTCAGCTAATATTATTACTATAACTTGGTCAATTATATGAAAATAAGAACTTTAAGGCCCTCAGAGCTTTTATACTAATTGATACATACATATATGTAAATGAAGAGTTTCCCGCCTATGGTTGGCAAGCATCCATTGCAGAACTCTTGTTGTATTATTAGCCTTTCAGGGTGTGGATCAGCTCCGAGGCGCATTTACGAAGTTTGCAAATTCAAAAATGAATCCCACTTTACTTACATTTAGGATGTATTTTGTATTATTTTGTGATATTGTAAATATTTCCGCTTTCTTTATATTACGGCAAGGCTACAACAAATCTACACCAACAACAATTTCCGTAAGTTGAAAGCAAGGTGAATTTATTTGTTGTTTCAAAAAATTTTGTTCATGCAGCCACCATGTAAGTAAATTTGGTAAATTCTGCTTCAGTTGAAAGGGTGAAAACAGCTGTCGCTTTTGACAATCACAAACTCAAATTGATTTGAACAGGGAGCACGAATCGGTGTTCCCAGGATTTGAATTTGAATTTTCGATTTAGCGATTTTGAAAGTGAGATCTAAATAAAACCTAATAAAAAAAGCAGATAAGATTTTGCGGAAAATATTATCCAGGTCTCTTCTGCGTCCGCTATTGCTGCAATATTAAATTATGTGGAAGTGTGGAAATGTTGGAACAGTGTCAAGTGAGAATGAAATATCGTGAGGTAGCGGATCAATGAAACAAGTGGTCCGACTACTCCCGCTGCACACAATTGTGGTGTGGGAGGTTGAGATGCGCGTGTCAATCGCTGTTTGCTGTTCAGTCGACTACGTTACAATATTAACGTTTTTTGAAGAGTGTATTGCGAGCGGTGTGTTTTCTATTATAAATTGTGATAATTTAATTATATTTGTGAGATCCTTCAAAAAAATCTAAAAAATTAAGCTGTATCTTGTTGTACAAAAACCCGGCATCGGAGTGCAGTTTTTTCTTTTCCTTTGGATTCAAATTTGGCGAGCAAGTGAAGATTTTAAGAATAGCCTGAAGTTTGAAATGGGTATATATAATTTTTTTCATTCCGTTCATTATGGTTATATTACATAGTGTTTCGACTAGCTATAATTGATGGCAATGTTCATGTTCATGTCAGAGCAGCTGATGGCTGTCAAAATATGAAGTGGACAAATTATGTTAAAACATTTCATTTTATGCAATTGATGCATTCTGGCAACCTGTCGGTTGCCTATCGGGTGTGTGAAACAGCGGACTTGTTGCGATCGTTTTTAGTCGCCACCAAGGTAAATTTACTTACATGGTGGCTGCAAGGTGAATTTCGTACCTCCGGAATTGTCAAACATAAGCAATGTGCGATTAAATTCTATTTCAAATAAACGAAAAAGAGAGGAATGGAGAAATGCATAAAATCTGCTTAAAGTGGTTCACAATTTATATAAAATATATTTAATAGTTAAATAGACTCATGATTTCTTCATAATGCTCAAACTTTACAAAAATAACAATTAAAAATTTCTTACTCACTCAAATCAAAACTATTTCCAATTGTTTGCATATTTGTTTTGATCGTGTTTTTCCATAAATTCAATTTTGACAACTACTGAGGGAAAATTGATTCAAAAAACTTTGTTCTTGCAGCCACCGTGTAAGAAAATTCACCTTGAGATCTATTCAAAGGGAAGAACGTTTTATCATTCTTAATTCAAACTGCACGTAAAATATATTATTTTGAATGAATTACAATATCTATGTAAAATATAATAACATATATAGCATATATAGTGTATTCCAATCATTTGCGATACAAGAGGCAACATAAAAAACAAATAGACTTGATTTCATAGAGCCATAGATTAATCTATGTTCTTGCTGTTACCTGATATTTGCTTACTTGGAGGTTTAAATTTTATTCTTAATTTTAATAAATTTTATACATGAATTCCAATTTTAGAATTGCAAAAAGGATAACTCCTTAAGTGACTTTCACATAAAACAAGAGGAAGCGGATGAAAACATACATATGTAGGTTCCCCCACAGTTATAGCGTCGAAGTATATCGTCGTGAATATCGTTCAAATGCTGGCGCCAATTTGAACAATTTTCGAATTCTATGCCACAATATGGACACAACATAATTTGATTGAGACTAGGATTATATTTCTGATCTACTACACCCGCTTTATTTTTGGAGTCGCTGCCAAGGCTGTCTTTCGCAGTATCCTCTTCATATGGTTAATCAATAAACTCACTGTCCCTACTGTTTGGTTCCCCAAATTCTTCTTTCACAATAGAGAAGTCTTCGTAAATGTCGCCTTCATCTTCTCCATACTGTGGTTGATTAATGTACATGCTGTGTTCACTGAGTACATCCTCCTTAGGTTCACATAATTGTATAATCCTCGGACCCAGAACATCCTTCTCATCCGCCTGTTCTTCAATAGTATAAATTTTCGCTGCTATAACTGTTGGTGAATACAAGTCTACATCGGGTTCCTCATGTTTTATGTGAAAGTCACTTATCGAGCTTTCCATTGTGTCAATCTAAAACAACAAATCATTATTTCAATTCAATTTATTAAAAATATAAATTAAACCTCCAAACAATTGCAAACAATTTGTTGACATCAATGCACAGGGTGATCCTATAGCAAAGCCAACTTAAATATCTGTGCAATGGGTGTACAATATTTCACCATGACGATAGGGTTTTATAAAACAAGGTGGAAGCGAATGTGCAAGGTTTCTTGAAAGTATTTTGTGATTTCAATATATTGTTAGCTTGTTTTTTAACGTATATTGTGGTATGGCTTTGAGGAATTTTAATCAATTAATTACTTTGTTGTCGTGACTTAAAATGAGTATTTGACTATGGGGAACACTTACTAACATAATAATCTCTCAAGGAAAATGAATCCAAGATTTACTAAAAATAAATACGTGGAGCATTTTATATTCGAACAAATCACCGCAAATTGCAGAATTTGACCGTTGCACAGTAAGATAATTTACAAAAGTTTTCTTTTATGAATGTAATTTTTTTTACACATATATATTTTTGAAAACCATGACACTCGACATATGTATATTCCTAATAGTTAAAATTTCGCAAACGTCACAGAAAATGCATATTTTGATGTCCTTAGAAACACAGGCACATGTAACAAATCAATGCGCCTGTTCTCTGAGCTAGTGAAGTCCGAGTTCATTTCCGTAATTTTCAGTTCAACTATTTGACCTTTACACTGCGGCCACACGTTCAATTTCTTACTCATACATACTTTTAGTACTTGACCGTCGACTTAATTATCAATTTATGTTCCAGCGGAGAATCAATGCGGCTTTCAATTATCTGTCAATTGTTACGTGTGGGTACTAAATATTAAGTGTAAAATAACGGAAAAGCCAGATTAAATGTTAAAAAATCTGTCAACAAATAAAAAAGGAATAAATTAAATTTATTGTTATTTTTATTTGTTATTTTATTTATTTTATACCATCTTGCCCATCAAATTGAAAGCAGCCCACGTCACAGACGCGACTTGAACAGGTTTTGACAGACAATACGTGTGAGTACTTGATGGACAAGAAATTGCACGTGTGGCCGCAGTGTTAAGACCAGAACAGGAAAATGTAGTAAGAGTGCATAATTTCAAGTTTTTTTTTTACAATTAACAGCTGTGACGTTTAAGTGAAGTCGACAATTGTATATTCTAATTAATAAAATGGAACATAATAAATTAATTACTACATTATTTAATAGTCCCATGGAAGAAAAAGATAAATTACTTTTTAGCATTGGAAATGTTAGTTATTAATAAATTTAAAATTGAATACTTTATATATAATAAAAGTTAGAGTTATGGATATAAAGGACAAAATTGGAGAATATTCGCTAAGTTTCAAAACAGGGAACTGCAAAATTGTTAACCCTTTCCAGCCCATTGATGCCATTTGGCATCCTTATACAAATATGCTGCTATTAATAAACAGATAGCAGCACTCCATTCCACACTGCGGCTTTGAGTTACTAGGTGGCTTACAAATGTTAAATAGGAAAGAAAACGACAATTAACCTCAGCGGATCATTTTTGGCAGTTACAGCCCTTTAAAATAACGTCTGTCCTCATAGTCGTTTTAGAAAGCACCATATTATCTCTATTATGTGATTTTGAGCGGACAAAAACTATCAGTGAATTATTTGAAGTGTATATAGTCGATTCAGCAACTTCATTCGCAGAAATTATATGCAATATAGACATTATTTGAGAAATAATCTGCTATGTAAAATCATATCTTTTCCACAGGAAAATGAAACAAAATTCACATTTTTAAAGTTCATTTTCAGTTATCATGACACATGTTGGGTGGACAGAAGCAGCAGTTAAAGACACCTCTCCACTCTTAGGGGGGATTTATCAGACATTTATGTAGAACATTCCGACCATAGCGATGGCGACATTGGATTCTGGAATGTATCAGTTTCAGCAGAAAGCAACTTAGATGTTTACAATGTTCTCGCTAATGCGAACTATGAAATCGCACCACCGTTGAGTGAATTAGAAGAGTGTGATTCGTCTGATGAAATTCCAGTAGCACAGTTGGCAAGAAAATAGGGAAAACCTAAAACAAAGCGATGTCATTCCTGGCGGTTGAAAAATGTATCTCCAATTGATATCACTTGCAAAAATACCTTCGCAGATCCTGATAATATTGATATTACGTCTATGCAATATTTTAAACTATTTTTCCAAACTGGTATGTCTACGGACACGTGTGAAAACGAAATTGAACAGTTTTTAGGAACGCACATGGAATTGTTAAAATGCCAAGTTATAGAGTGTACTTGGCACATGCAACAAGATATCCTCCAATTGCAGATGTAATGTCTCGCAACCGTCTCGACAAACTCCGAAATTGTATACATCTCAATGACAATTCTGGAATAACGTCGCGTGGTAGTCCCGATTATGAAAAATTATTCAAAGTTAAACCATTCATTGACGCAATTAAATCAAACTTAGGCAAAATCGAACCAGAAGAACCATTCATTGATGCAATTAAATCAAACTTAGGCAAAATCGAACCAGAAGAATATAACTCGGTTGATGAAATCATGATCGCTTTCAAGGCACGCTCTTCCCTGAAACAATTTGTACCGAATAAGCCTCATAAATGGGGATTTAAAATGTTTGCCGGAGCTGGATGCAGTGCCATCTTTTATGACTGAATTATATGATGGGAAAGGCACAATGGTGATAAACCCAGAATTGGGTTTTAGTGGTGACATCGTACTTCGACTCTGTAATAATTTACCTCTGAATGAGAATTATAAAGTATATTGTGTCAACTTTTTTATATCGCCAAATTTGTTCGCTTATCTAAAGGAAAAAGGTATTTCTGCTATAGGAACAGTCAGATCTAATAGGATCCCAAACTGCACTCTGAAATGTGATAAAGATCTAAAGAAGCATGGTAGAGGCTCATTTGATCATCGCGTGGACAGTAAAGCGATACTAAAGTTGTTCATATTATGTATTCACTCAAGGGCGTAGAACCGCTAGATACAGTAAGTCGTTGGAGTGTGGTTGATGAAAAGTATATTGATGTAATGAGACCCGATATTGTCACAGTTTATAACACTCATATGGAAGGAGTCGATTTGCAGGATATGCTACTGGCGCTCTATCGAATAAACTTTACAGTGAAGCGTTATTAACTCAGAATTTTGTTCAATATAGTCGGCAAGTGTGTGGTCAATGCATGGCTACGCTATAAACGGCACATGAAACAGAACAATGTAAGAAAGGAGAAGTCTCTTGTGAATTTCCGAGCAGAAATAGCTGATGGAATCATCAAATGTAGAAAGGAACTAAACGTTCGGACCATCGTCATCCGCACCAAACTCTCGTATACCCGATTTATCTACCGGAGCAATAGGGAAGAAAAGCAGAGGTTCCAAACCTAGTGATGGAATTCGATATGATAAAAATGCTCCTTGGCCAAGACATTTAGAAGTTAATGAGCAAAAGCAACGCTGCAAATATTGCGAAATGTGAAAAGACAAATATTGTTTCAAATCAACTGTTTGGAATGGGGTTGCTTCGACCCATCATGTGACCCAAAATATGTGGGCCAGACCAGAAGAAGTCGAATTTGTTGAATTTTTGAAAATTATAAGTAATGGCGAAGAAAGAGATTTCGCAAAATTGGGTCGAAATGTGATCGAAGTACCGCAACACTTAGTTGGAAATAAAAGTGATGTTATTCATGATGTATTTGGGAATATTGCGGAAAGTATTTTATCAGATCCTATTTTCAGTCCCGCCGTTTTAACAATGAACCAATGAAGATTGTGCTTTCATAATCCGAGATGTTCTCTCTTTCGGCAAAATGGACACAACGTAATATTATTTAAGATTTAAATAAAACCTAATAAATGTACCAAAGAAGACGAGATTTTCGGAAAATGACATCCAGGTCTCTTCTGCGTCCACTATTTCTGCCAAATTAAATTATGTGGAAGTGTGGAAATGTTGGAACAGCGTCAAGAGAGACTGAAATATTGTGTGAGGTAGCGGATCAATGAACCAAGTGACTCGACTGCTCCCGCTGAACACAATTGTGGTGTGTGAGGTTAAGACGCGCGAACCAGTTTGTAAAAGTGCGAACTATGGCACAAGAGACAATGGACCTGGCCAGCGGCAGTGAGTAGCAATATGCATGTGCAGAGAATATAGAAGAGTAGTTGAAACCCCGCCCGCTTCGCCAGGCAAAAGGAAACTTATCCCAACAATTTGAATGAAATCTAAACATTTATTGCAATGCTTTTAGATAAACAACATTCTTGCTTTTTTCACCATCGCTCGTGTAAACAAATAGTGCAGATGGTTTTCCGACTCGGAAGCATCCAACGTACAGTTGGCCATGCGAGAAAACTGGATTTTCCAAATTTATGCCGCACATTTCTAAAGATTGTCCTTGCGACTTGTTGATGGTAACGGCGAATGCAAGACGCTTAAATTCAAATGGCACATCGGATGGAATCATTGCGATGCGAGGCACCAAATTTTCCATTCAAAATTGTTGCTTCTATCGCATTTCTAAATATTTCTTTGACGGCATGCCTGGTGCCTTTACAAAGTTTTGGTTTGGTGATGTTGCGAAGCATAATAATCGGCGCTCCAATTTTTAGCTGGAATTCGTGTGGTGGTATTCCTGTCAAATCAAGTGCATTTAAACATTCTGTGGGATATTTCACCACCTAATCCTGACTTATGATGGTATCCACTGATTTGAATGTGAATAAAGGACCTGGTATTTCCTTTAAAATAGCCTGGTTAAGATCATTGACATCTTTGTTCTTTCCGGCCAATATGGCTCGCTCGCTTAGCCAAGCATGATTTTTGTGCTGTTGTGCTATGTTTGGGAACAAGCTAATCAGTTCTTCTGTTGATTGAGCGAAACGGCAAAATAGTTTGGTATTGTTATCATACCGGTATTCCTGTCGACTGGCAATGTACCATCCCCAATGTTCAACAATTCCGTTGAGATTTCAGCTGCTGATGGATCTATTTGCAACTGAACGCATTTTAAGTGTGAGTATTCTTACATTTTTCCACAGAATTGAAGATTTCAAGCATGCGTTTATTTCATCGGCAGCAGTAGATTTAGGAATGACTGGTAACGTTTGTCTAAAGTCTCCAGCTAACAGTATCAAAGCACCGCCAAACAAATCCTGATTTCCTCGTAGATCTTTCATTGTTCTATCCAATGCTTCTAATGATTTTTTGTTGGCCATTGGACATTCATCCCAAACGATTATCTCACATTGTTGCAAGATTTTTGCCATTCCGGATGTTTTAGCTAAGTTACATGTAGGATTGTCAGTTGCCTGCATATTCAAGGGTAGTTTAAGTGCAGAGAGTGCTGTTCGTCCGCCATCCAATAAAGTAGCAGCAATCCCAGAAGATGCCAGTGCCATTTTACGTTACTAGTAGCACCGAGATCAAGAAAGAAAAACACCCACGTCGCCACCTTTATTTAAGTACGTATTTACATATGTACTTTATGGACTTCACCGAATTACAATACTCCACGTTAATGTGGGCTTTGTACGTTTTGGACGATATCGGTGAATACGGCACGATGCAACGATTATCAACTTCTACGTATTGATCTCTCACATTTACAGGCAATGACGGTATCCGTCATTGCCTGTAACTGTGTCTGAAATCAATGCTCTGAGATAACATTTCGAACATTTACCATCAATCATGCATGGTGAGCTCACGGACCATGGATCATGTTCTTTGTGATCACTTCAAATAATTCTGGATCGGCTGTTTCATCTGGAATTTTCGTATGACGTCAACCAACCTTATCAATATGTGTGCTTGAGGGAGTCCTCTTGTTTGTCTATGATTTCAGCTTTAGTTTAAACACACGTGCCGTTATGTCCTGACGATCTGTTGGCGACTGTCCTGGCAATAAATATTCTCGATGCACTCTACTGTGGATTACATATAAAAGTAATAAACAGGTCTTGTCGACCACAAGAACGAATATATACCATCGCATCCTGTGCATACTCATGCAAATGACGAGGGCTACAAGTGTATGAAAATGGCAATATCGTCAGTTGGCCAATGTCATTTGGATTTACCCGCTGGTTGCCATCATTGTTAATGGCATCACGTATGTGCGTACCCTTCAGCGCGTAGCCTTTTCTGATGGAACCTAATTTAATTTGTAACGACTCAAATTTATAGCTGGGGTAAAACTCAGCGGCTCCAGGGGTCGTATACAGAAAATTACTCTGGCGTTGTATTGTTTCAGTTTTCTTTATTCTTATCACTAGGCTTACACGTTATTACAAAAAATGATGGGCTTTATGAAGGCCGCTCCTGAACTTGGTGCTGTGCCGTCCTTTCTCCAGTCTCAACGGTGGTGGATTGAAAAACCACTTCCACCGGTTTGACTCTGAGAAGCAAGTCCTGGTTTTCTATGAAGGCGGATTGAAAAACCCAGCGTTCGTAGCAAACTCAGTTCTTCTTAATGTCTCAGTCTGTGCCTTTAGTCTTTCGTTTCAACGGTGGTGGATTGACAAACCACTTCCACCGTTTCTAACGCTGACGAACAAACTCTGGTTTATCATGAGAATGGATTAAAGTCCAGCACTCGTAGTAAATGCTGCGCTTGTGTGTGTGTGTGACCGTTGGTAATGATTCCTAGTCTCGTGGCGTCTCTGCGGCAACGTTTCTAAAGTACTTACTTGCGCGATGTCTTAGCAGGAAAAGAGACCGTATGTCAGGGTGCAGGCGCTTTTATATTCACCTGTTGAACTTCTAGTTGTTGTTCCAGTCCCGCTGGCCGTTGTTCCGACTACCGCTTCCTGTTGCTAAGGCAAAGGCATTGTTGGTGTTTTCCTCTTGACCTTAGGCGACCCTCAGCGTTTTCCTGGAAAGGTCCGGCTGTTGTCAAGCGCGTAGTAGTTGCAGCGGCACGTTGTTGCTGTTGCACGCCCTGTTGTTGTTGTTGCACGCCCTGTTGTTGTTGTTGCACGCCCTGTTGTTGTTGTTGCACGCATGATTTCTTTCTGCTGGTGGTTAATCTTATTTAAATTATCCACCAGCGTGTGAACACTATTTGTGTATTTCTCCTTTGTGTGATGTCCGCGCAACTTGTCTGCACAGCGATTGTTATGTCGTTCTCTCTTTTCGTTTCATTCGTTCCTCGTGCTGTTGTTGTTCTATTTCCCGAGCTAACGCCAAAGAATATACAAGAATAGACAGTTGATATGAATATGTTTGTGCGAGTTCTGCTACTGAGAGGAGTTTTTAAAATTGATGTATGTAGTGGTAAAAATACACTGCACCCCCCTTAACTCTAACTTTCGTCATTCCTCAATTCACTTAACTTCTCAAAATAACTGAAAACATACAATTTCTTTGATAATTTCTCATTATCAATGAACCCTCAAGATCCACAAGTCGAAATATTCCAGTTACGTTTAAGTAAAAAAATTAATTCGACAAAATAAAAAAATTGTTTTCTACATTATTAAAGAAAGAAACACTACATCTGTTTAATTAAAAGCATAAAGCCGTTAACTTAATTCGTTTAGGTGCATTTTTGACCTATTTTGAAAATTTTTCTGAGACTATTGAAACTGTTGTTATTTGTGAGAATACTGTAGAAACGTTGAATTCTCTTTTGACCGTCAATTTCTTAATTTTTGTCTCCTTCTGTTCCAAATTCGAATATTTTTACTGTCCCCTGTGCACTTTCATTCGTTCATGGCCATGCATATTTCGCCACGCTTGGGGTACTACTGGGGCAGTCGGACCCCATTTTAATATAAATGAATTTTTATTAATTATTTTAGTTATTAGTAGTATAATATTATGTCAAAAAACCAAATAATTATTATTCTACATTTTATGATTACTATGGTGCGATTACAGTGAACAGAAGTGTAAATGGAAAGCAATTGGATCAGATTTTACATTAAGAATAGTTATAATTTATGAAAAGAACTTGTTAACATTTGAGTTTTCAATTCCAAATTAAACAATACAATTTTTTTTGATTTATTATAACCTTTTCTTTTTTGAAGTTTCGCAGTTCTTTCTAAAATACAAATGAAGTGACCCCCTAAAAGTTTAATTTAAACGTAGCCCTGATTTCTTCTGATTTTTTTCTCCGAATATTCGCTATTTTAGACAACATCCCAGCAGTGAAACCAACTAGTTAAAGTAATAGTAAAACTCAGATTATATGTAAAATTCATATATACATATTATAATAATTCATATATACATGTTATAATATTATAATAATGTGTACTCGACATGTAAAATACTAGTAAAACTCATAATTATATTGTAAAATTCATATATATGTATGTATGTACATAATATAATAATGTGTACTCGACATTAATTCAGCATGTTAATCCATGGTGCCACATTTCCACTCTTCTTTGCGGACACTTTGCGGATATTTTAAAGCACGCGTTAACTTGAAGATTTATCTCTAAATTGAGGAATTACAAAAAGTGCTTGAAATTATAAAAATAACTGTTTTTCTTCAAATTCCAATGTTTGTCTTTACTTCCTTTTTAATTAAATTGACAAGAAAGGAAAAATTTGGTATACACGGCAATGAAGTGCCGCAAAAGTCAGTAACTGGTTAACTTATAAATAAGTTTTGAACTAGTAAATTAACCACTTGATTTTTTACAATTAAATTTAGTAGTACATTTTGAAGACTGCCTATAATTTTCACTACAGGGATATGGAATATTTTTACAACAAACACAATAAATTCACATACACTATACGTGTGACCAAAAAAAATGGTCGGAACGGTAAATAAATTTGGAGGGAATTGAATGTCTTTTCTTTGTCTTCTTTGCTAACGCACTCCGTAAATTCTACCGAGTCGTGTTGTTGTAATTAACGCACGATTAATTGAAGTCTGCTTGTAGTGTTGTTGTTGTTGTCGATCAGTGCAAACGGCTGGCTTGAGTTCGTCAAGTCTGTCGGCGCATTCGTGTTGGTATAATTCACATGCAATTCCTTTTCCTTGTCTTACGCAAGCGGCTGGCTTGGCCAATGCTGCTGTTGACATTCCGCTTGCGTAGTTGTTGGTACAATTTGCATGTGATTTATTGACCAACGTTTAATATTTCATGCGCTCCTGCTTTCGCCGTGGTTTCCATTGGTGCGAAGGTATTCTAATAATTAATATTAAGCGTTGATGGGGCCGCGCAAGCTGATTGGTTACGGCACTCAAACTTCTTCGCACGACTAACATTACTTCTTTAGAAGTAAAGGAAAAAAAACTAACATTACTTCTTTAGAAGTAAAGGAAAAAAATAAGTTTTTATTATTATTAACCCGAATGTTTCTTTATTTCTTTAAATTCAGATTAAGACTGACTTACTTAAAAATATTACAATCCAATGTAACCTCTTAAGATACAAAAGAAATACATTACTACAAAAATACAAAATACATATTTCCTGCCTTTGATTGCATTTTTTGTGTTGCAACCAATATTTAAAATTGTTTACGTATGAAAACCCAAAACACTTAGGTGGGTCAGTTGGATTGCAAGAGCAATTCGATACATTGTTTACACATTGCCGACGCTGTTGAATTTTGGGTTAAGCAACAGCGGCACATGACAAAATGTTCTGTAATCCGAGAATATGTTTTTGAGTTAAATGTTTTTAGATTCTTTATTCGGTTAATTGTTTCGAAACCATTGTATGTATGTTTCGAAACAATTAATTTATGTTGCCCAATTGACTGGCAGTTTGGTTGAAACCTGAGGTTTCTCAAGTGACGTTGATGTCGACATGACCCCTCCCCCCTTGGATTGAGAACTCTCCTGAGTTTGAGGGTTGACGATACTTATCTTAAGTGTTCTGTTCTTTCTTACAAAATATATGTATACAAATATTGCTGATAGGGATAATATCATAAGAGAAGAAATAAGTACAATGAGATTGACAGTTGTAAAATTCTTTCTGTGATACTTTACTTCTTTTATTTTTTCTATGTTTTCTATTTGTTGAATAACAATTTCTTCAAAGGTTAGTTGGGTTTTTGAACTATTTAATTTTTTTATTGATGGTACAGCAAATCTTTCATGAAATATTAATTCTTTATTTGAAAAATGTTCTTCATTTACTTTTATTTTACAATCATTAAAAGAAATTAAGTAGTTTCCATTCAGTTTAGTTTTTCTATAATCACATGTACTATTTAATTGTGAATTTATTTGATTTTTTAACAAAATTAGACCAGGTTTTATATTAATAATTTCTGAATGATTGTTTTTGACTTTTAGACAGTTATCTTTGTAAATACATAGCTTTGATTTTTTAAAGTTTTTAATGTTTACATCACTATTATAATCATAAAAAGTATTATTTATTTTTATTACTTCTTGCATACTAATAAGTAATTCTTCATGTTTTGCGTTTGAAACGGGTACTACTAATGATCTTGGTACAGAAAGCATATTTTTAGGAATTTCTATTACAAATATAATTTCGTTATTTTTATATTCACCTACACCTAGTCGTATGTTTCTAAGTTTGTCAATGTCGATGTTGTATTGAGTTATTTCGTCGTCTGTTAATATGTTACTTGTCATTATGTCGAGTCTTGCTGAAGCGATGTTATTTTGTATATGTTCAATGTGATCCTCCAAAATTTTAATTTTTGATAAAAAGTCTAAGTAAAGAAATTGCGCATACATTCTTGAATTCGTTTCTTCTATGTCATTAAATTTTTCATTTATTTTATTTCTGTCCGACTCTATTGTTTTCCTTAGCATTTCGAATGTTTTATTAAAATGGTCATTTATTTGGATATTTTTGTTAATATTTTCAATTGCCATATGATTATTTGTGTCAATAATTTTTAAATGTTCTTCTATTTCTGTCCTATCATTGTCGTCCATTGTCCCATAAAGCCATTTAAGTCCTGTTCCAAAAATGTTTATAAGTCCCCTCTTCTGTCTATGTGGTAGGATGGTTTGAATTTTCCGTCTAAGTGTTTTAAGTTGTGAATTTAAAAGTTGCTTGTTTTCTAATAACTTTAATTGTTGTATTTCGGATGTAAAGTCGTCTATGATACTTTCTATTTCGGATGGGTTAATTATATGTAAAATCATGTTGTAGTTCTTAATGATTTGTGCGTTTTCCAGTTTTATTTCAATGAATCCATCGTCGGTTTCTATTTTGTCGATCATAAGTGTTCCACAAGCCTTAGTTATCATTATTAGTAAGGTCAAAACGAGTAATGTCCAATTGATCTGAAAATTTGGTTGGTCTTTTAATATTTGTTGGATGAATATTTTCTATCTTTAATCTTCTATATCTTGGTTCGTATTTGTGTCTGAGTGCTTTATAATTCTTTACATATCCTTCTTGTTTATTGTGTGTAAAATCCTCACGTTTCCTGTTAAGTTTATCAATATTTTGCTCTTTTTTACTTTGAATTAACTGCCTAATTTTTTCTTTATCGATTTTACCTTCTTCTACATCAATAGGTTTTTCTTTTAGAGTTGAATGCACTGATCTGTTATACCATTCTACACATTTAAATATACGTTCTTGCGTCGATAAACTAGACTTTTCTGCTTCTAGTGCTCTGAATTTTTCAGCAATAGTGCTATGGAATCTTTCTATGTCGGAATTTCCAGTGTGACTATTGGGTTTTGTAAAATGCACTAATATTTCTTCTTGTCTCTTAAATTCTCTAACATTGACAGAATTGAACTCGTTATCCATAACAATTTTGTCTGGTTTACTTTTTATTGACAAGTACAGTCTAAATTTTTCTATTAAAGTGTTGCTATTTCTATCTTCTAAGTAAAGAATGACCGCGAATTTAGAAAATTTATCTATAAATGACATAAAACTGTGTTTCTTATTTGTATAAACATCTACGTGTATAATCTGATTTTTGTCGGTTGGGGTTTCTGTTAAAAAATATTTCGGTTTGATTGGTTTCCTGTCGTATTTGGCCCTACTACAGATGTCGCAATTATTCACGTACTTCTGTATTAATTTCTTTAGGTCCTTATAATAGATACGTTTTTTCAATCCCTCGTAATTTGCCTGTATGCCACCATGTCCTGTCTCTAATTTATGATATTTTCCTATTTGTTTATATGTTTCCTCTTCGTTTGACATATCTGTGGCATGGTATGAGCATCTATAGAATTTAAGAGTTGAACCGAAGAGTTCTACTAGTTTCTGTTGTACTATGTTATATTCATGGTCCGTTATTTCCGAGTAAATGCCTGTTTTACCTGTTTTTAAATATCTTCTAAATATATCTGTCATAAAATTATTTTTAATATCTTCAGGACTAATAAAAATTTTTCTTTTATCATGAACTACTTCAATTTCTCTTACCTTGTTGTTAGTTAAAATTAGCTGTGTGTTAAATCTATTCACTATTGTGTCCAATATAATAAAATGGTCATTTTGTTCCTCTTCTTGAGAATGAATTGTAGCATCTGTGCTTCTGTTGTCTTCGTGTTGAACTTCGGTCTCTTGGTTACGTGAATCAATTGCATTTATCTGTCCTAAATCCGCATTTATACGACTCATAAAATCGGCAGCTATATTTTCCTTACCTTTTATATAGTTTATTTTAATGTCATATTCTCCTAACTTAAGTAACCAACGTTGTAATCTTGGATTGATATCTTTGCCAGTGTTTTTGATTTTCAACCACACTAATGGTTGATGATCAGTTATCAAATCAAAATTTCGTCCGTAGATATATGGTCGAAAATAGTTAACCGCCCATACAATAGCTAACAGTTCTTTCTCTGTTGTAGAATATTTTCTTTCGTGCTCGTTTAGGGTTCTACTTGCATAGCTAATTGGATGCTCACTTTGAGTGAGAACTGCACCAATAGCGAAATCACTAGCATCTGTGGCTATTTTAAAACGTTTATCAAAGTCGGGGTATCTAAGTATTGGAGCTTCTGTTAATAATCGTTTAAATTTCTGAAAGGCATCTATGTACTGTGGATCTTGTTTATTAATTTTTGCATTTTTCTTCAAATATTTCGTCATTCCATGAGCTACTTTGGCATAATCCTTCACAAACTTTCTATAATAACCGGTAATTCCTAAAAATGACTTGATTTGTTTTGTTGTTTCAGGGAGTTTAAGCTTTTGAATGTTTTCAATTTTACTCTCATTCGGCTTTACTCCTTCTGTTGTTAGAATGTGCCCTAAGTATTCAGTTTCCTTAGCAAAAAATTTACATTTATCTACCTGAATTTTTAAATTATGTTGTCTCAATTTATTAAAAATTTTTTCGAGGCTTTCCAAATGTTCTTCTAGTGAAGTGCTAAAAATAAGTATGTCATCAAGGTAGACAACACATATTTTGTTAATAAATTCTCTAAGGACTGAATTGATTAATCTTTGGAATGTGGCTGGGGCATTTTTGAGTCCGAATGGCATTCTCGTAAACTCATAGTGCCCAAGAGGAGTAGAAAATGCTGTCTTTTGTCTATCGCATTCTTTTATTAAAACCTGATGAAACCCTTTCGCTAAGTCTAGTGTTGTGAAATATTGGGACCTTCCTAGTTTCTCTAAGATATTTTCAATATTAGGGATGGGAAATTTATCGCTAATAGTTTCTTCGTTCAATTTCCTGTAATCGATGACTATACGCCATTTCTTTGTACCGGAATTGTCCGCCTTCTTTGGAACGATCCAAAGCGGTGAGTTGTACGGTGAGTTGCTTTCCTTTATTATTCCCTGTTCTAACATTTCTTTTATTTGTTTATTGATTTCGGTCTCGTGTATCTGAGGATATCTATAAATTTTTGAGTAAAGTGGCCTACTTGTTGTAGTCACTATTTCGTGCTGAATTTCGTGTGTATGAGTCAATTTTTGTCCTTCTTGAAAAAATAAGTCTTTGTGCTTATTTATTAAATATTTTAGATAATCTATCTCTTCAGAGTTCATCTCTATTCTTTTTAATTTTTCAATAACGCTTTGGTTAATAAACGAATTTTCAATTGTATAAATTTCGTCAAATTTGTACGGACATTCACTCAAAAATGTAGTTTTTACCTTATTGATTTCAATGTACCCCTCTCTAAGATTAATAATTGCTTGCATTGGTGCAAGTATATTTTGTCCAATAAGTGCGTCGAATTTTTTATTTTTGAACTTTGTAAGTTTCCAGCTCAAATATTTTTTTTCGTTAAACTCTTGTGGGAGTTCCGTTATTATTTCATGGCTTATGTTTGTTTGTCCACTGAGTGTATTAAATTGTAGATTATTTTTTAATTTTAGTCTTTTATATTTTGATAATTTGTCCTCGTTGATAAGTGTTGTTGTCGATCCTGTATCAATCAAGCATTTTATTTTTTCATCTCCTACAGTCAGCTCAACTATCGGTAAATTAGGTCCTCCCCCGGCAATTGAAAATTTACCTCATTTTGTTCTATATGGTCTACATCCATTCTACTCGTCCTAGTTTGGTCCGAATTTCTTTCGCCTGTATTTTGCGGATTTTGTCTGAACGGGTTTCTAAATTGTCCAGAGTTGTTATTTTGTCTAAACTGATTTTCTATTTGGTTATAGTTTTGTCTAAATGAATTCTGATTTTCAACTTGGTTGTAATTCGGTCTAAATGAATTCTGTGTAAAGTTTGTGTTTCTAAAATTTCGCGAGTTTGTGTTTCTATTTTTGTACGCTTTTTTCTCTACTTGTTCTATCATACCCGTTTCTTGTAATGTATAAAACGCTAATCTTAGATTTTGAATATTCCTACTGTGGATGATGCTGGCTAGATTGGCATCTAGTCCATTAACGAATGTTTTTAAAATTATAGATTCATTTACAATAGGTGAAAACTCTACCGGTTTATTTTCATCGAAATCATATTTAGTGTTTAGTTTATCTAATATGTTTCTTAACTGATAAAAGTAGTCACTTACATTAAGACATTTTGTGTTGATTGCTTGGTGAAACAGGTTGTGATATGTTTCTCTTATACCAAAATTCCTGACCAGCTCTGTTTTAACTTCCATCCACGATGGGTTCTGTCCCAGCGTCCTCACTGCTTGTAATGCTGTTCCTTGTATTTTAGTCATGATGTGGCGTTGGAAAATAAAATCCTTTAGAGCAGGGTTAACATCAAACATTGGAAGGATCAGTTCCACTTCCCTAATGAACGATGATAAGTCATAGTCCTTGTTTCCTCGGAATTCCCTAATTCTCGCAGCTTCCTTTATAATTTCCGATGCTGGAATCTGCTGGGCCGTCGTAGCTGCTTGGTGTTGCCTCATTGCTTCTGCTGCCGCTGCCTCATGCTTTTCCATAATATTTGTTGTTTTATTATACTGTAGACTTGTTTTATTTTTCTCGTACTTTGGCATTCGCCTCTTAACTTAAGCTTTTTTTTTTTTATTCCGGTCAGTCTATTGACTTATTTAAATCTTTTGATTTAAAGTTTTTAGTTCACTAGATTTCACTTTATTGGGTACCAATATTTGAATTAATTTAGAGTTATTTAAATCTTTTGATTTAATTTTTAATTCACTTAGTTACTTTAGTTACTCAAGAGTTAAAAGTTCAGTATCAATCTTTTGATTAATACTCCTGATTCGACTGCGCCACTAACATTACTTCTTTAGAAGTAAAGGAAAAAAAACTAACATTACTTCTTTAGAAGTAAAGGAAAAAAATAAGTTTTTATTATTATTAACCCGAATGTTTCTTTATTTCTTTAAATTCAGATTAAGACTGACTTACTTAAAAATATTACAATCCAATGTAACCTCTTAAGATACAAAAGAAATACATTACTACAAAAATACAAAATACATATTTCCTGCCTTTGATTGCATTTTTTGTGTTGCAACCAATATTTAAAATTGTTTACGTATGAAAACCCAAAACACTTAGGTGGGTCAGTTGGATTGCAAGAGCAATTCGATACATTGTTTACACATTGCCGACGCTGTTGAATTTTGGGTTAAGCAACAGCGGCACATGACAAAATGTTCTGTAATCCGAGAATATGTTTTTGAGTTAAATGTTTTTAGATTCTTTATTCGGTTAATTGTTTCGAAACCATTGTATGTATGTTTCGAAACAATTAATTTATGTTGCCCAATTGACTGGCAGTTTGGTTGAAACCTGAGGTTTCTCAAGTGACGTTGATGTCGACATGACCCACGCGAGTGATGCTGGCGGTCCATTTTCGCAGTGACTATTGCTTCGGGGGACATTTATTGTGCGAGCAAAATTAGTCAATAATTTTGCTCGTCACAAATTCAAACGTTCAATCTCGATTTTCGCATACATGTCGACAACATACTGGTGAAAGAGTCTTTGACATTTCGGAATATGATTGTCCTGATTTTGACGAATCATCAATTTGTGCGCATAATAATTCTCTGCGCTGACCGTTTTATTTGGATTTCCACACCTGTAATCGAATTTTAAACTTTTGTAAAAACTGTGTTACCCTTTTGTGAGAATAAATTTCACTAACCAGTTGACGGATTGACGGATTAATGTTAATTTGAAACAAAATCGGACATCGCAAAGCATCATAAGACTGATGAAGTTCAGAGACACGTTGAAGTTGGTCATTTCTACGATAAAGGACGGTATCGCGTGCATTAAATTCTTCTTCAACGATTACCACTGCTACATCGTCTATTGTTGGTACATTGTATCTTCTCGCGTGGTGTCCAGCCGGCGTTTTGTCAGCTCTTATGACAATTCATCTGATGGCATTCTGTCCAATGCCGTTTTAAACAAAGTCACCAATTCGTTGTGCTGATGAAAGTAACCTTGTAAGACAGCAATTATTTCTCTTCATAGGTTCGGAGAAATAGAATTTCATCATTGGAATTTCCAAGATAATAAATTTGCAAAAACTGATGATAACTATCTGCAAATGGCAATAACGATCCAACTGGTACACCTGACCTTGAATCTTGATATCGAAAGATGTCAAGTTAAAATTGTTGTAAACATTGCAATTGTCATTTATTTCTTCGATTACTTTAAATGTTGGCATGAAATTATCTCTGATAACATTTGAAAACATGAATTGTATGCCTGAATTTTCTTCAAGAAATGGTTTGATTCTAGTTCCGTTCCAGAAACCAAGGAGTGCAATGGTTCTGGTTGACAATTCATTGCCGGCAATTTGACTTTCCCATTTGCACAGCACAATCCTGTTGTTTCAGTGCTGAATTTGAGTGCCCTGCAATGTTCAGAACTTTGTTCATAGAACCAACGGTCACTGATTTGTGTGATCCACTTGACTTTCATAGTTGAATGCAGCACGATTGAACTTTATACGTGCTCGATTATCAGTGATCCTTGCTTCTCGTAACGGAGAACGTGATCGAGCACTGCGTTCTCGATTATCTTGTGCTGTCTGCACTGTACTTCACTTTCTTCTACTCTGGCAGCAGCTTGCCTCCTGGCATTAGTAGATTGCCGACTAAGACTAAATTCTCTTGGGATGATTCTCAAAAATACTGGTAGAATAAATAATTATATTTTCATTATCCACATACACATACAACACCATAAAAAATGCACCTCCTTCGAATTAACTTTATACAATTTCAAACGTAGCCAAACGATTTGTTCGGAGTATGGGAAAACACAAAATGACAAAAACAAGCTCACACATAACTATTTTTCCAATAACTTACGCACATTTATACGAATGTGCGTATGAATTCTTTTTTATTCTATAGCTTTTGTCGCGAGCTTGCATTTTCTGAGCTCGCTGAGCATAAGCAATTAAATGGCATACGTACCAGAAAATACAGAGAAACACCTCTCGTTTTGCGCACAATTACTCATGCGCAGAACTGTAATAGTGTGGCTGATTTTCTTCAAAACCAATGATAAATAAACCTATATATAATGCCAACTAATGATAAACAACGCATTTTTTAAACGTTTGGAAATTTTACTTCTAAGTATGGCTTCTCTGTGTTCTCTGATGAGTACATTCTCTGCATAAGTGGGAGCGTAATGTTTTTACATTTTTATTACCTATTGCCTTCGTACCTACACTTACAAAAAAAACCAACTAAATTGGTTAAAAATCACAGACAGTAGAGGCAAAAGGACACTTTTTGCAACTTTGTTTTATATAGAATATATAATTATAATAAACAATTGTCGATTTCACCTTAACTTTACAGCTGCTAATTGTAAAGAAACCTTGAAATTATGCACTCTTACTGCATTTTTCCTGTTCTGGCCTTAAACGTCAAATAATTGAACTGAAAATTACGACAATTAACTCGGACTTCACTAGTTCAGAGAACAGGCGCATTGATTTGTTACATGTGCCTATGTTTCTAAGGACATCAAAATATGCATTTTCTGTAACGTTTGCGAAATTTTAACTATTAGGAATGTACATATGTCGAGTGTCATGCTTTTCAACAAAAATATATATGTGTAAAAAAAACAAAACTTTTGTAAATTATCTTACTGTGCATCGGTCAAATTCTGCAATTTGCGGTGATTTGTTCGAATATGAAATGCTCCACATATTTATTTTTAGTAAATCTTGGATTCATTTTCCTTGAGAGCTTATTATGTTAGTAAGTGTACCCCATAGTCAAATACTCATTTTAAGTCACGACAACAAAGTAATTAATTGCTTAAAATTCCTCAAAGCCAAACCACAATATTCGTTAAAAAACACGCTAACCATAAATTCAAATCACAATTTTTTTCAGGTAACCTTGCACATTGCCTTCCACCTTGTTTTATAAAACCCTATCGTCATGGTGAAATATTGTACACCCATTGCACAGCTGATTTAAGTTGGCTTTACTATATGATCACCCTGTGCATTGATGTCAACAAATTGTTTGCAATTGTTTGGAGGTTTAATTTATATTTTTAATAAATTGAATTGAAATAATGATTTGTTGTTTTAGATTGGCACAATGGAACGCTCGATAAGTAACTTTCACATAAAACATGAGGAATCCGATATAGACTTGTGTTCACCAACAGTTATAGCATCGAAAATTTATATTATTGAAGAACAAGCGGATCGGAAGGATGTACTGGGTTCGAGGATTATACAATTATGTGAACCTAAGGACGAAGTTCCAAGAGAAAACGACATGGACACTAATCAACCGCAGTCCGGAGAGGATGAAGGCGACATTTACGAAGACTTCTTTTTTATGAAAGAAGAATTGGAGGAACCAAGCAGTAGTGGCAGTGAGTTTATTGAGGAAGCATATGGAGAGGACACTGAAAAAGACTGCTTTAGCAGCGACTCCACAAATATAGCGGTTGTAATAGATGCGAATCAGAAAGTTAATCCTCATCTCTATCAAATTATGCTGTGTCCATTTTGTGGCATAAAATTCGAAATTTGGTCAGATTGGCGCCAGCATTTGAACGATATTCATAAGTTTAACAAATTCGAGAGTCTGAACGTGGAGTATATTAGCGGAACAAGAGCTAAATGTAAGGAGTGCTGTGTGGAAATGGGTAGACAGATGCTAATTTTGGAGAATCACAAAATAACGCATCTGCCTTTCAAAAGATTTATAAAATGCAAATTGTGTGAGAAAGTATTTACAAGAGATAGATACCATGTTCTGCATTTTGATCGAATTCATAACGTAGCATATGACAAAAGTAATTCAAAGAACATTCCCTTTGAAACTAATATTATTCTTAGCTGTCCACATTGCGGAAAAGAATATGAAAATTATTCTGAGTGGCGACAGCATATGAATGATATTCATGATTTTAATAAATTCGGAAGTCTGAACATGGAAAATATTAGCGACGATAAGGCCAAATGTAGGGAGTGCAAGATAGAAATGAAAAACAAGATGCAAAATTTGCAATCCCACAGAATAACCCATCTGCCATACAAACGGTTTGTTAAATGCAAAGTATGTAAAAAAATGTTTACACGTGCTGGAATGCATAAGCGTCATTTGGAACTATTTCATTGCGTTATTAAATCAAACGAAAGCCAACTGCCATCCAATAGTATTGCTTGTCAACCCAATGCAACTTTTATCTGTCCAATTTGTGGCATCGAATTTGTAAATTACTTTGAGTGGCGGGAGCATGGCAATAGCAGTCATGAATTTAATATATAAAATTAAATATAGACCACATTTCACAACTTTCACAACTCATTTTAGAATTAAGCATCTTTTGTGCGCTGCAAAATTTACACTAAAAAGGTGCAAAAAAACGAAACCCTCTCAGATACAAATTTGACTTCCAATTCCCTTGAAAACACAACCGTACCTTCACCATCAACTGTGGATCAGAATATTTAAATTCATGTCGCTGGCCGCGATACCCCATGATAATCATGAATTCATAAAATGCAACACTTTTAACTGCAGTATGTTAAGGACAGCAACATCAAATGTACATACGGGCACTAGGATGCGAAACGGGATGCCGGTTTTAATTCCACAGTCGCCAATACCTGACTGCTCATCATAATTCATACTTCAATTCGAAATGGTTGAGAGAATATGTCGAAAGTAGTTGGAAGATCAGAGCGATCATCTTGGATTATGCCATATCGTTTCTTTAACAACAATTAAATTGCTTCACTATATTCATGCGCCCCAGGCAAATGTGTAATTCCGTAGAACCATTTGTGTGTAAATGTATGAGGAATTCATACGAAGCAAAAAAAAATAGTAAATAGGTCAATACTGATGAAATATGTGCATTGCTTCGGAAAGTGTTTAAGAAATCTTATATAATTGACAGACCCAAAGTTGGGCACTCACGGTATAACCAGCTTCACAAATGCACACTAGCCAACAAATAATTTCCACAAACAAAGGCGTCATGGTTATTGTTGTGAGGTTTGTAAATTAATTGAACTAAATTTAAAGAGAAATTATTTTTAGTTATTGATTATTTCGACTTTTATGATTCCATTTGCTGCATTCTGGCACCCCATCGGATACCCAACCGATCAATTTCTCCGAATTTTTTGCAATCTGCTGACTGAGCGGACGCAATTTCTTTGAGCGGAAATTTTCTTCAGATGCTTACATATAAAGTGGCAAATTTGTGTATCGGCCCATTCTAACACTGCGGCCACGCGATCAATTTCTTGCCCATCAAGTTCTCACATGTATTGACTGTCAAAACCTGTTCAAGTTGCGTCTGTGACGTAGGCTGCTTTCAACTTGATGGGCAAGATGGTATTCAATTTATTTTCAAAATGTCGTCGTCACATATGTGTGTATAATAAAATATTTTATTTGTCACATTTATTATATATTATTTTATCTATATTTTTATTTTATATCATGTATTTTAAAAAAAGGTAGGCGATGGTATTAAGAACATTAATACATTCATGCGAGATGCTATAACTCCGCGCTTGAAATTGTGTATCACGCTGAGGTACCTAGCAACGGGGAATTCCTACAAATCTCATTTGTTCCTTTTTTATTTGTTGATACATTTTTTTTAATTTCTCATTTCTTCCTTTTTCATTTGTTGATACATTTTTTTTTAATTTTACCTGTTTTTTCCGTTATTTTTCAGTTATTACTAGTACCCACACGAAACAGCAGACAGATAATTGAAAGCCGAATTGATTCTCCGCTTGAAACATAAATTGATAATCAAGTCGACGATCAAGTACTAAAAATACGTATGTTTTTGTAAAAATTATGAGTGTATTGCGACTTAAAGGGCAAGAAATTGATCGTGTGGCCGCAGTGTAAAACAAAGTGCGCTGTTTCACTCACCCGATGGGCAACCGATAGGTTGCCAGAATGCACCCAATGATAATCAATTCTGCGGTCAAGTTCTAAAAATATGTATTTTTTGTAAAAAGTGTGAGTCTATTCCGACTTGATGGGCGAGAAATTGTGGCCGCAATATTAGCAAACAGGAATTGTCACGCATGGAATCGCCGTGGAACTGCTGTCAAAATGTAACATTTTTTGCTTAAAATGATTATAACAGCGGCATGTTAACAGTGGATTTAATAAAAAATTTGAAAAAATTAAATTACAAACAAAAAATTATAAAATTTCTATATTATTAAAATGTTTTTTTTTACAAATATTTATTGCTGTATACAATATATATTTTAATAAATAAATTACTATTATTACGTTAATTTCATTTTGAATATTCCTATATATGAAACTGTATCGTGGTCAATGTTGGACAAAGACACAGAATTTAATAAACGTTCTGCTGTTGGATTAATGAATTCAAAACAGTTTGACGCCCTAAAATGTCGCAAAATTGCTAAAATATTTGCAAGCATCATTAGCGTCAGTAGTAAAGCGTTGGTGGTTTGTCCGCCTTTACGGAGACGGGTTCTCAAACCCGTACATTTTTAATATTTTTTTAATTGTTCAATTTTTTTTTAAAGTGAATTAATAAATATTTTATAATCTTACTTATAATCTTATAATTAATCTTACTGATTCACATTTAATTGCTGCTGCCAGAAATGAAATTTACATTTCATCTAAAGGCTTTGGAGTTCGAGTTCAAGTCCTATTAGAGACACCACTTTAAAAAAAACGCTCCAATAACGCTACCTCAAAGGTGGTGTGGAAAAGAGTTCAAACACTTTTTACATTTCTATTAGTGTTATTACTAGAATATTTTGTTAAATTTTGAATTTCATAATCATCGCTAGCAGTGTTTTCTATAGCAGTGATGAAATATTCTATTATAGTGCCAATAATAAAACGATGGATAATTTATGGAAAATGAATATCAAAAATTTAAATACATCTGCAAAATTCTTGCGTTTACTACCATAACATTAAAATCCAATCTTACAATATACTTGTATTCAATCTAACAATATTCCTTGACATATTTATTGACGAACGAAATATTTGATTGGATTAGATTTTGTGAAATTTATGAGCTTCTTCAGATGAAATGCGCAAAAGCATCGTAAATACTCATTGTTTTGACACTTATGCTGACCGTGAGAGAACGACATTTGGAGAGCGGTTTTCTATTAATAGTACCTTGTAAATGTATTTTGGTTCTTTTTTAGTTCATGAAATGCAGTAAAATTTGTCTAGTGCAGGTCAGTTCATATTCTGTTTTGACATTTAGAACTGTCATTAACAATTTTTCACATTCCTGTTTTGAAAGTTGACGAAATTAATTTGATACAAATTTTTAAGAATCTTCCAATCTGCCTTTATATATGGTGAAAATAAACATGTTAAATTTGTGTTTTATAAAACTCTATATTCATGATTAAATATTGTACAACCCGTTGCCCAGCTCAATTAAGCTGGCTTTACTGTGGTATCACCCTGTGTACTGATGTCAACAAATTGTTTGCAATTGTTTGGAAGTTTAATTTATATTTATAATTAAATTAAATTGAAATAATGATTTGTTATTTTAGATTGTGTAACGACTTTTCTTTTTGCCGGGGTAAAACTCAGCGGAGTCCAGGGGTCGTATACAGAATTATTTATTTGTATTTTACACAATAGATTCCTAGCGAGTCCTGGAACTCGCGTGACTTGAGATGATCCGGAACGCGTTACTAGCGAAGGACCTGGATGAGTACCGGAACACGCGTGACTTGAGATAATCCGGAACGCGTGACTAGCAAAGGACTTGGGTGAGTACCGGAACACGCGTGACTAGCAAAGGATCTGGGCGAGTCCTGGAACTTGCGTGACTTGAGATGAGATGATCCGGAACGCGTGACTAACAAAGGATCTGGGCGAGTCCTGGAACTCGCGTGACTTGCGATAATCTGGAACGCGTGACTAGCAAAGGATCTGGGCGAGTCCTGGAACTCGCGTGACTTGCGATAATCTGGAACGCGTGACTAGCAAAGGATCTGGGCGAGTCCTGGAACTCGCGTGACTTGCGATAATCTGGAACGCGTGACTAGCAAAGGATCTGGGCGAGTCCTGGAACTCGCGTGACTTGAGATAATCTGGAACGCGTGACTAGCAAAGGATCTGGGCGAGTCCTGGAACTCGCGTGACTTGCGATAATCTGGAACGCGTGACTAGCAAAGGATCTGGGCGAGTCCTGGAACTCGCGTGACTTGCGATAATCTGGAACGCGTGACTAGCAAAGGATCTGGGCGAGTCCTGGAACTCGCGTGACTTGCGATAATCTGGAACGCGTGACTAGCAAAGGATCTGGGCGAGTCCTGGAACTCGCGTGAATTGCGATAATCTGGAACGCGTGAATAGCAAACAGTTGTCAGTTTATTTTGAAGAACGAATGAATCAATGAATGATTCCCCGCATTTTCCGACTTTATACATTTTTTCTCGCCTACTATTGTTTTATTAGTTTTCGTGTGAGTGAAATTTGTCAGTGGGCAAATTTCATTCTCACAATTGTTACACTCGATAAGTAAGTTTCACATAAAACATGAGGAACCCGATGTAGACTTGTGTTCACTAACAGTTATAGCAGCGAAGATTTATACTATTGAAGAACAGGCGGGAAGGATGTACTTGGTCCGAGAATTATTCAATTACACGGTGCGCCAAAAAAGGGGAAGTGATACTATTTTTCTGATAGGTATTGTCGAGTACAACAAGAATCTGTATTTGAAATTTGCCAGTCACATCAGAATTTTGAGATACGGTTAAAAAACCGGTTTTTCGTACATCTATGCACTTATAAGCCAGTAACTTACTTGTTTATTAACCGATTTTCAGTTTCTCAACGGATTTAGAAAGAAAGAAAAAACTAGTACCTTTAGAATGGTGTATATATTGTTATGGTTGGCTTAAAAACTCTTTGTGTATTTCTCCAGCAAACACATTTTTTCCCCACTTTTTTTAGACATTTTTCAACTTTGGCGATATTTTTACGTATTATTTTATAAAGGAACCGTAAAATTTTTTAATTTATTCAAAAAATATATTTATTTGTGAGTAAAACGCAACTTTGTTTAAAAAAATCCGTTAAAAATTGACTGAGTTATTCTACTATTTATCAAATAAAATAAAAATGCTTTCAGAATATTGCTGGTCACTTCGGGGAGAAACGGATGATGCTGAATTTAAAAAAAGACGGTCAAGCAAACATTTTTGACTGAAATAGCTAAAAGTTTTGTTTTTGCAAAAATTGAGGAAATAAAACATCTGCCGTTTAACCCATTTTATGCCGAGCTGCAAAAATTTTTGAATTTCTTTCTGACTTTTCTAGGGTAATTAGGGCCTCCTAAGCTCAAATTCGTCGTCAGAATTTCGCTATCTCCTATAGTTTCGCCGATGTCGGCTGTTCGAAAAGTGGAATAATGGCCACTTCTTGAATTTTAGCTTCTACACACAAAGTGGATAAGCATTGGAAATAATAACTAAAAATAAGCCCTAAAATTCACTGGAACAAAATTTATTTATTTTTACCGTATGCAGTTTATCTTATTGTGTTGGATTATTTTGAAGCCTTACCATTTATGGTGGGTGGCAAAGCACGTCTTGAGGTGCAGTTGCACTTGGCACTTCTTGCACAGCACTTAGCGTAGGCTTGTGGCAAACTTGGCACCGTCTGGCCTTGTTTTGAGGTTGCGTAACCACTTCATGTTGTCCGGAGGCACGAGGTATGGCCGTTCCGGTTCAAAAGTGTTTTCCGCAGTAGTGTCTTCTATGTCAGAAGGACTTGAATCGTCTTCGCCTTCAAACTCATCAGACGTTAGTAGCAAGTTCGTTACCAATTGTACACGAAACGTCAGCTGTGAAATAGGTACCCGTCCAAGTTGCTTGTCTACCAAAACGTGTATTTTCCACGCATTGACAACAGAAGATTCTAGAATGGCTAGCCAAAGTGGCCAATGCCACTTCTTTGAACGTATCGAAACGCGATAGTTGGAAACAGCGTTATCGTGGAGAACTACGCCGCCCATAAACATATTATATTGTCGAATTAATTGTGGCTGTTCAATAATGGTTTGGCTAGGCTGCCTTCTTGTTGCCTCTGTTTGCGTGTAGTCATTACGGTCGCGTAAACTCCAGTGAAATTCGACAGCAACGTTACCTCATGTTTGTCCTGCCAACGACAACAGACTATCTTGTTGGCTGCAACAAATTTTGCATAATTTTCCCCTAAAAAATAATAATAAGGCTATATAAGTACCTCAATTTTACCTAAACAAACCAATTTTCTTAATACCTTTTGGCAATACCTTTTCAAATCGAGTTGAGCGCCGAGGTATATGTTTGATGAGAGGTGCATCATCTGTGACGGAGCACGAGCCTTGACGATCTTTTCTGGTTTCAATTTCGAAAGTACCGGCAATTTCCTTCTCCAACGATTCATTTGCTTCCAAATCCTCCTCGACAATGTCCTCTTCATCAGTAATCCCATCGAAAGCCTCCGGCGAAATCGCGATGACAGTTTTTATTGCATCGTCGGTATCGCTTTGTAGCAGCTATTCCATAACTTCTGCTATCGAAAGTACTTTACGACGGCGTGTTATGGAACTTCCACTCGAATTAGATTTTTGCAAGCTTTTATCCATGACTAATAAATCAAGCCGGATAATATGGCACTTTTCTTTATGAAAAAGGTACGCACAATTCCTCAAATATTAGCACTTTTCCCTATTTTACTTTCAATTGCATTGTTCACGATCACGTCCGTCTTTACTAAATGACTGACAACAATTTCGCAATAGAATAAAACACAAGCAAACTTACGAAGAACATTAACTGCTGGCGCTAAACATGATGAAACATGCTCCCACATACCCAGCTGCACTCTCATAACTTGTGATGTTCAGTTGTTCGCTGTGGCCATTGTTCGAGTTTTCGAACAGCTAAGAAGCAGCTTTCTGCTTTGAACGCTTCGAAACTCTTTTGTTTGCTAGTGGCATCTGTTACTTTATCAAAACGCTTTTTTGTACCTTTTTTTCAAAAATAAAATACTTTTGAAAAAAAAAAATTTTTATTATGTCTTATTTTCCTTTTGGAAAATTGGTCTAAATGTAAGGTTTTTTTCAACACCCCCTCGGAACACCCATGAAGTTCCCCTTTTGCCAATTTAATAATTTTCTGAAAGCCAACAAAATTTCCTATAACACTGCATCATTGCATTTTGCATCGGCATAGAAAAAAATTGTGTTGGAAATAGATTGCTGTTCGAAAACTCGAACAGCAGCACAAAATGGGCTAAACAATATTTCAAATGTAAGATACGTGCGCAACTTATTCATTTGCTAGTATCCATAAGAAACACATGGGAGTCAAGATAATGTGCCAAAATAATTATAAATTGCATTCCATAGAAAGATCTCTGAAAAGGACTGTGGCTCGTCCTCAATACCCTTTTTTTTTTTTTTTTTTTTTTTTTTTTTTTTGTCGGAACAATCTAGTAAGCGCAGCACTCAGACAGAGTATATATCCATTGTACTGCACTTAAGGTTCCCTTTTACTCTGTTTTAAATCTACCCGACCTCTGAAGAAGTAGAAGTAGATCCTGTGGTGCCAAGGAGCCAAGTTGGTTACTCCTCAGCACATCAGTGCCAAAAATCCCGAACCTGATTCAAGCAAAGGCAGGGCAGACGCAAAGAAAATGGTCCGCCGTCTCGTCTTCCTCTCCACAGGCTGGGCACAGCGCACTGTCTGATATGCCAATCCTTTCCTTGTGCCTAGCCCATAGAAAGTGCCCTGTCATCACGCCAACCAACAGCCTGCAGTCCCTCCTACCTAAAGATAGAAGGAACCGTGACCATCGGTCAGAGATAGTAGGTAGCATAATTTTCGTCCATCCGCAGCCTCTCTCAGCCCGCCATGCTCGCTTGTGGGTCGAAACAACCCACTTGTTTGCAGTGGCTTTGATGGCAGCGGAAGGGAGTGGCAGAACAGACTCAGGGCCAATAAAAACAGCCTCGGAGCCCATCCTGGCCAAGGAGTCAGTGGTCTCGTTACCCGCAATGCCAGCGTGTCCCGGGACCCAAGTCAACGTCAGACTATGTTTTCCAACACAATTTAGCCTGGATTTGCAGGACCTGACTATCGTGGAAGTGGTGGTCGGACTATCCAAGGCCATGAGCGCAGCTTGGCTGTCACTGCAGACACAAATAGATTTGCCTTTCCACCTGTTTTCCACAACAAAGTCCATTGTCTCAAGTATCGCATACACATCCGCCTGAAACACAGACGCATGCAGACCAAGGCAAAGAACCGATGGGTCCCACAAGATTCCACGAAGACACCAGAACCTGAACCTTCTTCAGTCCTGGAGCCATCAGTGAAAATACGGCAGCAGTGTTTGCCGGGCTCGTTCTCGGGATCTAACCATGAACGAGCCTCTGGCAGCAACACATTGTACCGCTTTTCTAGTATGACGGTTGACGACATGGAGTCCGGGGGCATAGAGAGGATTTCAGAATCGATGCCAGTGCCTGCGCCGTCGTCCAACATCGAGCACACCCCATACCAGTGGCCACTATGTTTCACTCTGCAGATGGCCTTAATGGCCTCTCCGTGGATGAAGACATCTAGTGGCGGGAGATTCACCAAAGCATCAAGTGCCGGGCCTGGAGTAGTCGGAAATGCTCCGGTACAACATATGGCCACAGCACGTTGTAGTTTTGATAGAGCTTTTTTGACCCCTACAAGAGAGAGTCTGCTCATCCAAACCATCGATGCATAGGTGATAATAGGTCTTACCATAGCTGTATAGATCCATAGGACCTTGCTAGGGGAAAGACCCCATGTCTTACCAAATATACCCTTACACTGCCAAAAAACTGACAGTGCTTTGGATGTCTTCAGTTCGACATGTGTTCTCCAAACAAGTTTGTTATCAAGGATGACTCCAAGATATTTGATTTCCTTCAATACCCTTACAATCTAATCATTAGTGTTATTAATTCTTAATCTTAAGTGCGGAAATATTCCCTCAATTAATGGATCTTTAAAAATATAATTAACTTAATATATCCCCGATCTACAACTTCTTAATATATCTTACGCAATCAACTATGATCTGCAAAGGTTTGTCATAATGGGTACTAGCATCTAAGGCTTTCGATTCGAGTGGAAAAAGTACGAGGAAGAAGCATTTCGATACCATGCCCTGGCAGGGTTGGAACCCACCACAACAAAACTGCGAACTAGCCTGCCTACCATTGGATTACCACACCATTCATCAATATATCTTATATACAATTTAAAATAAAAGCATAGTCATCACTTCCTATGTTTTTATACATTGAAAGGAGCTGGTGTAATGGTGGCTCCTTTTTCTG
This sequence comes from Clusia tigrina, assembly GCA_920105625.2. Classification (NCBI taxonomy): domain Eukaryota; kingdom Metazoa; phylum Arthropoda; class Insecta; order Diptera; family Clusiidae; genus Clusia; species Clusia tigrina. The sequence continues at coordinate 413,831,555 of OV050030.1, forward strand.
TTGTAGGCTAATTCAGTCAAAGGATAATTTATGCTTGCGCTGGTTAATTTGGGGCGTAGTCTGTGCACAACAACAACGCCACACCTTGCAGACCCGCGACTATGGCATTCATGGCGCTTGACTATAGTTTTGGCAGAGTATATTTCTGCGGATCCTTGGCAGTTAAAATGGAACGTATGCTGGTAGTAGATCCGCTAAGGCCTCCGTCATGGAAGTGTTCGCATGCTCAACGTGTGGATTTTATAGACAGAAAATAAGTGTTCCAGTGTAGATCTAGCTTGAAGCAATACATGCCTCTAAAGCCAATAAAGAGAGGCAGCAAAATATGAGAGAGATGTGACTCTAAAACTGGATACATATTTGACTTCAATATTTACTGCGGAAAAGAAACGGATAAAAATGACACCAAGAATACCTTGGGCGAAGGCGTAGTAAGCAAATTATTGTCAACCGTTAGAGGAGAAGCTTGCTTTTGTTTTGACAGATTTTTCAGGTCTGTAAATTTTATCAATTCAATTCCATATCCGGCTGATTGTACTTGCATTTCGACAAGAAAACAAGTGCAAAAATTTTCAAACTTGCCAAAAAAGTATTCACGAATTCAATGACTGTCAAGTATTCACGAATGGACATGGTAGAGTGTGTAGGTTGGAAAGACACGAAGCAAATCATTGGTCTATCTAATTGCCATCGAGGTGTGGCAGATAAAGTAAAGAGGAAAATACGTCAGGTGATAAAATTGATGTGCCGTGCCCAGATGCATTTATGTTTTATATACTATTATGTCCTCAATTGATTCATTCCACAATAACACCCATTTAGTTCTTCATTATTAATAGTCTTTATTTCATTATTAGTTAATATTACAAAAATCAAAAGAATGTCTGTATCAATACCATATAAAAGCAAAAGTAAAAGTAAAAGTAAAGTGATCTGCATAAAAGCTAGAGATGTGTAACCCACAAGAAATGTCAACTCATGGCTACTCAAGTACTAGATACTCGTTAATCACATACGTATACATTAAGGTAGTTACTATAAACAAATAGAGTTATAATATATACATACATGCGTGGGATCGATTTGTCACACCAAATGGTGTCCTTGTATAATATTAATCGTCGATCAAGTAAATGGTGGAAAAAGTCTATTACTAATTACTGCAAACAAGTAGTGTAAATGCTTATGCCATCTATAAAGAAGTAAAACAGAAGCCAAGAGTCAAATATTATGATTTTATAACTGGGCTAGCTGAAAGCCTTGTTGAACATGGCAGACAATTTGCCACTGTAAAAAGAACCAGATCCAAAGGGTACGCCTCCAATTCTTTGAAAAACTTATTGAATATTGGTGACCACTTGCCAATAAGAGGATCGCAAAGACAACGATGTGTTAGATGTACAAAGAACAAAGAAGGCAAGCCAAAAGATAAAAGGACTGTTTATACGTACAAAGAGTGTACAGTTCCACTGTGCTTCGATTCCTTCATGCCATTCCATACCTAATTACACTTTATATTTTTTCAGTTTAGACATATACATAATCTCTTATTACTTTCAATAAAATGTGTCATTACTCATTAAGTTTGTATTTTCAATTATACAACACTATGGGGATATATAGTCCCAAAAGGACTACACTACATATACCAATTCGATACGGTTGGGACAAAGTATGCCAAGGATTATAAGGATGCATAAGGACTTATTTAAGCCTTTAGTTGGATTTAATGGAAGATATAAAGCCAATAAACAAAACTTGAAAATGTAAATCTACTCATTTTTAATTAAGAACCATATAAGACAGATAAAAGAACTTAAAGTCTCTTAAAGTTCACTTAAAACAGAGTCATAAATTCATCGAAAAATGTATCTTTTTTTAACAGTTCATTTATTTATTGCATTCACTCATTTCGAGCCTAACAATAAGTAATTAAATCTCAAGAGCTAAACTAACTATAACGCACCTGTGTTTGGGCTTAGTATTAAATTTCACTACATATTTTCCTTTTAATTTTAATTCAATTTAAATTCATTTCATTTTAATATCTTATTGTAATTATTTAATATTTAATACATTTAATACATAGGTGAGTCCAATCTTTTGAGGCGTGTTGCTGTTTTATTTCTAAGTAGATTTTTTACCAATGGATTTGAGTGCTCTCGTAGTTTTTCTTTGTGTTTGAGCATAATCTCTGTGAGCTCCCTTTTAACAAGAGGTCCTTATGGATGTCAGCATTTCTAACGAACCAATGCGCACCCGTGATTGCACGCAAGATTTTCGATTGCACTCGTTGCATCAGCTCGACGTTCGATGAACTAGCATTCCCCCAAAGCTCAGCTCCGTATGCCAAAATTAGTTTGATCACTGTACAATTGATTCCTTGTACAATAGAAGTTTATGTTCTAAACGAAGCCTTGACTTGAAGTTGAGTAGCCAATTTATTTTATGGGCCTTTAACTCTATATGCGTTCTTTTGGCCTCAATATGCTTCCGCCAAGTTAGTCGTCTGTCCAGATGGACTCCTAGGTATGTTACAGTATTCGATTGAGGAATAGCAACATTGTTATGTGTGATCACACGGCATGTTTCTTTCCTAAGTGTAAACGTAACATGAATGCTCTTGGTCTCATTTACCTTAATGCGCCAATTTGCCAGCCACACTTCCATTTTCTACAAGTGCTCCTCAAGGCGATTCGAAGCCACTATTGGATTGCTATGTATACTAAGAATAGCAGTGTCGTTTGCGAATATTAAAGTGACCAGATGATCATCAGTAGGGAGGTCTACAGTCAATAATACATACAGTTTGTCAGGAAAGTGTTTTGACAAGGTAAAAAATTTGTGAATTTGATTTCTCCCATTCGTAATATAGTATTTCTTTATTGTTTTGATTATTTTTTTTCATTCATTTCATTTAATTAATGTATTTACTAATGAACAGTAACAAAAAAAAGCAGAAATATTAAACTTAAGATACAAAAAACATAACAAAATAAAAATAGTCAAACATTTTGCTGTCAAGAAAGTGTTTTAACAAAGCAGAACTTCTTCATAAAAATGAGATAAAGAAATGAAAATTAACATTATAAAGGGTTTTAATATTTTGTATGCCCCCTGTAGCATTTATAATGGACTTGTAGCATTCTCCTCCTGGAATAAATCAACTTCTGCACATCGTATTCGCTTGGTATTCTTTTCATTCCTCTAGTATTGCCAGTTTGAGCTCTTCTCCCCCTTTTGATTGCCTCTCGGCCCCTTTTTTCTTAAATGTTCCCACAATTTTTCAATGGGGTTCAATGGTGGACTCTGGGCTGCCGTGTCTAACACTTTTTTGTAATTATTAAGAACCCAGTTCCTTACCATATGCGCCTTATGTTTTGGGTCATTATCTTGATAAAATTTCAATTACGGATTGCTATCAATATTGAACCCACAATGATCTGCGCTGTTTACCAAATAACGTTGGAATATATCCAAGTATTGTTGTGCATCCATTTTATTCTCTATAAAATTCAGTTCTCGTACTCCTTTACTGGATATGCACCCCGGTACCATGACAGAAAGTTTGCAGAATTTAAATTTTGGAATATAATATAATATTTCGATTTTTCCTATGCGTTTAACGGTTGTCGCCACACTCTTTTAGAGCCACCATTATAGTAAAGCATGATTTTGGTCTCATCGCAAAATATAGCGTAATCCCAATAGTCATTCGGTTTGGCACAGTACATCCTAGCGAAAGACAATCGCTTTTCAATGTATTGTGTTGAAAGCATTGGTTTTTTTCGAGCATATACTGGTACCTTATCAGGAGCTGCCCTACTGTTTCGAAGGTAACCGCAGTATTCTATCTGATATTTTGTGCGAACGGAAGTGCGAACGTTTTGGCAACCGACTCCTTTTTTACGCGATTTTAATTATTATAAATAGTTTGTCTGGTCAAAGAAATCATCTCGGACAATTCTTGGACACTTTTTCGGATGCAGTGGCTATAGTAAAGCAATTGAGTCATATCAAATGACGTTATTTTACCAGACATCTTAAAATCACAATAATTTTGCTAAAAATGCTGCATTCGATGAGCAAAGAACAACTATTTTTGATTAATTTGTATCTAAAATGCGCACAAAGCATAGTGACGCATCAATCTCATAACGGTATATGCACTACGCATCTAAATTAGTTCCAAACAGAATTGTAAAAACACTTTCTTGACAGCAAAATGTTTGACTATTTTTGTTTTTGTTATGTTTTTTGTATCTTAAGTTTAATATTTCTGCTTTTTTTGTTACTGTTCATTAGTAAATACATTAATTAAATGAAATGAATGAAAAAAATTAATCAAAACAATAAAGAAATACTATATTATGAAGGGAACAAATCAAATTCACAAATTTTTTACCTTGTCAAAACACTTTCTTGACAAACTGTACATATAGTACATGACCTAGAATACTACATTGTGGAACCCCAGCATTAATATCAAAGTCCTTTGTGCTGTATTCTCCATATTTTACTCTGAACTTTCTGTTATTTAAATACGATGCCAGTAGCATGTGCACATCAACTGGTAACAGTTTTTGAATTTTATATATTAATCCTGCATGCCAAAATCTGTCAAACGAATGCGCAATATCTAAAAATATAGCAGAGCAGTAATTTTTGTCTTGAAAAGTATTTCGAATTGTACTAGTAATGCGGTTAATTTGCTCTATGGTTCTGTGATTTTTGCGAAATCCAAATTGATGGTGGGAAATAATGTTGGATTTGTATATGTGCGGCTGCAGCTTTAGAAGAAGCAGTTTCTCAAATAATTTAGAAATTACTGGCAGCAAGCTTATGGGCCGATAAGATGACGGCTGAGTTGCGTCTTTTCCGGGTATTAGTATAATCGTAATTTGTGATATCTTCCAGGGTTGCGTAAAACCAATCCTAAATATTGCATTACCCCACGTCTCCACGGGCAATTTTTCATTGCTTGCCATCTGTCAAATTTCATTGAAAGCAATGGCAATGCCGTAGTGGTGTCCATTTTAGAAATGGCATCGAAAGGATAGTATGCTGCGCGCGAGCGCTTGACTGCCTCAAAGAATTGTACGATTTGTATGAAGAGGAAGAAAAAAGGAGAAAGCCTAGATTTTGGGTTAATCATTTTTTAGAGAAGCGACAAATGCACGATTTGGAAGCTCATCTTTTGAAAGACATATTGTGGGAAGATGGCCAGGACTTTCAAAATGTCTCTATAATAAAATAAACGAGGCTCATGGATTAATTCTGCCGAGGATCCAGATTTTTTACTGTTTTGCACCCTTTTTTTCTCGGCAAGGTATGCTGTGCGCAGATATTTAATTTTTCTTTTCGTTTCGCATACATCTCGCTTCATTTCTTTTGCAATTTCTCGCCATGCATTTAAATCTGTCCTCTTATAATTAGGACTTCTGTAGTACCATATCAATTCGAATTGTCGGTATAAATTAATGACTTTATAGATTTCAGTCGCGCACCACTCCATATTTAGATGCTTACACTTTCACACTTGTAGCAAAATGAGAATCGGCTGTCAAACAGCAAAACTGACAGCTCAATTGCCAACTCTATGGTGGCAATACATGGAAAGCAATATGGCATAACATGAATTGCCAACCATGGGCAATGAGCGGTCTCGATTGGCAATTATTGCTAAAATTGACAATACAATCAATGAAATATTGCCTGTCGAGACGCCCAGTTAAATAACTGCGTCACTATTTTGATGGCTACTTCAGGCAATTCCACATCTAATCTTATCTTTATTTTAGACTCTTTTTAGAGTGCACTTATAGAAGTAAAAACGCACATTTATGAGCTTTAAAAGAGTTCTTTTCTCAGCAAATGCTCTCGAAAAACTTATTTTATGACTTTTTAAAAACTTTGATGGGTAGTGTGAGAATGTTTTAAAATAATTTTTTTTTAATTTGTTGCAAAAATACAGTGAACCCCATGTAACTCTAGCCCTCGTAATTCCTCAATTCACTTTACTTCTCAAAATAACTGAAAGTACAAAATTTTGTTGATAATTTTTCATTGAACCCTCAAGTTCCACAAGTCGAATTGTTGCAATTCCATTTAAGTAAAAAAATTAATTCGACAAACTAAAAAATTTCTTTTCAATAACTAAAAGCATAGAGCCGTTTACCTAGTTCACTTAGCTGCATTTTTGACCTATTTTGGAGATTTTTCTGAGATTGTTGAAACTGCTATTTGGGGCATACTGTAAAAAGTTAAGTTCCCGCCAATTCTTTTGGTTTCGATTCCCTATGCTCCTAAAGGCCCGAATACAATAATGCGAGAGACCGAGACGAGAGCGAGACCGAGTCTCGGCCGAGATCTCGTTTTGCACTGTCTCGCACTCTAATATACAATCAACAAAGTGCGAGCCATATTTACACCAAAGCAAAAGTGTTAAAAAACTATTAAAAACTTAATGTTTTGAAATTTTGTAATTAATAAAATAAACGCGGAGCCACAAACAGCAAAACAGAAATAAACAAATGCGTATTACAAAACAATTGATTACTTTGACAAATTGTCTCGGACGAGAGTGCGAGGAATTTCTAATTTTTTATAAATGCCTCGTCTCGCCGTATCGCATCACGCATTATTGTATATTGCCACATATAATCCTTTGGTACAAATTCTTTTTGACATCTCGGCCGAGACTCGGTCTCGCTCTCGCCTCGGTGACTCGCATTATTGTATTCGGACAAGAACAAATGTTTTTAACCAATTTTCCCGCAGTAGATGCTGAAATTTAATGTATAGAAAACTGCGATCAAAACAAATATGCAAATAATTGCAAATAGACTTTTGATTTGAGTGAATAAGGGTTATTAATTGTAATTTTTATGAAGTTTGAAAATTATGAAGCAATTATGAGTATTTATCTATTAACTTTGCACATTGGCTACCACCTAGTTTTATAAAACCCTATTGCCATTGCACAGCAGATTTAAGTTGGCTTTGCTACAGTATCACCCTGTGCATTGATGGCAACAATTTGTTTGCAATTGTTTGAAGGTTTAAGTTATATTTATAATTTAATTAAATTAAAATAATGATATGTTATTTTAGATTGGCACAATGGAACACTCGATAAGTGACTTTCACATAAAACATGAGGAATCCGATGTAGACTTGTATTCACCAACAGTTATAGCAGCGAAAATTTATACTATTGAAGAACAGGCGGATGAGAAGGATGTTCTGGGTCCGAGGATTATACAATTATGTGAACCTAAGGAGGATGTACTCAGTGAACACAGCATGGACATTAATCAACCACAGTATGGAGAAGATGAAGGCGACATTTACGAAGACTTCTCTATTGTGAAAGAAGAATTTGGGGAACCAAACAGTAGGGACAGTGAGTCTATTGATGAACCATATGAAGAGGATACTGCGAAAGACAGCCTTGGCAGCGACTCCAAAAATAAAGCGGGTGTAGTAGATCAGAAATATAATCCTAGTCTCAATCAAATTATGTTGTGTCCATATTGTGGCATAGAATTCGAAAATTGTTCAAATTGGCGCCAGCATTTGAACGATATTCACGAGTTTAACAAATTCGAGAGTCTGAACGTGGAGTATATTAATAGAAAAAGAGCTAAATGTAAGGAGTGCAGTGTGGAAATGGGTAAACAGATGCAAACTTTGGAAAGCCACAAAATAAGGCATCTGCCGTTCAAAAGATATATAAAATGCAAATTGTGTGAGAAAGTGTTTGCAAGACTTAGAAACCATATTCAGCACTTTAATCTGATTCATAACGTCACTGGTGCAGAGTATGACAAAAGTAATTCAAAGAACGTTCCTTGCGAAACTAATGCAATTTTTACCTGTCCATATTGTGGAAAAGAATATGAAAATTATTCTGAGTGGCGAGAGCATATGAATGATGTTCATGATTTTAATAAATTCGGAAGTCTGAACATGGAGAATATTAGCAGAAAAAAGGCCAAATGTAAGGAGTGCAAGACGGAAATGAGAAGCGATATACGCAATTTGCAATCACACAGAATAACCCATCTGCCGTACAAAAAGTATGTTAAATGCAAATTATGTAAAAAAATGTTTACAAGTGGTAGAGTGCAAAAACGACATTGGGAACGATATCATAACGTTATTGAATCAAAAGAAAGCAAACGGGAATCAAATCATATTGCTTGGCAACTTAATGCAACTTTTATCTGTCCTTTTTGTGGCATCGATTTTGCACATTACTTTGAGTGGCTGGAGCATGTCAATAGCATTCATGAACTTAATAAACGCGAAAAATTAAATATGGAATTTTTTGATGAGAACAGGGCCAGATGTAAGGAATGTGACAAGGAAATAAGTTGTGTCACAACTTGGGCCTTACTGCAGCACAGAATTAGACATCTACCATATCAGCAGTTTATTAAGTGCAAATTATGTCCATTAAATTTTTCTCATTCTAAAACTTTCAAAACTCATATGAAAAAAAGGCATAGCAACCAACCGCAGACCGATACGAATAGCAATTCCAGTACATTTGAAACCCATACAAACAATCCCATTGTTCTCTGTCCCTATTGTGGGGAAGAGTTTCCGGATTTTGGCGTATGGCGGGAACATCTCAATAGCGTTCATGAATTTGAAAAGCCAGAGAAATTGAATATGGAATATTTGGGGAACAATAAAGCCAAATGTAAAGAATGTGACATGGAAATGGGACACAACAGTAAGTGGACTTTAGAAGAGCACAGAATTAGACATTTACCATTCTACCAGTACATTAAATGCAAATTATGCGAGATGAATTTTGCACATATCGCAACTTTCTCCGTTCATTTTTCGAAAATTCATAAAAACGAAGCACTTCCGGCTAAAAATTGAGTTTCTACTATATTTGAAAACGGTACAAACATTCCAATCCTGCTCTGTCCGTTTTGTGGTGAAGAATCTCGAATTTATTCGGATTGGCGGCAACATATCAATTCCATTCATGAATTCAAAAACCCAGCAATTTTGAACATGGAATTTTTTGATGACAATAGGGCAAAATGTAAAGAATGTGGCCAGGAATTTAGTTGCAGAAAGTGGGCTTTACAACAGCACAGAATTAAGCATCTACCATTCTGCCAGTACATTAAATGCAAATTATGCGCTACAAAATTTACAAATGCTATGAATTTCAAAAATCATACTAAGAGGATGCACAAAAACTAAACCCTTTCAGGTACAAATTTCACCTCCTCCAATGTCTTTGAAAACACAACAGTACCTTCACCATCGGTCCAAAATGTGGATCAGAATATTTAAATTCATATCGCTGGCCGCAGCGAAACACCATGATCATCATGAATTTAGAAAACGCAACACTTTCAACTGGAGTATGTTAAGGACAGCACCATCAAATGTACATAGGGGCACGGAGATGCGAAAAGGATGCACTTGTCGGTTATGTCTTTTATAAAATTAAACCAAGTCCAAAGTTTCAATTCCTTGCATTTTCCTTTCGTATGCATTAGTTAGAGAGTAGTTGTGAGATCAGTCGATTATGCCATATCGTTTGTTTAACAACAATTAAATTGCTTCACTATATTCCTGCGCCCCAGGCAAATGTGTAATTCCGTAGAACCATTTGTGTGTAAATGTATGAGGAATTCATACGAAGCAAAAAAAACATAGTTAAGAGGTCAATACTGATGAAATATGTGCATTGCTTCGGAAAATGTTTAAGAAATCTTTTATAATTGACAGACCCATAGTTGGGCACTCACTGTATAACCAGCTTCACAAATGCACACCATCCAACAATAAATTCCACAAGCAAAGGCGTCATGGCATCTGAGTTATGTGAATTAATGAAACTAAATTTAGTGAGAAATTATTTTTAGTTATTAATTATCTCGACTTTTACAATTGTGAGGAATCAGCAGTGGTATTCTGGAAACGTTATTAGTGTATAATTTATAAAGTATAATTTACAAAATGATATGAGAGCTCAGAACGATCGTCTTTGCTTCTGTGTAAAATATCCGACGGCTATAACATAAAATTGCAGCCGATATAATCTCATATCACTTTATATATAACCAAGCTAAGGAGATCATGAGTAAATAGCCTTATTTTGAATGTTAAATTGTAAAATTATAAGTATGAAATAAGAATAAAGCAAACAGATTGTTAGTGAAATCTGTTGTAATTAAACTGGGCAGTAAATATTGAATTTTTTTTAAACGTTTTTATGGTTATTTCAATATATTTTCTGAATCTACATTTTTTCTTAAGTCTTGATTTCCATTCTGTTGATGAATGGTCAGTTATTGATGATGTGGGCAATTGCGGGCATCTTAGAATAAGAATTAAATCATTGCAAACTAATTTAGGAGTTACCGTCCTAATTTATTATTGCTTGAAAAGTAAGAACTTTAAGGCCCACAGCGCGCTTATACTAATTAATATATATGTATATATAAATGAAACGTTACCCGCCCATGGTTGGCAAGCATCAGTTGAATAACTTGTTTTATTATTACTCTTTCAGGTTGTGGATCAGCTCCAAGTGGCATTTTTCGAACTCTGACAATTCAAAAATGATTCCCACTTAACTTACATATAAAATATAGCTCCTCTAGGATGTAGTTTGTATTATTTTGTGATTTTGTAAGCTGTTCCACATCTCCGCTTTTTTTATATTACTCTATAGCAGGGACCTCCTTATGCGGAAAATAATCATAAATTGTACCCAAGAATGATTATTTTCCGCATAAGAAGATCACTGCTATAGAGTGTGTGAAACAATAATTTTTTTTTTAGGAAATTAATGAGAAAATCAAATTATATAATGTGTATACACATATTTTAAATGAAAAAATACTATATGTATTGTTACGTTTTTCGGGCCTGCTTGGTCCGACCTCTGGATTGCGTAATAAGCACTAATAAAATACAACAAAAGAAACTCGTCGAAAAGATCGGATTTTATTATCCTCCTAAAACTCACTGCCAGTCGAGCTGCTTTTACAATACTTAACTATATTTTCTGCTGCACAGCCTACTTATACAAATATTGTGCTGTGGCAGCAAGTGCCACTTTGTAACACTACCTTCCACCTAGATTTGTTCGTCCCGAACAATAACGTTTATCTGCTCCCGTAAATCGACAATCTGTCCAGATGCACTACTTTGAGTTTCCCTCTGTTTCCTGGGTGCTTTCGAATCCTGTACACCACGTCATTGATCCTTTTTATGACTATGTATGGTCCCTCCCATTGAGTTTGTAACTTTGGGGACAACCCTTTCTTTCGTTGTGGGTTGTAGAGCAGAACCAAGTCGCCTTCCTCGAAGCCCTTGGAGTTTGCTCGCAGATCGTACCTTGCTTTCATCTTGTTGCTCCTTAGGAGGGTGTTGTCTCTCGCGAGCTTATGGATTTCGTCCAACTCCCTTCGTTTTCTAGCTACGAATTCGTCTACTCCAAGCTGCTCTGTAGAATTTACGCCAAACTGTAGATCCGCTGGCAGCCGAAGAGCACCTTCCCCGGGGAATACGTCTTTGTGTCGTGTGCTGCGGATCTATAGGCCAATAAGAGCGTTGCGATGTGCTTATCCCAGTCGCTCTGATGACCGTCTACAACCTTTCGGAGATGTTCCACTGTCGTGCGATTAAAACGCTCGACCATAACGTCTGACTGCGGATGAAGCGGCGTTGTGCGTGTTTTTTTTATCCCCAGCATTGCGCATAGTTGCTGAAACAATCTAGACTCGAAATTTCTACCTTGATCCGAGTGCAGCTCCAAAGAGACTCCAAATCGGGATATCCAGTTTTCAATCAACACTCCGGCGACTGTCTTAGCTTCCTGATTCGGGATGGCGTAGACTTCTGGCCACTTGCTGAAGTAGTCAACAACTACTAGCAGAAACCTATTACCAGCTTCACTAGTAGGAAACGGTCCGGCCACGGCTATTGCTACCCGCTCAAATGGTGCACCCACGTTATACTGGTGCATCTTTCCACGGCTTCTAGTTTGATGTCCCTTCGCCTTGCTGCAACGATCACAAGTACGAACCCACTCTGCCACTGACTCCTGGCATCCGATCCAATAAAACCTCGCCTTGATTTTCTCGACCGTCTTTGATACACCAAGATGCCCTCCACTCGGGTCATCATGATAGGCCTTAAATATCTGTGGAATTCTGTCCTTGGGTACGATAACCAATCTTCGCATGGCCTTGCGTTCTCCCGTTTCGCCAAGTTCGGATTTAGTGCAATGTGTGCACTCTGCTGCACAAGGGCGGCGTGATAGGGCATCCGCATTGCCATGCTGTCTTCCCTTGCGATGTTCAATAGAGAAATCATAACTCTGGAGTTGTTCGATCCAGCGCTCAATCTGACCTTCTGGATTCTTAAATCGCAATAACCATGTCAATGCCGCATGATCAGTTCTCAGCTGGAATTTCTGCCCGTACAAATATTTATGGAAATGTCTAACTGATTCCACTACCGCCAAAAGCTCCTTCCTCGTCACACAGTAATTTCTCTTCGACCTGGACACTGTTTTGCTAAAGAAAGCAATCACCTTTTCCTCATCGCCGATGACCTGTGAAAGAACACTCCCTATACCAAATCCGCTAGCGTCTGTATCCAGTATAAATTTTTCTCCGGGAACGGGGTACGACAGGATTGGTGCTGAACAGAGTTTCTCCTTCAACAGCCGGAACGCGTCTTCCTGCTCCTGATTCCATACAAATCTCTGGTTCTTTCGTGACAGTTCGTGAAGGCTACCAGCTATGTCTGCGAATGCGGGGACAAATCGCCGATAGTACGTGCATAGCCCGACGAAGCTTCGCAGTTCCTACAGATTGGTCGGTCGCGGCCATTCCTTGACCGCTCTTATCTTGTCGTCATCAGTGCGCACTCCGTTGGCCGTAATTACGTGACCGAGGAACTTCACCTCCGTTCGAAACCAAGAGCACTTCTTCGCATTCAACTTTAAGCCGGCCGCTTCTATCCTCTCCAAAACCGTCCGCAGATTCCTCAGGTGATCGTCATAACTTTTACCCATCACGATGATATCGTCGATGTACACCAGACATATCTTCCCATGGAGTCCGCTCAGAACGCGTTCCATCAGACGCTCAAAAGTTGCCGGTGCGTTACAAAGACCGAACGGCATCACCAGGAACTGCCACAAGCCATGGCCCACGCTGAAAGCCGTTTTTTCCTTGTCCCTTTCGTCCATCTCCACTTGCCAATATCCACTCTGAAGATCCAGCATAGAAAACCATTCCGCACCGGAAAGCGTGTCTAATATGTCGTCGATTCTGGGGAGTGGATAGCTGTCCTTCCTGGTGACATCATTCAGCTTCCTGTAGTCAACACAAAACCGCGTACTTCCATCTTTCTTTTTAACCATCACTATTGGGGAGCTCCAGGGACTTGCAGATGGTTCAATCACCTTGTTTTCATGCATTTCTTCAACCATCCTCGTTGCCTCGTCCCGTTTAGCAAGCGGTACTCTCCTTGGCGGCTGCCGAATCGGCTTAGAGTCCCCTGTATCAATCCGATGTTTCGTTATCGTGGTCCTGCCACGATCTCTGGGTCCGATCGCGAAAATGGACGAATGTTCCCGCAAGAGTAGTTGTGCTTCCTTTCTTTCGCTTCCCGTTAGGTTCTCGGTCCATTCTTGTATCCTGGCTTCCATCGCGGAGACGTTTGCCGGAACATTTTCCTGAGGGTTTTTCATTCCGCCGTAATCGCAATTTACGACCATTGACCCCTCCCAGCACTGGGCAATCGTTTCCCCTTTCTTTATGACTCTGGGGTGACTTGTGGGGTTAAATACTTGCACTGGCATTTTCCCGTCTTCTTTCGGAGCGACCAGAGTTTTTCCAACCAAAATTCCAGAGTTTGGTGCATCTGAACATGCTTCTACCGTCCACAGTTTTCTCCCGTCAACATCTCCAATTGCTTCCGCCCAAACCACTACTTCCGAGGTCGGTGGAACAACGTGTCGCTGCTTTACAGTAATCCGCCTTATACTGACTCCGTTAGAGTCCCCCAATTCCAGTGCCAGTTCCATATTGTTATACTTCAGGAGGCGTCGTTCCAAGTCCAGTGTTACACCATGCTTCAGCAAGAAATCGATGCCGATTATAACCTCGTCGACGATATCTGCAGCTATGAGGTCGTGCTCCATCGTCATATTGCCAAATGTAAGTGATCCAATTATTTTTCCCGCTACTCGCGCAGCTTCCCCAGTCGCAGTCGTTAATCGAACTCCTTTCAATGGCTGCAATCTCCTGTCAACTAGATCACTTCTGATTATTGAATGCGATGCTCCAGTGTCCAGAGTGAACTTGAGCGGTTTTTCGCTTACCGTTCCCTCCACAGCCAGGTTATTGTGCTTACTCGTCAATCTGGAAATAAAGACTTCGGGGGCACTCGATTTGGGAGCCGGCTTATGACCCTCTAAGCCGACTCTTGCTAGTTTAACGGAGCGTTAGGGAGCGTATCTTCGTCCTGAATTGACTTTAAATGTCTTTGCCGCTCCGGGGTTCGTGATCTTGAGCGTTTCTTACGCTGGCGGCAGTCGCGTGCCATCTGACCTATTCTGTCACAGCCGAAACACCGTCCTTGGAAAGTACCTCGTCGCACCGTAGTTCTACCCTGTTCGGAGTTCGTAACGGATTTAACCGCCCGGCAAACCGTGTCGAATATGTTCTCCTTCTGCGTCCATTTGCTTCACCCTGTGTCCCGATAAAACCATGTAAATTGCTGTTTCATGGGCTATCGCGTTACTGACGGTCTCCGCGAATGACTTCCTTGGAGCCGTTAGTATGGAGATTCTAGTCTGCGGGTCTACGTATACCATCGACGAACGCCTGTGCCTTGAATTTATCCGTTACTTCGGCGGTGTATTCCGGGTACGCCAGATGCGCCAATCTATCTACGTCCGCCGCAAATGCCCGTAGAGTCTCCCCAGGCCTTTGCCTCCGATTCTTTAACTCCATGTAATGAACCTGTAGCATGTGTTCGCTCCCATACTTCCGTTCTACCGCACTCATTACAGCGGTGTAATCACCTCGTAATGCCGCAGGAACACTTTGTAGCACCTCCGCGGCTCCTCCTTTCAAAGTGACGGTTAGTGCCGCTGCGATTTCCGTTGGCCGCTGTCTCAAACTGCAACTTAAAGATGTTGAAGGGAGCAGTTCCGTCATAGGTCGGCGGTTTCAGCTTCATACTGCCTCCCTCCCGCACTTGCGCCGTGTAACCATCGCCGCTATTGCCGCCTAGACTCAAGTCTTCAACCCGCCGCTCCAGTCGTAAGATCCTGTCGTCAGAATCATCAAGGCGCGTCATCACGTCACCCAACTCCTTTTTAACTCCTTCCAGTCTTCCGGCGATTGATCCTGAAACAGCGTCCAGTTTTTCCATCAAGACTGAATTTGCTGCCTGTTGACGTTGCTCCTGGTCCGCCATCGCTACCAGTATGGCCGCCAATGTTGGCTCACTACCAGAGGTAGCTTTGCTCTTCCGTGCATCCTCGACTTCGGTTACATTGTCGCCGATGTTCTCCGTGAACCCGGCCATCCTTGCTTCCTCACAAGATTCCTCCAAGAAAAGGTAGTCTTCTACATTGAGGCTTTGTTGTTCCATGACGCCTCGTAGCCGCGCCTGCAACTCTGCCTTAGTGCCGGCTGTCGTGAGTCCTCGTAGTTCCAACTCCCTCTTCAGGTGTGACACTCTTAATTGCTGGAACCGCATGTTGTTGTTTTTTTTTTCTTTATTGCGCAATCCCACTTCTGACACCAATTGTTACGTTTTTCGTGCCTGCTTGGTCCGACATCTGGATTGCGTAATAAGCACTAATAAAATACAACAAAAGAAACTCGTCGAAAAGATCGGATTTTATTATCCTCCTAAAACTCACTGCCAGTCGAGCTGCTTTTACAATACTTAACTATATTTTCTGCTCCACAGCCTACTTATACAAATATTGTGCTGTGGCAGCAAGTGCTACTTTGTAACAGTACCATGGCGCGTTTTTCCACGTACATTATTCAAAAAAAAAATTCGCCCAAATTTAGTTTTTCATTTGGATTTGAATTTAGAATTGCGATTTTGAAAGTGAGATTTAAAAAACCCAAGAATGATAAAATAAAGAAATTGCGCTTTGTGCAGGTCCCAAGGTGAATTTTCTTACATGGTGGCTGCAAGAAAAAAATTTTTTGAACCAATTTTCCCTCAGTAGCTGTCAAAATTGAATTATAGAAAAATGCGATCAAACCATATATCCAAACAATTGCAAACAGAGTTTCGATTGTTATTTTTGTAAAGTCTGAACATTATGAAGAATTTATGAGTCTATTTAACTATTAAATATATTTTATATAAATTGTGTACCACTTTGAGCAGCTCTAATGTATTTCTCCATTCCTCTCACTTTCGTTTATTTGGAAACACGAAGTGTGTTGCTCAGGAGCCAACACAGGCTAGTTCCGGTTTTCCCATAAACACGCTGCGCGACAGCGACAGCGTGTTAATAGATGGCGCGCGGAACTAACGCCTGCTTGCGTTGGCGTACCCGACAACTGGGTGGGGGTAGTGGTGTCGCCACAGGTATTCCTCCCCCAGTGATCGGCGCAGGAGGCGCGGAGAACGATACCCGTTTCGTCGGTCGACTCCCCGGCTGTGGTGAAGGTTGGTCCCCTGAGCGGGGCGGTGGTTGACTCCTTGGATGGATCGCTGGCGGGTCATTTGTCGCTGACGATGACGACGGTTGCGGCAATGGCGATCGGGATGGCGATGATGATCGGGATGCCTGCAGCGATGGCGACGATGTTGAGTCACTCATTTCGAGGTGGGCCGGCTTCAAGCAGTCCGTAGAGATGGCTTTCTCGACGCCGTTCAAGTCGATGATGAAGCTCTTGTCGTTGACCCGGCGAATTACCTTGTGGGGGCCCGTATATGGCGGCTCGAGTGGCCTCCGGATTTTGTCCAGCTTGCAGAATACGTGCGTGCAGGTGCGCAATTCTTTGAAGACGAACGGCTTCTGTCTCGAGTGGTTGGACGCTGGTACTGGCTTGATCGCTTTTACCAGCTTGCGCAACTGCTCGATGAAAACCGGTTGGGTGGTAGGGTCGTTTTGTTGTCCGAAGAATTCCCCCGGCAGGCGTAGTTGGGTGCCGAAGAGCATCTCGGCTGGAGTTGCTTTGCGGTCCTCTTTGTACGCCGTCCGCATCCCCAATAGCACTGTTGGCAAGGCGTCTGGCAATGATGTGTCTGGACTGCACACCAAGGCCGCTTTTAGTGTGCGGTGTAGTCTCTCCACCATGCCGTTTGATTGTGGGTGGTAAGGCGTTGTGTGAACATGGTTAGCACCCGTCATTTTCGCGAGAGCCGTGAATAGCTCCCCCTCGAATTGACCCCCCTGGTCGGAGGTGATGGTGAGTGGCGTGCCGAAAGTGCAGACCCAACTGTGGAAGAACGCTCTTGCGACGGTCACAGCTCGAATGTCCGGGAGTGGGACAGCCACCGGCCATCGGGAAAAGCGGTCGATGATGGTCAGGCAGTGCGACAGTCCTCTCACCAGCGGTAGCTTGATCAGGTCAACATGAACGTGGCAGAACATGTCATCTGTCTCCCCGAAGCTTTGCAACTCGGCGCGGTTGTGGCGATGGACCTTCGCGCGTTGGCATGGTTGACATTCACGGGCCAAGCGGCGCGCGTCCTTGCGCATGCTTGGCCAGAAGTATTCGGCCACCAGATGTTTAGCCGTTGGTCGACCACTCGGGTGGGATGATCCGTGTACGATGCCAAACGCCGTTCGACGCAGGTTGGATGGCAAATAGGGCCGTGTCGCCCCATTGGTAACCAGACAGTAGATCTCGCTGTTGTTGAAAGCGAGACGATCCAGTTGGATACGCGGATTCTCCAGCAGGTGAGGCAGCTCTACGTCAGAGGCTTGCTCCAGGCTGATAGTGGCTTCGTCGAGGATGGAAGGCATCGAGACGGTACAGGTTCGCGAAAGTGCGTCTGCCACAACGTTTTCTCCCCCGGGAACGTACACAAATCGTGTGTTGAACTGGAGGATGTAGTCCAGGTGTCGGCTCTGCCTCGGCGTTGCCTTGTCCGAGCGTTGTTGTGCGGCGTAGGCGAGCGGCTTGTGGTCCGTGTGGATTGTGAAGGCGTGTGCCTCCAGGATCCTCCTGAAGTGCCTGACTGCGGCATACACCGCGAGCAACTCCCTGTCGTAGGCGCTGTAGCGAGTTTCTGGGGGACTGAGCTTCCTAGGGAAAAACCCCAGAGGCTTCCAGGTCCCATCGGGTTGCTCTTGGTTGAGTGCCGCTCCGATGGCGGTGCTCGATGCGTCGGTGTAGAGAGCGATTGGCGCGGTAGGCGAGAGGAAGGCTGAATCTGCAGCTGCTGCGATACTCGCCTTGCACTGCTGGAATGCCTGCTCCGTTTGCGTCGTCCAGCTAATCGCCGCCTTCTTCTTCGTCAGGTTCCTCAGAAGCTCGTTGAGCGGGGCCTGTAGTTCCGCGGCGTGCGGTATACACCTGCGGTAGTAATTAACCATACCCAGGAAACGTCTCAGCTGGGTAGAAACTGTCGGGCTTGGAAAGGCGTCGATCGCCTCGATCTTTGGGCGCGGGGGCCTGAACCCCTCTTTCGAGACTCGATACCCAGCGAATGTAACTTCCTGGGCACCGAGTTGGCATTTGTCCAAGTTGATGCGTAGGTTCGCCGCTCTCAGCGTCTCCAACAATTGGCTCAAATGATGCAGGTCCTCGTCATGCGTCTCGGATGCGATGAGCAGGTCGTCTACGAGCCCTTCACGAAGGAGAGTTTCCTCAGTAGGTGATTAATTACCCGCTGAAGCGTTTGCGCGGAGTTACGCAGGCCTAATGGCATACCCACGAACTCGAAGAGACCGAAAGGTGTTGTGACTGCCGTTTTCGGGATGTCAGCTTTGGCAACCGGGATTTGGTAGAAGGCTTTCTGCAGATCGATTACAGAGAATACTTTTCCCGGCTCTCCTGGATCAGGTCCTCGATGATCGGTAGAGGATATCGGTCTGGCAAGGTACACGCGTTGAGGCGGCGGTAGTCGCCAGTGGCTCGCCAGCTTCCATTCGGCTTTGGTACCATGTGTAGCGGACTGGCCCATGGGCTCGATGATGGGCGTACCCTTGTCGAGGAGGTCAGCGAACTCTTTTTTGGCAGCAGCGAGTCGTTCACCGACGAGTCTACGGGGGCGCTCGAAAACGGGAGGGCCCTCCGTGACGATGAAGTGTTGTACCGGCAAGTCTGGTACAGTGGCCATGACCCCTGCTGGTGAAGCGAGTTGCAGGAAGCGCTGGACGAGCTCTCTATACCGGTCGCCGTGTGGTCCCACAGGTGCATCAATGCGAGCCACTGTGGAGATGCCGTAGATTCGAGCCGAGTTCATGCGGCCCGTTGCCGCGATATTGGTAAGGGTGTCTACGATGCATCGCCCCCTCAAGTCTACCAGGAGCCCATAGTATGCCAGGAAGTCCGCCCCGAGAATGGCAGTTTGCACATCGGCCACAGTGAACGCCCAAGTAAAATCCCGACGCAGGGCGAGGTTCAGCTTCAGCGTGAGCTGCCCGTATGTGGCTATCGGCGACGAGTTGGCGGCGTACAGCGTGAGGCTGTTTCGCTGTAGTTTGCGGGCGACCGTTCCCCTCGGCAGTAACGAGACCACTGAACCCGAGTCCACGAGAAAGCGAGTGGATGTTGTCCGATCCGTTACGTGTAGGCGTTTTTCGGTTGGTGGTCGGCCGGCGTCGTTCGCCCAAGTCGGCGTCGGCAGCGCTAGTTTCCCGACGGCGTCGAGGTGGCGGCCACGGCGGCGGCAAAGATACACGGTGGTCGGCACTGCTGTGCTGTCGCCCCGTACTTCAGATGGTACCAACATTGGCCAGGCGCTGTAGAGCGATCTCGATGCCGGCTGGGGCTGCGGGTTTCAGCGCGACCCCTATGAAGTGGGGGCGTTATTTTACGCAGCAGCTCCTGATTCTCCCGCGTTAGTGCCACGAGCTGTGCCACTGACTGGCGCAGTGCGGCAAGCTCTGCGTGCACGGAGTTACCCGTTGAATCGTGCGACGATCTGTTCGCGAATGGAGAGCGGGGTCTCGGAGACGAGAGTGGAGGTGACGTAGCTGCCACCGTAGGTCCGTTGTCGACCAGCTCGTCAGCTGCCTCTGCGAGCTCCTCCACACTGGTGCCTTTCAGGATTTTGAGTAGCAGTCGCGTTGACGGCGGCATCAGGTCGAGCCAATTCACGCGGATGATGTCATCCGTGGCCCGGTCACCTGCTAGGGAGCGCATCTGTCGCAGCAGTTGGGACGGCTTCCTGTCCCCCAGCTCGAGTTGGGTGAGTAATCTGTGGAGCTGTTGATCCGCCGAGTCGGTGAGGCGATTTAATATTGCTGTCTTCAGCACCTTATACTTGCCCACGGGCGGCACTGTGCGGAGTACATCCGCGACCTCGGAAATAGTCTCCGGGTCGAGCGCCGCAACTACTAGATTGTAGCGGCTGTTGTCGTTGCGCACATGGTGTACTTGGAACGCGGCCTCGATCTGGTAAAACCACAGATCGGGGTTACTCCTCCAGAAAGGTGGGAGCCGACAGCTGCTCACCGCCTCGATCGCGGGCGGCGACGAAAAGGAGGCGTGTCCCCCAGGCTCCCCTGCACGGTGTGGTGGCAGGTGGTGTGTCGGTATCAGCAATGGCGTGGGCATGGCCAGCTGTGCCTGCGCATGCACGTGCGGTGGTTGTGGCTGCTGGTGTGGAGCGTACGTTGCTCGAGTCGGCGGCTGCTCCGGTGGTGCCGACGGCGCCGGTCCTGGGGCTGTTGGCGAGTGGAGCATCATATGCGTGTTTTATACCCCTGTATGGGGCGCGTATGTTTTCCGATCACGTCGGGGTCACCAATTTGGCTGCTCGCGAGCTCGGACGTAGCGTTGCCAATTAAAGAGAGAGAAATATTTTTATTTAATGTATATTAGTTTACACTTTATTATATCGCACTTACGATACGCGATGGGTGCGATTTTCACAGATTCTTTTTTTTACACGCGACGCCCTGCGACGCGTCCACTCAGCTTCAGAACAGAAAAGAAAAAGAACGAATCGAAAGCCGGAAACACGAAGTGTGTTGCTCAGCAGCCAACGCAGGCTAGTTCCGGTTTTCCCATAAACACGCTGTGCGACAGCGACAGCGTGTTAATAGATGGCGCACGGAACTAACGCCTGCTTGCGTTGGCGTACCCGACAACTGGGTGGGGGTAGTGGTGTCGCCACATATATATATATATATATATATATATATATATATATATATATATATATATATATATATATATATATATATATATATATATATATATATATATATATATATATATATATATATATATATATATATATATATATATATATATATATATATATATATATATATAAGATGTGCAGCCCTATGCAACGAATTGGCAACACAAAATCCTGCAATTTTTTTTTTACCCTATGAGATAGAACCACCCTAGTGAGCAGTCTGGATTCAATTTTTGTTACTTTGAATGGAGAAAATCTACTTATAACAAATTTCATTAAAAAACATTTGAGGAAGCCTCCGATATTGACTGTAACGTAAAAATTAAAAAAATATTTTTCAGAATAAGAATGTTTACTAAAATCAGAATATTAAATAACGAAATTGTAGAAAATGGTCACACGGTAAGCAAAAATTCACAAAAACATTAACTTAAATAAATTAGTTTCATTATGTCTTTCTTTTTAATTTTATCAATTGAAATGAATGCATTTCTGTTTACAAGCTTGTTCTGGCGGGTACATTTCCAGTACGAATTTGCAATCATCGAAATTCAAGAGAGTTAGACGGTATTCATTCACGAAGAGAAAAATATCCAAAAAAAAAGTACACGAAATCAAATTTGCAACAATTTGCTAGTTAATAAAAATATCTGTTTGGTTTCCAAGACAGCAAGAAATGCTCTTGAAGGAGGAGGCGATTCCACGGCACTTGTCTCATGAACATAAATATATTTGGCTGGAACCTGGTTCGAATTATTGAAATGTACTAATGAAACTTAATTAAATTGATATCATTAATTCGTTTATATTTATTATTTTCCGTTGATTTAATTTTGAAATATATTTTTAATTCACTGAAAATACAATCATATGTATTTCAAGCATATATTTTCTTAGGTCTTCTCACTTCGCATTAACTCGTGCAGTGCGAGTTCCCTTCAGTTCAGTAATTTGATGTTTTGCGACGCGAAGAGGAAAGTGCAGATGAACTGGCGACGAGAACACATTTCAGTGCAGAAAGTGCAGCCAGTTCATGCGGCGCGAACACACTTCTTGTTTATTAAAATAATCAAACAAATTAAGCAGCAAACTATTGAAATTTGTTGTGTGAAAAAAGTAAACAAAACATGTGAGGAACATTTTTAGAAATCCAAGGAATTTTAAGTATACGCTGTTTGTACCATAGATTACTATGATGTTATTTCTTCCATAATGATTTTTTTTCTTTGTGCTGATAGATGGACCAGCCAGATACGCATTTTGTGCTCCAATGCCTCGAATTGTTTGAGGAACTGCAATGTGGCCGTGTTTATTGAAGAGCCATTGCCTGACAGCAGGGTTCTGGATCGGTCTGCAAATATTCCACAAAGTGGAGTCAGGCGAGGATTTCTTCCCCAATAATGCATATTTATTGGGTGATTCCTATCTAGCCTCCCTCTAGTGATACCGTATACAATTTTTGAAAATCTTACACGGTCGCAAACAAAATTTAATAAGACACATAGTGATACTAGAGTTGTAGCAGAGAATGCATTTGGGCTTCTTAAAGGACGAGGATTAATTTAAAATTTGTGTTGTGGAGATAATTGGGAATACATGCGTGTTGCACAACATATGCATTACTTTAAACGACGAGCACAACTCCATTTCTGAGGAGCAAAATGACATCCATTTACCAGAAGAAATTATTGATGAAATTGTTGCTGCGTGTCAAAATAAAAGAGAAATTGTATTCAACTATCTGCTCAGCGGAGCTTTATTTAATATTTACATACCAATAATATAATAATTAATAATAGTAATGAAAATGATAGTAATAAAATTAATATATTCATTAATGACAAGTAAATATTCATTTATCGTAAAATGGCATTATGCAAATATAATAAAAAAAATAAAAATTATTTTCTTTCCAGTATTTTTAATATTTCCTGCATAAAAAAGGGCCTTGATTGTTCGTTTTTCGCAAGGGCTTCTTCCAGTATTTTGTTTCTTTTGTCAGTGGCTTCTTTCAGCTTCCATGAGCTGCAACTTGCCAATAATTTGAGCGAGGGGTATTCCATAATGTAATTACAGAGTAGTGTAATTATTATGTAAACTTAACTTATACTTTGAAGTGTAAATATTATATAGTATTAATTTTAACTGAATTGTCACAACAACATTTAACATAAGTTATAAGCTGAAGGCCCCTGTCGCTAAAGCTTTACTTATTTTAATATTGTGCAATTTACTTTCTTACCAATAAATATTATTATTATTATAAAAAACATGTTAAATACATTTCATTAATTTCAGTTGTTACTTGTGACGGACGTTGTGAGGAAAACACCTATATTAAATACGGTATATAATTAGTACTATATAAGATATTTGATCTACATACTCCGTTTAAATCATATTTCTGACAGGATTGTCAATGGGCTTTGATTTTATTATTGTTTTAGTGTGAAGATAAGAAACGGGTTTAGATTGTTGTCGCCACACTTGTCAACAATGGTTTTCTCTTATTTATCAGCTAATTTCACGATATATTTTCTTATATATTTTGACAATATTATTTTTAAATTTTTCATCAACTACGAAATTCAAACAAAAATATTCTTTTTATGCTGATTTTAAGCTTTTCTCAGATAATTTCTTCATACAGTTACTGGCAGGTATGATGAGCCCTATCTCGTGTTCATCCCCTCGACTACATACTAATATTGGAATTATTTTACGAGATAATGGAATTTTACTACCCGCCCATTTAAAATATTAATTTCACATGTTATCAAATTCAAGAGTTTGTTATGAACAAAAAACACACAAATGCAAATCTGATCTTATTTCATATTGTTTTGTAATACGCAATTGTTTATTTCTGTTTTGTTGTTTGTGGCTCCGCGTTTATTTTATTAATTAAAAATTTTCAAAACATTTAGTTTTTAATAGTTTTTAACACTTTTGCTTTTGTGTAAATATGGCTCGCACTTTGTTGATTGTATATTAGAATGCGAGACAGTGCAAAACGAGATCTCGGCCGAGATTCGGTCTCGCTCTCGTCTCGTTCTCTCGCATTATTGTATTCGGGCCTTTAAGCCCAGTGCGACCACAAACAGAATGTTCCAATATGATGAATTCAGGGTACTTACATACGAAGCGTTGCATAAATCGTAGCGTGTATGGGTACCTTAATGTAGCACAGTCATAGATTAATAATTTATCTATGGGACAGTATGAGGCTTTATGAGGGTTTATCTTAACGGATGACAACAAAGTAATGTCAAATCAGACCAATCCAATAACATTCTAAATGTTGAAAATAAGTGTATTTGTAATATTAAATTAAATTGAAAAAATTAAATAGTCACAATGGAAAACACGATAAATTACCTATATATAAAACAAGAGTCACTTGACGAAGATTTAAGTTCGTCAACAGTGCTAGCGGCGAAGATTTATTGTATTGCAGAACTAATGGATCCAGAGGATATTGATTATGCCAGCAATCCACATATAAGTATGCTTAAAGAGGAATTTGTCAATGAACAGCACAATGTACATTTCTGTATTCCTAAGGAAAAAATTCATATTGAACAGCACGATTGTTATTTATTGGTACCTAAAGTAGAAAATATGGTTGAAAAGGACAATGAACCCAATAAAGAATATATGAATGGACAGGACAATGCATATTTATGTGAACCGAAGGAGGAACTTTTTAATGCAAAGCTTAGTAGAAATGTATGTGAACCGGAAGACGAAGATCTCAATGAAGAAGACAGTTCACATTTATATGAGAAACCTAAGGAGGAAGTACTCAGTGAAAGCGACATGGACATTAATGAGCCAGAAGAACACTACGACTTTTATGAAAACTTGTTTATAGGAAAAGTGGAATTTCAAGAACCAAGAAATACTGGCAGTGACTTTATGGATGTTCAATTTGATGAAGCAAGTACACTGGCGAGTAGTGACTCCTACTCAAGAAATAATGCATTCGCAGAATAGAAAGAAAGTGAAAATGCAGAAGAATATGAACCGCATTGTTACAGGATTTTGCTTTGCTTCTGTGGTACAAAATTTTTGAATTTCCTTCACCTTGAGAGCACCTCAATGAAGTGCATAAAGTTAATAATAGGGAAACTTTAAACATGGAGTTAATTGGCGATAAACAAAATGACAATTATGCAAAACCACGAAATAATCCATCTGCCGTACAAACGGTATGTTAAATGCACGTTATGCATTAAAAGGTTTACAAATGTGCAAAACCATTCGCAGCATTTGAGACAAGTTCATAACGATTCCAACTAAGAGAGATTTAAATATTCATCTAAAAGTACTACGTTAGAAAAATGCAACGCTCTTCTGTCCATTGTGTGGCACAGAGTTTCAAGATTATTCCCAGTGGAGAAACCATCTCAATTCCGAACATGAATTCAATAAACGCGAAAAATTAAAAATGGAATATTTTGAGGACAATAGGGCCAAATGTAAGGAATGCGGCACGGAAATTAACTCTACGAGAATTTGGACTGTACAGCAGCACATCCTGAGACATCTACCGTATAATCGGTACATTAAGTGCAAAATGTGCTCTTCAAAATTTCCATATGTTAAAAATTTCATTAAAAATTTAACGCATATTCATAAAACAAAATTTGCACGTTGAATGAATTTGAAAATAGTCCAAACAATCCAATAATTATCCTCTGTCCCTTTTGTGGAGTAGAATTTTTAAATTACATTCGCCTGCGCAGCACCTTAATGCTGAGCATGCATTCAACGATCGCGAAGCTTTCAACATGGAGACTGTGAGCGAGACTAAGGTGAAATGTAAAGAGTGCCACATGGTCATACCCACAAAGTTGAGCAGTTTGGAATATCACATCTGCCGTCTAAACAAATATTTCAAATGTAAGATATTTGCGCAACTTTTTACATTTTCCAGTATTCATAAGAAGCACATGCACCTGAAGCACCTAACTGAGGGACTGAGTGATTAATCGATCGAAAGTAAAATTGATTTTATTGAAGGAATATTTTTCAAATATTATTAGAGTCTAAACCTAGGCGAAGTATTTAACAATATTGATGGAGTTTAAATCATAGTTTAACTTGAAAGATTAGGGATCAGCTAATATATCCTCCGAATGTTAACTACTGCAAGTTTACAATTTGAACAAAAAACTGCGTCGTACATATAAGGTTGAATTATCATTTCTTTTTAATTATAGAGATTATATTGTAATTAATTATAATACAGAAATAAATAGTAGTTTAAAACACATGTTATTTCTTCCGTACTATTTAGTACAATTAACCATTAGCTCTTATCCCTCATGTATACTGTGGGCAATATTATTCATATATCGCATATGATATTGTGGTATATCGTATATGTACTTGGATTCTGTGATATATCGTATATGGAACTCATATTTTATACTGTATATGAACCTCACATCTTGAAATATCATTTATGGACCTGAAATTGTGATATGTCGTATATGTACTTGGATACTGTGATATACCATATATGGACCTCATATTGTTATATATCGTATATGGAGCTGATATTGTAATATATTGTATATGTACCTAATGTGATATGTCGTAAGGAGACAGCTACTATAAAAGGACCTGATAGAAAACACAAACGTGGCAGAATAGACCCGTTACTCTACATCCGGAACCGAACGATATTCTCGTGATGTGTTTTATTAGATAGAATTCGAAGCAACAACACATAATGTAGAAAGTAAACATATAGAATTACCTCGAATAACAGGTTTGTTAAACGCCATAAATTATTTGATCATACTTTCTATAAAGTAAAATAAAGTAAGAAACAAACATCAATAAAGCACAGAAGAGATATGTTCGCGTCGCATAAACTGACTGCACTTTCTACACTATCTGCACCAGAGAAAACAGAGCCTTTTTCGCTGCCAGCATCCGCAGCGGACACACCACGATTTTGAGTGGATTCACCACGATTCTGAGTGGATTCACCACGATTCTGAGTGGATTCACCACGATTCTGAGTGGATTCACCACGATTCTGAGTGGATTCACCACGATTCTGAGTGGATTCACCACGATTATGAGTGGATTCACCACGATTATGAGTGGATTCACCACGATTATGAGTGGATTCACCACGATTATGAGTGGATTCACCACGATTATGAGTGGATTCACCACGATTATGAGTGGATTCACCACGATTATGAGTGGATTCACCACGATTATGAGTGGATTCACCACGATTATGAGTGGATTCACCACGATTATGAGTGGATTCACCACGATTATGTGTGGATTCACCACGATTATGAGTGGATTCACCACGATTATGAGTGGATTCACCACGATTATGAGTGGATTCACCACGATTATGAGTGGATTCACCACGATTATGAGTGGATTCACCACGATTATGAGTGGATTCACCACGATTATGAGTGGATTCACCACGATTATGAGTGGATTCACCACGATTATGAGTGGATTCACCACGATTATGAGTGGATTCACCACGATTATGAGTGGATTCACCACGATTATGAGTGGATTCACCACGATTATGAGTGGATTCACCACGATTATGAGTGGATTCACCATGATTTTCAGTGGATTCGTGTAAAATGTCCGTCTGCTTTATTTCGCTGCTTTGCCGTTTGACCTTTAAGTTCCTTTCTCTGTGTTCTCTGATCTGCACTGAACTGCGTTCGCGTCGCAGAAAATTCACTTTAAATTCATGAACTTGCCGCACTGAAATAGTGCAGCTCAGTTCATGTTCTGTTTTGAAAATTAACGAACATTTTTTAATTTTTGACTTTACTCCAAGGTGAATTTACTTACATGGTGGCTGAAAGAACAATTTTTTTTGAACCAATTTTCCCTCAGTAGCTGCTAAAATTGAAATTATAGAAAAATAAGATCAAAACAAATATGCAAACAATTGCAAATAGAGTTTTGATTTGAGTGAATAAGAGTTTTTCAATTGTTATTTTTGTAAAGTTTGAACATTATGAAGAAATTACGAGTCTATTTAACTATTAAATATATTTTATATAAATTGTGTACCACTTTAAGCACCTCTTACGTATTCCTCCATTCCTCTCAACTTATTTTATTTTGATCGCACATTGCTTATGTTTGACAATTCCGGAGGTACGAAATTCACCATGTAAGTAAATTCACCTTGCTCCCATAATTAAAAATTCGATAAAATAAATACATTTAAAATAAATTCATGTTTACCAAACCAATTTAAATATATGTTCATTACTTTGTGTGGCCTGGAAAATATCAGCTCACTTTCACGATACAAGAATTTCAACGCACACCATGTCAATTGTATCATGATCGTAGCAGCTGTTTTTATTGCATTTGTCACCCTGTGCTGCAGTTGTTTACAATTCTAGAAGCCTAAAACAAATTATTTCTTATTGGATGTAATAAATTCCATTATTTGTAAGATTTATGCTCTAATTATAGTTAAGTTAAAAATATGAAAATTTAATATTTTAGGCTGGCAAAATGGAAAACACAATAACTGACTTAAATATAAAACGAGAGGGAGGCGATGAGGACAAGTGTTCACCCACAGTTATTGCAGCGAAAATTTACTCAATTGAAGAAAAGTCGGATGAGAAGGACTTTCTCTATACTAGCATTCCACTTCTCTATGAACCGAAGGAGGAGATACTCAGTGAAAATGAGGACACTAATGAACCCGAGTACGGAGTTAATGAAGGCGACATTTATGAACATATGTCTATAGAAAAGGAGGAACCTAACAGCAGTGACAGTGAATTTATGGATATTGAAATTGACGAGAATAGTACATCGAGTAGGCGTGATTCCAACTCAAGAGATAGTAAGTGCGTAGTGCAGAAGGAAGCGGAAAGGGTCCAAGAAGATGTTGCGCAAACCCACAAAATTATGCTATGCCCGTTTTGTGGTACAGAGTTTTTAAACTGTCTTCCCTGGCGGGAACACCTCAATGATATGCATGCATTTAATAAACGTGAAACTTTAAACATGGAGTATGTCGAAGGCGAATCGAAGGCCAAATGTAAGCAGTGCAAAGTGAAAATAAAATCAAATTTGGTGTATTTACAAAATCACAAAATAATACATCTGCCCTTCAAACGGTTTGTTAAATGCAAATTGTGTGGGAAACTTTTTACAAGTAGTCGACCCCTGGTGCGACATTTGCGATTAGTTCATAAAGCTATTCCTCAAGAGGAAGCTAAAGTTCCTACAACGTATGCAATATTTATTTGTCCATTTTGTGGGTCAGGATACCAACAATTTTCTGAGTGGCGACAACATCTCAATTCCATTCATGAATTTAATAAAATGGAAAATCTAAACATGGAGAATGTTAGCGACAATAAGAGCAGATGTAAGGAGTGCCAGATGGAAGTGAGCACAAAGATGCAAAATTTACAAAACCACAAAATAACTCATCTGCCATACAAACAGTATGTTAAATGCAAATTGTGTGATAAACGTTTCACAAGAGTTACAAACCAAATTCGACATTTTGAGCAGTTTCATAACGTTGTTGAGTCGGAGGAAATTAAAGATTTATCAAATAGTATTACATGCCAGCCCAACGCAACTCTTATCTGTCCGATTTGTGGCGTCGAATTTTTAGAATACGTTGAGTGGCGGCAGCATGTCAATAGCATTCATGAATTTAATAAATGCGAAAAATTCAACATGTACTTTTTCGACGACAATAAGGCCATGTGCAAGGAATGTGACATGATAATGAGCTGCAAACGAACTTGGACATTACAGCACCACAAAATCACGCATCTACCATACAATCAATTCATTAAATGCAGATTATGTGCGTTGAAATTTGAACATGTTGCAGCTTTTACACGGCATTTTAAAGAGAGTCACAAGAACTGCCCCCTTCTTGTGAAAGTTTGCATTGCCAGTGCATCTGGAAACACCACTATGAATCAAATTCTCTTGTGTCCTATTTGCGGAACAGAATTCTCAAATTGTTTCAAGTGGCGGCAGCATCTCAACTATATGCATGAATTTAATAAGCGTGAAACTTTAAACATGGAATTTGTTGGCGATAGTACGGCGAAATGCAAAGAGTGTGATTTGGAAGTAGACTCAAAATTGAACAATATGCAAAATCACAGAATAACTCATCTGCCATTCAAATTGTATGTGAAATGTAAGTTATGTGAGAAAAGTTTTGCATCTAGTCGTCACTATAAGCAGCATATTGTGAAGAATTAGGCATTTTAATACTCATGAGTTAATATGACTAACTATAAATTCCAATTACATCTAAAAATTCGCTTATCGCTGCTATTGCTATATCTTTCACTCTAATCCTTAGTGATATTATCTCTTTCTATGATACGGCACTGATGCCTCCAACTTTGAGTTGTGAATATTGCTATTTGTTTTCATCATGCATAAATCAGTGATGATTATGCTTCTCCGGAAGTAACGATCATAAATGCACCAGAATCTCGAATATAAAGGAATGATCTGGAAAGCAGCGATATATATATATATATATATATATATATATATATATATATATATATATATATATATATATATATGTTATAAATAGATATGAAAATCGTCATAACAAATCAACCGGGACCTTGTAGCAGCAGTGAGAAGAATGATGAAACTTGCTGCTGTTGTAGTAAATTAATGTTATCAACTATTTCTAAAGTGAATTGGTGTTAAATTAAACTGTTTTACCTTTATTAAAGCTAAATTATGTACAAAGAGTTTTTCTATTATTTTATACCAGTGCTTCGATCTATTCTCTTAATAGTCAAATAGTCATTGGCAAATTTAGTCAATCAGTCGAATCAGTCACACAGCAAAATATTTGATTTTATGATTTTCGACACGACTAACTTCGTTCGTCTCATAAGTCGAAACTAGTTCAATGTGTGACTGTGGCAACTTAGGATTCGCGAATCGATCAAGATTCTTTCATATCAGATGAGTGAGTAAATGAATTAACTTCCGATCTCAGAGTTCAACCCTAGCTACGCAAGAGTAGCAGAGTGGGCTTCTGAGTTTACAATTGGCAAAACAGTAATCAATGGTGAGACCTGCAGGGGCAGGACATCAAACTCAGTATTGCATCCGTCTTGGGTTCCTTCCCTGCCAGGGCATGGTATCGAAATGCTTCTTCCTTGTTCTTTCTCCACTCGAATCGAAAGCCTTAGTTGCTAGTACCAATTATGACAAACCTTTGCAGATGATAATTGATGATTGCTTAAGGTATATTAAGAAGTAGTAGATCGGGGATATATTAAGTTAATTATATTTTTAAAGCGCCAATAATTGAGGGAATATTTCCGCACTAAATTAAGATTAATTAAACACTAATGATTAGATTGTAAGGGTATTGAGGACGAGCCACAGTCCTTTTCAGAGATCTTTCTATCGAATGCAATTTATTATTAATATTTTGGCACATTATCTTTATGCTTTACTTCTGTGTCTCTTATGGATTCTAGCAAATGAAAAGTTGCGCACATATCTTACATTTGAAATACTGTTTAAACGGCAGATGTTTTATTTTGTGAATTTGCAGACTGTTCAACTTTGTGGCTATTACCATGTAGCACTGCTTACATTTGACCTTAGTCTCGCTGACATACTCCATGTTCAAAGTTTCCCGTTTATTGAATGCATGCTCAGAATTAAGGTGCCTGCGCCAGCGAAAGTAATTTAACAATTCTACTCCACAAAAGGGACAGAGAATAATTGGATTGTTTGTGCGGTTTTCGAAGGCATTGAAGACGGTTTTCTTATCTAAAATCGGGAGGTCTTTGTGCATCTTCTTAAAGTGGCTTGTGAATTTTGAGACATGTTTGAATTTAGATACGCATAATTTGCATTTAATATAATGGTCATGTGGCAGGTGAGTTATTTTGTGCTGCTGTAAAGTCCAGGTTCTGGTAGAATTTATTTTAACGTCACATTCCCTGCATTTGGTCGTGTGGTCATTGAAGAATTCCACGTTTAATTTGTCGCGTTTATTAAATTCATGAATATCATTGGTATGTTGCTGCCACTCAAAGAAATTTGCGAATTCTATGCCACAAAATGGACAGATAAGCGTTATATTGGTCTGACAAGCAACACTATTTGAGGAATCTTTGGTATCTTCTATGTGAACAATGCTATGCTTGCGTTCCAAGTGCCGCTTGTGGATTGTATTACTTGCAAACAATCTCTCACATAGCTTGCATTTAATAAACTGTTTGTATTTGAGATGAGTCATTTTGTGTTTTTGCAAATTGTGCATCTTTTTTCTCATTTCTTCGATGCTCTTTTCCGCAAAATGGACACAATGTAATTTTGTTTTTCTCAATATCTTTCTGTCTTATATACGATTTACCCTTTTTTGTTTTGCCCTTGTCATTAATACTATGAAGAATCTGCCTGTCGCCAGTTTTGTTCACTTTGGATTGGGCTGTTCATTGGGAACTTCTTTCATCGGTTCCAATAAATATGTATTGTGCTGTTCTTTGTTAATTTGTTCCCTAAGTACACAGAGTGGAGGGTTGTTGTAGTCTTCATCGATAAATTCTCGCAAGCAGAGACAATTGGTCTTCTTTTTATTTGTTTTTGCTCATTTTGTTCTGCGTCGCTTCTGTTTGTTTATTCTAGTTTTGTAAACAAAAAGAAATTAAAATAAACATTTATTATTATTATTATTATTAAACAGTTTATTACATAATACAATTATAAAATAAACTTAAAACTAAGGCACTAACGACTAGGGTTTTCGGCCTTATCTAAGTGCAATCTTATTATTTTTTCATACAATCTTCTAAAATAAAAATTTAATACTTCATGAGAAATGCCCCTATTGCAGGACCAAGAAATCACAGTCGTTACTTTTGTATATAAATATATGTGTGTATGCACATATATAAATATAAATATATGGTAGTATAAATATATGTTCTAATCCTTGTTGTTTTGTTGCGCCGCTGCTTACATTGACAGTGGCAGTTGGTGGTGCTGCTCTGTTTGTATGCGCAGTAATTACAGGGCTCCTGTTTGAATGCGTCTTGGCAGTGTGCTGGTGCGCTTCTGTGTAAAATAGTTATAATTATCAAACTAAATGAAGCTGACCAAAAACTTGCAATTATACCAAATGGTTGCTCCGTCTGTTGGGGGTTAAT
Organism: Clusia tigrina; assembly: GCA_920105625.2. Lineage (NCBI taxonomy): Eukaryota > Metazoa > Arthropoda > Insecta > Diptera > Clusiidae > Clusia > Clusia tigrina. The sequence goes on from OV050030.1 coordinate 413,865,127, forward strand.
TTCACAAATGGATATGGCACTTGATGTATGTTCCTAATACATCGTTTTATTTGGATGCCGGATTTGCGTTAAGTTGCAAAAATGTATTGAATATATTCGTCCTACGTAGATCAACTGTCTGCTATTCCTAAAAAAATAAATATATTTAAAATTTTTTTACTCTTTCAGAAGAAAACCATTGCTTTAAAAGCATTGCACACCTTTGCCCAAGCATCTTCTATAATTCACTATCACTTGGTCCCCTTACCAGAAGCAAACGTATAAGTTAGCAACACACGTGTTGCATGTCGTTGGCGCCGTGCGCTTGCGCAGCGGTACAAAGCATTGTACGAAATACACTGCAACAGCGTCTGCTGCCATCCGCTGCGCAGGGGCACGATAGACGGTGCTGGTTCTCGGTACGCGAGAAAACACACGAAAAGAGCGGCACAGCCGCTACGCGTAGATACGGTAGACGGTGATGGTTCTCGGTGCCGGAGGAATTGGCGAGACGTGTTGTATGTCGGTGCCGCCAAACCCAGCCGTGAAACGCTGTCGCGCAATGCCGCTTCGAAGCGCAGTCACCATGCGATTGTCGGCGGTGAAAACGTATAAAAATAACCCGAGTACGAGAGCTCGCGTCTTTCAATTGACAGGAGCTCGAAGGAGCAGGACCTTAATAATAATAAAATAATATTAAAACAAATTAAATATTTTTATAATTTTAGATAGATGCAGGAGATACTTAACTTGCATATTGCTATTCACTGCCGCTGGCGGCCGCCCACTATCACTTGGTCCCCTTACCAGAAGCGAACGTATAAGTTAAATACTTCGTTAGGAGCCTGTTAGGTTCGGTATACAGATGTACCGTACTCCAAACGCTACGACTAACTTGGTATGTTTATTTTATGGAATCGACACTATATGCCGGTTACAAGTCGGACGGACGGCACAACCCTCCTTCCTATAATTCGATGCCACTATGTGGGATCTTTTGTTATGGGAAGGGTGTGCTATTAGAGAGCGCACTGATTTTATAGTGCGAACCTTTCGCGACACTGTTGCTGCAACCAACCGCCTAGCGCCGCTTGTCGGCGATCGGGCGATAACCGATGTATTCAACGTGGTATGGTTCAAATCAAATTTGAATTTGAGGTTGTCAAAAGCGACAGCTGTTTTCATCTTTCAACTTACGAAAATTGTTGTTGGTGTAGATTTGTTGTAGAATTGTGACCAGCTTCTTACCATATATTAATCTATGTTCTCACTGCGACCTGATATTTGCTTGCTTGGAGGTTTATATTTTATTCTTAATTTTAATAAATTGTAAACATGAATTGAAATTTTAGAATTACAAAAAGGATAACTCCTTAAGTGACTTTCACATAAAACAAGAGGAAGCGGATGAAAACATACATAGGTTCCCCCACAGTTATAGCGTCGAAAATATATTCTATTGCAGAACAGGCGGATCAGAAAAATGTTCTTTATCCTAGCAATCCACATCTCTGCGGACAAGAGAAGGTACTCAGTGAAAATGAGAATGCCATTAATGAACAAAAGTATCGAGACGATGAAGTGACTGTGAGTTTATTGGTAGTAATATTGACATCGACAATACTAAACTAATCCGTAGCAGGAGCACACCTAAAAAAGAGTATGCTGGAGAAAATGGCTTGGAACAGGATCGAAAAATCCATTTGGTGGCATAGAATTTGAAAGTTATTTTGAGTGGGGACAGCATTTGAATGGTATGCATGAGTTTAAAAAAGTGCGGAGATTGAATATGCAGATTATTAGCGACAAGAAAGTCAAATGCAAGCAGTGCGATATGGAATTACCGAACACTGCGGTATATGCAAAGCCACAAAATAACTCGTCTATTGTCCAAAGACATGTTAAATGCACATTATGTGAACGTCCTTTTCCAGATTGCACAATGTAAAAGCAGCATGTGCAAGCGATTCATAATGTGAAGTATGTGGTGGACAGTACAGACTCTCCAAGGAATTCAACGCCTCCAATTTCCATAATCTTCAAACTGGCGTCAACATCTCAATTCAACACATGAATTTAAAAAATTCGAGAATCTAGGCATGGAGTATGTTGGCAAGAATAAGGTCAAATGTAAGCAATATTATTTTGCATTGGACAAACCGCACTTGGTTCGTATGCAAAACCACAAAATAACTCGCCTGCCGTATAAGCGGTATATTAAATGAAAATTCTGTGAAAAAGTTTTTAATTGTATTAAAACTCAAAAGATGCATTTCGATGAAACTCATTACATAGAAGATCAAGATTCATCGAAAAGAGAGATCATCCATTTTCATACCTGCAATGCAATTTTTCTCAGCCCATTTTGTGGCAAAGAGTTTCCAGGATCCAAGGAGTGGCGCAAGCATGTCAATTGCATTCATGAATTCAGAAAGCGTGAAAGTTTCAACATGGAATTTTATGGCGGCAAATGTGGCCAAATGTCTGCAATGCATGAGGCCTTCGAGCTTGCACGATTTACAATCGGTGTTTTAAGTGTAAATTATGTTAATTGAGTTTTGTCATTATTGATTTATTGATTATGACTTTGTTAGCCATTTTCATAAGATTCATAAAAACGAACCATTTCCAGAGCAAATACGCATTTGAAAATAGAATGCTACTCCATTAACTTGGGTTTTAAGACTTTTTAAATTTCTTCCGAAGTCGAAGTCATTTTAATGATTTTAAGTTCTTGAAGGCCACCAGTGTGGAAAAGTCAAAAGGAGCAATATAAAGAACGCGGAAAGGTGGAACAGTTTACAAAATCACAAAATACATCCTAGAGCAGCTACATTTTAAATGTAAGTGGGAATCATTTTTGAATTGGCAGAGTTCGTAAATACCTCTCGGAGATGATCCACAACCTGAAAGACTAATAATAAAACAAGAATTATTCAACTGATGCTTGCCAACCACGGGCGGGTAACTTCATCTATCCCATTCCATTTATATATATATAGTTACATATCAACATTCCCACTACCTACAATACTTACTGTAACTCTCATAAAACTACTTATCCTCTCCCATCCCTCCTTCCACTCTCTTTATTTGCTCTTTAACCAATTGACCTGTTCTATTTTGAACTCTCTATCTTTACATTCCTTTTGCTTGGTTCCTTCTTGTAATTTAATTGCTAGTTCTTAAGCTTTTCATTGTGTATTTAGTTTTAAGCATCATGTACTGCCTAAAATCATTAATAAAGTTACCTTCGTAAAGAAAGGATTAATCTTATCATTATTATATCAATTAGTATAAACGCGCTGATGGCCTTCGCAAGCTAGTATTCCTCTTTCGTTGTAAAATAATAAAGCTCTTATATGTCAAGTAACAATAATAATATTAACTGACGGTAACTCCTAAATTAGTTTGCAATAATTTAATTATTATTCTTATGTGCCTCCTTTGGCACAGAGATGCCCCCAATTGCCCATGTTTGTACCTGCTCCAACGCAAAATTCCAATCAGCAATTCCCATTACCAATGCCCGCTCTTGAACGCTGAATAAGCAGTACACCCGACGAACGGATATACAGCGTGTGAAGCCTCATCAGCATTTCCGTACACGTGCGGTCTAAAGTATTAATTTGCCCTAAGTATGCACAAACGCTGGTGCCTTGCACATAATTGCCGACACCACAAATATATTTAATTCTGTAACATAATCAAAATTATAATATAAATTGAATCAATTAATAAATAAAAAGCGAGATATACTTTTGAAGTCAACCATTCAACAGTGTTTTCTTTGTCGCCACTTTCAACCACAAGGCTAATTAAAAATTAATACTTGATTATCCACAACACTCTTTCGGTACTGTACCCAAAGAGATATCAGACTTCAGTATTGCACTTGAAGTCATCATCACGATCCTTCGGTATTGCACCCAAGGAATCGGCAACCGATTAGTAAACCAACTAATCGGTATAGAAACAGCCCACATCATCAATAACTGACCATTCATCAGCAGAATAAAAATCGAGACAATAAAAAATGTAGATTCAGAAAATATGTTGCAATAACCATCAAAATATTCAAAAATTCAATATTTACCATCCAGTTTAATTGCATCAGATGAAATAATTAGGGCCGAAGACTGTAGTCGTCAGTGCCCAGCAGTAAGTTGGTTTGTATTATTATTTATATAAATAAATAAATATTATTCTAAGAAATAATTTTATTTTTTAATGGATTGTATAATTAAATTGTGAACTTATTTATAATTTTAAAAACAGCAAGAGTATTCACGATACGGATAAACAATTTTAAATTTGAATGAACAATTACAAATACAATTGCATGAGGTTGAAAAACTTTGGATGAATATAAACACGATTAAATAACTTAAATGGAATCATTTTGCCACGAACAATTTGTGTGCTTTATTCTTATTTCATACTTATAATTTTACAGTTAAACATTCAAAATAAGGCTATTTACTCATGATCTCCTTGTTTATACTATAATGTTAGCTTAGTTATATATAAAGTGATATGAGATTAGATCGGCTCCAATTTTATGTTATCGCCTTCGGATATTTTACACAGAAGCAAAAACGATCGCTTTGAGCTCTCATATCATTTTGTAAATTATACTTTATAAATTATATACTAATAATGTTTCCAGAATACCATTACTGATTCCTCGCAATTATAAAAGTCGAAATAATTAATAACTAAAAATAATTTCTCACTAAATTTAGTTCAATTAATTCACATAACTCAGATGCCATGACACCTTTGCTTGTGGAATTTATTGTTGGCTAGTGTGTATTTCTGAGGCTGGTTACACAGTGAGTGCTCAACTTTGGGTTCAATTATATAAGATTTCTTAAACACTTTCCGAAGCAATGCACATATTTCATCAGTATTGACCTCTTTACTATAATTTTTTCCGCTTCGCATGAATTATTAACACATTTACACACAAATGGTTCTGAGGAATTTAACATTGGCCTGGGGCGCAGGAATATAAGGAACCAAATTAAACAAACGATATGGCATAATGCGAGATGATCACTCTAATCTCACAACTACTCTCGACATATTCTCTCAGCCATTTCGAATTGATAGATGAATTATGATGAGCACTCAGCTATTGGCGACTGTTCCTACATCAACCTAATGCATATCAAAGGAAAAGGTGGAATTAAAACTTTCGACTGGGTGTAATTTCATAAGAGATATAACCGACAAGTCGATCCCTTTCGCATCCTCGTGCTTTATGTACATTTGACGTTGCTGTTTTTAACATACTCCAGTTGAAAGAGTTGCGTTTTTTTAAATTCATGATTATCATGGGGTGTCGCTGTGGCATGCGATACGAATTTGAATATTCTGATCCACAGTTGGCACTGATGGTGAAGGTGCTGTTGTGTTTTCAAAGACATTGGAGGTGAAATTTGTTCCTGAAAGGATTTAGTTTTTGTGCATCCTCTTAGTATGATTTGTAAAATTTCTAGCATTTGCAAATTCTGCAGCGCACAATTTGCATTTAATGTACTGACTGTATGGTAGATGCTCAATTCTGTGCTGCTCCAAACTCCACTTTCTGTTGCTTATCATTTCCATGTCACATTCTTTACATTTGGCTTTATTGTTACCCAAATATTCCATATTCAATTTCTCTGGCTTTTCAAATTCATGAACGCAATTGAGATGATTCCGCCATTCGAATAAATTCGTAGATTGCTCTCCACAATAGGGACAGAGAAGAATGGGATTGTGTGTATTGCTTTCAAATGGAGTGGAAATGCTATTCGTATCGGTCTGCGGTTGGTTTCTATGCGTTTTCCTAAAATGAGTTCTGAAAGTTGTAAAATGTGAAAAATTTAGTGGACATAATTTGCATTTAATAAACTGCTGGTATGGTAGATGTCTAATCCTGTGCTCCAGTAAGGTCCAAGTTCTGACACAACTAATTTCCACGTCACATTCCCTACATTTGGCCTTTTTCTCATCAAAAAAGTCCATATTTAAGTTTTCGCGTTTATTAAATTCATGAATGATATTCACATGCTCCCGCCACTCAAAGTAATGTGCAAATTCGATGCCACAAATCGGACAGATAAAAGTTGCATTGGGATGACAAGCACTACCATTTGATGGCAGGTTGCATTCTTTTGATTTAATAACGCTATGAAATCGCGAAAAATGGCGTTTTTGTATTGTACAATTTCTAAACATTTTTTTACATAACTTGCATTTAACATACTTTTTGTATGGCAGATGGGATATTCTGTGGGATTGCAAATTGCCCATTTTGTTTCTCATTTCCACCTTGCACTCCTTGCATTTGGCCTTATTGCCGCTTATATCCTCCATGTTCAGACTTCCGAATTTATTAAAATCATGAATATCATTCATATGCTGTCGCCACTCAGAATAATTTTCATCTTCCTTCCCACAATATGGACAGCAAAGAATAATATTAGTTTCCCAAGGAATGTTCTTTGAATTACTTTTGTCATATTCTACGTTATGAATCAAATCAAAATGCAGAACATAGTTGGCAACTCTTGTAAAAAGTTTCTCACACAATTTGCATTTTATATATCTTTTGAACGGCAGATGCGTTATTTTGTGGTTCGCCAAAATTTGCATCTGTGAACCCATTTCTAAACAGCACTCCTTACATTTAGCTCTTGTTCCGCTAATATACTCCATGTTCAGACTCTCGAATTTGTTAAGCTCATGAATATCCTTCAAATGCTGTCGCCAATCTGAACAATTCTCGAATTCTATGCCACAAAATGGACACAACATAATTTGATTGAGACGAGGATTATCTTCCTGTTTCGCTTCTACTACACCTGCTATATTTTTGGAGTCGCTGCCAAGGCTGTCTTTCGCAGTATCTTCTTCATATGGTTCATCAATAAACTCACTGTCCCTACTGTTTGGTTCCTCAAATTCTTCTTTCACAATAAAGAAGTCTTCATAAATGTCACCTTCAGCCTCTCCGCACTGCGGTTCATTAATGTCCATGTCGTTGTCACAGAGTCCTTCTTCCTTAGGTTCACATAATTGAATAATTCTCGGACCCAATACATTATTCTCATCCGCCTGTTCTTCAATAGTATAAATTTTCGCTGCTATAACTGTTGGTGAATACAAGTCTACATCGGATTCCTCATGTTTTATGTGAAAGTCACTTATCGAGTGTTCCATTGTGCCAATCTAAAATAACATATCATTATTTTAATTTAATTAAATTATAAATATAACTTAAACCTCCAAACAATTGCAAACAATTTGTTGACATCAATGCACAGGGTGATACTACAGCAAAGCCAACTTAAATCAGCTGTGCAATGGATGGTACAATAATTCACCATGAAAATAGGTTTTTATAATATAAGATGGAAGCCAATGTGCAAGGTTTCTTGAAAATATTTTGTGATTTGAATTTATTTTTACCCTGTGGTTTGACTTTGTGGTTTTTGCAGTACTGGCTATTAAGTACTTTGTTGTCGTAATTTAAAATGAGTATTAGTAATGAGAATTAGACTACGAGGTACAATTACCCAACATAATAAGCTGTCAAGGAAAATCAACACAAGATTTACTAAAACTAAATACATGAAGCATTTTATATTCGACAAAATACACATATATTTTTGTTGAACAACATGACTCTCGATCAGAACTCAGATTTACTCGATTTTACTCGCGAGTGAACAGTACTCGCGAAGAAGAGTACTCGAAGAGTACGAGTGTTACAAAAAGTTTACTCTCCACTCGTTTGTTTTAGGTGGGAGTACTCGCGAGTACTCCTTTTTAACAATTAAGAGTGGGAGTAAAAATCTTCGAAATAGAGTGAGTGTTTACTCTTAAGAGTGAAATCGAGTGGAAAAATATAAACTGTTTGTTTTTGTGTACTCTTTCAGTCTTTCTCATACAGTGCGCGTGTGCAGAGCAATTAGTTGGTTTTATTGTATTTTTAAAAGTTTTCTTATATTTTCTATATTATAATGAACAATAAAGACATAAATATTGAAACGCGAAAATATTTTCGTTATGACAGTGAAGAAAAAAATACAATTTGTGAAATTAACAATTGTGGAAAAAAATTAAGTGGAAAATTTTTAATCTCAAATTTAAAACGACACATAACATGCTTTCATAAAACTGTTGCTGGCATTTTAAAATTTGTCAATTTAGAAGAAGGACAGAATACCACTGCAACACCATCAACTTCTGCAGACAGTACTATTAAAAATCCATATAAAAAAATTAAAATTAATATGGATGAAAAAACATTAATCAGTGGTTGTGTAGAATTGATATCAATCAATAATGTCCCATTTAAACTGTTTGATATAAATAAAATTGCATAGTTCATACTGTTCGGACGTGTTTTTGTACGCTCAGTGTTTGATCGGATTTACATATTTCTCAAATATTATTTTGTTGTATTAATATTATCAATTAAATCAAAATAATCTCGAGAAATTTAACAGTTCGTTTAATAAATTAAATACATATATGAAATATAATTCAAAAAGTAAACACTAAAAATATAATCATAAATATATACATAAAGCTATGAGTGTCGCTCACTCTCCTCATAGAGAGCGTCGGCACTCGGTGCATATACCCGTTGCACCAAGCAATAACACTACAACAATACAATACGGCATATTATCGGCAACAACAATGCCACTAGCAGAGTCATCATCGGTGTCAGTAGCAGCGTCGGCAACAGCAGCGACCTCAACAGAAAAGTCGATCCCAGCAACTGTCGCTACAGGAAAGAGCGCGATGACTTTCGTCGAAACAACAACGAAGGCAAGGCAGCCCAGCATAGCGCCGTCACCAAACTCAGCAGCAGTAAGGAGTCCAGCAACAATGCCTATGCAGGCGGTAATAAACGGTGAGGTAAAGAAAATAAAAAAAGTGGCGGTAGTGCAGACTGGTATTGACCGCTACATAAACATTAATATTAAAAGAAAGATAAGTCCACAAAAGGTCATGGGCGTCGCCAAAAGGGCAAACACAACAAACTCAGGTGCTCCTCTGGAGAATAACAGATTTGCACTTCTTAGTGTAGGGAATTCTACTACTACATCGAAAGGTGAACCTGTAGTCAGTAATGAAAGACCGCCACCAATTTACCTGCGCGAGCGTAGTTCTAATCAATTAGTATTGAACATCGCAAATATTATAGGCACAAATAATTTTCACATTGTGCCTCTTAGAAAAGGTAGTATTGAATTGACAAAGATACAGGCATATAGTGAAAAGCACTATCGTGATATTATAAATTTTTTAACGGGGAACAAGAAAAATTATTATTCCTATCAGCTAAAGAGCTCAAAAGGCCTTGTTATTGTTTTAAAAGGAATCGAAGCCACAGTAGATTCTGGCGATATTAAAGAGGCTCTTGAAGAGCAAGGGTTCCCCGTTAAGGTTGTGATAAATATTGTGAATAGAAATAAGGTTCCACAACCTATATTTAAAGTTGAACTGCTACCCAACTCAACGCAGCTTAAAAAGAACCTGACGCACCCAATATATAACCTAAGATATCTTTTACACCGCAGAATTACGGTTGAAGAACCGCACAAACGTAACGGCCCAATACAATGTATGAATTGTCAAGAATTCGGCCACTCTAAATCGTACTGCACTCTGCGCAGTGTTTGTGTAGTTTGCGGTGATCTCCACCCTACAAGTACTTGCACCTTAGCTAAAACTGACACATCCGCAAAGAAATGTAGTAACTGTGGTGGTAGCCACACGGCAAATTACAGAGGTTGCCCTGTATATAAAGATCTAAAATCAAAACTGTCGCAGAGTATACAATTAAAACGTAACTTATCCCCAAATCCTATCTATATCCAGCCTGCCACCTCAAATCCTCAGATAGGTGACCCTATTATGCAAAAACCTAATTCTGGTCAAGCAACCTACGCAAGTGTTCTGCAGGGTAACGTACGGCAAGTTAACAATAACAATGCATCTAATAGTGGAGTAGAAGCCATGATCCTAAATCTTACTCAGTGTATGACTCAATGCATGTCTACAGTGCAAAATATGCTACAAGATTTAATTAAAGCTCAAAATCAGATGATTCAAACTCTTGTAAATAAAAAATGAGTTTGTTAAAAATATGTTTATGGAACGCAAACGGTGTTAACCAGCATAAACTAGCCCTTAATAAGTTTCTACATGACCACGAAATTGATGTTATGCTTTTGTCTGAAACACATCTCACAAACAAATACAACTTTCATCTCCCAGGCTTCAAATTTTATAACACAAATCATCCTGATGGTAAGGCACATGGCGGTACGGCTATTCTAATCAGAAATCGGCTTAAGCATCATCTTATGCAATCGCATTCGATGCAATGGATGCAAGCTACATCAGTATCTATTAAAAATCGTGGCAAAGACCTGACGCTTTCAGCTATATACTGCCCACCCCGTTTTACTGTAACAGAAACACAATTTAAAGAACTTTTTGATTCCCTTGGTGATAGATTTCTAGCTGGCGGTGATTATAATGCGAAACATAAACACTGGGGCTCTCGCCTAATTAATCCAAAAGGCCGACAATTGTACAATGCAATAACTAACAGACATAGTAAATACGATTTTGTCTCACCAGGACAGCCCACTTATTGGCCAACAGACCCAAAGAAAATTCCTGATTTATTGATTTTGCTATTTCTAAAAATATAGATAGGTCTTTAGTATCAGCGGAAACCTGTGTCGATCTGTCCTCTGATCACTCGCCTGTAATAATCAACCTTTATGAACAACCAGAATATACAAGCCCACAGTTTCGCCTAGGGACCAACCAAACCGATTGGTTAAAATACAAAAAGTATATTAGTAGTCATATCTCTACAAGAGTTGAGGTAAAACATGCAGATGATATAGATAATAATATTGATATTTTCAACTCCATGCTAGCGACTGCAGCCGTAGTGGCAACGCCAAAAAATACTTCTAGAAAGTGCAAGTATGCCTGTACAAATAGCCAAATTGAAAAACTTGTAGCACAGAAACGACGGCTGCGCCGAGAGTGGCAGAAACATCGCTCACCCATCTCTAAATACAATCTTAAAGCAGCCGAAAGGGCGCTTAATGATGCTCTTACAAAGGAGGAAGATAAAAACCTAAAAGAGTACCTGAAGAAGGTAACCCCAAATTCTACCGAAAGGTATTCCCTTTGGAAGGCATCTAAAAACTTTAAGCCTCCAATGGAAGGTGTAAAACCTATAAGAAACCCGAACGGCGCGTGGACTCAAAGCGATCAAGAAAAAGCACTCTGCTTTGCACAACATCTATGCAACGTGTTCCAGCCGAATATGGCTACAAACTCCTTTGCACTGCCTGCCTTACCTTGCAGTACTGAGATTGCTCAGCCTATTAAAATTTCCCTTCCAGAAATAACCAAACAAATTAAACAACTGAATCCAAAAAAATCACCTGGATTCGATAATATTACCCCGAAAATGCTAAAACAGTTACCAGATTCTGCATCAGCATTTCTCTGTAAGCTTTTTAACGCAATCTTGGGCATCGGTTACTATTCGAATGCATGGAAGAAGTTTCAGATATGTATGATAGCTAAACCTGGAAAAGACGCAACGCTACCGTCATCATATAGACCTATCAGCCTGTTGCCTTGCCTTTCCAAATTGTTTGAGAAACTACTATTAAATAAACTATCTGCTTTTCTTCATGAACATAGCGTAATACCGCAACACCAATTCGGTTTTCGCGAAAAGCACAGCACTATTGAGCAAGTCAATCGAATTTCAAATGAAATAAGAAAAGCATTTGAACTCGGGGAGCTTTGCTCTGCAATATTCCTTGACGTGGCTCAAGCATTTGATAAGGTATGGCATCAAGGACTGATGTTCAAAATCAAAAAGTTTCTTCCAAAAAGCTATTATAAAATTCTTGAGTCTTATTTATCCAATAAACGTTTCAGGGTAAAAGTAAACGAATTCATTTCCGAAGATTTTCCAATTTTAGCCGGTGTGCCCCAAGGTAGCGTTCTAGGCCCTACATTATATGTAATATTCACATCTGATACTCCTATAAGTGAAAGCACGCTAATTTCAACATTTGCGGATGATACCGCCATACTCAGTTGCAATAAATGTCCGATAAAGGCGTCGAGAGCTCTACAAGAGCACTTAGTTAGGGTAGAAGAATGGTAAGGAATGTGGCGTATAAAAGTCAATGAGCAAAAAAGCAAAAACGTAACATTCTCTTTGAGGCCTGGTACGTGGCCAGCCATTCGGCTCAATAATATTGAGATTCCACAAGCTAATGAAGTCACCTATCTCGGCATTCATTTAGACAGGCGCTTAACTTGGCGTACGCACATTTCAACTAAAATTTTAAATATGAAGTTGAAGGTCGCCAAGCTGCATTGGCTAATAAACCACAAATCTACCTTAAGCCTAGAATACAAAAGCCTCCTATACAATGCAGTTATTAAGCCGATATGGTTGTACGGGATTCAACTGTGGGGTAATGCATCCGCTTCTAACATTGCCATAATTCAAAGGTTTCAGTCGAAGATACTTAGGTTAATAACAGGTGCTCCATGGTACATGCGTAACGAAAATATTCACAAAGACCTGAAAATACCACCAGTTATCACAGAAATAAATGCTAGAAAGCAGATATGCATAGCAAAACTGAAAAATCACCCGAATCCACTAGCTAAATCCCTCGCAAAACCGATAAGCCGATCCCGCCTGCAGAGAAGAGACCTTCCGGCCTTTTGAAGAGCGAAGCAGAACCGAAATTTTGATGGCCAAATTCAATTTGGGTTAAAATTATTTTTTAGTGACTAGTTTTAAGATTTGATATACTTATTGTTAGGCTTAATTTAAGCAAATTCAATAAATAATAGATTCTTGTAATAAAAAAAAAAAAAAAAAAAAAACTGTTTGATTCAAGGGGATTTAAAACAATTGTTGATCCAATGTGCAATGCACTTGGAATTCATATTAATTCGTCTAACATTGTTGGAAAAATTGATAAAGCTGCGAGAGATGTAAGGGACTTAATTGCACAAGATGTCAAACTGAAAATGTTATCTATAAAAGTAGACAGCGCAACAAGATTTGGAAAGAGCGTTTTGGGAATTAACGCACAATATTGCGAGAATGGTATATCAATTGGAATTTTCGTTAGAAATGTTAAATTAAAATTTATTATATATCGGGTTTTTCAATAAGAGCGCTACAAAAGTTTTGATGAAATTCTTCTTCAATGAAATTCTTTATTCCTGTGGAAGTACGTTCGATGCCATTATGTATGGAACTCGATTTCTTTTGCATGGCCACCACGGGCACGCTTGCAGAAGTCCAGACGCTGAACCCAATTTTCAACGGTTTTCAAGCATAAATCGGCCGATACTGCTGCAATTTCACTTTCGATATTCGTACGAAGTTCATCAATCGTCGCTGGCTTGTTGGCATAGACCATAGACTTGACGTAGCCCCACATGAAATAATCTAACGGCGTCAAATCGCACGACCGAGGCGGCCAATCGACTGGGCCATTTTGTGAGATAGCACGTTCACCAAACTTGGTTTGCAGTAAATTGATTGTGGCATTCGCTGTGTGGCTTGTGGCGCCGTCCTGTTGGAACCACATATCCTCCAAGTCCATATTATCCAATTAGGGCCAAAAATATTCGGTTATCATTGAACGGTAGCGATTCGCATTCACAGTAATGTGCCGGTCTTGATCATCACGGAAGAAGTACGGCCCAATGACGCCGCCGGCCCATACACCGCACCAAACCGTATTTTTTTCGGGATGCAATGATGACTCATGGAGTACGTGTGGATTGCTGTCTAACCAGTAATGCATATTTTGCTTATTGACGAAGCCATTCAGCCAGAAATGAGCCTCATCGCTGAAGATGATTTTCCGATGAAAATCCGAATCATGTTCAAGTTGTTGCTCAGCCCAATTCACGAACATACGACGCTTATGGTGGTCAAGCGGCTTCAGTTCTTGCGTCAATTTGATCTTGTAAGGATGTAGGCCAAGATCTTTTCGCAAAATTCGCCACATCGACGTCACAGAGATGCCCAACGCTTGAGAACGACGTGTGAGAGACACATTTGGGCTTTCTTGAACTGAAGCCTCAGCGGCAGCAATATTCTCGACACTACGGGCACTTCTTTGTCTCACTGGCACGGGAACATTTTGTATTGTGCCTGTGGATTCAAATTTTTCCACTAGACGCTCAATTGTTGATCTGCTAGGACAATTATGACGACCATAAATTGGACGTAGCGCTCTTAAAGTTGAGGCGACTGACTCCGAATTTCGGTAGTAAATTTTAATAATTTCGACTCGTTGTTGGCTCGTATATCTTTGCATGGTGAAATGGCAAACCTTACTGCAGAGAAATGTCAAAAGAGCGGGAAAAAAATGGCGTCGTTTGCTGTCACTATCGATTTACTTTTGTAGCGTTTCATTTGAAAAACCCTTTACTTATCAGGAAAAATTATCATACGAACACTAGGTATGATAGAAGTTCTCAAGAAACATACTGCTGAGAATTTGAAGGAAGAAATATTAACAACTCTTCGAAAATACTCCATTCCAATTGACCACGTATACTCCTGCACAGTGGATAATGGAGCAAATATGATAAAGGCTTCCAAACTGTTGGAGGAAGAGCAGAAAATTTCTTTTGAAAACAGTTTTGAAAACCAATTTTCATCAGAAGAAATTGAATTACCAGAAAATGAATTCAATAGCTCTGCTTCTGAAGTAGATTTTACAACAATTTTACTGACGATGTAAGAATTTTTGATCTTACTGAGAGTGCCTGCAGCAAAATATTTTCTACAGTAAGATGCGCGGCCCATACCAAACAACTTGTTGTCCATGACGTGTTGAAAAGAAATGAATATTTTATGCAACATATAAAAAATATTCGTGATGTGGTAAAGAAAAGTAAATCCCAGGGCTACACGTCAGCGTTCATTTATAGCAACGCAACTAAACCTCCACTTGACGTACCAACTAGGTGGAATTCGACTTATGTCATGTTAGCCAGCCTAAAGAAAAACAAAGAGTTTTACATAAACCTTGCTGAGTCCCATGTAGAAATAAATATTGAAGAAGATGGATGACAATTCATTGACCAATTTATTGAAGGATTTTATCCGCTCTTCATTTTAACAAAAAAATTGCAAGAGGAACAACTAATAATAGGTAAGAGTACAAGCACCTGAACTTCATTTTTCATATAAATCGCTTAATAAACATGAGTAAATTGGAGAATAACCAATACTCGAATGATATTATACATTATATGGACAAGCGTACACACAAGTTACTTGACAATGATGCATTTCGTTCTGCAGTGTACGTTGATCCAAGATTTAACTTTCTTGGATCAGCTTACTTTACGGCTGAACAGCGCAAGAGCGCAGAGATACACATTGTTAAGTTATGGAATATCATTAAAACCATTGGCCCATCCCACTCCGTAGTACAAAATTGTCCATCACCCCTTCGACCGACATCAGAATTAGACATGTTTCTTCAGGCAGATGCCGAATGTGCAACCGAATCAACTGCTGAACTAATTACTTCAATTAATATAAAGCAAAAGTTAAGAAGGTAAATTTTTTTAAAAATTTTAACGTTTTTATGTTAGTGGAAAAAATATTTTTTTCTAGATTAATTTTATCGAGGCGGGAGTCTTGCAGTACGGACATTATGCAATGGTGGTTATGTAAAACAGTTGACGAGCCACAATTATATGAACTGCTTCAAGTTATACTCGGAGTCCCGGCTACACAAGTCTCCGTGATACGAGCATTTAGCGCATTGGCATTAATAGTGACGACGAATGAGATGAGAGTCAAGACGAACCAGCCTTAAAAAAGAAACACTCGACAATATTTTGATACTAAAATTAAATAATGAACTACTTAAAAATATAAAATATTAAAAAATCACTGCATTTTACACATATACTCTATTCATTTTCATCCTTATTTTATTACTCGTGTAATAAATAAATTTAATAAACAATAATAAACAATAAACAATTTTTGTTACACTCGTAATCTTCTTCGCGAGTATTTTTGTACACAAAATCACCGGTCCCTTACAATACAATACATTCTGCTGCTTTTCTCTTCTTGGGCTCCCAGTCCTCCCTCGTCAGTCACCTCTCCCCACCGCAGTCCATAGCAACACCAACAACCGTTTGAGTTACTATACTTGCTACTACTACACACACACACACGCACACACAAATCGGCAAAAACAAACAACTTCTATTGTTCCACTGTATGAGAAAGACTGAAAGAGTACTCGGCAAGAGTATAATCTGCTCGATTTCGAGCGTATTTTACTCGCACTCGAAATCGAGCAAAGCATATGCGCTCTTATTCGAGTGGCATAGAAAAATAGAGTATACTCGTTTTTTTCATTCGCAGGAGTACTCGCGCTCGAATTCGAGCGAGTTTCACTCTCTACTCGAATTCGAGCGAAGATTTCGGAGCTCTGCTCTCGATATGTGTATATTCCTAATAGTTAAAATATCGCAAACGTTACAGAAATGCATATTTTGATGTCCTTAGAAACACAGGCTCATGTAACAAATCAATGCGCCTGTTATCTGAACTAGTGAAGTCCGAGCTAATTTTCTTAATTTCCAGTTCAATTATTTGACGTTTAAGACCAGAACAGGAAAATGCAGTAAGAATGCATAATTTTAAGTTTTTTTTTTACAATTAACAGCTGAGAAGTTTAAGTGACGTCGACAATTGAATATTATAATTATATTATAGTATATTATAATTTATTGCTAAATTCTTAAGTTGTACTGTGGAAGAAGAAGATAAATTACTTTGGAAATGTTAATTATTTGTAAATTAAAAAATTGAATACTTTATATATAATAAAATTTAGAATTATGGAAACAACGGACAAAAATTGTAAAATATTCGTTAACTTTCAAAACAACAAGCAGGAAAAAATGACAGTTCTCTATGTGAAAACATAATACGAACTGATCTGTACTAGAAAATATTTACTTCAATTAGTTAATGAACTAAAAGTGAATTAAGTGCGAGGCGAATATACGTATATATACTCGTATATATATATATATATATATATATATATATATATATATATATATATATATATATATATATAAATATATATATATATATATATATATATATATATATATATATATATATATATATATATATATATATATATAAATATATATATATATATATTTTTAATTTTTATTTTTAAAAAAGTTTATACACAAATAAATTTAATGCTAAACTTATTACCTAGGCAACTAACAACTAAGGTCTTCGGCCTAACTATTAATAAAATTAACTAGTATTAAACTAATAAAAGTATATACATATATATTTTATATTTATATGTCAAAGTAAATCTGACAGAGGTGGAGCAGTGAAGTTACGTCTCTTATGTTTTCTGTGGATATATTTTGTAATGCATGTGGTAAAATGATTTGTTTAAAAAAATGTAGTTGTTTTTGAACCACAGTCGGGCAGCTGTTGATGAGATGGACTATTGTTAGTGTGTGGGAGTTGCAAAGTGGGCAAGTTGGTGGTAATGTTCCTTCAAATAAATATTTATGTGTGATCAATGTGTGCCCAAGACGGATCCTTATGTATTTTCGTAAGCTCAATTTGGATATGTTACTTGGGTATCTGGATGCATTCCCGTCTGGGTTAATTAGTTTATAATTGTGCGAGTATTGAGTCCAGTTTTGTTTTCGTTGGATAGAATGGTATGCATTTATTTGGTTTTTTAAGTCGCTTCTGCTGTATGTGGGATGAATTAAAAGTGGTGCACTTGTAGCATATTTTGCGGCTGCGTCGGCCAGGGTATTTCCAATAATTCCAGCGTGTCCCGGTATCCACATTATTTTTGTTTTATGGGGAAGTGTGATTAAAATATCACGAATTTTGCATATTGTTTCGTCTCCGTGTGATGGGTTTTGAACAGCTTTGATAACCGACTGTGAATCGGAGCATATAATATACTTTCCTTTTTGTATTTTGCAATATTTTAAAGCTGTATATATTGCTTCGGCTTCGGCTGTAAATATTGAGCAGTATGCAGGTAATTGGGATACTTGGAGTACTTCCATGTTAGCATTTATCACAGCAAATCCGGAACCGTTTGTTTTCTTGGAGCCGTCAGTATACATGAATTTCCATCCACATTTTAGCCAAGAATTTTGAATTTCTTTGTAGTTTTGATGGTATATGGTGGCAGTGGTTGTAATTTTTGAGAGAGCGAATAATTCACAAATTACACTTTCTTTTTTTAGTAGCCATGGTGGATGTTTCGTGTTGTATTTTTTGTGGCTTTTTATACTGATTCCAATGAGTTTTGCTGAGGATATTATTCTATGCATAGTAGAGGGCTGACGTATTATTTTTCTTTTTGCTTGGTTGGATATATTTTCAATCATTGGATTTTCTGCTGGCAAAATTATTTTTGGGATCAGCCGTGAAGTGAGCAACGCCATTCTATCAGTTAATGTTAGTAGTCCGGCTTCTGTCAGTATGTTGGTCATTGGTGTGGTCCGAAATGCACCCAGACAGTAACGGGCAGCTGCATTATAAATTGAATTTATTTTCCTCAGTTGTGATTGTGGTGCGTTTCCAAATATAGGTAGTGCGTAGTCTATTTTCGACAATAATACAGCTTTTAGTACGTTTATGTTGCAATTTGAGTGTGTTTGGCTATTATAACTACTTATTCATTTAATTAAATTAATCTATTGTTGAGAGATACTTTTAAATAATCAATATGTGAAGACCATCTATATCTATTGTTAAATATAATACCAAGTATATGGAGATTATTTACATTTTCTATTGTTTTGTTTTGAATTAAAATATTAACAGGATCACAGTTTCTTTTACGGCACACATGGAGTATTTTAGATTTTTCAAACGATATTTTAGACCCTGATTTTTGTAGCCAGCTATTTATGTCTGCAAAAAGAATATTGATTTTATTTTGGAGTATGGAAAAGGAATCAAATTTGGCTGTGATATATAAGTCATCTGCGTAGATTGTGTGGTTGAAAAAATGGTTACGATTTATTATTTTATTTAATTTTTCAAATGCAACAAGGAAAAGGGTAACTGATAATGGTGAACCTTGTGGAATACCATTTTGAAGTGGCCATATTAGTGAGTGATTTCCGTCCACTTTAACTCTTATTTTCCTGTTCGATAGAAAAGCATCAATATATTTTATAATTTTTTCTCCTACTTTCCATTCTTTTAATTGAGATATTATAACATGCTTGCCAATTCTATCGAAGGCTTTTTCAAAATCGATCGATATTACCGAAAAATGTTTTTTTGATGAGATTGAATTAGCGATTAGATAGTCTATGTATAGAAGGGCGTCAATTGTTCCTTTTAGTGGTTTAAATGCTACTTGTTTTGGATTTATGCGCTTTTTCCTCGTAAGAAACCAATTGAGGCGTTTTGAAATGATTTTTTCCAATATCTTTGATATGCAGGAAACTAGGGAAATAGGTCTGTATCCTTCAAATGAGTTTCCTTTTTTATTGGGTTTTGGAAGTGGTATAACAGTTGCTGTTTTCCAAATTTGAGGAATAATGCTGTTATTGAAAATGTGGTTGTAGATGTTGAGAAGGTTGTGTTTGCCAGAGATAGGTAGGTTTTTTAGCATCTGGTAAGAGACTTTATCATAGCCTGGTGTAGTACCTTTTGCTGATGATAAAGCTGCGTTGATCTCAATCAGTGTTATTTCGTTTTCTATTGATTTTGTTATTGTATCTATTGTGTATGATATGGTGTTGAAATTTGTGTTATTTTTAAGTGTTTGGAATTCATTAGTAAAATTGGAATCATTTGAATATTCGGACCACAATTTTGCAAAATGGTTGGCAATGTCGATTGGTTCATTTAAAACGGTACCATTAGGTAGAACGAGGGTGCTCAGTTTTCGATAACTTTCATTTCCATAAAGTCGGTGTACATTTTTCCACAGAATTTGAGTAGGAGTATTTGGATTGATGGTAGATGTGAAGTCTTGAAATGATTTTCTTTTTGCTCTCTTAGCTTCAAATTTAAATTTCGCATTCGATTTTCTGTAAAGT
The DNA here is from genome assembly GCA_920105625.2 of Clusia tigrina. NCBI lineage: Eukaryota > Metazoa > Arthropoda > Insecta > Diptera > Clusiidae > Clusia > Clusia tigrina. Next base: position 413,885,305 of record OV050030.1, read on the forward strand.
AACCTATTTTCTTGTGTTAGATTATTTTTAAAAATTGTCCATCTATTTTGTTTAGCTTTTTGAAGTTTAGACAATTCATCGTTCCACCAGTAGGAATATTTATGTAGAGTTTTACCTAATGTTTTGGGGATAGATTCGTTAGCAGAAGCGATGATAAATTTTTGAAAGCGAGCAGCATCTTTATTTATATTGCCAGTTATTTCCACGGTTTTTTTACTGACAAGTTTTTGGAATCTACTCCAATCAGCCTTATCCATTATATATTTATAATTATAGTTTCTATTGATTGATCTAGTATGGTTATTTGTCATGGACAAGATAATCGGAAAATGGTCGCTGCCATATAGTTGTGGTTCAATATGCCATGAAATTAAAGGGAGTAAATTTGCAGAACAAAATGAAAGGTCAATATTAGTGAAAGTGGAATGGGTAGATAGATGGGTTGGTGAGCCGTTGTTTAAAAGTGTTAAATTAGTGTGGTGCATGAATTGTTCAATTTCTTTACCTCTGGAGTTTGTTTTATTGGACCCCCAGATGGTATTGTGTGCATTAAAGTCGCCTAAGAGGATAAGTGGAGAGGAAATATTGTTAACAAGGTGTAAAATATCACTGCATGACGTTGTTATGTTTGGTGGCAAACAAATTGAGATTATTGTTAATTTAATTTCTGTTTGTATTTCAATGATTGTTGTGCAAAGATTGGAGGTGATGCTAATTGGTGTGTAATCTATGCATTTTTTTATTAATATAGCAGTACCTCCTTTGGCATTACATTGTGTGGTAGTGTTAGTTATAATACTGTTGTATCCGTTTAGGTTTATTTGTGTGGTTGTGAGGTGAGTTTCTTGTATGGCTATAATGTGTGGTGAATGCTGATTAATTAGTATTTGGAGCTCATGTAAGTTATTATAGTAGCCGTTTAAATTCCATTGCAGAATTTTTAGGACCATAACAATCAGAGATTATTGCTTAATATTATTATTAATCTAATAAAAATAAAAGCATCAATTCATCTCTCTGTCACTAGACGAGGGGCTAGTGCTTCCAGATAAAATTGAATTATGGGGCGAGCTAGGTGAATCTGAATCGCTTACATGTGTTTGAATTTTATCGTATTTAATAAGTGCTGGTTTTAATATTGGGTTTGATATAGTTTTGGTGGTAGTTGAATATGTGTTTTTCTTTTGGTTATATAATATATATATATATATATATATATATATATATATATATATATATATATATATATATATATATATATATATATATATATATTTGGCTGCTCGCGAGCTCGGACGTAGCGTTGCCAATAAAAACAGTAATATAAGAAATGAAATAAGTGTATTATATGTGATGTAAGAAACAATTATACAATATGTAGTGTAAGAAACATTTATATAATATGATATGCAAGAAACAAGTATATAATATGTAGTGTAAGAAACAATTATATAATATGCTGTGTAAGAAACAAGTGTATTTCCTCGAGTTTCCAGATATTGAACGAGATATTTTTGGATTGCACGAAACGCTCACACCAGCTCCAGCGCAGAAAAGAAAGAGGGTTGATTGAGAGGCCGGAAACACGAAGTGTGTTGCTCAGCAGCCAACACAGGCTAGTTCCGGTTTTCCCATAAACACGCTGCGCGACAGCGACAGCGTGTTAATAGATGGCGCGCGGAACTAACGCCTGCTTGCGTTGGCGTACCCGACAACTGGGTGGGGGTAGTGGTGTCGCCACATATATATAGATGTAAATATATATATATATATATATATATATATATATATATATATATATATATATATATATATATATATATATATTTATATATATATATATATATATATATATATTTATATATATATTTATATATATATATATATATATATATATATATATATATATATTATATATATATTGTTATATGGGGTGGGGCTCCCTTGTCTTCAATCTGTCGGAGGACTGTTTCTTCTAACAGGCGAGTTGTCATTCTTCATTAAAATTTTCCTTACACTCACTGAGACTCCGCCTCTCAGCTATCAGATCAGTGCTACGATGATCTGTTCAACAGACCAGGGCCACGATGAAATAGCTGGCTTCATCTCACATTTAGCCTCCCCCTCTTGTCGCTGCAGTTGGCATTACGCATTGGCACGTCAAGTCAGTGGCTAGAGTGGAGCACATTAACTAAACATCAAAAACTTAACCACAAAATGCTTGACTACAAAATCACAATACATCACAAGGAAAATTTTAATTTACATTTTTTTTATTTTTAATTGGGCGCCATTAATGTTACCGCACCACTAGTATGGTGCAGTGTGGTAGCCGCGAGAGCTGTGAAAAGCTCCCCTCGAACTGACCCCCCTGGTCGGAAGTGATGGTAAAGGGCGTGCCAAAAGTGCAGCCCCAACTGTCGAAAAAAGCTCGTGCGACGGTTATAGCTCGGATGTCCGGGAGTGGGACAGCCTCTGGCCATCGGGAAAAGCGGTCGATGATGGTCAGGCAGTGTGACAATCCTCTCACTAGCGGTAGCTTGATAAGTTCTACATGCAGAGGCTGTCGTCTGTCACACCGAAGCTCCGTAACTCGGCGCGATTGTGGCGATGGACCTTCCCCCGTTGGCATGGTTAGCATTCACGGGCCCAGCGGAGCGCGTCCTTGGGCATGCTTGGCCAGAAGTTTTTCGCCACCAGTCGTTTCGCCGTTGCTCTACCACTCCGGTGGGATGATCCATATACGATGCCAAACGCCGCTTGCACTGGCAGTAGATCTCGCTATCGATGAAAACGAGAAGATCCAGTTGGATACGCGGATGCTCCTGCAGGTGAGGCAGCTCTACGTCAGAGGCTTGTTCCAGGCTGATGGTGGTGGTGTCGAGGATGGACGACATCGAGACCGTGCAAGTTCGCGAGAGTGCATCCGCAACAACGTTGTCTCCCCCGAAATCTATACGAATCGAACGTTAAACTGGAGGATGTAGTCCAGATGACGGCTTTACCTCGGCGTTGCCTTGTCTGGCGGAACCAACACCTGATTGCGGCGCAGCACCCGACAACTAGGTGGTGGTAGTGATGTCGCCACATGTATATCCTTCTGGAATGTTATTGCTCTGGGTAAATTGCTGATCTACAACAGGAGCTAACGATTTGCAATAAATTAAATATAGTTGTGTCGATTTATACAATTATTTTATCTTGAGTGGTTTAAATTGATCTTAACGAGGTATTTTTGGTTCCCTCTCGCTATATAATAAACTAAAATGAAAATTTAACAGAAAAACAAAATCAGTTAATAAAATTCAAAAAATTTTCAGCCGTTATAAAATAAAAATTTCAACCGTCAATGAAATTTTTTCCCCGATATTGAAAATATTCACATGCCTCCGGACACCGCCTGCTGACTATTTTCACAGAAGCGAGAACAAAATTATCTCCAAATTTATCTGCACCACCTGTGACGTTGCATCAAGCAGCCACTCTAGTACAGTTTTGCATATACTCGTATGTTGATGTGCGCAAAAAAAGAGTCATTTCTCTGTATTCTCTGGTGTGAATGCAGTCGCAATGTATTTCCTTATGTGATAAAACGTAGAGCTGCCGGGAGAGAATACAGAGAAAAGAAACTTCAACGTCCAACGGCAAAACAGCGAAATAAAGCAGACGGCCGTTGTACATGGATCCACTCAAAATCGTGGTGAATCCACTCAACATCATGGTGTGTCCGCTACGGATGCTGGCAGCGAAAAATACTTTCTTTTCTCTGGCTGCTGGCAGCGCAACTTCAACAAGAGGGTTACCACCGAGAAAATTTGCCTGCTGTTTCATCAGTGCAGCTGACGAAATAATGCGATTCCGGCCGCTGGCAACCTTCTATGCGCCGACAGCGTTGTTGTTTAAATTTTTTTTCGCTAGAGTTTCTTAAGTGATAAATCTAATTTTTTTTGCTTTTATTGTTCTGTCTGACATTGAATAGGATGCTTCAGAGAGTTATTCTACTTAGAAATTTTATTTAATCGTTAAATCTTTTTTGAAACGTGACAATCTCAACAATCATTTAAAAAGAAGATAACCCAATAATGTAAAAATTTGAAATGGATTATAAAATATTGGTATTTTATTTTTACTTGAAACACCCTGTGTAAATATAAATTTTGCGCTCATCTCATCTCGTTTGTGTGTGTTTTGTCTTTCTCTTACTCGTGTCAACACATTTGCTATCCACTTTTAGCTAATTGCACCAAGGTCAAAATATTATGACGCGAAACGTCGGCAGTGAAATATCTTATTGTAGATAATCTTTGATGTATTCCCTGTTAGTAATACCACTGAGCAAACATACAAATAGAGAGCTCAAACAGCGAAAATAGTGGTCTGAGAATCTGGGATGAGCCGATATTGTCCGGTTGGATTTCAGTAGGCTGTCTGAAGCGTTGGTCCATTTGCTGCACCAGGTCATACTTCTGTGAAGCCCTATCTCCAGTTTTTTGTTGCCTAGAAAAATGTGGAATTTTTCTCTGATACATATTGCTCGCCTGGTGGGCACCTGCAGTGTTCCTTTCCTTATTTTGCGGCCTTTGTTCCCCACGCTGTGCTCTTTCTTCTAGACTTCTTGCATAGTTACTTGCGTACATGTATCGTTCGTGGTTGGACTCTACCTCTTGGGCTAGGGCTAATGCTGTCGGTTAATCAGTCGGTCTTGCCGCGAAAAGTATATCACGCAATGCCCTCCTGGTTCCTGAAATGAACACTCTAAGTGTTTCTTTTCTATATTTTTCGTTTAACGACGCGGCGATATTGGGATCGTACGTCATAATTGTCTTGTTCGTGAGGAGGGTCAGTTTTCGTTCGACTTCATCAAATATTGCCCTGGCGAACAGTTGACAGCTCTATTAAATAAATTGGTCGCTTGTCCGAATATGTAAAATCAAGGCGACTGATAATTGCTTTAAAGTTAAGAACAGTGTTGAAGGAGGACAGTACCATACCGGCAGAGCCTTTGATTTTGTTTCTTATAAGCGCTACTGCCTGGTAATGCTTAAAACTGCCATTGAAATTCTCGAATAATTTGTATGCGGTGTGCGCTGCCTGCCTCCACGAGACGTAAGTTTCGTGTCTGCCGTCGAAGTCTGGCAGTGATTTTAGAATATCTAATGATTCGTCACAATGTTTCCCCGGAATTATTTATACGGCTTTGTACGTTTCTACTTCGGGGGTTGTCACTATCAATTTGAAACGTCACTATTACTGCTGTTTACCTTTTTACTAGCTACGGGTAGTTTGTTAAAAAAAACACTATCAAGGTCTGATTCGTCGTTATTCATACGCTCTAGCTTATTTCTTTTTTTTAAATTATGATTCTATTTCCGAAACCCTTGCAAAGAGACACTATAACATTTGCAGTTTATTTCTGCCACAATTTCAATTCAATTTAAGTTTTTGTCATGTTCTCTACTTACTTACATTTTGTCAATTTTGCTCTATTGCTTCGACTTAGATGTCATCTGCGGTGTTGTCGTTGTTGTTGCCTCCTGCTACCTTGTTTTCACTTTCGCTTTCGTCCGTTGATTTAGTTGCAAATTCGTAGGTCTTGGGAAAATGCATAGTTAACTCCGATTAACAGTTATAGGTGGTGTACCAATTAATATTTATTTAGTAAGAAGTTTTTTTGTTTGTAGGTTCGCCGTTGACGTTAGTTACCGAATTATAGTTGGGCGCCAGTTTTGTTCTCTGATTTTAATTTATTGAACATTTCATTTGTTAAGAGTGGGAATTCTTTTATTCCACCTTACTTTTGCTGGGTCCTGATGGTTACACCAGACCCTTGTTTTGTGGTTATGAAATAGCCTAGGTGCAAAACCAAGACTAATATTGAATGAAGATACTGGTGCTTATAACCAGATCTTCGATATTTGTGTGGAAAGTAGCCTAGGTACAAAACCAAGACTATTGTTGAGTGAAGGTACTAGTGCATATAACCAGTCCTTCGGAATGACCAATTCAATAAAACACTCGTTGATAGGTTTCAAAGAACTGATACATATTTAATAACTTCACTTAATTTATACTATTACAATTGAACCATTATTGCTTACTTAGATATTTTACATATAAAATAAAACATAAACAAGTAATAAAAAGGTAATGCAAAAAAACTACAATTAATGTGCACAAAGTGCTGATGCACGTGAAAATTCGGTGGCAGCGATTTGCGCTGTCGTTGGCCGCAGTCAAGGGCGTGCATTGCAGCGGTTGTTGACTTCGCTTAGAATGCAACATCATTAATTTATACTTTATTTGCAATACTTAATATAAATTAATACTTCTTTCTAAATCTTTGATAACTTTTACACTGAGCTGTAAGTTCGATCTATTGCGATGTCATTACCAGACTAAAGGTCAAAGTGCATAATTTGCCTACGGCTCAAGTCAAGCAGAGGCCCCAAATTGCTGATCCTGCGCCTCGTGTGTGTTGTTTTTGTATCCGACAGCAGCCGAGCGCAATGTTTCAGTTAAGCGCAGAATAATGACCGCAAAGTCTTGACTAGAGAACACAGAGAAAGGAAAGTCTTTTTCGCTGCCAGCGTCCGTAGCGATCACACGACGATTTTGAGTGGATTCACCACGATTTTGAGTGGATTCAGCACGATTTTGAGTGGATTCACCACGATTGTGAGTGGATTCATGTACAACGTCCGTCTGCTTTATTTCGCTGCTTTGCCGTTTGACATTTCAGTTTCTTTACTCCGTATTCTCTGGTCTTGACGATCATGAAGAGCGGGCGTGATGATGTCAGTCGCCGCTCCCACTAAGCGATCGTTTTAACTTATATATATTCTCTTTCCTTTTTATACTCTTTTAAATTTTAAATTTCATCATGTACTTTGAAATGCGTAGATCCAGTACTCATATCGAGACAACTTGTATGAGCCGTTATTCTTCGTTTTGAGTTTGTTATTTTAAATTGCACTGTATAAATAAATGAGTACACTTGCAAGTGAGCAACCTCACACTTTAGAGTCGCACCTTATATGTATATAAATTAAAAACCTTTATTTTGTGTTGCAGTATTTTCAAAAGCTTTATTTTAGGTTTGAAAAGAAAATAAAATGGGGGAACATAGTATTAAATTAATTACTGTATCAGATAAATTTCCATAACATGATATATGAATATGTGTATATTTATAAGCCAAGATCTGAGACTTTGAATGGTACTTCGCACATAACCTTGGGCGTGACATCCAAATCTGCGCATGGAATTGGATCGACACGCGCCCATCTAACTGAAATGAAATAGAACCAATTCAAAAAAGGGAACATTTAAGTCGCATTTCTTCTACAGATGCCTGTGTCAGCCAGCTGTTACTGGTAATAAGAGTGTAATCATGTTGTGACTACAAGGTGTTTGCATCAGCTAATTTTTCCCTTGTGAATTGTCAAAAGAAAAACAAAGCACAATTATCAGCAATTCAGAATACATTTAACTTAAGCAGACTGGAAGGATAATCTGGAATTAAATAATTTTGCTGAACCATGCACTCGGTAATTCCACTATATAATGTAATTACATTGTGAACCCGATTCTGACAGCTCTCTCTTTCTCGTTCTCCTCATACACCATTTTGTTTATATTTGTAGTACTTGTTGAAATGAAAGATCGCATACTTAATCCTTGCATATAAATTGTGCTCGCTGATAATTTAAAATAACGTGTTTAAAAGAGAAGTATTCGTGTTTTTTGGCAATTCTTCAAAGAGTACTCTGAGTCTTTCGGTAATATGTGTGAACAACAGACGGCAGAAATTTCTGGAACAGAGAAACGTTCGTATGCTAACTTGGCTCACTGAAGCCATGTTCGATTTGGTAACCAGAGTTGCTTATTTGGCAGCAAATAATCCACTACCTTAGTCTAGGCACAGACAACGTACGTGACTACGTTGTCTGTGTTCTAGGCTTGCTAGAAAGTCAGCATTGGAAGTAATATTTCCACAGCTCAAGGCGCTGAGTCCAACTCGTTATAAGCAGTCGTATTTAAATTTTTGTAATTTCTAGAATGGCCGAGTTGAAGCTGGCGAATTTGTGCTTGAGAGAGAGCGAGAAGAAGAGGTTTTCCACCAATTCTATTTGTCATTATTTTATTTTGCTGATGTGGGTTGTCCTGCTGTTGAATGTATGATACTTTAAGGGCGTTTTCTTTTGAAGCCGCAAATTTAAATAGAAATATCAATTGGAAAATAGTATTTGTATTCTCTATTTTTAGACCTGTATGTTCTGTACCCTCTTCAAAGGAAGCCACGTGTCCACCTACTGCTCTATAAAGTATTCAATCGAGAAGAGTTTGCCAAAAGTATTTTTGTGAAGTAAATTTTGCCCTATGCTCGTCATCAGTACTCGTAAATTCGTGGAAACTCATCATATCATGAATTGTACTTATTCGGTATTACATAGTACTTACAGTCTTCACAGAACATTGAATGTCTCATATCACATGCATCTGAAAATTCCCTATAACATCCTGTATACAATTCTCTTACACAGATTGTAGGCACTGGTTCTGGATCGGTGCAAGCCTTACAATCGTAAGCTTGAGCTTGTAAAGCTTGCATAAAGATATTCATTGATAGAGCTGAAGGAAAAAATATATTAAAATTATGTTGAATATTGTTTCAAATGATCCCGAAACGGAATGGCAGTGCCTGAAAATTCCTTCTCCATCCCATGGATAAATAGTAGAAGAAACAATCACAAGCGATTTTATTCAGAATATGGCAGAATGCTCATAATTTCACTTGGAGATAGAAGGATAAAGTTTGAAGGATTCAGCTGAACACTCACCAATTGCAAATATAGCGAAAAACTTCATTCTCGGTCTGATTCGGTGTACTTCCAAATGTTCACAAGTTTAGAATTAAAATGGTAACTGAATTTCAAATTTCAGATTCGAGCTTTTATACAATTTTTTCAACATAAAGTGAACAGAATTTCTTCTTTCGTTAGTTTGTACTCTCTCAAATGTTCCGTTCGCAGCAAAATGAAACAAAGAGGCCAAGTTACTTTCTTGAATTACACATTTGAGTAGGCATTTCAAGTTCCTGAGACTGCTTCAACAAAATTTTCCATTTACTCTATCAAGTCTGCAATGGGGGAGGTATGTGAATTCTGGTTGGAATTAAATTGGGACGCTTTCCAAGCCAGTTCGAGAAAAATACTGTCCTTTTTAATCTAAAAAGACACTTTTCTAAATACTCGATGAGAGAGAGAGGAGTATAGAAAGATCGATTGATAGAGGGCAATAGATAGAAAGCGAGAATGAGTGGGAGTGATAATGATAGTGAGAGTGGAAATGAGAGTGAGAGTGTGAGAGAGGAGCTTTGAACCAGAGAACACAGAGAAAAGAAACTTAAACGTCAAACGGCAAAGCAGCGAAATAAAGCAGTCGGACGTTGTACACGAATCCACTGAAAATCGTGGTGAATCCACTCAGAATCGTGATGAATCCACTCAAAATCGTGGTGAATCCACTCAAAATCATGGTAAGTCCGCTATGGACGCTGGCAGCGAAAAAGACTTTCTCTGCTTTGAACTACAAGATTCCATATGTATATATATATATATATTTATATAATCATTATTCATAAGTATCATCGCCTGTTTGATACACTCTTCTAGAACGTAGGGTATCACGAAGGCGGGCTATTTAGACGTCAACCCTATTTATCACTTCTCCTTTCAAAAGTATTTATTACTCTTAATAAAACCACGTAGATAAGATACAACTAAACTAGAACGTTGATAAATGATATATTTCCGCAGGTGTTTTCTCAAGAGTCAAGATTAAAAATTATTATAATTTTTTTTTTCTCATTTATTATTTATCTTCAATATAGATTGGACTAACAATAAGTAATCAAATGCAGCCGATGCTAGACTAAAAATATAGTTTCTACGATTGCTTCTGTGGATGTCTTTCACGTCTCACCTAATCGGCTGGGAGCAAGGGTGTCCCTCCTTCTCAGCCGAGTGAGACCTCCATAATTTAGAATATTGCGGGCCAGTGGATTTGGGTGGAACTCAAGCTTCTTTACATACGTTGTCACATGTTTTGAAAACACATCTTTTACCATCGGGACGTTTAGATCTTTGTCAATGCACGAACTTTGACATACCACGGAGCGGCTGTAATCATTCGGAGGATTTTATTTTGTCGCCTTTGAATTTTCTCTATAGTTGACGCTGAGGCAGCACCCCATAGCTGAATCCCGTAGCACCATATTCGTTTTAGAATCGAGTTGTATAGTAGAAGTTTACAGTTTAGGCTTAGTGTAGAATTTCTCCCAATAAGCCAGTTAATTTGAACTGTTTTTAGTTTCATTTGGATCAACTTTGCTTCTATGTGGATTTTCCATGTTAATCGACGATCAAGATGAATACCGCGGTATTTAACCTCGCTGTGTTGTGGTATAGTCTGTGTGTTGATATGGATAGACGGGCATGTTTCCCTGCGCAATGTAAATGTAATATGTACACATTTTTCTTCGTTCACCTTTATCCTCCATTGTTGTAGCCATTTTTCCAACTGAGATATACTCGTATATTCTTGTAACTTGCGGAACGCTTCTTGAGGGTTTTCGTGGACGCTTAGGAAAGCTGTATCATCAGCGAATGTTGATACGTGGATATTATTGCTTATTGGCATATCAGAGGCGTATATCAAATATAAGATAGGACACAAAATGCTGCCTTGGGGAACTCCGGCTTGAATCGGTTGAGGTGTGCTCAGAAAATTACCTTCTTTGATGATACATTTTCGTCCAGTTAAATAGTTTATAAATAGCTTATGAGTGTTTGCGGCTAAGTTTTGCTTTAATTTCAAAATTAAACCTTCATGCCATATTTTATCAAAAGCCTGGGAAACGTCAATGCAGAGGGCAGAACAATATTTCTTTTCTTCGAACGTCTCTCTAACTACGTTTACAAGTCTATGTGTTTGTTCAATAGTGCTATGTTTTCTTCTGACTCCAATTTGATGATCTGGAATGCATCCATTCTCATTTAGTATGGGGTCAGCTTGCTCGTAAGAAGTTTTTCAAATAGTTTTGACATATTAGATAATAGGCTAATAGGTCTATAAGATTCTGCTTTCGTATGATCTTTTCCGGGCCTAGGTATCATGGTAATCAACGAAACCTTCCATTCAGTAGGATACTGTTGGAGGCGTAAAATAGCATTAAAAATGAAAAGAATTATTTTTCTTACTATACGGGGGAGTTCTAAAAGCATCTTATTACTGATTTTGTCATTACCTGGGGCTTTCCTAGAGTTTAAGCCTGCAATAGCGGTTTCAATATCCCGAATATTAAATCTCAGAGGAATCGCTGCTTCCGCGACCACTGTTGGCAGCTCAACTATATCAGCAGATATGTTTGGGGTGAAAACGGTTTTCAAATGGTTTACAAAAAGATTCCCTTTTTCAGTATCAGTTCTTGCCCAAGCTCCGACCAAAGTTCGTAGGGGAGGCTTACATATCTCAGGTTTTCTAAGTCCTCTGGTTGATCGCCCTAGTGAATAGTCTGTTTGTGGCGTTGCGTCGAGATCTATTCTGGAGAAATTTCTGCAGAGATGCTGATTTTTTATATTCTAATAATTTTCTAAGCCGTTTGGTACATTCTTTGAGCCTAATAACATTAAAATATAAAAATTTAATATTGTTCGATTTCAGTTTTAAATAACACTCAGGAATACAGTTTTTAATGTAATACAGTTATTAATGTAGATGCTCCGATGCTGCACTCAACCAGTCATTGAGTTCAATGGAAATAAAATTGGGGTACTGCCTCAGCGTCAAATATAGAGAAAATTCAAAGGCGACAAAATAAAATCCTCCGAATGATTACAGCCGCTCCGTGGTATGTCAAAAATTCGTGCATTCACAAAGATCTAAACGTCCCGATGGTAAAAAATGTGTTTTCAAAACATGTGACAACGTATGTAAAGAAGCTTGAGTTCCACCCAAATCCACTGGCCCGCAATATTCTAAATTATGGAGGTCACACTCGGCTGAGAAGAAGGAACACCCTTGCTCTCAGCCGATTAGGTGAGACATGAAACACATCCACAGAAGCAATCGTAGAAACTATATTTTTTGTCTAGCATCGGCTGCATTTGATTACTTATTGTTAGTCCAATTTATATTGAAGATAAATAATAAATGAGAAAAAAAAAATTATAATAATTTTTAATCTTGACTCTTGAGAAAACACCTGCGGAAATATATCATTTATCAACGTTCTAGTTTAGTTGTATCTTATCTACGTGGTTTTATTAAGAGTATTAACTACTTTTGAAAGGAGAAGTGATAAATAGGGTTGACGTCTAAAGAGCCCGCCTTCGTGATACCCTACGTTCTAGAAGAGTGTATCAAACAGGCGATGATAATTATGAATAATGATTATATATACTCGTATATATATATATATATATATATATATATATATATATATATATATATATATATATATATATATATATATATATATATATATATATATATATATATATATATATATATATATAAATAAGTCTATTTAAAAAATAAATATATTGTGTGTGTTTGTGTTTAATGTGGTCGCTGATATCGCCGCTGCCCGCTGCCGGCTGTTATGCTGTCGGTGCATTTTTGAAGCTGTGGAACCTGCTAGTATAATATGTGGTTGGGTTGCTCGGTTATTTATGCTGCTGCAATTCTGGAGTCGTTGAACTTGCTAGTGGTTATGTGGTTGGGTTCTTGGTGGTTTTGGTGGTGGTGGTGATGAGGGTGTAGTGATCGTTGACACCGTAGGTGGGAACGTAACTCCTCCCCGCTTAGAGCAGAGCGAAGGCCAGAGAGAGTACTCGATGGCTGGAGCGATTGTAGGTAAGGGTTCCGGTATATATTTGATTGTAGTGGTTTTGTATATTCCTAGAATGAGAGCGATTAGGGATATGATTCGCAAAACAGTTATTAATGCGATATGATTCCCAAAGCAGTTAATGTTGTTTTCATATTGTTAAATTTGCTATGGATGTGTTGTGTTTAAAGTTGAATTCCTGTAGTTTTGGCAGGCTTATTGATGATGAGATTGATAAGGTTTGGACTGCTAACTTTGGTGGAAGTATTAGTTGGACTTCATGCCAGAATATTTCGTGAGTGTCTGTGTAGATGATGCCATTTATGTCCATGCAATGATTGTATGTAACCATTATGATGCCTTCTACTGGAGTGTTGCTTGAGTTACTGCAATTATACTTAATTAGTGTTTGAGGTATTTTAATAAATAATATGAGATTCTCTCTAGGTTGATATAATGTGGTTGTCATTTCTACTTCGTCTAAGTGACAGCTGGGTGTTTTGTTGTTAAATATTGCGCCAATCCAGATGGAGTCTTCTGTCGCGATTTCGTTGTTTGGGCTTTTACAATAATACGTGTTTTCTATTGATTTGCATGCTTCGTTGAAAAACTGAATTTTCTTATCATTATATGTTACATATGGTTGGGTTATTATTTGCTTTGTGTGATTTATAGGTAGTGGAATAATATTATAAAATTTACAATCATAGTTTTCGATTTTGGGTATTTTAACATTAAAAATTATATTTGAATTATTGCAATAACCTTGTAAGTCTCGTATATTGTACAACACTAGGTTTCATGTTTAATTTTGTTATACTGGAGTGCTCATATTCAGTGAGATCGCAGTGTTTTTTCTTACTGAAGTGCTCATATTCAGTGAGATCGCAGTGTGATTTTGTATATGCTTATTTCCTTTCTTTCCCTTTTTGTTTATTTCCTTTCTTTCTCTCTTTGTTTATTTCTTTTTTTGTTTTTTTCTTAATTTGCTCTTATGGATTTTTTATTGTCTTTAGTGATTATAGTTACTCTATTATTCTTTGAAACTTTATGTTTTGAGAAGCTTGGTGTTATTTTGTTTCTCCTAACTTCTTTTCTAAAGATTGTTTCATTTTCTTCCCTAGCTTCATGGTTCATTTAAGTTGTCTATTTTGGTGTTTTTAATTTTTTCAAGATGCTCTTTATTTTTAGGGTATATATCGTTAAGGAATTCATTCAGTTTTGTTAAGTATTCGTGTTCGTTATTAAAATTTATGTTTCTATTAAATTTGTGCGGCCTCCCAAAAAATAGTTCGTATGGTGTGTGTTTTGGTGCTGAGTGTATGGCGTTGTTGTAAGTGATTAAAGTTTCTGAGAGTAGTTCTTCATGTCCTGTTGTTAGTTTTAATTCTTTGCATTTTGTCAGTGTGAGTCTGTATATTTCGGTCAGTGTAGAATGTAGTCGTTCTACAGGTGAGTTGCTACTTGTTTGTTGGTATGCTGTGATATGAAGGTAAATTTCGTGTTGTTTGCAGAAGTCTTTAAATATAGTGGCGGTAAATTCAGTACCTTGATCGCATATGATTTGTTTGGGTATACCGAACAGGGTTATATATTGTTTTAAAGCATTAAGGACTATAAGACTGCTCCTACAAGAAATAGTACAGGCTGCGGCAAATTTTGAAAATTTGTCTATTACTGTCAACATTTGATGGCGGTTAATGCTATATTAATCAATGTGGGGGATGTCTAAAGGTTTGAGAGGAGTTTCGGGTTTTTGAAATTCTAATTTAGGCGGACTTCTGTCATATTTCATGAGTTGACATTTTTCGCAAACGTTTATAACTTTGGTTATTTTGTGTTTCATGTTTGGGAAATAGATTTTGCGTTTGTTCGTCCTCAATTCTTATATCTTTTAGTGTATCCATACATCATATTAGACAAAATCTTTCACTCTCAGAGAAGTATTTTGAAAAGGTTGACTGTACAATATGGAAAATGCTGTCGGTTGTATGTACGGCAGTAAGTTTATTTGGGGCAACGAACTTTTTTAAGATGTCGACCATTGTATTTTCATTGAAAGTATTTCTTCATATTGTTCTCCTTTGCTTGTTTTTAAATATAGTTTCCGTTGTTAATGGTGATCCTTTGTCACTTTGTTCTACTATAATCTGTAAATTTAAATCGTTTAAAGGTCTTTCTGAGATAGGTATTCATCGTTCAAATTTTCGTCACTGCTCTGAATGGTAGCAGCAGTTGTTTCGTCATTAATGTTTAGTTCAAAATTTTCAATTTCAGTGGGATTGCTAATTTTAATACGGCTTAGTGCGTCAGCGTCAGCGTTTGTGTTGCATTTGCCTTTCTTGTATATGATTTCGTAATCATATTCTTCAAGCCGGAGTCGCCATCTGACGAGTTCAGAATTGGGTTCTTTTAAACTCATAATCCATGTTAGTGGTCTAAGGTCGGTTACTATTTGGAATTTTCTTCCGAAAAGACATGGGCGGAAGTATTTTGTGGCCCATACTATCGCTGAGAGTTCTTTTTCTATAGTGGAATAGTTTGTTTCATGTTCATTAAGAGTGCGGCTGGCGAATCATATGGGCTTGTCGCTTCCTATCTTGCCTTGCGATAATATGGCTCAGAGTGCATAGTTACTTTCGTCTGTAGTTAATATAAGCTGTTTAGAAAAGTCAGGGTATTGTAAAATGGTTGTTCATTAGGATATTCCTACATGTTTCAAAAGCTTTAATATATTCGTTGTCTAATGTAAGTTTTTGATCTTTTTTAAGACATTTGGTTAGAGGTCTTGTTATTTTAGAAATATCTTGTATGAATTTCCTGTAATAGCTTATAAGACCTATGAATGACTTAATTTCTTTTCTTGTTTTAGGGAGTGGGAAGTTTTTTTTTGCGAGTACTTTAGATGGATTGGGTTTAATTCTTTCTGGAGTAATGATGTGGCCTAGGAAGGCGATTTCTTATTTCATGAACTCCGATTTGTCGATCTGTATTTTGAAATTGGATTCGCCTAATTTCTGAAAAACAAGTTCTATGCTCCCTAAATGTTCTTGTAAGGATGTGGAAAAGATGATAATTTCATCCAGATATACTAGGCAAATTTTTCTGATTCGATTTTTTAAAACGTTGTCCATTACCCTTTGAAAGGTTGATGGGGCGTTTTTGAGACCGAAGGGCATTCTGACATATTCAAAATGTCCGCCTTCTACAGTAAATGCTGTTTTTTAAATATGTTTGGGATTCATCTCTATTTGATGGAATCCGCTAGCGAGATCAAGTGTCGTGAAATATAGGCATTCTCCCAATTTATCTAAAATTTCGTTAATGTTTGGAAGTGGATATCTGTCAGAGATTGTTTTTTCGTTGATTTTACGAGATCCATGGGGAGTAGCTATGCGGTTTTATACCTTGTTTAAGCATGTCGGCTATTTGACTTTGGACTTCTTCTTTATGGATGAGAGGATATCTATATTATTTGGTGTGAATTGGTATGTCGTCTGTCGTGGGTATTTGACGTGTAATGGTGTTTGTGAATGTTAGTTTTGGCCATCTTTGAAGAAAATGTCTTCATAATTTTTCCATAGTTTAGTAAGTTTTGTGCGTTCTTCTTGATTAAGATGATCTTATCAGGCTTCTTATGTCGGCTGATGTATCTTCGGAATTTTCTATATTGAAGTTATTTACTTCGAAGAAGTTTTTACTATCGTATAGTACGGGTTTTAGTGGTTGACGACATATTCATCATCTGTAGAGGTAAATTTGAGGATACTCTATAGATTCCACCTAAAGGTTCTCTTAAACCTGATAAGAAAACGTTTAGACACATGTATTCAAATAAATCTTTCTTTGAACTTTGTATGACTTGGTTGGTTTCTTTCATACGTATATTGCTTATTAATGTAGATTGGATATCTTGAATTTCATCATAGAATTGTTCGACTGTTTTGTAATATTATTTAATGTTGTGCAATTCCCTAATTAATGTACTTTCGTCTCTCTTGTCAGTATATAGGTCCAGCAGGGTTTTGTTAATGTCGTCCCAAACAAGATTGGTTAAAGAAGAGTTTAAAGCTTCATTTGCTGGCCCTATTAACTTATTAACAAAGTTTTTACGAAGAATTTTCCTCTCGAACACCCCAAGCGCGGCTGCATCAGTCTACGACACGGCCCATGTGTCTGCGCCATAGAGCAGCACGGGTAGGATGAGCGTCTTGTAGAGTGTCAGTTTGGTCGAGAGAGGGCTCTACTACACATTTGCCTATTATCAAACCCCTCGATAAAATCAGAAGATCCACTGTTCTACTGATTACTAGCGTTCTTCGTACCACACCTACGAAAGCCCTTTTTGCCGTGCTTCACTGGCTCCCTTCGGGGCGCCTGGTTAAGCAACAAGCCAAGTTGACAGCGATTAAACATAACGCTCTTTCGCATTGGCGCTTAACCCTGAGGGACCATGCCTCTATTCTGAATCAAGATCCACCAGTCCCCAACTTTATCGATTACATGTCGGTCCATACCGATTTGAACAGGGAGTTTGACGTCACTATTCCAAGCAAAAATGACTGGACTTCAAAAGACATAATCGTCGGTGAAACGGTCGATATCTATACCGATCTTTTCCGAAAAACTGGACTTAAAAATCTCCCTTCATCTCCCTGACCATTGCAGCGTCTTTCAGGTTGAGCCATGCGACAAAGAGATTAATGAACCAGAGGATCGCGATGACTTTTATGAAAACTTCTTTATAGCAAGAGCCAAGCAGTACAGACAAAAACCTCTATAATAAAAATAAGAGAGTATTTGCTATAGACAGTGACTTTGTCGATGTCCAATTTGATGAAGAAAGTACATTAGGGAGTAGTAACTCCTACTCAGGAAATAAAACATTTGCCAAACAGAAGGAAAGTGAAAGTGCAGAAGAATATGATCCGCGTTGTTACAGGATCTTGCTTTGCTTATTCTGTGGTATAACATTTTTAAATTAACTTCACTGGAAAGAGCACCTCAATGAGGTACGACGCTAGCACACTTCTGGATTGGAATTTCTAACAATTAAACAAAATACATTTACAAGGTACCATTAATAGAAGACCGCTCTCCAAATGTCGTTCTCTAACGGTCCACAGAAGTGTCAAAATAAAGAAACAGTGTTGCTTCTTTGTAAATTTTGGCCGCTATTTTCGGGCTTTGCACTTCTTTTCGTAATTCGTAAAAACTCAAGTGTACTTTATTTTTTTTTGGTTTTTTCCTTTATTATTATTTAAAAACAAAATTATAGATTCAACAACTCATACAACAACTAATACAACTCAAAATAATATTTTTAATAATTTATTATTGTCTGTTTTTTTCTTAGTTGTTAATCGTCTATTTAATATTTAATTCGAAAATACATTCGACATTTAAAAAAAATCTTTTTACCGCATTAGGTAAGTTAACTGCAGTGCTTAATTCCATTTATTTATCAAAGAAATTATTGCAGTGCACAATTTTATTGCCATTGAACTCAATAAAAATGTCCTCTAATCATCTGATTTGGAGATGTCATTCCAGATGGATTCCTTAAATTTTTAAAA
The DNA here is from genome assembly GCA_920105625.2 of Clusia tigrina. Lineage (NCBI taxonomy): Eukaryota > Metazoa > Arthropoda > Insecta > Diptera > Clusiidae > Clusia > Clusia tigrina. Next base: position 413,903,773 of record OV050030.1, read on the forward strand.
TCATTGCTACATACCTCAATTTCCGAATTTGACCATCTGTGAAGATTCTGTTCAAAGCTTCAGTTATATTGTTGCTTTCTTCCTGTTCCTGCTTTAGTTTCATAACTTCCAATTCCAGTTTCTTGACTTTCTTTTTCAGGTCCATGATTTTCAGAATTTCACGACTCTTCCAAAAATAATTGCTACACAGAAGAGAAAGAGGATTATAGATGTCACTTTGTTATTTTTGTGTGTACAGCAATTTAAATACAAAATGTACTTACTCGGTTTGAGTGCAGCAATCTACAATAATAACTGTATTACACAGTTCCTGAGTATTATTTGAAACTGACGGAACTGCACATTGTGAGAGTCTTGGTCTTATAGTCACTGGACCTTGCTCAATATTGCACACATTTTCCAATGAAGAAAGCGGCTGCAAACAGTCTTCCAATGTACCATAAAAAGCTGATGGCACTGAATTTGGAAAGAGCAGCACTTTTTTAGTTGTGGCGGCTTCCGGATTATTTATAAAATCACTATTCACAGAATGTTTTTCACACACTTTTGATTTTTCTTGTAACTCAATGCCACAAGCCACGATCCACCGATTTCGCTTTATTGCGTCTTTAGGTACGCTGAAAAATCTAACTTTTTCATTACTCCATGTATTATGGCAAATAACACAACGATAATACAATATATTTATTTTTATTATTGTTTAATTATTTATTTTTAAGTCATTTTCACTACACTTTGGAAGCCGACGACAATAATTTACTTGTTTCCAATCACTATATCCCTTTTTTAGTTGGTGCGCGTATACAACATTCGTTAAGAGAGAAGATTTGACACATGTGTAGACCGTTTTCCTCTCACTCTCTCAATTAATAGTACCTTGTAAATGTATTTTGCAATTAAACATCTATCCAGTCAAGGTGTATATACATTCTTATTGCATCAAGTATCCAATAAAAACTTGGAAGTTCTCTCACAGCGACCTGTCACTTTACTCTCTCATTTTCTCTCTCGTTGCAATTTTTTTTGGTGTACGCGAATACTACGAGTATGTACATTATTATTACAAGTATAAGGTTAGTAAAATTTCATATTTATGCCTTAATTACAGGCTTTTGTTTAAATTTATATCATTTATGAAATTAAATATTTTTATTACATTATCAGGAGTGAAAAAGGTTTCGTGGAGCCAAAGTTGCGTATTCGCTTGGTGGATAGATTTAGGCAGCTGTCAAGAATGTATAGGAGATTTAGGTGGTCGTTGCAGAAAGGACAAACGGGAACGGGTAACGTAGGTGTGCATGGGTTAGTTTTGAGTGGCCTACGCGGTCCATACACGATACACCATGATCCCACTCATTCGCTTATGTGTTTAATGTTGCTCTGCCACCCACGAGTGATGAAAATCCTAAATCAAGTCATTTTTCCCTAGTCGTCATTGAGTGAGGCCGTCATGACGCTGTCGGATGATGAAGTTTTGTGTACGCTAGTGCAAGGAAAAATGTGAAAAGAAAAAACGATTTTAGATGAAAGAGTGGTACAAAAAAAATATGACAATAGCATTCAAGGAACTCCAGCAGAAACGCTTTTTCATTATTTTTATCCGCATTCATCTTCACACACTGGCAGTCAGACTAAAATGAGAAAAATTTAAATTGTCCACAAACGGCAAACATGGATACATCATAATCAAAATCATAAGAAAATTTCCCTTCAAAATCACAGCGATATCACTCTTTTTCACTCATACCATTATCAAAGAACAAATAGAACCCGAGATTACAAAGTAAAGAAACTTAAACGTCAAACGGCAAAGCAGCGGAATAAAGCAGACGGACATTGCACATGAATCCACTCAGAATCGTGGTGAATCCACTCAGAATCGTGGTGAGTCCACTCGAAATCGTGGTGTGTCCGCTACGGACGCTGGCAGCGAAAAAGACTTTCTTTTCTCTGTGTTCTTTGAATAGAACAGACAGTTGATATGAGTTCGTTGTGCGAGGTCTGCTAGTGTGAGAATGTTTTAAAATTGATGTATGTGTGGTAAAAATATAGTGAACCCCATTTAACTCTACCCCTCGTAATTCCTCAATACACTTAACTTCTCAAAATACCTAAAAACACAATGTTGATCATTTAATGTTGCAGTAGCGTTAAAGTAAAACAATTAATTGGACAAACTAAAATATTTTTTTTTCGTCATTATTAAAGAAAGAAACACTACCTCTGTTTAATTAAAAGCATAAAGCCGTTAGTTTAATTCGTTTAGCTGCATTTTTGACCTATTTTGAATATTTTTCTCAGATTATTGAAACTGTTTTTATTTGGGGCATACTGTAAAAAAATTCAGTTCCCTTATGATCGGCAATTTGTTTGGTTTCGATTCCCTATGCTCCCACTTCTTCTAAACTTCGATTCCTATGCTCCCTCATTCGTTCATGACCATAGTTAAATATACACGCGTCTTACTGGGACAATCGAAGCTGTTGCGATCGTTGTTTTTGGCGTCTACCGTCTGTATGTTTGTTTTGCTTCTCTCCTTCTTTTCTTCCTTCCACTTGTCCGCTTTACTAGTGAATGCGGCCAGGCTAAAACCTACCACACGATTCTGAGGTAGAGATGGCGCTGCCTCAGAATAGTAAAAATTCCAAAGAAAGGTAACTGACCTACTCGACCGCTGGAGCGGTCAATGATGGAATAGCGGAAGAGGCCGAGGAAATGGAAAAGATACGGTTTCAGGAGGGAAGGAAATAAACATTTAAGGCAGTGGTAGGGAAAAAACGGTCTCTATGCAGTGTTAAGTGTTTAGGAAGAAAGTTGTGTCGAACCAATTTTTGTTGCCGCGCGCATTCAAAATTTGTGTTTTACTGTGGAGGATTTTTGACAGAGAAAAATAAGATTTTTTTTTGCATTCGTGTCTGATTTAGTGTGGATAGTCTCTCGTCTCGACGGTTGTTCTTGTTATTTGTGCTGATACAGCAAAAGTGTGAACGGTTCCAAATAAAAGAAATTAAAAAAAAATATTTGAATTCAAATACTTCTTCCGCATTAAAATGGTGTGATTGTGCTGAATAGAGGGATAACTGATTGTTTCCGGCCCCTCCCATTCGAGAATCGGAGGAAAAAGGAGGCTGCCGCTCGCCCCCTAGAGATAGGTATATATGGTATATATTTAAGTTATTAAGTATACGCGTATATGTATGTTATTTATTTAAGTGTAAAGTAGCATGTTTAGTTATGTGTAAATTTATGTTGAAAATGTTAGGCTAAGGCGGCAAATATGGGGTGGGCTCGCTTGTCGTCGTAGAGGAGGATGCCAGGCAAAATGGTGAGTTGAAGTTTTTTTTTGTAGTGTTGTCCCACCCGATGCAGTGTGGCGGGTTAAGGACCACGACCATTGCTGTGAGCTAGCCGTGGCCACCACACTGCATCATTCTAGTGGCGCGGTAACATTAATGGCGCCCAAGTAAAAATAATAGAAATGTAAATTAAAATTTTCCTTGTGATGTATTGTGACTTTGTAGTGAAGCATTTTGTGGTTAAGTTTTTGATGTTTAGTTAATGTGCTCCACTCTTGCCGCTGACTTGACGTGCCAATGCGTAACGCCAACTGCAACGACAAGAGGGGGAGGCTAAGTGTGAGATGAAGCCAGCTATTTCATCGTGGCCCTGGTCTGTTGAACAGATCATCGTAGCACTGATGTGATAGCTGAGAGGCGGAGTCTCAGTGAGTGTAAGGAAAATTTTAATGAAGAATGACAACTCGCCTGTTAGAAGAAACAGTCCTCCGACAGATTGAAGACAAGGGAGCCCCACCCCATATATTCGAACATTTATTTGTATTAGAAAATATTATATTTTTTGTTAGTAAATGTTAAGATTGGTATTATTACTTATTATTACAAAAATTAGTAAATTACGGTCATAGTGAATGTAAGGACTATTTAAAGAAATATATTTATGGTATATGTAGGTATATACGAGTATATTGAAAATTGGAATATATTTGTTTTGGCTATATTTACAAAGGATTCTTTATATGGATAAATTTTTGTATAAATATGTATATATGTATTATTCTTTTGGGGTATAGGGTGGCATTGGTAGATCTCCAGGCATAGTTATAGGTATTATGTTATTTTTTTGTTAGAAGTTAGTTGGTCAGCGGAATAAGGTGAATACGGCGCTAGGCCATCAGAACTGCCAAGTCAATACCGGTCAGCCGTGAACTTATTGATATTGGAGAGTGAAAATAGTTATCGGGCGGCGATGAAGGTGGAGTTTGGAAAGATAAGGGAAACGGTCCGGGCGAACCATTTACATAGAGCTGATGAAGCTCATTAGTGATGCAATGAGACCCATGCAGCAATCACCGGCGCCGGAAAGTAGCCTAGCAGCTGTAGAGCTGGAGAAGGAGCCCCAAAATACGGTAGATGAAAACGAGAAGAACTTAGGAGAAGTGGCAACTTACAAGTTAGGATTGAAGAGGAGAATACAATCAATTATAATTTCAGTTGTGAAGAGGAAGTTTTTGACAATATACCAACAAGTCAGGACGATAAGGATTTGGCCTCAATTGATCAAGATATTTTTGAGATATTGTTAGACGATAATTCTGTTGATGGTAGCAGTGCCGGATTAGCCACGTAGCAAGAGTAGCAAATGCTACGGGCCCCGCGAATTTGGGGGCCCCGCGCTCCAACGCCTGTCCGACCGTAATAAAAAAATATTTATTTAGATAGGAGCGTAAAATATCTTGCATGACTTAAACGCGAAGCGCTTAGGCTATGTTTCACTTCCACTTGAAAATCTAAAACTCGATTTCGTCACGTTAAATCGTAAAAATAAGTAGGTATTTTACGAACTTTTTAACGTTAATGTTCTAATGTTTAATTATAATCGATATATTTAGACTAGCATCTATACCACGTTTCTACCCTTCAAGCGGCCAAATTTTTATTTTTTTATATAGCTATACATTTATTTTAGGTGTAGGCATAGAATATACCAAGAAGGTAAACGAACAAAAAATTGCTGCTTGTATGTATTAGTCTGACAGCAGCTAAGCCATTGTCAGTTTGTGTTTTTATATGCAAATATCAATTCGCCCCCATTGTCTGCCATATTGCGGCGAATTCATGTTTGTATGAGCGTTTACCTTCTTGGTGTTATTCTATTGGTGTAGGTATAATACCAACCACGAGAAACGTTGGTATCAAAATCTACAACAATAATTTTAAATTGTACCACATTTCTAAAATTGAGCGCTGGCCTCACCACAAGTTATGTGTTGTACTACTTGCACTGCACTACACGCAAGTTGGCAGCACTGCAAAACTAATAGGGGAATTCCCTGACATTGTCGTCGATCGAGCTAGTCGTAAATCGAATAAATAAAATAGGATTCTATTGACTATCAAACAATAAGAAATTGCTATACATTTACCTTTGGCACAACGTAAAAAACTTTTAAAAGCACTTTAGATGTAAGCCATTCTTGAGAAAAGTTGTTTTGACATTGCTTCGAGTACTGTTTTCGTGCGTGACGTAGCGCTGTGTGCAACTCATTCAATTATCTTTTTTAAAACACAATAGAAGAGTTTTTTTATGTACAAAGGCAAAAATATCAACGAGAATAACTCCACTTAAGAAAATATATTTGTCTGACTATAGGTAACATGAGCAGCAGATCTAGAAATACGGGTCGGCACTACACTTCTGGAAGTGCTAAGCGTAAAGCAAAAGATGAAAAGGAAAAAATGAACGAAGCTGTTCTATCAAAAACACGTAAGCTGATCGAGTATTTTAATGTTCAGAGTGATGTTGCTGAATCTACAGAAAGTAAATCAGAAAAGACAGAAGTTGCATCTCATTGTACATATGATAGTAGTACTACTACTATTTTTGATGAAGCTACATTTTCTATAAGTGATGCTGTAGGTGAAGAGACAGCAATACCTCCTAATTTAGCTATATCATGTTCTAACCAAAGAGAAGTTAAAAGCACAGCCAGTCCTCTCGATCTAGAGTCGTCGTATTCTAACCAAAAAGTAGTCGATGGCATATTATTAGTTGATTCTAATGTCACTACAGTTTCAAGTCAAAAACAAAACGAAAGTAAAATATACTCCAACGATATTGGTGAATGGCCGAGCAACTTTGATAGAGATTATTGGATTGAAAAAGGAAGCAGCGAACTGCAACATATGAATAGTGATTTTTTGTCTTCAAAGAAAATTTACGAAAACGAAAATAAGCCACGATTCTGCCATAAGTCATTTTTCACCTATAAACATAAACTAACGAATAAAACTCACGTCAGACACTGGTTGTGTTATTCGGAAACCAAAGGACGACTTTTCTGTTTTGTTTGCAAAGTTACGAATTCAGATAGTTCGTCACCACGGTTTACAAAAGCCGGATTAGATGACTGGAAGAATGCGCACAATTTGTTGACAAGACATTAAGAAAGCACTCCGCATAGACAAGCCCTAATTTCGCTGTTAAACCTCAAAAACAAGAATACGCGTGTTGATTCTCAACTTGTGAGCCAAATTGAGACTGAGCAAAAGTATTGGACGCTACTCTTAAAACGAATCATTGCAGTAATAAAGCAGAACGAGGTCTTGCGTTTCGGGGTAGTGACGAAATTGTTGGTTCACCTCACAATGGAAATTATTTAGGCTTGTTAGAATTAATAGCCCAATTTGACGCTTTTATGGCTCAACATATACAAAATCATGCTAATAAAGGAAAGGGACATACGTCATATTTATCAAAAACAGCTTGTGAGGAATTTATTCATCTACTTGCATCAAGCATACTGGATCAAATTATTTGCGAAATTAAGATATGCAAATACTACTCAGTTTCATTGGATTCTACTCCAGATATATCGTATGTAGACCAACTGACTCTGATAGTGCGCTATGTTCTGCCATCTGGACCAGTGGAAAGATTTGTTAAGTTCTTGGACATGGAAGGTCATACTGCTGAACAACTCGCTCAAAGTTTACTAGATTTCTTAAGTGAGAGTGGCATTGATATCAAAGATTGTCGTGGGCAAAGCTACGATAATGCCAGCAACATGAGTGGGAAATACACCGGCTTACAAGCCCGAATTGAGGAAACAAATTAGTACGCCGAATACATTCCCTGTCTTGCACATTCATTAAATTTGGTTGCTAAGTGCGCTGCAGACTGCTGTACAGAAGCATTACTTTTCTTCGATTTCATTGAAAACCTCTATACATTTTTTTCCGCTTCTACCTATCGATGGGGTCGTCTTACGAACGCACTTAAAGATTCTACTTCAAAATTCCAATTTTGAAACGCTTATCGGACACTAGGTGGTCAGCCCGAGCTGATGCTACGAAGACACTTTCATGTGGTTTTATCACTATTAAGCAAGTTTTGGAAGACATTTTCAGTAACGTGGATCAAAAAGCGGAGTGCCGTAATAAAGCTTACGGACTAGTTTCAACGATGAATAAGTTAGAAACGGGAATAATGACAATTACGTGGAACGGAATCCTAGAACGCTTGCAAGCGACTAGTGCTTCGCTGCAGTCGTCTGATCAAGGCCTTAATACGGGATACGCCCTTTATGAATCATTATATGGCTACGTCCAAGCAATGCGATCCACATTTTCAGATATTGAGGCAAGAGCCAAAGATCTGACAAACTGTGAAGAATACCAGCAACAGACATCAAGACGAATCAAGCGAAATACAAAGTACGACCATTTCAGCGGCTCTACTACACTCGACGACTTTGTTGAAAATCAAACACCTGGACAACGTTTCGAAGTTCAGGTGTTTATTGTCATTATTGATAACGTACTGTCTGCTTTAACTAAACGTATGAAAGCATATCATAAGATTGCTAGTGTTTTTGAAGTATTTCGACAGCTAAAATCTCTTACAACAGAAGAGATTTTGGAAATTCCTCAAGTATGGTCAGTGCTTACGAAGATGATTTGGAGAACAGCCTAGGTGGTGAATTAGTGCAGTTCGCAGAGCTGCTGAAAACAGATGTGGCTACTGTTATTGACAGCAAGAAACAGGAGCCTCTGGAACAGTAATTTTATAAACTTTTATTAAATAATTCTTTAGAATCGTGTTTCCCAAACTTAGAAATTGCATTGAGTATATAACTGCAGCGGCGAACGTTCTTTTTCAACATTAAAACGTATTAAAAATGAATTAAGGAACACGATGGGCCAATAACGTCTCAATCATCTCACTTTGTTGAATATAGAGCATGATTTGCTTAGAGAAGTCGATATTGAAAGTGTTATCTCTAAATTTGCCCATATTAAATCTAGAAAAGTTTATTTGTTACAGTTTTGTTTTATTTAATACCCTAAACTTGAGCACCTAAAGCAAACCAAGGGCCCCTTGACAGAATTTGCTACAGGCCCCGTGCTGGCTTAATCCGGCACTGGATGGTAGTATTATGTCTGAAGCGTGTAACGCAAAATTAAGTCATAATTGCGAAAATTTATCTTCTTTGGACTCAATAGATATGTTTGTTAGCGATTTAGTAGGAGCTCCCCTCTCACAAAATATGAGCCTTAATGACCATAGTGAAAAGAGTACAGAAACCACTAGTCAAAGTGACTCCATAAAATCTGCTGGTAAATCTTTAATTTCAGACAGTAATGGTGCTGTTGCAGCAGATAAAAGCAGTATACCATCGAATGGATCAAAGACAAAACATTCCGAAGGGTCATCATATAAAAATGATGTGAATATAGTGAATGAACCTAAATTGATTGCAACTGTTTGTCCAACTGTACTACTTACAGATCAGCCGACATACTTCGACAGAAGCAATTGTACTGGCAAAAACTTAAATTATATTCGAATTATTAAGAAATTGCGAGGAGCAATAGATCGCGTTTTTGGGTTGCAGAATCTTGTGTTCGATAGGGGGAAGTGGTTAGAATGGGTTAAAACCGTAGGTTAAATTGGTGAAGGCCTTGTGGCACTTCTAGTACCTACTGAAAAATTTGCGTGGGGAGATGTTGGGATTATTCCACGCTAAGAATCTAAACCGATAAGAGCACGCGACTCTTAATCTCGGGGTTGTGGGCGTAGCTCACGTTGGCGCCTGTAGTACGTGAAGTAGCAATAGTTAGTAAGGAGGTGGAGGAAAGTTAATCATAGGGAATTATGGATTATATAATACATAGAAAAGAACTTACTCCCAAAATCAGCTTCGTTAGGTGTTGGGATCCGTAATCATCATCAGTGTGGTGGTTCTGTAAAGGAAGTATTGTTAGTTTATATGTTTAGGTATATTTAGGTATAGTTGCCCGGCTAGCTCAGGGTAGAGCATTAAGTGCTGATCGACGCTTCCATCCGTGTTCCGGCGGAGTTTATAGTGCTCCTGGCAAACCCCATTTTAAGATAAATGAATTTTTATTAATTATTTTAGTTATTAGTAGAATAATATATATTATGCCAAAAAACCAAACAATTATGATTCTACAACTTATGATTACCAATGAACAAAAGTGAAAATGGAAAGCAATTGGATCAGATCTTATATTAAGAATAGTTATTATATATTAAATTAACTTGTTAACATTTGAACTTTCAACTCCAAATTAAATATTATAATTTTTTTTGGACTAATTATCACATTTTTTCGTAGTTTCGTAGTTCGTTTTAAAATACAAATGAAGTGACCCCCTAAAAGCTTAATTTAAACGTAGCCCTGATTTCTTTGGATTTTTTTCGAATATTCGCCATTTTCCACAAACATAGACAATATCCCAGTAGTGAAACCAACTAGTTAAATGAGGAATTACAAAAAGCTAATAAAATTATAAAAAAGAACTATTTTTCTGTAAATTCCAATGTTTGTCTCTACTTCTGTTGTTATCAAATTGACAATAAAAGACCAAAAAGTACTCAAAATTTATTATACACGCAATGAAGTGCCGCAGAAGTCAGTAACTGGTTAACTTATAGATAAGTTTTGAACTAGTAAACTAACAACTTAATTTTTTACTATTAAATTTAGAAATATATTTTGATGACTGCCTGTAATTTTCACTACAGGGATATGGAATACGTGTACAACAAACACAATAAATTCACTTACACTATACGTGTGAGCAAAAAAAAATTGTTGAAACGGTAAATAAATAACGCGGGAATCGAATGTCTTTTCTTATTCTTCTTTGCTATTATATTTGAGTATGACCACGACATATCGTGTATGGGCCGCTTAAGATTCCTGTGATATTCGAAATATTTTATATTTTAGTTGGCATCATACGGGCGTATAAACCAGAGGACACAAAGTAAAGAAACTTAAACGTCAAACGGCAAAGCAGCGAAATAAAGCAGACGGACGTTGTACATGAATCCACTCAGAATCGTGGTGAATCCACTCAAAATCGTGCTCATAGGCAGAGAATATGAGAAATGAAACTTACTTATACATTCACAGAATACACTTGTATTGCCGGCAATTTTTTCGCCACTGGATGTAAACAAAGCAATTTTTCATTCCCCACTGGATGTAAACATTGGGGTGAGTTTCGGAAAAAACACTATTTGAGGTTGTCGTTCGTTAATATTTTAATACTATTCTCATTCCAAAAAGTACCAAATTCAATTTAGTGAATACTATTTCTGATTAATAATTTTAATCATTACTAATATTAAGTACACTACTCTATGTGCTAATCAGATGAATTTATTATAACTATTATTTAATTCTTATATTAATTTTTAATTTTTTTGGTTTGTTTATTCTTTTTAATGAACTTAATACCAATAAAAGTACAAAAAATTAAAGAAAATATTTATCTATTGTAAGAAAATATTTATCTATTATCATTAAACTATGTTGTTAAACTTACTTTAAATGTTTAGTAATAAATATAAGAGAAAAAAGCAACACAATTCTGTACGTATATTTAATTATATAAATGTTATGTACTTTGTTTTTGTTTTGAAACAACTATTTTTGAGGGCATTTTAATTTCAATTCATAGCTAAAAATCGAATGAATACAAAATATATTCCAGGCAAATTACAATGTATTAGTAAAATTATGAAATACCAAAGCAGAAAGCAGCATATAAATATATGAATTCTGCGGAATTTTGTAAATGAAAATATATATATAATCCTTCTGCGAAAGCATTTCTATATTTAACAGTGTATTCAGTATTATTTTAAATACTAATTTCCATCTAAATAGATTTGATAGTTTATATAATTACGTTATTTTGTTTATTATTATTGAGAATTCATTTCACAAACACCCAATTAGCTAAATTACAAAAAACAAAAAACAAATACCATGTAGCGTAGAAAATCTTATCTGCATGGAATTACTCAACACGTTGTCAAAATTCATACAATTTATATGTATGAAAGCAATACTATAATATAGTGTAATTTTATTACTATATTCTTGCAAGAAACATTTAATTAAATACGTTGACTTCTTTTAGTTAAATATTGCTTCAGAATTTATCAAAAAACTATATAAAAATCAAACAATTGAATATCACAATAAAAATAAAAAAATTCTTAACAACAAATTAAGAAAAATAATTGTAATGGGCAATCCAGGTCGCGCTCGGAGAAAAAATTCACCATTTTCGATTCTGGCGTCCAGTGCCTTAAACGGAAACTAAAGCATTTAATATTTTGTAGAGTGAATTAGTGATTTTAAAAGTGAAATTAAAAAGTGTAATTTCAGAAGCAGTGAGTTATAATTATAAATTGTTTATGAATTTGTAATTGAAGATAAACTTATTATTACAGAGCAAATATTTAGATGTCTGAACAGTGGAAGTGTGTCCTTCGATGCAATGGGTGGCAAAAGTGCTTCAAATTACCTAAGGAAGGTCCGGATTTAAGGTATTAAAATATATGTTTTTTGTTTGTTAAAATGTCTTGTATTATAGTGCTGCATTTGGCTTAGTAGATGTGATACGTATTTCCTTTTTGCGTGTATTACTTAGTTTGTTTAGAAAAAAAGAAAGGTATTTTATTGTATGTACATATATTAAAGTTTTCCCAGTAAACTATTGATTTACAGTCAGAATAATATTGATTTATATAGGCAGATTAATACAAATTAAGATATTTCCTTATTTTAAAATAGGAGGGCCAAATGGATGGAGATTTTGGGAGCGGGTTTTCCGGGAAAAATAATTTTTCTTATTATTATTATTCTGTATTATATTTTTATTCCGTTTTACTAATAGAAAAATACTATAAAGTGATAAACTCTTTTATTCCGATTGTTCCTTTTTTTCTTTTCCTACCGTAACTTAAACGTCAGATTTTTTACCGTATGAAATAAAAACATATACACTATATGTGAGTTCACCTCGAAAAAACGGGTGCCATTGTACTAAAAATTTCATATTTCGAAATTGTAGTAGGAAAAGAAAAAAAGGAACAATCGGAATAAAAGAGTTTATCACTTTATAGTATTTCTTATTAGTAAAAGGGAATAGTAATATATTACAGAGTAATAATAATAGGAAAAATTTCTGTGCAAAAATATTTATATTATTTTATTTCGTCCACTTCGATATGTATACTAATGCACAGTTGGTTTTTTTATACATTAAATATCTGAAGCGATATTTAACTAAATGGAGTCAACGTATTTAATTTAACGTTTCTTGCAAGACTATAGTATTAAAATACCACTATATTAGCAGTGTTTCTTTCAACGCGAGTGTAAATAAAACGCTATCCGTCGCTTAACATTTTAGCATTTGGCAGCACTGGTTTTGACAATTAATATGCTTATACATACACATTTGTAAACAAATTTTAAAGAACAGGAAAAACAGAAAATGGCAAATTCGGAGGAAGCATTGGTAATTTAACTTTAAATACTTATTAATTAATACAAGATAATATTTTATATATGTGATTATTTAGGTTACAACTATTTTATTGGAGGACAACAGTACTTTGCGTCGACTCAAAGAGCAATTGGAAATAAAAGAATTGATTGGCATGGTGTATGCGCAGAGTTCCAGTTCCAGCTCAAGCTCTGAAGGATCTGGCATAGACCAAGAGGAGCATACTAAATGCGATGAGTTTGTGGCAACTATACAATCATATGGTGATGCGGACTTCAGATCCCATATGAGGCTGCAGCGTACAACTGTGGAATATTTAATATGTACGAGTATGTATGAATGTAAAAAGGTTTAAAATTAAAACTAATTATTGTTTGCATTTGCATTTTATTAAATTTTTTACTCATATGTTCGAATAGTAAGATATGCTTTGTTAGAAAACAAAATTAACCTATATTTGGCATTAAATAAGTTTAAACGTTATTTAAAAAATGGTTTTCTTAATTTATTGAAAAATTTCTTTAATGAGAAAAATATTTCACTATAATATAAGCAATAAACAGGTACATTTTCAGTTACTTAAAATTAATAACATAAAATTTAAAAATTCAAATTACTCCGTACGTGCCTGGTAGCATCTCAGCAGCCCCAATATCTCCTCTCTACTCCATCGCTTCCGTTCGCTATTGAACACAAAAAACAACAATTTCAATTTATTTCAATCAATCAAAATATTTATAAGTTAGTTTCACTTTCATTTTTAATTTAAATTAAAAGTTATTAAATTATTTACAAACCTATTTTCTTTGTTCTCCATTTTATATGACAGCTTTTTATATAATTACAGCGGTTAATTCTTGGTTTACTCTGTTTCTCGTTCACAATAGACAACAAAATGGTTTGGCAGCACTTCTGTTTGAGGTGCTAAACTTTAAGCGCATACAAGCACCTTGTCTTAACTAAGCGGTCCATTTGTATGGATAAGCGGGCGTTTTATTCAGACTCGCGTTGAAAGAAACACAGCTTTTATAATATTGCTTGCGTTATTAATTCTCAATAATAATAAATAAAATAACGTAAGTATATAAACTATCAAATCTATTTAGATGCAAATTAGTAATTAAAATAATACTGAATTCATTGTTAAATGTAGACATACTTTCACAGGACCATTATATATACATATATTTTCATAAAAAAAATTCCACATAATTCATACACATTTAAATACTGCTTTCTGCTTTGGAATTTAATAGTTTGAGTAATACTTTGTAATTAGATGTAGCTGTGCGTTGAAATCAAAAAGCCGTCAAAAATAGTTAACCAACGACCACCCAAAATAGAGCTTTTTCCAAAACTCACCAGTTTATCTACATCCAGTGGGGAATGAAAAATTGGTTTGTTTACATCCAGTGGGGAATGAAAAATTGGTTTGTCTACATCCAGTGGGGAATGAAAAATTGGTTTGTTTACATCCAGTGGGGAATGAAAAATTGGTTTGTTTACATCCAGTGGGGAATGAAAAATTGGTTTGTTTACGTCCAGTGGGGAAAATATTGCCAGCAATGCAATTGTATTCTGTGAATGTTAGTAAAATTCATTTCTCATTTTCTCTGGTTGGTATATATTAAACAGCTGGTAGTGGAGCAAAATGGAATAGAACTCACAACTAATTTGGTACAGGTCCTGTATTCAAGTTGTGACACTTTTAGTTTTGAAGTCACAGCTAGTAGCTGTGAGCCATTTGTTATATCATTATTTTGTGATTATGATGACACAAACGTAGAATATAGGTATATACAATATATCATAATATCAGCTCCATATACGATATATAACAATATGAGGTCCATATACGGTATATCACAGAATACAAGTATATATACGATGTACCACAATATCTGATCTATATGCGATATATAAATAATACTGGCCACGATATACACGGATGAAAGATAGGAGCTCATGGTTAATTGTGCTAAATAGTCCGGAAGAAATATCATGTGCTTTAAACTATTATTTATTTATGCATAATAATTAATTACAATAAAATTTCTATAATTAAAAGGAAATGATAGTTCAGTCTTATAAGTGCGACTCAGTTTTTTTTTAAATTGTAAACTTCGGTTAGTTAACATTTGTGGGTTATTATTAAGTTAGCTGATGCCTAAGTTTTCTAGTTTAAGCCCCATCAACTTTGCCTAGGTTTACTTCTAATAATATTTGAAAAATGTTCCTACAATAAAATCAATTTTACTTTGAATCAGTCAGTCACTCCGTTAGTTGGGAGCTTCAGTTCCATGTGCTTCTTATGAACACTGGCATATGTAAAAAGTTGCTCACATAACTTGCATTTAAAATAGATTTGTACCGCAGATGCCTTAGTATGAGAATAGGTATTGAGGAGCCACAGTCCTTTTCAGAGAACTTTCTATGGAATGCAATGGAATGCAAACGGTTATTATTATATTTTTACATTATTTGGGCACATTATCTTTATGCTTGACTTCCATGTGTCTCTTATGGTTATTAGCAAATGTAAAAAGTTGCTCACACAACTTGCATTGGAAATATTTTTTGAATGGCAGGTGTTTTATTTTGTGATTTTGCAAACTGCTCAACTTTGTGGGTATTAACATGTGGCACTGTTTACATCTGACCTTCGTCACGCTCACATTCTCCATGTTCAGAGTTTCGTGATCATTGAATGCATGCTCAGCATTAAGGTGCCTGCGCCAGCGAATGTAATTTACAAATTCTTCTCCACAAAAGGGACAGAGGATAATGGGATTTTTTGGGCTATTTTCAAATTCATTCACCGTGCAAATTTTTTTTTTATGAATATGCGTAAAATGTTGAATGAAATTTTTAACATATGGAAAATTTGAAGAGCACATTTTGCACTTAATGTACCGATTATACGGTAGATGTCTCAGGATGTGCTGCTGTACAGTCCAAATTCTCGTAGAGTTAATTTCCGTGCCGCATTCCTTACATTTGGCCCTATTGTCCTCAAAATATTCCATTTTTAATTTTTCGCGTTTATTGAATTCATGTTCGGAATTGAGATGGTTTCTCCACTTGGAATAATCTTGAAACTCTGCGCCACAAAATGGACAGAGGAGCGTTGAATTTTCTTCTAACGTAGTACTTTTAGATGAATATTGAAATCTCTCTGGGTTCAAATCTTTATGAACTTGTCTCAAATGCTGCGAATGGTTTTGCACATTTGTAAACCTTTTCATGCATAACGTGCATTTAACATACCGTTTGTACGGCAGATGTGCCATTTTGTGATTTTGCAGATTGTTCATTTTTGCTGTGCCCAATTCCATGCGACACTCTTTACATTTGCCTTTATTGTCGCCAATTAACTCCATGTTTAGAGTTTCCCACTTATTAAATGCATGCACATCAACGAGGTGCTCTTTCCAGTGAAGATAATTTAAAAATTTTATACCACAGAATAAGCAAAGCAAGATCCTGTAACAACGCGGATCATATTCTTCTGCACTTTCACTTTCCTTCTGTTTGGCGAATGTTTTATTTCTTGAGTAGGAGTTACTACTCCCAAGTGTACTTCCTTCATCAAATTGAATATCCATAAAGTTACTGTCTGTACTGTTTGCTTCTTGAAATTCCTCTCTCCCTATAAACAAGTTTTCATAAAAGTCATCGCGATCCTCTGGTTCATTAATCTCTTTGTCGCATTCACCGAGTACTTCCTCCTCACGTTTTTCATATAAATGTGGATTGTCCTCTGCATTGAGTTCTTCCTCTTCCGGTTCACATCCATTTATGCTAAGCTCTTCAAAAAGAAATTCTTCCCTCGATTCACATATATATGCATTGTCCTGTTCATTCATATCTTCTTCATTAGGTTCATTGTCCTTTTCAACTATATGTTCTGCTAATGGTTCAAATAAATAAGGATTGTGCTGTTCGTGGAGAACTTTCCCTCCAGGTTCACATAAATAAGGATAGTGCTGTTCGATACGAACTTTCTCCTTAGGAATACACTAATGTACATTGTGCTGTTCATTGACAATATCCTCTGGATCCATCAGTTCTACAATACAATAAATCTTCGCGCTAGCACTGTTGACGAATGCAGCTCTTCCTCAATTGGCTCTTGTTTTATATGTACATCATTTAACGTGTTTTCCATTGTGACAATTTAGTTTTCTCAATTTAATTTAATCTTACAAAGAGCTGGAAACAAACTTATTTCCAACATTTAGAATGTAAATATTTGATTGGCCTGATTTGACATTACTTTGTTGTCGTCCGTTAAGATAATCCTTCATACTGTACTACATTAAGGTACCCATACACGCTGCGATTTATGCAATGCTTATGTTTGCAAGTACCCTGTATACCATCTAATGAATTCATCTTGTTGGTACATTCTGGTTGTGGTCGCACTGGGCTTAATGCAAACATGTACATATGTTAATACGACAACAAACTTTTTAGTGGTAAGGCGAAAAAGCCAAAAAAAAATATATATATAAACAAAAATAAATAATAATTTTAGCTAGAGATATAGAGAATATTTTAGTAATGGTAACATTTAAATTAACTATACTATGGTACGGGGTCCAGTAATTAGCAACTTCAAGAAAAACTTCTAATTTATACCTAGTTCTATAATTTTTGCTTTGTTTCTGATGTATAGTTTTATGATTATGACCCGGGAACAAAAATTAACTAAGAATTTACTGAGCACTGTCCAAGATACATACAATTGGGACATAACTTAACGAGTGTGAGAGAAATGTGATTTGCATTTGTGTGTGTTTTGTTCATAACAAACCCTTTAATTTGATAACAGGTGAAATTAATAGGCGCATTCGATTCGCCACTCTATCGAGGATAGGACAGATTTTTGTGTCGAAAAAGTTACCGAGTAAATTATACTTGGATGAAACGAGCGAATTTTTCTATTCACGATAACAAGTGCTTCCAAATTAAAAATTGCTTGAAAAACAACAAGATTAAAAATTACCCATACAAATTTCCTTGGGATTTTGTATATTTTAGCTGATTAAATTTAAAGAAAACCAAAATTAATCTTTGGATTTTGATTTTTAATATTATTATTGTGTTGATTTAAATTATATTAAAATGATGAGTTTCTACAAAAAATATAAAAAAAACTAAATGTTTAAAAAAGCGGTTGAAAGTATACCCACTTACTCATGTGCTGTTTTATTCGCACTACTCGATACGAGCTCGATATAAGTTACGAATCGAATGCGCCTAATAATTCAAATGGACGGGTAGTAAAATGCTATTATTTCGTAAAATAATTGCACTATTAGTATGTTGTCGAGAGGGTGAACACGAGTTAGCTTCATACCTGTCAGTAATTGTATGAAGAAATTTTCGGAGTAAAATTTAAAATCAGCATAGGACGAACTAGTTTCAATGCATTAAAAATAAACAGAAATTGAATATTGTCAAAATATATAAGCAAGATTGTAAAATGAGCTGATAAATAAAAAATAGGGGTGTGATCGAAAACAATCTAAAAACATTTTTTATCGTCATATTTAAACAATAATAAAATCAGAGCCTTTTGACAGACCTGTCAGAAATATGATTCAAACGGAGTATGTAGATCAAATATCTTATATAATAATAATTATATATCGTATTTGATAAAGGCGTTTTCCTCACACCGTGTGCCACAAGTATGTATTTATGCCACCAACTGCAATTAATAAAATGTTTTTAATATGGTCTTAAAAATATATTAAATATATTGTAAAACATTTTATTGCCTTGGTGCTAAATATATATACAGAAGATTGTATGTCAGCTGTGCTAAATTCGTGCTTGTAATTTAATTAATTTTAAGGATTGTGCTAATATATTGGTTTAATTAATTTTAATCTGATTTTAGTGGTTTTATCTATTAATTTATTATTAAATATGCACAGGACCCATTCTGTCACATTATGCAAACTCTGAGATATATGAATACAAGAATTTTAGTTGTGTATACTCTGTAATTCTTGATGCAACGACACAGGTGGTGCAGATAAATTTTGAGAGAATTCAAATCTCGCTTCTGTCAAAATAGTCAGCAGGCGGGTTCCGGAGGCATGAGAATATTTGTAGTAACGGCCGAAAAATATCTTTGACGGCTGAAATTTTAGTTTTATAACGGCTGAGATAATCTCGTCACTTGGAACTTTGAAACACTTCACATTTTTTTGCCCCAACTTTTGCGGCATATTACAGAAAATTTGACCATTTTATTATTTTCACTATATAATAAATAAATAAAATTTATAAACAAGAAAATTTTATGTTTCGATCATTTCAATAGAGCGCGGCAAATTTTTTGGCGGCACCGGTTTTCATAATTTGACAGAACCGAGACCGAAAGAGAACAACAAAACAGAATAGGATACGAAACGTCACTTATCTGCACCACCTGTGTCGTTGCATCAAGCTGTAATTACAATATGGAATACTCCTCGCTCAAATTACTGGCAGCACTGTTGACATGTTCTTTATGTATTGAATTTGGCATCACTCTATGAAAACCGACACAATGACAGTTTTCTGCAATCTGCAATTATTAAGTGAAGCGCGTTTGTTGTTTGTGAAAGCATTTTAATAAAGTTTGTTGAAAATGTCGGACAGTGATTCCGAAAAGGATACAAAGTGCACAGAGAGTAATAAGAAAACAAAAATCTTACCTAGGAAAATAAAAGAACTAAAGAATTTCAATACAGATGAAATTTTTAAGTACATTGAAGATTTGCATGAACTGCTCAAAAGAAGTGGGAAAAAAATTAGGAAATACAAGGAAAAAATAAAAAAATTGGTATATAAAGTGTAAATTGCGTTAATTCATTTCTTTATATAAATTGTGTTTTTTGCACACAGATAAAAGAAATCAATAAATTGAAGGAGACCCCAAAAGAAATTTCTGCTCTGGTAAAGCCCGAATCACCAAGTTTAAAAGGCGATGTTCTAGATAATGAGTTGAAGTCCGAAGATGGTAAGATTTAATATATAAAACATTTATTAATTTATGACTTTTAATACATATATTTAACTAGTTATGGTAAATTTTGTTAGTATAAGAGCTTAAGCAATTTCGGCCCATACAAACTGTTACACTTTTCTATTATCAGCTGCTACTGCGGCTACCAGAGCTGCTCCACGCCCCGAACCATCTTCCGATAACATTAAATCAAAATTGATAGTAGGCTTCACCAACTTAAGCATTGTTGTACGCATGTATGCATCAAATTTAGGATGAAATCTGTACACTGAACCGTCGACCCCCACCACAACCTTAGAATCGTTGATTTTGTTGATTAAACCGCTTATGCCTGCGGCAACTAAGGTAGCAGCTCGCTTAGAGATACACTCGCAAATGTACTGCAACTTCTGACAATCTTCGACGGATGGTTTTTGTACACCAAAGAGCTGTTTAACGATATTTCTGGTGTTGTTGAATTCCGGGAAGTTATCAGCCTCAATTTCCGATATGAAGCGTGTTTCAAAACAACCCTCTCTGTTGCTTACTACATCTAAAATATTGGATTTGTTGGAGCAGAGGATAAAAATTAAATTTTGTTGAATTGCGTTCTGTAGAACAACACGCACCAATTCTCCCAGATACATGCCTAATAGACAAGAAATATAATTTAAAAGACAATGCAATTTCAAACACAAATTTACCCGATATCATTTTCTCAAAAAGCTGATTCCCAAAATTCAAGCTAAATTGATCCACTTTCCTATCGTAATCGGTACGTATGAATTCCAGTTGACCGTTTTCACCAAAGGCACCCCACTCTGTGTTTATTAGAACGTGGGTTTTCTGTTGCTTCAGTTCCTCCTCGAGCAAGTCAACATTGTTCACATCCTCCACGTAACAGGCATTGCAACCTGTACCTATAATCACACCAATACGGCACTGAGGATTCCGGTGCGCACACGACATAAGAGTACCAGTAGTGTCATTGAGTATAGCCAACACGTCAATTTCTAAATCACCACGTCTGATAATTGCCTCATTGAGCAGTCGACACACATCTTCTTGCTCTACGCCAGGACAACGGAAACCTTTTGTCCAGCGCGCCAGCAAAGCCTTGGTTAGACCCAACTGTACGCAAGGAAAGGAAAATGTAAAACCCAGAGGCAAGTGCTCATCGCCAACTATATGCTCCTGCACAAATATGGCCAAGCATTCGGCAATGTGATCGAAAAGTTGCGTACCAGCACCTAACATTAACTCTTGCGGCACAGCGTAAATTGTCGACTCTACGACTGCATCATGGTGTCCTTTGAGCGTTACCAGTAGGACGCGGAAATTTGTGCCGCCTAAATCCAAAGCTAAATATTTGCCAACCTCATCGCCGGTAGGTAAATCCTGCACGTATGTAATCCAACATTTTGTATCGGCCTTCGCATGAGTGTCCTTGGCCAAGCCCTTACGTATCTCGGTGCAAAAACGCTTATAGATTTCCTGCAATTGCGAATCACTGATAACAAATTGCTTCATGAACTCCCTAAGGCCACTGTCTTGCATCTTGTTGCGAACGTCTGCTTTTGACTGATGCCTCAACTTTTACAGTCGACGAACGAATTGCAACTAATTACAGTGGTCGGCATTTTCCAGCGCATTGCTTAATTTCGCTTCTCCTTTCTCACAATATACTTCGACTTGGAACACAGTCTTAGAGCCTAACCAAATGATTTGCCTTTGATAAGAAAGCGACGTTTGTTTTTGACTTTAATTACCCGATACACAATATTCTACTTCTATTGCTAACCTGAGTTGTGTGTGAGTCGAATTCTATCACAAACTTTTGTTTTACACGAACTTTTGTTTTACTCTCTCAGTGTACAGTAGGACAGGCAGCATATATTCCTGTGTATTCTGTATAATATCGCGCCGTGGAAGCATGGGATGGCGAATAAACCAGGAATTTGTACCAGCAACAGTTCATTTGGGCAAATGAGTAGTTTTGATGCCAATAATAAGTAAAATATTCCACAGTGAAATACCTGTTACCACATTTATAACACTGTTCTTTGTCCGTGGAACTCGGCTAGTTTTGCGGGAATCGCACCTGGTATCCTCAGGAAAGGTGAATTTATTTAATAGTCGAAGAGTCGAATTCTTATAAATACATTTTTGATGCCAGCTTTCCTGCGACCAATCGTATCCATGGAGTTTCATTCAATTATTTGGTTTTATTGTGAACCGAGCTTTTAAAATAAATTCACCTCGCGTGGGCGTTGGATGAGACACCACTACACTAATGTGGCACTGATCAAGTTAGTGTGGTCATTTGAAATAGTAGAGAATTATGACCAGTGCAGGGACATTGTGTGGAAAAAATTGGGATTTAATGATAAACAAATAAGCTTTTTAAGTGGAAATTGAATGATCTAGCATAAGAATAATTTGAATAATGAATGTAAGGTGGAAACGATGAGAGGGACCAAGTCGGACCCTTCAAAAACCCTGTGTATAAAGAAGACGATTTTTGAAATACAAATTTAACAAATTATTTTAGTTATTATAAAAAGTATAATGCATTTCTTTGTTGAAATTACGACATGCCAATTTCAAAGACATGTTGGAGAGCAATTCAATGAAATTCCAGAAAATACACTTTTTAAATGTGTATATTTTGGTCTGGGTTCTAAATCTTAACAATTAAAGGAAAGGCAAGAACAAGAAATTGTTAACCCTTTATTGTGTAACCACTCAAGAAGAGATTGAATTGTTAAATAGCTAAAAGTTGCCATATGATTTGAACGACTTGACAATCTATGGGCACATTAAGAAGGTCACAGTTTGAGTAGAGTATGAAAGAAGGAACACAATTTGAGGCTGAAGTTTGCCGCTGAGGCTGACTATGATGCTCAATAAAAAATGAAGCGCTGCAAACGAATAATACGAACAGAATGATGAAGCCCATGGAGCTGCAGCTACCGTTGTTACCACATATTTGGAATATTAATCGTGAAAGAATTTTAAGTAAATATGCTTAAATTCGTGTACAAAATCATGCGATATTATGAATTTCACTTATATGATGAATGAAATGTTATATTTAATTATAATGTAACGTTTTCCTTTTTTCCAAGTAACGGCGGTTTAGTCATCCATTTTTTAAATTTGACAATCAGCTGGTTTTTTCTTTTGCATCGACTCAAAAGTCCTAGCTTGCGCTTCAGTCTCAGCGTCAGCTGCAGCTTCTCATTGTTGCGCTTCCATTTAAGAAGCCGTGTTGTATTTTTGACAGCGCCTCACGCTTCAGCCTCACAGTGACGCTTCAAGAAAGCATGAAACTTTTTACGGTATTTTAGGCCCCTCATTCGAATTGTAACGATTTTGAGTACACCCTGTTCCCAAAACACTGCATTGGTTTGGCAGCACTCCTTGTTTTTTCATATTTTAATTAAATTCAGCTTTCAACCAGGATATACTCAGAAGGTAGTAAACTCCGCGAATCCTACTACTTGTTATTCGTACACCAACTATTTGTTATTATTATTATATGTCTTACACCATAATTAATTCTGTCTGCATGGTTTTGGGGAATGAGTTCAAGCTACTGAGGCTTTCGACTCGGAAGAGAAAAAGATTTTTTAGAAAGAAGTTCTATTGAGACCAAGCCCGGGCAGGATTTGACCCTGCGGCCCAAGTCAGTCGAGCACTAACTATTTAAAACACAGAGTAAATGATAGAACGTTCATGTTATCGTTGGGATATTTTTGGCACTTTCTATTTTTTCTATCATGTTACTTTTCTAACAAATTTTTATTCGCTTTTTCCCACTGTGCTTCGTTTTTTGCTGCTGTGAAGTGGGTGAATTCACATTTGGCTTATACTCGTAATATCATATTTTTGCAATAAAGTCGCAACTGTTCTTGAAAGAATTTCATTTTAAACTGTCACTCCCCTTTACGTGAATACTAGCAAATAGTATAAAATTTAATATCTAAAACGCAGATAAACAAAATTATTAGCGTTGTAAAACAATACTAAATTAAGTTTTTAATTTACAACAACCCAACTGATAAAGTTAAAAAGGCAACACAAACCAAAAAAAAAAAAACAAATGGGAAAAAATTAAAATAATTAGTTAAAATTTGCAAGTAACAAATTTTTTTAAAATATCTGTATTTGTGCAAAATGCAAATGCAATAAATTAGAAAAAAAGGGGCGATAGTGTAAACGATTTTATTGCTAAACAAATTACTACCGTCAACAGCAGCGCTCGATTAATCTCCGGTATTAATGAGCATGCCATGTTACCGTATCACTATATCACTCCACTACAAATACGTCCCCGGATGTGCACATTGCCATGCCGCAGGTGAGACACTGGGCCTTAGCGTGCCTCGTGTAAGTCAACAAGTTGCACTAAAAGCGGCTGCAATAAAGATAATTACGTTGGGTTTTTCTCCTTTATTTACCATCTATCGTGAAGACACTTGCCATATTTATTAGTTGACCATCATAAACACTTAAAGTTGAAATTATGTTTTTTTTTACTTTATATTATTATTTCAGCTGATGCCGTCGATGCCGCTGCTGCCTTCAGTTTTGTCGCTGAAATACGTCAGGCTGCCGAGGCGGCTCAGAACTTGAACGGGTTCGTGTATGAACCCACTTCTGGGCTGTATTATGATCAAAAGACTGGTTACTACTATAATGCGGTAAGAATTGGTCTGAATTTCAGATTAATTGATTATGTCAGTATGAAATTGAATATTAACTACTCGAAATGTCTTTATTTTTAGGAATATGGTTTGTACTACGATGGGAATACAGGCTGCTATTACAGCTACAACCAGGAGAAGAAGACTTTCGAATTTCATTCGCAAGTTGAAGTGCAGCCAAGTCAAAGCGCATGTCAGGTACACCTTCAGAAATATGTATTTATTGCTTACCTGGCTGGGCTATCTGAAGGTTAAAGGCACACAATTTGCCATACGAAGCCCCCAATGACGAATATAACCAGTCAGGTGGTGTTTAAGATTAAGGTTTATGTGGGTGTCAAGGGCATGTACACTTGGCCTGAAGACACACTCGGGCTGCTCAATGCACTAATTACGTACCTCATGTTTTTTATTCAAATATAAAGCCCGTTTGCCTTATTATTTGTCTTATGATGAAAAATTTGTCATCCATTGTCCTCCTGGTGTCTCCTAAAAAGTAGTTTGCGTACAAAAATATATAAAATCGATGGCTGAGGTTCATAAGAACTGAACTACGCTTATTTACCGTAATTGTTGATCCTAAACTATCCGCCGATGAACATCAGTCAGTACTTCTTTCTATACAACAACAGCAGCCAAATCACAATCAAACTGCACCGTTGATTTGCTGGCTATCTGATTTAAAGAACAGAAAGCTCTAGATTGTTGTGCAGTTGACTCCGTGTGTACGAAAGAGACAGCAACATTATTCACTCATTTATACATCGATGAGATAACATCATAGATGATATGCGCGCTGCAATGCTGTAGGAGGGCAGTAAGCACTAGATGGGGCCTGCAACCTCGAATCATGCTCTGGTTCCACACAGCCGAGGTTGAACCAAACATCCTATACGGAACTGTTTTCTGGTGGCCGGCTGCTGTCAGGGCTTGTAAACTGAACTCAATTGCCAAAGTCAGAAGGAGTGCAGCTCTGCTGATCTACGAGGGCTCTTTGCATTTCTGTGCTGGCTACCCTCAAAGGTACTGGCAAAAAAACAGGCGAAACTGGTAGCTACCAGACGGACTTAAACGGCGGGCGAGGACGGACCTGGAACACGCTAGTATCCTCAATCAGGACTTGCCTACCCCCAGCTCTGTTGACTGTCTGTCCGAATTCCTACCTTTAATGGGGGTTCAACTTCATTATCCCAAGCAGAGACGACTGGATCGCAAACAGAGTGATCACCGATGACACTCTGGATATCTACACAGACGGTTTTAGGTTTGGGGCAGGGTCGGTAGCGGGATATTCTCCAACAAGTTGGAACTTGGCATCTCGCTTAGACTCCCTGACCATTGCAGCGTCTTTCAGGCAGAAGTATTGACAATTTACCACGCAGTGAATTGGGTTCTAAGAAATAAGGTTTTTGGGGTCAAATTCAAATGATCCTCGGACAGACAAGCTGCCATTAGCTCGTCAGCACGTTCTCAAGACTCATAGGGAAATGTCAGTCAGGTCTAAACGAGTTCTCCACGCATTCTATAGTTCACCTAGTCTGGGTACCTGGTCACAGGGACATCCAGGGAAATTGCGAGTCAGATGAACTTGCTAAAGCAGGCACACCGCTATCCGAAGTAGACCCTTCTCTATCCGAAGTAGACCCTTCTCTATCCGAAGTAGACCCTTCTCTATCCGAAGTAGACCCTTCTCTATCCGAAGTAGACCCTTCTCTATCCGAAGTAGACCCTTCTCTATCCGAATTAGACCCTTTTATCGCTACAGCAGGCTGGCGATCAAACGCAGGTATTTCCATGAGGCCAACAAACTATGTGCGTAGGAATATTCTTGCCGTATTTCAAGGCTAACCTGGCCTAGCCTCAGCAAGAAGCGTACGCTTCAGCAACTTCAGCTCGGGCGCGAGTCCATCAGCACTACGATTTCGTTGCTGAAGGCATGCATGATCGGGAAGGATGCGGCTAGACTGGATTTGGCCTTTAACGACGTCTGCCGTGGTTGTGGTGGTGAGGAAGAAGAAACAGTGCTACACCTTATGTGCCAGTGTCCATCCTTAGCCAGTCGAAGAATGCACATCTTCGGGGCTCCTTTCTTAATCAGCCTGACAGAGCTCGCAATCTGTAAGATTGGAGATGTAGCCAAATTTATAAAACTATCAGATTGGTTCAAAAATCGGGGAGGTCGTGCTGCTTCAGGTGCGGCATAGGCGCTCATCGTGTAACCGGTAACTATACTCAGCTTAGGTGGTCAGTGCATGTGCAGCGCCCCATCCGTGGTATCACAATTGGCCATTAGTTGTACCTAAGCGTGCTTTTTGCTGCCACTGCAACCTAAACCTAAACCTAAACCTATCATAGATGACTCCTACTATTGAGTTCTCTGTACTAATTAATCATACATAAACCTATAGTTATGAAAATTAGTCATTAATTTCATCACTGGATAGTGGCATGCAATACAAAACACGCTGTGGATTATTTAGCCTAAATCAAAGTAGTTTAAATTAAGAGTAATTCACTTACAAACTAGTTTACAGCATTTAATTTAAAACAACTGTTGAATTAAGGTCACTTTTACTTATACGAGTATATTCCCACTTTTACTTATACGAGTATATTTCCTTGAACAGGCAAATTATTAGCTCTATTGTGGCAGTCTTGACTGGACAGTGCCTATTTGGCCGCCATGCCACCAGGCTGGGACTCGGCTCGCGGGATTCCTTTCGCAGGTGCCAATAAGGGGATGAAGAAGAGAGGGTTGTCTATCTACTTTGTCACTGTCCGAAACCCTAGGATAAGGTTATAAAGTTTGGAAAAAATACAAAAGTTTCTACTAATCCTGAAAGCTCCCTTAAGCATTTAAAGGCTCATTGTGATACTATAAAGTTAGATCAGAATAATTCTATTCGTATGTTGTTAACCTTCATTTAGTCCGCATACTTCTTTATATCAGTGATGGGCACTCGTATGGAAAGCTTTTGAGATCACATCGCAAATCGTGGAAAGCTCAAAAGCTTTTTGACATATCTTGTATAGCAGTGATGCTCGAACTTTGAAATTTGTAATCTATCAATTGCATGTGTATTGATTCTGAGGAATCGAGAGCTTTCGCATGCTTGCGTAACTTTGAGCATCGCTGTGGTACAATGATAGCGCCTTCTCCGTTCTGTATACTCACACGTATTGTGAGTTTTGTTTAATATTCTCTTACACGTTTTCTTTAAACTTTTTCAGGCTATCGCTGAGAAAAACAGTCTAGAAAATTACGTAAATAATTCACTTTTAAATCGTTTTTCAAACATTAATATAGACAGAAAGCGTAACAATGCTTTAGGTAAGAGAAAGTTGCTGAACGTACGATGAAAACGCGGATTTCTTTTCTAATGTTACAGGATGATGATGATGATGATGGTGACGATGATGAGGTGCATTTCGACGAATGGGGCGGTGTTATCACGGATCCCAAGAAATTACGGGACATCAGAGAGCAAAAGGAACTATTGAAACAGGAAAAGGAGGAAAAGAAACATGAGAGTAGAGAACGAAAGAAGCAAATCAAAAAGCAGGCCCTTTCCGATTCACCCAAATCGAAGTCGTCGAAAAAGCTGAAGCGTTCTCGTCGAAATTCCGCTACGAAATCATTGATGGGCAGCAGCAATTCGGAAAGTGAGCTGGATGCTCACACCAGAGCGGCTAGCAAGCGACGGCATCTGGAGATTGAAGATGGTGAACTCTCCAGCAGCTCGGAGAGCAGCAGCAGCAGCAGCAACAGCTCGGACAGGGAGAGAAATGACAAGAATAAAGTGAGGCAGTTTAAAAGTGGCGGTCGGTTTCAAGGTGTGTTTGAGTGTGTACATTTCTAGAAAAGGAATTCGCGTTTTTCTTTAATTGCATTATAAACAAAGAAGAAGAATTTGTATAATCGTATGTTAATCAATTTTAGATATTGCCAAAAAGTATCCGCCCTGTCTGCGTATTATAGTGCAAGAATCCTGTTTGGATAAACTGAAAGTCGGTAGCTTAAATTTGATTACTTACAAAGGTGGCACGCTTGGTCGTGAGGGCAATCATGACGTCATCATACCCGATTTGAACGTATCAAAAGTGAGTCGGTAACTATTTTCATTACAATTGTTTCAGTTTATCAATAACAATTGCTGTTTTTTTTTTTCTCTGAATTTCTAGTACCACCTTAAATTTAGCTATGATACTAAAGAAGCAGTTTATAAATGCGTAGATCTGGGATCTCGCAACGGTACCATCCTAAATGGTTCGCGTATGTGTGCTGCAAAAACTGAAAGTGATCCGCTTGACGTGGTCCACGGCAGCACCATACAAATTGGACAAACGAAGCTGCTCTGTCATGTGCATGAGGGCAATAGTACCTGCGGCCTCTGCGAACCCGGGCTACTTATCGAAACAACGCGCGAGAGTGCCAACACTAGTGCAACCCCTGCGGTGGTACTCTCACACAAGGAACAATTGAAGAAGCTACAAAAGAAATACGGATTGGAAAATGAGAGTAAGTATGGCAGCTGTCTTTGTCCATACAAATATAATTGCATAGGCATTCAGTTGATGCATCCAGTAGTCAGTCGTGTCAATTTGTGTCAATGGGGAAGGACTTTTTCTTAGAGGAGTTCTGCATCATTTTGTGATCTTCATTTTCTTTAGTTCTTGAGGCTTCGGAACAAAGTGATCTTACGATTTTGTTTGTCATTTAAGTATGTGGCAGTAATTTTTTGTGACATATTTTGTGTGGCTTGAATTTGAGTGTTATATAAATTATTCGCTGGCTAACATTGATACATAATTATGGCTACTTAAATATATGTATATATATTTATTAAAATATTCATTCCATTTGTGACTCACTCCATTTTGCCTAAATGAGTTGACTTGTTGAGCAACATTTTGTGATGTTTGTTGGAGCAGTTCTGCAACATTTTCTGATGTTGCTACAAAACTCTGTTTCTGTTGTCCATGCAATAGGAATTTTTCTTGACAAGTTTCTCCAATCACCCTCGTTGTTAAATTATCGAGTCCCAGTTTATAGTAGTAGTAGTAGTAGTAGCTGTAACACAGCACTAAAGTTAAAAATGTATCTTGAAGATGTTGATTTTGTTCCATGTTCCGTGTTAGAAGCTCCTAAGGGCATATTAAAAAAATGTCTGCTGCCGCTTTAGTCTGAAAATGTTGACAGGCTCTGCAACATTTTCTGATGTTGCTAAGGAAGTTCTGCAACATACGGGTTTGGATTGTTTCCGATGATTATCTTGGAATGAAATATGATTTGCTACCATGCCTAGTTGGCGGAAAGGAGGGTTGATATTGATGAGGATTGTTTTCAATAAATTTTCTCAGAAATTGTGTGGAATGAAGATGTAGATAGACGTGTTTTGTTTCCTCTTTGTGTCTACATAACATTTTAGTACTTTGATAATAGAGGAAACTGGATTCAGCACACACTAAGCTCCCTCTAAGAAAGAGATAATGTCAAAAGGCAATAGTATTGCTAGAGTATCATGTCTCCAAGAAAGAGAAATGGGTGATTAGACCCGAACACTGACACATCGCGAGGCTGTTACTTTCTCAATGTGTGCCTTCAGCTCGAAACTGCTTTTATAGTTGTTATTAATAAAATTAGTTTTATATTTAATGAAATGAAACCTATTAAAATATTACCTAAAACACTTAATAAAATTATTTTTATTTAGAATTCGTGGATGGCAAAACAAATGCGAACAATTACAATGATCGTGCTGCTACACGTCGCATCAAAGTGGGCAGCTCCACGGACAACGAAAAGACTCAAACCGCCACTGTGACGACGTAAGCCTCTGATTTGCAATCGATTTTGCTTCTTTTCACTTACGAATTTTGTATTTACGAATTTTGTTTTCTTTCAGCGAAATTTCCAGCGAAAATAAAGGCTTTAAAATGTTATCGAAACTAGGCTGGAGCAAGGGAGAGGCATTGGGAAAGACCAATGCCAGTACGGGTTTATTGGAACCGGTAATTTCAGCACATTTTACTATATTTCCTATAATAAATCATTAATAATTCTTTGTTTGTTGTGCTTGCAGATAAATGTTTCGTCTAATGAGGGGAAGAAGGGGCTTGGCTGCGATGATGCCGGTGTTGGCAGAACTAAATTAACAGTGGCTGATAAAAAGAAAATTGAAAAATGGAAGAAAGCGCAGGAGCGTTATCAGAAGGCGGAGGACATATTTTACGCCAACGATGAAGCTTCCGTTACTGAACTTAAAAACTAATTTTATAGTTTAACAATTTTTGAAAGAACATTTTTTTTTGTTTTGATTTTTTATAATTAACCTTGATATTTAATTAATTGCTATCTGTATTTCATAAATATGTATTTAGTTGATGTTATTTCATTGAAAGTACAATGTTTTTATTATAAAATTTCTAATTTGAAAAAAAAAACATTTTTTTAATAAAATAAAATACATTTAAAACAATTTATTTAATAAAAGAATTTTGTGGTAATACTGCATAGAACGGGCTTGTGCAATAAATGGCCAAACATTTTTTAAAAACTACCAAAATTAGGGGGGTGGTAAAAAACGGTAATACAAGTAAACCAATTTAAAAAGAAAAAAATAAAAATGTTTTTTTTTTTTTTTTCAAAATTTCACCTCCGATTTGAATTTTGCCCATTAGAACAGGTACAAATGCTCAGTTGTGCCCTGTGTGTATCGTTCCATTTTTAGTAATGGCGTAGTTTCTACTTGTCAAATGTCAAAGAATAAAAGCTTCGAAAGTGACAGCTACCGAAATACCGGGTGATTCAAAATAACACCTCTTGTTGGGAAACCCTTTATAAACGTTTTACTTTTTTTAATATTATTGTTTATATGATAATTGATGAGCTCGCTTTGTTGAAGTAAAATTGGACAGTTTAATTCGTTTTTTTTTTAAATTTTATCTAGTTAATTTTTTTAAAGATTCAAATTTTGAAATTTAAATATTAAATCTTAAATTTGTATTATTAAACTTTCTTTGATGTAATCATTCCATTGACAATTTATTATATATATTTATATAATTAGATTATATAATAATATATTTTTTGTTCTTTTTATACCCTATTTTTTATTTTTTAAATTTAAATTGATTTTTAATTTAAAGTAATTGGGCTAAAAATATTTTTATTAATTTGTCTTTGCTATGAAATATTTTTAAAATAAATTATATATTTTTTCAATAAATTAAAAATTGTTTATTAAATAATTTTTTAAATAAATTATGTATTTTTTAAAATAAGTTATATATTTTTTTAAATAAACTATATTTTTTATTAAATATTTTTTTAAATGAATTACATATTTTTTATTAAATTATATATTTTGTATTATGTATTTTTTCTAAAATATTTTTTTAATCAAATTATATATTTTTTCCTAAATATTTTTTTAAATAAATTTATTTATTAAATAAATTTTAACCAAATTTTAAATTAATTTAAATAAATTATATATTTTGTATTAATTATATATTTTTTACCAAACACTTTTTTATACAATATTTTATATTACATGATATATTTTTTTATTACAATACATATTTTTTATTTATATGTACATTTTTATTAAATTATATACGAGTATATATTTAAAATATATATTTCTTTTATGCCTACTTTTTTTTTTTTTTTTTTTTTTTTTTTTTTTTTGTCGGAACAATTTAGTAAGCGCAGCACTCAGACAGAGTATATATCCATTGTACTGCACTTAAGGTTCCCTTTTACTCTGTTTTAAATCTACCCGACCTCTGAAGAAGTAGAAGTAGATCCTGTGGTGCCAAGGAGCCAAGTTGGTTACTCCTCAGCACATCAGTGCCAAAAATCCCAAACCTGATTCGAGCAAAGGCAGGGCTGACGCAAAGAAAATGGTCCGCCGTCTCGTCTTCTTCTCCACAGGCTGGGCACAGCGCACTGTCTGATATACCAATCCTTTCCATGTGCCTAGCCCATAGAAAGTGCCCCGTCATCACGCCTGCAGTCCCTCCTACCTAAAGATAGAAGGAACCGTGACCATCGGTCAGAGATAGTAGGTAGCATAATTTTCGTCCATCCGCAGCCTCCCAACCCGCCATGCTCGCCTGTGGGTCGAAACAACCCACTTGTTTGTACTGGCTTTGATGACAGCAGAAGGGAGTGGCAGAACAGGCTCAGGGCCAATAAAAACAGCCTCAGAGCCCATCCTGGCCAAGGAGTCAGAGGTCTCGTTACCCGCAATGCCAGCGTGTCCCGGGACCCAAGTCAACGTCAGACTATGTTTTCCAACACAATTTAGCCTGGATTTGCAGGACCTGACTATCGTGGAAGTGGTGGTAGGGCTATCCAAGGCCATGATCGCAGCTTGGCTGTCCCTGCAGACACAAATAGATTTGCCTTTCCACCTGTTTTCCACAACAAAGTCCATTGTCTCAAGTATCGCATACACATCCGCCTGAAACACAGACGCATGCAGACCAAGGCAAAGAACCGATGGGTCCCACAAGATTCCACGAAGACACCAGAACCTGAACCTTCTTCAGTCCTGGAGCCATCAGTGAAAATACGGCAGCAGTGTTTGCCGGGCTCGTTCTCGGGTTCTAACCATGAACGAGCCTCTGGCAGCAACACATTGTACCGCTTTTCTAGTATGACGGTTGACGACATGGAGTCCGGGGGCATAGACAGGATTGCAGAATCGATGTCGTGCCTGCGCCGTCGTCCAATATCGAATACACCCCATACCAGTGGCCACTATGTTTCACTCTGCAGATGGCCTTAACGGCCTCTCCGCGGATGAAGACATCTAGTGGCGGGTGATTCACCAAAGCATCAAGTGCCGGGCCTGGACTAGTCGGAAATGCTCCGGTACTACCTATGGCCACAGCACGTGGTAGTTTTGATAGAGCTTTTTTGACCCCTACAAGAGAGAGTCTGCTCATCCAAACCATAGATGCATAGGTGATAATAGGTCTTACCATAGCTGTATAGATCCATAGGACCTTGCTAGGGGAAAGACCCCATGTCTTACCAAAAATACCCTTACACTGCCAGAAAACTGACATTGCTTTGGATGTCTTCAGTTCGACATGTGTTCTCCAAAGAAGTTTGTTATCAAGGATGACTCCAAGATATTTGATTTCCTTGAATAGCTGGATAGTGACTCTTTTAATGTAGGCAGAATAAGTCCATCAAGCTTTCTCCTTCTGGTAAAGAGGACAATACAGACGACACCAGCAAAGCTTCCTCCACCCGCACCGTTATGATTCTCTGGGCCAGCATTGAACGTATCCAATTTACTAGGGCCCGGTCTACGCCAGGCCGCCTAGCAGAGCCGTACATACTGTCGAAAGTAGCATTGTCAAACGCACCCTCTATGTCCACAAAGATGCCTATTGCGTATTCTTTCCTGTCGATGGCTCGCTCTATCCTTCCAACAAGGTTTTGCAGAGCCGTCTCGCAGGATTTTCCGCTTTGATAGGCATGCTGAAATGGAGAGAGTGGATGCGTCTTGGAAGCTCCACCAGCCGTTCTAAACTCTTTAGCATGAACGAGGTCATACTAATAGGTCTGAAGCTCTTGAGATTGGTGTAGTCGTCTCTTCCAACCTTAGGAATGAAAGCAACCCTCACCATCCTCCAAGAGCGTGGTACATAGGCCAGTGCGAGACATGCAGTGAAGATCTTCTTCAGTGCTGCCAACACTAACTCAATGCCTTCCTTCAACACAATCGAATATATGCCAT
The DNA here is from genome assembly GCA_920105625.2 of Clusia tigrina. Classification (NCBI taxonomy): domain Eukaryota; kingdom Metazoa; phylum Arthropoda; class Insecta; order Diptera; family Clusiidae; genus Clusia; species Clusia tigrina. The sequence goes on from OV050030.1 coordinate 413,938,100, forward strand.
CCAGTCCGGGCGACTTGAAGCTGTCAAAGGATTTGATAGCAAATCTAATAGCAGCCTCATTCACCACAGTTCTGGCGACATACCAATCATGTCGAGAGGGTGTAGCTGCCCTGACAACAGTTCCGACCAAAGGTGGTTGTTGACGGGCTATGCTTACCTGATTTCCTGGAAAGTGTGACTCCAACAGCAAGCTGAGTGTCTCACTTTGCCTCTCCGTATAAGAGCCATCAGGTTTCCTGAGCGACCCCAGCTTAGCGGTTTGGTCCTTTTTCAGGACTTTCACCAGTTTTGCCGTGTCACTCAGGGATTCAATATCACTGCAGAAATCTCTAAAAGAAGCCCTTTTTGAGTCCCGAATTAGCTTCTTGTAGTCCCTCTGAACACGTCGATATCGTTCCCAGTCCTCATCAAGATTAGTCTTGAGGGCCCGGTTGAGGAGTTTTTTAGACTCACGTCTCAGCACCTGAAGCTCTCGATTCCACCATGGAACAGGAGTCCGGCTAAGAGGAGGTCTAGTTGGACAGGCTAGCTCGGAGCTGTTTATTAGAGCGGTGTTGAGATGAACAGCCGCCTCAATGTTCTTCTCCTTGCGAAGTTTCAGTGGCGTCTCGTAATTGCTACGCAGTGCCTCCCTGAACTTTGGCCAGTCTGTTTTTCTTGGGTTTCTGGTGGACAATGGCATCTGCGCCCGCTGGCCACACTGAAACTCAATGTATCTGTGGTCCGAGCACGGGTCTTCGGCGAGGACCCTCCAGTTGTTGATCAACCACCCCAGTCTTGGATTTGTCAGGGTGACGGCAATTACCTCCTGCCTTCTCGTAGTCACAAAAGTAGGCTGCCTGCCTACATTGTGGATGTTCAGGCTGGAGGAGGCAATATACTCGAAAAGTCGAGAGCCCCGGTCATTGCACTTGCTGCTGCTCCAGATCGTATGCTGGGCATTAGCATCGCAACAAAGAACCAGACCAAGACTGCGCCGCTCACAGAACCCTACGAGAGTGGCGACCTTCCCAGGTGGTGGCGCCTCCAAAGCATCGTAAGGAAAATAAGCAGATGCAATCACGAAGCTCGACCATCCATGCATACTCTTAAAACTAATCTCTGTCGCAACCAGATCCTGACAACAAAATGCGACAAGGCAGGTCGCTGCGAGATGGGATGATATTATAAGATCGGCTCTAGGGTCTAATCGAGTTTTTGTCATATAATATCGTGGCCCCCTCAACGAGCCAAGGCCACAGAGGCGACCCCTAAAGACCCAGGGCTCTTGTAATGTTCTTATGTGGGGTGATGTGTGCAGCTGGGTGAGTCGTCTACTTAGGAGTACAGTAGTGGCTTTAGAATGCTGCAAGTTGATCTGCGTTACCGTCAAAGGACGATAGCTACGAGAATCGTCCGAGCCATTCATCTGGGAAAGACATGAATAGTTACAGTCCCAAAGAAGAGACTCAGACGGCTCCGGTACCGAGAAACCATTACATCAACAGAGGCCTAATCCACTCGCACCACACTAGCACCTTCTTTACCATGCCGGTTGCTACCCCTGGTGTGCGAAAGAACTCTCCAAAGCCTTGTGTTGATGCCAGGGTTCTGAGCACGCAGACAGGATAGGACATCTGTGGTCGTCAGATCGGGATCCGGAATCTAGCAGATGCCCTTCCTGACGGACACGCCTGCTTCGCTATAGACCGCGAAGCGAGTGGTCCCCATGGGTCACCCCTGACCCCGTCAATGACTACACCCCTGAGCCAATCAAAGTTGGCCTGAGACGCGCACGACACCTGTAGAGTGCCGTCCTTTGTCTCATAGCCCTTCGCATTAGCTTCAGGACAGGAGGCAATGGCGCGACGCATCAGATGACCTTTGCAGTGTTTTATCTCTGCATCAGTCAGCCGATGGTCAGGCCCCAGCTTCCCAATCACCGCCATTGGTTGCGGGCCGGTAGCCTTCTCGCTGTACGATGGCTTGGCTGCACCTTTGGAAGTGCTTGGGCGAAGGTCCAGCTCACCACCCGCCACTGGCAAAGATTTCGCCGGGCAGATGGTTTTGCTGGATACGAGGGGCTAGGCAAACTGCAGCTTATTGGCAACATTCTTCCCCGCCACATTAGCCGCTACCGAGGTTTCGCTCGTATCCGTTGGGGTCGTGGCGCCACCAGCAGTAACAGCTGCATGGCAGGTGGGTATGCTGTTTTCAGCAATAATCTTCCGCCGCTTACCTCGCGAGCGAGAATTCGGAGCGGTCAATCCCTCCGCCGGCTCGGTGGCTTTCGTGGGTGTCACTTCCGCCGACCTGAGCCTTTTGGAGGGAGTTGAAACAGAAGGGCCGGCAGAGCCACGTGAGGATTTCTCCTGCACGAGCCTAGCAAGCCGCTTCTTTCTCTTCCTCCTCGCTTGAGCTCTCGTTCTAGAACCACTGGTCGGTCGTTCCGCCACTGTGGTGACTTCCCGACGCACGCCCTCTGGATCCAGGGTACGTTCCTCCGTCTCTGAAGAAGAAGAGATTGCGGTAACAACTCCCGTCTCCTCCAGGATGCGCTCTCGCTGATAAAGGCGAGATACTCTAGCGATGGTTGGGGCCTCCAGAATCCGTGCCCCTGCCGCCGAAGCGGCTGGATTTCCACATGCGTGGGTTCCACCTGGAGTAATAAACCTAAAGCTGTCCATCGCCAGACAGTGGTTTTTGTTCGGGACTCCTCCCTAGCCAGTTTGGTCCGCGGATGGTACCCATTCTCTCTACCATCATTGTGATAGATAGACAGCCATAACTCCCGCCCCTCCTAAGAGGTTCAGAAGTAATGTCATTTGCCTACCAAGGGTCCCCCTATCCGCCACCTGGCGATGCGTCCGATGGGATGTCAGGCAAATCCAGCACAGACAGTTAGTTTTTGAGTTAATAAATATTTTTCTTTTATATTAAAACTTTTTATTTGTCTGGATTGTGATTTGAAGTAATAAATAAATAATAAATAAAAACAATAAATTTTTTTAAAGCTTTTTTTTAATATTTTATATATAAAATATTTTTTACTGTGATTATTTTATATATAAATTCATGGGGACAAAAATGTTTTTTGCAACTATTTCTTTTTATGTTTTATGTAAAATATATTTTTTTATGTATATCAATTATTTTTTGTTTATCAATTTTTTTTTTTTTTAATTTTTGTGATTTAAATATTGTTAATTAATTCTCGACCTCCGGTTGAAATTTAATAAATTTGTTTTTGTAACGAGTTCAAGGTCCAAAAATATTGGGAACTTTTTAATTAAATAAGAATAAAAATAATTTTTATTTTTGGACCTGGAACTCGTTACAATGTAACGACTCTTCTTTTTGCCGGGGTAAAACTCAGCGGAGTCCAGGGGTCGTATACAGAATTATTTATGTGTAATTTACACAGTAGATTCCTAGCGAGTCCTGGAACTCGTGTGACTTGAGATGATCCGGAACGCGTTACTAGTGAAGGACCTGGGTGAGTACCGGAACTCGCGTGACTTGAGAAGATTCGGAACGCGTTACTAGCAAACAGTTGTCAGTTTATTTTGAAGAACGAATGAATGAATGAATGATTCCCCGCATTTTCCGACTTTATACATTTTTTCTCGCCTACTATTGTTTTATTAGTTTTCCTATGAGTGAAATTTGTCAGTGGGCAAATTTCATTCTCACAACAAAAACAAATTTATTTTTGTGATTTTTTAAATCAAAACTATGTTCTGCAGTGCTTTGAAATTGAAACAAAAACAATGTTTTTTTTTTAAATTTATTTATTTTTTTCACATTTAGAGATGAATTATTAAGTACATTTGAATTATTTTAGTGCAAGACACAATTTAACAAATCATTTAATTCCATGCTATATATAATAATTATGTTAATCTATCAGTCAATAATGCCTTCAAACAGTGTGTTAAATAAATACAATAAGAATATAATATGTTTATAAGAATAAGTTGCTGCATAAATTATTAAAAGTTTATTGAAATCGATTGATGTGTTTTGCTGTTGGTGTGCAATCTTGTTGCTTGCTAATAATTTTTTTATTGGTTGTTGTTTTTTTCAGAATCGATAACTCATTTATTTATATATAATTAAAAGCCTCTTAGTATATGTTAACAAAAAATATATATAAAAATGTATATGCATAATTTACTGAAAGATTCTAGTGCATGTATAATAAATATGAATTAATTTTAAATTGGCTAAGTTTTAAACAGTTATGGTGTCTATTTTATATATAGTCTAATACTTCACACATGTATATATGTATATATAAACACAGATTTACACATATGATTTTATAGTTTTAAATATCTTTGGAAATTGATGGGTTTGCACAAAGAATTCCATTTAATAGTTAAACAACATACAATACAATATTTAACAAGTTTACATTTTAGACTAAATTACAAAGTATCATAATAATTAATAATTAATTTTTTATTATTCTTAAACGAAAATTATAAAAATTATATGTTTGTGTGTAATTCAAAATGGAAAACAATATTCACATGCAAATTAAGGCTGCAAGTGGTAATAATTTCGTTCATATTCCGAGTTCCGAGGTCGCACATAAACCTCATAAACCATTGGAGTTGCAACTTAAATGACAATTCGAAAGAAATATTTATGATAGTAATGAAATCACAGTGTAATGTTGACGGCTATGATAAGTCTGAAGATTTCTCAACACCTGTACTCGTTCGTTCAAAAAATCCTGCGTAAGAATACATTTAATAAGAACGGGATTGCACATTTGTAGCCTGATCAGAGGAAAGACCTTTCTTTACATTTCATGTTTCCTTTTATGGAGAAATGTATTCTAGCCAGTGGTGCTAAAATTATAGAACGTAACTCGCTAGTGGTTATTGGTGACATTTGCGAGGGTTTATGGAGGATATGTCCAGTGACGCAAACATGTAATTCAATATCTATCTAAAGCGCCCACCCACCTATTATCTTTGCTTCATGTGTTTAGATATATAGTTCACTATGGCGGAAGTGCGGTTACTCGCCACACGACTCTTGTCTTTTCAGCTGTCAAAGTTGTGCAACTTCTGTCAGGTACTGGAAGTAAAAATCTAGCATCGATCGCACTCTAATCGACTCTCATCCTTTCGACTCTCATCCTCTAGTGTCAAAGTTGTGCAACTGCTGTCGAGGTTCTAGAAGTAAAATTATAGTATCGAACCCACCTTAATCGATTCTCGTTCTTTCGGCTGTCAATGTTGTGCGCCTTCTGCCGAGGGTTTAGAAGTAAAATTCTAGTATTGAACCCAACCTAATCGACTCTTGTCCTTTCAGCTGTCAAAGTTGTGCGCCCTCTGTCGCGGAACTGGAAGTAAAATGCTACTATGGAACCCCCCTTATCGACTTTCGTCCTTTCAGCTGTCAAAGTTTTGCGCCTTCTATCGAGGTTCTAGAAGTAAAAACCTAGTATCGATGCAACATACTCTACACTCAGCTTTTCCGCTGTCAAAGTTGTGCTCCTTCTGTCGAGTTGGTGGAAGTAAAATCCTGCTATTAAATCCACCCTAATCGACTTTCGTCCTTTCAACTGTCAAAGTTGTGAGCCTTCCGTCGAGGTTCTAGAAGTAAAATCCTACTATCGAACACACGATATCGCTGTGCGTTCTCGTCGCTACATTAGTCGAGTATCGAATTACATAATTGCCGCCCAGTCGTTAATGAGGAGACAATGAAAAAGAAAAAATATCATGCTATTTTTATATTAAAACTTGTTTCAGGAAGTTCCTTTCGTCGTAGACATGTAACTTAATTCTTCCCTACAGGAATCTGGATGGGAATCACGTAAATTCGATACTCGATCCTTATTGCAACGAGTAAGCAAATCGATGTCGTTGGTGTTAGTAGTATTTTTCCTCAAATAACTGAAAGTAACGAGTAACACGTTGATAGCTGAAAACACCAAAGACCAAAAACTATCGAATAGCGAGTATGAAGCGAGTTCGTTCGTTTTGCACGATTTATCGAATCACATGACGCAAAAAGATAGGTGGCTGACGTCGTTGAAAAACAGATTGTGATGTACTCGTATACTCTAAATACGGTGGACATTGGATTATATACGTGACATTTTATAGAGCAGATATTTCCTTTGATTCTCATCATTATGTTAAATGCGATATACGGCGGTTAGAACCATTTTTAATCTTGACTCGTTCCTGCTCTATATTCAATTTCTCACTATATTGAAGAATGAAACTACTTTTCGTTCTCGCACTTCTCTTAATTGGTAGGATATTTGATGGACTGAATGTTCCGGGAGGTCACTAGTCTTAGCCTTACCATCACTGGGAGTGTTTTACGTTGAATTGTGGAGAACGCTGTGTAGAGTCTCTAGAAATCTATTTAATTCTGTATTTAATATGTGCCCAAAAAACCAAAAAAATTTGTCAAATTTAAGTTAATGTGAAAAATTATTTTCTATGAAATATGTCCTTCGAGTGTTTTTTATAATAAAGTTGTACAATTTTGCTAAAATTTTATATTTTTTCAAGATTAAATTTGAATTTCGTTATATAATTATTTTAGTATGTTAATTTTTTATATATTTTTTTTGTAATAATAAATCACATTTAAAATTTAAAAACAAAAAACGACGACTGCTCTATTCTGAAATATATAAGTAGACAATACGATGTGAGGTCCTTGGAGTGCTTAGAATAGGGTCCTCACAGGAAAAAGCATTTGCATTTGCTCTTCACTTTCTACGAAGGAGCGCATCACAGTGGCCTAACAATAGGGTAGGAGCAGAGGCAAAAGACCAAAGGCCCGGGTAAACACAGTATCAACCAATATATATTTATATATGTCGCATGTAATACCAATGGATGAGTCTATGAGAATAATATTATTATTCATCCTGTGATGGTTTAATGACTTGACTAATGCTGCTAGCTTTGGGATTGTCTTCAACGGCTGAAAAGACTAGCAACCAACAACACATTACATCTGATTTGGGAGTCAGGTCACAGCGAACATATAGGGAATGAAGGGGCGGATGGACTCACTAGGAAAGGGGCTGTCAGTAGTTTTATTGGGTCGGAACCAATCTGTGGGCTGCCATGGAGTTCCACGAAGTACAACCTAAAACAATGGCTAGAGGTAAACTCACATCTATATTGGAAAAGATATAATATTCGCAAAAACCTTCACGACAAAAAGATCCCGTAAAAGAACCATAGAAATTCTAGGTTTATCCAGAACAGGTACTCCAATTGTCTCAGACTTTCTAACTGGGCGTTGTGGGGCCACAAAAATCCCGTAAAATAACCATAGAAATTCTAGGTTTATCCAGAACAGGTACTCCAATTGTCTCAGGCTTTCTAACTGGGCTTTGTAGGGCCATCAAGATCCCGTAAAAGAACCATAGAAATTCTGGGTTTAATGAGAACAGGTACTTGCATTGTCTCGGATTTTCTAACTGGACATTGTAGGGTAAACAAACACCTATATAACATGAAGGTAAGGCCAAATGAGTATTGTAGGGTTTGTAACGAAGAAGAGGAAATATCTGAACACCTGTTGTGTCAATGTCCAGACTCTCTAATCTGGATCAGACTTAGTTAGGAAACTATTATTATCTAGAACCACCAGAAATTACTGACAAAACTCCTATTTTCAGGGTTCTTAATGAATTCTAAACTCTGGGTTGTTTCGCAACTACAGAGCTTGTCATAATAGGTCCAAAGGTGGCCGCAGTGATTAGGTGACTTGTTCCCACTCGCAACCAATCTAATCTAAATGCTGCTAATATACTGGGAAGAGCTCTATAAAAATTTGCTATAAGACTTGCTGCCTTTGTATACTAATCATTCCTTTTATGGATAGTAATGTCTTAACTAATTTGTTGGTGGTTCTGCTTTCAAACCCACAAATTTACTGCTTCTTCAATTCTAAGCTTTCGAGCATAATTTCTTTAAATCTTAGAACGTGCCTTACATTAAATTTATTATTGAGCTGAACGTGTTTCTAGAGCGGTGATGCTCAAAGCTTTGCAGGCTTGCAAAAGCTATATGAGAGGTCCTACACATACATACGACTGAACTCGATATGCTTGTTTTTAGTATAGCGGCGGCCTCAGTACGAGTACATGGCTGAAGTTGAGTGTCTAAAGGATGCTTTTCTGTCATACTTATGTAACAGAGCGTATATGTTTCGGATGCTCAAAGGCTTGCAGAAGCTGTTGTCAGCGTCCGACACGTACATACGACAGGAATCGTTATGTTTATTTTCAGTATATCGATGGCCTCAGTACATTGATACATGACTAAAGTTGTAGAGTGTCTAAAGGATGCTTTTCTCTGATACTAATGTATGAGAACGTATATGTTTGGGATGCTCAAAGCTCGGCAAGCTTGCAAAAGCTGCTTTAAGCGTCCCACAAATACATTTGACTGGGATCGATATGTTTGTTTTCAGTATAGCGGCGGCCTCAGTAAGAATACTTGTCTAAAATTGTAGAGTGTATAAAGGAAACTTTTCTCTGATATTTATGTATGAGAGCGCATATGCTTCGGGTGCCCAAAGCTCGGCAAGCTTGCGAAAGTTATTCTAAGCGACCTACACGTACATACGACTGGAATCGTTATGTTCGTTTTCAGTGCATAGGCTGCCTCAGTACATTGATACATGGCTAAAGTTGTAGAGTGTCTAAAGGATGCTTTTCTTTCATACATATATGAGAGTCAACATGTTTGGTTTATGCACTCATTATTTTTTCTAAGCGTGGTTTGTGTATTCGTTTGTTTTCTTCTGAATTTTGGTTTGTGTCATCGGCTCTTCAATATGCGAAATGAAGTTTTTGACATATTTGAGTTTGGTTAACTTGGAATTCTTAAGGAGTTTTATCGAGGACTGTTGATTTTAGGTGACAGCAAAAAATAATTCGGGGGTTTCATGACTAAAGCTCAGTTTGTTCCTAGGTTTTATATTATATAACATTCAGTTTTCCACAAAAATTACATACAGTGGGCGTGTTTTTAATCACATGATTTATCACTTAGAGTATGTTCTAAGCAGTCAATCAGTTACACGACAATGGAGATGACTATAGTATAATTTTACACCTAATTGGCTTGAACCTTTAGCATACCAGGTTCCTAAGTAACTGTGGCGATCATCCGCGATTCCCATCAGTTTATTAGTCGTAAGAGAAGTTGAGAAATATTTTAAAATAGAGCTGTCGACACCTTTTCAAATACATTTTTGTAATACAATCAAAAAGTTATTTCCCTTTTTGAATCCATCTATTTTAAATTTAAATAAATACTTTTTGTTTTAATATTTAGTTCTACCAATTATGCTATGATGTGGTGTATTGATTAGGTGCATCCGCCTGGCGACTTCACATCGATGAAAAATCCCGTGGAACAAGAATCTTTGCGCATTTCACACCAGGAATTATAGGTACGATTATTCACACCGCAGATTTTACCTTCCTCGGAACGCAGAGACTGCAAAAGTTTTCATAAAAATTAATTCAACAAAATCCATAAAAATGTGTCAATTTAAAAAAATCGCCGAATATTTTTAAATAAATAATAAAAATTATTTTATAAATTGTATTCAAAATTAAATAACAAAATCGACAAAAATCGTTCAATTTAAATAATTTTAAATTAAATTCTAAATTAAATTAAAAAGTAAAATAACAAAATGGATAAAAATTGAAATAAATAATTCAATAAATTTTATACATAATAAAAATAATTTTTATTCAGTGCTAGATTTCCGGAGAATTTTTCGTCTTTATTTTCTATATTTCATTTTGAGATTAAGTGAAGGAACATCTTTAGATCCCCATGATACCCAGTTTAGAAAATTATCGTTTTCCTTAGAGGTATTGATTCGGATCGAAACTGCCGGCAGAGAGGCAGGTGGAGGACATCCTTCCAACTTTCGTGGAATTCACAAACCAGATCGACACCACTGTAAAAAGATTAACGAATGAATAGTGGTACTTAACCGCCGACTGTCGATCATCTCGATACACGCGACCAAAACTGAGCCAAAATTTGACTGCCATACTTCTCCGGGTCGGTAGAGGAGAACTCAGGACTATTGTAAGGGTTATGACAGGGCACTGGATCATAAGCCAAATGCCAGCCAGGTACGGTGCTCCTTTCAGAGATTATTGTAGGAATTGTGGAGATGAGGAGGAGGAGGAATCGGTCAAACATCTGCCCGGGTGTTTAGAGGAGACGAACGAGGTTTATGGGTTCGGCCTTCTTTGAAGAACTACAAGAATTATCCGAGCTGAAACTAACTGATATTCTCAACTTCACAAAAGCCTCTGTTTGATTTAAGATCACGGGGAGATTTCCTAGAATAATATACAATTTGTTTCACACAAGAGTATCATTATTCGGCCTCAATGTGACATAAGACTCACTCAATAAAAGTGGATAGTGTTGGACGAGGTACGGTATTGATGTATTGACGAACATTACAAATAAAACAGTGACCGAATCCTGACGAGTCGTTCGAGTTTTTGATTTGGTCCCATATATCTTCGTCTCCCTGACCATTGCAGCGTCCTTCGGGCTGAGGTCATGGCCATTTATCACGCAGCTAAATGGATTCTGAGTAGCGATATCGGCGTAGTCGACATAGCTATATTCTCAGACACCCAAGCCGCCATTAAATCTTTTTTGGTTCTACGGCCAAATCAAGACTTGTTCACGAGTGTGAAACCTCTCTAAATAAGCTTTCAAGACACTCTCGGGTGCATCTTATATAGGTTCACGGACATAACGATATCTCGGGCAACTGTGAGGCAGACGAACTTGCCACGGCAGTCACGCTTCTAGACGAAATTCAGCTCAGAATCCCACTGGCAACAGCCAAGCTTGATATTAAACGGAAATAACTGGCTGACGCCTACAAATCCTGGGTCGACAAGGAATTCTGCCATATGGCTAGACTCACTTGGGCAAGAATGGACAAACACAGAACCTACCAACTTCTTCGTCCCGCTCGATTACCTCTGTCGACAATTGTGTCGGTCTTCCCGGCCACTACATACTGGGAAAGCATGCAGAAAGAGTGAGCCTACCCTCAAATGATTTCTACCGGTGCTGTGGTTCCGAGGAGGAAGAGGAGACGGTCCTCCCTCCATCTGTTATGTCACTGCCCATCCTTGGGCAGAAGAAGAATTCGCACCTTTGCTGACCCATTTCTCACAGGTCTGACAGAGCTTTCATCCTTCAATGTTAGGGACATAGCACAATTCATCAAATTATCAGGATGGTTTCGTGCGATATAAAGGGAGAGTCGTGCATTACCCGACGCTGTCCTTCCGCTGACTATCACTTCTTTAAGTAAGATAATTTTAGTCAGTGCTTGAACAATGGGTCATTAGATGCGCTCAAGTGTGCTTTTCGTAAACTAAGCTGCCACTCCTACCTACCTACCTACCTACACACGATCCTAGCATCTATAAATAGGAACGTTGCAGTTTGGTGTATCACTTGGGGTTTTTCTTGAACTGCCAGTGGAAGTTAGTAGAGCCCCTATGACTATTATTATATCAGAAGTACTCAAAATCTAAAGGACTGGAACTTCACTTAATATTGCGATTTGTTATAGAGGTATTTCATAGTCGACAAAACTGGTTGTTTTTGGTTTTAAGTTCATATTTCTCTGAGTTACTCACCGCTGGGCGACGTTTTCGTGAGCATTTGTAGCGACAGGATACGCAACGCGGTTCGTGGGTCAGCAAATCCACCAGGCATGTGTGCTTAGGACCGCAATTGATGTCCCCGCAAGTAACGCGATCTTCTAAAGAGTGAGAGAGAAAGAGAAAGATAAAAGAGAATTCTTTAGCAATGAGTTTAATTTATTTTTCTCATTTTAATTACTTAAATTATAGTAATAAAAGAGCGAGCTATAAAAACTGAACTCCATTGCACTGCTGCCATTTTAAGCGGCGCATTGCAACATGAACGCAAGGTTTTTGCCAAAATTTTAATGTGCATTTAAATGTTTTTTCTTCCTGCCAACGAAAATTTCAGTTAAATACCCGACGTCTGATGGCCCGCTGCCGTTAATGCTGCCGCCTCTGCTGCTGACCAGCAAAATTGCATCGGGCAATTTCGGTTTAATGGTTCTGTCTGAGTGAGTGGTCTGCTTTGGTCTCGTCTCATCTCGTCTCCTCTGGTCTGTTCTGGTCTGTTCTGGTCTGGTCGTGTCTGGCTTAGCCAGGTCTCCTCTGAGCTCGTCTGCACTTTGCGTTTTGTTGCTTGCGCATTCACCATTTTAAGAGTCATGTGAAATTCAGCAGGTGTTAAGATTTTTGGCAAAAATACATTTTTGAGTGCGACAGGTGAAACGCTGATTTGTGTGGCTCTGCGGTTGTGTCAAATGCGCAGACAGACCGTGTGTCTGTGGGTATGTACGCAAACCATTTGCAGTGGCTATTCAAGTGGGTAATAATTGAAAAACATCAACAACAAAAATAATAAACTTTTAGTTGGTTCCAGAAGAGCCAACTAAAATTTCTCTACGGCGGTGCAAGACTGGATACGCAGGGGGTATACCACCCTGGGTGTTACAGGTAGTACTCGTAACTAAGAAGGAAATATATTTGATGCAAGGAGGTAATATTTCGCCAGGAAACGCATCCTGGGAAAGGTTTTGAGCGAGAGCCCAAACATCATCGCAGTATAAATCAAGAGAATAGCGAGGAATACACCAAAACTCCTAAGACGAAAATTAATTTTGTTCTCCGAGTATTTATGACTGCCAGACAGACATATTACACAAATCTATATAATATATCTATCTAATTTGGCTCACCCAATAACTCACAACTAAATGAGATATTAACATCACCCTCTTCGATCCGAGAATGGAGATGAACAGGTGCCTTGGAACTAAATATTCTCCAAAGACAATATTTTTCAGCAAGAGGCCTAACAAATGTCAGATATTGGTCATGTTATTTGGGAGAGGGCTTTGGGCAGTGGTGGACAGTCAAGAAAGACATATTTAATTATGTGTATAACTCCTAATCACCTCACTCACTGTTGTCACAATTTTGGGACAATTGTCAGGTCTCCACACTGTCATCGGTGTATTCCGACCACTAAAAACCCTCTCCAAAATAACATGACCAATATCTGACATTTGTTAGGATTACCAGAATAGGCACTCCATGGATTTTTTCTTGCTGAAAAGATTTGTCTTTGGAGAATATTTAGTTCCAAGGCACCTGTTCATCTCTATTCTCGAATCGAAGAGAGTGACGTTAATCCAGGATAATTCTGGGAGTAACTTACATTTTCGGCCCCCAGGTAGAAAATGTCTGGCAAATAAAAGAATGATGTTCTAATTTGAAGCAATCCACTAAATTGCACTACAAATGAAAAATTTCAAATCAAAACTAAAGAGAATAACGACCTGGAAGATGAGCTGAAAAAATTAGCTACCAGAAGTGGAGGATTATGTCCACAAACTGATTTGAGTGAAGAAAAATTATTGAAGAAGATGACGGAGAATTCCAAGGGAGTGTCTCCTGCTGATGATAAGTTAATATTAGTACAAGTGTGTCTGAGATCAGATCTCAAAATCTGTCCAAAAGTGACCGAGAAAACTATAAGAAAATAATTGAGAGAGAACTCCGTTGACGTATAATTGACTGATTTTATGTTCCATGTTTATTGGTTTAATGAATGAAAATATTAAGTATAGAAATCCTTCGGTTCTTTAAACTCTTAGTTTCCAGATTGGGATAAAAAAACATTATTTATGCTACATACTCGTATATATATTATAGTATTTAGGTATGATTGATAGCTATTCTGAGCTCCTCCAGGTGATAGCAGGAAGCTTCTTTAATTATCTTCAGTATCTCATTCTTAAGCCTCAAGTGACTATCCGTAACTATATGAGAGTTGAAGTGATCGGAAGTGATCATTTTGTTACCTTATGTGACCTTGAGCTAAAAAATTTATCCTTCAGAAGATCTTATGTCAAATTTAAGTGACATTATGTGACCATATGAGTCTTTTAAGTGATTTTATGAGACCTTTTTGTTACCTGGTCGATCTTGAGTTGACCTAATATGCTTGAAGAGACATGGTGTCAAGTTCAAGTGACCATATTTCAAATTACCACACGTGTTTATCGATCTGGTCGATATGGTCTTATAAGATGTTATATGAACTTCAAGTGTTATTATGTGATATTAACCTAAACAATGTACCCTTGATTGACTTCAAGTGATTATCGAGGGACTTTATGTGACGTTATATGACCTTCATATGTTCTTATATGATATTGAGTTCTACCAATGTGCCCTCAAGAGACCTTATGTTAATTTTAACTGACCTTATGTGACTATCATCTGACCTCATGTGATTATCGAGGGACTTTATGTGATGTTATATGACCTTCAAATGTTCTTATATGTGATTATCGAGGGACTTTATGTGACGTTATATGACCTTCATATGTTCTTATATGATATTGAGTTCTACCAATGTGCCCTCAAGAGACCTTATGCTAATTTTAACTGACCTTATGTGACTATCATCTGACCTCATGTGATTATCGAGGGACTTTATGTGATGTTATATGACCTTCAAATGTTCTTATATGTGATTATCGAGGGACTTTATGTGACGTTATATGACCTTCATATGTTCTTATATGATATTGAGTTCTACCAATGTGCCCTCAAGAGACCTTATGCTAATTTTAACTGACCTTATGTGACTATCATCTGACCTCATGTGATTATCGAGGGACTTTATGTGATGTTATATGACCTTCAAATGTTCTTATATGTGATTATCGAGGGACTTTATGTGACGTTATATGACCTTCATATGTTCTTATATGATATTGAGTTCTACCAATGTGCCCTCAAGAGACCTTATGTTAATTTTAACTGACCTTATGCTAATTTTAAGTGACCATCTGTGACCATATGTGAATATCAATTGACCTCATGGGATTATCGACGGACCTTATGTGATGTTATAAAACCTTCAAGTATTCTTATGTGATATTAAGCTCAACCAATGTACCCTTCAAGAGACCTTATGCTCATTTTAAGTGAGTTTATGTGACAAACTTTGACATTGTGTGATCATCAAGTGATTAAATGCATTGTTGTATGACCTTCAAGTGTCCTTATGTGAACTATATCTGACCTATTATGTTCCTCACGGCCAAATGTAAGTTAAATTTAACATAATTTACATTTGACCATGAATTGACTTTAGGTTACCATTAATTACTGCTAAGTGACCTTGAAGTGACTTTGGGTGATCATTCAGTACAGCTAAGAGACCTTCAAGTGACATTAGGTGACCATCATGTAGTGTTATGTGATCTATAAGTGTCCTTATGTGAATTGGCGCTAATCTAATGCATACCACAAAAGACATTATGTGAAGTATTATACGAGTACGTTGACCTGAAGTGACTTTGTGGGGTCATAAAGTGAACTTCTGTATTGTTATGTGACCTTCAAGAGACCTTATGTTAGCTAGAGCTGATCTAATGTGTCTGTCAAGAGACCTTATTTGAAGTGATATATTTTAACCTTCAAGTGACTTTATGGGACCATTAAGTGATTATATGCATTGTTATGTGAACTTCAAGTGTTCTTATGTGACCTGGAGCTGCTCTTATGTGTCCCTCAAGAGACCTTATGCAAAGTTCAAATTAAAGTTGACTTTACGTTACTATTAAGTACTGCTCTGTTACCTTCAAGTGAGTTTAGTTGACCTTCTGTCTTGTTATGTGACTTTCAACTGTCCTTTAGTGACGTGGAGCTGATCTAATGTACCCCACAAGAGACCTTATATCAAGTAATTTAATATGTCCTTCAAGTTATTTTATGGGACCATCAAGTGACCTTCTGTATTATAATGCGACCTTCAAGTGTCCTTATGTGTCTAGGAGCTAATAGAATAGGGCCATAAAGTGATTTAATTGGACCTTCAAGTGACTTAATGAGACCATCAACTGACCTTCAGTGTTGTTATGTGTCTGCAAGTGTCCTTCTGTAGAAAAATTGCATACCTAAGCATTTAAATTGATCTCTAAAATATTCCCACTGCACCCTGTAAGAACCAGTTATGTAAATGGCAGACTCAAATATAAACACATATATTAAAATTTGATATCGCGCACATTGAAATAAAAAGGAAGAAATAAACAACTTATCCGCAGACCGATCCTGCGGCCGCAATACAATAATAATAAAAATAACAGACGATTAAAGTTTATGTGTCTGTGGCATTTCCAGACGCTGTCAGGAACGTGGGCTACATTAAGAAGGTCGCGGACATGTACCGATACGCATCATAAATATTTGCATTCCTTTTCTTCTTCTCCTCATTCTTCCTGTTCTGGTTTCTGTTGCTGTTGTTGCTGTTGTTTTGCTTTTGTTGGCATTTTTGTATTTCTTGTTCTGCTGCGTCTGACTCCAGCAGGTGATCTCGAAACCGGCAACCAATTACGAAGTCGCAGATAAATGAAAACAACAACAAAGCATCAAAAACGCAGAAGGCAGACGAGCAAAAATATTGTCTGGATCTTTGGAATACATTCCTATGGTACATATATTCATCTGACAGTTTCGTTCCTTTAAATTAAATGTGGTAATTGTTGTTATTGTTGCTGCGCTATATGCTGGAAGAATCGGTGTTAGAGGGAGGTCACTTGCTTTGGCAGACCCCATTGAAATGTTCTTGAAGTTTACTATTATCAATTAAAATTATTAATGGATAAAAACGGGATTGGTCGTGTGCAGAAGAAAATTAGGTAAAACATGGGGTCTGTAACCAGCTATGGAGCTTTGGCTATACACAGCATTGATCACGCCAATAATCATGTATGCTGCTGTGGCATAGAAGTGTAGGCTTCAGTATTACGGGCGCCAAGAGAATCACATCTGGTAACGCTCAGAATGCTTTGTGGAATTTGTCACTACCGAATCTAATGATTCAATAGGAGGCGATGGATTCGATATGCCATCTGTATTCCTATGGATGGTGGCACAAAGACAAGAACCCTGGGGATAGAGAGATGTTCAAGCGGGTGTCATAAATATATCCGTTGCTTCTGGTAACAAAGGATAAACTTATATACTTATTTTCTTCTGGAAGAAAGTATAACATCGGTTTCCCGAAGAGGGGAAATCCCGAAGAGGGGAAATTCTGGTAAAATCTTTGTTCTCTGACGGCTCCAATACTAAAAATGGAGCTGGAGCTTTCTGGCACTTGAATGAAAATGCCAGATGCTTCTTGGCTATGGGTAGTATGGCAAACGTATTCCAATCGGAAGTGTATACTCATAGTAGCTGACTGGGTAATTGAAGAAAAATTACGGGGTAAACAGATTAGAGGCTTCAGTGATAGCCAGGCTGCACCGCAGACCCTGGAAAACGCGTTCACCATTTCAAAGATTGTCCAAGAAGGTAAGTCAAGACTTAACTCCGTCGCAAAGTGGAATTTACTTGAACTTTTACGTTTACGGGGGAACGAAATAGCTGATGAACTTGCTAACTGCAGGTTCAACGGGACCAGAGATAATTATCGGTAAGAGTTTAACATGGGCTATCAATTAGCTCAAAAGCCACATGAATAATATACACAAGGACCGATGGTGGAAACCAGTTGCCTGCAAACCCAATAAAATTTGTCCTAGAGACCCCGAACTAGACACTTACAGATTTTCTTCTACATTAGGAAGGAAAGATCTTCGATCATTGGTTGGTTTAAACACGGGGCACAATCCATGGGGAAATTATATGGCGACCATAGGTATCATTGAGAGTCTGAACTGCGTCTCTTGTCTGAAGGAAGAACAAAACAGCACAGAGCATTATCTCTAAGTTTGTCCTACCGTTGTCAGAATGAAGAGACGCTGATTAGGCTCAAATGTTTTGTGAATGGACAATGTACATTCCTGTCTTCTGATATTTAGAAAACAGTCAACGAAGTTTGAAAGCGTGTAACTTCCCTTCCCTTTCACAAATCTTCTATCTTCCCACTACAACTTCTAGGGTTATAGTACAATAGGCATCCCTTGCCTGAGTGCTCGGAAACCTCCTTCTACGGCGATTCTCCAGTCTACACAAATTTTATATATCTGTCTATCTAAGCTGGATTGGAATATGCTCTGGTTATGTGGAATCAATTAGATTGACACTAGTCAAGCAAAATCAAACTAGGTTTGATTGGTGTCAATCATACCAGATGCCAAGTAACACTCGAAACATTGGATCTCTTGAGTTGAATTGCCTTCAAAGAAGGCTGATGAGGTAAAATCTTCTGGACTGATAATGGTGATAGTGAAGTTAACACAACTTTTTAAAAATATATATTTCCAGTGAGGCCATCTATTGCCATGTGTCGGAAAGGTATCCCTCACTGATGTATATATCATGACATTATGTTTAGACTAATAGATGCGAAGTTACTGCGTCTGAAGTGGCCCTATGAATAATGATCGAAGAAAGAGCCATTTTTAAGTTTTGTTTTCAACTTAGTTAAACTTTTACCGAAACGCGTAATTGATGAACCAAGTTTATGGTGATGATTGTTTATCCCGTGGCAGGTTAATGAGTGGTGTACGCGGTTTAACAATGGTCGTGAGGACATAAATGATGAGCAACATGTTGGGCAACTGAAATCCATGACCATCGTAGATTCAATCAAAACCGTGCGTGAATTCAGCAAAGATCAGCCAAAACCTTCATTAGAATTCATGGAATTGGAATTGGGCAACTCAAAAATTCACATTTAGACCGAACATTTGGTCTACCGAAAAATGTTTGCACGTTATGTTCTGCACAAGTTGATGGACGACCAAAAATTGCTCAGAATTCAACATGTGAAGGACATCATCCAGGAGGACAAAAATAGCAATAACCTCCTCTACAATATTGTGACTAGTGATGAAACGTGGTGCTTTTAATATTATCCAGAAATCAAGCTCCAAACTGCCGAGTGGCAGAGTCCAGACGAGCCAAAATCCAAAAAGTTCCGTTTCGAGAAGTCAAAAGTGAAGATAATGTTGATTTCCCTTTACGATCACGGGGTCATTATCCACAAAGAGTTCGTTCCACCGAGACAAAACGTTAATGCATATCTTCATATTGGCTTTTGGTGGATCATTATCGTCGTATTCTGTCGGAATATTGCTCAGAAGGAAGTTGGCGTTTGTTGTACGATCATGCGGTATCTCATCGATCGATACTTGTGACCGATTTATTTGACTCAAAACCGCATTTTAGCCGTCAACCAGTCCCCGCATTCGTTTCATTTGGAACCGTGTAACTTTTAACTTTTCGGAAAAATGCATTTGCCGATGAAAGGAAGGCGTTTTGTGGACGTAGAAGCCATTCAAAAGGCTTGTACTGACATCCTGAAGGACATCCCAGCCTACAATCTTAAACACTAATTCGACTTGCTCAAAGCTCCGTATTGAGTAGGAAGGGAACAATTTTGAATAAACTAAATCGGTGTTGCCAAACATAACCTTTTGTTTTTAAGATTTTTCGGGATGTTGTTTCTCACAACAACTGAAATCGTCGATTTCAAGCGGCCGCTTCAGTTGAACTATAAATGAGTTATTAAAAATCGTAATCTGAACCTTGAACTCGAAGAACATACCAACTATTTTTAACTATTCATGAATTCTACTTATTTAGAGTATTCCTGGTAAAATGACACAAATTTTTATTAATTTCCCTCTACTTGTAATCCCGGCAAAGGGAACTGAGGAAGACACACACATAAAACGTCTCTGTGATTATGCAGAAAGAACTGCACAGCCACTTTGTGCGCAAGTGTGATGCGTCTGCATTTGTATTTAAAAAATTATACAATAGTACAAACTCATCTGTGTGTCTGTCTGCCCGTCTGTCCGTCCCCCTGTGTCGGGCTGTGTTATTGCGCGCGATTTTATCACTTTTGCATGCCTTTTGAAATACGCATGCGCAACACGGTAGCACTCTAGAACAACCAGTCAACCAGCTACGGAGACGACTGCCAGCCGCGACCATAACGCTTTGTTGGATATTTCGATGTGTGCTTCTGCAGTTTTGCACTTTCTTCTCTCTGTGGTTGGTGTTGTTGTTGTTCGTGGTGCTTTTTGTCTGGGCAACAATGTTGCAAACTGAATCACCTTTGGGCGAGACAATATTTTGACGGGAAAATGTTACCTTCACATATAAGCATACAAGCACACACACGTATGTGTATAGACGGGTGTACAATTAACGGACGCCAGACACCAGGCAACGAACTTAACCGACCGTCCAACCAACGGACAGTCGACCAAAAGACCAGCTTAGCTGCTCAGCCCCAGCCAACCGGCATGGAAAATACAATTTGAACACTTGAAGTTTATTAATTTTCGTTGCCATTGTTTTGTTGGTGTTCGTTGCTGTTGGAATTGCCGTTGCTGTTTGTTGCTGTTGTTGTTGTTGTTGTTGTTGTTGTGCTCGTACTGTGTGCAACCTTTATGAGGGTATAACACGATTGCACCTCTCTGAGAATAATTTCTGAGCTAAAATGTTGCATGCAATGCAACGTTTTGTTGCGCCTGCACTACGCCGGCTGCCAATGTCGTTCCAGCCCAGCGTCTTTGCGCAACTAACTCACCGACGCCCTTCAGTGCCGTCGTCTGTCTGGGCACTTGTTGATTTTGATGGATTTTTCGGTTCCCTGTCGTTTCGCTGATAACGTCATAACGAATCTGTTTCGTAATTTGTTATGTTGTACGGCGGCGGTAATCACCGGTTTTCTGTTGTTATTGTTGTTGTTTCATATGTGGCATGGGTGCTCTGGCGGCCTTCTACGTGGGGCCGGCCGGTCGCATGGTGCAACATTGTGAACATCTGCGACAAGATTATTTTGCGTTTCCTTGGATGCAGACACAGACGTGTCCGTTGGACGGATGGATGACTGTCTGGCTGGCTCGGTGGCTGGCTCGGTGGCTGGCTCGGTGGCTGGCTCGGTGGCTGGCTGCTGGCTGGCTGCAGGGCTGTTGCGTGTTTATAAGGTGATTTTAATAAGATCATAAACACTGTAACAATCTGCCCATCATGGGGAGCGGCACGAAACTGCAACGACAACAACAACACCACCGCCAACAACAACAAAGTACGTACTTGCACACAACTTGCAAATGGTGTTGTTAATGGTGCTTCCATTGTTGCACTGTTGCACTCTTGCTTTGCATTGCATTGTATTTGAAATGAAGAAGTTGCAGCGGATATTAAAAATGCAAAGCCGCCCAGTGAGGGGGGAGCTGGAAGGAGCATTTTAAAGTCTAATCAAAATTTGTTGCATGTATTTAAAGCAATAGCTGCGGTAGCAGCTTTGGACGCTGCACAGCAGACTCAACTGAAGCAGCCGATGAATATCCCAGAGCAGCATGGTGCAGTTTAAAAGGAGGTGAAGTTAAAATAGGCAAAAGTGACAAACTCATGGTGGGCTGTCCATCATGGTAGCTACAAATCTCGGCAATTGGGTCAGTGCTTTATTTACTAGGAGGAGGATATTAGAGACAAAGAGATTAACAGTACATTGAATGGTATAAGATATGGACGGATGTCCAAGGTGCGCAATTATTAATGTTGTATAGAGAAGAATAGTAGAGACGCACATATGAGTACTGTTTATGGGATTCCAATTTGCATTTGTGTATACTGGACATAGTTAAGATTTGTGGATGACCACGAAAAAATTGAGCTCAATCCTAATAAAAATATATTAAGATATGTTATTTTCTCCAAATGGGCCCCTTATTGATGGTCTACACACTTCTTTAAACGCTTAACCCCACCTAGGTTAGGTTCGGTTAGGTTTTCGTGGCCGTCCGTATACAGATCCACTCACTCAGACCACTATGGGTCCATTGCGATACCACCACATAACACTCCACCTATACTTTGCTCGTGAAACCATTTTGAAGCCTTAATAAAGCGCAGAATTTGTTGACATGCCGGACACTTCCGTCAGAGACTTGAAAGCGTATTTGCCTTAAGAGCCCGCTCTGCTTCTAGCAGAGACGCGGACCTACAGAAGAGATGTTCCATAGACTCCTCCGCCTCCTCATTCCCACAGCTTCTGCAGTATTAATGAGCTAAAACTCCCAGTCAGGAGCATGCCTGCCAAATAGCCAATAATCCGTTATACAAGCCACGACCTTAGAGATATCTTCTCTCGATAGGTCCAGCAAGTCTCTAGGTTTTTTAACCCGCCCTAAATTCACTGAGTACATCATTTCGAAGAACTCATAACAATGAAAAAGGCTATCACATGTTGTTAACTCCTCCGCGGTTATTTAAGCAATTAAGGATTTATCAAGTTGTATGATTTGGTGTCGACTGAGGTAGTTTTGACCTGGATATTCCGCGATTGTGAGACTTAACGACTCACAGCTAAACTGTCATTATTATTTGTACTAAGCCATTCACACATTATCATATTCCCTACAAATGGAACTCGAAGTTATAATCTTCCAAATCAAGACCAAAGCGTGGAGGGATTATTAATATCATTCTATAATAGCTCAATTATCTGACCTACGGTGTGAGATGGTCCCTTGTCCTGAATAATAAAAAATGCCTTCTATTCAATTTTGTTTACATATATTTCGAAACTTGGATAGGTGTATAATATTAGGGGACACCCACCCTTATATAGACCATTCTCATTTGTACTTTCCATATTTTGTCTATTTATATTTAGTCCGCCTATACTCGTATATATGTTTCATCCATATTTGTTACATCCATACTCCTATTTAATCAATCCATATTTGATCCATCGATGATTTGGTCCATTCATATTAGGTCCTTTCATATTTGGTCCACTCATAATTGGTTCATCCATGTTTGTTCCATCCTCACTCGTATTTGATCCACACATATTTGATCCATCAGTAATTCTTCCATTCATATTTAATCCACCCATATGTGGTACATTCATATTTGGTCCACTACTATTTGATCACTTATATTTAGTCCATTCATATTTGGTCCACTCATAATTGGTTCATCCATATTTGTTTCATCTTCACTGGTATTTGATCCACACATTTTTTATCCAACAGTAATTGGGCCAATCATATTTGATCCACCCATATTTGGTCCATTCATATTTGGTTTACTACTATTTGATCACTTATATATGGTCCATTCATATTTGCTCCACTCATCTTCATCCATGTTTGTTCCATCCTCACTCGTATTTGATCCACACATATTTGATCCATCAGTAATTCTTCCATTCATATTTGGTCAATTGATATGTACCCCACTCATTGATATTTGATCCATTCTTATTTGGTCCAGTCACATTTTCTCCACCAATATTTGTTTTAACCATAGTAGATTCATCGATATTTGGCCCATCTACATGTGCTCCATTCATATTTGATCAATTCATATATGGTCAATTCATATTTAGTCCATCTACATGTGGTCCATTCATATTTGAGGAAATCATATATGTTTAATTCATATTTAGTCTCATCTATATGTGGTCCATTCATATTTGCTCCATTCATAGTGGGTCCATCTTTAGTTAGTCCACCTATATTTGATCCATTGATAGTTGGTACACTCATATTCGGTACCATTTGATTCGTTTCATTTCTTAGAGGAGAGGTTTCATATCATCATTTCTAGCTTCCTCGGTGGATATACACTTAATATTTGATATGACAAAAATTAGTGGAGGATTATCTTATTCAGAGAAGCGATTGACCCCATGTTAAGAGCGCTGAGAAGTTCCACTTCGGAGGAGATTATGCAGAAAGTTCTCAAAGATTTTATATGATACAGAAACTAGAATGTAGAACATATATGGATCCATTAAAGAGGGTTGTGAAAAGAACACAGAACAAATAATAGAAGGGTCTATAGATATGGAACTATTTGAAACCAATAGGGAAACCAATAGGGAATAATTAATAAAGGAATCCAAATAGTTTGTGAATATTACACAAAAGATTGAACAACTTCAAGGAATTGCTTCAGATGACGGGAAGTATCTCTGGATTGTAACTGACTTTTATATGGATTGTATGGTTTTCATATAATTCAAATGATTTCTGGAACCGTAAAAGGATTGGCAAACTGTGTTCATGATGGTTCATGGAAATGTGTATTTCACTTTTAATTGGATTGGTATATTTCTTATGTCTCAAATAATTTCTGGAGACGGAGAACTATTGACAACCAGTGGTCCATGGAAATGTGTTAAAATGGATAAGGTAAAAAACAAACTAATGAATTATTTCGCTAAATTCAGATAAGAAACTTTAAGAAACTTTAAACTATAAGACTCGTAGGTTTGATTAAAACTTAATGACAGTATTTGCATAATGGTCAGAAAGAGTTTAACATTTAATACAGATAGAGAAGATATATAGAAATGGAGGGAGGGAGTGTTCACGTTTCATGTTCCATTCTCCTCATAGTGAACCAAAAGTTCCTAGCATAGATTTCGGTCAAATAAACTTACTGAGAATGTTATTTTTATGAACATTATTGAACTATGTTCTAATGCACTCACTGAGAATGATATTTTTATGAACATTATTGAACTATATTCCAATGAACTAACTGAGAATGATATTATGATGAACATTATTGAAATATGTTCCAATGAACTTATTTAGAATGATATTTTTATGAACATTATTGAACTATGTTCCAATGAACTCACTGAGAATGATATTTTTATGAACATTATTGAACTATATTCCAATGAACTAACTGAGAATGATATTATGATGAACATTATTGAAATATATTCCAATGAACTCACTGAGAATGATATTTTTATGAACATTATTGAACTATGTTCTAATGAACTCACTGAGAATGATATTTTTATGACATTACTCAACTATATTCCAATGAACTCACTGAGAATGATATGTTTATGAACATTATTGAACTATATTCCGATGAACTCACTGAGAATGATATGTTTATGAACATTATTGAACTATGTTGCAATGATGTTTGGTGCCGGATTATCACATTATCGATTATGATTCGGTCTCTAGTTCATCGGACAATGAAATCTATTATCTCGAGTTAAACTCTACGTTGGCGATATGGTACTATAGTGTTGTGAGTTGTATCCGTACCTCGATAACTTTCTTAATGGAAAGATATGTTTTCACCAAAGCAAGGTATGCTTCCCATATTTGAGGACTTTCCTGCAGTCACTTAGTATCATCATTATAGCTGCTTTTCTTTGATGAGATTGAAAAACGAATGTGTCCATTTCCAGACCGCTCTGTTAATGGCTACAGACCTCTCCCTTATGCTTGCCAATTTGTGTACCGAACTATATTATGGTCTCCTATTCTCAGTTCCTATCGTCCCTACCATATATCAAATTTTATCGTGCCATTTTACATGCATAAAGATAATATGCTAAAAGCAAAAGGAAATCATTATTCATGCACTTAATTTTTAATATGACTGACCGCCGGAAGCGCCACGCAAGCTACCGTCTTACACGCCGCCGGCGACCGAGAGATTCATTCAGAATTTATGAGTCGCTCGCCCGTGACAGGACATGTGCACATACACTACTGTGCTGCGCTACGTTAGCCGAGTCCAGCAGCGAAATGGCACCGTATGCACGCGCACCACTCCGCGTTCAGCTGGCGGATTCGCGCGTTTATTGATTTAATGATAAGTGTCGGCTGGGTGGCAAAATTGCTTAAGTCATTGGACGTGAAATGCGGCTGCCTTTATCCACATGTGTGCCGGCGCTCAGTGCCGGGCATAGGCGTAAATAATGCAGCAACGCATAGGCACATGCATGCAGCATACTCGCATGTGTACATATATATGTGAGCATTTGTGGGAACGTCTTATTAAACGGTCGGGGACCTGCAGATTGCAGGTTCTTGCTTATTGACTTAGACGCGTATAGGAGACTTTTGTGCTGCCAGTGCTAATCGCTAATTACTAGTATTGTATTCCCAATAGATAATTAAATGTATGGGTATTCAAATGCTGGTTGTATCGAGGTTTCCAAAGGCATGTGTCCATTACTTCCTGTACTTGCTTTCATTTTCTAGTTGCTTTTAGGTGAGGTACTCTAATATTTTACAACAGTTTCCATTTCGCGAGTTTCTTGGTCTCAGCGAGCTTCTTCTTTGCAGAGTTGTGGTGCAGCTAGCTCTAAGTTTCCTTAGAACTGTTAGTCGAATAGATGTCCCTCAATAGGTACATGCATGAGGAGTACAATGGATCAAATTGGTCGAGGTACATTTTCCCTCTTTGTTTCATTCATTCATTCATATGGTGCTTCTGGCTATCTAGTTCCCTATGTCCAATGTACAGTCTGTTCAATAAGAAAGAAACCACTATAACTGAGGAAGTATAAAAGATATTTATATGATTTAATGAAATTTTACATTGAGAACTACGAATAATTGCTTCGTACTCTGTGAAATCGCTTTCAGTATCGAGAATAGCTGCACATCTTCTTGGCATACTTTCAACTTTTTAGCATACTCCGTGGAAAGGGAACGCCATATTTATTTTATTGTACGGCAGAGCTGCTTAAAATTGTATTCAGTCTGGCTTTTCTGCAAGCTTGCTCCTCATAATGGCTCACACATTTTCTATAGGGTTGGGATTTTGAGATTGTGGGGGTCATTCTATTGTGATGACCCCAATTTAATCCTGCCACTCCCGGCAGACACCGGCTCCGTTGCTCATTGGGTCATTGTCTTCTTGTAGAACTCAATTTTCATTATGATGTCCAAACACCTTTTTGGCTGATTTCAGAAGGCCATGAATTTTGCATTCAAATTTTGTGTGAAGAGAAGCAAAGTCGAAAAAACTGCGTTCTGAGAGGCAACTTTAAGTTTTACAGTGTGTTTGACGGTGTGTTGTATAAATTGTTTTTTTCTGGTTAACCAGGCTTGCTTCACCTCAGCACGTGCCCAAAAAGTCGATTCATCAGAAAACAATACATTGGACCGATCGGCATTACTGTCTTCCTAGTTAACAAGGTCCCTCGGTGTTTTATGTGGTCTGCCGTAAGCAATGACTTCGAGGTTGTATAGCGAAATTTAACCTGATTATGTTGAGACCAAGTTAATTTCTTTTTTGAAAAGTTTCTCCTTAGCTTTCCGGAGTCGCAGAGTAAGTTTCCTGCTCGTACAGTTTCAAAATAACTTTATACTGCCGGCTGGACGTTGCTCTCGATTTCCTGCGATCCGACGGTCATCTACATTTTTGCCCCATGTCTCTTTATCTTTATTTTTATTTATCTACTATCCCTAACTAAATTATGTGTCTAAAGGTCTGGAAGAATGACTATGAAGTCTTCGACTCTAAAGGAAAACATTGTTGAAAGAAGCATAACGCGACCATGTTTTGTAAGGGATTCGAACCTCCAATCCCACGACTCCAACACTTGCTTACTTATCACTAGATCACGCAAGCGTGCTTTCAGTTTTTAGTTCCTAATATTGCTGCTTAAAGTTCTCCCGGACATTGTCCTCTATCTTAGTTTACAATGGTCGGAAACCTACATTTCTGGACTCTAATAAATGTCCTTGGTCTGATGAGCGAATTCGTCAGCCTCGAGAAATGCGTGCTTCTGTTATCGTGATTATTTATATTTTTCAAAATAAGTGTAGCTAATAATTCCATCACTGGATTGTAGTAATACCAAAAGACATATCTGATAATTTAGATTTAGGTAAAGTAGTTTAACTTAACTCTGGGCCCGCTAAACAAAGTTGCCATTGTATGGGTATCAGGACATACTGGCTTAGAAATCACTGACAAACTAGTAGGGAAGTGGGCTTTTATATACCTCATTGGATCAGAACCTTTCTATGGAGTAGGGAAGAATACTATCAGCGTTCTATACTTTGATTCGATGAGGGTAACCTTAGGCACACCCACTGGATTGATATGCCGATATCAAGGCCAGCTAAAGAACTTATCGGATCATACTACCTAAAATGTTTCAAAGTACTCATCAATGTTTTTAAGGATAAACTAAGAATAATATAAGGAGGGAAGATACATATGTAAGAATGGAGTGTTCTCGATTCGTGCTCAATTCTCTTCATAATGAGCAAAAAGTTCCTAGCATAGATGGTTCGATTGAACTCATTGAAAATGATAATTTTATAAACATTCTTGAACAATGCTGCAATGATATTTGGAATCCAGTTCCAACACTCGTAACGAATTATTCGATTATGATTCGGTCTCTGGTTCATCAGATAATGAAATCTATTCTCTCGAGCTGAATTTTGGGTTAACGATATGGTACTTGTGGAAGAACCAATTAGTATTATGATTTGATGGCCTAAACAGACTAGCCTCTTGGCATGCGGCCTAAATTCACAGTGTCCTGTGAATACTGCCAGAACAGAGCTAATGTGTGGTCTATTTAAGGAGATCAGTGTCTGGAATCAATAGCAGTACAAAGCTATGAGACCGTACTACATGTGCTTTTCTCACGCTATCCATCGATCGCACTATTAGTAAGAAACTAATTTTCGTAACCATTATTTCTATACTTGAAGTATCAAACAAGTTTGCTCAAGTATTTGTGTCCTGGAACCTCTTCTATAACCATTGTAAAAGGGGGTTGGAAGAGTCAGATTTACTTTTCAGGAGATGAAATTTTTGGTCTGTATGGGAACAAAAGCGCTTTCCTCCTGCTATCCATTGATCGTACTATTAGCAAGAAACTAATTTCGTATCCATTAACCTTCGAAAGTACTTTGGAATTTTAAGGCAATGAGCAGGTCCATAATATCCTACGCATCTGCGGTCTAGGGGAAAAGATTGTTTCTCAAGGGGGTTAAATCTGCCCTATCTAGACTACAGAGAACTGTGGCTATTTGTTGTACTGGAGCCTTTCCGACAAGTTCTTGCCCTGCTCTTGATGCGCTGTTGAATCTTCCCGCCCTAGATTTTTATACAAGGAGTGGCCCTAAAGGTCATCTGTAGGTTGAAGCAGAATAGGCAGTGGGTGGGTGTGCGTTGGAATGTTGAAGATATTGTTGGCACTGACATGGATATTGGTATTCCTTATACGAGGGCGGATTGATATTGAAGCTACCTAGCGCTAGATGGCAGCACAAACACAAAAACTTTTTTGTTTTAGAAATTACGATCTGTCAAACGTCAGCTGTTAAAGTTTCACCCAAATTCATCAATTAGTTTATTTTTTGTAGTCGTATGCCCGCATGTCCTATAATTGAAAGTTGGTATTGTTTAAAAATTCCAGAGGCTCATTTATGGTTTGATCCTACGAGTGAGCCCAGTAGGCAGTGCTGTCGTATTTTCACTGATGTCTCCAAAGCAGATATTGGATCGGGTTCTGGGGTTTTCGTGAAACACAACGGTGTCCGGCTACATTACGCCCGTGGTTGTTATGCTTCTGTCTTTCAGGCGGAATTGTATGCCATTCTAAGAGCGATGGAATACATGATGGACAGCAGATGGCATGGCGGAAGTATTTTTGTCTGTAGTGACAGTGTGGTTACACTGAAAGCCTAACTCAGTCCCCTTGTCACTTCCACGTTGGTGCTGTTGTGGAAATCCAGATTGAATTATGTTGGAAAACATAATAGTCTGTTGATAACATGGGTTCCTGGACATATGGGTGTTGTGGGGGATGAAGTCGCGGACAAACTAGCAAATAAGAGATCTGAGACCAGTTTTAATGGTCCAGAACCTGTTCTTCTCATACCTTTTGCTACCATTGAAGCCACTATAAGTGATTGAGTTGCATGTGCACAGAATCGCGAATGGGGGCCTGTAAGAGAGAGCAGATGGGCAAAGGCCTGTTATTTCAAATAGAACGTCAAGGTTTCTTTTGTCACTTGGTAGGAGAGACTGCAAACTTCTAGCAGGACTGATGGCAGGTCATTTGCATGGGCTAAGCATATACAAAAGATAGGCAATTTGCCAGGCTTGTAGAGAGGAAGATGAGACCGTTGACCACTATTTGTGGGTATGCCCCGCTTTCGCTAGATTCAGGTCCGAGGTATTTGGCACTGACATCCTAAGTAGTGTAAACTTTGGCTGCTTAGAGACACAGAATCTTCTGAGGTCTACTCACAAATCAGGTGGATTCAAAGAAAAATAAAAATGGCCCACGTTCCATTTTTATTTTTCTTAGGTAGGAAAAGTCCAAATTGATTTACTTTTCATCTTTTAATAAGATCACAGTTCATAAGGACAAATTCCTTAATGAGTTGGAATTTGATTGAATTTACTGCTTCCTCATGTGAGCATAGAATGCGTTGTCCTACTAGAATAGAAGTCAGAAGTTGTGATTCTAATTCATTGCGATCTGTGCTCTTTAAGTAACTGATATGCTCGTACGTAGACATGCCCGTTTGGCCTCAACTCCGCCCACGTCTGGTCCGACTCACAGCTCGGCGAGCAACTAAACTCGACACTTGTTGAACGCGACACACACGACTGTCGACATTCTTCATTAAACTCAAACGCCACATAAAAACAAAAACAAAAACAACAAAAATTTAAATAAAAATATGGAAAAATTGTAAAAAATTTAATTGCATTTCTTCTTATTAGCATCAATTATGAAAATTGCCCACTACTGGAATTTGAAGAAAATTCCATTTTCTAAGCTGTGTAATTTCGTGCCACTCGTACTCCGCGCGCAGTGGTGGCACCAGCGAAATGAGCATCGGAACACGTTTGCCGCCCGTAGCCAGGCCGCATTTATCTTTGCTGGAGAGTGTGTAATTAAATTTTTTTTAATTACCAGGTGTAGTTTCCAACAAAACGTCAAGAATTGCACTCGAATTGCGATGCCATTTCCAATTTCTGTCCCACTAAACCAGTTCGTCGCCGTGGCTGTGGCTGTAGCTGGCGCTGGCGCTGGCAATGGCGCTGTCCCGGCACTGGCTCACTGGCGCTCTGGCTACTGCACTGATTTGTGGTGCGCATGCGTCTGTGCGAATTGCGCACATACTCGCAGAGAGTCGTGTGTCGGTTTCACACTCAATCAACTGTCAAGAGTGGGGGGTTAATTTGCGCAATTATACCAAATGGACACGGTGTAGTTTGTTTCCATTGATTAATTGCTGGGAAATTACCAATGCAAATTTAGCCGAGAATAGGGTGACCACACGTGCAACTTGAATGCATAATCCAGTTGTTCACACTTTTTTTTAAGGTTGCTACGAGGAATGCGCCAAGTATGTACTCGAGAAGTGCTTCAAGTATGTACTCGAGATGTGCTCCAAATGTATACTTGAAAAGTGCTCCAAGTATGTACTCGAGAAGTGCTCCAAGTATGTACTCGAGAAGTGCTCCAAGTATGTACTGGAGAAGTGATCTAAGTATGTACTCGAGAAGTGCTTCAAGTATGTACTCGAGAAGTGCTCCAAATATGTACTCGAGAAGTGATCCAACTATATACTCGAGACGTGCATCAAGTATGTACTCGAGAAGGGCTCCAGGAATGTACTCGAGAAGTGCTCCAAGTATGTACTTGAGAAGTGCTATAAGTATGTACTCGAGAAGTGCTCCAAGTATGTACTCGAGAATTGCTCCAAGTATGTACTCGAGAAGGGCTCCAAAAACTTATCAAAATAGAGAGGGCCACATTGAGCCCCACTCCGAGTAACCACGGATGGAATAAAACAAGTTTCGACCGGGGCTGTCCTTCAGAATAGGTCTGAATTTGTTAATATCTTCAAAGACTACTTAGGAGAAGTTTCTTATCAGAGAAAAGCTCCATGCCTCAGTATGTTAAATTTGAGGAAAACAAACTTTTCTCCACCATAAATTTGACCCAGTATAATCAGATTTTTAATGTTTTGATAGCGCAAATATGAGTTATATATTGAGGAGTACCAAATATGAGGTCCCAAATGATCGAACACCCTAATTGCCAGATATAGCTTCATCGGAATTTCGCATTTTTTCAAAACCCCTAATTCCACCACTCATACCACAAACGCCATCATTCCAAGAATACGTACATCATCGACGGAATTGGCTCTTCTGAGGACATCCAGGATGATCACTTCCTCTAATTGATTTAGAAGCCAAAGTAAATATGGGAAAGTTTATTCAGCTTAGAGAAGAAGTTGTCGAAAAATAATGTACTTTCAGACATAAGGTCAAATAAGGTCACTTTAAGGTTATGGAAAGTAATTTTACAGTTTTTAAGCACATTTCAAACTTATTTAAGATCATATAAGGTCATAAAAGGAAACATCAAGATCATATAAGATCATAAAATAAGGTATTCTTAGGTCACATAATACCTTCTTAGGTCATATAAGATCTTCTGAGGTCACATAATTTCTACTTAGGTCATATAAGGTTATATAAGTTCACGCCAAGTGGTTTGAATATCACATGAGATCAGAAAAGATCAAGTAAGTTTCTTTAAATGGCATATAAGTTCACATGAAGGCCACCTGAAGTTCACATAACGTCATAGTAAGGTCACAATAAGGTCATCAGAAGGATACAAGAAACAATTAGTGACCATATGTAATACATATTAAGATTACATATGGTCACTTGAAGTTGACATATATACTCGTACTGTCTGTTAGAGGTCATAAAAAGTTACTGCAAAAAGGTCTTAAAAAGTTACTTCCAGGTCACATAAGATAAAAAATGTGACTTGAATGTTACATAAGTTGATATAAAGGTCTCATAAGTTCACATGAAAGTCAAATGAGTATCACTTTAGGCCACTATAAGATAATATAATGTCACTTCAAGGTCACAGAAGGTCTAAAAGGTAAAATGGATGTTACATCAAGTCACATAATGTTACATCAGATTATATATGAAACTTGCATCAGATTATATATCGTCATATAAAGGTCTCATAATGTAACCTGAAGCTCACTCGTATTAGGTCACATAACGTCAGTTGATGGTGATATTATTTACTCTAGATGATGTTATGACAAGATTACCAAACTAAAGATAAGCTTAACAGTTATTCGAGGTACTTTTTTGTGCAATCTTTACAACCAGTTCAATTATTATTTTCATATATATATACTCGTATATGCATATATATGGGGACAAGTTTATATAACCTTGAATTCTTGATTAAAAGTTTTCAGATTCTAGTTATATTTAAAAAGCAGAGCCTTAATAGTCAGAAGTGCCAGCTTTGAAGATGCTTCAGTTCATGTTTCATTAGACTTGAAGACTTTTCGTATTGCAATCTAGGAAGAGTACTCTTACATCAATTCTATATAATGTTCCGAGTATTATAAAATTTCTTCTAGATGAAGTGATTCTGCTGTATCCTGAATGAAAGTTGGTGGAATTCCTGCATAGTTGATCGATAGTTCTAGTAAGGATACTGTAGAAAATTATAATCGATGATGTAGAAGTCATGAATCCAATAGTAGGAGATAAATTGCATAGAAATTATATTATAATATTAACGAAACGGAGATTTGAAATTTGGATGGTCAGAATATTTGGATGGTCAGAATATTTGAAGATTCTTTCTGGGGAAATGATCCCAACTGGTGGCATTTGGAGAACCATTGCTTTTGTAAGTATTCGTATAGAATAAAATAAAACAACTATAATAGTGTTGATTGGAGTATCTCTCACAGTTGGAAGAAGTGTGACACTAATTCATCGGGACAAGAATCATGAAATATCCGTTGAAAGGATGGGTTTTTATTGCACGAACAGTAAACAAAAATTCTTCAGAAAATATACTGAATGCTCGAAGAAGTGAAGGGACCCAAGGTAAAATTCATCGGACAAATGGTGAAATCTCGGAAGAATGGAAAGGTTCCTATAGAAAAATTAGTAACTAGAAATTATTCAAAGGAATATATCGAAATCTCTGAAAAGTTTATGGGTTTATATAACTAAATATTAATCAAAAATTCTTCAGAGAAATAAATCGAAATCTTCGAAAAATTTATGGGGTTTTACTACAAAATTAATAACTACAAATTATTCAGAGAATTACGATAATCTCTTGGGTTTTATTGCGACACGAGTAGGCAAAAAATCTGCAGAGAAGCATATTGAAATCTGGGAAGAATGGATGGGTTTCTATCATAAGAAGGATAACTAAATATATTTCTTATAAAATTATTGAAATATCCCATTGAGCTTCCATTCGAACTATAGTAACTAAAAATTCTTTGCAGGAAAATACTGAAAGCTTCGAAGAATTGATGGGTTTTTATAATTTGAGAAGTCTTAAAAAATTCTTCTGGCAAATATACTGGAGATTTACAGAGAATGAATGGGTGTTTATTACAACAATAGTACCCAAAAATTCCTCCGACTAAAATATGGAAATATATGTGTGTTTTTATTAGAAGTATAGTCGAAATGATATCAGAGAAATACACTCAAATCTCTGAAGAATTGTAGATAACAAGAAGAGTAATCGAAATTATTGAAATATACGAAGAATGGATGGGTTTCTATAACAAGAAATAGTTCGACATTCTTCACCAAAAGTTGAAATATCCAAAGAATTCACGTGTTTCCATTCGAACAATAGTAACCTAAAATTATTCGGAGAATATGCTGAATTCTCGAAGTTTTGATGGGTTTTTATCACAAAAGAGGATAAGTTTCTATCACAAAAAGTGGATAGGTTTCTATCACAAGAAAATGATAGGTTTCTATCACAAGAAGAGGATAGGCTTCTATCACGCAAGAGGATAAGTTTCTATCACAAAAAGTGGATAGGTTTCTATCACAAGAAAATGATAGGTTTCTATCACACGAAAATGATAGGTTTCTATCACAAGAAGAGGATAAGTTTCTATCACAAAAAATCCATCTAATAAAAATACTGAAATCTCTGAAAACAGGATGGAGTACCCAAACATTCTTCAGAGAAAAACTCTGAAATCTACGGCGAATTGAAGGGTGTCTAACACCAGGAGAGAAATTGTTCGACTCAAAGTAAAATTATTCGACTAAGAACCCAGTAATCTAGATTTACAACAGGAATTGCGTATTGTTCTCTATAAATCCAATCTCTAATCCAATTATTTAATAATTTATTTTCCATCAATCAATTCACCTCTGTCGGGGGCGTGCCAGTTGTCAAGTTTGTTGCATACCGGCATGCAACTGCGATAATAATTGAACGATGATATTGATTTCAGTGCTATTGCAGGAAGACTTTTAAACTCTCTTTGCGTTTCAGTTTCCCTCGAACATGACTCGCATATACTCGTATAAGTAAACTATTTCTTAACTTTAGCAACAATTTATCTCTGCTTTTAACCACAATTTCCATCATTTTGAATTCAATTAATTGGTAACCCGAGAAAGACATTTCTATTTTCGACGACATTGTGTAAACACAGCAATTCACTAGGCGATAATCGGAGCCGCATGGAGCACGGCTCAGCTGTGATTTTACACTGCGAAAGGTGGCGGGTAGGTAGGTAGGTAGGTAGGTAGGTAGGTAGGTAGGTAGGTAGGTAGGTAAGGTAAGGTGAGGTTAGGTGAGATACAATGGGCAGAGATGAGGAGTGGTGTGGTGTGGTGAAGTGAAGTGAGGTAAGATGAGCTCAGGCTGTGGTGGCGAAGGCAAAAAGGCAGAGGAGCACTTCGCCGCAGTTAACCAAACAGATGCCATACATAACAACAGCAATCAATTCTCCGAGCTCTGGAAATTGGATCTCAACGAGAGCCCAACCAGCCAGCGAGCGAGCCAGCGAACGTAATGCGCACACACTAACTGCCAGTACCTACAGCAACAACAACAACAACAATAACAGCACATGCAAGTATCTATCTATTCACATATCTATCTATCGATGATGCCAGAGATGCCACCGCAGCAATCATGTGGCAACTGCAACAGTCAATCAAATGCAAAAATGCGGTTGAGTATCACGTCGCTTTGCATTGCCAGCGAATGCGTATGAGGCACTGGCATAGGTGTGTGTTAGAGAGTGTGTGTGGCATGTGCGGAAGTGTGTGTGAGTGCAGAAAACGCAAATTGCAATCAACGAAATGCAATGAAACATTGTAGCCATCAACAACATCAACAACAACAACACCATCATCAGCACCATTTCCAGCAACAGAAGAAGCAGCAGCAGCAG
This sequence comes from Clusia tigrina, assembly GCA_920105625.2. Taxonomy (NCBI): domain Eukaryota; kingdom Metazoa; phylum Arthropoda; class Insecta; order Diptera; family Clusiidae; genus Clusia; species Clusia tigrina. The sequence continues at coordinate 413,974,232 of OV050030.1, forward strand.
AGACATCAGCCTAGCAATTGAAACAGTATCACTGCGGAAAATCACTTTGTGAGAATTGATGAGTTTTTAAATTGTACAAAGGCACAAAATAATAATCACACGGTAATTATTGTTTCGTTGCATGATAATTGCACTGCTGTTTGTTGTTTGTGGTTGTTGCTTGTTGTTGTTGCTATTGTCGTTGTTATTGTAGTTGTTATTGTTGTTGTCGTCGCTCTTATTGTCGTCGCTCTTGTTGTCGTTGTTGTTATTGACGTTGTAGTTGCAGTTGTTACTGTTGTTGTTCTTATTGTTGCAGTTGCTGTTGGCGACTGTGTGCGGTTGCTGTTGCTGCTTCTGTTGTAATTATTGTTTATGTGCACCACCAGCACGGAAAGCAATAATTTTGTGCGCAATTTGTTGTCGAGATCTGATTGAAAATTGTGTACGCGGGAATTGTATTTTTTTTAATAATAATTTTTTTTTTTGTATATGATTACCCCCATCATGCTACCCCACATAGTGAACTTACCGCGACACGGTCCCGGATATGCCACTGCAATTGAACGTCCAATTTTGCAAATCATACGATTTATATCACATGTGCTCCGATACGTGTTGCCATCGATGCCGCATACAGCTCGCGACGTATCAATTACATCGTGCCGCTCATCATCCTGGGGACAATCAATTTTGCATACGATGCAATGTGGAATTGTGTAATGATCTTCGACGCATGTTAATCCGTTCAAGCATTTCACACCGTTGCAAGTTGCTGCAAATACACAGAAAAGTACCAAGAAAGTTACAACAACCAAAATGGCAACAACAAAAAGTCAAGAAAATCCCAATTAAATTGTTAAACACTCTGAGCAGAAATTGTATAACAAGTTGTTCAGATTGTCGACTGCCAGCGTTGGACGTCCGCAGATATATTTCCGCAATTATTTTTCGTACTCATTACAGGTCTATTTTTAAAGTAAATGGAAAAAACGAAAACATTCCAAATGACTGGATGAATGCATATGCCGCTTAGTTATATTAGAATGATAGCCACATACGAGCAACACGAGGGGAACTATTCAATGAGTTTATAAATAAATTAGTGACCACGGAGTTGATTGTTCCAAAAGTAGTTTCGTAGACGTGGACAAGTGTAACAAGGCAACTAATTCAGCTGGAAAAATGGCAGTGGTGAAACAATGAAGAGTTCTATTATATTATTATTATTATTCTATCTTACACCACAATTAATTATGACTCCAAGGGTTTAGGGGAATGAGGGCTTCGTCTCGAAGAGAAAATATTTTTTAGAAAGCAGCATTTTTGAGACCAAGTCCGGGGCAGGAATCTAAGTGAATCGGTCCTGCGTAAGTTGGTGAGCCGGGACACACCGCAAGGAAGTGCCCTCTCACCGGTTCTATGGAATACAGTTCTCAGCAAACTTCTGTTAAGATTAGAGGCGGTGGGATGTAAGGTGATAGCTTATGCTGATGATGATGTTATTACTGTCTCCGGAAAATTCTTATCAACTGGGAGAGATTTGTTGCCAAATGCTCTAGATATTCTTGCAAAGTGGGCCGAAGATTGTGATCTTGGAGCAAATCCGGATAAGACTCAGGCCATTCTGTTCACTAAACAAACATCAAGTCTCTCATTTAGATCCATGCTTATTTATGCTTAAGGGAAAAGCTCCAGGAATTTTACAAGAAACGTAAAATTTGGGTCTTATAATTGATAGGAAACTAGCTTGGAAGTCAAACACCCTAGAAAGAAGGGGTGGCTTTTTATGCCTGCTATAGCTATAGGTAAAACCTGGGGAATTAAGCCTAGGGTAGCTCACTGGTTTTATTCTGCAGTTGTCCGGCCCATTCTCCTATATGGAATTATTGTCTGGTGGACTGCAATGTAGAAAAGGTCCTACTGCGAAATGCTTAGACAGAGATCAGCAGAATTTGCAATAAGTGGCACCATGAAAACCACGCTAACCTTAGCTTTGGATATCATACTACATCTGCCAACCTTAGATCGCTTCTGCAAATATGTAGTACTATATTCCGCCATTTGGCTCAAGGCGCGCTCACAATTGAAAGCGGTCCCGTATGGACATGTGACAATACTAGAATCCTATACGGACATACCCAGTGATATCTGATTACCTTCCTTCTTCTTTGTGTTTCGAAAGACAGTTTTGGGTAAAGATTCCTTCCAGAGAAGAATGGCTCGAGGGGGATCCATCACCAGATACTCCCATCAAGATATACACAGACGGATCAAAGATGCATACCGGTGTAGGATCAAGGTTTTATTGCTAAACGCCCTCAATCAGTGAATCCATCAAACTAATGGATCACTACAGTGTCGTCAAGCGGAAATAACCGCTATTCACGAAGCCTTGAGTTGGTTGAGGATAAACGAGTAACCGGTAAGGTTATCCGCATTTTATCAGACAGTCAAATTGTTCTAAGGGCTTTGGATGCATTCCAAATAACATCGAGGAGTGTCTTAGACTGTCGCCGATCTCTTAATGAGATGGCTAAACAATTCACTTCAATAAAGGAAAACTTTGTGAACACCCAAACAAGGAAAAAGTGATCACTTACAAACAGCTTAGTTATGTTCAAGTCGGGAAGAAGTCGCAATCGGGAAATAGTTACAAAGAGTTTTGGCTATATTTCTCCAGGGGAGATAGTGGGAAAAATTCAAAAGCATGACACTTCCAAGGAAACCAAAGACTTTTCGGTAACTTTTGGAAAATGTTTGCAGAAATTCTCGAAAATCGCTGAACATCTGAATTCCAAGTTCCCAATTGATTTATTTCCTATATATTTGTGTTAATAGTTCCATCACTGGATTGTGTCGAGTAATGCCTGAAGACTCCCCTGATAATTGAATTTTAAATTACTTTGAATGGACCTCAATTCACTTAAGAAATACTGCATACAGAACCTTTTACTTCTATAACACTTTCATCACTTCTGCTTCTAAGTCACAGCTCAATTCTCTCAACACATCCACTTTTTATATATTTTGTCTGCTTTTCGCGCCATTCCAACACATTCCCGTAGTCCATCAGTGCAAAATACAACTATTTGTGTAAAGAAAGCAATAAAAATTTCACGGGCCTAAGTCTTCAGTATCAGCAGGGATTGTTCATCCCCGCCACAGGCCATCTTCAGACACAAAATGTAATGAGGAGAGAATTTTATCATGACCCCTTCTTGTCAAAGACCACGACCAACGATATTATGTCAAATTCATGGGATGCACGGACCATTTCTAGTGGTGAATTGTTGAATGTGTGGAAGAACACCGTTGAGCGGATTTTACGAAAGACCGAACTGGGGAAGAACATCTATATAAAAGTATATATGTGAATAAAATTCCAAAAATGCAAACAATACCAAACATGCGAGCTACCTGAATAGTCCTAGATAACCACAGAGAGTGAGAGTTGGCATAAGAAAACAGATAAGTTCTTGAAGACTTGCGTCATTCCGTTTGTTCGACCTTCAATATTTTCGACTGATGACAATGGACTAAGTGAAGGAAATCATAACCGATCAGCTTAAGAGAAATGGCTCAGAACCTGGACAGAATTTGATTCAGTCGGCGACACGGACTGTTCCGATGGCTCAGAAATCTTTTCAAAAAGAGCAGAGTAAACAATTTGTTCTCGACTAGCTTGACAGCATCAATTCACATCCTGCATTCATGAAACATATCAAAACTAGTGATGAGATGTGGATTCATGAATTCGAAGCATCAACCAAACGACAAGTTTCGGAATGGTTTTTCGACAATAAACCAAAGTCTAAAGAATTATGAGTACATTAAAGTCGTTCAAAAATTAAAAACATGTTGATCGTTTTCTAGACTAGGTATCGGTATTTATACATGTAGTAACGTATTAAATTATCGCATTATTAAATATTTATCTTAATCTTCTTACTTGTTGTGTTTTATTTCGTGGTATCAAATCCCACATATATATAGAATTCTTCCCGGATGAACAACAAATTCACTCCTTCTACTTCTTAACAAACCCTTAACAGCAGTTCGATGTGAGGACTTTTTAGAAGAAGGTTTCCATGAAAAGCCAGAGAGATTTAGCTCGTCTTTCGAAATACTGGCATATGCACTCCCAATATCCTAACAATGTGTGGTTAGATATTAGATATAAGAAAACTACGATTAGGTCAGGAATTTGTTCACTGGAATGATGAATTCTTCTTTAATATCAATACATCTCAGAATAAGTCTGGTTTGAGTATGATTCTACGACATAAATTTGTGGTGTGACGATTCTTGAGTAATTCCCGCTATGGTAATGGAAGATAATTTAGGAATTTGTTCATTATAGCAATGAAATATTCTTAAATATCAATTAACATCGCTGAATAAGTCTGGTTTGAGTATGATTCTACGACATAAATTTGTGGTGTGACGATTCTTGAGTAACTCCCGCTAAGGTAATGGAAGATAATTTAGGAATTTATTCATTATAGCAATGAAATGTTCTTTAATATCAATGAATATCGCTGAAGAAGTTTGGTTTTCTTATGATTCTAAGAACAACAAATTGTTGTGTCGATTGTTGAGGAAATCCCGCTAAGATGATCAAAGAGAATTTAGGAATTTGTTCATTACAACGATGAATTGTTCTTTTACATGAAAGTACGAGTATATCGCTGAATAAATCTGGTTTCGTTATGATTCTATGAACAACAAATTGTCCAATGTCGACTGTTGAGGAATTGATTCCGTTAAGATATTCAAAAATAGTTCAGGAATCCGTTCATTACAATCATGAATTGTTCTTTAATATCAATGAATATCACTGCAGTAGTCTGGTTTCATTGTGATTCTATGAACAATAAATTGTTGTGTCCATTGTTGAGGAATTTATTCCAAAGATTATCAAAATAGTTTAGGAATTTGTTCATTACAGCAAGGAAACGTTTACCGAATGACCGAATAAGTAAGCTTTTATTGTGATTCTTAGATCAATAAACTTTTAAGGGTCGATTGCTGAAGAAATTATGCCGAAGGTAATCAAATATAATTCAGGAACTTGTTCATTACAACGATGAATTCTTCTTTAACAAGAATGAATATCGCTGCATAAGTATGGTTTCGTTATGATTCTAAGATCAATCAACTTTTAAGTGTCGATTGCTGAGGAATTTCTGAAAAAGGCAATCACTCTAATTTCAATTGTTCATAAATGTTCATGGATTAGAATCACTATGCAGCATTCTAGCCACATGGACAGCTGCGTGTCTGTAAATGTGACCACACCCCCAGCGTGGCATGTGCCCATGTTGCGCCCGTATACTATGTATGAGTCTATGGGAGTACACACAATTTAATATTTATAATTAATCGCACATTCTGAACAATTTTATGAGCAACCAATAATAAAAATTGCAACCAATAAACTGTCAAATTTATCATTGAGCATGGGGCGAGCTGCAGGCAGCAAGTGGCAGGTGGCGGGCAGAGAACTGCAAGCGATGCGCAACGCCTTGGCGCCATCTGTGACACAAACAAAATTGCAATAATATTTTTCAAAAAATTATGTTATGTGGCAGAAGACGCCTGCCCGGCCGCAAGCCATCGTTGCACTCGATGGCTGAAGATCGGTGCACCGGCAGCAGTCAGTCGTCAGTTGACATTCCGATGGTACCAGCACCAACTGCAACTGCTGCGGCTACTGCGTGCAGTGCACCGGCGGCACAGCAACAGCCCAAGCCACATTTACATACAGCCTGCATCTGGTTATCCTTGTGCTAATGCTTCCTCTGAAAGATGCTTCTAACAAGCAATTCTTAATCTAACAAGTTTTTTGTCGCATAGCAATTCCAGCCTGCCCGCCAGCCAGCCACGCTACGCCATGCCAGGTACGAGCAGTACACGAGTACACATGATTTTATTTTCTATATTCTTTTACATTTTTATGTTTTATTTTTATTTTATTTGAATCATTTTGAACTGTGTTTTCTCCCTGCTTGATTGCACAAACGTTCTTCTGTACAGTTGGTTCTTAATTTCACTGGTCTACAAATTTTGAAAATGTTTTCCCGAGATAAACCAACACAATTAGTTTTGCTCATAATGAAAAGTTCCACAGGAATGTTTACGTCATTTCATGCATATCTGGAAATATATCTCAGAATAATGAAGACTTCGCGGGTTTTTCTTATTCGGAAGAGGGTAACTTGGTTCAAAGAAATCTCTTAGCATTTTCGTGCATATTGTTCAGACGAGAATCTAAAGGCGGTTCATCGATACATTTAAACCACATTACTAGGGTGGATCCCTCCATGACTTGGACAAAGAGTCGTTCGACTTTTTGAATTTTGCCGAACATTTTTGTTCTTCGAAAATTTGTCATATTTCTATCCATGAGTAAAAAACTGATATAATAATCTGCTGGCATTGCGGATAACGAGACCTCTGACTCTTTGGCCAGGATGGGCTCTGAGGCTGTTTTTATTGGCCCTGAACCTGTTCTGCCACTCCCTTCTGCTGTCATCAAAGCTACTGCAAACAAGTGGGTTGTTTCGAACCACAAGCGAGCATGGCGGGCTGAGAGAGGCTGCGGATGGACGAAAATTATGCTACCTGTTATCTGTGACCAATGGTCACGGTTCCTTCTATCTTTAGGTAGGATGGACTGCAGGCTGTTGGTTGGCGTGATGACGGGGCACTTTCTATGGGCTAGGCACATGGAAAGGATTGGCATATCAGACAGTGCGCTGTGCCCAGCCTGTGGAGAGGAAGACGAGACGACGGACCATTTCCTTTGCGTCTGCCCTGCCTTTGCTCGAATCAGGTTTGGGATTTTTGGCACTGATGTGCTGAGTAGTAACCAACTTGGCTCCTTGGCACCACAGGATCTACTCCTATTTCTTCGGAGGTCGGGTAGATTTAAAGCAGAGTAAAAGGGAACCTTAAGTGCAGTACAATGGATATATACTCTGTCTGAGTGCTGCGCTTACTAGATTGTTCCGCAAAAAAAAAAAAAAATAAATAAAATATATAATAATTGTTATCTTCAATTGAAAGATGGATCTCGAGGAAAACTTTGATTTCTAGAGGGTGTTTTTTGCGTGTAAGAACTTTTGACCGATGTTGCTAAAATGTCAGCGGTTAATTTGCAGACTTATTCTGTTGGTTCCATTGAGGTCTTTGGGAAAATTACAATGGACCGTTTTACACGTTAGCGTCACTGATGCTCTGGGAGTCATCAAATGCATTCCTCCGATAACCATAACCATTTAGAGGCAAGCCTGTGGTGCAGCCTTACACCTTCAGGACATCTCCAACATAACAAGTGGTGACCTTTGGGGTCACATGAGGGTACTCTATCCCTTTCTAAATGATCCCCTTATAAGGTCATCTGACAATATGTTGATTTTTCTCATTCGCCACATTTTTTAAGGTTCACATCCCTGCAAGGGATATGTTTGAGGAATAAATTACCGACATTCCACAAGGTGCCCAGGTATGGTACACTGATGAGTCCAAATTGGCAGATGGTAGTACAGGTAGTAGCAGGCATAATGAGATCATTGCTCCAAAAAGCGCTCCCTATGGGCAAGACTCCCACAATATTTCAAGCGGAAGTCTTTGCCATCGAAGCACGTATCCGAGAATGTCTTCGTAGAAGATTAAAAGGGCAAGCTTATATACATTATATCAGATAGCTAGGCTGCTCATAAGGCACTGGGATTGTACCAATATACGTCCCGAATGGTTGAAGAATGTCATAAAATCCTAAATAAACTAGGCAAAACAACAATGTCACACTTTGTTGGGTGCCTGGACATGAAGGACACACTGGGAATGAACGGACGGACTGCCTCGCAAAAAGGAAGGTTTATAACCATTTGAAACCGATATATACAATTTTTGAGAAAAGAAAATAGAACCATATACTAATAGGCAGAAACTTACAACAAGATCGAATAGTATTTAAATGGGGTATAAATTTGGAATCAGCTTAATAGCTTCATCTAGCTTTTGGTTGCTCTGGACCGGAGTTATTCTGGAACTGCAGAAAGTTGCCTATTATAGAAACTTATTTTCCTTATCTTCCAACTTTCGTCGAAAATTGGTAGGTATTGTGCTGAATAGAGAAAGATGTGACCAAGTCTGTTATATCTCAAAAATACCAATGGAGTATTATGAGTCTTTCAGTTTGATCGACATACTTGTTGGTGACAATTGGGTAAATTTATAATTGGTCAAACTGTTCATCGATCAGTGCGATACGGTACAGTGACCTATGCTACAATATGGATGGAAGGAGACAGATGTATAATCATTTCTCTATCAAACAAGAAATGTCCTAGCTCGTTTTTGTTCAGATAAACTCTCGAAATAGAATCAAAGGTCAAAATAAAGATATAATTTTAAATTAATTCTGGAACTTTTAAAACTTTTCTGTAACCGACTCCTGGAACCCACTGAGCTTACCTCAGCAATTTGAATCGTTACAGTGGCGCCCGAGCAGGGACTATGTTTAAATCATTATCTAAGCCTAAGTCAGGCGCTAAGCTTAGATCATCCTTGAAAGTTATAGTCAAGATATCTCTTTTATACTTTACTCTTACTTATTTGCCATATCTTTTCTGTACTCGTATGTCTTAAATGCCTCCTTTCTCCAAGTAAACATCGAATATCACTTCGTTTAATATAAGAGTAACATTCATATACTCGTATGTATGAATACAAATAGAGGACCTATTGTAAAAAGGTTGTGGAATCGGAACACTTTATTTTAAGGCAGGACGCAGAATCAGACTTCAAGTCGGAAGAAATAAAACGCATCGATTCCAAGCATACAAAATTAGCTTCATGAGCAAAATGAGATGATTGACTCTCAATTTGAGACAGGACTTTTTTAGTTTTTACTTCTTAGGGTTCACTTCCCCCAGAATTTGTTTCCCGATTAACTATGATAGATATCATTCATAATCCTCTCAATTAGTATATATGGAACACTTCTCTATTACTACAAAACTTTGTGAAGGATTTTCGAGTATATTTTGTAAACTGTGTTGAATTTTAAGGCCTCACTTTTATGCCATCATCACAATCTAAGGACAATTTCCCAAGCTGAATTTCTTGTTTTGGACTCGCTCCAAACATATAATTTCTTTGATCTGATTGGCACACGATAATTAGTTGGATTAGTTGTTGTTAGTATACTCACTTTTGCAATGTCCACGATAGGCCACTTGTAGATTGGGATTATCGGTGCGACAGGCACGCTTCTTCATCTGGCACTCCGTGTTGTAGGTGCGTCCATCTGTGCCGCAGACGGGATGAGGACTGTGCATGTTCTCAAATTGCTAGAAATAAATCAATTTATTTCCTTGTATTTAGAATTTTTCATTTAAGAGAGTTATTCAAAGTATTTTTTAATGAAGGTAATTAATCAATATATCAATATATGAACAGACCCATTGGTTCTAGTCTTGTCTTCTGTGTGCTTTGAATGCAATATCTAAAATTACAGCGAAGATGATCATGGATCACTTGGTTCGACAGTTTACTTTGCATAGAAGGGTTTCCTAGACAGTTCATTCGGAACGACCTCATAAATAATAGGAATAATAATCGAATAGTAGTCTGAGTTCATAGTGGACGATGCTCATTAATTTTGAGAAAGTTTGATTGGTGGTCATAGAAATTGCTTTAGTGAGAGACTTATGTGGGGGATAGCAGGGAATGCAAAATACGTTTACGTAGGCTAAGATGATACGAGCCGTGCGGGGGAAAATATTCGATTTCATTAGTTAAACATATGGATATGCTCAATGCCGTGCTTTGCATCGATCCATTGAACTCCGTCGTGGTGTCCAAAGAGGTTGATTTTTTCTCTAGCAGCTAGGTATTGGGGTTTACCAGAAGGGTGCACTTAGGCCATAATTGACCCCTTGTGATATCCGCATGAGACACAAGTCCCAAACCCTTTCAAAGGTCCATCCATTTAGAACTTTGAATGAAGCAGTTGAGGAGCTTATCTTCTTATTTGGAATATCTCCCAAAGAGTCCAGAAAAAGGTCACACAGTAAACTGCGCCTCCTTCTAGACAGCGCTGGACACGTTCATTACAGGTGTTCAGTGGACTGTTGCTCCTCCTCGTCCATGCAACTCCTGCAGAAGTCGTCAGAGGTAAAAAGTGGTTCTCGATCTACAAGCGAGACGAACTAGTAACAACACTTCAGCCCCTTCTGGATAGGGTTTTGAGATGGTCAAAGACCAGAATGAGGCAACGGAATTCTATTCAACGTAACCTCTACCTACGAATGGATGGCAGAGAGATTAATCTGTCGAAAATGGTCACTACACTGCGAATAACCCTGCTTAGCGCCTAGGACTTCGTCAGCAGGCTTTTATATACTCTTAAGCAATACTAAAGTTTTGAAATAAGCGGATTTCAGACCATTTTTTGTCCGAACAATTTGTCAGATAAAGCTCTGACACCATAAGATCTTTGAGACCATAAAACATCCATTGTACAGTCTGTTCAACAACAGGGAAATGTTGATAACTTGAAAAATATAAATGATTTTTATATTTTTTTTACATTGTAGTATTCTCTCAGGCTGGGTGTATTCTCTCATGAATAATGCAGAAGTTGTGGGGATGAGGAGGAGACTGTGGAACATCTGTAGGTGCCCGGCTCTAGCTAGAAGCAGAGCTAGGTCTTTAGGTAAATACGCTTTCAGCTCTCCTACGGAAGTGTTCGACGCGAAGGTCAAACAAATCCCGCGTTTATTAGGTCTTCGAAATGGTTTCACGAGTGAGGTAGAGGTTCACTGTTGCGCCGTGGTATCGCAATGGACCCAGAGTGAACTGAGAAACTTGGTCTGTAGACCTGCAACGAAAACATACATTGAAGTGTATATTCAGAGTTACGACGAAATTCTTCAGTACACTATTCTATATTTGACGTTCCATTTTCTTCTTTTCCTCTGAATCTACTTGGTCTGTGAATAAATCTCAGTAGGTCCGATGTCCCTAAAGAGCCAAAGTTTTTGTTACTTAGGTTCTCGGTGGTAAAAGCTTCGACCTGGAATCTCGAGAGAGAATACACTTAAAACCATCCCATCTTCCATTCCACAAGCCGGGCAAAATGCATTCATTTTGAAACCTTACTTTTTGATGTGACAACTCGAGTATTTTGACTCGATGCAACTCGAGTCTGTTTCTAGTTGGACTCGAGTTGCATCCAGTCAAAATACTCGAGTTGTCACATCACTACTAAGGTCTCAAAATGAATGCTTATGCCGGCTTGTGGAATGGAAGATGAGTTGGTTTTAAGTGTTTCTAGATGGACTCGAGTCTGTCTGAAATTTCCAGCGGCGACTCGGCGATGACAGTCTCTATTCATAGATTAGAGTAGGGAATACTACAAAAGATGAGGAATATAGTGTATTAACAATTTAGTTCGACTACCATACAAGAAGGAACGCTTTTCGATCGACTAATTGAAATTTTAGTAGATGGTGTTCCATGGATTTGTTGCCCTAACTTGCTTAGATTTGATATAATAGTCTCATATTGGGACAGGGCGCTGAACTTTTTCAGCCGGGGCTTAATTATTAGTTTCCAGCTAGGCATAGATCTGATAAATATGTTCTATAATAGTCCTATATTGAGACAAGGTACTAAACTCTTCCGTCTGGATCTGTTCTATTAACCGAGCCTCCCAGCTAGTCGTATCTTTCTTTTTAGTGCTGCAGACATATTGACCTCATATTGAATCGGTTGACTACTCTTGCCTTCTGCGACTTTCTCAAATGGCGGAATGAGTTGTATAGGAAAATTTTCCAAAGCTCCCCACATTTCGGAATGAGACTAACCGTAAAGTGGCACTACTTTAAGTTGAAGTATGGTTTTCTTTAACGATAATTTTATCGTCTTCAGTCGCTTAGCATATTTTATTCAGTCATATAAACTTACCGTCACTGCATGTTGCTGACTTGGAAATCCATGCAAATTGAATTTATCATAAATTCCATCGAGAAATGTCAAGTCATCGGAATTAACCGAATTGCTACCGCCTGCATAATCAACCGAAACACCTCCGCCAACAGACGGAGTTGCAAATGATGTTGCTGCTGCTGTTGCTAAAGCCACTGCTGGTGCTGCTGCTGCTGTTGATGATGATAATGTTGCTGCTGATGATGATGATGATGATGGTGACGTAGCAGAAGTACTTCCGCGATTTAACAGAGTATGATCAGCAGACGACGTGGAATTTGCAGGAGTGGTCGTTGTCTGCGCTGCCGTTTTTGTTGTTTCTGCTGCAGATCTTGTTGCCGTCGTCGTAGCATTGTAGCCAGACTCAGCTGAGGATGCAAATAGACTTGAAGCTGGTAACGTGCTTCTGGTAGATGTTGTTGCAGAAGTTGTTGTTGTTGTTGCTGCTGCTGGTGCTGTTTCTGTCTCGGCTATTCGTGTGCTGTTTGCACTGTGATCCTTGAGCTTTTTCTGCCTTGATCGATTGTGGTGCTTGCGTTTGCGATGAATCTGCTGATGACGTTCATGATGATGTTTGCCATCCACTTTATCATGATTTGGGGCATTCTTCTCCACATCTTCAGAATTCTGATGTATGTGTCTAACTCTGGCATTGTTGTTTCGGTTGTTCATTTTGCTATTGTTGTTATTGTTATTCCTTTTGTTGTTGTTGTTGCGGTTGTTTTCAGAGTCTTCTTGTTGACTTTTGGTTACTTCGAATGCTGCATTATTTCTGTTGCGCTTCTTGTTTGGATGATTGTTGGTATTTGACCTATGTCTAGACATGGAAGAACCACTTCTGGCTGAATTTGTTGAATCATCGTTCTTTCCTCTCCTCTCGTTGCCGTCACCGGCTCCATCGCGTTCACCGTTGTTGTTGTGGTTGTGTGTTCGTACATTGCTGAGGATTTGCAGACGGCGCGTGGTGGGCTTATCCGCATGCTCCACATTTGCGGCTATTAAAAGTCTTCTCGGTTGCGGTTCTCTTTTAATAATCTGAGGCTTCTGTTGGCTTTGACTTTGCAGTATGAGAATTTTTCTTTGGTTTCTTTGGTTTTGGTGGTGCATCACACCGTCTAATCCTAAATTGACATTTGTAATTTCACTACTTAGACTACGTATATCGCGTGGTGATTTGCCTAACACCGCCATAGTTTCTGCTCCGGTGCCGACTACAGCTCCGGCGGCGTCTCCAGCTCCGGTTCTAGCTTCGGCTGCTTCTGCTGCTGCCTTTGCCATTGCTGAGCTTGCTTGATCGTTGTGATGTTCATGCCAGAATTTCTCCCGTTGTTTTCGGCGCATTGCCGCTCCGCACTCGGGCGCACAAATGCACTTCGGACGTCCCTTGCGTTTGACACATTTCTTATTCGCTCCACAATTCACATTCTTGCAACTTTCTGGAATTATTTTCAAATTTGTTGTTGTTGTGATTTTTAATTTGCATGTTCCAGTTAAAAATAAAATAAAGCAACGCCAAACAAAGCAAAATAAAATTATCATGCAAGTATGTCTCTGTACTCACCTATACATGGGGCACATTCCATGCCGCCTCCAATGGCGGTTGCAAAAAAGTACTCCACGCTGGTGAGCTCTCGATCGGTGTAGGAGAATTCTTGATTGGCGCCGCAGCATTCGAATTTGCTGATGTTCAGCGAGAAAATTTCATTGCATTTCCCATTATCGAGCGTCGTCTGCCAACAGGCTCCGGCTGCAAAAAGAACCACGGTACTTGAGTTAATGTCATGGAAAATATCATAAATGATATTAAGAGGGAATTGAACAAATATATAATCGAGGATTCTATTAAGTATTGAACAAAATACGACATGAATGAAATATTCCCGAAACATAAATTCGATTTCCTCTGTGATTGAATCAATCATCGTTACGTTTAACTATAAAGAAAAGTAGGGACAGAGTATATAGGAAAGAATAAGTGTTCATAACAATAACCACTGATAATAGGAATATTGTTCTCATCAATAGAATTGTATTGCTGAATAGAATCAAAATCCAGAAGCATTGGCTTTGAAAAATGTGCGCCAAAATATTTAATAGAGACAATGGAAGATTACAACAAAACAATATAAAAGTAAAAAAAGTGTTCCTCAATAGAATCAAGAAGCCCAGACATTGTCTTTAAAACATCTGTATCAAATGTCAAGACAATGGATTAGTAGGGCAAAACATATTGGAAAGTAAGAATACCTGTTCATATCTTTATTATAAAAATGGGTTTCTTTCATAGGAACAAAACTCGGAGACTTTGATTTTGACAAGTCAGTAATGCCAATCAGAAATATAATGGAATAATTGTATAAAACAATACAAATGTCAAAGAGTCAGGGTATGGACTTTGAGAAGTTAGTACCAAAAGAAATATATGGAGACAATGGAGCAGTAGTACAGAACAATAAAAAAGTAAGAATAACCATTGAAATCTGTAATAGGACACTTATTTTCCTCTATCGAATTATTTTCGTCAATGAAATTATTTGCATCAGTAGAATTGTGTTCGTCAATATAAAATGTCGAGGAATTATTTTTGAGAAGGTGCATCGAAAATATTGATGGAAACAATGGAAGATTAGAACAAAACAATATAAAAGTAAAAAATACCAATGAAAGTATAAATAACTAATGATACCTCTATTAGAAAAATTGCTTACATCAATATAATTAAAATCCCGAGGCAATTGTTTTGAAATATCAGGGGTGCACAGAGACAGAGAGAAACACAGAGAGAGAGAGAGAGAGAGGGAGAGAGGGAGAGAGAGAGAATAGATATTATATATAGATATAACGGAATCGTTGAACATACTATATATGGACATGTAATAATAATCATTCAAATTTGATCAAGAAAATCGTTGTCATCAATATAATTCTTTTTGTGATTTCTCAAAATCCCGAAGTATTAATTCCGAGAAGTTTGTACCAAATTGTGTGCGTGAAGATAATGGATCAGGAGGGAAAAATATCTACTTTACAAATAAGAATAACCATTCATATCTGTATTAGAAAATGGATTTCTTCAATGATCAATCAAAAACTTGTGGAAGTGCTTTTGGCAAAGTCGGAACTGCAGAACAGAACAATATAGAAAAATAATGGAACTGTCGATCGATGAACATGTAAGTAACTACAATCTTTTTGTTCCCATGAATAGAATTTTATTTGTGAATAGAATCTGAAGCTGAATGCATTGAGTTTGAAAAGCTCGTACCAAAATAGAGCGTGGAGACAATGAAGCATTAGAGAACAATATTCTACAGCATGGTTAAAATCCCATGGCTTTGGTGAGAAGACAGGAGTGCAGAGAACCGTCGAACAAAATGACAAACATGTAATAAAAACCTTTCTGAGTGGCTTAGATGGATCGATTTCGTCAATGGAACAGTTTTTGTGAATAGATTCAGAATTTAAAGCCAGCGATTTCGTGGAGATTGTATCAAAATATGTCATGGAGATAAGGGAAAAGTAGAAGCAAACTATATACAAGTCCGAAGGTCTTAGTTTCCAGTACTCAATTCCCAAATAACTCTTGCACAAATAAGTGCTTATGGTGTATGATATAATAATAATTATAATAAATAACCAAAAATTATTAAGAATAACATTGCATATGTTTATAAGAAAAATTGATTTCATAAATCATCAATCAAAATCTCGAGGCTTTGCGAAATCAGGAGCAATTATGGCATAATCGAATCAAACTATATAAAAGTAGGAACAACCCCACAGGACTTTGTACATGAACAGTTTTCGCCAATAACAAAAAATGTTCAAGGGATTATATTCTTACAGTTGATTCTCAGTTATTACAATAGATCAAGGGATCTAAACAATACAATTCTTCGAATACCCTCCCTTAACCTGAACTGCATCTAAGTACACATAAATATGCACAAATTTATAGTTGAATACTAAAACATTAATCATGGTTTATAGTCAGTTCTCGCCCATAAATTTGATTGGATTGCCCTGGTGCAAACATCGTCTGGGTTCAGCTAGTGGATGAAACTCATTTTGTTCTTTCAATTTGCATAAATCAATCGGTGCGCACTGAATGCATTCTCCAACTTGTGTCTACTCAATTATGCATGCATAAAAATTGCACTTTTCAAACTGAATTTGTTTAGTGGAATTCGCCACACTACCTTAAATATCTAATTGTATATGGAAGGCCAGATAACCACGTTCACGTGAACGAGTATGGGAGGGAACAGCCAACCGTACGGGCGCAACGCCCATGCCAACTGCAGAAGTACTCGTATAAACAAAAAAAGAAAAGCACAACCTCGATGAATTTATTCACTTCGGCCTTCATTTTGCACGTGGATAGTATTCCACACCAGTACAGTTGTCTCACGTTTTAATCAGTGGCGGGTTGTCAAGTCGGTGATTGGGGTGGGTCTGCAGTTTGCTAGTTAAGAACACTCAATATGAAAACTTGCTAGTAGTGTTACTCATTTTGGGATTAAGACAACAGTAGCTAATTTTGGACGATTCCAGTGCGCTAATAGTGCCTTATATAAGGCATCTCCAGTGCAGTGTTGCGGCCCACATCGTAGGCAGCACATGATGTGCTAATACCAAATCCAGATTACTGGGTAGCAGTATCAAAAATAGTCGACCTTAGGTTAGGTTGGGTTAGGTTTTCGTGGCATCCAGTCTACAGCCCAACTTAGTCAGACCACAATGGGTCCATCCTGGGCTTTATTAGGACTTCGAAATAGTTTCACGAGTGAGGCAGATGTGCAGCGTTGCGCGGAGGTATCGCAATGGAATTTATTCATCGACTTTAACAACTATCAAAATACCCTCCTTAATAATGCCTATTGAAATCTAGGATCGCCCATACAAGAGCTCTCAAAATATTGTATGACTATTGATTAAAATCATTAACACCTTAAGGAAAAAATTGGCGACTTGCATAACGAGAATATTTACAGAGTCCACTCAATTTGGTCGGTTGCAATAATGGCTAGTGTGGAATTGGTAAAGAATTTCCATCCTTCTTAAAAAATCCAGATTAATCCGTATCAGTACAATTGACAAACGGAACAGTCAACTATAATGACTACCAAAACTGCCTCCTTGGTATTGCCCAGAGAGATAGGACCACAGAAGAGCTCTTATAATATTGTATGAAGACCAATTGATGCAATACCAATAACAGTGATTTGGCTTCATGGATGATGGAGGAACAAAGTTAGTTGTCTATTATTTGTATGGTTTAAGAAAAACTGCCTTTAAAATGTACTCCCTATATGTTATGCTAAATGAAATGCTAAATGTTCTTTGTAGATTAACTCATTGAATTGAATAACGAATAGTAGGAATTTTCGCCATTTTCATCCGATTTCACCTTCTTTGATTTGTTCCCAAACTTCAATAAATTCGGCAACGAACCCATCCTTTTAGGTATAAGACCAGGAGAAAAGCTCTGGCCTAAGACTACCTATGACCAAATCTTCTCATTCGTATTCGACTAACTCGTTGCGAATAAAGCTGTTTTTTCCTTTGTAGCGAAAGCTCCTTGAAAAAGTTTCACAAGGAAAAAACTTTTAATGTGATGGGTTCTCGATCAAGTTTCATTTCGGAAAAAGACCTATTCTTGTGATTAGTATACGATCATTTCTCTATGAAGAAAGAAAGCTTCCTGAAAAAGTTTCACATAGAATATAAAGCTTTTATTGTGATTGGCCTTTTCTTGTGATAAGTATGTGATAATTTCTCACACGATTTCTTTAAAGGAAGAAAGCTTCTTGAAAAAGTTTCACATAGAAAAAAGAGCTTTTATTGTGATCGACCATTTCTCGATCGATTTCCTTGTAAAGTAAGCTTCTTGAAAAAGTTTCGTGTAGAAAAAATACCACTAATTGCAATGAGTATTCGATCACTTCTCAATCGATTTTTTTTTAAAGACAGCTTCTTGAAAAAGTTTCATAAGGAAAAAAGTTTTTAATGTGAGGAGCACTCAATAATTTCTCGATCGATTTCTTTGTAAAGAAAGTGTCTAGAAAAGGTTTCACAAGGAAAAAAAAGTTTTTAATGTGATGAGTATGCGATCATTTCTCAATCGGTTTTTTTTAAAGAAAGAAAGCTTCTTTGAAAATTTTCACATAGAAAAAGGAGTTTTTATTGTGATTGAAGTTTTTTTGTGATGAGTATGCGATAATTTCTCAATTGATTTCTTTCTAAAGAAAGTTTCTTGAAAAAGTTTCTCATAGAAAAACGACCTTTTATTGTGATCGATTTCTTTCTCAAGAAACTTCTTTTATAAGGGAAAGTGAGGAATACTCAATCAGTTCTTAATCAATTTCTTTGTAAAGAAAGTTTCTTGAAAAAGTTTCATTTAGAAAAAAAGCTTTTAATGTGATGAGTATTCGATCACGAATAAATCGATTCTATCTCTGGTGTTTAATTGTTGGACTAGAAAATGTTTGATCACATCTCCTTACATTTTGAATGAGTGCAACTTATATCGAACATCGAACATGTTTCGGTTGCAAATCGAACGATGTACTTCCATCAGAAACAAGTGTCAAGTGTGTGCAACATAACCGGCAGCCAGTAAAATGCTCCAGTAGCCATAATCAACTGTATTTATATACATATAGCCAAACTATTTCCAGCGCTGTAAACAAAAACAACCGATCAGGTAAGTGAACCCTCATAAATATGAACAACAACAAAAAACTTTCTGTTCATCAACTCCAGACTGCATCAACTCCAGTTGTAGACGGGCGCTGGTCAGTAATAATAACAAAAATTGTACAAGCAGCAAACAAAGCGACACCTAACTGCGTCGAAGTGCACAAAAGTTGATCGGCCAAATTATAATAGCACAGCAACCAAGAAAGAAAATAAAACCGCAGTAAATAATAATAACTAAATAAAAATAAAAAAAAAAATGACAAAAGAAAACCTTCGTGAATATTTCAGTTGCGTCACATTCGCCGCTTTGTTCATTGTCCCTCCCGATCGCCTCGGACTCGGTGTCGTGATCAGGCAGTTCAATCACACCCATTTTTGTTATAATTTTGTATTTTTTGTCTACTTGCACATCGGCCAAATAGAGGCTGTTGTTAAAACGTTTGAAGTTTTTAATTTCGATTTACATAATTTGCGGTTCATTTGTTCCTTTTTGTTCGGTGGTTTTCTTTGTTAGTTTGAAATTTGGGTCGTAAGCACTGATGAAGTATTTGTTCCCAACCAGTTCGCTGGTTTCCGAAAAATCAATAAATAAGCTAAGATATTCTGAAGTGATCAGAAGTTAAATAGTGGGTGGTTTTTTGTTAAGCAAGTCAAACCCAAAGCTGAGGTGAATTCGTTAATTTTCGGTATATTAATCCAAAATCAAAATACTTATACAGGGTGTGCTTATTTAAGAATCACTTGTGATGGATTCGTGAATATAATGAAGTGTAAAAAGAAAGTACCACTGATAGGAAAGCTCAACAAAAAAGTATTAGAAGTATAAATTTCTTCATCGCTCCTCACAGTACTTCTTGTCTGGGGTGTGTGGGAGAGTGCAGCAATGCTTTTAAATATGGTATGCAAGTTATTATATATAATCGCTCGATTCATTACTTTAGTACAATAGTCTTTTCGTATCGGATGTATTACTTCTAGTATAATGATTCGGTTTTCAGCAGACGATTGCTCCCTTTATAACAACTTCTTCGTTTTAAGTTTCTATACCATATCTAAATCAGTAAATAAAGATGAAGCGGGGTCAGACCCTTTACCCTTAAATGAACGATATTGTTTCTATATTATTATTATTATTATTATTATTATTAATTTGCGTTCACCTTGGGACATTAAGGCAAAACCTTGTAAGATTGTCCCAATAACATGAAATGATACATTTAGTACAATAATCCGGACTTAGTTTAAACTTATACTATAAAATACAATAGCTCACAGAGTACAAAAACAGAACATTACAATATGAATTTCAACAATTCATCTTTCAATACAAAACAGCTTTGAATCAATAAAAATGTACAGCTTTAAATTTGTTATTAGTCACAAAAGGATGCATACATATAAACAGTGTACGCGGTCACACACAATCCATAGCACAACCCAATTCAGCTCATAAATTCATTGCCCCTGGAAGTGTTTATTAAGCTCAATTTTGAATAGATTAGCATTGCCAATACCTTGAATCCGTACAGGCAGTGAATTCCAAAGTCTCACAGCATTAACGAAAAACTGACGATCAGACATAAGTGAGGAATGTCTTAACGGGACAAGCCGATTAGAACGGCCAGAGCGAGTAAATTTAAGGCGCCTAAACAAATATGGAGGCTCCCGAGTGCAAATAATCTTATGCAACAATAGAATACTTCGAGTGTCAAGAAGCTGATCGAATGTGATGTGAAAAAGTTCTATTGCGCGCCTAGACACATGATCTCTTCGACTTAAACCATAAATGTACCTCGTTATAGTGTTAAATAACACATTGAGTTTTCGTTTACTTACTGCATCACAATTCCCAAATATTTCACAACCATATAACATAGTTGGGAGAAGGTAGGACTTGGCTAGTATCATTCTAATCCTGAAAGGCGTAAAATATTGCGTAGCCCATAGGGATCGTAGCATACCATAGACTTTACCAACCGTTACTGCAATATGATTATTCCACGATAGAGCACCATCAAATATGACCCCCAAATTTTTAATCACATTTACATAGTTAACTGCCGATGAATGCATAAATATCCCAGGGAGGCCCGCGGTTACGATGTGTTTCTTGTAGATCACCAAACACTTAGATTTATCCGGATTAAGACACAAACCATTCCTTCCTGCCCATACATATATATTATTCAGGTCTTTATTAATTTTGGTGACACAATCGGTAACTTCGTTCGGTGTACAACTGATGTAAATCTGAACATCGTCAGCATACATTTGAATATTACAATATTGTAAGACAGTCGGCAAGTCATTTATGTATATGCAAAAGAGAAGTGGACCCAAAATGGAGCCCTGTGGCACACCTCGAGCCACAGAAAGAAAATTAGATGCCACAACAGTACTGCTACACGGTTGGTAAACCGCCTGTGTTCTATCTGTGAGGTACGATTTTAATAACTTTACCGCAGTGGGTGAGAAGTTATACATTTTCGATAGTTTTGTACATAAAATATCATGGTCAACACAGTCAAACGCTTTAGAATGGTCCAACAGTGTCAAGAAACACATCCTATTAGAGTCAAGTGTCACCCGAATATTTTCCACTACATCAATTAGGGCCGTTATGCAGCTCCGCCTTGGTGTAAAACCAGATTGTCTTTCAGTGATAATCCCATTTCCCGATAAAAATTTCCTCATTTGTTTAGCCATAAGTAATTCAAATACTTTAGACAAATATGGCAAAATAGCAATTGGTCGATAGTCATTGTCTGACTTTGGTGTGGGCAGAATTTTTGCCACCTTCCAACATGTTGGAAATGTTGATGTCATTATCGCTGTATTAAAAATATGGGTAATGACCGGAAGCAGCCCAGGAAGAAGTGCCTTAACAAAAACGGGATGAATCTCATCAGTACCACAAGCATTCGACTTTACACTCAAAAAACACTCCAACACATCCGACTCCTCTACACCACCAAAACCAAACATACACTCAGAAGACACAAGACTACAATAATCTAAATAACTATTCCCATGCACTGGTTCGATCGGGAGGTTAACAAACCTCTGATTCAGCTCGTTAAGATCAGAATCAATATTTGGAAGTGCACCGCTCTTCCCCAAGCCAATACCCCGAATATGTCTCCACGTCTGATTGCTACTTACAGCATTAGAGAATTTACCCTCATAATATTTACATTTAGCAATCCTAACCTCCTTTATGACCTGTCTTCTAAAGTTTCTATATGTTTCGTGAAAAAGAGGTATCTTGTAACGTTTCCATCGTTTATATGCTGCGTCACGTAAGTCTATTAATGTCTTTATTTTATTGTTAAACCAAGGCCGCACTCCATGGCGTATAGAGAGCACTTTTTCCGGAACAAATTCATCGAAAAGTTGCTTTATGTTAGAATGCAGGTACTCCACTTTGTCATTTATTGAGGTCATCAGCAGGATTGAATCCCAATCGACACTGTCGAGCTTAGTACATAAATGTTGGTAGTCAATATTATTGAAGCCACGATAACTTATAATATTTGGCGTAATTTTAAGTTTAAAATCAATTGTCAGAAAAATTAAGTCATGTTTAGAGAAACAAGTGGCTGAGAGCTGTTCATACAGTTTAACCTTCCCTCTATCGTCAACAAAATATAAATCCAACAGTGAACTGTTAGTTTTTGTAAAGTGAGTCGGTGACAATAAATTTACCGAGACCAAACCCAATGCAGACATTTCAGATATCAATCCATTCTCAATCAAGAGATTGCTGTTGAAGTCCCCTGAAACCACAATACTTTGAAAATTCAACGAAATCCCCCGAAGATGGTCTAGAAACAATTGCATATCAATTCTACAATTTGGTCTATAAACACAACCAACAAGTAGACTCTCAACACCATTGCAAACACTTAAGAATACATATTCAATTTCACTATCAATACCCGATTTACTGTGGATGTGGCAAGCAATGTCATCCCGCACAAAAATAGCTACCCCCCCAGCATGGCTCACTCTATCAGATCGAAACAGCCTGTAACCATTAACTCTGAACAAGTTGTTCTGCATTGATGGCACAAACCAAGTTTCCGAGACACAAATCAGATCTACCTCTGACCCCTCAAACAAGTATCTAAATTCATCAATTTTGCCAACCAAGCTCTGTGCATTAATATGACATATCTTTGTTCCCATTTCAATTCGGCTAAGAATACGAATCATATCAAAGTTAGTTTCATTGGAATTCACTGAAGACTTAATTAAAGCATTCATATTTGTAGCAAGCAAGTAAAGGCATGGCAATACCGGCACTATTGTTAATCTCTATGCCCAAGAGTAGCTTCCAAAAGAATTTGAAGTAGCGCAACGAACTGTGGATAACCGTGCAAACTAGTGACTGACTTAAAACTATATATATGAATTTTACATCAGAACACTCAAAATAGTACAAATTAAAGAGTAAATAAACAATACAGCAATTTAAACTTACATCTACAAAAATTTGTTGAGAGAAATCAATTATGCAGCAGTAAAAATTGTGAGAGCTATTGATCCTCTCCACGAAAAAAACTGCTCATCTGCTGAATTGAGTCTATGTGCTTTGCCCCTTCACTCTCTGTGCTCTTTACATAAACCAAGCCCCTCAAAGTAAAAACCGCGAACAGTTGTTTTTGCTTTTTCAAGCGGACTGCCGCACGCATTATATCATAATTTACCTTTGTGAGACATTCGTTCATATAAATTGGGACAGTAGAGTCGAATCCAGCATGCTGTAATTGTAAGGTACCATGTGTCTCACGTTTAAAGTTCGCAATAGACTTTAATACGAAGTTCTTGTCGTAGGGTGTTGCCAGTTTTACCATTATAACAGGATCACCGGTAGAGTTTTTGTTGTCAACGCGTGTCACTCTATAAGCCGCCCTTACTACAGGCGGCGTGATACCAACTGATGTACATATGATATCAAATATTCCAGGTAGATCCTCCTGTGGACTGCATGGGATACCGCATAACCGTAAGTTACAGGCAATAGCGGCATTGTCCTGTTTTGCCACCTGAGATTTTAAGGCCTGAACTTCGGCCCTAAGACCTGGAATAATGCTAGAGTGAGTTTTTGTCTCACACTGCTTCACTCGCTGACACACTGCATCCAGCTCCCCTCTCAATGTCGTGACCTCCAGGCAAACTGTCTCAACAGCAGCAATTCTTTTTTCAAATTGTAGAAGCGAAGCTTTGATGTTCGAGATCACCGCGGCTGTTTCACTAATTTTTTGCATTACTCGTTCTTCTGACATCGTCAATGCAGAACGTAGCTCAGCAACGATGCTCTCCTTCTGCTTATCCATTCCGCATTGTAATTGCTGCATAACAGCACCTATCGACAGGTTCTCTTTACCAGGCACAGTTTGCGGAGTAGCCGGAGACGAAGCGACTTTACATGTGGTTTTTGTTCTTGTATTCATGGTACGGACTTCCTTCTGCTTCTTGAAATGTTTCAGAGTGCAATGTTTATATTTGTGATCACGGATTTCTGTCTATATCCACTTGCTCTATCTGAGTGTATCTTGTTTAATTTTATTTGGCTAGTTTATTTAGCTATTGTTTGTTACTTTTGTATGTGAATAAATCAATGAAAAAATTTAGCGGCACAAAACACGTCCGAACTTATTGAACTATGAAGTATACATTATATATGGAAATAAAATAAAATATATACATATATATATACATATTATATTTTTGTGGGATCATATTCAGTACGAATGAATTTTATGTATAGGTGGGAGTGGGAGCTGAAATGTTACGCCCACTATGATCACCATGAGTCATTCACACTGATTCTAATTTTGTATCATTATGTCAAACTTTCTATATGAATCTAGTATAGATCTTGAGCCTTATATAGGGTCCCAGTGAATATAACTGAATTGTTGGCGTGGCAGTAGAAGTTTCCATAGAGTATAGTGGGACTAGTGGCTTCATATAGCTATATGTTTCTGTCTCTAGGTGCAGGCTATACTTTTCTAAAGTTTCATTGAGACCTCTCTGAAGGTGCGGCAAAAAGTTGGATGCAGACGCAGATACGGGCCATGTAAAGACGAGTACACGTCCCTACCTGTCACGCTTCCTTGTGGTAGTTGCAAACAAGCTTAACTGTACCTATTCCATATTGCCCTTTAGCCACTTTTAAGGATAAAGGGTATCAAAATATGGAACCATCTGTGCTTTTTTCAACGAATATATTTTGATAGATATACCACGATTAGATGTATGAACAGTCTTTCAAACGCCTTCTTGAGACCAACAAATTATTCATTGATTTCTTATTGTGACGAAAATTAGTTTATTGCTAGAAGTTTGCTCTCTGGACTGTACCAAGTGATACAAAAAGGATTGTTTGATAAAATAACTTCAATTTAAGATCAACTCATTTCGGGAATTTTTAGTTACCCAAGTAAAATTCAGTTCGATTCAGCAATTTATAAAATTCAATTCAACAGATTAGCAGGTTTTTCTAATAAAGCAGTCTAATCGCTGCTGTTTCCAATTTATAACTGACTACCTGTTGTTCTAAAAGGTCCCCTTTACAGCCGCAGTCTGCTTTTCAGAATGGTGTCGAATTAACTTGAATGTAACCCATTATTGCAAACGAGATCGCATCAGCTTTTATGTCTCATGTTGTGATAGAAAGAGACCACAATTCTGATGAGTTATGTATCATACTGTGATAGAAAGGGACCACATTTCTGTTGATTTATGTCTCATCTTGTATTTGGAAGAGACCACATATCTGATGATTTCATATAGGAACATAAGCTCACATCGATTATTATGGAAATAGCTTCAAAATAACATTAATAATTTGACAGTAACTTTAATTATTTAAATGTAACGTTTATGATTTGAATGGAACGTTTATTCATGTTCATTTATGAATAACTATTTGGTCTCAATATACGAGTATTATGAAGTTCAGATTGATTTATTGGAATCACAGATTGATTACTGTAAGACTGTAGTAAGATTACTGTAGAAATATGTAAAAATTTGTTACAAGTGCAGACGATTTCTTACTTAGATAAATATGTGTGGGGACTCTATCGACGTCGTAGTTGAGCAATAGGAAGTATATATCTGAGAGTCATTGAGCCTGTTGGAAGGAAATACAGTCACATCAAGTTAGAAAAAATTGGAATTGGATTCCGTTTTGATGGAGCATCTGATATTTTTGTATCAGAAACACAAAAAACTAAAGAATTTAGCTCAGTGATAAGAGTAAATTACTATCTTAATGGACATGTTGATAATCACAACACCCTCGTAGGAATTAATACCTAATCTTAGGAGTTTTAGAGAAGCTTCAATCATCTAGCGCCAGTTGACTTCGTAGAGTATTATTTCTTCCGAAATGAATCCAGTTTTCTGTGTTATCGTCATTGAGAAAGTCACAGCATGGTATTCGAGTATTAAATTCGAAATCGTTCTAGAAAAAAGTGCAAATATTCGAAGATAAGATCGCATCAAGAAGTGGCCCTGTGTAGTAAAGTTGCAAGATCTTCTGACCTGACTTCAAATGAACTAATTCCTCAGGATACATACATATATGCAGCACTAGCTTCAAATGGCTGGACTTTTGTAAGGGAAAGGTACTCAATATCTCAGGCAGTGTCTCAAATGGTCAATAATGGCATAAGTGTGCCTTTTTGCCGACCGCTCAACCTACCTACCTACCTAGTATTGCTTTATGCTGAAAACACGAGGAATTGTTGAAAAGGGCTCCAATATCATTCGCCTTATTTGGGGAATATGAACACAATTGCTGAATAAAATTGTTAAAAATTAAACTGAGAAGATCTGATTGAATTATCATCTACTTATATTAGAAATATAGCACTGATAGAGGATCATTACGCACAATCACAATGGTTCCCCACGCGGCAGATAGGGGACCCCATAGGTTTCTTGTGATATCCCAATGAGCCTTTAA
Organism: Clusia tigrina; assembly: GCA_920105625.2. Taxonomy (NCBI): domain Eukaryota; kingdom Metazoa; phylum Arthropoda; class Insecta; order Diptera; family Clusiidae; genus Clusia; species Clusia tigrina. The sequence goes on from OV050030.1 coordinate 414,000,897, forward strand.
GTATTTAAGTGAGCATTCCTGAAGAAGGTTGCGACTCTGACCTATCCTAACCTAGATTGAGAAGATGTATAAGTTGAAGGCTGGTGCCAGCGTATATCTGAAGTGGTATTCTAATTTAACTGACCCGAAATAATTATTCAATGCAACACAAAAAAGTCTGTTTTGGATTCTAAACTCTTCTACTCCGGGTACTCTTCCAGATGTTTCCCCAGTTTTGGTAGAAGTTTCGTGGACTCTCTGAAATTTCATTTTTACTGGTTTCCACAGGGAAAGTATGCAAACCGACCAATTACGATGTTGGCCAATTTCTCTCGTACGAATATTTCGTGTGCGAAATTGCTTGAGCAAATTTTTAAAATATTGCGTGACATTTTTCCCATCACTTCTCAATATTTATATGCTGAAAATGTTTGCGAAACTAGAAAAAATCAATCATTCAACTCAGTCAAAATCGGTGCTGCACTGGCAGCATACCCAAGTACCTGCCTGCATGCAAGCGCTACGTAGTCACTCACCTTCCACAGTGCGTGTGCTCAGAGACACTGCCATAAATAATGCCATAAGGATTGACAACACATTAACGCGACTGGCACTGGGCTCCACTGAAAGACGAGACATTGACGACGGCTTTGGTGATGTTGATGAAGATGATGATGATGATGGTGTTGTGGCCGCTGATGACGTTGTGTGCATTGAAAGATCACTCAACGTGTTCGGTTTGGTGGGCCAGTGGAGACGTCGACGACGGTGACGTTGACGGCGACGTTGATAGCGTGCTGCATTTTGGCACCTTGGCGTGGACACTTTGTCATAATTTCGTTGATAGTTTATTTCATCGCTGTCAGCATTGACGTCATTATTAAGACCGGCGGCAACAACTTCCGCGACTTTGCCAACACACTTCGCACCGTTCGCGCCATCAGCTGCAGCCGCCGCAGCCTCATCGTAATGCAGCAGGCGTGCTGCCAACTTGTGCTGCATTAAATTTCCAACAATTACAAGAAATACTCTTAGAATTACTCTAGATGAGAATTTATCACTTTTGCTTTTGGCATAGTCGGGCGCGTCGATGCCGCAATATTGGCCACAGTTTCCGCTACAATTGCAACTCGTCGCGTACGCGGTTGCTTCACCATCGCATCTGCGTTTGTATTTGTAGTTGGACTTCAGGAAGGTCAAAGTGTCGAAATTGTGTTTCGTGATGTTGGTCAATTCTATATTTGCATGTAATTCCTCGAATGTATTCATACTGAAGAGCCTTCTTTGGGGATGTTTCCTCGAATTATTTTTGTCCAGTTCCGGCATTTCGGGGGCACAGAGTTGCCTTACATTTTGTGAGAGTTCAGTAAGCTGGAAAAACAAATTAAAGGAAAGGTGAATTTTCATTGGAAATTATTAAGAAATATTACAGTGAAATTAATGTCTAAAATAAGAGCAGATGTCCCCAGGCAAAACTACTTTAACTCGCTTGGCGGAGTTTCAGATACTTACAAAAATTACCTTATATCTCTCCTGTTTCCACGACAAAATTTAAATATTTTAGTTTGGATTTGAAAACTTGCCAAAAAGGTCTATTAAACTCACTAATTGATCGGAAAGAGAACGAGTATATGACATGGGATACAACCTATCCCAGAATTTTCATTATACCAACTCACTGCTGGAGACAATCCTTCAAACACCAATCGCAAATCTATTCTGAAGCTACATTTCATCAACGAAACTTTTTTGTAGTGTTTGTGATTTGTTATCAATGACTCAATGTGCCTAGATAAAAGTAGGTAGATTAAAAAGGGGGAGGCCGGAGAGCCGCCGGAGAATGATGTCATCAAGCACCCAGGCATTGATGCCCATTGTACTCTAAGCCTGCAGATATTAGGTGTAGGGTGGGTAGATAGAGGATTGTGGGAGGAAAGTTACACCTTTTCAAACTTCGGTGACTCTTTTATGAATCTCAGAAGTCTGACCAGGGATAAGGAATGTAAATAGTCAATTCGCCATGCATCTGACCCTAATATACGCATCCTCATTCTGTACTGTTCTGTGCCGTCCTGTTCTTTCTCCACACATCAGACGCAGTTCGGACTCTTGTTGATACCTATGGTCGTCATATGATGACCCCATGGATTGTCCCTCGTGATGATTCCAACCAATGATCGAAGATCTTTCCTTTGTAATGTTAGAAGGAAATTTGCAACTCTCTGGTTTGGGTTCTCTAGGAAGCACGTGATTGTGTTGCAGGCAACTGCTTTACATTATCGGTCCTTGTGTATACTTTTCACGGGGCATTTGATCCAATTAATAACCCCTGATAAACTCATACCGATAAATGACTCTGGTTCTATTGGAGTACCCATTGGAGTACCTGTAGATCCTGCCAAACAGGAGTACCCACAGTTTGCCAGTTCATTAGCTATTTCGTTCCCCGTACACCGCAGTGTCTCGGACCGAAATAAGTTCAAGTAAATTCCACCTTGTAACGGAGTTAAGTCTTGACATACATTCTTGAACAATTTCTTAACTGGCCAACACATTTTCCAGGGTCTTCAGTGCAGCCTGGCTACACTAAAGACTGTAATCTGTTGACTGCTGCATTTATGCTCAATTATTCAGTCCACTACCTTCAGCATAGCAAACAGTTCCGATTGGAATACCATTTACCATACTTCCCTTAGCTGAGAAGCATCTGGCATTTTCATTCGGATGCCAGCCAGCACCAGTAATGTGCCCACTTCCTTACATAATAAAATTTAAACAACAAACTTTAAAAAGCCAGCAATGAATTTAATTTTAATGTTTTTTGTGATTATTATGTAAGATCTGTAGCATATTTTCAGGCGGCATAAAATATTCATTCACTGGAAATCTCAATTAAATACGGTAATCTTGGCTGAACTAGTGAACTCTCATGTTAGGACAGGTTGGAGTGGCAGCCTTCTTCATGAAAGCTTACTTAAGCACAATTAAAGGATGAGTGTGATTTCATAAAATACCGGCGTGACTCACCCATCTACATATAGGGGAACCGTTGTGATTCCCATAATAGCCAGGCTGATGTTAATACTTAGGGATGATAATTCAATCGGACTATTAAAGAAGGGCGAGCTCAGGAATTTATGTGTCTTCTCCTAGCGAACGATGTGCACTGGCACTTGAGTTGAAGAGGGGACTGTGCCGCTTCTTTATAACCACACCCACGACAGACGAGCCACAGCCACGACAGACGATTCACAGCCACGACAGACGATTCACAGCCACAACAGAAGCAACCCTAATCTTTCAGTATGCAGTGAACCCACTTATAACAAAAATATATAAATTTGTTTAATATACAATCACTTTAAATTATATTTACATACATTTTGTTTGAGCGCCTAAAAGCATGCATCTATGAAAAACACTTCACAAGTCATAAACTGTCTTTATCAAGGACCCCTTTGTCTCACTCTATATTATGTACTTAAGTCGCTAAATTATTTTTACTATTTTTATCGTTTTTCTCCTCTATCTCATTTTTTTACCTCATTTTTCCCTCTCACAATTTCACACATTTATATGCAACATATTTTGCGCCTGAAAGTATGCAGCCAATTTAAACTGCTTCAATTAATTGCTTCAAACAAAAACATGATTACACGTATTATAACATTGAAATGCAAAAACAATTTCTGCTACTTATAACGATGCTGTAAGTAGGTATGGTTCATTGCTGAAAGCCTGCTCAACAAGTAGCAACAGTTGCAAATACAACGCGATGAGGTTGTAGCGGACGCAGTGAAGCGGGCAGAGCGGCAAAGGCAATACAAAAACAGCTACTCTAGGGAACAACATAGGCAACCCTTGAATGAAGTGCACTCGCACAAGTGGCAGAATGGAATTGAAAGGGCGCAACTCACTGACAGCCAGCAAACGTGCAACAATTAAGCTGGCTAAAGTGCAGTAGCAGCAGCAAAAACAACAGCAGCAGCAGCAGCCGCACGCTTCATCAAAATATGACATAGAGGAAAAGGAAAAGGCTTAAGTGTGACTGACTATAAATAAAAAAACCTGTTGCCAACTAACATCTCGATATGGTTGCAAACGACACAAACAAACAAACAAAAAACCAAAACAAAAAAAATTCAAAATGAAAATAAAATAAAATGGAATTATATCAAATCAAGCCAACATACTCGTAGAACACATCCATGCATGCATACATTTGCCGAGTTGCAGTGTACACAACGAGGACGTGCTTCAGCGCAAATAACATACGAGTACGGTGCAAGACAGACATATAGAGAGACAGACAGCGAGCGAGCGCTCCAGACAACATGCATGCAACAATTGTTAGAACTGCGTTGGCTGCGGTGTGACTGACGACGACGCTATGGCAATACGCAAACGTGACTCAAGTTGATATGTTGTGCCTCTCTACTAGAGCAGAAAGTCCTAATGCGGATTGTGGACTACGGACTGCGGACTGCCATGCAACTTATACACGCACACACATGCACACAAATGCAAACATACGTAAACGTCCTTGAGTTTGATTTTTTGCTTTTTGTACGGCAATACTGCTTAGCACACACACACACTCACACGACCATTAACGAAAATTCCAGAGTGCACCAGCACCACACAGCAATGGCCAAATTGGCTGCGCAAAGAAAACCATAAACAAAAAAGCAGAAAAAAACCACGCAACTACCTTCACTACGTTTAATGGCGATAATAAATTGAAAGAAATTTCCTTCGCATTCATGAGTGTAAAACATTAAAACCTGGCTGCGGCAATTCCATATGTCTCCAGCACCGATAGTGGCAGCGTCTACGCCGTAACGTCAGCAACGCTTAAAAACACACAAAAACCGGCTACCGGTTAAAATCCTGCCAAATCGGCTGCAATGATGCGTACAGTGAAATGCGACCTGCTTGGGTTGTGGCATGAGCCACAACAGGCAACGCCAACACCACCACCACTGTCGTGGCGTGTGCGTCTGCAAATCCATACCAACAACAAGAAGTCCCACAAAAAAACAACAATAAGAAGTCCAACAAAAACAACAACAACGACAAGCAGAGGACGATGGAGAAGAAGAAGAAGAACCACCACAACAACAACAAACGTGGAAGAACAAAAAATAACAACGTCATCAGTATCGGGCATTTTCGCGCCAACGCAAAATACAAGTACTCCACTCCACTCGCCCGGCCTGACGTGAGTGGGCAAGTTTTGCTGTTACAGTCTAACCGGTATGTTGCTCTTGGCTGCCCAACCAATCAACCAATCAACCAACCAAACAAACCAACCAAACAAACCAACCAACCAAACCAACCAACTAAGCAAGCAACCAGCCATCCAACCAGCCGGCTAGTGGCTCGCCTCTCTGCTCGAACGCAGCACCCCCCTGCCCCCCGCTCGCTGTGCTGTATTTGGCTGTGATAATGATGCAAAAATGCACTTTTACATTTCCTCGTAAACAATTAACGACCTACTGAGGACGATAACGTGGCTTTCGTGGAAAATACCGAAAATTATTGCGTTAACATTCGCATTGCGTTACGTTGCGTGGTGGACTTTGCGACATTTAATGCCTGCCCCGGGCTGGCTGGTCTGGCCCGGCCGGACTCGGCTCGGCTCGGCCTGGTCAGTCTTGTTGCCTGCCGGCTAACAATGGTCCCCTCCAGTCCGGCTCTCTTCGGCTGGCATTTCAGCAATGCTGCCGTACGCGTGCTTCAGTAAAGCTGAGTCGCTATTTTTAGCTCTCAACTGCATGGTTTTTATATGAGCGTGTGTGTGTGTGTGTGTGAGTGTAAATGTGTGGCTGTGTGTGATTTGCTTGTGTTGAATTTTTGTGGAGAAATTCGGCTGCTTATTAGAAAATGATTTTTTTTTGCATTTTTATAGTAAGTAGGTAGGTATACTATGTACTCGTATCTATATATTATATATGAGAAATAAACGGATCGTCAGGAGCAGGGAAGGAACAACGAATTTTAAATGGTGTCAGAAAAATTTTATGGAACAAAGAAACTGAATTGGTGCAAGAAAACTTTAATGGAAGCAGAAAAGTTTCGGAATAACGCCTCTTGAAATTTTGCATACCGAAATAGTTGTAGCAAAAGGTAAAATTTTCAGGACAGCCCCAGGAAATTGCCTTCTATCTGGCCTTAAAGTTTATGGAAGGATGAAAGATGTTCAAATAGTGTTCCAGTGTTTTTCTCAGGACATGACGAAGGACTAAAATGTGGTAGCCGAGATTCTTGTCGGTTTGAAACCGTCTTGATAGTTACTTACAAAATAGAAGACGATTCCTGTCGACTCTGTCAAGAGGAGCAGGAAACGGCAGAACACATTCTATGCACTTGCCCAGCGGTGGCAAGACGCAGACATAATTACCTAGGCAGTGGGTTCATATCTCCAAATCACATAGTTAAAATTAAGCCCACATCAGTTACGAGATTTATAACCAGTCTAGGACTGTTTTAGTTGGGTACGAGGCTGCACAATAGATCTTTTAGGTCCCGGTGTTCTTTTAGCCTGTTAATAACAATAATACTTACAATATGCTAAACACAAGGCTCCAGTTTAGTTTTCAGTATATCTGACAATATCTTGACTATAATTTAAATATATCTTGGAGGACCTCATCAATTAGAGTTGTTCTTGCTGTTTTTGAGCACTTTTTAAATATATTTCTATAAATAGAGTTTAAATTGAATGAAATAATTTTCGAATATTCTAAATTATGTTAACAAAATAGTTTATTTAATATTCATGGCTAAACATGGATGACTGCTACATTCAAATGCTTCCTAAACATGATCGATATCCGCGAAGTCATTAGTGGTAAGTCATTAGTCCTTATAAGGTAATGAGTGGGAAGTCCTTAATGGTAAATGATTAGTCGGTATTAGGTAATGAGTTGTAAGTTCTTAATAGTAAATCATTAGTTGCTAGTAAATAATGATTGGTAAGCCCTTCATAGTAAGTCATTAGAAATGGCAAGTAAAGGGCTAACCAAAATAGACGAGACGAGACGTAACGAGTAAGTTCAAGCATATGTGAATCAATGTTAATAGCCAAAATGGCCATACGTATTTGATCGAAACTGAACGAAACATTTAGACGTTCCGTAAGAACCGAACTGCAAACGTCTGCTACTCGTCACAAGAGCTATTTTGTTGACACAATTGTTATTTTTTAAAGAAATTGAAATTAAAATAACGGAATTTTGCTACAATTTAATCGCCGCTGTGGGGGATGAGCTCGGAATTTATGTAAAAAGCCATCCATCGATGCGGTTGATAGCGTCACATTTTGGGTTAAATGTCAAAATCGACGTAACGAGTGCAGACGTTCGTCAAATAGCTATCGTTACGTCCCGTCTATTTTGGTCCTACCTTAAGGAGTGGTAAGTTCTTCATAGCAAGCCATTAGTAGAGCTAAAGAAACGAGTGATAGGACCTTAACAATGAATCATTATTAATGGTAAGTAAGGAGCGGTAAGCCCTTAATAGCAAGTTATTAATAGAGCTAAAGAAACGAGTGACAGGACCTTAACAATGGATCATTTTTAATGGCAAATTATTGGTACGTGGTAAGTTACCATAAATGAATTTTATATAAAAATTCATTGATCGAACTATTAGTAATAATTCACACAACGTTATGTAAAGCTGCTTCAAGTCTTTTGTTGTTTTCAATGTGGACTATCTTCTTTTTGTGCTAATCTCTAATTAAACTCTTTAATTGACTGTTTAATTATTAACGCCAGGAATATTGTATTATGGGACATAGTCCAGTGATCTAACCAATAAACTAATTTTCATAATTCTAACATCTAAGTTGTGTTATGTTCTATCTAATAATGCTATATAGCACTTATAATGCTATATAGCACTTATCTTATAATGCTATATAGCATATATCATTTAACATTGAGGATTGTGTTACACACAAAGCTTAAGAGCAGTTTAGAGTGAATCTGGGTTTAAGCAGCTTTGTGAGTAAGTATACTGACAAAACAGCTTTTTGTCTCAGAAAAAAAAGCTATTTAGCTTTTCACTCTGACCTCCCCTCCAATGACATGCCTATGTAAAAACAAAGCCAAAGGGAGTATTCCAGGGAGCAATGAAATCTACCCTCGGAGACTGCGTGGAGTACTCCTGGTATGTTCCCCTTCCCTGCTGGGTAAATATAGAGCTACAATTCAAGCGAGAATTCCATATTTTCTGGAATAAAAAGGCAGTTTAATTAAATTTATCTCAGAGGGTTGCAGGTTCAAATCCTGCCGCGGGCTTGGTCTCAAAAATACTTCTGCTGAAAAATGTTTTTTCTTCCATTCAAAATCCCCAGTAGCTTGTACTCATTCGCCTAATCTCTTGCAGGCATAATTAATTATGGTGTAAGATATAATAATAATAATAAAATTTATAAAAATAATGGATGGAGACCTTTCCCAATGGTAGAGAATAGAAGTGGGGTAGGCTAGAGAACCAACGAAGAAGAATCCCACCACTCAAGCGTTGATGACCATCTCTATGGCCTACTTAAAACATTGTTGATAATATGTGTGCAGGCAGGATACTTGTGCCACGCATAAATATCATCATCACATTATCACATCAAATGGAACTCAGTTTTAGTGTATTTCTTATGTTATTCATATTTGTTTAGTGTGCTGAAAATGTTAAAAAATGTATTCGCTTCCCACAGACCAGGTCCCAGACAGATTGGGTCCCACAAACATGTTTGTTTACGCGCTCCGAATATAAACAAATAATTCTCATATTTACTCGGGTCGTATCGTATTTGTGTGATACGAAATCCTGCATAAAATATGCTCAAAATTGTAAACAGAATTGCGAAATTATTCACTAGTTCAATGGGGGGAAATGAGGCAACTTAATTAATAAATATTCGAATATTTTATGTTCTCATATAACTGTCAAATGCACCCCAACACCCCTCTTCCCACACTCTCAGTGTATTCCAGCTGTTTTCCCAGAACAAAGAAAAAAAAAACAAAAACAATTAAAAACAAAAGTATTTTCATTTTAAAAGTAATTAAATAAAATTTGAAATATTTTTCGTTATTTTCGGTTGAGGGAAATTCAACTTTGGTCACGTTGCACCATCTCAGACAGAGCGACAGTGGCGGAGGGGGAGGGAGGGGGAGTCAGAGAGAGAAATGCAAGCGGCACGCTGATTGCCTGCATACCTGTCGTCAATTTGCGCTCGCTTCGCGCACTGCTGACAAAAAATGCACACAATTCTGGGCAAAGGAAAACAAGAGCAGCAAAAAAGATGCATTCATTTGAAGCTATTGTTGTTGTGTTGTTGTTGTTGTTATTGTTGTTGTTGCTGTTGCTCTGCTTCTTTTTTTTGTTGCACTTCTTGTTGCTGTTCCTTTTGTTTTGTTGCCGAGTTGTGGCTGAACAAACGCTGTACCACTACTTCTGGCATCGGTCGCGTTCCTCTTCCACAACTGTGTCTGTTTGCCTTGTTTGTTAACGAATTTTTCGTTAATAACCATGCATAACACAACAACAACAACAACATCAACAGCAACACCAACAACAACAACAAGAACTTATTTTGCAGGAGTCTGGTTCCGAGTACCTTACCAGAATCTCCGTCCATCAGTTTGGTTACGTTGCTATGCGCAGTTTAGTTCCGGAACCGCGTTGGAAGTTCACGATAAGCAACAAGTGCATTTTCTGCATTGCCTACGCTTGCAATTGCCAGCAAGCAGAGAGAATCGCAGACACTGAGAAAGGGCTAACCGTAATAAAGATTGTCGCTACCCAATAGGAATTGTGAAAATGCTGTTAGCATGACAAACAAATATATTTGTGTCTCGAATCAAATTGAGCAATTTTTCTTCTGCAAACTGATCACCTGGCAAAATTATAGTCTCACTAAATCATTATTCGATTATGAGAGGACAACAGTCACTCGGCATCCTGCCATTTTGCCCAAGCTATAATATACAGTCCCCTGAACCATTTTGGAAGTATTTCAAATATAATTGTGTATAATATATTCAATATAATTGTGAATTTTATATCACTCCTTGATCAAAGTTTTGCAGATATTCTCAAAACCAAGCCCAATTTTCTTGTAAAATTCGGAACAGCATATGTTCAAGTCCTGTATTGGACTTCCTCCCATCAATTGAATTGATCGATTCAATGCAAAATTATATCAACAACTTCACTTATGATGTAAATTCAGTAAATATATTTTAGTTGTTTCCAAATCACAACGCAAACTCGCTCAAATAGTAGGAAGGTGCCCATGAAACCGTCAAGAAAATATATTTGTACAACTTTGGGGACAGAGAGCCTCTAGTCTAGAGATTAGGAGTACAAATATCAACATTTAAGGGCAGAGACTTTCAAGTCTATTTTAATATGAAAGAGATTAGGATGAAAAATATACAAACTTTGGGATAGAGAATCTTCAGGTCTATTTTAGGTTAGGTTCGATTTTCGTGGCAGCCAGTCTACAGACCAACACATTCAGACTACTATGGGACCATTGCGATACCACCACGCAACACTACACCTCTACCTCACTTCTGAAACCATTTTGAAGCCTTTAAAGCGCAGGATGTGTTTAACCTTCGCACCAGACACTTCTGTAAGAGAATTGAAAGCGTGTCTACCTAAAATTTAATGATGATGAGCTAAAAATCTGTAAGTACGCAAGATGATGGGAGAGCACTCATAAATATTTTATATGAAAATAGTTCAGAATAAGCTTTATTTGACTGAAGAATAAAGCAGATAAAAAATTTAAATATTATCGAGATAATTGAATAAACGCTCTATTTATAATTAGGTTGGTTAAAAGCATTATTTGGTAAGTAAAACTAAACTATAATGAAGCATGTGAACATAAAATATGTTTAGGGACCCTAAAAGCGTAGGACAAGCGTCCTATCATACATGGGTTACATAACGAAACTGGCTATGCTCAAGCTTATTATAAACAATAGGAATTAAATCATTCTAGAAGTGAAAATACTTTCAGTAGTTCAGTAGTTGAGGAGCTCCTGTGATATTTTAACGTGTTGAAGATAAGATTTCAATTCAATTTACATAAATCCATCCATCAATTCTGATCAATTCAGCTGAAGAGCAATTCAGTTGTATAATTTATGAGAGTCTTTGGTGTAGTTTTATAATAATGATCATAATCATAATGATCATAACAATATTGGTAGTTAGTTTGATGATCATGCTGGTACCAGTTAAGGAGTCCAATGAGATTGTATAATGTGACTTTCCCCAACATTCCTATGACAATGTTATAAACCTTCATTTTCAGCTTTTTTTTTTTTTTTTTTTTTTGTCGGAACAATCTAGTAAGCGCAGCACTCAGACAGAGTATATATCCATTGTACTGCACTTAAGGTTCCCTTTTACTCTGTTTTAAATCTACCCGACCTCCGAAGAAGTAGAAGTAGATCCTGTGGTGCCAAGGAGCCAAGTTGGTTACTCCTCAGCACATCAGTGCCAAAAATCCCGAACCTGATTCGAGCAAAGGCAGGGCAGACGCAAAGAAAATGGTCCGTCGTCTCGTCTTCCTCTCCACAGGCTGGGCACAGCGCACTGTCTGATATGCCAATCCTTTCCATGTGCCTAGCCCATAGAAAGTGCCCTGTCATCACGCCAACCAACAGCCTGCAGTCCCTCCTACCTAAAGATAGAAGGAACCGTGACCATCGGTCAGAGATAGCAGGTAGCATAATTTTCGTCCATCCGCAGCCTCTCTCAGCCCGCCATGCTCGCTTGTGGGTCGAAACAACCCACTTGTTTGCAGTGGCTTTGATGGCAGCGGAAGGGAGTGGCTTTTCAGCTTACTTTTTGTCTTTGTGGAGGGCATATTTAAACACCATAATCGTAAAAGAAACACTGAGAGGTTTCTGTTCTTATCCCCTATAAAATTCTCGAGAACTTTTGGACATATTTGCACGAACTTCTACTCACTTTCATACCGGTGACTATAGGTACGTAGGTAAAATGGCTGGAGACCTCGGGTCGCCTCAATTAGCAAAAGTGTCATTTTGTTGCCATGTCCTCGCGAGCCAAAAAAATGATAATATACTTTTGTAACATTTACAACCAGCCGGAGTTGTTACCAAATTTGGATAGATCTGAAAGTTCTAAGGTAGAGAAATGCCCTAGACTGTCTAGAAAAGGACATCCGAGATATTTGGGTCTCAAGCGAGCGTAGGCTGGGCAATCACAAAGAAAGTGGACGACTGTTTCCTACTCCTGCGGATCTTTACAGCTCCTGCAATGAGCATTGAACGGAATGCCCATTTTTTCAGCTTGTGTGCCGATAGTCCAATGACCCGTGCAGACAGCTGTAAGGTTGCTAATTCTGTGTCTTTGTTTATTGAGAAGATGGTTAGTTCTTTTTGCATTGTAATCAGTTCACACCATTCTCGAAATGGCACATGTCGCAGTGTTTTTCCACCTCTCGCGAAGTGATTGAAGAGGAAGTGGTTATAAATATTTCCCTTAACAACAGTTAGGGGGACGCTCACGTCCATATAGGAAAACACTTGATCGGTTTCCGATTAGCTTCTTCCTGCTAGCTCATCTGCCCTCTCGTTGCCTTCAATGGTCCTGTGTCCCGGAACCTAGACGAGGGATACTATACTGTTTTCACCGCTGACTATAATTTGACCTGGTATTATGAATCATGACTTCAGAATTCAATTATGGTGCAAGAAACTTGCTACCAAATAGAACTGAAAACTTCCATTCAAGAGCGATTTGATACGTCTTTGTATATATCCTTTTCTAGATTGCAATGAATCTTGTATGTGTGACAAAGCATCATTCTTGAATTCTGAGTACAATGGGACATTTGTAGTGGATATTGTATGAGTGACAAAGCTGTATTCTTGAATCAACTGAGTCAAGTAGGACATTTTTAGTGGATATGGGTGACAAACATACAAGATCATTGTCTCTATCTTCTAGCCTTTGAAATCTTAATTTAGTCCTCAGTATAGGAAACAAATCACTATATAAAATCACGGCTCAAATTACGAGATGAAACCGGTTCTCCACTGTTGAATCGCTTCAATTACTGCAACACTAATGCTCCAAGCGGTCGTTCTCGGTGCATTAACTGCGAATTTGATAGAATTCTTTGAAATGCTTAGACGAGCCAAGCAACAACCTTCGCGAAATGTGTGGAGGCGTTTCTGGCGATGCGATTTGGATTTATTTTGACAGAGCGTACAAAATTGTCTGAGGTTATGTCTGCGAAAAAGTACTCGCGAAAGAAAAAATGATAAAAAAAGAGTTTATAATCAAGTCCGTTTTTGTGGCCCTTGTTGTTGTTGCTGTTGTTGTTGTTTTGCGTATATGAGCTTAAAGGTCGATCGCTTAGTTGCAAAAAGAACTGCAAATGTGCAATAACAACGGCAAGGAAAACAAAAACAACATAACAAAAACAATAACAAAAACAAAAACAAAGAAAACAAAAAAAAGTCAACAACAACAGCAACAAAAACAACGATAATAACAACTGTTGCAAACGATCATGTTGCATAAACTGGAAGTCAGCAACCTTTACTCTGCCACCAAGAACAACAACAACCACAACAATAACAACAAAGCAAGCAAAACAGATCCACTAGGAATGAAAAAAATAAATATTGAAACTGTAGTAAGGCACATACCAAGCCGAGCCGAGCCGAGCAGAGCCCAGGCAGGCCAAACCAAACCAAGTCAAGCCAACCCAGGCCAAGCCGAGCCAAGCTGGGCAGAGCAGAGCTGAGCTGAGCCCAGCCACACCAGGCCAAGTCTAGTCTAGTCGGAATCGTGTTTAGAATATTTTTGCACAAAGATTTCGTTGCTCTCGCAGGCAAAATTAAGGCAAAAGGAGTGAGTGCGCTTGTCTGTGTCTGTCTGCTTCTTGTTTACCTCGATGCTGTTGGTACAAAGTTGCGATTGCGCAATTCTGTGGAATATTTTTAGCATGAATGTTTTTTGTTTGTTTTTTTTTTAATTTTATTTATTTTTTTCGGATTTTTTCTCTGTCGTAAAAGGAGTAAAAGTTTTTTCTCGTATTTCTATAACCTACACTAAGAGTTGAAGGTGTGTTCAGTTTGCTGGCGCCTTTGCACATAAACTTGGCTTAGTTTGTCTTAACGGTGTTTGTAATTGCACAGGAGAACAAGTGATTAAAAGTTGTAACTTCATTCAGACATTTTAATACGCCATTATCTTTTGTACTCATTTACATACTGAGCTTGTTTAAGCAAGTCCTGTGGCCTCAGAACCGCATCAGAACTCTTTCAAGAAGAGTTAAAAAGGGATAATGAATTTTTATATATTGCCTGAAGATAATAGCAAATGATTTATTATTATATTCTGCTACTATGAACCTTAACTTACAGACCGAATAATTCTATGTCTGTAAATGAGAGAAATCTTGAAGAAATGCTGCATCTCAGTTATGGACCTAAGGTAAAACAAGTATTTGTAATAGGACCTACTCTAGGTAATATAAAAACATTGCACTGGAACTACTTCAGGTAATATAACAATATTATACTTGAATCACTTCAGGTAATATATCATTGACCAGTGCCACATTTTGAAGTATGAAGGGATGGAATTCCGATAAATATACAAGACTTATTGGAGAAAGTACTCAGTGAAGAAACACAACTTATATATTATAACAATGGAATATGGTAAGATTAAAGTAAAACTTCCCATCAATCCAATACGACCCGTCAAGGCATCGTGGTTTGAGTGAGAAAATCACTTTCCATTGATGCACCTCCCAGCTGTTCTTATTATTTTCAAAATTGCCTGGTAAAAAAGCTGTTATGAATTATCTGAAGCTTATAAGCGATAATTATCGAAGTTGTCTATATAGTGGCTCTCAGAGAAACATGTTCAGAACTTCATCAGTTCGACGAACTTCACCAAACATATTCGAATTTTGTAGCTAAGACTCCCTAATATCGTCAGTAGTGAATAGAGAGTATATTATATACATGATTGTAGAAATAATTCAAATCACATCGTAAACTTTAATATGAATACTCGATGTATAGTGCCATAAAGGCTCTGAAAATCCCGTAATTTGCTCGAAGATGCCACAATTTGGCGAAACGGTGATGTCAACTGACCTCCAAGGAGCTGTGATTTAATACTATTCGAATATATTCTTCTTATAGTTTATGTTAAATCACTCTGACTAACTTATAACAATTGGAAAGCTGAATGAGAATATCATACGGGTAATTGTAGAAGATTATCCTCTATTGTAAGTATACACGACTTACTTACTTAGTCGTGGTAAATTGGATTTCCATTGGATTTTTTGATATATTAAACGATCCCGTGGAGGTCAATTGGCCTGCGCAAGTAATATGAACATTCCATTAGTAAATAAAGAATCGCTGAGAATCTCATATACAACTCCATTCGTTCCATTTTAAAAGTCCATAAAGTTGAATGGAATACTCTGTAGAAATGAATGTCCTGTGTAAGCATATTCTGAAGGCCCTTTGGATGATATTGTATTCCATTCATAATGCCAGGGAATGTATATAAATCGTATATAAATAGTTCAAGAACAACTCATGCGCACCCGACTTTATATAATTTTCAAGATCTGTTGTGATTAATAGGAAGGAAGCTCTATAAATCCTTTTATATCATGCATTTGTATAGGTACTAGAAATAGGATATATACTATATATGAGATTATAGTGTATGTGAGATTATTCGTTATTTTACAAAAACAAAATTGGTAATCACGATTTGATAATCACGGAAATTTCATAATCATGTTCTCAAAGTCCAATATTTTACTTCAAAATATGGATGTCTAAATGGAAGTTATCAGTTAAAAGAATATTTTATAAAACCAGTTGAAATTGAAGAAATTGATATTGTTAGTCAAAAAAATTTGTTATAAAACCACTTCATTGGTTTATCTGAAAACACAAAGATTGAACAAATTTGTGCTATTAGTTATAGAACCCGTTCTGAAAATTCAAAGATTGAACAAATTGCGGTGAAGCATATCACTGCCTTGTTTAGATATCTCACCACAGAAATCTCGATCATAGCCACCGAAAGTCTCATTATATGACCAGAAATCGGAATGCAGTTATGGAGGATATCGTAGAGAACATTACCATATTTTCTGAAGAAACTATTTATTATAAATTTGTAGACTCCTGATAGTGACAAAATTATTTCAGCCTTATAGAAAAGGATCCGAGCAATGTAATTATTATCATTATTATCCATTTGACTTTGACTCACAGAGAAACATATTCAGAAAGTAGCGTTTGGAGACCACGTCCCGGGCAGGATTCGATGCCTCTACTACTGTGAGTCTAGCAAATTTACCACAGACCATGGTGGCTTATACTCGTATATATTCTTCTGCAGTACCACTTTCTAAGTGGATTATATATTGAGTAAAAAGGAAATAAATATGTTTAGGAGATAAAATGTCATTTATTCATTTTCAAACATCACTAAAATCTGAACTAAAAAAGAAAAATAATCTACTCAAAAAGTCTTCAGCTACTGACAAGTCAAATCGCACAAAATAGAGTAGTATTCTTATTATTTTTAGCTCTTGGCAGCATTTTAGATGGAGTCTTGATAAATTACGTTCTACTGATTAAGGAGGCAATACTTTGAAAGATATTTGATCATAGTTCTGAGGTTACTTCGCTTTAATTTCAGCCACAATTTCGAAGTATTGAAAGAGAGTTTAGAAAGCATTTCAAAACATGATTTTCAACCGATATTTAAACATTTGGATATATTATTTTTTTATAGGAACTATTTGAAATGTGATCTGCACAGAGGGGACCAGAGCCATTGAATGTGAGACACTTGGCTGACTGCGCAACTCATTCATTGTCACATCTAATGGAGTGTGACTAAACTAGTGGCAGGCTTACTTCACTTCTAGTCTTACACCTTACATTATCTGCAGTAATTCTGTAAATTATTGTATTTTTCTTACTAACTTTTAGACACAGATTTTATTATAACGCACAGAGATCAATTTGTAAAATTATTCTCTTCTGACGTTCAGCCTCCCCCTTAAGATTAGAGTAAGATTGACCTAGCTGACTTCATAATTGGTCGAAGCAGCTGCCAGAAAAATACCAGATCCAGTTAACTAAATACTTTCAGACCTATATGTGTACCATCTGTACCTATTGAGGGAAGATCTGGAGATCTAACCATGCTAGTTCTCACAGTACATTTATTCTTGTTCTGATAGAATGTAAATGGATCTATAATTTCCCAATTCTGGTTAGTTTATTCGGATATCCAGGGAATTTTTTCTGGGTAGGTTCTACCTTCCCTAGAATCTCCTATCTATATATGGAATACTTCTATAATAATATAATAGAGTAGGACATTAAAAGGTGTTGGATTATAGGTGGGGGTCCTGACTCCCAATCTTCCAAATTATTACGCGGCTCATACTAAAAGAATTATGCTGATATGTACTCGTATGTATGTAACTTACTTATATTATAGCTTAGGACATTAGAAGGCTTATAGAACCAGTGATTCAAGAACCAGAAAATCTTGAAACTTCCCCTAAATTGTT
Organism: Clusia tigrina; assembly: GCA_920105625.2. NCBI lineage: Eukaryota > Metazoa > Arthropoda > Insecta > Diptera > Clusiidae > Clusia > Clusia tigrina. The sequence continues at coordinate 414,018,520 of OV050030.1, forward strand.
TGTCTGATTTGTTGTAATTTATTATACAAGCGTCATGTTGGTCGGTTTGGAGAATTGAACAGCACTTAACACTGTCCAATGTGGGTCCACAAATTCTTACTTGGATTTATGTTGTTTCCTTTCGCAGGTGTTTTCCATGTTTACTCTGATGGATACTCCTAATTTATAGATTCAGGGGGTCCCTGTAATTATTCCGAACATTTTATATTTTCAGTGACTTCAATGGAAATTTGGATCCAACCTTGTACTATAACCAGTATGATCCTTCACCTTTTTAAAGGTTCCTATCAAAAAGTAATCTCAAAATGCTATTCAATAAACAAACAAACTCCCAGATTCATAACGAAATAGCATTTTCGTCTTTTTGATTTAAATTTGGGACTTTTTCATAGGAACAGTAGAAGGAACACATTTGGTTGTAGTACCTGGTTACAGATTAGTTTAAGACTAAAATGGCAGTTTCAAGGTAGGCGCAAAATGGAAAGAATGAAAAATCCTTTGTCGCTGTTTTACAACTGAGAAATCTTTATTTCTGAATGAACTGGAGGAGTTTATAAATGTTGAGTTGACTTCACATAGGTCAAATCCTGCTGAGAAGAAATTTATGGTTGGGTTTTCACAGGTACTCTGAGGTGGTGGGTTGGGTGCAGAGGTAGCCCAAGTTACATTATATCTTCCCTTCTAATATGTCCTCACCTCCTCACCGGGATATTAACAACGCGTATCATTTTTATCGTACTCTTTCCTTGTAATATAGCTACCAGTGATATCCCCTATCATTGTTCTTAATTCCGTTCATTCAAATTGTCGAACATCCTGATCAATCTCACAGGACTTAATGAATAAAATCAGGGTATGCTGATTTAATTTCTATATTTCAATGCATTATTTTCAATATTTTCAACGTTTCCAAAGGGATTCCCTGAAAATCTGTTCCCACATTATTCCTCATAACTACGTTGGTGGATGAATGATATGATAAATTATATTTATTCCCCGGAAGAGTGTGATAACACGCAACAACCAACTGAGTACGATTAATAAACTATTCATTATATCTTTATTCTGCTGGTCGAACGCTCCACGTGTAGGGACCAGATGACAGCCCACGGTGATTACGATGATTATGATGAATTGTTCTTCTTGTTTTCGCTGTCAGACTCGTGAACGAAATCGTTAAGAAAATCTATTTCGGTTTTGTTTTTGTTCATTGCGCAATGTTTCCGGAAATTGTTGCTTGAAAGACGTTTCCTATCGTTCGCCCGGAATGCGACCAATCGACCAATTTTCCCCATAACTAATCGTGGGACACAAGCGGCCGCGCGCGTGTGTGTTTGGGGGGGAAAATGATTAATGACGTTCGTTTGTTCGTTCCATTTGCGAATATATTTAAACAAAAACAATTTGTCAAAATTGCGGATTATGCAAAGAGAACAACGGAGCGTTTGCTTTTTAAACCAGGGAGGAGAGAGCGAGATACCGTCCCATGCCAGGCCCCGGCCAAACCATGGCATGCCGTCAGTATAAACAAAAACAAAATCAAAAACAACAACAACAAAAAAGAAAAGAAAAATTAACAATAACACGCCTAAGATTTCTTAATGAATCTGGAATTTCAAAGTCTGGGCATCGCGTGATAATCTTTTTGTACTTGTTGTGGTTCTTCCTCTTGTTGTTGTTGTTGTTCTTGGTCTGCTCTGCGTTTGTTTATTTTGCCTACGTTCGAATGCGAGCGTCATGCCGCTGACGTTGTACTGCGTTACGTTACGTACTCGGATACGTAATGGCGTTGATGTGTTCGCCTGGCATGGACAGGCATGGATGATGGGTATGGATGGACTGGCGTGGACTGGCGTCGAATGGGATCCGCCGAGTTGATGTGACTTGATTTAAGGTGCGAATGTGTTTGACTGAGTTAGTGTGATTGTGTATGAGAGTGTATGAGTTAGTGTGCGTGCGTGTGCGTGTGTAAACGTGTGATTTGTATTGATGCTCCATTAGCATCGTCATTGAGCGGTTGGTTTTTTTTGTGTGTCTAATCTGCGCAAATGTAAACAGGAAACGCGTCTAAATAGATTTGCAGTTACTCGTAGTTTAAGTTTAGTTTTAACAAAATAAACTTGACTGCAAATTGCATTTTGGACAACTTGTCAAATTCTTCTCGCGTCTTTTGTGTCAATACACAACTGGGAATGGCGGGACGCGTCCATTTGGAGGTTCTTTCAATCAGGCGGCTGAGTGATTCATGAATAAAATTTCGTAGAATTTCACAAGGAAAAAATATGCTGCATTAAAATTAAAATCCGTTTTGGTCGGATAAAATGTTCGAGGGAATTTCTGTTAATTTCCCATATGGGAAAGGAAGCATTGTATGGGATAAGGCAAAATTCCCGGACCTAACTAGAGCTGATCATAATTTTTCCACGAACTTAAACAACTTAATATGGAGGTATTTGGCTTAATTGAACTTAGAAAATAGTTTCATGGTCTGCTGGTGTTTCTATTTGGGTTTTAGGCTGTTGAACGTAGTTTTGGGATTGCTAGGGAGGCGTGGTTGGTAGGATTTTCATGGAAATTATATTATTTTTATTATCATAACCCAAACCATAATCTGCAAGGTTTTGGAGATATGAGTACTAGCAATTAAACCTTTGGATTCGAAGTGAAAAATATTTAGAAAGTAGCATTTCGAGACCATGCTGTGGGCAGGATTCGAAGCCGCAACTCTACGACTATACTTACCACTAAACCAAGGAGGTTGGGTGGAATACAAATATATTCTTACAGAGCACCAATTTCTATAAGGATTTATGTTTATATTGATTCAAATGAGTTTAAAAGACTGTGATGTTTGCAATACTTTAATCTTTTTTAATCTCATGAGATTATGCTACGAGATCATGTCTCGAAGGAGATTATTACTCTGCAGATATTAAGAGATTAAACCGAGATTAATCCAATGGAGTTTTATAATGACTCGAAGGAGATTATTACTCTGTATATACTAAGAGATTAAACTGAGATTAATCCAATGGAGTTTACAATGTCACGAAGAAGATTACAACATTGTATATACTAAGAGACTAAACTGAGGTAATCTCGATTTGTGCTAGACTACAAATATAAACTTTCATGATGATACGCAAGCGAATACTGCTGTGCTTGTTTTAAGAGATTAAATTGAGATTAATGCTGAATATGAGATTAATCTCGATTTGTGTCAAATTAACTGTACAAAGTTTTATCATGCTACGAATGTGAGTAATACTTAGAGTATGTTTAAGAATAGTTTAAGAGATTAAATTGAGATTATAGAATTTGAATCCCAAGAGATTCACCGTTGAAAATTTGTCATGAAGAAGATTAATACTAAATCAGTATTGGAATATTGAAGGAAGATGGTGTCGGTGACGAACGAAAAGACCTCTTCACACTGTGAGGTTGCAAACCTATTTATATAATAACTTCTTAAATGATAACCAAAAGTTGGTTATTAATGTTGGAAGCAACCCAGCTGAGTTGTTAGCTCTGTCTTACCAGCTCATTGAACTGGGTACTTTAAAACATTTCACCTTTATAAATTCAAGCTATACAGATTATCAGTAATATATAGTGTAAGTTATTCAGTTATATTTAGTTCCAATAATTCAGTAATATATTGTTCAAATTTTCAGTTATTGTTCAAAAAATGTAAATAACCCATATCGCCCACATTCTGAGTAGCAATATTGTTCTACTTTCCCTGTGTTTATGCATGGAATATGGAAAAATTCCTCTTCAGCTAAACCACCCTCTGTGGTCTAGTGGTAAGCATGCCAGACTCTCACCTGAGTTTACAATAACAATTAAACCCCAAAAATTGAATTTAGGGCTACCAATATTTCAGGATCGTTTCTGTGAAATCCTGGCTCAACGTTTCAAAGCTCCGTTTTCGTTTCTGTGAAATCCAGGTTCAACGTTTCAAAGCTCTGTTTAATTCTTTCTGCTTTCCTCCAAATTTTGTACTAAACTTACTTACGAACTTAGGTAAACTCCGAAGATCTTATTATAGCATCATTGACCTTCTCTAGTTGGATTGCCTAATTCGTTCAATCCTTTGTATAGGAAGGATTGAGAACAACTGCCCTTTTCAGCTAAACCACTGTCTAATCCTTCAATTATGCACCTGATCAGATTTCAGACCCACAATTATTCCTTCAATAGTTACCCGATGTTTTCATTAAGGTAATGCGGAGTCCCAGAAAGAACTCACAGGTGCTTCAGTTAAATCATTCCATTGTTGGAAATTCCTCACGGAATCTTACAAAATAGTTTGTTTGTCTGTTGTCAGTTCTTCTTTCGAGGATTGTACATGTTGATACCACTTTTTCTATAAAAATGAGATTCAAAACTAAGATAAACTACCTAGATTTTGGTTTAGAACGAAGCAACAAATGCCCACTTCCTATATCTCCATACATCCTTTCAAAGAACAATTCACAAGAATAGGATTGCTTCTACGTTCCATTGGAAATTCTACAAGGAAAAATAACAGGGATAAACATTCTGGACACGGCTGAAAATGTTATCATACTATATCTATCTATAAAATATTCGCAGGTTCAAATCCTGTCCGGGCTTAGTCTCAAAAAAGCTTCTTTCTAAAAAGTATTTTTCTCTTCGAATCGAAAACCTCAGTAGTTAGTACTCAGTCCTCAACCCTTTGCAATCGTAGTTAACTTTAATAATTTGAAAGTAACGTTTATAATTTGAATGTAACGTTTATTCATGTTGATTCATGAATGACTATTCCGTCACAATTTATTATGAAGTTCAGATTCATTTATTGGAATCACAGACTGATTACTGTGAGGCAAGTGGAAATATACAAATATTTAATACAAGTTTCGACGATTTCTTTCTTAGAGAAATATGTGGGGGGACTCCATCCTCGTCGTAGGTAAGCAATAGGAAGAATATATCTGAGTGCAACTATTAAGCAGTTTTCGGACTTATAGTCAGTTGGAAGCAAATACAGTCACATCTCATGTTACACAAAATTGGAAAGAATCCTCTATGATGGAGAATCTGATATTATTGCATCAAAACCACAAAAAACTAAAGAATTTAGTTCAGTGATAAGAGTAAATTTCTGTTTTAATAGATATGTTGATAATCACAATTCCCTCATAGGAAGTAATAATTAATCTTAGGAGATTTAGATTCACAGAGTATAATTTCTTCCGAAATGAATCCAGTTTTCTGTGTTATCGATATTGGGAAAGTCACAGCATGGTATAGAGTATTTAATTCGAAATATAAATGAAATCGTTCTAGAACAAAAGTGCAAAACTTCGAAGATAAGATCGCATCAAGAAGTTTTCCCCAACCCCTTGCAGTCATAATTAATTTGCATAAAAATAAGTGAATAAAAAATTAACAAATTAACAGAAAATAGAATTCTACTAAAATTAAAATTCTTAAAGTTGATTATTCGTGGACCGACAAGCGAAGGATCAAGAAGAGTAGGCGAAGTAGTAGGAGTGCAAGATATAATAACAATAATAACCTCTTCAGCTATTATCTAGAATTAGGGTTGAATGCGAATAACACTAAAAATAATAAGTAATGTACTATGACACCACTGAAATGTAATAAAATACAAAGAGAGACTTAACGGAACAAAAGAAGGATAATAATGATACACAGTAGTTTAGAGTGTGGTAGAATGAGACAGTAAATGCACAGAATTTGATCAGTCACTTTCCCAGCTTCAGTTAGTGTAGTTCTCTGGATGGAAAGGGTACAATGGCTGAAGGTCCAGGTTCGACTCCTGGGAGGATTCATACTTAGTGTGCTGTTGATTTCTGAGACATAATAACTATTTGGGGAAAGTTTGCCTTTCATTGAAAGATCTCTGATGAGGACGTGTTCGAAATATCTATAAGATCTACCAAAATGTTTCAATAATTCTCCTTCTGAAAATTATTACGGTGGCTTACACAATTGCAATACTGGTTGCAACTTGTCTTGTCAATAAATTCGCTGAGAAATAATTTTAATTTTCAAAATAATGTCTTTTAAAGTGTGAGTTTAATTACCTGCTTTCAATAACGTTGGCTTCAATACAATTGGCGTTTTTTATATTTAAGTTTTTATTTATTTTCTTTTTAAATATGTATTTTTTTAAATATATATTTTTTATTTAATTTGTATTTATTTTTTCTTTATCTTTTTAAAATTTTTTTTTTTATATAAAATAAAATATATTTTTTTATTTATTTTTTCTTCATCTTTTTTAAATATGTTTTTTAAATAAAATATTGCTTTGTTATTTATGTTTTTCTTTATCTTTTTTAAATATTTTATTATATAAATTTAAATATTGCTTTCTTTATTTATTTTTTCTTTATCTCTTCTAAACTTTTATTTAAATTATTTTTTAAAATATATATTTTTTATTTAATTTTGTTTGAAATTTATTTTTGTGTACTTATTTTTTTTTTTTTTTTTATAATTATTATTTTATTTATTTATTATTTTTTATATTTATAATATTTTTAAATATATTATTTTCTTAACCTTTTTAATTTTTTAAATTTTTTATATTTATTTTTTATATTTATTAATTTTTTATATTAATTATTTTTTTATATTTATTAATAACTTTTTTAAATTTATTATTTTTTATATTATTATTTTTTAGATTTATTTTTCATCTGTTTTTCTTTATCTTCGTTAAATATTTTTAAAATTATTTTTTAAATTATTTTTTATTTAATTTTGTTTTAAATTTATTTTTTTATATTTATTATTTTTTATAAATAATATATTTTTATATTTATTATTTCTTAAATATTTATTATTTTTTAGGTTTTTTCATTTATTTTTTTCCTTATTTTTTGGATTAATGATTTTTTAAAATTTTTACTATATTTTTAAATTTATTTCTTTTATATTTATTATTTTTTAATATTTTTTTATTTTTTAATATTAATTATTTTCTTATAGTTATTATTTTTATATTTATTATGTTTTTAAATATATTATTTTTTTATTAATTATTATTTTAAATTTATTATTTGTTTTTTTTAATATTTATTATTTTTTATATTTATAATTTTGAAAAATTTTACTATTTATTTATATATTTTTTTCATAATTTTTTTTTTATTTAAATTTAAATGTTAGAAAAATGTTTTTGTGTATAAACAATTTTTTTAAAAAAAATATTTTTCAGTATCTCTGTACCCTTCGATGGCTTGCGGCAAATCACTTGAATACTTTTAGGCAGTTAGCAGCACTTTTTATTGTCGTTGCCCGAGGATCTTTACGCACACTGCCGCGTAAGTCGCTGCGTGTGATTTGCTCCGATTGCGCCTGCGCCTGAGTTTGCGCGTGTCGCGCTCACAATTTGTATGCGCGACTTTAAGCGTCTGCCGCGATGTTTGTGTGTCTTGAGGTAAATGTGCCTGCAATCACGTTTAAACTGCAAAAGCGCAAAGAAACAAACGTTATTTTTATTTTTAGTTTCAATTCAGTTTCCTCCCAAACAAACAATCACACACACACACACAAATATAAACAACAAAAAAAGAAAAAATACAAAAAATTAACACAAAATTCGAACTTGAGCTGCAGTGAAAAACAACAAACAAACAATGAAAAAATTACATTTTGTGTTTCTTTTTTGTTGTGGCAAATGAAAATAAACAACGCAAGAAATGTTTAAGTCTAAATGACTAAATGCGACTGACGACGCATGCGTAGTCTGGACGTTTGCATATTTTTTTGTTTGTATTTTATTTTATATTTTTTGTTATTTATTTACTTTTCTTTTTCGACTGCAATTTGATGTTTTTTTTACGATTTGCTCTTGTTTTTTTTTGGATTTTGTATTTTGTAAATTTTATTGCAGTGCATTGGCAATTTTTGTGGAGTTTCTTTGCTGCCATCTTCTGTACGCTGAACTTTCAATTTACACTTTTAGCTTTTTGTACTTTTGCATAAAAAAAATTGAATAAAAAATAAACAAAAAAAAAAACCAAAAAAAGTAAACAGAATTCCACTAAAATTAACATTCTTAAAGTTTGGACCGAGAAGCGAAGGAACCAGAGGAGTAGGAGTACCGGCAGGAGTGTATAAGAGACAAACCCCCTCAAAGAGGTAAATCATGTTAGGAGTGGGAGTGGCTTTTACAAACCCAGAGAAGAGAATATACAAGATGGAAAAATTTTGCAAAGATCCTTAGAACCATGAAAGGTTGGGTCGGCATTCTGTGATCATGGATTTTATAAGTGGTGATATTAGTCACAATTGATTCCTATGGTTCCGCGGGGCAGCAAATGGCCACAAAGTGGAAGTGTTGGTAATAATAATAAATAATTCCTGTAGGTCGGCAGGGGATAAAAGGACCACAAATTGGAAGTGGTGGTAATAGCTTCAGTTACTTAAAATCTCAAAGGATTCATGGGGCACTTCCAATACAACACTGACACCTCCTCTCTAAGAAAGGTGTGAAGGACTAATTCTGTTCGAGTTCTGTGTTTTTTCAGTATATTCAAATGTTAGAAATTAGTTTCATAGTTATAAATATAAAATATATAATAAAATAAAATAAAAAAATAAATATAAAAATTAATAATAATAAATTTAAAAATATATCCAAATTAATGAGAAATTTTTTGTTGAAAATCTCTTATTAAAGCAGTGAAGAAATTTTCTGTGAGAAGGTATGTCGAAAATTTCTTAGTAAAATAACGGCAAAGGCCACAAGGAAGGCAGGAATTTTTGGGGGCGGGGCAGAATTTCTATATAAAGAATCGAGACAAGTAGCAAAAGTGACACGCAAACGTTGAAATTTAAAAGTGTCCCTAAAGATGTTTGGAATATGTAAGTGGAAAAGTATGGAATACAATTTCGCAGCCACATCCCACAGAGACTCTTCGATCTAAGACACTGAGAAATAATGTAGAATTTATTATTATTATTATTATTATATCTTACACCCTATTATTAAATATTTCCACCTGTCTTACAGTAATCAGTCTGTGATTCCAATAAATCTACCTAAACTTCATAATAAATTGTGACGGAATAGTCATTCATGAATCAACATGAATAAACGTTACATTCAAATTATTAAAGTTAACTACGATTGCAAGGGGTTGAGGACTGAGTACTAACTACTGAGGTTTTCGATTCGAAGAGAAAAATACTTTTTAGAAAGAAGCTTTTTTGAGACTAAGCCCGGGGCAGGATTTAAATCTGCGAATATAGTTTATAGATAGATATAGTATGATGACATTTTCGGCCGTGTCCAGAATGTTTATCCCTGTTATTTTTCCTTGTAGAATTTCCTATGGAAGGTACAAGCAATCCTATTCTTGTGAATTGTTCTTTGAAATGATATATGGAGATATAGGAAGTGATACTTCATTCTAAACCAAAATCTTGGCAGTTTATCTTAGTTTTGAATCTCATTTATATAGAAAAAGAGGGAACAATATGTGCAATCCTCCAAAGAAGAATTGGCAATAGGCCAACGCACAATTTTGTAAGATTGGTTGAGGAATTTCCATCAATGGAAGTAACCCATGATTTAACTGAAGCAACTGTGAGTTCTTTCTGGGACTTCGCATTACCTTAATAAATGAAGAAATAATTGTGGGTTTGAAATCTGATCAGGTGCATAATTGAAGGATTAGACAGTGGTTTAGCTGAAAAAGCAGTTGTTCTCAATCCTTCCTATACAAAGGATTGAACGAATTAGGCAATCCAACTAGAGAAGGTCAATGATGATAAGGAGTTTACCTAATTTCGTAAGTAAGTTTAGTACAAAATTTGGAGCAAAGCAGAAATAATTAAACAGAGCTTTGAAGCGTTGAACCAGGATTTCACAGAAACGATCCTGAATTATTCGTAGACCCAATAATGAATTTTTGGATTTTAATCGTTATTGTAAAATTTTTCACATGGTTTTCAATGAAGAGAAAATAAAATACTATTCCAAGAGGAATTCCACAGAAATTTCATCGAAAAATCGAAGCTGTGAATATTGAAGTATAGTTTAACGGGAGTTTATGATATTTTACTAAATTATAAAATTTAACTAAACCGGAGGCACACAGTCCAAACTCATAGAAAGTCAAGGTAATATTCAAGGGGTGAACAAAATCCCACTTACTACATGTTAATTGGGTGTAATAAGTAGAAATGTCCAGGACATGGGAACATATAAGAATTATACAAAATCTATTGAAATCCAGTCTACGGATATCTACAAAAAACTATATAAAATTTCCCCTGGTTACTATTTAGTATTGCTTTTATTATTATTATTATATCTTACACCATAATTAATTACGACTGCAAGGGGTTGGGGAATGAGTACTAGCTACTGAGGCTTTCGACTGGAAGAGAAAACGATTTTTTAGAAGGACGCATTTTTGAAATCAAGCCCGTGGCAGGATTTGAACTTGCGACCCTCTCTCTACTGGTTGTAAAAGGACCCCTAATGAAGAAACGCAAATTGGGAACTCTCTATTACATAGTACCAATAACGCAGCCGTATACTGTGTCTCTGGGTCGAGAAATACACAGTCGATTGTTGAAATCAATCTGACCATATTGAAATGTTTTAAACTGAAGAACATAATATAAATCTGGCATTAATAATCATGAAAACTTATGGGAACATTTCCACTGGAAACAGATAAAGAGAGCATGGAACTCAGATGAAATTCGGAGTCATCTAAAGTAATAATAAATAGAAAAGTAAGCAAATCCAATCGAAAAAGGGAACGAATGGTGAACTATTTTGAAATCTTTAATAAATGGAGTTTTTAGATCTAGCTGAGAATAATTTGGCATTAAGGAACTTTTCAAAAAAAAAGGACAGTCTTTAAAACGATTCAGTAATTAAGTTTATTTTATGTTGCCTGAATTACACACGATTCTGGTTCTGTTTATTTGTAATTCAGTTCGCAAACTTTCAGTCCCTTTGCCACCTTAATTGAAAAGAAAACCAAACATCAAAAAGAAACTAAAAGAGCAGTGAGTTCGTGTACTGAAACTTCATATTTTCTTATTTATTATAAGTAAATATAAAATATTGTAGCTGAAATACAGCGCCGTAGCTGGCAGGGCTTTCAGCTCTAGACTGAACTGCAACTAAACTAGCTCTGATGGGAATAAACTTAATATTAAAGTGTGCCACAGAGACATGAAGTTTTGCTGAGGATTTCAGTAATCCTGAGAGGCAAATCAGGTTTGTTATATATAATGTTCAGATATATAAAATTAGCTTATGCGAACATAAACATTAAAATCATTGTTAATGAAATATTTACAGGAAATATTGGGTTCCTTAAAAAATTAAATATTTAATGTAGGAAAACTAATCGTAAGAGAATCTGTAAAAAACAGGGCCTTTATTAAGTTTATCGGCACTGTATTTAGAACTGAAATAATAAAGAGAGGAAATCTATAAGGGAAAAAGAAGGCACAACTTTTTGAGTTTTAATAGGGAGTTCCTAAAACAGTGACTTAAGGGGAAAATAAGAGATGCAGACCTATGATAGTTTTTATGATCGAATATTGTTCCAAATTGATTGATAGAGTAATTTACACTTAAGAGCACTATCCTCAAATCTGCAGTTCAAAGGAAAAAAGGAGGAGAAATAAAAATGAAAAAGGAAGTTTATGGTATATATTTGAAATATTTAAAAATAATATTCTGTCATCCTGCCCCGGACTTGTTCTCAAAAATACTTATTTAAAAAACAAAAAAATTTATCTCTTCGAGTGAAAAGCCTCAGTAGCTAGTACTCATTTCCCAATCTCTTCCAGTCATAATTAATTATGGTGGTGGCGTGGGATGATAATAATAAACATATTCTCAGGGAAGCAATTAATCATTCTGTGTTTTCTGATAAGGAAATTTTCTTTGGAACACCAGATCAATCACGGAGAATTTTGTTACATTTTTTTTATCAGGAACCCACTAATTCCATCTACTCAGCTCTCTGGTTATTATATCAAAGCATTTTTTTCACTGAAGATTTGAACAAGATTCCAATAGTTCGATTGGTATAATGATTCGATTGATATAAGCATTCGTTTTTATATAAATATGAGTGGAAAATTTTAGGTGATATATAGACAATAAGGCCAATTATATTATATTTGGTGATTCTACCAATTAATTTTCATTCCGGGAGATTACAGCAATATTATAATAATCAGCTTTCCAAAATTGTATCGTATATAAATACGAGAGAAGATATTCAGAGCTATATAGCTTAGGTTATTATCACCATTATTTTCATTCCTGGAGATTTGAACAAGATTCTAATAATTCGACTGATATAATAATTGTATATTAAAGAAATGTGAAGGAAACACTTCCTTTGTAATATACACGATAGGACCTTTTGCTCCTGGAGATTTGAGTAATCCTGTAATAATCACTTTGATATAATAATTGAATTCGAATATACATACGAGAAACAATTTTAGTGGAATATACACGAAAGGACTGAATTTATATATCATTAGTGATTATATCAACTGATTTTTCTTTCTGGAGATTGGAATAGGATTCTATAATCCGCTTGATATAATAATTGTATTTTATAGAAATATGAGGAGAAAATTTAGGTGGAATATATATGAAAGGGCTGGTTATATTAAATTTGCTGAATCTACCAATTAAAGTTTCTTCCTGGAGATTCGAGCAATATTATAATAATCAGATTTCGAAACTTGTATCCTACATATGTACGAGAGAAGATATTCAGAGGCAATATACGCGATATAGAACTTGGGTTATTATACCAATTTATTTGTCTTCCTGGAGATAGGAACCAGATTCCAATAATTAAATTGATATAATAAGTGGATTCCATAGAAATATGAGGAGAAAAATTGGGGTGGAATATATACGATAGGGTTGGATATATCAAATTTGTTGATTCTACAAAGAAAATTTGCTTCCTGGAGATTTGAGCAATATCATAATAATCAAATACGGGTAAAAATATTCAGAGGGAATATACAACATATATTGCTTAGGTTATTAAATCAATTATATTTAATCCTGGAGATATGATCAATACCCCAATAATTCGATTGATATTATAAGAATATGATATACATATGAAGCAGAAACTTTCTTTCCAATATACACGATAGGCCTAATAATATTATATTTGATGGTTATACCAATTAAATTTTCTGGAGATATGAATGATATAATAATAATCACACTGATATAATAATTGAATCCTAATACAAAAATGAGGGTGGAAATTCTGTGGTATCTAAACAATACAGCTAATCTAGATTAGTACACCAATTAATGTTTCTTCCTAGAGATTGGATCAAGATGCCAATAAATATAATTTTATACTAATTGACATAAGGAATTGAATTGAATTGAATATAAGGCACAGTTCTGGTGGGATATAACGATAGTACTGAATATATACTATTAAAATTTATATATAGCAAATTTTAATTATTTAATGACGCCAATACAATAGACTCACAATGTTTGCTTCCATGCGGGCAGGAACCACAAAATATTCTCAATATTTCTAAAAGTGTTCATTGACAATTAACCCAGTTTGTTATTGTAACAACTATATTTATACAATGTTAAAACAATTATGAAAATTATGTTTATTGTCAACAAAATGTGGCAACAAGAAAAAAACCACACAAATATGCCGTGAAATTATGCGTTAAGTTTAATTAAATTATAGCAGAGCAGTACCAAAAACTTTGCCGAATTTCCCAAAGACAACAAACTAACAAAAATATTAAATTAAATGAAAAATTTAACAATTTAGCAAATAGAAAATAATAAAAATTTTCACTGCTTAGAAAATTTGTTAAAAGCTTTTTTTGTTTTAAACAAATATATAATAATAAATCATATTTTCACCAACACACACACACAGACACAGACACATATGTATGCAAACACACATACGGAGCAGACACGAACGCTGCTGGCGACTTTTACAACAATTCCAATTGAAATGGAAAGACAAAAATTTAAACAAACTGATTTGATTTGGTTTTTAGTTTTCGCTCGCTCGCTTTTAACCGCTTTGCAACTGCAGACCGTTTGTTGCATCTGATGGTCGGACACAAACTGAATTTTCAAAACTCATGGTAATAAGAACCAGGCAGGCAAAGCAGCCAATTCCCACTGCGATAGCGAGATAGCGTAGCGCGACTGATGTTGCCAGTCGCTGGTTGCGCCGGCCGCTGCGCTGCGCTGCTCTGTGGTGCGGTGCGCTGCTAATGGTAGGTACGGCCAGAGAATGTGCGGCATGTGCAAGGGAGGCGGAGAGGCAGAGGGAGACGGCGATGGAGAGAGAGCGAGCGAGTGTCCCGTGCCGTCGGTTTTTTTAAACAATTTTTCCATTTTTTCTTGTTGTTGTTTTAATTACAGGTGATTACTGTGAGTGGCTATAGTGGGCGTGTCTAAGGACTTAGTTTATCAGCACTCAATTTGCAATTTTAATTACGTAATTATGTCAGTGGAGGAAACTTTAGCATCATTCTTGAGTCACTTTTGTGATAATCACTATTAAATCATTTTGTGATATTTCATGTAAATTATTGCAAGAAGGACGGTCTCATCAATATTGTGGGCCCCTACACTTATAATGTCGTCGCAAACAACAACAGCAAATATCCAAACTATATTTGTTTGTTGTTTTATTTCAAAATTGGACTCTCTTTCATGTCCCATTCATAAAAATAGTTTTGTTTTTTTTTTAATTTTATAACTGAGTAGTGTGTGACGTCAATTTGCTTTAGAAAAGCATATATCCCAAGTGGAAATTTCAGATGGCATGACTATTTTCACTTGGGGACCGGATGAGATAGACTATTCGAGGACCTGATGAGGGAGACATATCAAAAGATTGAACTTGGCGTATCTCATAAAGTAGCCATAGAGACCTGACTCTCTCATGAAGTACTCATAGCGATCTGACTACAAAGAGAAAGTGCGACTCATTTAGGTACTTGCTACAAGGCCCCCCTTTAGGAAATTGATGCCACTCGATTGCAAATAAGAAAACTCACACAGAATGGGGAAAATAAAGAACATATTGAAGATTTAGATATATATCGAATGCGTTTTCATGGGGACCCTATTAAGACAAGTTTGGAAAATGTCTTGTGAAATCAAGGAAAATGAGGAAGTTGCATATACATGTATATCTGTTGAGTTTTCATGGGGACCCTATTAAGGCAAGTTTGTGGACTGTGTTGGGAGATCAAGGAAAATTACGCAGTTATACAATATATACATATCATGAATTTTCTTGGCGATTCTATAAAAGCAAGTTTGGAGAATGTCTTGTGAAATTAAGGAAAATGAAATAAAATGATTTCGTTTGAAATGAACAATAAAGATTATTACTGAATTCCGATATTGCAAAATTGTTGCTTTTCAATAATTTTCCAAATAAATGTCAATTTGTAACGTGAGAAGGACGGCGAGTGGAAGAGTTTGGAGGATGAGTAGTTCGACGGAATTCGAATAACATTTTTAGTGTGTTCAATAAAATATTAGTATACAAATATATTTCCTGTTTCCCAGCATTCCTCTGTCAAATTGATGACATGAATGATCTGCATGGGTCCATGTTGAAGGATCCCATCTTAAATGTTTATGTTAGTGATAAGTTAGCATCAGCAATTTGGTAACTGGGGATTTGGTGACAGGGACTTTCAAACCGCCCGCATTTTAGCAACAACTCACGAAACTGGTTACTTCGATATGTGGGATTCAAAGAGCGAGTATAGTAAAGACACAAACCTTTTTGTAAGTAATTAAATGGCTGTGGTAACAAGGAATTCCTTTTGGTCCATAGACTGAGACTTGATTTTAATCGAAATATGCTAGCTTCAAGGTTGCAATTCAACGATTTATTAGACATACTCGTATATTTATTAGAAATATATATAGAAATGCTGATTTGGTTTTGGTGACAGGGACTTTTAAGTAAGCGATGTAAAATTGTTAGTTACTTTCAAATCGGAGACTTAAGTACGGAGTATAGCTAAGACACAAACCTTTTTGTAAGTAAATAAATTGGTGTGGAAACCGGGAATTCCTTTTGGTCCATATCTGCGACTTCATTTTGATTGAAATTTGTTGGATCGAAGGTTCCTATTCAGGGAACAATCCACCATCTATAATAAATTTATATAGAACTGGTGATTTGGTTTGGTGACAAGGACTTTTAAGTCACCGATGATTTTAAAAGCAAGCAAATCATCGGTTACTTCCAACTCTGTGTTTTAAATAGGGAGTGCAGCTAAGACACAAACCACTTTTTATACCCTTTAACTTTACAAAAGGTAAAGAGGGTATGCTTATTTTGTGCTTTTGAGAGGGGTTGCAACTACAAGAAGGAGGCTTGGTAGGTATGGACATATATATACATATATGAGCAGAATCATTTTGTGAACAATTTTAATTTTGTCCGTCCGTCCATCCGCCGGAGTGGCCACTTTTTTTCTACACCGTTAGAGCTATCTTAATAAAAATTTGCAAATATATAGTCTGGTTATTCTGAGAAAAGAAGAAAGTAACTATATGGAATTAAACAACCATCAGATGTGTTTAGAGTGATCCGTCCATTTACTTCTCTCCAAATCCCATTTACTTATCTCCAACTGGTAACTTAAGCATGTCGCTAATTACTAACGGAACTACTAACTAAAGTCACCAGTTAGAGGAGAGAACTGGCAGGTAGTCATCAGGTCACTTCTCCAAAATCAAATTATGACATATTTAAATCTGTCTCTCCTTCTCACCAGTAACAACAGCTGAGTCACAGATTCAACTTTGTTATGGGTGCATTCTATTCTACTTTACTCTATTCCATTTCAGTTTTCCTTTCCACATCTGTACTGACAATCTTCATCATTGCTTTTGATGGAAGAAATATTACAATTCGCATATGAAAACACCGGAGTAACAACTACTCCAAATGATATTCGAAGACCGTTTTTGATTCGCCAGAATAAACTCACTAAAGGAAGCTTACTTTGACATTTTTATGGTAATATCACCAACAAGAATTACCGATGTCGCCATTTTTAAAAAGGTTGGGATTGGTTGCTTATCGATGTCGCTATTTTTAACGAGTTGGGATTGGTTCCTTATGCAATTTAACGACTTGGAACTGTGCTGCCAAGTTAGATGTTATGTGATTTGTGCATAGACAACGAATATTTTTATATAAGAACACTAATCTTAACAGACTTGTTGCCAGTGCTGCCATATTTCTAGATCTCTTGGACTTAGTGACCCCCTTGGATTGTCAGAAGTTCAAGATCGTAGGTTTTAACCGCTGTGATAATTTCAACACGTACTTTTTTGTATATTTTGGACGGAATTTGGTAGCATGTTTTGACTGGAAATTGGTGATCTGGCCTGCGATCCAAGAAAGTTAAATTGTTAGAAAAAACCATAAATTCAACGAAGTCTTCTTTAGAAGGCCAAAAGACTCATCGGTATTTCTGGTGATATGGAATTTATTGCCAATTAGAGATTTGAGAAGGTCCTCTTCATTTACATGAATATATTGTACAATAATATTGAATGGGCCTCGGAGCATACATGCCAGTTTGTGTGACTGTTTGAATGCATGTGAAAGCTGCACACATGAAGATGGAATCATGATTTTTAGCTTAAGTATCTATTGTTTCGAACAAATGCATCCGCCAGATACGGGGCACTTGTATGGAAGCATTCAAATAGTGCAACATAGCAATGAGAGCAACAGGCGGCAATGGCAACTGCCAGCAACTGACAGCAATAGCAGCAGCAGCAGCAACATTAGCATCAGGCAGCAACAACATGAAAAATAACGATTTCTTTATGGCACCAACAAAGTCATAATTTAGATCTAATTGCGAGATACGAGCGTATTTATAAAAACAAACTTCCAAGGCGCTGAGACGCAGAGGCGCAGATACGAGTGCACCATACACCCAGAGTACGTACCCTGGGTACGTACGATAACAAGTGGCACGAGAAGTTTGCGTTGAGATTTCACGGTTGAAATATTTTGAAATGAAGAAATTGACGGACGGACGGACGGACGCGGCGGACACAGTCGCACACATAGCCAGATAAATAGATATGGATATGGATATACATGCTTCGCATAGGGTACGAACATATGTGCTGAGCGATCGCTTATAGACCATGAACTAATCCCAGGCACATATTCAGACGGGTCCGCACACTCCACTCCCAACTGCCAAAAGTCGTCAATTATTGAAGGAATTTTATTGAGCGTTCGCGTGTTCCTCACATATTAAGCGCAGTGATTCGCTGATAGGATTTTCCTCTATGAGCGCGCTCGGGTCCGCGTATGTTGATGGCAGAGGCAGCAACAATTGCTGCACCGTCAACAGCAAGCAGCAACAGCAACAGCGCCAGCATGGGCACGGGCACGGGCACGAGTCTTGCTGCATTAACGCTAACAAATGTTACTGCCAACTTGGAAATAATGAATGAATCTGCCACTTTTCAGTGAATTTATTGAAAAGTGCATCTAATGAGATACGAGTATTTTCTTTTTCAAGAAAATCTATGACTGTATGTGCATGTGCATGTGTGTGTGTTGGGGCTGGGCTGCATGCAACATGCGGCATTTGAAAAATTCGTATGGCGTATAATTGCAACAAATGCGAATTGAAACGAAGTTCACATTAAAAGGTTTTTTTTTTGCTCGCTTCTTCTTTCGTTGGTGCAACATGCCACGCGGTGGGGCATAATCGTAAAGTGCATTCATGCAGTTGCGCTGCATTAAAGAAATTCAATTGTTCGGCGTTATTGCGCCGTGATTGCCTCACGTTGCGGGCGCATTCGCCTCGACGAGGAAGACACAATGAGTTGCAATTGTCCAGACTGATGGATTTCCTCTGCCGGATTGCTAATGCCCTCTGCTGACCGTGTAAGTATCACAGCTGTTGTTCGCAGTGGAACGCATTTGAACCAAAGCCCAGCTTTAAGTTGAGGTCTGCCGGTAATTATGGCAGTATTGTCAATGGGTGAAATGTGCCACACCTTCGCTTAAATATACAATATTTTGCATTAAGAGTAAACGCCTCAGTATATACAAGTATATACGAGTATAATCACTTTAAACATATAAAGACATACCAATTTCCTGGCTAAACTATTCGACTTAAGTACGAGAAGATCTTAGAGAATATGCCACTAACCCAGCACGAGTATTAAAGTACGAGTATAACTCCAAAGTATGGGGAAGACCAGTGACTTTCCGTATATCGCAGTCAGAGGTCTCTTTTACCTTCATAATTTACACTTAAATTTAATACCTCCCCGAATGATTGGCATTTAATGAATTGCCTTTCATTTGAGTTATCTTCTAGACTGATACCAATTCCTTAAGGATTCGCCTCAATTCTTGATAAATTCAGCTTCGTACCCGAAACAATTCTGCCAAATCTTAACTGTGGACACAAATTTGTCGCTTATCATATTCGATATATGAGTTGAAGTTGAACTTTTACATTGACCGTATGGATTTCTGTACTGATGAGCTACTCATAGACAGGTGAGTAGAAGAGAAGTTGATGGCAAACACTTGTAGAGCAATTTAATTTGGATTGTTATAGAGTAGTTCCATCAGAGGCAATGGCGATGTAGAAGGTAAGAAAGTGAGCAAATATTCAACCTAAAGGTCCGATAGCAATAATGTTTCTACTCAATCTGGTTGAGGGCGAATCTGTGCATACCATTTTTACTTTGCCTGATTATAAGGCACAATACGTTTGGTTAATATACAAGTATCCTGCTTGAGGATGAAAGTGCTCTAGACTAGCATTAACCCTGCAATTGCGTCCGCACGTAAAAGATTCGCCTGATGAATGGTAATAGATGGAAGATGAGGTTCCAGGACTTCATGTATTGCTCAATGAAACTGCAGAGAAATTATTATTACTCATATTATACATTTCACCATAATTTTTATGTCTGTAAGGGTTTGGGGGAATAATTAACTCAGATTTCGACTCCAAGAGTAACATTTAATATATAAAAAAATTATGTTGTTTTATTTGATTTAATTTTTGACATCCATAGAGATAAGTTTCTGGAATTAAAACTTTTATACCTACAAATTTTATATAGACCAATTCCAATCATCCGTATATAGCCTACAGTTGGTGTGACTGAATTACTAATAATATATATGTTTTATTTTTAAGATTTTACACCATCGCTTCCTCTGAGGACATTGGAACACATTCCGGTACTAAGTCCATTCTTATTTTTTATGATTGGTATGGAGGTTTACACGTAGGTTCAAGTGGCTGTCAAGGGCAGGAACACTCGTCCAGTAAACACACTTAGGCCATACATAGGCCCATTGTGATTCCACAATTAGGATAGGGATTTAGGATTGGATAGAAAAAGTGTACTTCTTGAGATTTTATTTGGAGCCGTACTCCAGCCATTTTGAGAGTAAGATGTCATTTAAATTGATTGATTTGAGATCGTCCAGGTCATTAGAAATGCAACACCCTTGGGTTTTCAACCTGTGTCCGCGAGGGCCGACCAGTGACAAAGTAGATGGACAACCGTGACTTCCTCATCCTCTTTTTGATAGCTGCGATAGGAGTCCCGCACGCCGCGAAACAGCCTGCTGGAATGTTGATCAAATAGGTTGTGTCCTGTCAAAACGGCCACAATATAATTAACATATTTCCTGTTCATAGAAATTAGCTCTTTAGTGCTTCTGAGATTACAAGAAGGCTAGAGCTGTCTAATTGTATTACAGTTACTCTCCTCCCGCCACCCTTAGTTGTATGAAAGAAAGACAATGCATCACTGATGATTTCTCACTCTAATGATCCTTCACTAATAACCTATCTCCTCCCTTAGCTCTAACTTCAGGTTTAAAGGATATTGGGCACTACTTGCCTGATTCCTTGGATAACTCTCTCTACGGCGGTCCACCGGTCCACCCCTTTTCTCTGTATGTGTCTCTAAAAACCCGGATATTTCACTAGTGACTCATCACTAATTACTTTTCACTAATGACGCTTCACTAATGACTTATCATTAACGATTTAACATATTATTCCTATTTGGTCAAGAATATTGAAAAGACTGGTTCGTCACAAATCTTAATACAGGCACGAATTATGATCGATATAAAGTAAAAAATGAAATTAACTTGAGGGTGTGTGTTATAAGTTCCCAGCATGGGGTGAAACCAGTGGTTGAGCTTTTCCCCACAAATGATATGTTGAAAATAGAAGAGTCTCCTAGTGAATGTTAATTGAAAAAATGAAGTTCGATGGCGACTGCTTTGGTGCTAGTACTCGTAGCAATAATTATATAAAATAATAATAATCAGACGACTGAGTGTGTGTTATTTATATACTCACATTCCAGAATATCCAAAAAGAATATAAGGTACGAGAATGAAGGCACAGGAAGATTACATAGTCTCTTGGTAGGTACACAAATTAAAGGTAAGCCATGTGAGTTTACATGCGAAAAGTATAGGATTTGTGGGAAAGTCCGAATTGTCCTAATATCTGGGGAACGCTGCATCAACAACTACGATCTATCCAATATATTCTCATTCAACTACTCGCACAATACATATAATTAAAAATTCAATATTCACGGCGCTAAAAATACTTATTAAAAATGTTTGATACTTAAAAAGTTCATTCAGCTTCTGCGGTATATATTGCTATGAATAAATCTGTTCTTTATAGAGCATGAAGCAATATAAGTAGATGGCAAAGCTTCAGTAGTGTAGCTATAATGCAGTCATAAGTCCGCAGAGTATGTAAAGTTATGTCAAACTGTTCTCTTCGTTTATTAGTTATCAGCTGCATCACCGCAAAAGCTTCAAATTCAGAACTGTAAAAGCCCCACACAATTACGTAGTGTCCCTTTATACTCGAGCTTGATTGGGGCTTTATATATCGCCGCATGTTTGCAAAGAAACCGTTTAAGATTTAATAGGACTTGTGGTCCAAACCTCTGTTCCATGAGAGAATACTTCGTCCTGTGAATAAAGGTTTTTTTTTATTTCCTATGTGAGCTCACTTTAAGAAGCTTCTTTCAGCGATCACAGATCAGCTGATATGACTGCTGCGTAATTACGTTCTTCAATGACAATAAAGGGACTCACTTTAAACCGCAGAGCACTTGAAATTGGCCAGTAAATCTCTGCTGTGTTTATTTCTGAACGCTTTTGCGAATGTGTTACAAACCTAAATTAGTTACACATTGACCCTTTTTTGCCTCCGACTTGCATAGAGATACGAGTACTATAAGCGCAAAAAAACAACGGAATACCGCCCAAACCGATTTAAAATTTGTTTACATTGCAAATGTCAATTTGAGTTAAGCTTATTTTACAAAGTTGCAGAAACAGAGGCGCAACAAAACAATTACCGACATGCCATGAATGCATTCTGACTTTGACAGTTGTTAGGAGCGTTTTGTGTGTTAGCGTTTCTATGTCAGTTTGTCACTCACAAATGCAGCGGCAGCAATTGCCGCGCTACGAGCACTAATTAACATGGCCAAAAGACTGGTGAGTCAGCAGCTGGCCGCAAATCCGATTTATTTTGCCGTTTTTTCTGTTGTTTTTCCTGTTCACTCGTACGTATACGTAATTTTGTTGTTGCCAAACCGAAAGTGATAATTCCAACTGATACCATAGAATTTTACACAATTTCGGTGTAGTTGTCTGTGTGTGTGCTTGTGTGCATTCCTGAGGTTGTGTGTGTGTATGATTCTCTCATGCATTTTGCTGGAAATGGGCTTGACTTACGTTCGCAATTGAAGCTTAATTAAATCGTAAGCGAACAAGTCGCAATTTGACAAGCGTTGCCACACAAAATTTATATTTGCCATTAAAAAATGTGCATGCGGAGAACTGTTTTGATTTCTCGGCTGTAAATGTTTACTTCTATGCCAGTAGTCATAACACGAGTTCTTTGTGGAAGCTTAACTGGAAATTGTAAAGTATCCGTTAAATTCGCTACAATGCTAACAACTGATTGCATGCTCCAGGAAGTTGGCCAACATATGCTGCTAATCCTTTATTATCCTTTCACAATCAGTTGCCTTTCAGCAGTCTGCGATTTGAGAGATTTTTTTTTATTTGATTAGGCATTTAATAATTGCATACATAACCGTATACAACAGTTTCAATTCATCGTAATTAGCAACTGCAGTAGCGGACTGACTTCGATACATTGTGTTGGAAAAGCCAGGGCAATATTCATAAATAAATTTGTACGAGTTATACGAGTATTTCATGAGAAATGGATCTGAAACATGTGTACTTGTATATAAGATGCTGCAGGCCAACCAATTTGAAGGGGCCCGGGATTGCATCAAAAGTTTCTTTGTAAGTTACATGAGAATTGAGACGAAGCCATTCATCATTTAACAAGGTAGGTAGGTAGGTAAAATGGCAATTCGCAATAATGGCATGTCCTCGCGAGCCTAAACAAAGGTAATATGCTTTTGCGACATTTACTACCAGCCGGAGTTGTTAACAAATTTGTATAGATCTCAAAGTTCTAAGACAGAGAAGTGCTCTAGACTCTCTAGAAAAGGACTTCCGAGATATTTGGGTCTCAAGCGAGCGAAAGCTGGGCAATCACAAAGAAAGGGGACGACTGTTTCCTACTCCTGCGGATCTTTACAGCTTGCGATGTTGCTTATACTAATGGAGGATATCTCAGCAAGATCCTCAAGAAAGTGTGCCCCCTATAACCGGAATATTCTTCTCGCAAGAGCAGGTCATTAGCACAGCAAGTGTGGGATGTCCTCCTCTTCGTCTGACGACCCGCAGCTGCGGCAAAAGTCGTTGGAGGGTAGGTTAAGCCTCTGGGCATGTCTACAATGATATAATGGCCTGCCAGGACTGCAACTATTGTGGCGAGGGAGGCGCTTCCTAGCTGCAGTAATTGTGTAGTTCTATTCGGGCTCAGCAAAGCCCAGGTTTCTCTGGTGATCCTGCAGGTCTGTTCCTCAGACGAGGGCCTGTTAGCTAAACGTCTGTCTTCCTGACTGATTACTAGTTTTATAGATGTGAGTGGAACACCCACGTTTGGGTTGGTTGTTGCTGTGTGGTGCCTCTTCTCGCCAATTCGCCCAGCTCAGGAGAGGATAAGCCGCAGATTGAATTTAGTCTATATTAAAGTTTTATGCTATTTAGTCTAGAATCTTCTCTCCAACGATGCTTAAAGTCATTAGTGATAAGTTATTAGTGCTAACGTATTAGTGATAAGGCCTTTGTGATAAGTTATAAGTCATAAGTTATTAGTGATAATAAAAAATAAGTTATTAGTGATAAGTAATTTTCTTCTGCCCGATTATCTGTTCCCTTGACAGTCATTTAAACCTAAGTCAATGGTGATGCGTGATCAGAGAGCTGCTGTAGCCCCCTTCCTTGCAAGGTCGTCGGCAATCTCGTTCCCTTCTATGCCAGTATGTCCTGGAAGCCATAGAATGATAACTTTGTTGCGTGAGCCAAGAGCATTAAGTTTATTGAGGCATTCCCATACCAGTTTTGAGTTTACCTGACAAGAGGTAAGTAAGAAGTAATGGCTGCTTGCCTGTACGATAGGATGGCAAAGTTCTTTCCCTCATAACCTTTTTCAATATTGAATTACGCACATCTCTCAATAGCATGGATTTCCGCTGGAAGATGCTAGTGTATTTGGCTAGTGATTCATAGTATTTGAGTTTTGGACCAAATACCCCGCGCCAGAACCCTCCTCTGTGAGAGACCCGTCGGTATACCAGGTGATCGTGGACTGATCTAACCTGCATGTTTCGCTGAGACCTCTCCATGCGTTTTTGTAGCTCCGCTCTATGCCTATAAAATCCAAACACTTTGTGTATATATATTTGTGTTCCCTGTGCTATTATTTTTAATTTTTATTATAGTGTACGAAGATAAGACGTATGGAAAAGACAGCGACTAGTGCTCCTCAGTAAGGGAAAAGGAAACTCCGAATCACCGTCAGCATATCGACCACTGTGTATGCTAGAACGGCGGTCAAACTTTTGGAGCGACTACTCAAACCCCGAATAGCAGCAGACATTGAAAACGCTGATGGATGATCCACCCGGCAACACGCTTTTCGACCAGGAAAGTTCACAATTCGCGCCGTAGAAGACGTCATAGAAAGTGTGTTAGCGGCACAGCAAGGAAACCACTACTCCAGGCGAATGGTACTGCTTGTTACATTAGACGTCAGAAACGCTTTCAACAGCGCTAGGAGTGAGTGCACATGATCGAGGCACTTGGAAATCGCTTTCAGATACCAGCTTATCTGAAGAAGATAAAGATCGAATGTTGATATACGACCCCAACAATGGCACCCGAAGCAAAACCTTCACGTCAGGGGCAGCGTAAGGGTCCATCCTCGGACCAGATCTTTGGAGTATAAGCTACGACGGTATTTTTTGCATAGAGATGCGAGATGACACTCAGTCGGATCTGCAGATGACATTGTGGTTGTCATCATCGCACGCGACTCGGAAGACGACCAAAGAAAGATAAACCAGGTCATGATCAGAACGCAGAGTGGTTCGATTCACACGGTTTGAAGTTGCCCACTGAAAAGACGGAACTGCTCTTCTTTACAAAAAAGCACATTCCAATCGACATTGACTTCAGAGTTTGCTCCGTGACCATCAAGACACAAAAGGTGTTAAAGTACCTGGGAATTCAGCTTGACTCCAAGCTCACCGACTGGGCGCAAATGCAAAATGCGGCGGCTAAGGCAACACGGGTAACGGCTTCTCTTAGCAGTCTAATGGCAATCATCGGAGGGCCGACATCTAGCAAGAGGAAGCTTCTGATGATGACTTCATTCTGCTATATGGTAGTGATTAGTGGGCCGAGATGTTAAAGTTGCACGCCCGAAGAAAAGTGCAATGAGCCGCAGATCTGCTGGTAACTTCAGCGTACCGTACTGTATCGGAGCCGTCAATTCTGGTAATTAGAGGATTAACCCCTATCGATCTCTTGGCCCTCGAACGCAAACACCTACGAGAAGTCAAGATGGTTAAAAATACCTGAGTAACCGTGCAAGATATAAAGCAACAAACCGTGCAGCGTTGGCAAGAACGATGGGCCGCCGAGAGTCGCAGAAGATGGACAGCGAGTCTTATACCTGACATAGTTGGAACCGTAAATTTCTACCTCACGCAGTTACTGTCTGGCCACGGATACTTCTGCAATTATCTACACCGAATGGGAAAAATTGAAGGGCCTGAGTGCATATACGACGATAGCAATGCGGATGATGCAGAGCACACCTTTTTCAAATGCACAAGGTGGCAAACAGAGTGCACCACGCTTGAAATGGAAGTCGGGAAAACTTTACCGAAAACATTGTGGAGGTTATGGTAAGTACCAAAGAGAAAACTGGGACCACGTAGATTAATATGTGGAAAATATGCTCCGGCGGAAAAAGCGGGACCTGGATGCAGGAAGAGTCCAATAGGGACGAAGTGAGCATCTCTACCTTGAAGGAAGTATAAAAAGGGTTCCAGGGTGGAGAGATGTTCTCAGTGAGGGAGGGGGATGTTTTAGTGAATGCAGTCCTCACATACCAAATCTGTTTTGATGAGGCGACAGGCATTTTTACCCGTAACCCGTGGGAACGTAAAATAAAGATAACCTTCAGACATGTTTACATGACCCTTTGTCCCCATAATCTTCTAATCTCTAAGCTTGATGCTACCCCAGAAAGCTGAATGATGGACTCGAAGTCCTTTTCCGTAAGGAAGGAAAGCTTTTAAAAGATTGCAATTTATTTATTATTTATTTATATATTAAAAACCTCAAATTTATTTATTATTAATTTTTATTATTTAAAAACTTGCATTCAAAATATATAAAGCTTCTCATTTCCTGAATTCCTTTGGTGTGGATTTATGAATCACATTTTCCAACATCACTCCCACCCCACCCAGTTCGATTCGAGTAAACGAGGAACCCACCGAGTGTTGTTGCTTTGAACAATGATGCCATTGCCAGTTGCATGACGCCGCACGAATTTAAGTTTTCCACGAATTTAAGTTGCTGCCACCGATTTTGCGCTAATTTGCATAAAATTGCATTAATACGGTCCAGTTCCCAGCCGTAATGTTTGCAAGAAGTGCATTCGCCATTTCCGGATTTGTCAAATTTCATTTCATTGGACTGCACTTCATGCCGAGAGCGACCAAAGCAAGCAAACCGAACCTAACACCCACCCACCCACACGCCCACGCTTTGGCGGAATTGGCGGAATTGGCGGCATTGGCAAAAGGCAAAATTTTGACCATTTGCAGTCAGTCCATTTGCACGTCGCTGCAATTCGCTGTGAAATATCAATCACGGAAATGCCACAATTCGGTTTATTTTTGCAATATTCCGCAAATAGTTCCCGAAATTTGGTATTTCGCAGTTCATTTGCCATTTGCCGGGTTAGGTGGGGTGGGGTGGGCTGGGTTGGTGTATGTGTCTGTGTGGGTAATTCAATACGATTCTTGCGCTTTCTGTCGGATCGGTCATCGCTTTTTGATTTGTTGGATTCTTATTTTTTTGTTGTTATTGTTGTTGCAGTGAAAATTTGGCATGAGCAACGCTTGTTGACGGTCACATTTACATGAGTGCAGTTTTCGAAAACTTTTCATGAATGAAATATTTTGAATGATGACTAAACATGTTTGGATTTCCGTTTGTCAAAATAAATCAAAATTTGCTTTGTTCGACAATTTCAAATGGAAATGTTCAAGCCCAGCGAAATCGACACGAATTGACTAGAATTGCGAGTACGCGTACGTGCGGAGGTGCACGCCAAGAAGTCCAACTCAATTCGTTTAAAGAGTCGGAGGAGGAAGCTTCCATCAAGAGCGTCAACATAATTTGCTGTAAATCGATTAAGCAATTTTTTTTATTTATCAATATGTATATTAAATTAATATAAATTAAAGTAATATTTATTACCGAGAGTTCTAAGTAACAAATTTAGCTCAACCAAATTTAGGGTCTCAATCAAACTCATCTGGGATAAAAGTATTTGGAAAACTGATTTTTGTGTTATTATCCAGCCATGATAGGTAGGGCCCATTTGCTGAGTTGTAAGATTTAAATTTTGTTAAAAAGAATTTTGTTAAAGATTTCCCTCGAATTTATGGACAGACAAGTTGCCCACGGCAGATGCAAATGTCTGCTTATGCCACCGTAATAATTGTCCGAAGAAGAATTATTGAAACATTTTGGTAGATCTTATAGATATTTCGAACACGTCACTTGTCCTGATCAGAGATCTTTTAATGAAAGGCAATTTTCCCCATTTAGTTACTATGTCTCAGAAACAAACAGCACACCAACTATGAACCCTCCCAGGACAATCAAAGATGAAAGAGATTTATAAAAGTATCTTTCCAAATCAGTATTAGTGATTGATGCATGAAGGATACGTAGGCAACAAACAAGCTGGCCAACTATCCAAAAAATGCGTAACGTAACCTCTAATAGGCCCTGAAACATTATGTGGACTACCTAAAGGCAACATCCAATATTTATCGAGGAAATGGGTAGATCGAAAGTTCCCCGGGCAATGAACTAATAATGTAGGACAAAGTCAGCACAAAAGCTTCTTTGTAGAGGAGTAAGCTCCTTATTCTAAACAGGGAGGACTTCCGAATCCGCATCGGATATCTGAATCTTCAGTGTACATTCAGCTGGGAAGTTCTTCAAATGCTGGGAGTTTCTTCAATTTGCAGATTATGCAACCAAGAACCGGAAACTTCTATGCAACAAGGTACTGGAAACTTCTATCTACGTTCTCTGCGAATACCTTGCAGTCCGTAGAAAGCTATTCCTCCAGATAGCATCCGAAACTATTTAGAAAATGAAACCCAATAAAGTACTAAAGCTTATAAAGAGCCTCCATATGGATGGTTAAAGTTAGGTTTAGTACAAAAGAAGAACTTGGTCGAGGTACTCTATAGCCAATAATAATAATTGTAATGAAGAATCAGTGATGTTGAGTATGATCAATGGAATCTAAATGAATATAGCTCCTATCACATTGAAGTGTTGAATCAGATAACTTCTTTATCATAGTTGAAAATTTATCGCACAGAGAAAGAAACTCTTTTTATGGTAAGTTTCATATCACATTGAGGAATAGTATTTGGTAGTTCTTGAGGGAGTAAAATTGAAGATATTGGAGATAGTTCTATTGAAGGCAATTATATTGACGGTAGATCTATGGGATATAGTTCTATTGAAGGTAGTTCTATTGAAGGTAGTTATATTGAAGGTAGTTCTATTGAAGGTAGTTATACCGAAGGTAGTTCCATTGAGGGTAGTTATATTAGAGGCAATTCTATTGGATATATTTCTATTGAAGGTAGTTCTGTTGGAGGTATTTCTATTGGATACAGTTCAATTGAAGGTAGTTCTATTGAAGAAGTTCTATTGAATATAGTTCTATTTGAATGGTTGCTCTTGAAGGTAGTACTGTTGGAGGTAGTTCTATTGGAGGTAGTTCTGTTGAAGGTACTTCTATTGAAGGTAGTTCTATTGAAGGTGGTTATACTGAGGGTAGTTGTATTGAAGGAAGTTCTATTGAAGATAGTTCTATTTGAGCGGTTGTTCTTGAAGGTAGTTATATTGAATACAGAACGCGGAAGCAACACTCTACATACCTTCAAATGCTATCTTCCTGCTCTGTATTGTGTGGGGTTTACCTTTGTATCGATTTTAAGGGGTGAGAATACCTCGAAGCACAGAAATGTTGGTTATTTTAAGTTAGTCTAAGATTAAATCATTCTCTATTTCCAAAGAAAGGTTTTAGCTATATATTTTTTATTGAATAGCCCACAAGCAAATTCACATGGTAAAACCGCGGACAATCTTGTCAAGCTACGTCGCAATATCCAACTGAGCGCTCATGGAATGTGATTAGGGCAACAACATAAAATGCAAGGCATGTAAAATGATTACCAGCAATTGTGGCGCGCCAACAAGTAAAAAAAAAACACCACAAACAACAACAACATTTAACAGCAATTAAAATCGTTATTAACGACGACAAATTGTCTCGCGCAGAGCCAAGCAACCAACCACTCCGCAGTGAGACAATGAGAAAAATGTGGAAAAGCTTTCAAACTACAGTGGAAAATTGTGCATACGATTAGTGCTGAAACTGCTGGAATGGAGTAGTTTGGACACAAAACTGATGGACTAAAAGAGTGTCTCCAATTAAAACACAAACGAACGGATTTGAATGACGTGCGCCAAGTCAATGCCACGTCCATATGAGCGAAAATTTGTTTGACTTCATTGTCAGCGGTTATTCGCATTGGTTTTCGGCGGACGAACAAAACAAAAACAAAAAAAAATAATTAAAATCCATTAAATGCATTAATTACCAAACGGGACGACGACAAATAGTGTGAAATTTATTGCAACCGCAGCATTAAGACAAAAAAAAAAAAACCACTCGGAGACGAGCAGAAAACCAGCTGGAAAAAAGTCCGAAAAAAATAGAAGAAGCGAACAAAAACCTAGAAAAAGAATGCATTGAACGCATAAAATTACATTCTGAATAAAGACATCCCAAACGAGAAAAGCACTGCAAAGCGCTGCCCGCGCTGCCCTCGCTGCCTGCTCTGCCGGCTGACTAACTGGCGGGATATGCGCCGCATGCATACTCATAAAATAGCTGGAATTGTGGAAACCCTAGACATGCGTTCGGCGGCTAAACAACCAACCGGCCAGCCAGACAATGTGAACACACACACGCCGCCCGGAGTTCAATAAGCTGCAATATGAAACAGCAGCAGCAGCGGCGGCGGCAACAGCAACATCAGCACCGACAGCAGCAGTATCAGCAGAAGAAGAAGAGTGTACCTACGTGAAAGCCAAAACAAACCCAGCCAACTGAACTGAAGCAAACCTAAACAATGACCATGCCGACGTCATCGTCAGAGTGAGCCAACCATCAACATGTGCTGCAACAACGTCAAAATAAGTTGACTTCTTTTGTGCTTGCAATTGTGCTTGCTGGCGTTGTTGTTGTTGTTGTTGTTTCTGTAGTTGTTGTAGTTGTTGTTGCTGGTCTATTAGCCACAGACATCAAGCAGTCAGTCAGCCAGTCATACAGTCAGCCGAGCACTAAGGTACTCACTCAATAGCACCGAACACCACCCAACAGGGAAAGTGACTGGTAACTTGGATGGCGATTTTGCTTACAATACTCGTCGTACTTCCATTGTTCCAAGGCTCAAGAGAAATGAGTTGAAAATTATCACTACCCCTTGCTTCACTCTATATTGCTTGGGATGGAGTTGAGAATTGCCCGAATCCCTCTTTCTAGATTTCCTATCTAGGATATATGTATATGTGGTCAGACTCAGGGTCTGTTGTTTAAGCAATATTTTTCTGGAGTACGTAGTAATACGTTGCTGAAAATTGAAAGAATAGTGTTCAGTTAAATAAAAAAGTTTTATTTTTCAACATAGTCACCTTTTAGTTCGATACACTTCATCGAACGTTTCTCCAATTTTTGTGTGTACTCCAAATAATACGATTTCTCGAGGCCCTCAGCATAGGCGTTTGTTTCGTCGATGACCTCTTCTTTGGACCCAAATCTCTTACCGCCGAGTCATTTCTACATATTTGGAAACAAGAAATAGTCACAGGGGGCTAAATCTCGAGAATATGTTGGATGAGGGAGCAATTCGAGTGACTGCGGAGTCGGTGGGTTATACTGGTGGAAGATAATTTTGTCACCTCACCAAATGCGGTCATTGTTGCTAAAAATCGGCAACGAATCGATTCAACAGCTCTGCATAATATGCACGGAGATCGTTTAATCTTTTTCAAGGTAATCGATATGAATGACACCGCGAATGAAAACTGTCGCCATGACCTTGTTGGCCCACAGACCCAACTTGGCATCTTCGGCTTCGATTCAATAGGAGAATTCAAGATTCAAACAAGATTTTTATTGGACTAATTGTGAAAAGTATGAGAAAGTACACAGAAATCCAATTAGGGGATTACGAAGAAGTCCTGAAAGACCGAAGAACTTGACAATGGATCAAATTCACATCATAAAACCAACGTTTGAAAAAAATTGGTATATATAATTAATGTAGAGCCAGGCCCCGTAGACTGCTGGTATGAAGATGATCAGAAC
This sequence comes from Clusia tigrina, assembly GCA_920105625.2. NCBI lineage: Eukaryota > Metazoa > Arthropoda > Insecta > Diptera > Clusiidae > Clusia > Clusia tigrina. The sequence goes on from OV050030.1 coordinate 414,050,773, forward strand.
ATTTTGTACCTTGGTAGTATATGGCATCACAATAAAGTTCAAATCAAAGACCATGTTGCCAAGATACGACACAGAAGAACAAAACTATCTTCGGACTGCCTGAATGTTCTACACCATATTGAAACAGCAGCCGTTAACTAAATGAAGAACACGATGCGAACAAGGACCTCAGTACCAAATCGTCCAAATATATTAATATAGGAAGATTCCGCTTGATGGATTACAAATGCACGAAACAGAAGAATAAAACTATATTCGGACAGCCTGGAAGTTCTACACTATATTGAAACAGCAACAGAGTAAATGAAGGACCTTAGTACCAAATCAGCCAAATATATTAATATAGGAAGATTACATTGAGGGATTACCAATGCACGAAAGAGAAGCACAAAACTATCTTCGGACTCCCTAGAAATTCTACCCTATATTGAAACTGCAACTGTAGAGTAAATGAAGAATACGATGCGAACAAGGACCAAGTACCAAATCGGTCAAATTTGTTAATGTGGGCAGATTCCTTTTGTGGGAAACTGTAGCTGGCACTTATTCTAGGGAAAATGGAAGATAATGTTGAGAGAGCCTTTTATTACAATAGAACGCGAGACACACGTTCATTTCAATGGAGCAATATATAAATCTCGGATGGTTAAAGTTCTAAACGGCTTCTAATGCTGTAACTAAAGGATAACAAAACTAATCCCAGCTGTGGGTTCTAGCTCACGGTCCAAAGAACCTCCTCTGTTTTATTGTGAGAGAGGAGAGCAGGAGACAAACTCTCAACATATCGAGGAAAAATCGCCTTTGAATATATTTCTGCCCAATACGTCAAGGATCTAATTCCTCAGTAAAAAAGTATCTAATTCTTCAGTAAAAATTACATTTTTCTTCAGTAAAGCAGAGGAGCTTATTTCGACTGTAGGCTTAAGCCGCACATGTGATTAGCTCTGCTTTCATTTAGTTACATCATTAGAAGCCGTTTGCAAACAAAATGTTTCCAGTCGTTTTCACTGCCGGGATGGGCATATCTTCTGCGGGTAAATGTTTTTTACGCGCGTGAGCTCACACATCCATTCGATACGTCATCTAAGTGAGTGTTCGGCATATGAAAAGCAACGTTTTGAGCTCATTAAAAGGGTTTATTAACAAAAGATTTTATTTAAGTCTCGTGCGGAGCACCCTGGCGTGGGACGTGCGTTGTGGGATGGCGACAGGTCACACATATCGTATATCAAATAAAATGGATGACCAAACAAAACCGATTACTCTGGCAAACATCAAAGTGACGAGTTGCTGACATTTAAGCGCGGTTAAATATGGAAAATGTTTTAAGAGGCTTTGTGTACGAGTAGTTAAGGAAAGAGTAGCGGAAAATCTTGAGAATTGCTTAAATTGGCCAACAAAGCAGTACGAAGTAGTTTCTGAGTGCAGAGTGTCGGCACCTGTGCTCTCACTCAGTCACTATATCTTTCTCACTCTCTATCTCTAACTCCTTGCCTTTATATATGAAAGCCTTCAACTTTGTTGTATCCCACACGCACGCTCTCACACACACACACACACGCCTCCACTTGTGTACATAAATTAACTTCAATTTTCGCCACCACCCATACACCCACCCCCTGCGCGGCTCCGGTATTGTTTGCGGCTTTCGTCAGTTCGCGGTAGTTTCGCTTTAAATGCGTCCTCAACCGTATCCGATGTCAAGAATTTCTGCTGCAATCGCCACAGCCGCTTGGCCCTGCCTTACGTGTTGTCTGTCTCACGTCCGTCTGTGTGCTGTTATTGCCGTTTTGTTGTTGTGCCTGATTGCGAGTATATGCTCACTCGCCTGTGCGTCTGCCACCAGCGCCTCCTGCCACTGCAGCCACACTTGTGCCTACCTGTCTGCCTGGCCTGTCATTATGTACGAGTACGAGTATCTCAAAGTCAATGCGATTTGCTCGCGCAGACAGTTAAATCCGCATCTTAATTTTTTTAATCCCTGCTAATAGTCTCCTTAAACTTTGATTATTTTTCTTTAATGTTTTTGTTTATTGTTTCAGCCGCCTTTCCGAATACGCTTTACTACAACCTCTGCCAAGAGCAACTGCTTTCAAAGGGTTTCAGACAGGGTTTATGGTTGTTTTAGAGTGTGCCTTTCGGAGAGAAAGTGAGGTGCTACCGCAAAGATTTTAAATACTACTCAAGGATTTACTCAAAGTTGATGAAATGTATAAAATTATATTTAAGTAGGTGTGTTAGTGAAATTTAAACTTATGTAAAATTCGGCAGGCCTCCGAATTGGCAGACATCAGACCTGTTGCCGGGTGTTAGTGAAAAGAAGGGTTGGCTGATTTGCAGTTGGCGTAAGGTAAGATGTAACAGGATATTCTTATATGCACATAACACCTAAAAAAAAGTCCTTAGTGCGGATCAGAGTGGTTTCAAGCGAAATCAACTTGGAGCAAATTGGTATTTGAATGAAAGTCCCAAGGACTTCAGATCTAAATTGTTCTCTTATTACGACTGGCACACAATTCCTTCAGAGAGATTGGATATATTCCTACGAATACCTTTGGACACTCTAACACTTAGGTGACACGAGTTCGTAAGAGGCCTTGATTGTCTTCAGAATAAGTATCGTGTAGGCCATTTTACCTAGAATGCTAATAGCCGAAAAAAAGGGGACACTGTGTCCACAATCTTGTATAAAAGATTGTCGGAATGTATATTGGAGCTGTGAAATGCCAGAAAATATTCCAGTGTGGCACTTGAAAACACGTTTCTGAGATAGTCACAAGTGACTAAATATGAATATACTCTTACAAATAACTTCCTTATCATTCACTCGTAACCCACAAAATCATGGCGAGCTCAATGATAGCTCCTTTCTTTTGAGCTAAGGATCATGGGGTCATTATTGGTATAAAATTCCAACTGTCTATATTTCAAGGAAAGGCTCATTCAATGTAGATACGTACTGGGACATTTGTTCAGCCAAAGTACATTCAGTGAGAACAATAAAAAAACTGCTGATTGTCCGGCATCTCAAAGATGCAAGGTCACATGTAGCTGTGAAGACTGGTTAACTTTTAAGTAGTTTCTTGGAACACATTTCAGACAAAACTGACCCGTTGTGACTTATCCTTGTATCAAGGAATCAAGAGAAATGTTTTACTGCTCCAGAAGGTGACTTTAAATACCATACTAAAACATTGTTTATAGTAGCTGTTTTCTCTGGGAGTGACGTGTTGGTGGGTTAGTTTTTTCATGGAGAATTGCTTACAGACAGAAGATTCACAGAATTAGTTCCAAGTAGATAGTTAGAACATCTTGGAGAATTTGTATTCATTTTCAAGGATATTCACAAGCCTGGATGTATTTTTAAAATGCTTTTCAGTCTCATTGGGAGCTAAAATAGTGGACAGTTCTGTTACAAAGATTGAGGAAACAATTAATAACAGAGTGAATATGGTCTCCTTGGGTCTATTGTTCCTCGTTTAGAGGTCAGCCATGAAAATCGAATTCCTAGTGGCTAAAAGTCCAGAAAATGTCATGGAAGACCAATATGCAGTTTTTGTAGATTATAGGTAAGAGTCGGTTGACTCACGAGATCAGGTCTTACTAATAAATATTTGTTCGGCCTCTTTACTATCATATCCTTTTCCAAGTATCAGTACCATATATAAACCTTAATATGAGTACAAGGTTCAGTTAGATTTTCTGATACAGTGTGAGTACATAATTCAACATTGCTTCGGCCACCTGCATGAAATAATTGTCATAAGTCGGTTATACATGATTTTAGTCTATTAAAACATTGCCACCTTTCCTAAGCTTATCTTTCCGATTTTCGTAGTTCAAGTGCATGGCTGTTATACGAGTTGTATGGGTCCAATCAAATTGTTTAGAGATCTTTTGAGATGTTTACTTAAGACATGGGGAAATGAGAAAGCTGATAGCTTAGAAGGAAAAGCTGCGCCGTCTCAGTTCAACAGTCCTGAACTCTTCTGTGGACTATCATCCCACACAATTGGAGGTCTGCTGAAGAAGTGTACAGATGCAAAAAGAAGGCAAACCTGGACAAATCTTCCGGGACTAACACAATCCAAAGCTCTTCTGTGATATTTTATTCCTAATAGAGCTAAACAGCTAGGTTAGGTTAGGTTTTCGTGGCAGTCCAACTCACTCACCACTATAGGTCCATTGCGATACCACTGCGTAACACTGTAGAGGTACAGCTAAAGAGTTAATAACCGGAGTAAATTAAGAATGATCACAGGAATTTTAAGCGGACCCTGTAGAGTCAACTATCATGTGAATAAGTTGAGTCTATCTTCATACCCCATCTGTCGATTCTGTGGAGAAAGTGACGAACCCTCACTGCATTTGATCACATACGGCGGACCTTTGCACATAAAAGGCACAGATGTTTTGGATAATAAATCTTCGATATGAGAAAGATCCCTCAACTTGATATGATGAAAACATATGAATTCCTGTCGGACATTAGCCTGACAGAAGATCTATAGATGAGACTATCCTCATTCTTTAAATAAATAGGGGCATCACAATAGATCTTAGATAAATGTAATCTTATCTACTTAAGACAATTTGGTACCATAACAGTCACTGCCGTCGGGCTGCTAAATGGGATGTACTCTATGTTATGGAAGTAGAAATGGAATGGAAATACCTGGTTGCGCCTACAAATCCTGGGTCGACGAGGAATCCTGCCATATGGCTAAACTCACTTGGGCAAGAATGTACAAGCACAGAACCGACCAACTTCTTCGACTCGATCGCGTATCACTGTCGACAACTGTGTCGGTTTTGACCGGCCACTGCATAATGGGACAGCACGCAGAAAGACTAGGCCTACCCTCAAATGACTTTTGCCGAGGCTGTGGCCTCGAGGAGGAGGACGAGACGGTTCTCCACCTCTTATGTCACTGCCTATCCCTGAGGAGAAGAAGAAATCGCACCTTTGTTGCCCCATTTCTTGCAAGTCTGACAGCTGTCATTCTTTAATATTAGGGACATAGCAAGGTTCATCAAACTGTCAGGATAGTTTCCTGCAACATAATGGGGGAGTCGTGCCTTTCCCGGTGCTGTCCTTGCGCTGACTATCACCATCTCAAGTAAGAGAACTTTTTAGTCATTTCTTGGCCAACGGGCCATTATGTGTGCTGAAGTGTGCTTTTGGTAAACTAACTGCCACTCCTATCTAAGGAACTACACTTAGTTACAGTCGGAAATCCCCGTTCTCCCATTATCTAGTCTCCTATTAAAAAAGGATCCACATACAAAGTTTTGAAGGGTCTCCGAAATTTGTGGCAATTTATGAAAATAAATTAGACAGCCACAGACAGATCTGTTATTCTGTGTGTGGAAGAAGCATATCATCGAACAGTAGCAGGGATTTTACAAGGGTCTCAACAATGGTCCGACTGCATTATTATGGTGAAGGCAATAGAGTATCGGCAACCTCACTCAATATGCCACACAATTGATTTCTCGAATTACACATGCTGAGAGAGAAGGAACATCGAGTTCAAATATGTGAAGTAGAGAAAAAATACTGAAATGTCTCCTAAGGGTTTTCCTTGTTTCAGCATCCTTCTGCCAGGTGTTTCCAATATAATCGAACTTGAATTTATGGCTAAATAAATAATTTGGGGAAGTAGGATCTGCCCATCCCTCTAACACAAGTAGGCATTGTTTGGCCTCTCTTTTGTGGAAGCAGGTATTATGTAATTAGACTTTTTGTTATGTTTTGTTTACCTTCTTCTTTTGTTTATTTTGTTCTTTTATTTAAACTGCTTTTGTGGTGGCACAATTTAAGCCAAATATTTGAGGATTGCCCTATTGAGAACAGCCGCCAAAGTATCCGACCTTTTTATAATAAATCACAAACAATTATAAAGTAGACAAAGTGACCGACTAAATCAGCTTAAAACGTGACAAACAAATGTGTGTATTCCGAAGCGCCAAAAGGGTGATGCCTCACACGTCCTTCCTACTTGCCAGACTATTTCCCTTTTCACACATTAAAGCTTGTGTGGCTGTCCTTTGTAGTAGAATCATGTACGATAGCATGGAAAAGGGTTAAGTTTGTCAAAAATTCTTAAAGCTTAAGGATTATGTGCGAACTCAGTCAGTGTGGAGAGAGAGAGAGAGAGAGAGAGAGATAGAGAGTTCCTTTCGAATTGTCTACCTGAAAATGGGACTTAAAAGGAAAATAGGAATGGGTCGGAAATAAATCTTCAATATAAATTTACCTTTAATAAGCAGTGTATTACTTTTTAATTGTCGATTATTTTAACATACTGACCTGGAATTTAATAATTAAATTTAAATTAGTTTATTTTATAAATTACATCTGATAAATTAACATGACTTGGATGGATGAATTTGGAGGAGTGGGAGTATTTAGTGAAAGACCCAGAAGATGCATTTTTAGCAGCGTGGGACAAGAGAACTCAGTGTTTCAAGCCGAAATTTATTCGATAGAACTTTGCTTCAGACCGGAACTACGAATTGACACCATAAATTGTCACATCGATATTCACTCAGACAGCAAGGCTGCGTTTGCTGGCACTTAGTGCGTTTGAAATCAAATCCAAACTAGTTTGGGAGAGCCTTCTTCTACTGAAAAGACTATCATCAAGAAGCAGAGTTCACCTGATATGGGTGCCAGGGTATAGTGCACACGTGGGATGCGAAGAGGTAGTTGAGCTCGCTAGAAAACGGGGGCATCTAGCTTTACTGGACCTGAAACATTCTGTGGTTTACCTAGGAGCTTCGCAAAATACGAAATTAAGGAATGGCTAGAAAAAAATCGCGCCAACATTGGATGGAAACAAAAAATATTAGCAAAGCTAAAACGTTCATGCCATTCCATTCTCTCAAGAGACCTACTGAGATACTGAGCTTGACGCGGTCAGTTATTCGCTTTGTCACGGGACTTTTGACTGAGCACTGTAGAGTAATGAAACACCTATACAATATAAGGATCACTCAAAAGGACCACTGCAGATTATGTAACGAAGAAGAGGAAACTGCTGAACCTCTGCTTTCTCACTGTAACGGTCTGATATGCATCCGGCTTCGCTACTTAGGTAAGCGTTTCCTAGAACCGTCTGATATTGAGGACAAATCTCCTGAAGAAATCTCTGGATTCGTACTGAATACTAGACTTCGGGAGTATTTGCAAATATAAAGTGTGTCACAATAGTGACACTATTTGGCCGCAGTGACTTGGTGACTAGTTCCTGCTCTCATTACAATCTTAATGTTAATCGCAACATGACTTGGTTAATCAATTCTATGTACTTATAGTAATAAAAAGTCAAACAAATTTAATATGCGGAGTTAATTCACCATGAAGCTGGCAACTTGTAAATGAGATGTAAATACTCCTACATTCACATCCCCATTACAGTCTTTATTAATACATGAAATAGAGGCACTCGCTTCAGGGACCGCTTGTTTAAGATGCACTACAGACCTGCTACGAGGTCACAGCTATGGACTTTCTAGATAATACATAAGTGATATGAATGCAGGGAAACTTCGCTGAATTTTCAAATCTTATCACAGTGAAACTTCTGTAGAACATCAACAGTTTTTTTATGTTCCCAGTTACTCGAAGCTGAAGCATCAATTCAATGCTGTGGAATATCGACGGCACTGGATTAAAATATTATCAATATTATTACACCTTACATGATAATCATTTATGTCTTGCTAGGGGTTGGGGGAGTGAGTACTAGTAACTAAGACTCGCGACTCGAAAAGAAAAGGCTGTAGATAGAAGCATTATTGATACCGTTCCCGGGACAGGATTCGAGCCTGCGACCTTAAAAAACTGTTCAAAATTGAAAATAGCAAGTCAATGATCATTACAATAGACTATAAACACAAATAATGTTACCTACAGTCAGTATGTCCTTTCCTCGTTGCTCTCTTCTTAAGGGTCGCCTCTTACATTCTCTCAAATATTGACCCGGAATTCATTTTCAAAAATATTGCTCAATTCGATTTTAGATATTTTGTTTTTGGCGTTAGGTTGCCAGCACTGTAGTGCATTATCACATACAATTTGAACGCGATTTGTCAATTAGTAGTATTACAGCTCTCGATGTTGTTAGTTTGCTTCAACTACGTTCTCCGATTTTTACGATGGATGAAGAAAACATTGATAAAGTGAAGGAATTGTTGCTGGAAAAAAGCCATTTTAGCTTCCGAGAGCTAGCAAAGATACCTCACGAATCAGTTCGTACCATATTAGTTGATGTTTTAGGCATGAGACGGGTTGTAGCAAGACATGCTCCAAAAGAGCTGAATTTGTTGTACAAAATGCATCGAAAACCTGTTGCTGATATGATATGATATAATATGTTGCTGAGGATATGCTTTCTCAAGTTTCCAATGCTCCTACATTTATCCAACGTATGTTAACTGGTGTTGAGACATGGGTTTACAGGTACACCATGCAAACAAGTCAAAACCGAAAAAACCACGTTGAAGTCGGTCAAAAATCAAGGTCATGTTCACTTTTTCTTCGATTATCGTAGTCTGGTACATTCTGAATTCCTTCCGGAAGGTGAAACAGTCAGTAAAGAATCATATTTGGCAGTTATGAAGCATTTGGCGCGGGAGTATGCGTCTTAGGAATCCAGAATTATGCAAGACAACGGTTGGTTTTTGCATCACGATAATGCACCATCACTAGAGGCTATCATTGTGGATGAGTTTATGACCGAAAACGCAACGAATATCATCGAACAACCTTCGTATTCCCCATATTTGGCTCCGTATGAGTTCTTCCTGTTTCCAAAGCTGAAATTGCTACTTCGTAGATCACTTTTTGAGTCGATCGAAGCCATAAAAGAAATTCGACGAAGGAGCTAAAGGCCATCCCGGCATCAGCCTATAAGAAGTGTATGGATTACTTGGTCCATCGTTGGCATAATAAATGTATCCTTCAGAAGGAGCCTTTCTTAAAGGCGACAAAGTACATGTTGATGGTTAAAAGAATATTTTGCGTTTTATTAATGAATTCCGGATCAATATTTGACAGAAGTAAACGGTGTCACGTTGAAAATGGGAAAGAGCGACAATAAGGAGAGACGCATTGTGAGTCCCAAATAATGGGAACGATCGATTAAAAACAATAATTTGAACTTTTTCTTTATATAATTAGAGTTTATTGCCACATTGTCTTATCAGACCCTTGTTCGTTTCGTGTAATTATGTGGATAGGATGACTTTTTGCTTCCTTACCAAATAATAAATGTCATTTTCGTTTTAAAAGGAGATGTTTACAAGCGTCCTCATTTGAATATAACGATCGAAAAAGAACGATCGAAAAAAAACTATCGAATTATTCTTTCATTCAATAGTTTTGTCCAAATTACTTGAGTGAATTCATTATATGTTCAATCGTATGTTTCATTATGTGTTCTATCGCTTCGAATAAGCACGAGAAAATAATTCAAATGGAATTTTCAATCGATGCCATTTTGAATAAAAATTATAAATAAATATTATATCAAACAATCTTTTTTTCGTAGTTTATAATACCTGATTTATTTTGTTATTAATATTATATTTTATTTGAAATAAAAACTTTTTGTTTCTTGAATATCGCTTACTTCGAATCTTTGAGGTTTCGAATCCTTCCCCATACATGGTCTCAAAAATGTTTCTATCTAAATCATTTTCTTTTCGAATTGAAATATTGAGGAGGAGGCTAACAAAATCCCAAAAGTGCGTGTGACGTCATTTCTGTATATCAGTTCTTTTCATTAAAATGAGCTTATAAACAGTGAGCGTGTTGGTGATCACTTGTTCGTCAAAATTTACGCAGCTGACACGAGGGCGTAACTTCACCTACAACTAAAAAGTTGTTTTGAATGCGGAATATTTTTTCAAAGAATAATTTTTTAGCCTTCACTGTAGTGGTAGAATTTTAATGGCGCTCTCAACCAAATATCATTGACAACATCCGGTAAATTGCTGAATTGCTGGATACGGTGTTAAACTTTAGTTATGCTGCTCGCTGATAGATGTCGCAAGCAGATGGTTTGTTGAATAGCTTGAAAGGTGTATTCACAATATGTATTAATATATTGTGAATAATGCAGTGGCAGTTAATTTTTGATTTTTGTTGTGAGCTTCGGGGAATGTGAATAGTATGCGAAAATTCGTAAGCTGGAAAATACAACTTTATCTGACTTTACTGATAAAGTTTGATAGACTGGTCTTAAATATCACAGTCTGCGTATTTTTACGAGGCTCAGAAGGTATTTGGTGCGTAAAGAGGTGAATAAAATGTCAGTACAAGTGGGGATGTAATTTATAATGTAACCTAAACTATTTGCTTTGGTATGAAGGTGCCTTAAGCGTAATGAAGGTATCCTAAATGTGACAACTCTGGTTGTCCTGAATTAGAAAGCATGTAGGAATTGAATGCATTCAAAAGAAGATGGTTGCTTGTTTATTTTCTAAAACACTACAAATCCCAGTTAACTTTAGTAACAAATTCGTTCATAAGTTCTTCTCGCCGCAACAGGTTTAGGTGAATATTAGAACCCTGAATATCCAGGCATCCTAACATGCCTACACACCATAAAAATATAATTCAAGAATTTACAGACAAGGAGGGACGCTCTCATGGCATCTCTAAAATGTCCTAACCAGTGTTGTTGAATCGGAGCTGAGGTTGCAGTCTGAGTCACGGTGTTACTGCGATTTGTGTGGAGTGGAAATATGTTAAGGTCTGTTTAGAATTTAAGTGGGGTGGCAGTCAGAGTCGGAGTCGGTGTTGGAGTGTCAGTCGTGCTAGAAAAATTTTAGTGGTGAGAATTGGAGTCGGAGTTTGATACATTATTTGACGACCCCACACACTTGGTTATAGCCGTAGTTTTGAATTGTGACTCTTTGGTAGGGAAATTTCCCATAAATTTCATCGCAAGAGTGCTGAAACCAAAATAAATTGCTAGCTTAGTGATGGTAGACTATTAAAAGCCTCTGAGGGAACAAGTTGACAAGGAAGGTAAAGATTACTCAGAGCATACTCAGCTCCTATGTTTCGCATTTCATTCAGTGTCGCAGTAGTAATAGTGTGACTATGACTCCCATGAGACATTCTGAGTATTGATATTGATTCCAAAATGGCTGCATATAGATTCCAGCGGCTTTGAAATACATAGAACTGTGGTTAAGTAGATGGACCATTCAAGGAACTGAAGGCAAATGTACAAAAGCTTCACTTCAATGTCATAACCATCTTTACAAAGAAACTATACAGCGACTTCACAGAAATAATCTGTCAACTACCTGGGTGTCGTGCTAGATCGAGGCTAGGCTAACTTGGGCGAAACACATGCAAAATAAGATTTCCCAAGCGAAATTGAAGGCTGCAAATTTCAACTGGATCGTTAGAGGATACTAAAAATTAAGTATTGAAAACTAAATGCTAGTTCAACATGATGATTAAACCATGCTGTACATGTGGCATTCAACTGTAGGGCCCATGAAGTACCGACTGAGTGGGTGCAATAAATAAGCCTCCCATATATGTTTTCAGAACTGTGGTGTATGAGATATTTACCATAATTGCCCTAGAAAGGAAGGTCAGGATACTTACCCTAAAGTCAATTAATGTAAAATTAGTTTATAAAAATGTACATTATATAAATTACATAATTGGTAATATATCTTAAAGTTAGATATAAGGCGCATTCGATACGCCAATCGAGTGACTCGCTTGTAAAGAAACCCCCAAAGTAGTGAAGTTGCTTTCCCGCAAATAGGTAGCGCTGGAAATTTCCTTGAGAGGTGATGCTGTGGTCGCTGCTGTTGTTGTTGTTCTGTCACAATTTATGTTTTTATATGACAAAACTATTCTTCTATACACAAACCACAAAAAATCGGACTTCATAGAATAGTTCCCAGTCGTTAAATTGTGTAAACGAACTAACCACAAATCGTTACAAGTAGCGACTTCGTTATATTTTCTTTTTATGAGAGAAAATAAGCGATTTTTAGCGAATTGAGGCTGCTTCTATTTGTTCGATAAGGAAATTTCATTATTTTATTCTAGAGCAGAGCAAATCCAAACTCCACGCAGAAATCACAGCTCACTCCAAATATGTCCGTAATTAAGATGCATAATAATTGCGCAATAACGTGGTAATTGTCCATCGAGCTTACCTTTTATTACTTGATTATGTGGGCAGCTACGAGAGTATGTGATGTGAATATTAATGCCGCTCCAATGTCGAATGGAACAATCATTTTGGTTGCTTGCGTCAATTTTGGACATTTTTTTTATTAGAAATGCAATTTCATAAAATTGTTGCATTAATTTTTAACGCCTTCCTTTTTTGTTTTAAGAATGAAATTAGATAAACAATTTTCTGAATGTGTGGTCGTGAATTGAATTGTTTCTTTTGATCAATTTGATGATTTCTCTTTATTGTATGAAGAGAACACCTATCAATTATACTGTCAGACTTCATTGCTGATATCTTGGAAGCTTAAGTGGACATTTCATAGCTGGATTATTTATCATTTTGTTAATTAAAAAATATGAATTTCGCTAAATCCGGAATGCTTTTGATTTGAGCTCTGACCATTCTCGCCTGTACTCTTAGTAATCTCTGAAAAACCAACTCTAAAATAAATCTCTTCAAGGTTAGTAAATAATCTAACTAACTGGAAACGTTTCCAATAGGAATTGGAAAACTCGGTTACACCTCCTGACCGTATTCTGACCATTGGTGCTTCGGTTCACAGAGAAAATCGGAAATGCAGCCTGGGACAGTACTCCCACACAAAAGACAGTTGTAAGCAGGAAGAAGTATCCTGCTTACATCAGGCGCATGGTAGCTGGAAACCGACAACTTCGACGACGATGGCATCAAACTCGGTCTCCAGTAGATAAATTAAAACTGAATCAATTCACTAGACAACTACGCGTATCAATCAAGGCATTTAAAAATGACGCATTTAACCGATTCCTGATAAGACTGTCAGCAGATAAAGGCACGGACTACTCCTCATTGAAGGCAGCAAAAGCGTTCAACCGACCTGTGAATCATAGCGCTCCAATTCAAAGAGCTAATCCCAGTGGACAACAACATGCACACAGAAAGGAAACCACTGTGCTGAGCATCTACGGAAAACTTTTACTCTAAGCGAAGGTTCTGGTGAATTAGAAATAAGTACGAATTGGATAGAAAGTGATCTTAACATTACGCCAGTAACACAGTGAAGAAATAGTGCTTCAAATTCATAAAATGAAACTAAAAAAATGACCTGGTTTTGACCTTATAACGACTGAAGTTCTTCGAAATTTGCCCAACAAGAGCGTTATTTATTTGTCCTATTTGATAAATGCATATTTCAACTTAAAATATGTGCCTATCTACTAGAAGACGGCTGAGGTAATAATGATTCTCAAGCCTAGAAAATCATGCAATGTTATTTCATCATATAGGCCAATATCTTTATTGCCAATGTTATCAAAACTATTCGACACGTCTCTTACCGATAATTTAAAGTAAAAACAAGATCCCAGCACACCAATTTGGTTTTAGCAAAAACATTCCACTATCGATCAAGTTCACAGGGTTGTAAGATCCATTGAATTTGATCTGGAAGAGAAACAAGTGAGCTCCGCTGTGTTCCTTGATGTGTCACAACTATTTGACAAGCATTTAGGACTGACACAAAAGCTGAAGACACTCCTACCAAGGAAATATTGTGAGATTCTAGCATCTTATCTTGACGATAGATACTTTCGCGTAAAATATGAAAATCTGTTCAGCCTTGCAAAGAATAAATGCATCACAATGTAGTATTCTAGGACCCATTTTGTATTTATTATATACACATCCAAAATCAATATGTAACCGCAACATTTGCAGACGATACTGCTCTTTTAGACAAAACAATCGAAGCTGCAACGATAAAATTGCAATCAGCTGTGAATTCTGTGGTATCATGGACCAAAAAATGGCGCATTAAACTTAAGAACGCTAAGTCTGTGCATATGGTATTTTCTTTAAGAAACATACCATACAAGCCCGTTTATGTAAATGCAGTCACTATACCCTACGTTAACGAAGCTAAATACCTTGATATTACGCTTGACGCCAAGGCTACGCTGGAAGGCGCACGTCAAGAAAAAACGGCAAGAACTCGACTTAAAAGTAAAAAATTATATTACATCATTGGCAGACATTCCACGCTTTCAACCCATAACAAACTATTGATATAGACAAATCTTGAAGCCGATCTGGACTTATGACAACAATTTTGGGGATTTCCTAGTGTAAAATACATTAACACTATGCAAAGACTTCAAAACAAGGTATTGCGACAGATTGTTAATGCTACATACTACGTGAGGAATTGTGACCTCCATCGTGATCTTGGCATGCCAACCGTCATTAACGTGGTGACAGATTTTGTCAAGGCTCACAAACAGCGACTAAGATGTCAAGCATCAAGCTTACTCCAGACAACTGCACTGCGTCGGCGGCGTAAACGCAAAATAGTAACAGACCTAAGGGAAATGAGTAGCAGCAGTTGTATATAATATATTTATTTATTTATTTATCTCTTCAACTGATGTTAGGATATTAAAGTAATAACCTTTTTAAGCTGCCCTAAAGACATATTATAGTATATAAAATACACCAAGCTTTTTTTTCTTTTTTGAATTTATTCTAGGCAAATTGCTTGTTAGTATCTTAGTTTGTATTGCTTGTACTAGTTGTAATAATAAAAACGTCTCTATATAGTGTTTAAGTTATCTTAATGAAATAATAAAAAACAAAAAAATTAATAGCCCTTTAGTACCAGTCGAAGTCTGGCGTTTCAAGTGTTTATCAAAGGCTATGAATCATCTTTCCAACGACCTTCCGAAAACACACTTTTATTTTGTTCTTTACTTGGGAAGATTAGAAAAGAAACCGTTTCCTTAACTTCTGTGGACTAAAAGCATAACTGTCAAGTAGTTGCTGCTTTAGTCTCCGGACACTTCCTTTTATTTATTCTCCGTTTTCTAGTCTAGGGTTGGTAGCTCTTATTCCTCCTTTGCCCCAATTTGTTTCCACCATATTATATTTCCTCCCTTATTTGCTCCCACTTCTTTGCCTGCATATTCTGTAACATATTCATAATAATAATGTTACGAAAATTAGTTTACTCCTCAATAGTTCTATTACTGGATTGTGTCAATAATTCCATAAAGCTTTGGTTGATAATTTACTTTTTTATTATTATTATTAAACCTTGCACAAGAGGTTGAGGGAGTGACTACTGTCAACTAAGGCCTTCGACTCGAAGAGAAGAGATTACTAGCTATTGAGGCCTTCGACTCGAAGACAAAAATATTTAGAAAAAAGCATTTTTAAGAACATGCCCAGAGCAGGATAATTTAGTTTTAATTAAAGTAGTTTAATTCAATAACAAATCATTTAAGCAATAGATTATAAACACTAAAGACACAGTCACTCGAGTTCACTATCCCTCGCAACAGCACCCTCAGCTTCCAAATCACAAGTATCCTCCTCTTTGGTCGAATGCCTTTTTAATACATTGTCGCTGCTTTCGAGAACATTTCAACACATTCTGGATTTATGTGCATTAGTGCGATAGAGAGAGAGAGTGGCATTGATGACTCATAGTTTGTGCCTGTGCATGCGGAAAGAGACAACATCATCAATGATATCACTGATGACGGAAAGCATTCTCAGGACCGAGGTAGCAATAGCAGCGCAATTGGAATGTTCGAATGTGATTTGTATGTAACGCTTTAGTTACAAATAAACTTTTATTCCTTTTTCCTCTTGAATGCTTAAATGGCTATTTCGTCACAGTTTCGTATACTGACAATCATACCAAGGAAGTAACTTTTTCGTAAGTTGAAGTTGGCTTTCGCTAATAATTCTATCAAATGTGGTTTCCTATATTTTTCCTGAAATTTGAGAAGTTTCCATATAACAACCCACAGGATCATTTGTGTACGTCACTTTGATACCAGAGGGAAAAATTCAACTATGAGAAATTGCGGCCAATTTCGGTTTTCTCAATAAATATCCTTCAGTCGCATAGGATCATTACTGTATTTCACTTTCCATTGAAACAATTATTCGCCAAATGAGAATTCTTGGAATGATTTTTACAAAATCACTTTTATGGAATGAGCAAAAAAAATTTCTAGTTAACAAATTAAGTAAGATCAATAAACTTTTAAAAGAGATCTGTTCTAGAAAAAAAAGGTCCACATATTGATACGGCGATTGGAATTTGTAGAATCTGGTATAATTATGCATTGCATAACAGTCTATGGTTGGACTACGGCAACCAATAAAAAGAAAGTGGACACAGCTTTTAGAAAATGTTTCAGAGCAGCTACTGAAATTCTAGCATCAACTCCTATAAACGCCCTAGAAGTTGAAGCACATCATCATAATTTTAAGCTTGAAAATAGGGCTAAAGCGCTTACCACCAAATCACATGGACTACACAATCCTTTTTGGGAGAAACTAAAACATTGTGGAAAACATTCCTTCATTACCAGAAAAGGGTGTGGCATTAACAACATCTTGACTTAGCTTATTGAACGTAACATTCCGATTCCACAACAACCTAAGCAAACAACAACCAGAAATTCTATTTCCAACATCAACATTGATACATATTTGTGCCAATATGTAAAAAATTGCACTAGTCCTGTGATTTTCAGACAACTTTTTTTGAAGTAAAGTCAAATTTTTCACCAGAAATAACACTCTATGTGGATGGGTCGATCTGGAAGGAACATCTTCCTCAGCGGTTGTACAAGAAAATGCAAATACAACTTTTGCAATTCTGACACAAGGTCTATTGTCCTTTCACTCAGGTGTGTTTCATACTAAGTTAGTGGCAATACATTTAGCAGTTGAATATGCAATTGTAGAGAAAAAGAAGACGCTAATATGTTCTGACGGTCTTAGCGGCCTTAAGGCATTGACAAATCGAAAAGGAAGTGCCTGTAATTATACATACCAAAATTTAGAAATTGAAGGCTTTATAAAAATCATGTGGATACCTGGGTATGTTGGAATACCTGGGAATGAATATGCAGCTGCAACAGCGGGGCAGGCTATATCACTGCCATTAGTTGCTAATATTCCTTGCTTAGACACACTGATAATAAGTTGCTTTATTGCACATCAAAAGAAGGAAATATATGACAAGTCGGAATCATCTTTAAGAGACATAATCCGCTTCCAATTCGACAGAACTATAATGAGAATTTCTCAAGGGAAGAGTGTATAATTTTGGGAGTGCAATATTTAGCACTAGGCATTATTTTACTAAAATGGACCCAATTCAATGCTCTGAATGCGCTACGACTCTAATAGTTTCGCTCTTCTTGCTGGACTGCCCCATTTCAAAAATTGATAAAACATCCGGAATTGACTGGAGAGAAAAAGACACCCTAATATTAATGAAACTAGCCTCAGGGAAACATCACCTACTTTATTTAATATAAACAATTTTTATACAGCAGGTGTAAATGTCCTAGTTGTCCTACACCATCCAATATTTTATAAATTTATTTGTAAAATATGTTGCAATAAATAAATAAAATCAATAAACAAATTATTAGCTTTGTTTAGATTTCTGGCAGATTTGCCTAACCACAACACGTACAGCAGCGCATTTCTCTTGGCTCTGTACCACTGCGGTCGATTCGGCTCTGGGCTGTGATTCACACAGAATACCTATCATATGCACACATGAATACTCGCACCACAGCCGTCATGACCAAGCGTCCGATTTGCACTTGGAACTTAGCACAGCAACACGGCAGTTCGGTTACGGGCGAATGTTAAGTTGAAAGCAAGTCTACTCAGCATGGGATCATTTATTAATTTCACTTTCCATAGGGAAAAATTAAACTACAAATAATTGTGTTCAGTTTCCTCTTTTCCTCTTTTACTAAATATACTTCAGTTGAAGCGAATATTTTCCAGATATATTCACCTGAAATTCACATTTGTATTTTAGCCCTATTTAAATCTGAGGAAAAACTCAACGGTAATGGGGTTGACTGTCTTTCTGGCCAAGAAGAGAGAGTCCTGTAATGGAAGTTGACCACTACCCCGACTATTTCGAAGAAAGCTACCATCCTACTCTCGTTTATGTTTCATTGTATTTTCCATCCCCACTGCCAACTTTCGATTATCTAATTTTTTCTACTGAATATGTCTGCGTCTCCTCCTCATCTTCTGTACCAATTCCTTAGATCTGCAACAGTTACGCACAATTAAGTTTACTAAAAGCGCCTTGGTTTGTTTATCTAACGAATACATCTCTTTGGGATTTCCACTTACTCTCATTACTCTGACGCATGCAAATTTATGTGGGCCCACGGTCTATTGTCACACTTCTTCCCAGCTTCCTACACTGTGCTTTTACTGTTATTGTTATTATGTTTTTTTTCGTTTTTGTTAAGTAAATTTATTTATTTTTAGCTCACATACTTCCTTTGTACCTGCACCAACGCCTCATATTGTTGCGGGCACCTTGTAAGTGGCAACTGTAGACAGAGCGAGTATCTTTGGTAAGATTTCAATGAGCGGTGCTGCCATGGCCTCTGCTGCTGTTGCTGCCGGTAAAACTGATTGATTGTCATGCTTTTATTTGATGTAATTGTGTCAAGTGTAAATCAATTTATCACATCTTCGCAGACCAGTGCGAGTACAGAGGAATCAACAAGTACGCCGTGTGCGGCCGGCTCTCAATTGTTTGTTACCTTGTTCGTAGGCGCTGTGGCCCGTTGGCATTGTTGTAGGAGGAAGTGTGAAGTTTGATTTTCAATAACAAGTAAAAGTGTTTCCGTTGAAATGCATTAAGTCTGGCGACGCAGTGGCGCTTGAAAAGTGGATCAATATTTTTAAAATGTATCATTTATGCATGAAATACACCTATTTACAAATAACAAACCCTTTCATTACACTTTTCGATAGTCCTCGCACCACCAAAATTCTCAGTTTGTCAGCTGCACAGTGGGATGATTGTGCAAAGTAACTGCACATAATTCGTAAGAATATAAACAGCCGAACGAAGCTTATTTTCCCTCAACTGGTTTCTGTAGGTGGGAGTGTGATTTTATAAGTACCACGCCTATCTGCATTAAAAATGGAAAACAAAGGGCCTATTGAAAATAAGGGGACTTTATTTATGCAAGTTCTATCTTAAATATTGATAGATCTGTAAAAAGGTTTGCCAGGGTTGGCCCTATATATTTTTAGTTTTTATATTTATTTCTATGTTATACAATATTAATTTAGTTTTTTCATGAGCCACTTCATATTCAAATATATATGTTTTTATACAATTACTTTTCCAATATACATAAAAATTTAAAATCGTTGAACTTGTTTGCACTCTTTATTTCAGTTAATCTCATTTTTATGAACCCTCTGAGCATGCAAGTTTATGTGGACCCACGGTCTATTGTCTTACTTCTTCCAATCTTCTCATTGAGAGATCTTTATTTTCCAACTATAAAAACAATGAATAATATAAGTTAGATTAGCTTTGGTATTCAAAATCACTTTCATACATTATAATATATTTTTTTACATCTTTAGTTTTTACATCTTGTATGAGTTCGGTGTAAAACTTTTCAGATTTCTATTCTCTGCATTACATTTAAGTTTTCTACCTACTTTTTACATAATCTGTATGCATTTTCTAATTTCTATGTGTAATTTTATTTTTTTTTTATTTTTCTACTTGCTTTTTACATTATCTCTATGCATTTCAATAATTTTGTATATAATTTGATATTAGAATTAATTTTCAATGTCTATTTTATACTTTCTTTGTAATAATTTTCATTATCTACATGGTATTTTACATATAAAAATGCCCATTTATATTATCCATAAGATATTTTGCAAATTTTTACATCGCATTTTCCATCTTCTTTATGATACTTCACACTATGAGTGTATTGTTTTACATTATACACATGGTATTTATATTTGACTATTACATGGAGTTGTTCATTTTTTTTCAATTGTAATATACACTTTCGGTATAATCTCTTACACTATGTACATGATATTCATATTTATTATTTTTCTACATGGAGTTTTTCATTTTTTACATAGTAATATACACCTTCGATATAATCCCTTACCCAATGTAAATACATGCATTGTATTTTACATTTCAAATATTTCAATATTTAGCAATTATATTTCTTATTAGTTCTTCTGCATTTATTTACATTATATTTTATATCTTTTTGAGATCTTTTATAACATGTATATTATTTTTACATTTCAAATGTCACCATATAGGAATTTCTATATTGAATTTTGCATTTTTCTACATACTGTTTTACACCTTCTATATCTTTTATTTATATATTTTTCACCTTCTTTATAATATATAAACGATATTTTACATTAATCATATAATGTTTATATTTTTTCCCTGATATTTTGCATTTTTGTAAATATGTAGTATTTTACACTTCTATAAGAGTACTTACATTATCTACAGTATTTATTTTACATTTGAAACATTGTCACATATATTTTCCAATAGCATTTTAGGTTTTTTCATTTTATTTTTTACATATTGTCTGCGTGTGTATTTTATATGTATGATATTTTACATTTCCTGCATTCGATTTATATTATACAAGTATTTGATATTACTCAAAATTTTTTTTATAATGTTTTACATTATCTACTTCAATTTATTCAATAATTATAATTATAATGAAATATATTGGTGTAGAGAATGTAATATATCTTGGAAGAACTCATATTATTTATGTTAATTTAATAATTATTAAACTATAATTAAAAATATACAATTTTTCAAGATATACTACATTACCTACACCAATAGATTTCGTAATAAGAAAATTTGTATTACTAACTAAAAGTTTTTTACTTGATATACTACATTATCTACACAAATGTATTTCGTAAGCAAATATTTGTTAAGAACTTAATGGTTTTTAGTTGATATCTTACATTATATATTTTTTTGGTTCATTCTAGAATTCTGTTAAATAATAATTAAGCTTCAATACATAATTTTAAATTTTGTACATGATATTTTACATAATATAAAATTATTTTAATTTTCTACATAGTACTGTACATTAGGTTATCTTCTATATATATAATATATAAAAATGAATGTTTGTGTGTATGTCCTTTATAGAATCGTAAACTATGCATTTGATCATGTGATGATCTTTAGAAGTTGTTGTGCATGAGCCCAGGAAGGTTTCTGAGTTGGTACCGGTCGAATTGGAAAAAGGGGAGTGGTACCTCCCATACAAATCAAAATGAATTGAATATTTGTATAATGTCTTTCCTTCAAATTTATTTATTTAAACAACTCATCCGATTTCAAAAATTCTTTGATCAGCTGAATGCTACACCCCCCCTACAATTCAGGGGTAGCGAAGCGCACCGGGTACAGCTAGTTTTCTATAAAAATGTTTATGTGTAGAAAAATGTGCTGAAATATAGAAAAAACTATGGGTTCTTGAAAATTCAAATTCTTATTTTGTTCAGTTAGCTTCATCATTCAGCCTACTGTGAACCAGTTTAGTATGCATTGTGAACCCTTAAACAATGTCCCTTTCAGTACAGGGGTTACTTTTCATGCCCTTGCTTCTTCCAATTGACGGTTTCATTGATTATGGCCACTACACTTGATTTATGACCGCCGTGCTTGTGTTTCCGCATATTTCACATTATAGTTACTGCCATAATTACTGGTTGCGCATTTATGACAGGCGCTATGCACTTGTCCGGCATCGCAGGGATGAAAGTAGGGGTATTCCAAAGAAATGTTACTGGACAGGTACTGTGAGCTCTGTAAGTGAGCAGTTGCAATCAATGCAAGTGCACGAGTAAATAGAAGGGTTAAACAAGAGACCCCGACATGGCCAAGAAAATCAGCGCTGATATCATGCAAAATTGTACAAAAATTATATGTTTGGCTTTTACAAATAAGCAAATTATTAATTTTAGAAGTTTTTGCATATTGTGGGCTATTGTGGTGGCCTTAAAGCCATAGGTTTATTGCACCTACTTTTGAAAACACCTGCCTCACAGACTTGTATGCATTTTGAGTACTGTGCTCATATGTTGCTCCACCATAAACTCTGTGCTTTGTTTGCATTTCTGGCAGATTTGCCTAACCACAACACGTACAGCAGCGCATTTCTCTTGGCTCTGTACCACTGCGTTCGATTTGGCTCTGGGCTGTGATTCACGCAAAATACCTATCATATGCACACATGAATACTCGCACCACAGCCGTCATGACCAAGCGTCCGATTTGCACTTGGAGCTTAGCCCAGCAACTCGGCAGCTCGGTTACGGGCGAGTGTTAAGTTGCAAACAAGAGCATATAAGTCTACTCAGCTCTACTTGGACTTGGGTTTACACATTTGGGAAGGCCTTCGCCATTAGATACTCGCATGTTACACTCGTGGCTAGTGTGGTGCCGCAATTCATATGAACTCACTTTCCAGTTGTATGCGTCACTTGTGTGGCAATTGTAACACGAATTTCGGCGAATCTTCAACGAATTTCTGGGAATATTTTATTAATGTGTGCCAAGAGCAGCTTAGAATTTTGTGGATATTGTATATAGAAGGGGGGTATTATATATCCAAGTCGCAGATGATTTTGTTTGTTAATAAAGCATATGTCATTGGGACATCTGGAAAGTCATCCTAAATGAAAAGTGGGTTTAATCACACACAATTGAAAAGGATATACCAGCACGAGTACCAAAAAAACGTACGAATTGTGAAAGAATGTGGTCTTTGTACATCTTTGGCCAACATTTTAGCAAAGCTTTGCATCGGCCTGAGGACATGTCCCGTTAGCTAACAGTTTTTGGTCTGAGGAACAACCCTGCAAGATCACCATAGGAACCTAGGCTTCACTTAGCCGGAAAAGAACACCGCAATTACTGCAACTATTTAGGACGAGACTCTCTCGCCGGTCTTTGTACTTCTGCCCACATTTTTTCTAATCTTTCTACAGCTACGGGTCGTCGAACAGAGAGGAAGATGACCCACACTTAATGTGCTACTGCCCTGCCTATTCGAGAATAAGATTTCCACTCCTGGAGGCGCTTTTTCTCTAGGATCTTGTTGAGATATCCTCCATTAGTATAAAAAATAGAGCTTGCTTTTTCAGGGAATCGCATTGGTTCCCTTTTCAGTCCTGGAGGTGTTTTTGTTTAAGAGACCCAAGATCTCTGTGGTATCACAATGGTATCCAAACCTTGGCCTAGGTGAGGTTCATTTACCTAACACCCCTACCTGACATAACCGAACTTAGCCCAAATACAACTATGGAAGTTTGGGCCTATCGATACAATTTAGGAGTAATATAAAATCAGCTCATATTAGGCTGGTAATATTAAATATGCATATATCCCCTGGTACCCCAGTAACTTTGAGATCTATATACGAGTCATTACTTCATTACATATGATATTTCATAGTAGAACTAAAGATCATTACTTAAATTGCTGGGATAATTCCATTCGATTGATGTATATGTATAATTCTCGATATCCTAAATCGTATCCATATTGTCGTTCAGATGGTCTGCAGCTCCAATTTCATTTGATCTGTAGCTCCTATTCCATTTTTATGGACATATTTTTTACCTTCACGAAGGTTCTAGGTTTAATTGATGTCGATCATTAATTTCAGACACATCGATGACGACTTTTAAGACAAGCGTGACTGATCGATACTTTATGATATGGTGTCGTTGGTGACAAATCTGTACAGTCTTATATGGATTTAAGGTATCCTGTCTCAACTTGTGCCATTTTTCCGGTTGATTACGATTATAATGTGTGTATGAATAAATAATCTGTTCATGCTTCTGTCGGGCAGTTAACGGTCGTCACCACACTCCTTCAATCGAAGAGATTAGTTATGGCTGCAATAGAATTTCCCTGAAAAGTTTATTTATGAATTGTTTCTAAGAGATTAGCAAATTTTCAATATTCAACGAAACTCTTCTTTGAGTGTTGAACGATAACGAAAAACCTTCATGAGAACTCCTCTGTAGACTTTATTTTTCCCTAGTTTCGAACAGGGGTGGAATTCTCGAAAACTGGCCGCAATGTGACACCAGTAGTCTGAGAATCCTACCCACTAAAAACTATCTCCATTGCTGCCTCCTCTCGTGCGATCACCGCGAGGTATTACTATTCTAGAGCCTTGGTATATTATGATCAGCGGACCCCTCCTAGTTATTTTCTTATAAGCATCTTCTCCACTTCATATGGCGGAGTTCTACCATAATAACGGCAGTGGTGTCCCAAACCTCTGCGCATTTCTCTGGGCTCTCCACACACTCAGGGGAGTCCCGCTTTAGCCCTTTCATACCATGGGCAATAGAAGAAGACACTTCTTATAATTTACGGTTTGCCTGTAATCCACTGAATGTACATGTTTGTTTCTAGATCTTCAGTCATACTCTCCGGTGTTCTCATGATCATAAGGAAAGATTATATTTTATAGGGAATACGACAATCACATGGTAAGATATCTGAACTGATTTTTAAATATCTGAACTCACCTTTAGAAACTGACCTATCATGTTAGGCTAGGCCTGGTTTATTTCTGTACTGAGGATTTGGTGTTCTTTGTTCTAATCTTAGTTTTATAAGATGCTACGTTTAGGTAATAAGCACGGCGAAATCTGCAATACGATAGTGAAATATAATTTGCAACTATTGTTTTTCTTTCGAAGTTAATGATATTCGATTAAGTCATCGCGTTGTTAGAAGATCATTTACTTCACAAGAAAATCAATTGCAGCAAACAAATTCATCGTAACCGCACCTCACGCCAACTGTTGATTTTTCTGTGGATTTAATTAACCACACTTTTAAATGTAACCCATCCCACCAGCGTCTCACAATTGGCCAATAATACTGGATTTACATTTTCAAGGTATTTTTTTGGATCAATATGAATCGTAAAGATATTAATACATTGTTAATTATTATGGTAGAAATCAGTGAATATATCGCACAGTACACATGTTGTGAATTTGTACGAATAACTCATTTATGAGGTAGTATAATGAACCACTTCAAATGAGTAGATCTTCAGAAGTTACTCTGAGAAACATTCAATGAAGTGCTGCATGTAAAGAGAATCTGCTGTCATACTAAATAACAAAATTTCACCACTTCCCTTTACTGAGATTTTTTTTGAAAAAATATGTTTTATTTTGAAGTTTTGTGAACTTTCTTTCCACTCGTCACAAATTAAAGAGGGGCAAATTTACTTCAAAATATAATTATAAACAAAAAGAGTATGCAAATTGCTCCTGTGTGCAACCAAATACTTGCATTGTGTGACGATGCTGCTGGAGCCATGTTCGAAGTCAAAGAATATGTGAATATCAGCTGGTTTGATCGAACCAAGTTACAAGCACCGTGTTCGAACACAAGTTTAGGTTGTGGCTTGTTTGTTGGGGTGCACACCATGTTCTTATTCGGTGCATACTTGCATAGCCTTGTAATTTATTCGGCCTGCCTTCACAAGAGCGATATGCATACTCGTAGGTACACTTTAGCTATCATATTATCATATTCTCTCAAGGATTGATACGACTTATAATGTAGTTTTGGTTCTCTCGGTTGTATTGGATATCTGAAGTGCATCTTTGTATGAGTGACAAAACACTAAAATCTCGACAATGAGTGGTGTTGATTCCCTCTCAATTATAGTCTATTGGCCATTTGAAGTGCATCTTTGTATGACTGACAAAACACTCAAATCTCGAAAAATTGTGGAGTTGGTGGTCTTTTAGTGTATTGAATATTTGAAGTGTTTTTTTGTATGAGTGACAAAACACTAAAATCTCGAAAGTTAGTGGAGTTGTTTCCCTTCCAATTATAGTATATTCAACCTTTGAAGTTCATCTTTGTGTGAGGGACAAAACACTCAAATCTCGAAAATGAGTGGTGTTGGTTCTCAGTGAGACAGTCAGTACACTACAATATTTATAATTGAGTGAGAACTTCTCACTGAATTATAAATATTGTAGTGTACTGAACCTTTGAAGACCATCTTTGTATGAGGAACACTAAGAACTCGACCATTAGAATCTTCCGAGGATGTATTGGGTCTCCCTTAGCATATGATCGATTTGGGGGGAAAAAGTGGATTAAGAGTGGAATATTTCCCGATTAAAAATAAAGTTATTTGTATTGCAGCTACAACTGCAAGCGGCCGATAGTAGCGGTTGCAAATAACAGCAAATGACTGTTTATTAAATTACGCGAGTGATTACCAGGGAAGGCAAAGGAATTCTTTGATACAAAGCTATCCAGAAATAAAGCAATAAAACTTCAAAGATCAGCTATAATTATCAAATATTTACATTTGTGTACTTGTAGGCTAGTGAATAAATATATCACAATTATAATTGCAGCTGAAATGAATCATAAAACTTCCGCCAATGGCAGTTTACACACAAAACGAACAAGCGACGCACAGATACGGAAAGCGTTGCACGCGCGTATCTGTATCCAAAAGCACTACGGAAAGTGCGGAACGTGGTGGCGACGATAATGGCGTAGACAGTTCTAACAGTGGGGCAACAGGCGGCTTAACGCTGTACAATTTTCAACAACAACAACAACAAAAGGAGAATAAAAACAAACGATTTAGTGGCGCAGTCAACTGTTGCACTTGCATGCATTTAAATACGAGTGCACACAGCCGCATGTAGGAGGGACGTCAAGGACAGTTGCCGCAGAGGCAGCACGTCGCAGCTCAAGAGTGCCACAGTATATGCCACATAATTACTTAAGTAATATTGAAGCCAACTCTTTGGCTTTGGAAAGGGCGCAATGCTCGTACATAATTTCTAGAGCAGCGACTGCCACTGGAGTGGATCAAGTGCAAGCACGCAGGGTTCATGAACTTGCCCCGCCGGAACATGGCATAGTAATGCGAGACCAGTAGTTAGCGGCAGCGGTGGGGGAGGGGGTAGCTACAAACGACACACGCACATACACACTCACACATAGTCCAGAGCAGATTAGTTGGTATTGTTTTCGAACGCTACGCTCAATTGAGGAGCACGCTAATGCTGCATAGGCGTCAGCTAGAGCAGCAGTTGTCGATAAGTGAATTTCAACGAGCATTTTTCGTGCAATTTAGTCTGGAAATAAAACTAAAAAAGAAGGAAAATTACACCGACTTAAGCAACAAAACAAAAGAAAACACAAACATGTGGAAATCACTTTTCGTCGCCAGTCGAGTTTGGTTCTGCGCCTATTGACTCAAGTGGCGCTTGTGATACGGCGTCGTTCGTGATGATTAAGAACTGCTCTTCCATTAAATGCATGTAAGTATCCGTATAAGTATAGTCTGGAGCATTTACTTTATCGCAATTTCAATATTGTACCACACTCTGTTAGGGAGCATGTGCATGTGCCTTCAGTTGGATCGAGGGTAGGACTACCACTAGAAAGGGTATAAACAGGGTCCGTACATATGTTTATATCACTGATTCACATTTCTTGGTAGAAAATATATAGTTAAAGTAGAGAAAAGTTAGTTTTGAAGGGGTGTTAGGCATCACAGTACCTTATATCCCAGAAAACTGTGTGTAATAAGCACTATTTATATGGGTGTGAGTGTAAATTAATATGTGCAGCATCTTGAAGATCATGCTATGACGACATAGTATTTCAGTCATTCATAAATAAGCACGGATAAAATTAAAATTAAATTTAAAGACCATTACTATCAAGTCATCAATGACAAATTGTTAGTTAAGTGTCATAAACAACAGGTCATGAATAGTCGTCAGCATTGTCAAAGTGTAGTAAAGTACTAGGGTCAGATTTGAAGTGTGCGTCATCATACTATAACCTGGAATACTAATAAACTATATTTATATAGGTGCTAACGGCGACGAAAGTGATGACATACGAGCAATAATTAATAAATTAATAAATTAATTAATAATAATAATAAATATAGCATCTCGGAGATCATGTTATGATGACATAGAACTTTCTTCATTCATAACTAAACCTCTTTGAAACCCTTTCTAAGTCTCCTTTTCATTATACAGTAGGCTGATGAAACACAACTTATTTGCGATAACTTGGCTCTATGTAGAGACACTCATTGTTAGAGACACGCAATCAAAAATGGAGACCGTTGTGCCAAGATTAAAAACAATGCATGGTTGGTTGGTTAGTTGGTTAAGACGGCAATGATTCCACATCCAATTAGCGCAGATGCGTCGTTTTGATCGCTCTTTTGGTTTAGTTGCGATATTATAATATTAATGTATCTACTGACCCTTATAGCCAGTTCGAGAGTTTTATGAACGTGAGAATTTCCCCTATCTTGCAGTTCACGATCTCTCCAATGCTTTTGAACATCGGTTTGCCTACTGTTTTGAATCTTCTTCTAGTCACGACCGGGCAGGCACAGAGGAATTGTCTACGGTTTCCCTTTCTCTCCAGTTTCCGCAGCTACGGCAGTTAGTATTGAATATTTTGCCCATTTTTACCGCATGTTCCCCAATGGGCCAGTGGTCTGGGATAACTACGGTAAGCTTAGCTGCATCCTGACGACCTCTGTTTATCTGTCGATTTCTGTTTAATCTGTCCAGAGTGCTCTTCTACTCTTTCAGGAGTTCATCCTCTTCCATCTGCTGTTTGCTTTCACCAACAATTCTTTGCTAATCGGGTTCCTGATTGAACCAATTGGGACACGAACCGGCTCCGCCTGATGTTCATCAAGAGCGGAGCCGGTCTCGCTGCCATCTCGTTTCCTTCGATATCCCTGTGCCCCCGCACCCATATCAATGTTAAGTGAGATATTGATAAAGAAAAGATTTCAGGATGGACATATTGACGTCTAGATTTGTATGGACAAAATTGCTCGAGAAATTCTGTTGAAGAAAACATGACAAAAAAGTTTTTAGACGTATTGGACAGAGAAGACTCGACAGACGGTTATCAAAAGCCGACTATTTGGTTACGTCACAAGAACCAAAATAGTTTGAGTTCACTTTCAGTTTAGTTCGAACACTTTCAGTGAAATCGTCCCAGGAACCAGAATAGATTGAGTTCACTTTCAGTTTAGTTCGAACACTTTCAGTGAAATTGCGTAACGAATAGAAAAGTGCAAAAATGGACGCAGGAGTGAAGCATGTGGTAAATTGGGAAGAAAAGCCAAAAAGGGGGAACTTTCTGAAAATTTCTGGCGAAAAAAAGCAGGAATTATGAAGAAGACAAAGACTCTAATTGTTACCGTTTGGCAAGAACTAGAATGAACATATTCCACCGCGATCAGCTGGCTCTGGAAAAAATAAAGAATGCTCCTATTATGGACATTCTGAAATCATCCATAAAGCGGAAAAGCTAATGAAAGAACATGACTTTCAACTACTTCCTTTCTTTAAACAAGAAACATCTGGTTAAAAAAAAAGACATGATAACTTTAATTGGGATGCTTTGACATCACCAAACGGACGAAATGCTACGGGGTTACTGAAAAATACCGGTACTAAGCCAATGGGGTATAGTAGTATTACAATTGTAATCACATGGATCACTAAGGATACAAATGTATAGTGACACGAAAGATCTTTTAGGTCGCAGTGTCAAACTACTACAACAATATTATTATATTAAGCTCCGTTTGGAATCTGCGAATTCAATTCCATAGTTCGTCTTCCATGACCAAGAGTTTTTGTGGTGTATACATCATCTTGGTTCAGTATTTAGGATGGATAATGAATCATAATAAGAATCTCACATGATGAGTGTGGTTGCGGTATGGGAGGACTTTTGTAATAATCTAGAAGATAGTTCAATGAGTAAACGAGCCTATGCTCTTGGTTCCAATTATAGAATCTCCCCATGTTCTGAAAAAAGAGTATTATTTTTCTAATCAGATCAATATTCCTTTGAAGAACTGCCAAATGTGCAAACTAAAAATAATTTAAATAACAATACGAAGAAAAAGAAATAAAACAGAAAAACTGAAAATAGATAAATAATTTATGCAAAGGTCATCGACATAAACAGAGCATATTTCTTTACAATAGAAATGCATGGAAAAGTATTTTTAAATTTTCATAGATAGTGATTTCAGTTGCCCTACAGCAAGACTGACTGACTGACTGGACTGGACTGGGAACGTTCTCCACTCCAGTCCAGCCCAGTCGCCTTCGTGCAATCAGCTTCAATTTGAATTCTCAAACATGATAATTTAGAAATGATTGTTTTCCTTTATACGCGTACGCGTACAGTGCGAGTATTATCTCCATGGAGCTTTTTGTTTCATTTTCCGCCGCGCCTCTCCTGCCCCTAAGTACGTTTTAATTTTATTGCATTTTAATAGGAGCGCTGAGCGCTGATAAAGTACGAAATGCCAGTTTAATTTACTAGCTCTGCAATCCGCGTTGTGAGTTATGCGCTTCTTATTGTTGTAATTATTATGATTGTTGTTGTTGTTGATACTGGTACTCTCGTTGTTGGTGTTGTTGTTGCTGGTATTGGCAGTGGCGCTGGCGCTGGCGGTGGCGGTGGCGGTGGCGGTTGGCGTTGGATTTTGTCTGTTGACATGTGCTTGAGGCACTTTGTCACTCTATGGCTTCGACTCCGCTGCTAGCTGCATGGATGTGGCTGTGGTGCAGCGTGTTGCATGCACCACGACGCGACGCCTGCACTGCGGTTGGCGCACTTTAGTTCGTTCGTATCGCTCGTGGCCTGCGCCACACTGCGCATAATTTGTAATCACCGCTTTCATTGAGCTAATGACCTGCTGCAGTTATTTCCTCAGCATGTCAACTGCTGGCATGCCACGCCACGACCCGACTAGGGCGAGATGAATGCTTTTAATTAACTCTTCAAATTATGCGCGTTTTTTGTTTTCATTGTCTCTTGAGGTAGGTTAGTATTGAGTGGCTGATAACAGTTTGTGTGGTGCTCTTTTATGGCTCGTGTAATCAAGTTCAATAACAGCGGCGTAAATATTGCATTTCAGAAATACATCCACATCATTTATTTATATAATTGCACTGGGCTGGGTGTGTCTCGTCTCTTTGAGGCCATTCGGTAGACATTCACTTTACTCAATTCGGAAAGCAGATAATGCAGAACTCATTGGGATAGGTCCATTAACGATAGCATGCATCAGTTCTTAACATACGGATACTTCTCCGCATGAATATTGGTGTGAACGGAATTACAGCAACAAACCAATTAAATTAAGAAGACACTGTTCTGCTTCTTCTAATCTGACCATCACAACCAAGTTTGATCGATTTTGGCCCAATGTAGAGTGCTTCGCCTGTAGTATCTATTTTTCGCTCGCTGGCGCCAATTCAAAACTCCAAGCGCTGGTAGAGTCTCCAGTACGTGGTCCCTCGGTCTTCCTCTTCACCGTCGTCCTCCGAATACAACAGCTTCTTGGCTGGAGCGTGTTCTTTCATTCAAACCTCCTCCATGACCGAGGAAGCTAAATTTTGATCCGCTTAACTATGCCAAGCAAACGAGCATTCAGCTCGTTCAGCTCATGTTTATACCTAATTCAATACTCGTCACCAACGCAGATAGGTCCAAAGATCTTGCGTAGGACTTTCCCTCGAAATCTCCAAGCAAACTCTCATCCAAGATGGGGATCGCGAATGAGAGGTTGCTTGAAGTTTTCCAGGGCGAACAAATTGTTCACAGAAATATTAATGTGACATAGAAACAGCCAAGGCGAAGTCTACTATATGAGCAGATGGTGTCAAATAAATTAGCGAATTCGTAGACAGTTTAGACTTTTCGGCATACTTTTACTCAAAGCTAAGTTACGATATCATCAAAAAATAAAGCGACACCAACACCTACCTCCCTCGTATCTGTCTCATTTATCTCTGGCACTACCGCAGCAGTCACTGTAGCTGAGACCCCACTTGTTTACATTGATTCATCCAATAAGATACTGCACTGTAATCAAGCCATTTCCTATCTTATCGGAGTGCTTCCTGTTAAATTGAAGCTCCAATTGTCTGATCACACAACAGCTGCAATCTGCTCACTATGTGCCACTCTGCTTCCATATAAGCAGCTGGAAGCAGTTTCATATAGATAAATGAGCCATTCTCGTACCTAACTACTTCTTAGTGTATTCAACAGAAATCCGACTATTGCCCTTGGCCGGGGTCTTTGCCCTACACTTCTCTAGAGAGTGTGTTGTACATATAACCTGGTAAGCAGTATAGATGAATATTGCTTTATCTTGAAACTGGACCTTCTTGGAATATGAACATTTTGTGTTTTAATTGGGGTAACTTTCGGTAGAAGACCATTTTGAGTTGTGATTGGCTCACATTTGGGATATATTATATGTTTATTTTTGTGGGAGAAAGACCGATCTGGACTGATATATAAATCTGCTATGTAAGAATTGCACAATTTTTTATTATATATTAAATCCGTCCTAAGTATTTTAACTATATACGACTACATGTTATTTATATATACATTTATATATATAATTAATTATACAAACTAGGCTCTAACTCCTATCGTATTCGGCCCTGTATATAAATGTTATATACAAATTGATCATTTGCATTTGAGTTGCTTCTTTCTAAATTCCTCGGGAACAATTCCACGTATTCAGTAAAGATCTACATATCGAAACACCTTACAATTGCTCCAAAGTTCTCTTTAAATATCAGTTATTTTCCTTAAATTAACTTTCAGCCTATTTTTATGCCCTGATATGTATAATTTGCCACACATCAACAAAATCGCTAATATATTCTATAAAAGACTGTACATAAAGCTGTAACTCCTTTGACAAATATCTAACTCTCTGACCTCAAAATTGTCTACGATACCCTGTGGCAATCGATATAAAGCAGTGATGGGGAAATTTTTACTAGAACACCACTTCGCTAGACTAGGGACTGGAAACCTTAAGGGCTCCAGAATCAAGGAATGGCAAATCCCGCTTGCATAGGATATGAGTGGGGGATATATACAATAACTGGACAATGCGTGCAGAGAAGTAAAGTTAATTGTAAATGACTCTACTACCACATTAGTAGTAAGTTTCATGCAAGATATGGGTTTATATATATAACTGCATATCTAGAATGATTAATATATAAAATGATTATTATACAATATATATAGGGTTATATATATTATATAAATGATACGCTGACTAATACATAATGCTCTTAAGTTAGTTATTCATACTTATATATATTATAACAAGATTATTATTTTTATTATTTTTATATCTGAGACCATCATGAATTATTTGTGTCAGGGTTTATAGAAGTATGAGTACTAGCAACTAAGACCTACGACTTATAGACAAAAAGATTTTATATCGAGAACATTCCCTGGGCGCAATATGAAACCGGAACCCCAATACTGGGAGACTGGCTTACCACTAGTTTACCACTACCATATCACTAGATTACCACTATCTTACCACTACCTTACCACTAGCTTACCACTAGCTTACCCCCTATCTTACTACTAGACCACTTCAGTCCTATATAAGATTTGTGGCCAAATTTTAGAAATGAAGTATCAGAGTCATTAGTTCTGGATACCAAAAAGTGCAAGAACCACTCAGAGTATGTGTCCACCGCAATAACCTATATTATCATTAGCTGTAGGGTATCTCTAAAGTTGGTTTAAACAAATTTTAATAAAATTTAACTTTTGATTTAAAATTAATTTAACCCAATTCTGGGCAATTCTGTGATTTTTTGCTACTCCTCAAAGGCATCGAACATCGAATTGGAATAATAATTTCCATGCAATTAGTTCGAGTGTAACCGCCAGCGACGCCGGCCGCAACCACAACTGCGCGTTGCAGCGCTACACAACTGGCCAGCGCACGAAGAAGCGAAGCAATGAACGATGACGGCAAACGAAACTGAGCCAAGATACGAGGCACGAACCAACCAACAACGAGCGAGTCAACGGGCAACCAAGTTTAGTTGCGTCGACTTGTACTGAGTAGAGTTGCGTTGAGCCGAGCTCAGGGCGGACCGCGCGGCGTATGTGCGAGTATGTTGGTTTGTCTGGCCTGGCTTGAAACGAGCCACTCTAAAAATGCGTTGGTGTTTATTTTGATTTCGTGTGCCGGCGAAGTAAGACGTTGAAGCGAATGGCGCTGTCCGAACGACACACCAGAAAGGAGCCACCGAGTGACAGAGTTATTTAAAAGCGTGCAGCGAAAGTGTCTGCATGCACTATAAGCGGCAATTACCGCGGTCAACCACGACAAATACGGGACGGTAATCGTTGGAATCATACGCGCAGTGAACGCACTAAAAAATTGGAAAATTATCACATCCGATGCGATCCGACTGAGCGAGTGAGTGAGGCCCCAGTGTGCGTGCTGCGAGAGCTGCAAATCTACGCGTTCTTCAGTCGGCGTACGTGGCGTGCAATTGTTGTAGCGCTCGACTACGTGCGGGACATATGAATTTGGGCGACTTGTGGGCTACTTTTTTCCGCTGCCGTGCATACCCAGGAGGCAGGCGGGAAGTGCAGCAATTTAATTAAATTAAAATGAATTACTCGAAGTTAAAGTAACGCATAAAAACGCGTATGATAAAAGTGAATAACGCAAAGCCGACGACAGTATCAAAGCACATAGCAAAAGATTTTATTTTGTATAAAATTCGACGATAAAAAATTTTGTGATTTATTAGTTTAATTAAGAGAGTGTTTAAATTGTGATAAATTAGCCGGTAATTAATTGGAAGCACTCACAAGGAAACAGTGTATAAAAGTGTGTGCAAAAATGTCTGCACAAGTGTCTCCAGTGTGGCTCAGTCTATTGCTGTTCCTCAGCTGTGCCTATCTGCATACAGAAGCCTTCAATTATGCGCCCCAGCCGAACCTTGTCTTCAATGCGCCAGAGCATTTGAAATTTTTCAAGCCACAGCTGCGGAGCTCCTACTTTGGATACACAATACTTATACGCCCCACCAGGTGAGTCTGCCTAACGACTTTCGCAATAGCGCTTTGTGTGCTCCGATACACTTTTCCTTCCTTTCTTCTATTTTTCCCTTGTGTCGCTTGCTTCAATGAATTTGTCTCACTCAGTATTCCAAATAGATCAACAATTTGTTATTCTTGTTATTGTCGTATTATTGCTTTTGTTGTACTGCTACACCTCATAAATAAATAATTCACATCTGCTCCAACTGAAATTGAAATTCTTCCCCAAAGAAAAGTAAATAAGACTCTGAATATTTGTGCCTACTAGCATTGTGTGGCCTTATGGGGAATTTTTTATGTCAGTTCATTTGAAGCATGAATTTCTCATTCAATTAGCATTGAAATTGGCAGACATTTCTGTAGAAATTAGCATACTTCATTAATTAAAGCAATTAAATTGCCCAGAAAGACACCGATAAGAGCAACTTATTCCACACAATTGCATTGAATGAGCTGGAAAATGTAAATGACTTACGTAAATGTTTGGCTTTCCCGAACAAATCGTTGAGCATTGTTGAAGCTGGCTTTGAGGAAAAGATTCCTGGTAACCACTAAAGTTGAATGAAAAATAGAGCTTTGCTGGAAGATGTGGAGAAGAAATCAATGAGTTGATATACCTTAAAAAGTGCTGTGATTTCGTCCACTCTAAATTCCAATGAAAAGTGTTGTATATAAAACGAATTCAGAAATTTCGAAAGGGATACAAAAGCCTTCTCAAAGTCCCCAATGAATTTGTAATTCCACATAACAAATCAAGATATTGCAAATCCTATTTTCTCATAAGAGAAGAAATAAAAAAAACAATAATTCCAGTTCTGTTTATTTCATTAATTATATTGGCAAAATATGACAACTGTGTTTCGTACATTTATGAATTCCATGTTCCAGAAACAATTTACAATATTTATGATCTCCAACAGTTTAGTTACTTCTGCTTTTTAACAATTGAATGACTGAAAGTCTTCACTTTAAAGTAATTCAATTGTTAAAAAGCAGAAGTAACTAAATTGTTGGAGATCATTAATATTCCAGAATGTTTCTGGAAGATGGAATTCATAAATAATCAAAACGTTGTTTTTGATTAAAATTCTTGAATTAATCGACAAATAAATTGTTCTAATTTTATTGCTTTTATGTCTGAATTGATCGGTTGTCAATGACAATCACAATCTGGGATAGTCAGAAGCTGAAGAAATTTGGTCCTATCAAAAATAGAGTCCTTCAGCAGTCGACTATGAATATTTACTTCACAATTTGTATGTTGCAGAGATTCGTAAGGCAGAATTTCAATTAATATACTCGTCAGGGATGCTCAGGGGGAATAAAGTCGTGGATAAACTTGCGAAAGATCTGAGACCAATTTGACTGGTCCGGTACCTGTTCCTCCCGTTTTTTTTGCTACCCTTAGGGCCACTATTAGTCAATGGTTGCCTGTGCACAGAATCGCGAATGGGCGGCTGTAAGATGCAAAATAAAATCCTGTTATGTCAGATAGAACGTCAAGGTTTCTTCTGCCATTTCGTAGCAAAGACTGCAGACTTCCTGTAGGACTGAGGATGGAACATTTTGCGTGGGCTAAACATATGCAAATGATAGACATTGCAGACAGTAAATTTTGCCAGGCTTGTGGAGAGAAAAATGAGACGGTGGACCACTTTTTGTGCGTTTGCCCCGCTTTTGCTAGAAACAGGTTCGAGGCACTGATATCCTAAGTAGTGTAGGGCACTGATATCCTAAGTAGTGTAAACTTTAACTACTTAGGGACACAGGATCTACTGAAGTTTGTTAAAAAATTAGGTAGATTGAAAGAAAAATAAAAATGGAACGTCAAATATAGTACAATGGATGTATTGTGGTCTGAGTGCTATATATGACTAGTTGTTCCGACAGAAGAAAAAAAAATTGAGATGTTTCTGAAAAGGTTTCGAATCATTTTCTCAGGAAGAACAAATCTCCAATTAATACTCTTGCTTCTGAAATACTTCTGAAAATTTATTCATTTCCTTAGGAAGAACAGAATACTCCAAAAAATATTGTAGTTAGGGATGCATCTGAACAGCGAATTTTTTACTCTAGAAATAAAAAATTCCAATTAAGATTCTTGTTAGGGAAGCTTATCGGTAAAATATATCTTTTTGGTCGCAGTACCTTTTATACCTCTAAACCTATTAGGGATGCTTCTGAAAAGACAACGAACCATTTCATCA
This sequence comes from Clusia tigrina, assembly GCA_920105625.2. Lineage (NCBI taxonomy): Eukaryota > Metazoa > Arthropoda > Insecta > Diptera > Clusiidae > Clusia > Clusia tigrina. The sequence continues at coordinate 414,088,071 of OV050030.1, forward strand.
GAGTTACATTTAGTTAATGTTCGCAGATATCCCTCAAAATGGAAATGTTTGTAATAATAAATCAAGTGAAGTTCTCTAATGAACTAAAAGTAATCAAAAGTGCAACCGATTCCTTACGGCATAAATAATTACTGGCATAAATAATTGCTGGTCTAAAAATAATTTGAGGTATAAATAATAAATTGTGCATTAAAAGTCTCAGAAAGATGCCGTCATTTGGAACAATGGGGGTGCAAAGATACCTTAAAAACCCATGTGATATTTGTTAATATCAATTTTTCCCTTAGTTAGTTAACCAGTGTAATAAAAATAGCATAAATTGAAGTCGCTGCTTACCACTCCGTACAATAGTGCATCAAAGATATTTTTCTATCGTCATGGACACTTAAAATAGGTAATGATAAAAGGAGAAGCTAATAACAACAACATTTCTGTTCTTTGGTATCAATATCGACTTCTCTGGTCTACTCGAATATGAGGGTGAAGGCGTCACTATTAACAAATCAATCAAATTATCTGAAAACCAATCTGAGTAAGGGTTCTATTCTGCTATCAACTGAGTATAATTGAGTTCACAGCTTTGATAAGCATACCATTATTTCGAAAATGATTCATCAGTATCAGTTTTATTCAGTATTTAAGCTGCCCTTGGTTATGGGAGCAACTTAACCAAACGGGTGGTCGTTGTTGTCCAGCTCAGAAATATATTCGTACCATGTGCTTGCAGCGTGAACTTCGGAACTGCACTTTTAAGAACAGTTTATATATTAGTCACACTGATATGCGATTCCTTCATGAGATAAACTCGATATGGATGAAATGTGATTCCCTTATGAGATAAACTCGATATCGATTATATCAAAAGTTTTAAAAAAGTCAGGGGTTTTTCTTTTATCTAAAGCAATATTGAGTTGTCTATAATTTTCTAATCAAAATTATGTTCTCCTACTCTTTATTTTATACCCATGGATCTATGAATTGCTTAAGGTTCCTTGGTATTATCGTGATTCAACTCTTATTCCAGAATAATTGTTTCTTCCACAGTGTGATATTTATATATTATTATCACATCTAATTAAGTTAACAGATGATTAGAAGACCGAATTATTATTATTATTATTATTATATCTTACACCGTAATTAATTATGACTGCAAGGGGTTGGGGAATGATTTAGATCGAATTAGGTAGCCCCAAAACGATCGGATCTCAAATTGTTCCAGTCAATACTAAAATATATGCAGAATACTTGTACAAACACTATTTTTTAAATGAATGTTTTAAAATACCAGTACACAAAGTACTAAAATTAAACGTGTCTTTATATATGTATGTATAAAGTATGGAGTATGTGTTTGCATATGCATATTCACAGCTGCGTGTGTTGTATTATGCATGCACATTATCAGGTGAAGGTGATCAGGAATGTTTCTGCTGCATTTCACACGCTCTTAATTGCAACAGCATTAGGCTTTGGATTTGGCTTTACTGCTTGCAAGTATCAACCTCGACGCCAGCCTCAAGGTAAATACTGCATCGATATAAAAGTCCACTAATATCATAATGAAACCTTCGGGTTGACTGTTTGGAGAGTTGAAAACCATGAGAAATTGAACTCTTAAGAACAATGAACTGTAAAAATGTGTACCCAGTCAGATTCTATTTACCTCCGTAGCTCACGTAACCAGATGCTTCATGGTAAACCTATCATTTTCTACAAATCAGTCAAAGTGAATAATTTAAATGCCCACAAAAAATACGTGTGTATAATTAATTCTGATAGAGTCACTGAAGCCGAATTGATTTCTTTTGGTTATATTCAGAATTAAGGAAAAAGAGTGGAAGTACAACCCCTTTAAAATGCTTTCTTTGTTTAACAAGGCAACGGTGAGTTGCTTCAGATCGATCTTGTAGATTGATACAGAATTGCAGCTGGAATGAGCGTGTGTAACAGATCACCCTATTCACAGCGCATTTGAAGAGCATTAATATGGGTTCCCATAGTTTTAAATGTGAATAGAGTAACGATACTGATTGTAGACGAAGACTCACTGTTTAAGCTAATTGTAGTTGAAGGGTTTGCCAGTATTTGCCCTCACTATGAACAAATAATTCGACACCTGGTTGACAATTGTCAATGAAAAGCAATCTTTTTTCCTTCAAAAATGGAAAAAAGGAAAGAGAGGTTAACCTCAATAAGAAGAGAAAATAATGAAAAGCGGAGAATCGCAACCGGAAAGTTATCGCTTCAAAAGACTTCGCGACACAAGTTCATGAAAATGTTTCCGACTAGATGGTCACAGTTTCTATAAGACTTGCATCGACAGGCTATTGCTTCGTTAAAACTTCGCTTCACAGGCTCTGGGCAAGCTTCTAGGCTCGGTTTTCCATTCGAATCTGTATCGAGGCTTCAACTTCGCTAATCGCGCTAAACCTACCCAAAGCCTACACAACAACTCCGGAGAGACCTTACGGAAGTTATTACCGAAGCTACAGCCTTGAATTTCCATACAGCTCACGCGACAGATCCGAAAGACCTCATGAAAGTTCTTATCGAAGCTCTAACTTCCGACATTTCAAACCATCCCATAGCCTGCTCTCACAGCCTCTAACGAATCTCTACCGAAGCCGAAAATCGTCAACCTCCGCTCACAGCTTCCACCGTGTCTTTACCGAAGCATCTGACTCCAAATCCAGTCAAGCCTTACCGAAGCGAAATTGCTGCCTGGGTTGAGAAATTTTTCTACTACCAAAAGGAGGAGTGGTAGGTATGGATATATATATTGTCGCGGCTACGACTTTGGCTAAAGAGGGTTTGCTCAAAACAACTACGGGTGTACGTATGTTTATACTGTAAAATAATTAAATTTAGTACATTGATGATCAAATACTACAAACTTACCGCAGTTTTGCACCCTCTCTTCACTCTTTCGATGTTCAAGATCAAATGGCCATTTTAGGCAGCGCTTTGACGAACATAGGAAAAGAGAGAAAGAAGAATGCACAACATTGGTTTATAACCCAGAGTTGTACAAAACCGGTCTCTGAATTTTAACTATAAATCTAACGAAAGTTAATAATACTATTTTCCAACACCCCCACCCCCGTGGAGCGATCAGCTTCACTATTCTCCAGATCCAAGACTGCCAGTTTAGATACCGCTCGTTGCAGAAGTCCGCCAACCGTACGCACGTCCGCACGCCGAACTACACCATCCGCGCCAGTGTGCACTCGTTCAACAATTCCACGTCGCCACAGATTTCTTGGCATATTCGGATCACAAATAAATACTGCATCACCCTCTGTAAGAGGTGCTGTTCGCTGACACCATTTGACTCTTCGGGTTAGCGTCGGCAAATACTCCAGTACCCATCGTTTCCAGAATGCGTTCCTTAGGCTCCGTGCAATGCGCCACTGTTTGCGTAAACCAAGTGCCTTCTCTTCAGGAGTATTGGCCGTTGGCGTTTGGGAGGCATTACCTACGCCAATCAGGAAGTGATTCGGTGTTAGTGGTTCCTCTTCGTCGGGAGAGATGGGTAGGTGCGTCAATGGGCGTGAGTTTACTATATTCTCTGCTTCTATCAGAAAGCTCTGTAGGACATGCTCACGTGGCACTCCTTCTTTTAATGAATGTCGGAGAACTTTTTTAACGCACTGCACCATCCTTTCCCACACTCCTCCTTCCGATGGGTTGGCAGGGCAGTTGAAAAACCACTCAACTCCCTTCGTTGACAATTCGTTTTGAACACGCTCGGTATCAAAAACTTCAGAAAAACGTTTCGCTTCTTCATTGGCTCCTATAAAGTTTTTTCCATTATCGGATCGTAGACGTGTCGGAACCCCTCTCCGATTCATGAAGTTGCGCATGGCAATTATGCAGGAATCCGTCGATAAGTCGTGGGCGATCTCTAAGTGTATTGCGCGTACTGTGAGGCACGTAAATAGCGCGTCCCAGCGCTTCTCAGTACGCCGCCCTATAGTAACGCAAATAGGCCCAAAATAGTCGAGTCCTGTATAGGTAAAGGGCCGTACGTATGGCTCAAGCCGATCTTCAGGTAAAGGCCCCATCATGGGCGTGTGCGGTTCAGCCTTGCTGATATGGCAAAATTTACATGCAGCTATTACGCTTCGTAGCAGCTGTCTTATTCTGGGAATCCAGTATTTCTGACGAATATTGCTTATAGTCGCCTCGTGATTCTGGTGCTTCATCTGGCAATGGTGATAATGGACGACCAACCGTGTAAAGGTGTGCCCATACGGCAGAATAATCGGGCGTCTGGCGTTATACGGCAAGAAGCTGGCTGCATCTATACGCCCTTGCACGCGAAGTAGTCCGTCGTTGTCCAGGTATGGTGAAAGTTGTTTTAATGAACTGGCTTTTGGTATACCTTGACCAATTATGATACAGTTGCGTTCTGAAGCGAATGATTCTGTTTGAACGCGCAGGCATAACAGATGCTCGGCAGCTTCAATCTCAGCTGCAGTAAGCCCATAGTCATGATATTCTAGCTCCCGTTTACGACATCGATTTATGAAGCGAAGAATCCACGCTACTGCTCTCTTTAACCTAATTAAACTTGAAAAACGATTATATTCAATAAAAATGTTGTTGCTGGCAATTAAAGCAAATCTGGGGCGAAGTTCTTCATCATCTTCCACAATGACTCTAGCATCGTTTTCTTCTGGCCACGTATCCTCATCGCATCTCAAGAAATTCGGTCCCTGCAGCCAGCGAGATTTTTGTGAAAAATCAACGCTTTTGTTGCTTCTTGTCGCATCGTCGGCTGCATTGTCTTTGGTTGGTACCCATCGCCATTCGCGAACTTCACTCCCGCTTAGAATCTCTGCAACGCGGTGCGCCACATACGGTTTGTAGCGTCGATGTTCGCTGCCAATCCATTTCAAAACTGTTTTAGAGTCGCTCCATAAGCAGCATCGTTGAGGGCGCAGTTGGTGATTGTCCAATATCAATTTCCGTAGACGTACGCCTAGCACAGCTGCTTGCAATTCTAGGCGTGGAATGGTTACAGCCTTTAGCGGGGCGCACTTCGTTTTCGCACAGACTAACGTAACTTCAACTTCACCATTCGGCCCTCTTGACCTCCAGTAGGCGACTGCAGCAAAGGCCTCTTCGCTGGCGTCAACAAACACATGCAGCTCTAAATCTTGGGGCACACCATAAGAGAAGTAGAATCGCGGCACACGAAATTCCGTTACCTTGTGCATCTGTTGACGCCACTGTTCCCATAATACGTTCACGTCGTTAGGGATGGACTCATCCCAACGGACTTCACGACGCCAAACTTCACGCATAAGAGATTTGGCTGCAACTGTAAAATAGCTTAAAAACCCCAGCGGGTCAAACGTTGACATAATAATGCTAAGGAGTTCTCTTTTTGTAGGACTCCTCTCGCCTGCGATTACTGTATGTTCAATACGATGGAACTTCAGATTAAATTTAAAATTATCGCTTGTCGATTCCCAATATAACCCAAGAACCTTCTCTGTACTCTCACCTGCAGCGATCTGTTTCGTTGTCGTACTGCCATCCAATTCTTTAACTACTTCCTTTGAGTTCGATACGAATCCGCGTAATTCGAACCCACCATCGCTGTGAATTTCGCGAACCTGCTTTGAGATATCTATGGCCTCTTGAGTCGAACTAAAACTGTCGACAAAATCATCAATATAATGGTGATCAAAGATAGCTTCAATCGCACGAGGGTGACTTTCACGGTGCTCCCTGGCGTTCAGTCTCATGACATATTGCGCAGAGCAGGGCGAGCACGCGGCGCCGAAAATCATCACCCTCATTGCATACTCCTCAGGCGGCTTATTATTCTCGCCATCACGCCATAGAAAACGCTGTGCGCACCTATCAGCTGGCTGTATAGCTACCTGGTGGAACATCTCTTTGATGTCTCCGCAGACTGCAACTGCACGTGTTCTAAAATTAAACAAAATCGAAGGTAGTGATATGTAGAGCTGTGGCCCCTTTAACAACATCGAGTTCAGAGATACCCCTCTAACTTGAGCTGCGTCAAAAACAAAACGTAATTTTTTCGGTTTATTTGGGTTGACGACGCCGAAGTGCGGTAGATACCACTTCCTTGGTGAAGTCAAACTCGCTTCCTCAAGTGTGAGTTTTCGAGCGTACCCTTTGCTCAAGTACCCTTCGATGACACCTTTGTACGTTGTTGCAAACGTTGCATCACGTTTCATCTTTTTCTCGATGCCTTCAAGTCTGTGTAAAGCGGCAGTATAATTATCGGGCAGTCGTACGTCATCGTCTTTCCATAATAGACCCGTTTCAAAACGACCTTCCACTCGCTTAGTTGTCCCTTCAAGTAACTGCTTAGCTCTGACGTCATCGCTGCTTTCAACAGGCGGTGAAGGTCTAACACCGAGACCCTCAACATTGAAATAGTCGGTCACAAGTTGATGTAAGCCTTCTTCTTCTTGTGTGCGCACAAACAAGCAAGAGTGGGTGGCTAACGGCGCTCGCCTAGTTGGTCCGAAAACTACCCATCCCAGTTCAGTGTTGCAAGCGTACGGGCCTTGATCGCTAACCCTTTTTATATCAGTCGGTAAGCCTAGGTGTGCGTGATCAATTCCAATCAAAAGCTGAGGTACAGTATCGGAATACGGCTGGAAGGGTAGAGACGAAATTGATTTGTCTCCACTCTTTAGATCGTCACGACTTAAACTCTGCGTGGGCAAATCGAGGTTAGCTACGGCATATACATTGCGCAGCAGATGGCGCTTCTTTTTACCTGTCCCGCTGATTTCAATGTTGAAAACCTCAGACGGCTCTTGCGCTGCCCTTCCTCCAAACCATTGTATATTTAAACTGTGTTGATGGCCACGTACTCCTAACTGCTTGGCTAATTCGCTGTCTAACATTGTAATCGAAGAACCTTCATCCAATAAGGCGTATGTATTGATCCGGTTCTTTTCACCATACAATGTTACATGCAGCACACGAAAGAGTAGCTTGGGTTTAGTGCTGCCAACAGCCGCGCAACTCAACACGCTTCCTCGTACTTCACCTCGTTGTTCAATTCGGGCACTAGAGGTCGGATCTGTAGCAGTGGCTTCGTGCAGTAGGCCGTGGTGTCTGCGTCGGCAACCCTCTTCCGAACAATACTTCTTGCGGCGACAGTTACGCGTGTTATGGCCCACGTTGAACCAGAAGACTGGCCTATCTTTTATACATCCTACATCCAGTCGACTTCAGCGTACAACTACACCAATCTGGAAAATAATCAGCGGTTGCAGAAAGCTGTTAAAAGAGAAGCGCGCGAGGTGATTAAATCGCTTTTAATTCACCCAGATAACGTCGGTGCCGCCATAGAACAGCTTCGCTTTCGCTACGGACGTCCCGAACAACTAATCCAGAGCCAGTTACGTCAAGCAAGGGAGTTGCCTAATATTTCGGAGAATGCATTGTCCAAGTTGGTGCCCTTTGCTACCAAGGTGAAAAATTTATCAATATTCCTGCAATCTGTGAATGGCCAACAACACATCGCCAATCCTACGCTATTGGAGGAATTAGTGTCGAAGCTCCCAATGAGTAGAAAACTGGAGTGGGCTAGAGTAGCCGCCTCCATACAGCCGTATCCGACAATTATACATTTTAGCAATTGGGTAACTGAACTTGCAAACTTAATATGTACAGTGCAAGATGTCGACAGTAAAGAACAAATGCGCCGTGTGGTCCTGCACACATCCGAAAAACGATGTCCAGGTGTGAGTCCCTTAAAGTGTCCCGTATGCCAGTGGGAGCATAAACTGCAGGATTGTCGCCGTTTATATATATATATATATATATATATATATATATATATATATATATATATATATATATATATATATATATATATATATATATATATATATATATATATATATATATATATATATATATATATTTTTATATATATATATATATATATATATATATATATATATATATATATATATATATATATATATATATATATATATATATATATATATATATATATATATATATATATATATATATATATATATATATATATATATATATATATATATATATATATATATATATATATATATATATATATATATATATAGGCGATATGGACATATTTGATTACAATCACTTTCTGAGTAATTTTAATATTGTTCGTCCGTCTGTGGACGACTTTTTTCCACACCGTTCGAGATATCTTAATGAAACTAGGCAAGTATAGCCAGGACCCAAATAAAGAACCATATAGCTTTATGAACCCATTTGGACAATGACCACCCCTACCTCCTACATATGTAACTGTAGGCACCTTTACAATATTACTATAATTTCGGTCCAGCTGATGATGTAGTAGGCATATACGCAGATGAGGGTCCTAATAGACTGTATGCAAAACATCCGCAGTATTATTTACTCTCACGCCCACTATTAACACATATTCATAACTTAAAATCTATAAGAGATTTATTCATGAATGTGTTAAGAAGCATGTTGACATTATAAAGTCGTGTGCAAGAAAGATAAGTTGAGCAGATGAAGGGCACACCTTCTGTTAATACAAGGAACATTCAGGACTAAACTTAATATTAGCGCAGTTGTGCTCCTATGGATGATATATGTATACAAAATGGTAGTTAAGTGCATTGGGTCTATACAAGTGTCCATGCAAAATAAGTGTACACAGGTTAATACGACTGCCACGCCACAATTAACCAGGATTCATTATTGGATTCATTATCGACAATTCACACGAGGATTCAGAGAGCTGGGATAAGACTTCACAAAAAAATAGGGGGATTTTTTTTGGAGACACGCCCACTATTTATAACTATAAACAACTTTATTTGCCAAATTTAATATGAATAAGTATATTAAATTTATAAAGTCATACACAAGAAATGTGGTCAGTAAAATGACACGTGTATTTCCCATGTCAGGGCAAAGAGAATCTCGAAGCATGTCGAACCTGACTTCAGCTTCCTTTATTGGTTTTAACTTGTGAACTTTTGAAAGAATTTCTTTTCAATGAAAGCGAATTACGTCTGTCGGTCTTCTTTATCATTTCCGAAACAACAGGATAAGGACACATCAAAGAAATCAACTAACTTTAAAAAGTAATTGAGAGTGGCAAGAAGAAGAGAAAATCCGTAAAAGAAAAATCAACAGATGTATGTGGGAGCTGAAGTTCAATGGTATAAAATGAGAGAAGGGAGTGCAGAAATAACCACTTGTTTCCTTATACTCAGACAGGCGAACGGTTTCCTTGCAAGCATAATGTTAGTCTCGCCTAAAAAGTATTAATCTATTAAAATTTAATATTTTAACATAATTGTTCGTAGAAAAGATTGTTAGCATCTTCGTTCAAGATAATTCTAACATATTAAAGAACAGCGATGAATAGTTAGTGTCACTATAGTGTCACTATGAGTTCTTTCTGTAAAGTTTACAATAGAGCGCAAACACAATAAACAAAACAGTGAATTTCAGCTGTAAATATATGAGTTTGTTTATTCTTTACGCCTGCTTAATAAATATTACAGAAAGAACTCATAGCACGGAAACTTCCACTAACTAAACCGATTTTTTCAGATTACTTTGCTTACTTAGTCCACAACCCACAATAACATAGGTTAAGTTAGGTTATTAAATTTTTAAAATAGTTTTGGAAGGAAGGTATGCAAACATGTCTTGTGTGTGTTCAGGAGATTAGACCTTTTCTTTTGATTATCCGAATTTGTTCGGTGTGACATTCCTTTTTCTTGATGACATTTTTGTAAATGCTGATGATTTCTTATTGTGCTCCTTTATGTTGTCGCCCTTATTCTAGTCAAACTTTCAGTAACTAAATCTGTGAGAGGGTTATAATTGACTCCTCTCTGATCACTAAGACTTAATAATTCATAGATTAAGTCACAATTTTAGAAGCAGGAAATGATAGACAGCAGCAGTAGAACAGTTCGAAGGTTCCAGAAGAACTTTTAGCTCGAATATTCCAGAAGAACTTAAGCAGATTCGTTTATTAATATTGAGATTCAAAGTAAAGTAATAAATTTCCTTTGATGTCTGAATATGCTACAAAAAAGTATCCCAATTTCTCTTTATAGTGAAACTCCATGTGGTTGAAGACAAAATGGTTTATAAAGAAGTTGCTCTACCACAGAAATAAATTGTTCATTAGGGTCAGATTAGTTGTAGAGTACAATATGGGCTCGATCTTGTCAGAGTGTGCCTACAGAGTAGTTGCCATGGTTTCTCATACTAAACCCATTCACTGGAGCCCAATTCTATCCGCAACCAATGAGAAATATTTGTGCATCAATTAGGAACACAATTTTCCTCTTTGTTTTGTTTGACTTTTAACTGCAATTTTATTTGTTATAAATGTATTGATTGTAGCTGCCAAATTTGGCAAACAAACTGCTTTGAAACTCGAAAGCAATTAAAAGAGTAAACAGGGGAAAAGTAGGTTGCCACAGAACACATAACGCCAGTGCGTCGTCCATGAGTCGTACCCCACAGCGATGTTGGAAATATTTTTCGATTTCCAAACTTCATATCCAACTTCAAATTTGCGTTCAAAATGGCAAAGAAACTTATGCAACTGTTAATGGAATCGACTGAAGTAAATCTGAGCCACATAAAAAATTTTATGAAAATTTTCCACTGACAAAAACAGCGAAAATTAAAAGAAAAACAACAAAGAAAGGAAAGCAAAAAAATGGGAAAAATCCCGCAGAATTTGCTGAGCGTGTTAACGTCGTAATGAAGAAAATAATATCGTAAGTAGCTGAACACACAAGTGGAAGTGTGGATAAGCCGTAATTGCATTATGTAAGATTAGCACAGCTTTGCAGCTTGTTGCATGCGGCACGTGACTACAGTGGAGAGCAGGAACACCAAAAAAACTGCACACAAGATACGAGTAAACAGTAAAAGTGTTTACCTACACTTAATCCAGTCTTAAGTGCAGTTTAATATTTCTCCTGCAACTCGTATTAACGTCAAAACCACACACGAAAGGCATCGTCTGGCTAATCAAGGCAACTCCCGAGGCGGATTAACCACATGTGCCGCATGGAATGCGAATTGGTGGCGTGCGTTTCTCGCATTAGTGGCACTTTCCCAACGCTACTTTGAACTTGAAATGAAATGAGTCAAGAAATAATGCGTTACTTCGTCTTCTACGCTGGTTTTTGTTTTGTGTCATGCCACACAGATGCCTTGCCACAATTTGCGGTTGAGTGTTGCACAGCAAACGGAAATTTTCTTTAAATGTTACGAGTATTTTATTATTTTTCTTTCGTTTTGCTTTGCGGTGAGGCATCTCGAAGTGACCGCTTAGCACGGTTGCCGAAGATGATGTACGAGCAGAGGCCCTGGTGACTCATGCAACTGGCCCATGTAGTGAGTGAACAGCCGAGGGAAACTTTGGCTGTAAGGTATTTATGTCGAAAGTTTCTTTTATTTTATATTCGTTACTTTACATTTTTTGTTATAATATATAAATAAGAAATCACAAAAGAACTTGCGTTAAAGTTGGAGCAAAGTTAACTGCGACGCTGTGATTTATGCCAAGTTAATAAAAACTTAAATGCACTTAAGCAGCACACAGCAGATGCCGCCTGCAGCTTTTGTTACCAAATCTGTCTGTTTATCTCCTTTTGTTTTGTGTGCGAGTATCTTTCGGAATTGTGTAAGCGTCTTCCGATTACTCATACCCCGTATCGCATTTGCATTTTCTCATCGTTCCAATGCCGCTTCTACATGCGAATACAATTTAATTGGTTTCACTTCAACCAAACGGAATAAATTTGCAGTGTTTGCATAAATTAAAAGTAAATCAAATTTTTAATTAAATGCAAAATCGCAATTACAGCGTAATGAGCTCTGATTTTCAGCTGTGCTTCATTGCGGTTTTCCAGTTATCAACACCGCCAGCTGAGTTACAATCAGTGGTATCCAGACCAGAAATTCAGAGCATTCTTTGAGTTTTGGTATGACCTGCTGGCATCGCAACCAACTTGTTCAATTGTAGGAACTAGTTTGGGTCAGACAGTGGGGTTGTAAGCGATTGTTAAAGTAAATTCCGGCCGAACTTGTTTGAGGTTTGCCTCATGAGCTGCTCGATGCTAAATGTGGGTGAGCAATGAATATTCATATTAAATCTCCTTATGCAACATGTTCGAGTTGCACTGGCAGTGATCACTGAAGTTTAAAGCGAAGTTTTAAGAAATCGGTTGCAGATGGGGAAGCAACTGCCTCAAGGTTTGAAACTGAAGTCTCTGCTGGAGATATGCACAGGACGCCCCGATATACATATATTGTACCCGTCTGTCATTCCAGTTCTAAATACTCGTAAATTTTTCAACTGCAGAAATGATGATGATGATCCTATGATATTATTTAATGACGTTCCTGGAGGAAGAGCAACAATAGCTAAATTGTAATGTGAATATCCGGTCATGAGCTCGTTTAAGGGAGAGAAGACATGTTCTTTTTTTAACAGACTGGGTCATGATACATTTTGTTAACGTTTATAAACAACAAAAATAACTTTTTACGCGATGTGAACCAGAAATAGGTAGCGATGTCCATAGAACCTGGATGTGCCAATTCTAAAGAAACTGCGGAATTTTGAAACTGGTTTGAAATACCACCGTGAAATAAGTTCACATGATTGACATGAGTTATTTTCACTCACTCTTTAGAATCTCATAAGTTAATTTTCCTTGTTCACTTTCCTGGCTGTATGAGTATTCTGGCTGTATCGACTATTCTGGCGATACCGGGTATTCAGATAACTGAGAGCTTCCCATATTTATGCATCCCAAAGACAAAGATTGAGTGAACATTCAAATTAAAAATTTAGGATGATTCCTCACACTTTTTTCCAATGGTAAGGATACTTCCCATACTCACTTTGTAGGGTAGTGCGGAAACTCTAGTGATTAGTGTTTTTTTATATCCTCGTACCACAATCTTGGCACTTTTTTATAGAATAAGAAAATTCTAAGATATTTAATGAATAAATATAATATGCAAATCTTTTAAATAATATAGTTAATAATTTTATCAAAAGAAATATGGAATAAAATAAAAGGCGGACTAAACAGCAAATTTGCAGATGTGAAATCCACGCTGAAGCATCGAATCCACTTTTCCTGGAAATAATTATTTCATATATTATTTCACTTGCCAATTGTTTATCAATCATAGTTTGTCAGTTTTGGTTACACTGAAGTCTTCTGAAATCGCGTTCAATTTGGTCGTCTGCCAGTCACTTCCTCCTCTCTTGACTGTTTGTTGGTGTTGAGTAAATTTCAGGTTTCGCACATGTGTCTCTATTTACTTGCACCCGTCTGTCATTTGGCTATTTAATTTGTTTAGGTGGCAATTTTACCCATTAGCGTACTTGTGCAAATTTATTGGTATTACGAGTATTTGAAAGGAATTTAAGTACGGTGGAGTTTAGAAATGAAATTTGTGGCCATGGTTCCTTTCGAATACCATTTTGATTTTCGCAGTATTCTGGTCTGTTATATGTCGTATATAAATTGTATTTGTGTTTAACTGGAAGCATATTGATAATGTTATAAACGGCAGTTGGACACTACCTAGAACTGATAGTATAAGCTTCTCATTTACGTGTATAGTGAGCTGAGAAAGTGTTTAGAATTATTACGTAAACTATTTCGCTCAAAGTTCCTTCACTGGATTGTGCGAAGAAATTGAAAACATTTGTTTGATCATTAGTCTGTAGTAAAGTAGTTAGCTTTTGGACTGATTCACTTGAGAAATACTCGTAGTTAATGCAATTTTATTTACTCCACCATTGAACAGAATTTAGCAAGTTTCACTTCTTCAACACTCTTAACAATGCATGGGTCACAAAGCATCACCTATTTATATAGTTCTGTTGCCTTGGAGATCAATCCAAAATATGTTCAAACAAACTCCATTAGTTCGAATGACATATTGTCATTTATGTCTTGTTGTTTTATGCCTCTCTATTTATGACTGATTGTTTGTGAATCTCTATTTATGAGTTATTGTTTATGCCTCTTTATTTATGACTTATTGTTTATGCCTCTCTATTTATGACTTATTTTTTATGCCTCTCTATTTATGACTTGTTTCTCATGGGCTTTTACTAACGACTACTCTGGATACCTGTTGCTTTGGATCCAACACATACCCAAACAAAGTCTATATTTGCAAAGACTTTTTGTTTAGTATTCTCTATTTATGACTTATCGTTTGTGACTCTCTATTTATGACATATTGTTTATGGGCTCTTACTAACGGCTTCTCATGATATCTGTTACTTTGCACATCAATCCAACATATACCCAAGCAAAGTCCCATTATTGCAAAGACTTTTTGTTTATGATTCTCTATTTATGACTTATCGTTTGTGACTCTCTATTTAAGACTTTTTGCTTTTACAAATGACTTATAAGTAATGACTTCTTATTTATCACTAGTCACCTTTTATAGATTAATAGCTTTTACACATGTCCGATTATAAATGATGAAAAAACTATTTCGCCACAATACAAATGTAAAAAATTCTTACAATAAAGCTCCAAAATTCTTACAAAGAAAGCAATATCCACAAGCAAAACTGGAAAACTCTCGAATTTTTAACAATCCCGCTGTTAACTTCCAATCCGATACAGTCATAAATATTGCATTCAATTCAATTTTTGTTCAGTGGTATTTTTTGCGGGATCTCACAGTTCCCTTTTGCTCTATGTGCGAGTACACTTGGTTCATAAGGGATCATAAGGGAATACAGCAATTAGCTAATAATAAGGTATAAAGGCTAATAAGGGATTATCGAGAACATATTTATTAAAACATGCTTCCACAAAAATCCATAGAAACATATTATAAGGAGGTAGAAAAGTGTCGCTTTAGTCCTTTGTTTGCATATTGCGAACCCCTTGGAGCTCTATTTTCATAATCAACTGTTACTGAAATTACTCGTAATAAGCTCAGTGAGGTTTCAGAAATGAAGAGTATTTCTGTATAAATATTGGTAGCAATTTATTGCGTATTTTGAATTATAAATTCCTTAACTTTCTAGTGCACATGAGATTAAAATCTGCCACGCCAGCATAATTCCAAAAGCACAATTTGCCCAATTCTGACGGCATCACTGTGTGTGGATACATTTTTCAAAAAGAACAAATAAACAAAAGCCAAAATTGTTCAACAGGCACGATTGATCACCTAAATTGCTGATTAAACTGAAAGTAAAACAAGTGAAACTGTTCCGTGAAGACATCTGGGATTCTTATGAATTTGTGTTCCATTCTTAACCCTACGTCTCCACGGAAAATTTTTGATGGCATAACATCTGTGAAATTCGCTTGCAAAGGTTGGCAATATTTTAATGGTGGGCATTGAGATGTTATGCCATCGTCATTTTGAAAATGTCGTCAAGCAATCTAGTTCGCTGTGTCCGCGCTTGAAATATTTTTTTATTTATACGATGAAGAGGAAAAAATAAGAAAACCGCAATTGCGGGTGAACCCTTTTTACAAAGAATGCAAATGCACAGTCTCCATTCATTTTAGCGTTTTTATTAATTTAATAGATGCGGTAAAACGAAAATGTCCGACGATGCTTCCACTGTGAGCGTCACGAAAAAATTAAAAAAGGCTGTCAAACAAACAAAATGACAACTGATGCAACACAGCACGTTGGCAATTTATGGCATAACATATTTCATAACATAAATTGCCAACTTGAAGCAATTTGGAGTCTCCATTGGCAATTTGCTTGAAATTGCCAATGGCTTACCATCAAAAATTGCCCGTGGAGACGTAGGGTAAAGGCCTTTAGTTATTCTTATGAATCTTCTGATAATCTTATGAGTTTTACATGATTCTTATGAGTCTTTTGTGATTCTTATGAGTCATTTGGAATTCTTATGAGTCTTTTGAGATTCTTATGAGTTTTAAGTGTGCAATTGATATGCGAGTAGAGTCAATTATCTTCAAAATTACAGCAATGAACTTCATTTGGTAAACAAATAAGTTGTTAGCAATCTAATTCTTATAAAAACATCATCCACACGCCGCGTGGATGCGCGTATTATTTTCATTCAATAGGCAAAACCCCGGCTTCTGACTAATTCTCCAGTAGTGTATCAAATAATAACAATACACAATGTCTACGGTAATAAAACTGTATATCAAATGAATCACTTGACAAGTATTTCTATTGTTTTTTCGAAATTGAAATTGTATTCACGCCGATTAGTCTCTTTCATATTTAAATTCACAATACTAGGTATGAATCCTCATGCACGCATTATGACGCATGCCGGCGTTGACATTATCCCGTGAGGACTTACGTGTGATTTGGTGAAAAGGTTACCGGGAAATTACATTTAATGATTATTATTTCTTGGGAAATTACATTTTATGACAACTTCACATTGGAGTTGGACTCAGAGAGTAGTCTGAAATTGTAAGAAGGAATGAATTAATTTATTTGAAGATCCTCAAATACGAGTATAAAGGGGACAAATTATCTATTATTATTATTATTATATATTAATTATGACTGCAAGCGGTTGATACTGAGGTTTTCGACTCGAAAAGAAAACAATTTTTAGAAAGAAGCATTTTTGAGACCAAGCCTGGGACAGGATTTGAACCTGCGACGCTCTGAGTGTGAGTCTAGCATGCTCGCAAATTACTTGTTGAACATATAAAACTCATAATATTCACAAATTTCATTGGTATGCCTTTTAAATAAGTTATAAATAAAATAATATTTTATTTTTAAATTAACATTTGGCTGTGTATAATAATAAGCTTGGATGCCAATCATGAATATGTTTTCTTTTAAGTCTAAAATTAAATATATGTTCCGTAATTTTCAAGTTTTACTTTTTACTTTCTGATTTATACCTTAGACAATAATGTAAAATTGTTTATTATAAGTATACAACTTTGTTTATGTTAATTAAAATAAAAATAGTTAGATTTTACAACATTTTCGCCGTGAAAGTGCGCTTCAGTTCAGCTTGTAAAACTACTCAATCATAAAACAAAATAAAAGATTGAAGTGCTACAGTGGCATACCACTGACTTTCTCTCTCAATGTTAGGATTTGAAAGATGTTTTGGGGAGTGGCACAGCATTTCATATTCTTAAAGATCACAATCTTTCTTTTGTCGATCATTTTCATTATAATATTATGGCATTCTGGAAGAAAGACTGAAGTCCGGTGGGACGTTTAAGAAATGCTCTCAGTGCGAGTAAAGTCTATGAAACTATGCCAATAGAAATAAGTTGGAGTATGAGGTACTTAATAATAATTTGGAGTTCAATGTGTTCATTTGAGCCACTATGAAGTACAAAGAATTGTAGGCTCTTTATAAACCATTTATATTGTTATTATTATACCTTGCACCATAATTAATTATGTATGGAAGGGGTTGGGGGAATGAGTACTAGCGGTCAAGCCTTCAACTCGAAGTGAAAAAGATTTTGAAACAAGTATTTTTCAGACCATGCTCGGGGCAGGATTCGAACCCACGACCCACGAGTGAAAGTCTGGCATGCTCTACACCAAATGTTATTAAAATATATTCTAAAGAATATTCTAAATTTGCGATATGGGTACTCTATCGAATGTCAGCCATTTCTAGGGTTGAAGATAGCATCTTCATTTTCATAAAATTTGGTGTAGATCTAATGGTAAGTAGCCCAGACTTTTCACTCGTGGGTCGTGGGTTCGAATCCTGTCCTGGGCATGGTCTGAAAAATACTTCTTTCTAAATATTGTGTTCACTAGACTGGCAATTTATAATTGTAAGTTGTGGAATTGACGAGTGTTTCCAATATCAGAACTGAATTCAACCACCCAGAATACAAAGCGCGTCGCCCATTATTAATCTTTAAATTATCTTCAGCGACGTGATGGATTTCTGGGTTAATGGGTAAAGAAAGATAATTATCGTATCGGAGTGAGTAACCCAGATTCATGAATTGATTTTAGATATAAAAGAAACATTTTATTTTGATTGTTCTTTATTGGTTGACGGCTTCTTTCGGTCTTTATCTCTGGAAAATGAGGCCGTCAATTTAGCTCGTTATCGTAGGATGATCATTGATAATTTGCTTCCAAACTTTCGTGTTATCAAACTGGAAGCAATGTAGTTTCTATACCAGGTCGCAACATTTTACCTGCAGGTGAATTTATGGAGATATTCACGGACCAGTGACGTTATATTATCTAACGAAATGTACAAGTTAGTTGTTGATAATCATACCATCTGGAAACTAGGGTCATTTAGACTAAGGTATCGAAAGATCTTCGTATAGGAGGCTCCTTACTACGAGCCGTTCAATTTTATACACAGGGCCTAAGAATGCTACTATTATCCTTTCTGGCAAGTATGGTTTGAACCTTTTATGTAGGTAACAAAAGCTAATGATAATGTGCATAAAAGTGGCACTATCTTTATGCAATCCTCATTAGTGTTTCCACACGATGCCATAATAGTACGCAGATCAATCCGGTTTGCACAGCAGATGAGCTTATCTTCGTTTGTTAGATAATGTTTACCGATTTTTCACTCTCATTTCAGGTAGTACTTAGGGGTAATAGTAAATAGTTCATGGAAGCTGAATGTGGAGGAAAGGGCACAGAAACCTACCAACGCTCTATATTCTTGTAAAACGATGCTTGGATGCACTTGGGGCCTCTCTCCTTCTCTGATGCATTGGTAGTACACAGCCATAGCAAGACCTATTTTACTATACTATATTTTGGTGTGGTGGAATGCTGTTAGGAAGAAAACTTACTGCAGACCTATGGAAAGAGTCCAAAGACTTGCGGGAATGTGTGAAACGGGGGCCTTAAGGACAACACTAATGGCTGTCCTTAACACTATTCTTAATTAACCCCCAATCAAACTTTTTGCGGAAAGCGGTGCAGCAAAATCTGCCAGAAGGTTGATGGCCACTAAACAATTCTCTCTCCGGCCCTTCGGTCATAGCTCTGTAGGTCGAATTTTCACGGTTAACACTTACTATGTGACTCCTATTCTTACCCTGCGAAAATAAATAAAAACATCTATTGAAAAGGAGGGATGGCTTAGAGGCATGCATGCTAAACCTATTCACGGACGGCTCGAAGATGGAGGACGGTGTTGGAGCAGGTGCCTACTGCCCCGAACTAGATATCAAACAGCCTCTCAGACTACCCTACTACTGCACCATTTTTCAAGCGGAAGTTTATGCAGCATGGAAAGCCGCAGAGATCGCCAGCATGGCAGAAACTACGCACTCTACAATAAACTTCTACATAGGTATCCAGTCTGCGATCAAAGCTATAACTTCATGCTGTACATCTTCCAGAAGTGTCCTCCAAGCTGCTTATCTACTGAGTGCCAGTGCATAAGAACATAGAAGGAAACGAGAGTGCGGATGCCATTGCAAGAAGCGGAATCTTACTTCCAAACAAGGAAGTAAGTAACGTACTGATGTCTCTAAGAATGATCGTACTGCACTCAGACCAAATCGATACTGGCACTTCCAAGGAAGGATAGCAGAACGCTTGTAGGAATACTCACAGGTCACTGTCTAACGGTGGTAGACGCTAAAACGATGGGACTCACAGACAACAATGAATCCAGGAAATGTGGGTAGCAAGGCACAAGGGAAACTTTGGAGCATCCACTATGCCTATGCCCCGCAATACCGAAAATGCGGTTAACACATCTGGGAGCCCCCTGGTTTGAAGGACTAGAAGAGGTCGCGCAACTAGGGATAGTTTCGATCTTAAGATTTATTAAGAGCGTCTCTCTGTTACACTACAGCTCTTAAATGGATATCCATTTGGGAACGCAAACGACCTTGCAGGTCTATGTGGGGCCTTCATGGCCTGCAAGTCTAACCTGATCTAACCTTCAGATAGAACATCAAATGCTAGTTAAAATGTAAAATATTAATAAACTAATAGGAACTAAGTCCAACTAATCTGAATTCCCGAATTTTAGTCGTAAGTAAACTATCCCGTGTGAATCGATTATAAAATATATTATTTCATGAATATCCTGTTTCTAATATAAAATACAGGCATCCATGGAAGGTCAGTACTGATGATAGATCCATATGAATTCGTATAAATCTCAATTTCTTCTCCCCTTCCATCCCATTCGACTCAAAAGTAAGAAATGTTACTTGGAGTTGATGTTCCAGTCATCGCCACTTTCCTAAAAAACACTGCAATCAAATCTGGCGCACATATATTTGTGTGTATTCTCCTATACAACACCAGTACTCGTACATCTATCGATGAATGGCCGCTGTATACTGAGCAAGTATAGTTAGTTATTAAGGTCATTGATTGGTCTTTTAACTATCTTGACATCCGCTGAGGCAAAAATCAAAACAATGATTGGCAGAAATATTTAATCATTCAATTGGATTCAGCGTATGCATAAGGCGAAAATAAAGTAGTGCGGTCCGATTCACATAAACGCACCTCTTATGAAACATGACTTGGAGGAGAAAGCTTCAATTTTGAAGGTGGAAGGAAAATACAAATAGCATCATTCAGTTATCGATTCGAATATTTCTTGATTTTTAGTTAAATAGCCTAAAAAATTTCTTAATGAATTAAGTCGATAGTGAAATACCTTCAAATATATAGAGACTTTGATTATTTCGAAACTATGGACTAAAATACGTCATTCAGGAATATCGTTATAATATTTGAAAGAAAGATTTTGTAAAGAGAAAAAGGACTTGTGGGAATAAAATCTCACGACATTCAATTTTATATAGAACTCTGTGATGGCTGGTTTTGAAATAACGACACAGAGTTTTCTCTTTGAAGACTGAAATACATATTTACTTACTTTTGACTACAAATCGAAAAATATTGGGAAGAATTTTAGGATCAAACAGACTATTTGAGAGAAGTTTTCGTATGCAATATCATCATGACATTAAAGACAATTAAGAAACTGTATTCAATCAGAATGATTCGCTGACTTCGGCACTTAAAACCCTTCCTTTAAAAGCGCTGTCAAAGCACTGAAATCGAATTACAATGTTTCAAAAGTTATCCAAAAATGTTGTCCACTTATTAATAGTACGAGCGAGTTCCAGACCTAAGCTGGAAGGCAACGAAAGATCTGGTTTCTTAGTAGAAGTAGTACCAAACGCTTCACTATTGGATTTGAACTCGTTTGGAGGTCATCTAAAGGTTATCTGAATGCTTTTGGGATGTTCTTAAATGTTTACCTATTCCCATGTGAGTAAAAAAATGAATTCTTATTGTAATCAAAATAAATGCCAGTTAAAGGAGAAGAAATTCCTCATCAGATGAAGAGCTACATTATGAAAGTTCCCCAAGAATATGAAGTTCCGTCGTATCTATAAGGGGTGTCTTATCTCGTAATGAAATTACTTGTAGATTCACCGACACTGAAGCCTATCGACTGTTTCAGATGGAAAATGACACAGTACAACATATTTTATAAGAGTGCCCTTCGATTGAATGAATCAACCTCATCCATCATAAATGATAGAAAGCTCCGTAGGCCTTCCTCAGGCATTTTATTATGGATGGAGGATACAAGCCCCCAAAGACAGTACAGGTCATTGTGTCATTGTAATTGCCAATGTAATTGTTATTGTAATTTTCATTGTAATTGTCATCGTAATTTTTTATTTATGTGATAGCATTTCGCATTGTAATGATCATAGAAATTCTTATTTTAATTGGCATTGTAATTGTCATTTTAATTTTTATTGTAATTGTAATTGTAAATGTCATCGGTAATGTCATCGTAATTATTATTTTAATTGTCTTACCAATTCTGATTGTAATTATTATATCAATTGACGGTGCAAAAGCGTATTGTAATTGTCATTGTAATTTGCATTCTACTTGTTATTATAATTGTTATTAGAAGTGGGGTAGGCTGGAGAACCGCCGAAGCAGGAGGTCTCCAACCACTCAGGCATCGATGCCCATTGTATTATACTATTATAATTGTTATTGTAATTGTCATTGTAATCGTTATTGTCATTGTGGAATATAAGACGTCACAGAGTAGACAAGCAAAATAAAGAATACTGCGGTTCTGGAGCCGATACATTTAGAAAATAGATGGATGAAGTTGAAGCATAGATAGAAGTGGGGTAGGCCGGAGAGTCGCCAAAGAAGGAGGTCTTCAAAGACTCAGGGATTCAGTTGAAGCATGCTTCGACCTGTATTCATTAAAAATAAGAGAAAATCTAAATTCAAAGATAAATTTATTGTAAGGAATGTTTAAAATTGGAACCAAATCCAGAACACCGGGCTTACCTTAGGCTCTGACAGAATATAATAAATCACAGCAATCAAATAAATCAATTATGTTTGTGAGTATGACAAATATATTTCCCAAGGTGCTCTAATTCTAGTACTTATATTTGAATCAAATGTTGACTGTTTTTTCACATCATATCAAATCAATTGGAAGACACAATTCATCAACAGCACAATAAAAGTTTTATTTCGCAAATCCTCCCAGAGTGAAAGCTAATAAACCGAAATTGCAAAATGCAAAATTCTCCTTTGTTAAATAACATTTTTATGCGTTCATAAAATTTTACAATATTTTGTCACGTTGTTTGAGCACCCAATCAAATCGCTATCAGCGCTGAAATTGCTGTAACTGCATTGTAGCGCAAAATCAAACACAAACATCTGAACTGAACAATATATTTAGCATAAATACAACTATCACATGACATCATTTCCAAATTATTGACAACGAACTCGAAAGTTTTGGGTAATTATTTGCTTTGGAATTACAATTTGTTCCACGTCATCGCAACTGCCGGAGTTTGAAAATTCACGCATAGCCTTTAATTATGTTGTTTTATGGGCAGGTGGTTAAGCTGCATAAAAACAAATGCTGGTAAAATTATAAACAATAAAAAAGAAGTTGAAAAAAGTACAACCAAAACAAAGCAACAACAAAAACAAAATAAACATTAAGGGAAATTATGTGGAAAATCACGGAAAGCGGCAATTTACTGCATCATTTTAATTGAGGTTGTTTTTTCGATTTTGTCGGTTATCTGAAAAAAGGTTATTTGAAATTTATTAGCATTACTATGTACGATTTATTTATGGCTCGGTACTGGTATTTTGGATTTATGTAGATACTCGTATGTATTTCAAATTCAGATTTATGTGCACGTAGCACACAAAGTACCAGTACCAACGCGTGTGTGCGCGTAATTGTACTCGTACCTCCACTGAAAATAGCACACTTCCAACTGGTTTTGCGTGGAAAACCGATTTACCGCTACAGGGCCGGTGTAATGTGTAAAGGGGCTTAGGTGCAAGGGATATTTTAAGGCCCCAAATAATTTGTTGGGTGTAATTGTCATTGTAACTTTTATTATAATCGTTATTGTAATTTTGATCGTAATTGCCATTGTAATTTTTATTGTAAGGCTAATGTAATTGTTAGCGTAATTGCCATTTCTATTATAACTATTAGTGTAATTGTTATTGTTATTTTCTTTGTAATTGTAATTGTGACTTTCGTTGAAATTGTCATTGTAATTGTTATTATAGTTGTCATGGTAATTTTTTGTATGTGTGATTGCAATTCTTATTGTAATTTTCATAGAAATTTTTATTGCAATTGCTATTGTAATAGTCATTTTAACTTTTAATTTAATTGTAATTGAAATTGAAAATGTCATTAGTACTGCGATTGTAATTGTTATTCTAATTGTTATAGCAATTTTTATTGTAATTGTTACATTAATTGTCACTGTAATTCTTATTATACTGGTCATTGTAATTCGTATTGAAATTTTCATTGTATTTATCAATGTAATTGTCGTTTTAATTGTAATTGTAATTGCTGCTGTGTTTGTCATTGTAATTTTCATTGTAATTTTCATTGTAGTTGTCATTGTGAGTGAGTGAGTGAGGTTTATTTCAATTATTCCTTTTACAATTTTTGTTACAATTTCATGGTATCTCGCGAAGCCTTTAAGGCTTGTCTGCGAGAAAATTTGAAATAATAATAAATAAATAAATTAAAAATAACAATAGATATTCAAATAATAAATTACAATAGTTCAATTATAATACAAATTTAAAGTACAATTATAAGTTATAAATTTAAAGTATAATTATAAAGTACAATTATAGAATTTAAAAACTTTTCAAGGAGCAATGTAATTGAATAAGAAGAAGGAAAAAGAGTACAATTTAAAACATTATTATTAGTACATGGGTGACCACTATTTAGAAGCGAAAATAAACATTATTTAGAAGTGAAAATAAACATTAGTTCTGAATATAATTTTATTATTTATTATTGTTATAGTAACTGTAATTGTCACTATAATTGTTATTGTGATTTTCATTCAAATTGTCATTGTAATTGCCTTAGCAATTGTTATTGTAAATTATTATTGCAATTGTCATTGAAATTCCTTAAATATGCGATTGCCACTCTTATTGTAATTGTCACATAAATTTTTATTGTAATTTCCATTGTAATTGTGATTCTAGTTGTGATTGTAGTTGTGATTGTAATTGTGATTGAAATAGTAAACATTATTAGTAACGTTATTGCAATTGTTCTTCTAATTGTCATAGTAATTGTAATTGTAATTGTCCTTGGTATATTAATTGTCGTTATAATTCTTATTGTAATTTTCATTGTAATTTTCATCGTAATTTTCATTGTAATTTTCATTGTTCATTCTTATTGTTAGTGTAATTGTTATAGTAATTGTCATTTTTAATTGTTATTGTGATGTTCGTAGAAATTGTCATTTTATTGTTCTAGTAATTTTTATTGTAATTATTATTGTAATTGTCACTGAAATTTTTTAAATATGTGATTGCAGTACTCATTTTAATTGTCATAGAAATCCTTTTTGTAATTTCTGATTGTAATTATAAACGTCATTAGTAACGTCATTGTAATTCTTTTTCTAATTATCATACCAATTTTTATTGGAATTGTTCTTCTAATTATCATAGCAATTCTTATTATAATTGTCAATTTAATTGTTATCCTACTTGTTATTATAATTGTCATTGAAATAGTCATTGAAACTGTTACTGTAATTCTTATACTAATTGTGATTGTATTTGTTATTGTAAATCTTGTTGAAATTTCACTGTAATTGTCCTTCTATTCCTTATGGTAATTGTCATTGTAATTACTATTTTAATTTACATTGTAATTATCATTTAAATTATTATTGTAATCGTTATTGCAATTGTTACTGTAATTCGTATTCTAAATGTCACTGTATTTGTAATTGTAATTGTCATTGAAATAGTCATTGAAACTGTTACTGTAATTCTTTTACTAATTGTGATTGTATATGTTATTCCAATTCTTATTGTAATTGTCTTTGTAATTGTCATTCTACTTGTTATTGTATCATTGTAATTGCTATTTTCATTTTCATTGTAATTGTAACTGTAAATTTCATTATAATTGTCATTGTATTTCTTATTGTAAATCTTATTGTTATATTAAATTTGATTGTCAATTCATATTGGAAACTGTTGGATTCAGATTGCTAACATACATATTCATTATTTGACAAATGAAATTTATTTGTTTCATTACGAATTATTCAAACTTTGGACCTCTTTAAGGCAAACTGTAAAGATGGTGTAGTTATCGGACGAAACATCGAAGACCAGAATTTCATAAATTATAATAAGAACAACCAATGATTCTATTATTCCCCACTACTGGTACAAAAGCTTTCTTTCATACCACACTTCGTACCAAAGTTACCCAAGACACATTAACCAGAGTATAAACCAGAGAGGAATTTTCACCAAGTTGAATAGATGAGGACGCTACGATCTGGAGTATACGGCCTTCAGCAGTCGGTCTAAGCCGACATCAACTGATTTTTCTCTACTGCCATTTCATTTGTTGTCCTTTATTGGGGCCCTTGTACTCGTGCTGAATGCGGCCCTGCCTGAAACAATCTCGGCTCAATCTCGGCTGAAACTAAAGCTCACTGCAGCCATTCATTGGTTTCGTATCGAGTTGACGTGCTTCGACTTGGTCTGAATGTGACTCATAGACCTGTTTTAATTAATTTCTTGCATATGCTTTGTCTGAGTTTTAACTTTTTTTGTTCGGCTTAATGCGGTTTTAGCTGCTTTGGTTAGAGCATTTCTGGCAGCAAGTCAACAGTATTTGACACCAACGCCATCACGCCTCTTAAACTCGAAATGTTTATCGTTTGTCAGCAGCTTTACTCAGGCACTCATTGGCGCCTTTTTCTTTATTTGCATCGAGAAGCTGCTCAAATGTGCGCGTATTTACTCCACCGAATTTATGGTTTATTTATACCCAATTTTCTGGTGGCCACATTACTATCTTCCGCCATGGAAGTGTGCCTGTGCGTCCGAGTGTTCGTTGTGTGTGCATTTGTTTTGCTTTGGTCAATATTCGGTCTGCTTCTAATGGTTCAATATTTCATATTCTTAGCACATTTTTATTTACTCTCATGTTTTATGGATTTTTGAAGTTTCTGTAAACTTTTCGGGTGCCAGCTGGGTTTGTTGTGTATTCACTTTGTTTATGAAACTTTAAAGAATTCGCAGAGCTTAGAATTTAGACTTATAGCTGCCAGTTTTTTAAGAAGCCAACAAGTATACGATTGGCTTGTGTTTTGGTTTTACTTTATTTGGTTTTCACATTCTTCCAGGAATCTGAAGGTCGCTCCAGGAATTTGATCTCGCTTATTTGGTTTCGGTCAGGGCTCCCGAGTAGTAGTTGAGATGAAAGTGTCAGATGAAACGTTTATTTACGGAGTGCTCTGTGGTTGTCAAAATCGCTTCTTCTTGGAC
This sequence comes from Clusia tigrina, assembly GCA_920105625.2. NCBI lineage: Eukaryota > Metazoa > Arthropoda > Insecta > Diptera > Clusiidae > Clusia > Clusia tigrina. The sequence continues at coordinate 414,114,975 of OV050030.1, forward strand.
CCCTTCGAGCGAACGTTTTTACTTTTGACATCGTCTTTTTTGGAAGTGTAAATCTGCAGTCTTCAGCCAAGAGTTTGTTTTTATTTAGATTCAAAGTTTGTATGATTACATAGATAGCTTTCGTTTTAATTAAGGTTGCTTAGGAAACAGTGTGAGTATCCTAGGGTAGCTTAACAAACACCTAAATTACACTGTGAAAAACTAACAATTTTTCTGGGTTTGTTGCCATTAAAGCAGGCAGAACTATTGATAAAATATTTTGAAACAGTTCATTAAGGAAAACTTTCCGCCTTTAAGCCAGACCTTTATGACTTAAAAGGTTTTGTTAACAGTTTCTTCTAATGCGATATCTTTCCAACTAATACTTCTACTTTAGTGGTAAGCAGACAGATGGTGATTGTTTAGTGTCTGACATTAGATGGCACCACTGACATTTAATCTGCACATCATCTTTTAGTACCTTCTGTCATCTATCAAACAGTGGATATCAAAATTTCACCGAAATCCATCTGAGTTCCACAAATATTACTTTTTGAAGGGCCGGAAAGAGTTATACTATGGCTGGACCAAATAGATCGAGTAAAATAAGAATATGTTGAAAAGTAAATTGAAATTTTGTCTGAAATATTTTTTTTTGCTTAACTCAAAAAACCTACAAAAGAAAGAAACAGTTATCCACTTTCTCTGTGATTGTTCAGCTCTCGCTCATATGAGACTAAAATATTTCAGAAATTCCTTGCTGGACAGTCCTGGGGCACTCCACTAGATTATAATTTTCAGACCTAACAAAGTTTATTAACAACTCCCCCTGTAATCCATAAGCTATCACCATATAATCGCGAGAATATGACATCAAAACGGCACTTGTGCTACTTGGCGGCCATCTTACATATCTACCTAACACGGGTACTTATCAATCACCCCTCGTAAATAGTATGCATGCTCATTTCCGTACCTTTCACTTACAGAAAGTAGTCAGCTTATTGCTTACCTCTCTGAAAACATATTCCAATAATTCCACAAATATTCATTTCTTAGTTAAATTAATCTCATATGGCATGTCACTCAAGAAACTGCAGCTCGTAGACAAAAATCATCAGTCCAGCTTACTAAATTGATGATTCACGGAATCACCTGTCAAAGAAAACAAGATATCATCTGTAACTGTCCAGAAATGGTAAAAACCCTCATCTCACTAAGCACAGAGTAATTCAATAAAACATTGACTGTTGCCATGGGCGTCACATCCCAATTGACTCCAAGTGCCCTCATGAGGATTGTGTAAAAGCTCCTACTGTCCTTTTCGATGTTATTAGTAAGACTTATCATGGAAGGGTACGCCTCCCAGGTGTAAAAACTATTCCAGTTTATGACCAAAATTTGAGGTCACTTCAGAAAAATTTCGTAGTTTGTGTGAAATATGCAGTCAACATGATCGTGCAACATGATCGTGCAACATGATCGTGCAACATAATCGTGCAATATGATCGGCCTATATGATCATCCAACATGATCATCCTAGATCCATCGCCCACCTGAAGATAGTGGGGCACTTTGTTGGAAAAGCCCAAATAACCAGTTGTGTAGAGGATAAACTTCTGCTCATCGTAGTAATCCTTTGCCGTTGAAGGAAGTGTGGTTGGACACCCAAATCTCTTCAATCCCGGCGGAAGATCTGAGGCTTTCACAGGCCTCCACCGCCTCTTTTATTTCCATTTGTCAAATACATATACATACACGGAATTCCACGCCAATCGATTGACCGTCTAAGGGCCGCTTAAGAATACTCATGCAACATAAGAATAGGGTTTTTTGAACCAGATGCCGGTATATGTATGAGACAACACGATGAACAATTTACTGATTGGAGGTAACATCATAGAGTAATATAGAGAGATAACTTCTTCAATCCAACAACAAAATCAATGGGAAATCGAATGCAAGTGTACAAGTGCTTGTGTCGGGGGCCTGTTAGCGATCACCTGTTTCCTAATAGGTCCCAGGGAACAAGTACTCTATGGTAATATACGGAGATGTTATAATATTTTGAAGTGATGATGTCATCGTACAACACAAGAGTCCCGATTTAACGCTACCAGACTCCTTCTTGTATGGAGCAATGTTAAATCGATCGAATACGCTAACAAACGTCTACGAGAACAATTGGACAGGTCAAGGAGCGTATCAAACGAGTAATTGATCAAATGCTGGCTCCTTTATGGGAAATGGTCGTTGCGAAATGAACTTCCTGTAAGCCGTGGAGGCCATTTAGTCGATATTGTTGCTCTATTCATAATGACGTTAAATATACTTCAATCGTTTATCATTATTTGTATATTTGAATGTAAATAATTGAAAAATAATTCATACAAAGCTATCTGTATATAACTCTCAATATCTAATCCGTTTAATGGAAACCCCTCTAATCCTCTCTAACTCTTAATAGTCTGTAAATCTTATACAGTAATTGTTTTACCAGTAGTAAGTAAACAAATAAATGAGTTATAATTAGTACAACGATTTCCTGGAACCATACTAGTGCCACTTCATTTCTGCTGCCAGCAACGTGTGAACATATTTTATATGCCATTTCTAACAGCCAACAACAACAACAACAGAATATGATATCTCCAACCAGGTTGAGCAACAGAAACTGTCTGCCGAAGTACCATGCACGTCATAAATGAAAACAAAATTCGAAAGATGATTCATACGTGATTCCAATTAAACTTTATACAACATCAGCAATAACAACAACAATAACAATACTAACAACAACTACAACAATATCTACAATAACAACAACAACATCAGCAGCAGCAGCAGCAACGCCAGCAGAAATACCAACGAAAAGCACGTCTTACGAATATGTTGAAGATACAAGTGAAAGAGAGGAGAGAGCAGAGCTCGGTTTTGAACCAAGTGACATTTGCTCATATTGCACGCCCAAACTTGGTAAAGTCAAGAACACCGGTCGCTGGGTCGGTCGGAAAATCAAGTCACGACTTGTGACGGGCCACTATCAGAAACGGAGAGTGTCGCAGTGTACGTTTTGATAGAGTGTGCTTTCGAAGAGAGTGTGTGATTGGTAAATTTACCGGTTTTGTAAAGAAAGAGACCACAGCGAACGCAATACACGATTACTCATACTGAGTACTCATGGTGCCGTTGCTAACAACAAAAAAATCGTATGAAGAAACAATGTGAATTCAAGAGAAGCGACCAACCTAACCAACCGATATTTTATGTTTCGCGAGAATACGTACGAGTATCTGAAGTCACAGTAGGCAAGCGATTGGAGATTGGGACGGTAGTTAGTTGAAGGCGTTCGTTTGAGAGTGTCGTACGTGTGCGTAGAGCAAGTGTAAGCGAGTAGAACGCATCTTAGATACGCGCTAGAATAGAAATTATAAACGGTGAATTGAAAACTTCTCAGGCGAAAACGAAATTGAATGTGCCAACATGAAAGCGAACTGGATAAAAACGCCGCAGTCGACGATTTGGCTGCTTTCTGTCGCCGTTGTTGTTGTTGTTGGGTGCTTAATTAACAGTGCTAATTGTTACAACTTGTCGCCACAGCCGAATATTATCATCAAAGATCCAAAGTTAGCGACGGTGCTGCCAAAAGTGGAGTCCTCATACTTCGGATACAGTTTAAACCTGAGGCCTTCGGGGTGAGTGCAAGTCTAAGTATAGGTCTGAGTCGGATGGTGACTCCGAGTCTGACTTTATGTAGTTTCCACCAGGGCATGAAGAGGTGATTCACGTACGTCGCTGCGTAAGGTTAAAAAATAAAAAAACACAATATTTATTTGCTGTAAATAAATATGCATAAAGAAAAAAATTAACTAAAGTATGACAGAAAATAAAATAATTCATAAAGAAGATGAAGTCATGCCAGTCGACTTCACTTTATCTGTGTTTATTTACGATATCAATGGAAAAAACTTAAAAATAAAAACATGGCACTAAATAAAAATGACAGAATTGCACGTACTTAGCGAAATATACTCATGCATTGTGTGGTAACTGCGATAAAAATTATTTATAAAAAAAATAATTATTAAAGAAAATTTTTTTTAAAATTTTTTAGTAAAATACTTTTCCCTCCTATTTTAATGACCAACACAATCAGAAGCATTCATCTGGAATCTTACCTTTCCACGTATTTTTATGACCAACACAATGGGAACTATTCATGAGCAATCATACCCTGCAGAAAACATGTCAACCTGTTCCTAGTTCTTTCGCGCCTACTACAAATTTGTTACACTAATGATCTGTTATAACGATGGTGAAGTCGGCAGAAATCGATCGTTACGAATTACGAAATTGCAGTCACCTTACTGCCAAGTTTACACTACTGAACTCGTTTCTGGACTTGATTCAAGATTGTGCTTTAGTCGTTCATTTGTCGCTTTAGAAGCCTATTGGTGAAGTGACCGTCAAAAATCAATCGTTATATTCAAATAGATAAATAGAAATTACCCTACTACCAAATTCAAATCGAACCCTTTTCTGAACTTAATTCAAGATTGTGATTTATTTCTTTATCTGCCGCTATAGAATCCTATTAATATAACGATGGTGCAGTCACCGGCAAAAATTGGTCGTTATGTATGTTCAAATAACGAATAACAGTCACCATACTACCAAGTTTACACAATCGAAACCGTTTCTAGACCTAATTAAAGATTGTGATTTATTCGGTTCTTTGTCGCATGTAACGATGGAGAAGTGGCCCTCAAAAATCGGTCGTTATATTCAAATAACTAAATAGAAGTCACCCTACTACCAAGTTCACACAATCGAACCCGTTTCTGAACTTAATTCAAGATTGTACTATATTCCGTACTTTGTCGCATATAACGATGGATAAATCAGTGGCCGAAATCGGTCGTTATAATCAAATGATGAAATAACAGTCACCTTACTACGAAGTTCATACAAACGTTCCAGTTTCTGGACTTAATTCCATATGCTGCTTTATTCGTCGTATTTTATTTGTCGCTATAAAAATCTGTTGATACCAAAGCTAGCCCAGGAAACGATCGTTAAAAATTAGTCGTTAGCTATGAAGCTGTAAATGGAGTAGGTTTTTAAAATAACTGCAAGTGAAATGTTCGGAATTGTAACTGAATGGTTTATAAATGGAATGTTGTTATTGGAATGGTGTAACGAAGGTCGCTGTAAAAGAATTCAATTTTAATTTTATGGTAGTTTCAGTTGCAGTTAATTGGAAATTCTTCGCAGCCGTTTAGAACGTGTTCAACTTGAAATGAGGTTAACGTAAAACTATATAAATACCATACTGACCTGTTCAATGTTTTTCTAATTGGTAAAAGAAGGTTACATTCATTTGAGTTTGTATTGGGTTGGATTTTTTTTGCATTGCTTTGGGTTCTGGGTTTTTTGATACCCGAAATGAAAAATTTGTCAACTCTTTGAATTGAATTATTGAGGAATTTTATTAAAGACCTTGCAGAAACGTATTTACGATGTTTGATTCTAGAGAAATGAACCAGTTTTGGAGTGCACTGCTGGGCGAGGTTCAACTTTTAGCCATTTTATATAGAAACGCATTCAGCTTTCAGCACAAATTACATGCAGTGAGACGTGGTCAACAAAGTGTTTTGTCTCTAAAGACTATTCTGGGAAGTTAAACATGTTCTGCACGACGGTGAAGACATGTCATGACTTAAAAACAGAAAGTTTAGAAGATAAAACTGGAGGAAGTGTTAGAGACAAACCCTTTATTGTAGGACTATATTCTTATTTGCTTTAGTATCATATAATATAAAATTGGATTGGATATAATATAATAGAACATTCATCGGAAGCTGAAAGCGGCAAATAATAAATATATGATAAGGATATGATGGGGAATCGTAGTTTGTTTCTCTATTCAAAGCTTGTTCTAAAATTAAGTAATAAATTTAAATGAATTAATCTACTTGTATGTAAATTGGTCATTCAATTAATTTATTCTATTCACAGCTTAATGAAGGCTTTAATTTATTAATTAATTTAATGATTAAATACCACCTACTTCCATGAGTGGGGACAAGAATTTAAATTGAATTAAAATGGAGCTATGGAAAGTTGCTACTGCTTTTAAGGTTAAACGAAATATAATCAACTTTAGAAGTACAAGGAATAAAAGTTGGTATATGGAGCACTTCCATCTTTCCAAATCTAATGTCAAAGGGAATCACAATAGCTGCAATCCTTATAAGCCAAAATGAGGCCATCTCTGACTTTAGACCAATTATTTCGATAATGGAAAAAACAATCACAAGAATTAATGTTTAGAATTCCTCAAACTCATTGACATGGTTCCGTTAAAGTTGATTCAGAGTGTGTTAAGATTAAATTTTGATTAAAAGAGTGTGTTAAGACGAACTCAGAGATGATGGTTCGTTCGTAGCTGAAACAGAAGTTTCACATAAGAGCGCAATTTCTAGAGACACATCAATTGTTAATCCAATACAATACACAAAAAACCAATTCAGGGCTTCTTTGTGCGTTGGTGTTGACCTCTCTCAGTCAGTTTTCCTGCAGGGTACATTCCCATTTCTATAAATATACAAATATACTCGTATAAAATTAGTTGTATGTGTACCTAAATGTATACTCTACTATATTGTATTTATGTACTATATGTATTTATCTCCCTCACCTTAGCTTTATCATTATTGCCTTCATGTTGTTCGATTTTATTTGATAAGATTACTTTGCGCATATTGTGCAAGTAGTCGCCAACTCTATACTGACTGTAACTTTATCTACTATTCTGGGTACAAAATTATTGGCAATAAATTTTCGAGAATTCATAATTCATATTTGTGCATTGGCAAATATTTAATTATGTTTTCGCAACACACAAAGCCACCTTTTATTCGTACAAACTGTGGGAATATGTTCGATGAACTCTTCCAGTTGGTAGGAAATTGCCCAAAAGTCCGACCAATGTCAATATTAGAGACAAATTGCCAAAGGGACAACATAATTTATAACATACGAGGAGCCTGAACCCAGCTCTGGTGAAAATCACGTGTCATTGAAAGGTCATGTGGAATGTTCTATTAATTACCTATGTATATAAAAAACTATCCTATAAAGAGGTGCTTGCACAATTTTATGTAAGATTATGATTGCTTCGACACAGCCACTCTGTATGCTATTCTTCAATGTGATTTTCGCATCATTTATATTCTCTTTTCTACCACTTTATTATGTCAGCAAACCAGTTAAGACAACTTTGTCTTTTCTTTTATAGCATGATGGCATATTTGGCACTCGTAGCGAGAGTAACGAAATGGATTTCAAAAGTGAAGTGAAACATTTCGACAACAACAACACATACTGAGGTTACATACTCGGCATTAGTCACACTTTTGATTTAAAATGTTCGACTTCTTCAGGTTTTTGAACACCATATTTATTGTACATTAACGTATGCCCTACAGAGCTTTCCAACAGAAATCCCTGCCTAGATTGATCGTTATTCAAAAACTCAGCATGTTTCCATTGTCAGTTTTTTTATATAACTTACGGAAGAACTAAAGAATATTCCTAACTGTGAGTTATTCGATCATGATTGTGATGATTCAATTCCTTACTGCTTTTATGGCAATGGTTTCCGAGTGATATTCAGCACATATAATTGATAGATCTTCATATACTGACCAAAAGTATTCATTAATCTTGTCCAGGAATATCCTGTTGTGGTAACCCAGCGAAAACCTTCTGCTTTTATACGACTGACAGTCTCATAATGTACTAGATGTGTATCATCATAATAATGGCTCAAAGCTGTTATCAATTGTGCCATTTCCGAGTTCCTCACTCTGTGTTATGCTATTTTATTAACGGCCCTTCTGATTGCTTCTACCTTGCCATAGCTTTCTCCGTCCGATACTGTCGATACTCTAAACTATCCTCATACCAGAATTAATACTCGGATTTTCCCTATAAATCATACTGTTTATGTGAATAATCCTTGGAATCATTATTTTTATTATTATTATTGACAGGCTAAAAGAACACCGCGACCTAAAAGATCTATTGTGCAGCCTCGTACCCAACTAAAACAGTCCTAGACTGTTTATAAATCTCGTAACTGCTGTGGGCTTAATTTTACCTAGGTGATTTGGAGATATGAACCCACTGCCTAGGTACTTATGTCTGCGTCTTGCCACCGCTGGGCAAGTGCACAGAATGTGTTCTGCCGTTTCCTGCTTCTCTTGACAGAGTCGACAAGAATCGTCTTCTACCACGCCTATTTTCTTTAGGTGGTAATTTAGTTTACAGTGTCCTGTTAAAAGTTCAGTGTATAGTTTGATGTCATTTCTGCTGAGGTTTAAAGAAGCATCTACCCTTATGTGTTCAGGATCAATGAGTAGTCTCGACTGCCGCATGCCTTTTTGGGCTCTCCAGTAGTTTAGCAGACTTCGTTTTTCCTGTTCGCACAACAAGTTATTTGTGAAGCTACTGTTTACCCCACAGAAGGGTTCTGGGCCTATAAAGGCAGTGTCTGCACCCTTTTTTGCTAAAGAATCTGCCATTTCGTTGCCCTCATGTCCCTCGTGTCCCGGTACCCACATTAGCGTAACAGAGTTTCTCGCTGCTAGGGTATTGAGAAGTTTACAGCATTCCCAGACCAGCTTTGATTGGAATGAGAAGTTTATTAATGATTTTAGAGCTGCCTGGCTATCTGAGAGTATGCATATTTTGGTGTTGCGTGTACCCCTGCGTAGACATTCTCTAGCACATAACTCTAAAGCGTGGACCTCCGCCTGAAAAATGGAAGCTGTTTTTCCCATTGCAATTGCTTTTTGGAAATTTGGCCCTACAATTCCAGCTCCTGCACTGCCATCTTCCATTTTGGACCCATCTGTATACCACAACTGAGAGTCCTGTTTTATTGTTATTTCCTTGTTTCTCCAAGCTGAACGGTCACTGATGACCACTTTGAATTGCTTTGAGAAGTCTAATTTTCTGTCCATTTTGTCGAAGACCATGAGGCACGGAGAATTCCAGACAGTGTCCAGAATCTTTGCGTGCCCCGAAAGGTTGCCTTCTTTAAGATGGGCTAGATTAGGTAGCCTTAGGGCCGCGCTGGCCGCCATCCTTTTAACTACAAGGTGTAGAGGAGTCAGTCCAGTGATCACTCCCAAAGCTAGTGTGGGGCACGTTCTCATTGCTCCCGTCACACTCAAACAGGCTATACGGTGAATCTTGTTAAGAGTCCTCTGAGCTCCTGTTTGGTTGACTTTTGGCCACCATACCAACGACGCATAAGTAATCATTGGTACTATTATTGTTTTATATGACCACGCCATCATTTTTGGCCGTAGTCCCCATGTTTTACCGTACAACCTCTGGCAAGCATAGGTTGCTCTTAAGGCTTTACTAGTTATGTATGATAAGTGGTTTTTCCAAGTTAGAGTTTTGTCCAGGATTACTCCCAGATATTTCATTTCATTGGACATTGTTAAGTTTGTGGTCCCTAAACTTAAAGTCCCCAGATTCAGTTTCCTTCTTTTGGTGAAGGGTACCACGTTTGTTTTATTCGGATTTATCGATAGTCCTTTCTCCTGACACCAGTTTTGAGTGATATCAAGAGCTAGTTGCATGCGATCTGTTATGGTAGAGTCAAACTTGCCTCTGACCATAATTACCAAATCATCCGCAAAGCCCTGAATTTCGTATCCGAGGTCATTGAGAGTTTGTAAGAGCTCGTCGATAACCAATAACCATAGGAGTGGCGATAGGACGCCCCCCTGGGGACATCCTTTGGTTGACCTGACAATTTGCTTTGCTGTCCCTGTTTCAAAGATTGTCGTTCTGTTTTTCAGCATATTGAGAACCCATGTTATGATCAGTCTTTGTATACCTTTCCTGTTCATCCCCTCCTCAATTGATCTGAAAGTAGCATTGTCAAAAGCCCCCGTAATGTCAACCGATGTACAGAGAGCTATTTCTTTACCCTCAAACGCCTTTTCAATTTTGCTTGTTAAGCTATGTATGGCTGTCTCAGTCGATTTGCCTGATTGGTAAGCGTATTGTTCAATATGAAGAGGAGAATCTTTAAGATAAGTTTCCCTGATATATTGGTCCAGAATTTTTTCCATAACTTTTAGCAGGAATGACGTCAGGCTAATGGGCCGATAGGCTTTTGGCGTGTGGTCCGCCTTTTTGCCTGCTTTCGGTATGAAAGCCACCCTAGCCTTCGTCCAAGGTTTAGGCACTATGCCTAGCTCCAGGCTTATCCTGAAAATGTTTGTTAGCACAGGTGCTAATACATCAACACCTTGCCGAAGTAGGCACGGTTGTATATTATCGACACCTGGCGATTTGAATGGTCTAAAAGTGGAGATAGCCCATTTGGTTTTATTGACGGTGAAGATTCTGCGAGCCAGTGAGAGTTCCCTCCGTGTAGGCATCAAGAAACGAGTATTCTCGATGATTTCACTATCCTCTCCGCTAGTGGCACAGCCTGGAAAGTGAGTGTCCAACAAAAGCTGTCCCGTCTCTTCCAGGCTCTCCGTAAAATTTCCGTCAGGCTTCTTGAGTGTAGAAAGCCCGTTTGAGTGATCTTTATTGAGTGACTTCTGGAGTCGGGTAGCTGCTGGGAGGGTTTCAATCTCCTCACAGTACTTTTTCCATGAGTCTCTCTTAGATCTTCTCAACTCATTATTATAGGCCGTTAAGGCACTTCTATAAGATGCCCAGTCACCATTAGACTTGGCCCTATTAAAGAGTTGACGGGCTTTTTTGCGCAAAACATTTAGCTCCCCGCTCCACCAGGGTACGTTCCTAGAACGTTTCTTCACAACTAAATTGCAGCTACTTTCAAAAGCCTCGATTATTATATTATTTAATTTGTTAACTTCAAGATCTAGTTCCTGAGAGTTACTTATTTTTTCACTAAGGCACGCAATATTTTGCTCTAAGTAAAAGTTATATATCGACCAGTTGGTCTTCCTAACATTTCTCATTTCGAAGGTGCCTCCAATCTCCCCCCCCAGATCAAAGCAAATGTACCTATGGTCCGACAAGGAGACCTCATTAAGCACCCTCCAATTAGAAATGTTATTTGATATGAATGCGCTAGTTAGAGTGAGATCTAACACCTCCCCCCTTATCGCATTCATAAAGGTAGGCTCGTCACCCCTATTTACCACCACCAGATTATTTGTTGTAATAAAATCAAGAAGTGACTCACCTCGCCCGTTCGTGTCCGTGCTTCCCCATACCGTGTGGTGCGCGTTTGCGTCGCAGCACACCACCCACTGTAGACTGCGAGTGCGACAGTACTCCGTAAGCTGCTGGAGCTCGCGCGATACCGCGTCCTCTGTGTCGCCAGGTAAGTACATGGAGGCCAGGACTACCGTTCTCCTCCCTTTGGCACTAGGCACTTCTGCCTGTACTGCCACCAGATCGCGTTGTAGAAGCTCTGAAATTGGGAGGAATTTAATATTTTTGTTGATCATGATCGCTGCCCTCGGTCGGTCAACATTATTATCATAGATCAACTTACATGTTTTTGTCTGCAGACCATTTATGCGCCCATTTGTGGCCCATGGTTCTTGAATGGCTACGAAGTCCAGACTCTGGTGTTCCACCAAGGCACTGAGCCTGTAAGAGGCTGCTATAGCCCTGTGGAGATTTATTTGGAGACAGTGAAGCTGCTTCCAAGAGTTTTGCGTTCGTGATGGGGCCTGGGACATTATTTCCCAGACCGATCCTTGCGGATCTTACCACCCTTTGTGCTCCGCAAAGTTTCCGCAGCCTCCGGGTCTTTTCTCTCCCATTTCCTGAGCCTACCAGAGAGAGCAGATGGTCCTGGACGTTGGACACGTGTGTTGCCTCTCTCCGCTCTCGGTACTGGCTTTGTGAAAATGGGCCCCGTTTTCGGCTTCTGGCTACTCTGCTTTGCCCGCGCTGCAACAGATGTTGTTGGTTGCTCTTCAACACCAACAGCAGATTTTGCCCTGTTCCCCTTCAGTCTAGGTCGGAGCTGGGCACTGCCAAAGCCATAGTAGACTTTGTTACCCAGTGTGTCAACCCTTTCAGACGAGATGGGGTCCAGAGCAATTGCCAGCTCGACCTGGTCACCTTTTTGTAGGCGATGGAGCACCCGCCACTCGCTGACACTAATGCCCGAATTCTGGGCACTAGTGTCACTCCACTTGCCCCAGAATTCGGTCATTTTGCCAAGATACCGAGCCGGGAAAGTAGCCAACGAAGATCTTGGCCTTTGGCACTTTTGCCTCGTCCACCACCTTCAACTCAGCCCCCTCCCATGGCTTCATGGCTGGTATCCATTCTTCAGCCCAGGCTACGGTTTCGTCGTCCAGACAGTTGATCGTCAACCATCCAGGCTTGAAACTACAGCCTGCAAAGTGTGGCTTCACTGGGCCCCCACGAGTCTCGAACATCTTGTCGAGAATGCACCGTTGTACCTTCCCAATTTCTTCAGTGGACCATATGCCCTCCGGGAAATTGCTAGGTATAACCCCTATCTTTTTGGAGCAGACTGTCTCCGCTAGAGTAGGCTTTGAGCAGGGGACCCCCAAGGAGGCGCCCTGCACGCCATGTCTTTCAGAGACACTCGCCACCCTCTTACTGGGACCAGGTTCGCCCCCAAGTAAGGTCTCCGCCTCCTTCATCTCACCACACACCGGCGGGTCCGCTGGGGGCACTATTGACATTTTATCAATGTTTTTGTTGCCCTCTTGTGCAAACCGCTTTGTCGGCCTGGAGTTCGATGTCGGCGTGGAGCCATCTGAACGGGATCTTTTAGGGGTCCATCGCGCAGACACGTTCGCTGGATTTGCCGCCAAGGACCGAGCTGTTTCCAGCGATATGCCCCTGGCAAGCAAAGCCTTAAAACGTTTACGTCCAGCTCCGGACAGCTTCACCCTAAGTTTTGGAATCTTCTCTGGAGCAGGTTCAAGAAGATTTCTCTCCTGTTCCGAGGAGATAGACACCCCAGCCGATTCCTGGCTAAGTGGGATGTCCATCTCCTCCGGCCTGTCGGTTAAGGGACCGGGTGCCCCCCCCAACAGGTCGTGCTCCATGCTTTCATTGTCGATGGGACCAGATGCCCCCTCGGCCAATGATGGCTGTTGGCTCATTGTAGCCACAATATGCACATTTGAAGGTGTGCAGTCCATTTTTTTTTTTTCATATAGGCTTAAGTTTTCCATATATTTCTTTTTAGTTTTCTTTTGCGTTTTGGTCACCCACGGGCGCCCCCGTGGTAAGGCTAATTAAAACCGTAGGTTCGCCGGACCTCGTACGGAGTTCGCTATTAAGCTTGACTCTACCCCGTCAAGCAAGCTCACTGGCATAGCTGTTCCACCGTGAATTTAGGGTGTTTTTTTTTTTTTATGGGCCAATATGTCTGGTGAACCCTGCCCCAGGGAGTTTTCTCTCTCCCCCGCCCGGCAATCGGCGACCCAAGTCCAGCAGAGACATGACCGTACTGAAAGTGGGCCATTGGTCTGTAAAGTAATTGCCGCACTTCCCCGAAGGGCTGACCAATTGTTAGTGTCTAGGCGATCCGGCGGTCTCAGTGAGACGTTCGATATTGGCCAGTACGACTACTAACTAGCCTTAACGACTGAGCAGGAATCGTAGAAAACTACTTTCAACCTGTGCGTTGAAGGTAGTTCTTAGTTTGCGTAACTGGACCATGTCACCGTCTTTCATGTGCCATGTTCCAGCACACAGTAAGCCCCTACACCGCAACAAGGTGACTACCCAGCGTTATTTTTAACTAATCTCCTTTCACATTCTTTAATTCCAGCATTTTTGTGGGAGCACCTCGGGCCCAATCTACGCTGCCATTACAGCGTAATGTGAACGAAACCGGTGCCATCTACCGCTGTTCGCTCGCGAATCGGACATGCAGTCCATTTGTTTTCGACGATCAGGGTAATCGTATCATCGAATACAGTGAGTATACTTATGACTCGGAGAAGCGTGACAATCAGTGGTTGGGCGCGTCCATGGACGGCGGCATCAAAGACACCGATAAGTTGTTGGTGTGCGCACCAAGATTTATAGCACCAGCACCCAATGATTACCTGATGCACGGCGTATGCTACTGGATCAATGACACATTGAGTAACGATCCTGTGGATGTCAAGAAAATATCTCCACTGCGCCTGAAAACGGATCAGATTAAAGAGCAGAAGGGTCAACGTTTTTATTACTACATGTTGGGCGAGCAGGGACTGAGCGCCCATGTGACGACCAACAATGAAGAGTTCCTGATCGGTGCTCCCGGCGTACACACGTGGAAGGGTTCTTTGGTGCGCTATCGCAAGAGGTATCTAACGGACGATCCATCATTGAGTCGTCGCGATACAGAGGGTACACGAGTGGCGCGACAAACGGACGAAGCGCCGAAACCCTACTACGAAAGTGACATACCAAATCCTGAGAAATGGGACCAGCCGAATGACTCGTACTTTGGCTACTCGGTGGGGTCGGGTTACTTCGACAGTGCCGATCTCAAGAAGTTGTTGTATGTGGCCACTGCTCCACAGGCCAATGAACAGTCAGGAGAGGTAAGTTTGTGTGGATGAGACTGAACGATTCGTTAATAATCGCTTTTTCCACAGGCGTACTTATTCGATATCGGCGGCGGTTCGATTAGCAAATATTTTGTGTTCCGTGGCAAGCAATTCGGCGAATATTTTGGTTACGCCATCTTAGGAGAAGACTTGAATGGTGACGGGTTGACTGATGTCATCGTGTCGGCGCCTCAGCACAGCATTTCGGGCTCATTCGATGATGGAGCTATTTACGTGTTCATCAATCAGGGCAGGGTATGCAAGCCAGTCATTTCATTTTACGATCTAGTGGTGACATCTTTTCGATATTTGTTCCTTTTCGATAATTGTTGCTTTGCATGATTCTCAATTGTTGTCTTATTTCCAAGCTAAGAATGATCTTTACTCGCCAACGTTTACAGAGTAATGATAATTTTTAGTGATGAAATCTTCCGATCCCATCATCTCTATTAAATTTCTCAGTATTTAATTTCCTCTCTTTGTATCTTTTCCAGTTCAACTTCGAGCGAAAATTGTTGATATCACCGGTCCACGGTAAGGCGCGCTTCGGCACTACGCTGACTAAGTTGGGCGACATTAATCATGACGGTTATAATGGTGTGTATATGGGCAGTGCAAATTGAGAAGTTCCCACTAAACTTTGTATCTTTGCAGATATTGCCGTTGGTGCGCCATTCGCTGGCGATGGTGCTGTCCTTATTTACCTGGGTGGTGAGAAGGGCTTGCGCGAACAACCCAGTCAGCGGTTGAACTCACCATCCTCTGTGCACACGAAATATGGTGCTCACATGTACGGACATGGTCTGTCGAAGGGTTCCGATATTGATAACAACGGTTTCAATGATTTCGCCATTGGAGCTCCCAATGCTGAGGCCGTCTTTGTGTATCGCGCTTATCCGGTGGTCAGAATTCTGGCAACGGTCAATTCGCAAACGCGTGAAATCAAACCTGATCAGAACAAGTTCAGGATTACCGTGTGTTATGGCATTACCACCACTTCCACCAAAGTGAGTGGCCAGGATTTAGCCATGCGTGTTGTCGTGGATCCACAAGTGAAACGTGTCAAACTCACCCAGACACAAAGCAATGAACTGAGCTTCAATGCCACTGCGAGCACTCAGCCGCAGTGTCGTGTTTTGGATTGTGAAGTGCGCTTCAGTGTAGCGGACATTTTCAAGCCCATCGAACTGGAGATACATTACGACATCATCAATGGAGTGCCCAATTCGGAAGGTGAGTTGGCAGCGGGGTTTTCAAAGGTAGCGGAAAATAAAAGATGGTTCCTTCTTTTCGTTATGTTTGAATGTAGTTTTCTGTGATTCTTGCGTGGCCGTGGATCCAGCCGAGCCGAAAGTGTATACTGAAAAAATCATCTTCAGCACTGGTTGCGCATCCGACATATGCATCGCTGATTTGCAACTGACCAGCTCTGGCTTCGAGTACGTTACTCACAGTGCATTGAGAGTGATTCATATATAAATAAATATATTTCTTCTTCCATTGCAGTCACACTTACATACTCGGCAGCAGTCGCTCACTCAGGGTCAGCTACGACATCACCAATAACGGTGAGACTGCCTATCTACCTCAAATTAACATAACATCGTCGAATCGCATGAACTTCGCGAAGATACCCTCCAATTGCAAGCTCAGTCACGATGTGGTGCTACTCTGCGATCTCAATCGAGGCCAACCCATGGCGAAGGGTGCCAAAGACTCCATAACCGTGATCTACGATGTGAGTGGCATTACTGGACAGGGCATGGTGCTGACCGCTGCAGTCTTCAGCACCGGCAAGGAACTCAACCCTGGCAACAATGTGGTGAAAGATGTGATAGCGTTCAAGGAGTTTACGGAAGTCGAAGCTGTCGGGTTAGTTACTAATATGAATGTTTCAAATCATTAGATTTTTAATGCTTGCCTCAATTTCCTGCAGTGCTCCGAAAACCCCTCACATAAATCTAGAGAAAGTATCCAATAGTGCAGAGATTATTAACAATTATGAGGTGAATTTGGTTGCTAACAAATTTTCTGCATTTCTTACGAGAACTTGTGTCCATGTTTATTTCTAGATTAAAAGTAATGGTCCTAGCATAGTCAGCGAACTGGACATTGTGTTCAATATTCCTGTCGCTTATAGAGTGGTGGGCTCCACTGCCACAATACCCATCGTGGACATGAATAACATAACCATGCAAGCGGTCTACGATGCTCAGCTGCTTGGCATCGATTTCTATCAAAATAACACGCAAATACTCATGAACACTATTGAAGTATCATCGGGCACCACCACGAAAGTCTCCAAAGTGACCTTAGAAAGTCCGAATAGCATTCATTATGACGGCATGAAAATGGGGCATGTGAATGAATTATCCTTTACCGAACACACCACAGTCGGTGAGTAAGAAATATTTGCTTCCTTAGTAATAGCGAAATGGAATTATATAGAATTTGGAGACAATTTACAGAATTTTGGAACAATTGTTTTGTGGGGTATTCAGAGAGTTTATTTTTTCGGGAATCAACTCGTGTCCTGATAGTATTTTAGTATTTTGAAAAATATGATTTCAATAACTCCAGATTTCTAACCAATTTTTACAAGGTTTGCTTAGGGTTTAGACTATAATACAACATGCTAGGAGAATATATCTCCAACTTTTCTTTTTTCCACTGGAATTTTAAAAAGACATATCTTATTCCAACTCTGATATGAATTCGAATATGACATTAAATACGAATATGTCCAAGAATCCCGGGCGAACTATTGCAAACCCTCCTATAACATAGAATAGTAAAAAGATATCTTACCAGATATTCTTCTTAACAGGTATAACAATTTACTGAGTCGAAATTTTCCAAGAGATTTCAACTCTAGATACCCTTCAGAATTCACAGAATCCACCTCTCCGATTCCAGTACCGAGATCTTAACTTTGTATTAGATTATATTTTAATCGACTTCTTACTGAAAGTCGATATCGTCTAATAATAATTATGGCAATAATCATGTTCTTAATGGAGACGACACCACCAGCAAAACAGTAACTTATTTCGGAAGCAATTTGACGCTATCATAGTATAACTATATAACAGTCATGTCAGGTCAGAGCGCCTCTCTTCTTATAGGAAGGATAGAGATATAGAAAGATTTTATCTTTTTAGAGATATAGAAAGATTTTATCTACCCAAATTGAATTCTATATATTTTTTGACAGCGGAAATCCTTCCTCTGTACTTGGATCTCTGCGTTAGTTACGCTAAGGATCCCTTGCGGATTGCTTCCACAGCTCTCGAGACTCATTTTCTTCAACCCCAAAGAAGATTATTTTAGAGATGCGAATGTTCCAGGTATAATATCATGAAGAATTTTTGGAAGATCTTAAAGACTAATTCAGTCACTACAAATTCCAGAAAAGTTAAGATGAAAACATGAAACCCATTGAAAATCCCTTTAGCTTTCTTTTGATTTATTGAATCTTAACATAACTCCATTTGGAATGATGTGTGACCCCTTGCTATGACTCTCAAGTCGTGTCCCATATACCATCCATGAGAACACGGAAAAACCATCCCTATAACTTTTATTCAAGGCAAAAATGACTGTCATAATATTAGTTTTCATCACAATCCCTCCTCAAAAATTTCCCCCGCCTTTCAGACACTGTCATGGCCACAACATTTGATGGTCGCCGCCGCCGACGTGAGGCTGCCGCACAAACCGCCACCAAGGATCAATATGCCAGAATCGCTCAAGTCAAGGCTCACGATCTGCTTGGCGACGACTTGAAGGGAACGCTCCCCGTCAATCGCACAATTGTCTTCAATTGCAACGATGCCGAGATGACCGTTTGCGTTCGCGCTGTGATGCGTGTGTACAACTTCAAGCCGGAGAAGCCAATTACGCTCACTATGAAGTACCATGTCGATCTGCGTGAGGTGAATCAAATTCTGATAGAGCCCTGGGAGTTTTTCGTCGTCCTCATCGGTTTGGATGTCAGCAAGCGGGGTGATATCGCTGGCGGCTCATTGGCTGTCACCAAGCGAATCGAATACAATATTATATCGAAGCATCAGCTGTATGGCACGCCCATTTGGGTGTACATTCTGGCGGTGCTGGGCGGTCTGCTGGCACTGGCTTTAATCACGTACGGCATGTATAAGGTAAGTGGAACGAGTGTTCGCGAGTGTGTGGTGCAAGGATTTATGTTCTATTTTGCTTTTCCGCAGGCTGGCTTCTTCAAACGAGCCACCAAGGAGGAGATGGACAAATTGGTTAACCAAAATGCTGCCCCCACAGAACCCGAAGAGGAGAACTTAAATGCTGAAAGTAGCAGCAATTAGTGGCGTTGCGGTACCCGAGGTGTGTAAATATTTTAATTGTTGAGCGGTGAAATGGGAGCAGTGCTTCAGGAACAAGCATCACATTCATTCAAAAGTTGGTGTTCAACGAATTTCTGCTTTTAAATTATTCTTTCTTAAATTATTTATATTATTATTTGTTTTTGTTTTTGTAATTTACACGATACGACGATACCAAATGTTACTACTTTTAGATTGTAAGTTTATTAGTTTTTATGTATAATTTAATTATAACGAAATGTTGCCTGTTACGCGTAAGAATTGAAGTTATTCCTAAGTTTTAAGCTTAGCTGCCATTTGTAAATAATGATAAATAATGTTTTTGATATAACTTCTTAAATTAAAAACAAGACTTTTGTATTTGTAAAAACTAAAAATATTTAAAAGTTACAATTCATATTTAAGCATTTAAATGTAACTGTCGAACTTAAAAAGTATCCAAACAAAATGTATTCCAGCATTTAAAAACATAAAAAACAAACATATTTTTGAAGTATTTATTTATTTTAAATAAACCAGATTTTTAAGTGTGAGTTTTTATTTTTATAAATCACATGAAACCACAATTTAAAGAAAATAATCTCAAAATGTCATTTTTTATATTATATTATATATATACTGATGACCGTACTAATATGCGGTATGATAATCCAATATGCAAAGAGTATTCCCGTTACCCTCGTGAAAATAAGGCAAGATCCATCATTGTTTCTCTGGTTCAAGTATCTAAAAAGGTTGGCAACTCTGGTTCAAGTTTAATATTTTATTATAAGAATAAAGAACTTATTCTATGCACAAACCATACAAATCGAGGTGTTATCTCAGTGACGAAATGCACTAAATTCTAATGCCAGATTGCGAATTGGCCAAAACTGTGTTCAATTCTCAAAACATTTTAAAGGAAATGTGTTCTAAAGTCCTGAAGGCAAGATCCTCTGGTGGAGAGAGCCTTATTATATTTTGCTCCTGAGGGAAAATGCAAGAAAATCTGTTCTGAAATGCATCTACTCGTATATGTGAATTCTGTGTTATGACCACTTTAGGTGATTGGAATCTAAACCAAGACCGAAGAGATACCCAGTTATCCAGTTAAAGTTCCCAAATTGACATTAGGCCACAATATAAGTTACATTATATAGAAAATTATATACTATATAAGACTAAAATTCTTCAGCTAAAATCGCACAAAAATTTCATGTTGATACCCCGTACCAATTTTGGGGAATTTTACATACGGAGTTGCATGGAAAAAGGAATTGGCAGCAAGTAACCAAAAAGTATGCTGCGATAAATTTTTCATAGTGCTGTTCAAACTGTGAATTATGAATTAGAGCCTCAATAGAAAAAGTAACTCTAAAAGTATGCTAAGAAATTTTAATAAAATTTGAAAAATCACCCATCAAACCAGAGTTCCATTGTAAATCAACTAATAAATTTGGTGTAACTTGTGATCAAAAACTTTGCATATTTTCAAGCGCTTCCAAAATGGCTCATGAATCTATTCACTGTGAATATAAGCAGCATTCATCATATCATATCACTTCTTGAGAGCATTTTTTATCATTGCAACTTGGCTTTTTCTTCAACTGGAAGTTTTTGAATATGTTCTATAGAAATTTCAAAAGGCTGATTTCTTTTATCATGGAATAATTTGTGGAACTGATAAATAAACTCGCCTTCTCTTTGCGTATAATTTCACAATGCTTCGGTTGCCATAGTGTAATAAATACAAGTAGTGACGAAAATGGTGGATGATCATGCTTCTGAACGAAGGAGGAGTCGAGGAAACCCTCACTGCGTTTGGTGTAAAATATTGAAAAAGGAGCGCCAACTTCAGAGGCGCCTGGCGAGAGCATTCAAAGTTGGCCGTACTCAATAACGGGTTGTAATGACTACTTAAGTATAAGTAAGTAAGCTGACGTATACTAAATTTGTTACACCACTATTATAAACCGAGTGGGAGTGAATGAAGTGCAAAGAACATCAAATAGAACAACGGACAAATATTGAGAAATAAAGAGAAGGAAATTATAGAGATGGGGAGTTGAAGAGATGGAGAGCTAGGAGTTAGATAGCTAGTAGATAGAGATAGAGCGAGGGCCAGTAGATAGATAGAGAGAGAGAGAGAGAGAGAGTTAGAGATAGATATAGAGCCAGAGGGAGAAATAGTTAGAGTGTGGGAGAGCAATCTAGTTAGAGAGGGAAATAGTTAGAGAGATAGCCAGAGAAATAGTTGAATATTTGGAGAGAGAGAGATAATTAGATAGAAAGAGATAGATTCAGGTTCGTGGAAAACCACATTCGCCACAAGGGTAGCAATTATCCCATAAGTAAAAAAAATTTCGCACTCATTACAGTTAATATGCGTGGACCTTAGCCGAAGAAGCCCAAGGTAGGTCTGTCGGCCAACAAGATCATAGCGATAGTTTTTTGGGATGCATGCCGTGTCATTCACATCGATTACCTTGGAAAGGGTAAAACGATCACGCAGAACTGTTGAATCGATTCGTCGCCAATGTGAAGCAAAAACGAACGTATTTGGCGAGGCGAAAAGTTATTATCCAGCAGAACAATACACCGGGGCACAAGTTCGCAGTTGCAAAATTGCATGAATTAGGTTACAAATTGCTCCCTCATCCAGCATTTTCTCCAGATTTACCCCCCTGCGACTATTTCCCGTTTCCATATATGAGGAAATGACTCGGCAGTAAGAGAATTGGGTCGAATGAAGAAGTCATCGATGAAACAAACGCCTTTTTTGAGGGTCTCGAGAAAGCATATTATTTGGAGGACAAAAATTGGAGAAACATTGGATGAAGTACGAGTATATCGAGCTAAAAGGAGACGATGTTGAAAAATAAAACTTTTTTTGGCGAATACAGCACTTGCCGGACTTATTGACACAACCTCGTGTGATCTGATCTGACTGTCGAAGTGAGCTTATTTAAATTATTTGCTTCTTAAAGGGAGAAGAAATTCCCCAAGCCCAGTATTAATAAAAAGAAAATATCTTAAATACTAACTTCATGTTGCGCACTGCTCTGTGGAAAACACTTAATCGAGAAGGCGAATGAAAAAGTTCCCCTTAGCAAAGTGCTCCTCCATCACATTGAGTGTAAAACGCTGCAGGTCAATTGCGGTTAAAACATGAAGTGACCAGAGAACTCTTAATGGGTCGCATTGCGTAAAAAGTCACTTTTGATGTGAGGAGCATCCCAGCTGCAGGCCACTTAAATTTAAAGGCGTTTATGTGCAGCAACGGCCATGAAAGGGACATCAAGGATAATGCAATTGAGCATGTAATCGAAATTCAAATGTGGTCAGTAATTGAAATTTTAGGGCAAGTGGACAAATACAAATTGCAAAAGTTTGCTCTGAGGGGCAACATGAAAACTGTGCTACAGCGAAACGAACGAAACTTCTGTCCATTTGCCAGGGCAATGTAACACAAAGGGAATTCGTTTGAAATTTTAGGTTGGGCACACAATTTTACTAAAATTTGCCTAACATTTAATCTCTTTTTGAAAGTTGCATAACAAACTCAGTCTGTAACTGATCTTCCGCATTTCCCGCGGCAAATTAAACCTTGGGAACTGTGGCTATTCTGATGTAGTCACATGTACTATGACTATACCAATATCTTACAAATTGCAATACAAAAATTGGGAATTTAATTCTCAATCATTGCTGACATTAAAAACGATTTTCAAATCAGGCAGTGATGGTCCAGTGGAGTGTCTTATTGTTGAGGTTGGGGACAAATTAACTAAATGTTTAGTTATTTGTGTATTTAATGATGAATGAGACAGATTGTTAGATATCTACTCTCTCATAGACTACTCTCAGATTATCAATCCAGATAGAGAGCTGGCCATAGTTGCTCCTCTGCAATGCTAAAAGGCTTGGAGGATATTCGGCCATCGTTTGATAGTGGTGATTTGACCATTCTCACTCTGGACTGTTCAGTGATACCAAATCCTCTTTATTTTTTGTATTTTTATAAATGACACTGTACATTGTTGCCGTAGTGTATCCATTCACCTACATACGGATGATGCTCAGATTTATCTGTCTCGTCCAATCGGCTTATCAGAGGATTAGTAGAACATTCTAGAACATTATCTACATCTCGAAGGAAGCTTCGAGAACATTTTTGAACATTACCTACACCTCGAAGGAAGTTTTGATAAGGTTCTAGACTATTATCTGCATGGATTGTGTCTTGGCTTAAATAGATATCTGGGGTGATGCACTTATTCTCAAACTTTAAATGGGATCCTAAAAGTATACATGGGATATCTGTTCTTATATTGAACTACTAGCTATTCTATAGGATATGTGAGTCATAAATTTATTCCCCATGTATTTGGAAAGATGTAATCCATAGTGTTATATTGGAAGTCCAATTTCCTAAGAATAGTAGAATGTCTCCAGTAATGGTGGAGTCTTCCTGGAAAAACCACATCTGGACATATGACGCAAGTTTCTATGTATATCAATAGTCTGCGGGAATTACGAGTATATGCAGAGGTCCTTATCTCCCTAGTATCATATATTGAAGCCTTTGATAGGTAATTGATGTGTACGTACTTGTATAATGAAATTATATCAGATCACTACATCATTCTTGAATATGACTATAGTGGCACTATATGAGTGCCCGTCCACTTTTATGCAACCACACCTCCTTGTAGGAGTTGGAAATATGATAATGTAATTAAATATGAGCGTAATATGTTAACTCTCACACCCCTCCTGGGCAAAAGAAAACCTATAATATAGTGAGGATATCATGAGTCACCATGAAACAGTTTCATAGAACTTACATAGAAATAAATATTGAACTGATTGAACTGTTGTAGTAATTAAATATAGTCAACAATTTCTTAAGTGAACTGCAGTTAATCTCACCCAATGTTTTTGGGTTACGTTCCACACAATCCTGTGATTGAAACCAAACAGTTTATCGTAGCAATGTGATTTTATAATACAGTGCACGCTCGGTATTCGCGACGACCCATTATCGCGACGACCCAGTTACTGCGGCAGCTTAATTTTTAGCATTGCAAGTTCTATAATGGCGACAGTTGACAAAAAAAGGTTCTATATTCGCGACTTTTATTTTTTTCTTCAAATTGTAATAACAATATCTACTTCCCTGGTTTGATTGCAATGCTATGCCACATTTTTTGTCTCAACGTAAGCAGTAATAAGGGGAATCCCCCTTTTCGTGAATGAGTCTCTTTTGCATAAGTTTTCGCTTTACCGCTTTAAAAAACAAGAAAATGCACTTAAAAATTTTGTACGCTCAACTTAAAGTGGCCTTGGCAAACGTTGCACTTTAAAGAAAGCAGAGTACACCAGAATGGAAAAAAATGCTTTAAGTGGTTTTTAAAACAAAGAGAGAACAATGTCCCAATATCAGCAGATATTTTACGAACAAAAGCCCTTCAGTTGCATTCCAAAATGTATCAACCCAATTCAAGTTTCAATGCTAGTGATGGATGATTTAAGAAGTTTAACCGTCGACAAGGAATTAGATTTTTAAAAATAACCCCCGAAAAACTGTCTTCGAAGCCTCGTCTACTTTTTTTGGTCAGAGAATTTTTAGCTTTAAAAGGTCTGCCGCAAAAAGCAGTTTTGCTTTTGGATAACGCGACGTGTCACCAAATTGCGGAACTAAAAAGCGATGACGGTTAATTGTAGCAATGAATCTACCACCCAATTGCAGTGCGCTTATTCAGCCGTTGGATTAAAACTTTATCAACAATTGATCAAATTACACTACAAAAAACAACTACTCACCCATTTGGTAGGGGAGAAGAGGACAAATTTGGAGTTGAAAGTAAAGCTATTCAGATTCTAGCAACGTCCTGGGACAAAATATCCTCGTCAAATATTAAAAAATCTTGGAATGCTTGCTGAAATTTATTAGTGAATGGAGCGAAGACGACAATATGCCATTAAATCTTTTACAAACTAAAATTCGGGAAGAAAACGCAGAGCTTTCAACCATTCCTGCATTTATAGCTGAGGTTGACATAAACAACTGGATTGAAGAGGAATTTCCCATACAAAGTAATGAGGAGGAAATAGTATTATCAGAAACGGAAGCAGAGGATTCATATGACAGTGGTCGTGAAGAAAACAAAATTAGAGTAGACGATCGACTAAGATATGTTTACAATAGGCTTTGGAAAATGACAAGCCGACAACAGCACTATATGAACTACGTGATTCAGCCGTTATTTTAAAAAATAATCTGCCAAAATAGCAACTTAAAATCTCCAACTTTTTAAAAAATATTTAAGATGAAAATTTTTCGCAAATAGGTTTTTGTTTATAATAATTACACAATATTTTTTCAATGCAATTTTGGGTTCGGTTATCTCGAAAATTCAGTTTCCGCGACAGCTCTGGTTTTTAACTAGTCACGAATACCGAGCGTGCACTGTCTTATTATAAAGGTCTTACAGACTGGCATTTTAATTCCAAGTGGTATCACGAGTATATGTGGTCAATATCCGTCTTAGGTGGTTAGTGTCCATCGTACAGTACAATGGGCATCAATGCCTGAGTGCTTGGAGACCGCCTTCTTCGGCGGCTCTTCGGCCCATCCCACTTCTATTACATGGTCACTGTCCATCTTTCGTGGTCAATATACCATATTTTAACTCACACGTACAATTGAATTCCACAGATTTCATTTGAAGCTTTCTCTTAGGATGCAAGGAAGTTGGTTCCATCCTAGCTGTATCCTTTTTGATAGCTTCACATTGAATATAGATAATAAGAAATTGTCTCTCTAGTAGAGTAAGTGAGTCGATTATAATTGGGATTATGAATATACTCCCAGCACAGTAGTCATGGTGGCTGCCCTACCCTCATCCGACACCTTACGCTGCTCGCTGATACTCACCTCAGTCAGGCTAATTTCCACAATTATATTTTCCAAACAGAACGGTTTCTGTAAGTTTCATACCAGAGCGTATATGAAAAGATTACTATGCGAAACAGCGGAAGTGGCCAGAATGAAAGCGGAAATGGGGGGGATATGTGTACTTACACGTGGCGCAGGATAATTAAAAGTACGAGTATGATTCGATTTCAAATAGGCTGGCATTTTATTCATAAAAAATACAAATTGCTTTAAAGACTAAAACGTTTCTATAGCTCTCGTAATTATTGTTGTTGTTTTTGTTTTATTTGCCTTGCTTATTAAAACTAATTTGCTAAAACTTAACAGAAATGTTTGTGGGTACTTCTTAAGTGAACGGCGTGAAATTGTTTTATTCTAAAAATTAAAGTTAGGCCATCTTTTTATTGTATTTACAATTGAAAATGTGAAAGCATGATCATCATTTTGCTTTAAATAGTAATTCTTATAAAATACTCATACACAGGGGAAATCTAGGAGCAATTTGAATGGTTGCGGCGTGTTCCGGACGGCTGAGGTGCTCGACCGGAGCTGCGCAAGAACGTCATTCTTGACGCCTTTTATTTGTTTGTTTGTTTTGATATTTTATGTTCTTATGTTTTATGTTTCTTATGTTTTAATGTTTTATGTTTTTATGTCTAACTAAATACATACAGAGACGCATACAGACACATTCACATACAGATACAGTTACAAATACATTTATAGTTGCAGTTACATAGTTACTAGTTCCAGGTGTTCTACAGATTTCATAGATATGTGGATATGTGGGTATAAGGATTCTTTGTATTGTTTTATTATTATGTTGTGTTTGTTTCTTGCGTTTAGAATTTAAGTGGGAATTTTGTAAACGTGTTTTTGTGGCTTTGAAGTGAATTAAAAGACTCTTACAAATTAAATAATTAAAAATTACGAGTAGTATTGCTCTTATCTACATATACAGAGGTACTTATCTACGACAAACAGTACCGCAGTATATTATTATATATGCCTGTATATATATAATTAATTTATTAAAATTTTTTATAAATAAAATCTTTAACAATGTATATATATAAAAATAATTTCTGTATTGTCAAAATTATCATCATAATTTGTAAAATTACTATTATTTGAACTGTTTGCTTAATATTTCTACCACTTTGCGGTTTCTGATATGACGTCATTGTGGTTTCTTTTGCTTGCTTAAAATATATGCTAAGGTCTTAAACAATAAACTGTACAAACAGAAAGGAAACGTCGATAAGAAAGTACGGAACAGAGAAATTAAAAATTGTCAGGGCTCAAGGATTGCACTATTTTACAGGACTCTACTTCTTGCATGCCAAATATTTAAGTGGAAGATCTTGCTTAGGTGAACTACAAATCCTAGGAATATACGAGTAGTGATGACAGATAAGGCAAAGACTGATAAGTACATAATGTATATCACAAAATAAGCAGGTATTACATACAATACGTTCTCACAAATATACAAAAAATAAGAAGAATATGAGAGACACCACCAATTGCAAGGAGAGCACACGAAAACTGGGTCTATAAGCATAGTGGAGTTACTATTTTCTCCGGTGATGCTATCCAACTACCCTCATCAGATTTTATGTTCCCATTTTGATAGTTGAAGTATTGAACTAGTCACTCTTAGAAGGAGTACTCCAATAGGGGCCGAAAGGGGAGAAGATGGAGTACTGCAATAGGGGCCGAAAAGAGGAGAAGATGGTGTACTCCAATAGGGGCCGAAAGGGGAGAAGATGGAGTACTGTAATAGGGGCCGAAAAGGAGAGAAGATGGAGTACTCCAATAGGGGCCGAAAAGGGGAGGAAATGGAGTATTCCCATAAGGGCCGATTAGGGGAAAAGATGGAGTTCTGCAATAGGGGCCGATTAGGGGAGGAGATGGAGTATTCCAATAGGTGCCAAAACGTTGACTCCGAAGATCATAACACAGATAAAAGTAACAGTGGTAATAAGAACAACAATGTTTCCATAACAACTTCAAATGATCTAGGTAGGTAGGTAGGAGTGGCAGCCTAGTTTGCCAAAAGCACACTTGAGTACACCTGTGAGCCCATTGTGATACCACGGTGTGGTGCCGTTCAAGCACTGACTAAAAAGTTATCTTACTTGGGATGGTGCAAGTACTGCGCCGGGAAAGGCACGACTCCCCCATTATGTGGCAGGAAACCATCCTGATAGTTTGATGAACCTTGCAAATGATCTAACAATGTTTCATTATATAATTGCAAATTTATAACGACCATTATAAGGTTTCTATAGACTGTGTTTAGAAACAATTTTGGATTGATGAAAGGATTGCAAACTTTATAAAACTATTGTTCCAACACTATTTGAGACTCTATAGATTTATCGAGCTTTTATAATGTGTTCTAGTGATGGCATACAAAAATGTAATGGCTTTATAGTGTTTAATTATAACACTCAAAGATTTCTAAAGAACAAATTATACGATTTTTTAAGTCTTTTTAACTAACCTTTTATAAACCCTTCGCCACTATACTGCTGTAGATTCTAAAGCCTTTAATGATATCGCATAAAGGCATTAAAAAAGAAGATTAAATAGACATACACTATGTTATTATAACATTCAAACATTTGTAAGCACCTTATAATATTTTCATAGAGTCTGTTTGGAGCCATTTTTGTTGGTATACACTATATAAAATTATTCCCTTAATACTTTACTTTAAAGACTTTATGGGGATGTTATAATATCTCACGGGGCTTATAAAGTTTTTAAAATGCTTGTAAAATATAGTTATATTGCTTCCATAAAAATCGTATAAATTGCTTATACGGCTAAGAAAAACAAATTTGTTTTTGTTTTCATTGCTTTTAGCTTCGCTCTTCTCTGCTCTGCATTTATTTTTCTCTAATATTAATTTACTACTTTTCCAATTAATATTTTAACAATATCAAATTTAGATTTTTCTAGATTGAAGCTCGGGTTGTGAGGGATCTATTTTAAACTGCGAGTCTACCAAGTCTACCGTTCAACCTCGTATAGAGCTGCTGGCATCAAAATTTGTGCTTTATTCTCGTAAGTAACCTTTTTATACTCTAAAGTAGACCTTTTTAAGACCCTACGTTGTGATGTTCCTCTATAAAATTACAACGTTTGAAGCTCTATAAAACTCACTCTATAAAGACTTGTAGAGCATTACTTTTGCAGAACATAGTGTCATTCCTTCAACATACCTTCTTAAATTGTCCCTAGGCACATTACAAGCAACTGTATACTCATAGTATAGGAACTGGAGAGAAGGTCTATTGTTATGATGTTTGTTTGATACGTGGAGGCTTAGATCTATGTCCACCTGGGTAATTGTGGCATAGGAAAGAACAGAGTGTTGTTCGGAAGGCTTCTACCGCATTTCCATTTGCCAAGGTTAGGTAGTAAATAACAATTGAATATGCTCTTGGCAAATGTTCCAATTATTTACATCATGCATACTCTTTCCTATAATTCCTGTTTGATTATTGACACTCAGCGTGGTAAACTTACTTCCTTAAAGATTTATCTCTGTGATAATATTCTAATGCACATTTCTGTGTATAACAAGGACATGACTAGAAATTCGTTACGGTTGTATCGGTCCACATATTAGCGTGTTTGCTTAGTCAGCACACCCCCTTTGATTAGCCGGCCTCAGATCGCTACATTTAATACTGCTATTGCTTATTTTAAAATGGTATGGGCACAAAACTTAGCGACGTCGCTATTTTTAACGACTTGGGTTTGGTTCGTTTATATGACTCAGCGACAGGCACCAACTTTTGTATGGTTTGTGCATAGACTAAGACTTCTTTTATATAAAATATCAATGACCAATATTTGTTGACATTGTTGCCAACTTTATACCAAACATAATCTTAGCGGCTTCATTTCTCTTCCCCTACTAGCAGGCGAGTAATTTAAGTGGCGAATCGAATTCGATTAAAATAACAAATAAACAAATAAATTAGTATAAAAAGCTGTAAGTAAACAAAAAAAGTACAAAATGTAGAATTAAGTAGGCAGTCCCATGGCCCAGGTCTGACTGCGGCGTTAGCATCCTGGATATTCAAAATTGGATGCTTGTAAACAAGTGGAAGGAAAGTTGAAAATTGTTTGAACTAACATTTCAAGAGGAGGAAAGCATATGAAAATTTCACACTGCACACTTCCCCATCCTTCGGTATGTCAAATGTCAAATCTCATGCATTATCAAGCACATAAGTAACTCGATTGTGTTTGTTCACCCGACAACCCGACTTTGCACATTCCAACAATCAGTGGATCTGAGGAAGAAACATCATCAGTTTGGAGGAAGAAACATCATCAGTTTGGAGGAAGAAGCATCATCAGATGAGTTCACCACTGCACACCAGAAATGAAACTTCAGCCAAAATCTGAACAAAACATGACGAATCGACTTTAAAGAAGGCGATGACAATCCAAACCGCGGGAAAGGCAATGCGAGCAGTATTTTGGAATGCAAAAATTTTCCTGACTAACCATTTGGAACAGGGAACTACTTCGGGACCAATTGAAGGGAGTGATTTCAGTAATGCAGTCCCGGTTCTGACAGGAAGAAATGTAACTATGACTAAGCAAATGCTTTTGAAGTCCAAAAACAGAACCACCTGAGCTCCCCAATGATCGAACACATACTCCACTAACAAGATTTAACTCTCTTGGACTTTTAATATATCTTTTATCCTACAATTAAAAATTCTCTTGGGCGGAGACGATATCATTAAAAAAATGACATAATCTGCGGCGTAAATGGTTCTTTTGAGGACCTCCCGAATGATCACTTTATGGAATGATTCCAGAAGCTGGAGTAAAAATTCTAAACGTGTATTTAGCTTAGGGTAGAGTGTGAAAATAAAATGCTTTTGATTTCATTTTGATACCAGAAATCCTCGTATAACAAAATGGTGGTTTAACTCTACACTTACTATTAATATGCGGATAACTCGAGATCTGTATAAGATTTGTCTACAAAATTTGCCATGAATTAGTAAAAAACTTAAGTGTGAAACTAAGTGGTGAGTATGGATGTAATATTTCAACTTGCCATGCCCATCTCAATATAGCAATATAGCAATATGAAAAAGGTTCCTAACGAAAGTCAGGTTTAGTTGATGTGAATCCAATATGGTACAGTTTTAAGTCGAATGCCCACTTTATTTATAGTTCAATTTTGGGAGTAGTTTGTTAAGGTATCTAAGGGTCGCAATGATTTGACTTCATCCTTCTTTACAAGATATCTATATCATCAGTTTTAGGTTTCACTTTTTCACTACATTTCAATCCGCTTTCTTTCAAAACTTTTAATAATCAATTCTATATAAAGGACAATGAGAATAAGCGATTTTTTTCACCTCCGGCTTGGAAATTGGAACATTCTTTAAAGTCCTTAAGGCTGTCAACCTTCGAAGTATCCTAGCAGTAGTTGAAACAAATCACCATCTCACAGTTTTGAGACTTTAAAAGGCTTTCGAAAAAGAATTCTCCGTAAATATGGAATAAATTTCGCCAGCTAATTATTATTTCATTAGGGTGGTCTGGGTAAACGGACATGAATTAAAACTTTCCCAGCCAAACAGAAGAGTGCCGAAATGTTCATTTCACCGAGGACATGATTATTTATGCATTCGTTTGCATTATTTACCGCAACAATTAATTCAAATATAAGTGGGGAGTTTTCGCATTACGCGGAAGAGTCTCAAAACTTTTGTATCAAAGCCAAGCAAAGAAGAGGAAAGCAACGCTAACCGCGACGATAGAACAAGGAAATGACAAAATAATAACACAATTAACCAGCAACAGGACAGCCACAAGTCAAACAACTCGTATTACAAGCGACTTGGCTGGTTCCATGTAAGCGGTGGTGGTGGAGCGGACAATTTATTGCAAGCAATGAGAGAAAGTTTGTAAACAGAAGGAAAGGCTGAGGAGATAAGCTAAGACATCCGGGAAAAACTCTCTTTAATTTTTGTTGCGGGTATTTATAATGCAGGACTAGCAATTATGTTAGGACACCCATTTCGTTTGCATTGTATGGTTGTAATTCCGTGGTGTTTGGCGCATTGGTGAGATCAGTGAAACTTAGACTATCAGTGAAACTTTGACTATCATCAGCTAAAGGTTCTGCTGTTTTATGATAGTTTCTTCCACTTACTTATTTATTTGTATAACTAAAACTGACATCGTCAGCTTTAAATGCAATTGAGAGTTATACTAACGCCCTCATTGTCAGACCTGGGCGAAATTTGTTCAGCATTACTTCAAGATCCCTTTTCACACATAAACAGTCACCGGACGAGTGGGTGTAAATAAATAAGTAGACGTAATAAAATACTGGTGCACATACATAGCTGTCCGTATATGTATAACAAACGCACACATACATTCATATGTACACTTAACCATCTGAGAAGTAGCATGCCAAATTATCCTAAATACATATTCGCGTGGTTACAAATATATTCCTCTTATCCTCTCCTCTCTATCATTCTATCTCAGCCGCTCTATTAAAAACTTACACATTAAAAGACATTCAAACACGAGTATCCTTGGACAGTGAGCGCGAGTAGGAGTAACTAATCTAAATCACAAGCATCTGAAGCAGCAGCATCGGGAATCAGCAATCAGCACATCGTCTCGTTGAATGGCGGATCCTTTTCCGATTCCGTGCTGCTTTTGATATTCGACGACAATTTGGCAATTTCGTCCTGCACCAGATGCGTGCTGATCTGCGGTATTGTAAGACTGCTGCCCGCTGCTGCCTCGCCGTCTTTCGATTCTTCGGTGCTGGAGCTGCTCTCCTTCAGAATGTTCATGCCCAGTTTGGCGCCAGTGTGCGGATGGAGTGAGGAAAGCAATTTGGCTGGCACCTGTGCTGGCAGAACAGCCGCAGCACTTGTGCTGGCTTCGACGCGTGTCGGCGGAATTGGTGGCGGCAGCTGTTTGCCCTGGTCCACACTAAACTGTTTCTTCAGCTGCATGGCTCGTGGCGGTGGTGGCTGCACCTGCGACATTACCGCCGCCGTTCCAAAATCAAGTGAAGCTGAGCCTTCATCGCGTTTGCGCCGCCCATCCACAGCGCCCACGGATGCTGTGCGCAGCGGTTGGTAACGCGTCGAGGTGCCCAGGCCGCCACCGCCACCGCCACCGCCAGCCACAGCAAATCCGCCGCCAGTGCTGGGTGTCACTGGCATCTGGCCGCTTTCGAACACTGTGGTGGTCGAAACCGTTGTCGTTGTTTGTGACTGTGAATAGGACTGTGACTGGGACTGTGACTGCGTATCTGCAACATCTAAGGACAATTCGGCAGCCAGTGAGGGCGTGTCTATGTTGTAAGATCCAGTCATGGAGGTGGTGGTATCGTTGGAACTTTGTTTGATGACCCGGTAGGGATGAGCAGAGTAATCAGTTTCGGTGCTTGAATTCTTTTGCAGACTTTCGCTGGACTTCTTGAAGAGGCGCCCAGTGCTGTCGTACGGTGGATTTAGGAACTCGCTGGTGGCCCTCGTGGGCCCCATCGGCGACTGATATGCTTGTTGTTGTTCCATTGAAGAGTTGCGCTGCCACAAGCGTTCGTTTTTCATCTGAAAGCCGCCACTTTGACCCGCCGGCGCGGTGGCGGGAGTGCCAGCATAACCGCCACTGCCGGCACCGCTGGTATCGCTGCTGCCACCACAACCTAAAATGCCACCCCCGGCTGGGGGCTTCGAGGGCGAAAGCTCAATTGCGGTCTCACGCCTCAGCGGATAACGGTAGCTGTAGTCGATGGAGGCGCCCGTCTGGAAGTACAAAATGCTCATCATTATTTATGGGTTTATAATATATTTATATATAAAAAATAGTTGCAATTCAAATACTTTTATAAAAGTGAAAATATCACACTCTGGGGGGTGCGCGCCCCCTTTATATGGGAAAAATATATTATAATCACCGGGCCTCTTTGGGTTCAATGCAGACACGCAACAATACGGTGGCAGGACTGGCCAAATTCTAGAGGGCCCTCGGACGAAATGGCACCCAGTGCCCCATACCATGGTAGATAGTGATAAACGATTGGAGATGCATTATTTTTGGAGGGCACCAGTCTAAAACTTTGCGTTGTTACTACTTTGGTGTGAACCCAGCATTATAACGAGCTATATTCTCCTAACAAGGATGTTTATCTAAAGGTTATCAACTGTTTCTGTTTTTACCACTTTTATACCAGTCTATATTTGGGGATCCAACAAAGCTACCTATTTGCTACTAATTTTCTTCTCAAAAGCCATTTATAAGGTCTCTGCGAAACTTCAGTTTGAAACTTAGTAAGTGTGAGTGCAATGGGAATCAATGCCTCAGTGCTTGGAGATCCCCTTCTTCGGCGGTTCTCCGGCCTACCTCACTTCTATCCACTATTCTAAGTGTCAGTTATTATTGTGCAGCACATTTTTTATTTCCTTTTTATATTCTTCTAAATGAAGGATTCTTGGTCCATTCCATTTGATTATATCTATTCGTATTCCACTTGATTATATCTATTCCATTTGATTATATCTATTATATTATATTATAATGGACCAAGCTGGTTTGTTTCTGGAACTTAATAGGTTCTTCGTTGGAATGATTTACACGACTCTAAAATTGATCTCAGATAAGTATTCTTCCAAACTGATTGTTTATGATTATTGCTTCAGATATAGAATTTGCTTACATTGAACTTTTCTTGAGGTGATAAGTTTTCAATTGTCTGCCTGAATTTCACTAAACCTCTTGATTCTTCAACCTTGATCTTTGATTCTTGAAAAAAGGACTCAAATTACTGTCCTAGGTGTAGTGTGTGAGACAATGCTCATCTTCAGTAAGTCACTTCATAAAGAGGTTCATTTGTTATTCGTAGTATTGTAAACGATACGTGATAAATAGCCGGCGTCTGTCACTTAAGGGTAATGTAGACCCACACTCACGGACATGGTAGACTCATAGTCCGGGGGGTCACGGATTCAGATCCTGCCCAGAGCACGATCTTAAATATACCTTTTAATAAATCTTTTCCCTTTGCGACGAAGGCCTTATTCGGCAGTACTGAATTTTCGAAGAACTCTTGCACACCTACTTACTAAGTATGCTGCAGGATATAATAAAAATAAATAATAATAAATATGTAATAGTGATATGGTGGGCCCCTTCTAAGCGCACATGTGACACTTCTATATGCAGCTTTCCTTAAATAGGTCTAATGCCTCCTCATATTAATAGAATTAGCCACATGTGCCACTTCTATATGCAGCTCATCCTAATCACCTCAAATGGCTCCTTATTTCAATAGAGTTTCTAAGCTAAAAACAATCAACTGGGATATGAATAGGCTCTACAAGCACTCAAACAGTTCGGAAGCCTGGCAATCCTCCAACAATCTTGTACGTCGCTCATTAACTTGACGAACCACAGTGATCCAATTCAGACTTTAATTAAGTATCCTCCTTCGACACTTCGCATACGCATTCGATTTGAATTAATTAAGACACATGACAACGCGTGTGGCAGAAATCCCATCAATACTGGCATGAGCAGCACTACGAGTACGTCGTACAATGGTTGAAGATTGTTTGTGGTAGATTTCTTGCGAGCAAGAGTTCTATGCCTGCGGCAGGCAGCATATCATTAACACATTCAACATGTGTCATGCGGCTACGTAAGCAGGCCACATGAACTTTGTTTCTTTTTGC
This sequence comes from Clusia tigrina, assembly GCA_920105625.2. Classification (NCBI taxonomy): domain Eukaryota; kingdom Metazoa; phylum Arthropoda; class Insecta; order Diptera; family Clusiidae; genus Clusia; species Clusia tigrina. Next base: position 414,150,598 of record OV050030.1, read on the forward strand.
TCTTCATGCTGCCACACTGCCTCACAAGGCAATTACAGACGAGTGCGAATTGGGATTATAAGCGCACATATAAGGATATGCGAGTGTGTCGGTGCTTACCTCGTATGAGTCATCTGTGTCATCAATGGATGCACGAGCTTGGAAGAGGCCCTCAAGCATTTTGTAGTCATTCTCCTCGCATTCCTTCAAATGTTGCTTCTCCATCATGGCAGCGAACTCCGCCTTGGACATATCCGTTTTGGGTCGATCCAGTGAGGCTAAAAATTTTCCCAAATTAGCAGAAGCAAAAAAAGAAAAATAATGTCAGTGGTAGGTGGCAAGTGGGGCATGTGTAGAAAGTGGGTGGATATGGTTGCAATGATGGGAAAATGTGATTAAATTACGAGCGAGCGCGTTGATGCAATTCTCCATGCCTGCGGGCACGAGAGTGTCTCAGCATTTAGCTGAATATGTATGAGTGGATGAGTGTACGAGTTTATGAGTGTATGAGTGTTTGTGTGTATGTGTGTATAAGTGGATGAGTGTGTATATATATATATGTGTGTGAAGATGCATGTGCGTATGTGTAATGCTAGCGGGCGTTTGAGGTGAATTTATTTTATATTTTTAATGGCTTTCTTTATGCATTCAATTCCATTTTACATGCATATTTGAATATGTTATTTATCCTGTTACATATCCTGAATATGTTGGTAGAGATATCAGCACAAAGGAGTATGCAAATTTCTGTGTAAATACATCATATATTATATCAGTGCTAATATTGTGAATACATCGGGGATGTTCACTCAGAAGAGTAACTGCTCAGTAACAGGATAATAATGTAAACATCTCATTAACATTTTAATCTAGAACCACAGAAGATTCGGAGTTCCTATTTTACACACCTCGATTACATGTTTTTCATCACCTTCACCTTTCATTAAAAGTTATTGTGGGACAGAAGTGGAGTTCGGATGAAGCACTGGCTTAAGGTCCAGATATATACACTTGTATGGTGACGTTGCTTGGTATTGTAAACTACAAACACTAAACTTCTAAATGAGCTATGACTGACAAAAAGATCTGCCATCATATATTACTGTGACCCCGAAGACCACGGCTACCAAATTCCTGAATGAAATACTCCACTTAATATATCTTGATATTATTGGTAAATAATTCAAGGCATGTTGTACATGATTCTTGCAGAAGTTGGGAGCTGAGAAGGATACAGTGTTCTATATTCTCAGTGGGTATCTGGCACTAAAATACCGACACACAACGGATTTAGTAAATTTACTTTAGGGATGTGAAGGCAAATTGACCTTGGGGATCTAATTTAAGTCGGCCTTCGGTATCTCGAATACACGTTTCATCAATTCTTCTTCGTTAACTAGGACTGAACCACGAGTTGGATAACCCCGTGAGTGACTACCTCACGTAGCTTGAATTTAGTTTGTTCACTGGATTGCATAAAACATAAAAAGTTTTACTCTTTAAACTAAAAATTTAAATGCCTTGTCGTGGTGTTTTCTTTTATGAGATTCCTGGTTAATTGTTTTCAATATAAAAGCTTCCTTCCAAGTTTGAGAAATTCCTGAATACCAAATTAGTCCTGAATACTCTTGAAGTCTTACAAGAATTGCGATTGCAATCTGCTTCCACTCTACTCTATTGAATGTGATAGATAATTATATGGACTAATTACCGAAAAGCAATAGAAACTGTGTGTGGACAGGATATCTCTTCTCTTAGATCTCTTCTGCTATTTAGCGGCCTATTCCGCAATTCAGCTCAAGGCGAGCTCACAATGGAAAGCGGTCCCGTATGCCCATGCGACCATACCATCATCTTATACGGACATACCCAGTGATATTCATTACTCAAATACAATTAATTATGTTATAATTATTAAATTATTTAATTATAAATCAAAATAATGCAATGAATAAATGAATAAATAAAAGGAAATGGAATAATTTTTGGGGTGCGTGGAAGTTTTTCTGACTAAGGTATTTTGTCCTTTGTGTACTTGAATATAAATTCGATATCTAAAGAGGAATTTCGTTATATTTATTTGAATTAATTTACAAATACCTCATTCCACTGCATCGTCCTGTTGGACTTACTTACCTTTGTTGCTCTGCAGCGACACTGTCGGCGATGTTATCATATGGCACACATTCTCCAGTTCATCTGTGATGGATGTGTACTCGGTGTGCAGTTTCAGGAGTATGTTTCTGGAGGGCTTCGCATGCATAACTGTTTTACCTATTTCCGTCGGAGGAATGAAATCGAATATGAGAAAAAACAAAAAGAAAAGAAAATTCATATACAAGAACATATTTTACATAATTAAAGGAAAAATGAGTACGAGTGTGTGGCAAAAAACGTGAGCATAAATAGCACAGCTCTGCAGGATACGACACACCGACTGGCGGCATGTCATAAAGCGGGCTAAGGAGTTAGGGAGGAATACGTTAAGTGGAGATGTTTGCTACACAGAATTTAATTAATTTTCGTTACGCCGTAACAGGCAATTTAATTGCCATTCAGAGTCTGTGACAGGACGGACTAGGCCAGGAGCAGGAATACAGCTACTTAATGCAGTTCCCTGTGGGTGTATGGTTGTATGGGTGTGTGTGTTGTTATACGCACCGGTGGTGGGAGCCTCCTTGTCACTGTCAGGCTCGGATTGTGTGAGGCTCATTTGGCGACGTGTCAGCGGCAGCTGACTCAGACTGATGTGCGACCGAGCGATGTCGGCCATGATGGAGCAAGTCTCGGAATTGCGGCGGCACAGCGAGACGGTGCGTTGCCGCATGGCGCGATGCTTAGCAGCTAATTGAGATTAGTTACAAAACAAATTGTGTATGAAACATATAAAAAGAAATGAAAAAGCAGTCAGCAATGCAGCGAGCATTTACCTTCGAAATTGATGTCTGGTCCCGTCTCATCCGAGTTCTCGCCCACCAGAGTGTGCTCGTCGTCGTTGCCCAACGGCGTCAATGTGTCTTTGCTCTCGGTGCTGGCACCTGTATCCTGACGCACGGTAACGTACGGCGTCCGCTTAACCGTCTCGCACGTGGAGGGTCGCTGCGACAATGGCAGATAAATATCGGAATCCGTTTCCGATTGCATGGAGATCTTGCGCACCACCTGCTCGTTTAGTGCCTCACGCGACTTCACCATTTCGTCGGTTTCCTCCAGCACAGGCACCACTTCAAAGTGGGTGCCTTCGTCGAAAATGTACGCATCCGGACGCACCTCCGTCAGCGAACGATTGAAGCGGCGACGCGTGTTGAACTGCTGCACCACACCACATGAAACGTATGCAAATTGGAAAATAACAGTTTAGCGTGTGGAATTTTATGAGCACAACACAGAGGGAGTCTGTGATTTACCTGCAAATTAGGCACAATGGGAGCAGCTTCGTTGTCAGACATGGAAATTGTGCGCACCCGGGGCAATTCACATGGAATGTTCATCGTAGAGGCGGTAATATCATCTGCGCCGGCGGTGTGCACGGCCATGAAGCGATGTATGACGGCCAGGTGTGAGAGTATTTGCTCGGAGGATTCCTCCATCTTGCGTAGACGGAACTCGATATTCTGTGCGGGTATATTCAAATTGGCACACATAAAATTGCAACTCGTGGCAGGATTAAATTTGCATGAGCCTGATTTAGGGTGATGAGAATGCTGTTAACAGATTGCCACAATGGAAACTGGGTACTCAGACACATTTTATTAGGTACTCGTACTGCTACGGAGGAAATTTGCATGATTTTTGAAGTATGTGGGGATGGTTTTACAACTGTTTCATTGACTTGGTACAGGGTGCAAGCTGAACCGACTAACTACAGTTGGAGAAACACAACGATATGAGAACACAGTCCAATTATTTGCTACCACTCAAAATTATTTTGAGCCACAAACTTCCAGAAGTCAATAAAACTGCCGATGCAACTATGGACTCGAGATCAGTTGGATCAAAATATGATCAAATATATCCAGGAAAAAGCAACTCAAGAATACAATGTAGGTAGGTTGGGCAGCCACATCACCAATAAACCAGTGATGGCCCTTAGACCACCAGTTGGGTCGGTTGTGAGCCGCGGATGCGAGGCAAAGCCACGCTTCCCCCTCCAGATTGAACCAACCTTAGCCTTTTATAAAGCGAAGATGGTCGCTGACTCCTGACTGGTATAGATTATCTATACTTGCTAAGAAGTGGGATCCTAGGAAACGCTCGCTAAAAGCTGGTCATGTACAGAAGAGATGCTGGGAGGTTTCCAGTTTCTCCTCGTTCCTGCAGCGGCGACAGAAATCATGCGTATAAACTCCCATTATTCTTGCAATGTAAATATTTGCTCAAAATCAGAACATGGATAATTCGTGGATGAATGACGAATCAAATTTGGGCCCCTATTCCATCAGAATATCAATGAATTACCTGATTATTATAATCATTATTATTATTATTATTATTATTAATATTATTATAAATAGAATCAAATTTCGGTCCCTGATCCATCAGAATATGAAGGAATTACCCGATTATTATGAGTATAATAACAAATAGCAAAATCACACACTTGCTTAGAGAGATTTGGTGGCGATCGACGGAACACTGAGCACAGTTACTCTACCATATTTGAGTATCCCTAATGATCACTCACTTTCATCGATAGGATTATAGGGTTTTTTAACAGACTAACGATCCATCGTGATATGGATTATGCTCCTATTAAGGGTTGAATGGAAGCTACCGAGTTATTTCTAAATGTTTACTTCTTATGATTTGCCTCTGTTAGCGGCTCCTGTACATGACATAATCCCGCTGTAACAAAGGTGTGTGATGCTTCTTGATTGCTTCTACAACTACACTATAGTACCTACTAGCATTGTACAAGTAATCATACCGTTTGAATAAGGGTTCTTCAATATTAAATCCTCTATTTACGACTACTTCCTCTGTATTCTTGGCACTCGTCTGCTGCAAACTTTCAATTTCAAAATATTTACAATTTGTTTGTCGAGTCCATTATTAAGGGAAGCATTCTGTAGAACCGGAAACATGAACTCTCACGTTGCATTTTCTTTCAATTTGTCTATAGTCGTACTTAGTGCTGCCATTTATGCTTATTTGCCTGACATTTTCTCGTATGCAAAATGTTGAGCTTGATTTTAGTTACCATTTTCTTGGTGAATGGCAGAAGACTCTTTACCCCTATGACACTCAAGATGCAATTGAAGAAGACCCTCATGTGAGCAGCGGTATTGGCAATTGTGAATTAAGCGTTGGTGTTGCTTTTGCTACTGCTGATGTTGCTTTTCTACTGCTGATGTTGCTTTTGCTGCTGATGTTGCTTTTGCTGCTGTTGTTGTTGCTGCCTCTGTTGCTGTTGTAAAATCAAACATTGATGAAGCATATTTACCAACTGCTTCATCGAAAATAAATCTTGTGTATTGGTGCAGCTGCTGCTACCAAGAGCAGGAATATGTAAATATCATGTAGAAAATTGAATTTGCTGCCATTCCAGTGCCCCTTGATTTCCATAAAAGGCACTGAATGACAAGGTACGTGCGTACGTGCGTCTTGGCCGTGAATCAAAGAGAAATCAAAGTCTCAGCGTAGCTTCTGCCCTACAGCTGGCACTCACAGTTTTCACTATGAGATATAGTTAGCAATTTTCTGAACACTACAACCAGGCATTTACAGTTTGAGGGGTGGTGGGAGAGCATACAATTCAAGGCCAATTCTTACCTGAACAGTGGCAGTTTGCAAGTTCTCCTTCTGATTGATATCCTCGATTTTTTGCGTCATTGTCTCCACACGGTCGGTGGTGTTCTTCACGCGCTCATCAGTCGACTGATTCAGTATGATTTCCTGCTCGTGAAAGAAACCCTCAACGCACTCCTCCTCGAAGTCGTACAAGCGCTCCAGATCGTCCTTTTCAAGGAACAATTTGAGGCCGTTGTCACGTTGTACCTCCAATCCTGAGCGCATTGTTTCCGTACGGCAATAATGATGGCACAATATGGCCAGGCAGCATGAAATAACAGCATAAACCACACAATAACAATGGAGTAGATGGTGAGGTGTCAAAACAGAAACACAAAATGGCAACGCATTGAATGTGTTTTCAGCGAAATGAAAAATTTCAAAAAAAGGAAAAAAGAGACAAATCAATAAGGAAAGTATAAATGAATGAGGCCACATGTGGCGGCACCGCGTACAACAACATTGACAACAAGCGCGGCATTGGTTGCGGCGGCGGCACAGAAATTGGCGCACCAATTGTTGTCCAAAGTGTTGCAGATGCATAAAACACAATTCAATACAAGGAGACAAAAAAAAAAAAAAACAAAAAAATGTAGTTTGAATGATTATTGAATTGTTTTTTTTTTGTTTTTGTTTTTGTGAGCATTTTTTTATTTTGGCATAATTAATTTTTGTGCATTTCGTTTAATGTCGTAATGGAAAGGAGAGGCAAGCACAAAGAAAAATAAAATACAAGAAACATTATTTGGTTAAATATTTACGAGCGTTAAAATTAAAACTCACAGGGAACAAAATTTAACTTTCTCATCCCTCTCTCACCTTTCGCTTTGCGAAAACAATATTTGAGCAGCGAATAAAAATGGCAGAACGCGATAAATGGGGGCGGTAGGACGGGCTTTTGTTGGTACTCCATGACGACGGTGAAACGCTGAAACATCCACACCTGCAAAGCGCAAAGTATTTTAGATTCATCACAAAAGATAATCAAAAAAGTATATAAAGAAAATATATAAAAAATATAAAGAAGAAACAGAAAACTTGTTTGTAATCGTGAGAGGCAGGAAGTGACATTTTATACTAAAATAGATTATGGTCAGAAGACGCCTGAGCTTTGATAGTATGTTCCATGTTCTTGAGAGTTTCGGGTGCTATATTAACAGCCCGCATCTGGAGGCATCGCTTTCTGCAGACTGCAGGGTATTCGCAGAGAACGTAGACAGAAGTTTCCGGTTCCAGGTTGTATAGAATTTTCCTATTACTGGATGAATAATCTGCACATATCCGCTGAGGTAATTCCCAGCATTTCGTGATGGTACCTGAATGTGCACTGAAGAGTCAGATATCCGATGAAGATTCGGAGGTTCTCCCTGTTTAGCATGAGGAGCTTTCTAGATACTCTTCTCTCTGGGACCAAAAATCTTTTGGCCTGATGTTGTTCTAAATTATTAGTCTATTGCCCGGCAAATCTACTCATTTCCTCAACACTTCTTGGACGTAGTCTGAAGGTAGTCCACATATTGGTTCATGTTCTATTAGAGGGCGCATTCCACTTTTTTGGCTAAATAGTCGGCTTGTTTGTTGCCTTCGTGTCCATCATGCCCTGACATCCAATGAAATTCAATTCTATTATGTTGTCGCAGTACATTAAAAAAGCTATAGGAAACCTTGACCAATCTACATGTGACCACAAAGGTCTGTCATGCCTTTAAGACCGCCTGAATGACATATAGTGTATATACGAGTAAATGTGCCCCAGAGATTTTCCTGCGTAAACAATAATTTGTGTATGCCTCCATGGCATAGTTTTCTTCGTGGAAGATTGTAGCTAGCCTGCCCATCACAAAAGCTCTTTGGTATCTGGGTTCATAATACCCTCTCCTACACTTCCATCCTCCAGTTTAGATTCCTCCTTGTACTAGACTTGTGTCCGCGATTCAGGAATAAATTTATGTTTTCTCCAAGATTTTCTGTGTGAGATGTATGCTTTTTATTTATTGGAGAATTCCAGCGTGGGGAATTTTGTCATGGACCCTGAGGATTGGATCATTTTCGAACATTTTGGGTATGTTCCAGTGTCCTGTTAGGCACCTGCTCTTCAATTCCAACGAGTTTATTAGTCTCGCAGCCTGAGATCAAGTTTCCCATTTGATGGCTAAGCTTAATGGAAGTATTCCTAAGAGCATCTGTAGTCTCATTGTCGGACATGCTTCCCATTTTATGGCTAAGCTTAATGGAGGTAAGAACACCTGCAGTGTCATCGTCGGACATGTTTTCATTGCGCCGCTTATACCACTTTTGAATGCCTCAAGTTGCAGTTTGTTTAGTTCGGTTGCTGCAGTCTGCTGTTCAACCTTTCGCCACCATATTGAGGAGGTACAGGTGATAATCGGATTGACGATACTGTAGACCATTTTCGGTATCATGTTCCATGGTTTACTATACAACCTTTTAAATGCATACATAGCGAGCATGCCTTCATTGATTATACTGTTCAGATGTGAATTCCACGTTAGAGTTATTATAATTTAACAACAAAAATATGTCCCTTTAGTTTCTATGTATGATGCAAGAGTTCTGAATATTATTGATAAATTTTTGCTTTTGGATACATGTACAGAGCTTGAGACTAAGACCTGCATCAGAATCAGATGTTTTTGACTATACGATTTCGAGTAAGTCAATGATGAAAACTTCTGCGAACGAAGATGATATATTTATGGCCTCACTTCCATTCTTCTCTCGTAATATATACAGTGTTTTTAAAAGAGCCTTACATACTTTACTTTCTAATAAAAGTTATAAATAGTGCAAAAACATGCTGTATTTTGTAAGAGAAAAATGGAAGAGACACAATCAATACCAGTCTTCACAGAACTTTTCATCGTTGACACAATTTCAAAGGCTGATTGACAGGTTCCTTACTGGAAAAAGCATTCTCCACGAATTGCTCCTTGAAGAAATTTGATTAGTTTTGCCCAATTTATACCACGTAGCCTCATCCTGTAGAAATAAAATGTTTTCCTCTGCAGTATGTCGCAATTTTGGAATTAAAAATTAACTCATCATTGATCTGTACCGAATGCTCTTTAGAGGTAACCACCCATGGCTAGTTTACAATATAAATAATGCCAGAGGATGCCGCCTGCCCATCAAACCGTGAATTTTCCGATATATAATGGTGTCACTGGGGTTCTTTGGAGGATTCTTGTTACTCTAATTACGAGAGTTCTGCCTTAAGTTTTAGGTGAGCTGCATACCTTGCTATGTTTCTCACAATATTGTCATATCTAGAAAATTTTTCGCTGCTTCTGTGAACTACACAAAGCATTCGTAACATCTTTGGAACCGTTTCTAAATTCTGTTTATCATCCTTGGAACCTTTTATATATTATATTTATAAAAGTCATTTGTAATGTTTATAAATATATTCCAAAATTCTACTTTACAAGTAAGAGAATGATTTCAAGTTACATAACAGCATTTGTAGTATGAGTAATGCTGACTCTCCACGGTCAGACCTATACATAGTCCCTCCTTAACTGGAGCAATTACTAAATATGAAATATCAATGACAGACCAATGGACGCTTCGTTCTTTCTTATATTGGGTAGTTACATTTGTGCGACAATTAGCTCAAAACTGCAGAGTATGCCTGAGGCTTACTTCTCATTCTCCCTCCTGAGACCTTTCCTATCCTTCTACTCTTTCTGCCGCATCTATCCAGGGTATAGTACAATGATCCATATGACTGAGTGCTATGGTTAATTCCAGCCCATCACATATATATCTATCTATCCAAGCCTGGGGCGAATTTTTATATTCATGCGTAGTCCAGACCTAGGCCAAAATTAAACACCATACTTGAACCAGTTTAAAGAAGTGATGACAAAAGCCATAGATAATGTTGGATGCTTCTTCATGGTCTGTATGGGTAGAACCGGTGTGGAACTATACCGGTGTGTGATCAGATGAACTGATATTGACAGAGAAATGTGAACCAGTCTATTACGGCGGGTTCTCAGTTATTTTCCATGTTCTTATACCCGTAGTTTATATATAACATGTCCTTATATATACATATCTCCGCATCATGCTCAGATATGCCAACAAAATTTTGCTAAACTATTCAAAAATTATATTAATGGGCTAATTTCCACTAACTTAGTAAATGCATGTTTCATGTAAGATCGATTTAAAAACACACAATTTATATATACTTACAATCACAGCTGATCATTATCAATACTATATATGTTACATATTATCCTAAATCAATTTCAAAATGTCCTTATTCACTGTTTGCTTTAATGTAATCCATACCTGATGCGATACCGAATTCACTTCGTTGAAGATGTTGTTGAACACGGCAATTAACAGATTTATTAATAAAATGTTGGCAATCAACAAATACATAGACATGGTAATCGGAGTCACCCAATGACCTGGAAAGAGAATTGCGTAACTCATTGAAATAAATTAATAAAAAGAAGTGCTGTAAATGCGGCAGTGTCAGTGGCGCGCATATATAGAACCCACCTCGCTATGAGTACGAGTAGATGTGGCAAATGGTACTTACCGGTGACACAGGCGGGCTGACGTGGATCCTCACCGCACGGCGGATCGATGTCATCGGCGAACACCTCACCATACAACATGAAGTACGGTTGATAATAGACCTGAAATAAATGAAAGGCCACAAATCATTTCGTTGAGCGGTAAATCATGGAGTTTGCTACGCCCCTGCGCACAGCCAATATAGCCACAGCCACAACAACACAACAACAATATACGAGTATTATGTATAGTAGAGAGAATGCAGAGGATGCAAATATAACAACACACAGGCAATAGACGTATATTTGTGATATATGAGTGCACTCATACCCATTATGTACAGTGAAGCACTTATTTCGTTACCCAACATAATTCACTCCAACGCTTCCGATACTTGGCTGAACGAACTTCAGCTGCTAATGTCCGGGTACGTAGAACTACAAACGTGTTTAATTAAATGCAATTTGCTTCGTTTGTTCCATCTGACAAAGGAGCAATTCACGCTGCAGGCTATGCGCCTGGCGCACACCCACGCACGTCTTCATTTTAATTGGCAAGTTGTGTGAAAGCAATTCTTCACACCGTACCGCCGGCTGCTCTGTTTCTTCCCACACATTTTTGTTCCCTCCCGCTCTGTTTCAGCTCTGCAAATTGTGACATTTTTCCATAAAAAAATCGACAACAAATTGCGAGTATTTTCGACACATCAGTTGGCGAAATTTGTTCGCTGTTTGCGGCGCGATTGGCAATTTGGAACTTTTGTTCAGTCAGTTTAGGCAGTCAGTCAGTCAGCAAATCAGTCGCTATGAGAACGTAGGAGGACCTTGTGGAGCACATGCAAATGTGGTGGTGGTTATAATTGTGACAAATGTTCGCTAGATTTAATCAAGGAAAATACATAATTAATTGGTACAACCTCCTCAAAGAAAATCAGTGAAAGTGCTGGGAAACATGGAAGAGAAAATAGTTGAACTGCATTCGGAGCAAGTACCAAAAGTCAAATAAGTCAAGTCAAATAGTGATCTGCACGAGATATGGGAAATTATCTGGTTCAAAGCCAAATCAAGACTCCAGTGAGGCTGTAATTGTAAGACAAAACTTACTCGTACTTCGAGTACAAGAAAGGTCCTTCCTGCTTGAAGATCAATGCATTGGAATACATCTTTCAATCTTTGCTGTAGGCAAACACAGGCCCAATAACTAGAGCCCCTGTTAAGACTATTTGTGACAAAGCTTCCTACAAAACTTCTGCAATTTAAGAAATTGCTTTGAGCCCCCAAAAGTATGCTTGGCCAGTATGGACTTGTATGTTATTCCTTAATCAGGATAACTCGCGAGTCGTTTTCGCCAACTCTACCACTTCAGAAGTCTTGAGAACAGAAAACTTAGAGTAGGGAAAGAGGTACTGAGATAAAATCCTATGTGTTTATAACATGCTTTATGTCCCTGCTCAGTGGATTTGTGGGGGATGTGCTTGTTTTGCTTGAATATTGTGTGGCAATATTTAAGATACAGTCACACAAAGGTCAAAGCAAACCAACTGGTAAGGTTCACTTTAACAATTCTTACTAGTTATAATTCTGACTTCAGTGTTCTCAGGAAATATGATTATATTTTTGGGAGCGGTATTTCTTAAGTTACCTGGGTATCGTTTTCAGAGCTTTCAAACTTTTTATGGTATGCCCCTTGAGATAAATATTCTCTGTGCTTCGGTATATCTAAATCCCTCTGTATATTAAATTAACGAGACTTCTGATGAGTTGGGTGTAGAATAAGCAATGCCGCTTTTCATACACCAAGAGGAAAAAGTCTCTGCGGCATCACTTTTGACTGTTAAGACAAGAAGACGTAAAAGTTGAATATAGTTACATTCTTAGAACTCCAGATCACTCGTCTATTGTCAGAACGGTATGAAGCTCGGGTAAGCAATGTCCTTATTTTATGATAATAGTTAACTTAAGGTCACTTTCTAACGGCGGTACACGCTGAAAGCATGGGACTCACAAACAACAATGAATGCGGGATATGTGGGGAGCAAGGCACAAGGGAAACTTTGAGGCATCTAATATGCCTATTCCCCGGAATACCGAAAACGCGGTTAAAACATCGGGTTTGAAGGACATCGCTCTTCAGATTTGCTAAGAGCGTCTCTCTGTTTAACGATTTATACTACAGCTCTTAAATGGTTATCTATCTGGGCCTTTCAGATCTATGTGTCTTTCAGATCTAAGGGCCTTTCAGAACTATGTGTGTCACGGCCAGCCAGTCTAACCCAGCCTAACGTAAGGATCAATTATACTACTGAAATTGAATACAGTCAAGGGAAGATTAGCATGCTAGCGCTACGTTGGGTTGTACATAGTTTGACCACCGAGTACAATAACAAAACAAAGTGAACGTTTATGGAATAGTGGACTTTATTTGTATCGTCAAACAATTACCTAAGCTGAAGGATACTTAGTCCTTGGTACTTAGAGAGATTTGGTCATAATATCGTTTTATTGTAGTTTTGTATAATTTCTTGATTTTATACTGAAAATTGAGCTGAGGTTTGCGGAAGTGGTTTATTTGGAATCCACCGTTGGATAGAAGTTTAACTTCTTTTATAATATCCACAAATCTGAAATTATCAATTTTAATATGATATGTTAAACCATTCATCAAATTTAGGGATCATGAATCGAATTTAGGGATATTCACATCCCCATCGGAATAAAAGGAGTAAGCTCTAAAAGAATTACATTAAGTTCGCATTAAGGATTATTTAAAGTGGAAGTTTACAGTTTTTCATACAGTTTATATAGAAAAAACTTTTAAATCAGAGTTTAGGAAATAATTTTTAATTAATGGGGAAAACGAACTCAGTTCTAGATACTGTAGTATCTAAGTATGTAATGTGAACATTGTGGGTCTACGAGGATATATGGAAAGTATAAGGAAAATAAGGATTTAACAGTGTATCATTCCATCCAATGATATTCTGTTAATATAATTTCGAGATGACATATTTTATAGGAATATTATTAGGAACATTTCTATCAACACATTGTTTATTATCAGTACAGTTGTTGGAGCATTGCTTCTGAGCTAGTGAAGATCTTCCACTTCCCAAGCTTGTCACACATTAAAACAATCCCAATAGTTCCTATTATACAGTCTTCCGGATTATGCAGATTACAATTTTCATTAGTTCCTGTGCTATACTGGGTGTTCTTTAGTGTCCCTGATCTCAAAAATTAGATATGGGTCACTGTTGCTGACCCTTTATCGTTAATGATAAAAGTTAGGATCATAATTTGTGTATATATATTGTTATGAATAAATATACTTAAGCGTCGAGTCTTTGATCTCCGAGGTAAGTACTCATACTAGTATAAGTGATAGTAATTGTGTTCTTATAACTATACATAATAAATAAATAAATAAATGATTTCTCCCTTTCTCTCACACGACACTGGCATAACCAAATACGATATTTTATATATAGTATTTGGGTATAATCATGCGATCTTCTTCTATCTATATATATCTATAACAATATGCTATATCTATAATATTCCATCACATAATAATTTCTCCCTTACCCAATAATTGACTTAGTTATATAAAAGTTATATTAATGTACAAATCAGGATATTGTACATTACATTAAGTGTAGAATGATATAGTAAAAGTAGTATAGCGACAGAAGCAGTATGAGTATTGAGTGTTCTGATCTGTTCTGAATTAGTTTCTCTAGGGTTAAATGTTAATCCCTAGGGATAAATGTGTATACCTAGGGATAAATGTGTATGTCTAGGGATAAATGTGAATCCCTAATAATAAATATGTATCCCTAGGGATAAATGAGCATTCCTAATAATAAATGTGTATCCCTAGGGATTAAAGTGACTTCCCAAGTCAATGTATAAAACTTTATATTAAACCAAATAATAACCCACTATTTCTTATTTACTTCTTATTCCATAAAACTACTTCACTTCGTATCAAACGAGTTTGTAATACTTTTGACTGAATCCCGTCATCCGGACTAATATGATAAAACTAATCTTCACCAAAGCAGATATTACCCCCTCAAGAACTTGGCAGAGTTATGATTGCACGAGTATGTAATGAGGTAATTCACTTCGCGAGACAAATCCTTAAACAATTTCCTTGAAAGTTGCCAACTTTTTAAAGCATTTACGCTCCCGCCCCCTGGCAGGGAAGTGGCACACTGCGAAATTGTATAAAAATGTGGAAAATTCCAGCGAGCAACACGCAAATCCACGATGCCAACTGTCGCCAGCAGAAACTATTTCTGACATTGTACCAGCTTAGCGTATCGTGGCAGCATATGTGTTTATGAACTGCTGATGCAAATGCTAGAGGAAGACAGAGGGAGACACACACACTCACACACACTCACCACACACACATAAACACACAGAGGTGACAGAAAGAGAAAAGGATACAGGATTTATATGACTGCATGCTGAAGTATGCAAAAATTGCATCCGTTTATTCCGCGCATTGCCTCAAAGCGTGCGGAAACGGAAGCATGAACGAAAGCAAAAGTAAAAGAAGTAAACACCGAAAGCGTCGCGCATGCAAAACTCTGGAGGGGGAAAGTGTGGAGAGAAAAAATAAGTGGGGGAAAAATAAAGCTAGAAATGAAAAATTTAATACATATGCTTAGACTTAATCATACCAAAATAGAGTACACACATTTACTAAATGTTCCAGTAATACGAATAAAATGCATATTTCCGTATTCGTACAATAACATGCAACAGAGTGATTCGGCACTGGAAAGGAAATGACGGTTTACAGTACACGGAGGAACTGGAGAAGCTGAAGGAACTGAAGCTTGACATCGTTCATTCGCGTACGGCTAAGAGAAAGTACAGTTGGACAGAGTAGTAGAGAAGAAGTAAGATAGAGAGGGAGAGAGAGAGATAGAGAGGAGCGAGCGTTTACTTAGCTAAAGGGATATTCCATATACATTCGGCTATATATGCAATTACAATAGTTTTACGCACAACATCGATTCAGCTACTTTCTTATTTAATTTAATTTATTTAAATTTTAATTTATGTTTAATTTATTTCTTTTATAGCAACAATATTGAGTTGAGTTTTATAGCAAACCAGTGGTGACAGTGTGTTTACATTTGTTAGGTTTCCACTCAATAAATTCAATAGTTCGGATTTTTCTACACTTTCTCCCTCGGTTGTTGTGGCATATTCGGGATATGCTGTGGTTGTGGTTGTTGTTGTTGTCGAGGTCGTGGTAGTTGTGGTTGTTGTGGTTGGCATTGCAGCTACACGATGATGGGAGGGAAACCCACTCTGGCCATATCCAACGGTACGGGCATTGTGCGAGCGACTATTGTGGCTGAGTCCGCCGAGAAATCCAGGTGCTACAATAGACCCAGCGATAAGCTGGTTGGAGAGTAACATATATGGACGTCAGAGTGAATAAGTGGGCGGTGTATGAGCGATTATTTAATGCAGTATGAGAGTGAGCAGGTAAGTGAGAGAGTGAGAGAGTGAAATAAAGAGAGAGAGAGAGCGTTGAGAGAACGAAAAAGAAGAAGAACAAGAAGTGAAAAAAGTGAAGGTGGAAATATAAAATACAAAAAATTTATTACTCATTATTCTAGTTTTGAAATTTTTTGTGGTATATTTTATATTAAATCATGTATATATTTAGTCAATGCATGTACTCCATTTTCATAGCTATAAACTAGAAATAAAAGGGTTCACAAAAGATTGTAAATTGTTTACCTACATTGAGAGTGGAAAAATGTTTAATTATAATACGGTAAATTATTGACGTACGAAATTATTGAAGAGTGGTATAAATTAGTTTAAGTGAATATGAACAGAAAGTATAAATATTTAATTTTAATAAATCATTATATAAAAAAATAATTCTAGAACATATTATAATAAATAATTCGGGGTATAATAACTAATTATATATTGCTAAATGGTCACATTAATTGCATTTTTGCTATGACAAATGTGAACCAAAGAATAGCTTTCTATTAGGAGTGTTATAAACTTAATCCTACAAACTACATTAAAAAATTGAACTGTTGCATTGTCACGGCGTATTTCTGACCTCAATTTTCAAAAATTTCTTTAAGTCAGTTTTTTGTAGCACAAATTCATAAATGCCCAGAAACAGACGATGGCGAATTGTTATAGGTTATCCTTGAATCGACAACAGCTTGGACACTTAGGGGGTTATTAATATTCTATGGTTTATAAACAGAATAAAAAACTACAATTTCGAAATCGATGAAAGGTTCGTGACAGCAAAAATTCCAATACGACGAGAAATTGATCAATGTGAACATTCACGGACGGGATAATAATATGAAGGGTGTCATTAATATTACGGTATGGTGGCACTATTCTAGTATAATATTGTTACGAAATCAACACGCTATCTGATTCGTTGATGGTTTTAGGGTAAGCGTCGATTTTAACCCCTAAGAATGCGTACGCGAGGAGGCATACGTCACTGCGTGCAAAGGCTAGCGGAAGTTCTTGTATACAAGAAGTATATAAGCGACTGCACAGTTGACATCGGGATCAGTGAACAAGTGAAAGTGATCAAGTGAACATCGCAGTAGCAGCAGCAGTGCGTAGTCGAAAGAGTGTAGACGAAAGTGAACATCTTAGTAGCAGATCAGTTAACCAGAGGCAAAGTGATGATAGTAACGAGAGGTAACAAGTGATCGTTGCAGAGCGGACGTCGTGTTTGCAATGGACAGTGGAGAGTAATCGTCGCAGAGCGGATGTCGTGTTAGCAACGAGAGTTAACAAGTAACCGTCGCAGAGCGGACGTCGTGATGACAGTGAGAGTTAACAAGTGATCGTCGCAGAGCGGACATCGTTTTAGCAACGGGCAGTTGAGTATTGATGGTCGCAGAGTGGACATCGTTTTAGCAACGGGCAGTTGAAGCAGATGTAGGTAAAATATTGTGGTGCAACAACTGACTAACTGAAGCAAACGTCAGCGAAGAAGAAGTGTGGAAAGCGAGGAAACTTTTAAAGCCAATAGTAAGTTGGACACGAATGCCAATAAAGCCAATTGTTCTAACTGAACAGGGAATTACGAATTACGAATCCAAATATTGAGCTTGGTAAAAATTGTCTGAAAGGCAATTGTGTAACAAATTGGCTATAATCACCTTTCACTGCTTGCTGCCAACGATATTCACATTCGAACCATCTACTTGTAGCTCACGAAGTTGCTGTTCCAAAGCTGCAATTTTATCATTAGCGTCCGCCATTTGGTCACTAACGTGTACCGTGATGTTGCTAAGCTCTCCTTCGATTGCGTCAACCATTTTTCACCATTTATCGCTTCTGAAACTATGCGAACTTAGTTAAAGTTTTCCTCCATGAACCGCAGTTGACGTCTTTCTTGTTCAATCGCCAACTGTTGCTGCTTCTCCAGCTTGCATGGGCGATATTACAAAGCATCTGCATTGCCGTGTTGTACCCCTTTACGGTGTTCGATAGAAAAATCATAACTCTGGAGGCGTTCAATCCATCGTGCAAGCTGGCCCTCTGGATTTTTGAACTGCAATATCTGTCTCGTCGCATGATCTGTCCTTACATGGAATTTTTGGCCATACAAGTACTTATGGAAATGCTTAACCGACGCTACAATAGTCAAAAGCTCCCGTCGGGATACACAGTAGTTTCTTTCAGGTTTCGCTAATCTTCTACTGAAATAAACAAGCGATAGACACACTCCCGATTCCAAATCCGCTGGCATCGGTTTCCAGTATAAATTGCTCACCTGGTACTGGATATGACAGGATGGGTGCTGAGCATAGTAGTTCCTTTAACTGACTAAACGCTTTTTCTTGTGCTTCGCTCCATGCATACTTCTGGTAGAACGCTTAGTAAGCAGACATAGGCGACACTCTCCTTGTGCTCTGCTTTGGAACAGTGTTTGCACTCCTTTTCTAATGTCGCTGTCATTAATTTTATTCCCATAAGTGGCTCTACGTCCTCGTGGATTAGATCACTTCTGATAAGTGAATGCGATGCATTCATGTCCAATGTCAGAGTAAAAGGCTTTTCCGCTACTATTCCATCAAGAGACAGACTGGTTATTTTACGGGTCAATTGTGAAATAGAGATTTTAGGGCAATCCGTTGTGGTAGCGACTTCATGCCCCTTTGAACTGGGTCTTTTTAGTTTAACGCCACTTCGTTCGGAAGTCTTTGGCCGTGATCTCTTACGATGTTTCCGACAGTCTCGCCCTCTGTGACCTGCTGTGTCGCAATTGAAGTGTTTACCTTTGATATTGCACACATTCAGCATCATAAGCGCACTCTAACGCTGTGAGTTATTTAACTGAAGCATCTCAAAATGTTAGCTGAAAGGCGTTTAAACTTTGCTGAAGTTCTGAACTCTAAATTCTGTTGTTTTATTTGTAAAAAAATGTAAATGAGGAGATAAACATTGTCCTATTCTAGTCGAGAGTGGATGCATATCTTCTACAGAGTCAGCACTAAATTAATTTGTGGAATTCTTTCGTAGTCACACAAATTCCTACAGCATCCTTGCTTAAGAGTGCTCTGAGGAAACATGCGAACACAAGAGAAGAAGAAAATAAAAAATGAACTGTCATATTTGATAAATGTCAAACAAAAGAAAACTAATAAAGTCCTGCTAATATACTTCAGTCTGCAAATGAACGTCTTTCAGCCCAGTTACATACAACATGAACAAATATATAAGCATTTTTTTCGTCCTGACTACGATTGTAGATGGTGGCTAAACGCTAATATCAGTCATTCTTTCTTCACTTATTTGATTATGTTGTTTTTAATTCTCATTATCATTCCACTCTTTGTTTTGTTCTCAGAATCATTTTATTCTCAACTTGTTTGTGTTTTATTGATATCGTTGCCTCTGTATTCATGGCTTTAATTCGTGTTGTGTTGAGTTGCCTTTTGTCTCAAATTGTGTAATATATGTAGTAAGTGATTTGCTATTTACGTACACCTCAGTATCCTCAGTATTCAGATACTGGTCTAGTTAATCTCGGCCTGGCACCAATACATGCTCAAGTATTTCAAGAGTGGAATTGGCGACTACCCCACATGCTCAACTGAGAATGATTCTGACTTCTGTGTATTCACATACATACATGATAAAATAGGCTGGGTCAGTACAGAAACTGCCGTGGAACCAGTCACATCTAAATAAGTACTCGTAGATCCTGACGGGTGGCTATAATTCTTTTCAGGCTGGATTCAAAGAATGATTAAGTGTTCAAAGAGCGAGTATTTGGATAAGCAATCAAAACAAATAAGTGAAATAATTCTGAAAATTTTCTTTTTAAGTTTCTATAGCCATCCTTCGTTCTTGATATGCAGTCATATCAGATATATCAGTCTTTATCCCTATGCCAGACATCCTCATGTAAAGCGGAGATGCACCAAAATACTTTTAATTGCTCTAAAGTAGACTCAACTCTCTGAAGTTATAAATATCATCTATCTCTATACGTATAAAGATATCAAGAATTTATCTCTCAAACAGTTGTTAGGAAAGCACTGCACTTGCAACTTGCATTGAATTTTATAAAGCGTCCACGCAGCTGATCCATTTGCAAGATTGTTGACTGACTGAACAAAGGCCAACATTGCGAGGGCCACAATTACTGCAAGTAAATGGAAAATATGTGAAGGGAATTTCCTGAAAGTTGATATGCAGTCGTAAAATATTTATGACACTCTCGCCAGTAACCGTCGCAGACTTTCCTTCATCTATAGCACGCTTTTCAATTTGCCCCCGTCCGATAGAATGGAGGAAAACATATTTTAACCGAGAACCTGCGAAGGTGAGCTGAAATTTATGGCGTTGCTTATGAATTGCGTTCATACTAAAATCTCATAAATAACAATCCACGTCGAAGATGGAGTCAACGTGGGCCGGAATGAGCCGTAAGCAAAGCCATTGGCATTGGCATTGGTGGCGGAAGAATGAGGAGAAGCAGTTCACCGAGTGGCAGATGGTCGTTGTTGTTGAACTACACCCGCGTATTAGAAAAGTGTTTTTGAATTTCATGACCTTTTCATGGTAATTGCGTCGACTGATGCGAGTTTAGTTGGAGGCCGAAAAGGTTCTTTCTTTTGTGTTTGGTGGGAATGACGTTAAAGGCTTTGGTTTCGCTGCAGTGAATGTCAGGGTGAATATGGTGTTGGAAATTATAAATAAAACGTGTGAAATGAGAGGCTTATATATCGGTAGGTGAAGTAGGGTTTAAGGCTTCAATAGATTTTGCGCTTTTCAGAATTTCATTGATTGGAAGTATCTTAGGGCGGGTTTCTTTCAGTCGTCAGATAATATGTTCATAATACTCAAGGTTAATTATTCGAATACTTTAGTACACTTGATAATTTCTGTTATAAATAATAGGGTTTTCAACAGGGTTTTCAAATAAATGTATAATTTTTCCTGCTGGGTATAAAAACAATTTGGATGGACTTCTTGTTTTGTTATCTTTTTGAAGTACTTATATAATATGTTCCTCTAATTCTTTACGATATCTTTGTAAATATTTAATAGTGCCACCAATCGACTTGTTATCATAGCTAGTAAAAGCTTTGCTCCCTAATTTTTCACTGAAAGCGAAATTGTGTAGCTCTGCAATGTATATTTATATTTACCCTACATCATTTCAAATTTCCATCGTTTTATCCTGCGACTAGCATTTGAACTTTTAGCTGTACATCTTGTATAGATTCTATAGCTTTTCGAAGATAGTAAGAAGTAGTATCGTTTTTCCTCCTTTCGCCTCGGGACATCAGAGGTGAAATGAAATAAAACTTCGTAGTCGAGATTATAAGAGTTTTCGGAACTGACACTACCATTGTACTACAGTTCCAGGCTCATTCTGTAATTGATTAAAAATTGTTTGTATTGAATTGTTTGATTACTCTATTTTGGACATATTGTTCAAAGAATCCAGCGATTCATCCACACAACTTTTTGTTAGTTAGGACGTTTTTCGCCGAGCATCAATATTTCGGTCATATATTTAAAATAAATATATTTGAATGAGGAGAATTCAACGTGGCATCACAGAGAAGAAAACTTCGTAGTTTTAAATATTATTTCATGCTCCCATATGGGTTCATTCCGAAACCAGTCATGGAAGTTTTCTTGGTTCTTTGTTCCCCTTGTTCTATTGCACCCAAGTAGGATGAATAAAAAAATACCTGCTTTTTGGCATACATACACGACCCTTCATTTGCGATTTTCTTTAATATGAAAGAAAAACACATTTCGGATGCGAAATCTATATAATAGTATTAATCTTTATTATAGAGGGTCTGCCACTTACGGCTTTGGCTATTGGCCAAATAGCCACGGGACTATGTTTGCCGACGATCCTTTTCTGGACATTTTCAATTAGGTTTTTACATAATTGCAGTGTTATCTCACCAGATACGAGTCGGATGTTGGCTTTCAGAGATTCAAGGGCTTTCAGATTATCGGCGTAAACCTTATCCTTTATATATCCTCACAAAAAATAGTTCAACGTTATCAAATCAAACGATCAATTTATTTTAGAAAAACGCGAAATTTATCACTCGGAACATATCGTCCGCTATAAATCCATTGATTCGCGGGCTGAATGGAATGTGGCGCCGTCCTCTTGACAGCACACATTCCTCAGATGCACATCATCGATAATAGGCTAAAATAATGACCTGATATCACAATCGATTCACAGTATTAGCTCTTCCATGATCATGCTCATAAAAATATGGCCCAATCACTCCACTTCTCCACCCTTGCATTTACAGAAGCCTAAGTTCAGCAGCTCTGCTGGTTAGGTATCCACTCAAGTGGAACTGTGCCTCCCTTTAAAAATATGGTTTTTTCAGTAAAACCATGGACTGCCTTCAATGATAAAATTGGGGAAATTCCGACAAAGAGATTGAATTCTTTCTCCAGTTCTAGCTCTAAGTGGACTTTATAAAAAAAATTCCCCCGGAAGTTGTGATGTCCGATAGTCCCAACTACTCTGAAGTCCGGGAAATGGATAAATTTGCATCCTCTTCAACACTTTCATCAATAGAGCGACATTTTCAGTCCTTCAACCGGAATGTTTTGGTGTTGCTGTATTATGTACCGAGCCAATGCATTCAAATTTGAGTACTGGATTAATAAGTGCAGGCTCAGAAGAATTATCATGATAACCGACAATATGCCGAATTATGCGAAATTTGGTTTCCAAAGATCCACGATCTTCGTAGAATCCTTTTTTTAATCTGATACGATTCTGAATTGAAATTAAAGACACTTCAATAAATGCCAAACCTTCTACTAAGAATGTGTTAAAGAGAGGAATGTTGGAACTATGAAACTGGTGTACTAAAACCTTACAAGAAAAAGCCGAGAGCGGTCTGTTGGAAGTCTGAGATGGTCCACTAAAGCCCTACAGGGAAAAAAGCCGCAATGGAAGCAGCCTGAATTTATGATAATCACTATCACTAGCATAGAACCATACTCGTATGTTCTTGACTATTTAACTGTCGTCTGATGAATCAGTACTTATTATCATTGAATGAAAAAAAAAACAAAAATATAAAAAAATAAAGTTAAACAAATAAATGTTACTAAAATTATATAAGCTGAAAATATTGTCTTTCAATTATTTATACGTAATTATAAATATCTGTGGGAAAAGAAACCACACATTGCTGACCTCATTCGTATTGAACCTTCTCTCAACGAAATTTCGCTAGCCAAGACGGCGTCTGCCAACTCGCAGTTGCTTTAACGATCCTTAAAGTAATAGCTGATGAGTGGCATGTCTCTTGTTCGCACACATCTCCAGCTCCTTCAACCAGGCATATGCAATTTGTCTGCTGGTTACGTAGTTGGCCACACATCCTACTCAAGCACACACCCACACACACACACAGGCACGGAAGCACACACACATACACACAGAGGCACGCAAGCACACATTCTCACACACAATCAGACTCAACGAACGTAAATGCTAATCACACAGGCAATAGCAACACAGTTAACAATATCACCGACACCGACAATAACACAGCCAGGATAACAACAACAGCCACAACTCTTACCTCTTTAATTAGGCGCCACGTCGGTTCATTGTTGGGGTACAATATGGCCTGCCGGCTGACGCCGAAGCTCATTAGCACCACCGCCAAAAGCACCACAAAATAAATCATGTTCTTCACCATTTTGCCCATCATAGTGACCAAAGGACCTGCAATGCAGTGTAGAATAAAAAGAGAGAGAGAGAGGAAATAATATTAACAACACGTTTATAAGGAGATGACTAGGGTAGGGACAGAGAGTTGGTGTATACAGATGTGTATGTATGGATGTGTGAATGTATAGCTGAGTGCGGGTATGTAAATACTTAAAGGAATTCCCACAGAGGCCACTGTCTGTGTGCTCGCTTGGTTGCCGGCAAGTGGAAATGAATTGAGATTTAATTGAAAATGTCAAACGGCGTTTGACGCAGGTGATTGAAATTTTTAATGGAGTGTGCCGGAAGTAATTGAATTTCAGATGCTGCGGTGGCTGCATCAGACACAGTCTTTAGCGGCAACAATTTTTGGTTCATTTAAACTTAAATCTTAATTAAATCAAGACTCAACTTTTAAAAACTGGCCGCGAATGGAGAATACACCACTCGCAAGGATGTATTTTGTGATGTCTGATTCTCTTCTTTTCTTCATTTAGTTTCCTTTAATTTTTCCTATACTTTAATAACTTAAACTATCACGTCCTTTCGCCGTCGAGCATACTTACCCAAATATTTATTAACGCCCAGAATGTTCAATATCCGCAAATACCAGTAAATGCTGTCGATACAGTAAAGGACACGTCCGATATCCATTGTGGTGGGACGGAAGCGGAGCGATAGTCCAATGAGAAATAATATTATCGCCGCCCCATCGCACGGATTCCACATGTTCCAGGCCCACACAGAGAATTTATGGCTGCGAAAAAACAGTGAAACCGAAAGTGAAAAGAAAAATCCTCAGAAGGAAAAACAAAAACAACAATAAAAAAGAACAACCAAAACCAGAAAATAAAAAAGAGAACGGTTAAATCAAGTATGAAAAATGAACAAATATAATGAGCTGAAAAATTTGCACGAGTGTGAAGGATGCGATTAATGAGCCTCAAAAATAAAAATGAAAATGAAAGCAAAACTCAAGCGTGAAGTACATATAAGTATACCAGGTAAAAAATGTTAGTAAATGTGGTAAATATTAAAACTATTTTGAGTGTCCGTAGGTATTTTATAAAAATTAGACAATAATTCCATGGTTTTTTATGAGATAAGACTGCAGGAGGAATGGGCAGCAGGACTCCTTTAACAGAAAATTTTGATATGGACTTATAGCAAGTTTCTACACAATACAAAGGAGTGGGCAACCCTCCACATATAATCACACTCGGAATAAAAATGTATTATTATAATTAATATATTAAGTAAATACATAAAATTTTAGTGTTTTGCTATAAAGTATAGTCGCATTTACAACGGTCTGTTATTCAAGGTACATTCCGAAGTAAACAGGACTTTTTAAAAATAGGAACAGCATCTAGTTTTTTGGTACAATCAATTTTTAATCCTCAAAATAGTTCCCTTCCCGTTCTAATACAGCGATTTGCAGGGTCTAAAAGCATGTCGTATCAATGTTTTACATAATCGTCCGGGATCTCCTTCAGGATGTCGTTACAAGCCTTTTGAGTGGCTGATACGTCCACAAAACGCTTTCCTTGCATTGGCAAATGCATATTTCCCAAAAATTAAAAGTAGCACGAGGCGAATGAGGGGAGTGGTTGACAGTTAAAATACGATATTCAGTCAAAAAATCCGTCATAAGTGTCGGTCGATGAGGCGAGATTATCGTTCAACAAACGCCAACTAACTTCTGTGGAGTGTAGCCAGTCCGATTTTGTATGATTTATGCGTGGAATAATAGTTTTGTTTCATATAAAAATTGCAATATTGACCGAACTTGTTTCCTCAATGCTGGCAATCTTTATACCAAGTTTAGGCTTAACGACTCTCGTGGAGTTTTAACCAAGTGTTTAATTTGGTTGACAAAGCGACTGAGGATTATGTGTGTTCTTTCGGCATCATCTTCATTATTATTACATGTGTTTTTATTATTATTATTTACGTTATTATTTTATATTTTATTATTCTTGACATATTTCAGTGTGGTCATTTATGGATGCACTTCTGAACCAATTAAATAGGCGCTTGAGGAGTTGATGAGGTTGCTGTCTAACTCTACTAATATTTGGGGTCCCCATCAAGAGTTTCTTGACAGGTTTTTCAGAATCACAGATCATTGTATTAGAAAGTGAAGGAATAGTGATATAACGAGCAGGTTTCTTGAAAATGTTTCACAGGTTCTCATAAATTCTGCCACAAAGAGGGAGACATCGTTCAACCGTATAAGCTGAGAAATCTCTGACATAGGGATATTTATTTTAGGTTTATAATTCAATACCTTAATTTATCTTTGGGATGTTATTTATTGCAGCCCCCTGAATGTATATATGAGATTCAGCTAATCTCGAGTTTGCGAGTGGGAATGTGCTGCAATCATGGTCTCCTTAGCTTCTGTATATTGGAGTTAAATAGATATATAGAAGTAGGGTGGGTGGGGGAGCCGTCGAAGAAGGAGGTCTCCAAGCACTCAGGCATTGATACCCATTTTACTGTAAGTCTGGACTCTTTTATGAATCTCAGAAGTGTGTCCAGGGATAAGGAATGTACGATATCCATTTCCGACACCTCTGACCCTAATATGCGCCTCTTCATTCTGGCAAAGGTAGGACAAGCGCAGAGAAAATGCTCTGTGCCGACCTGCTCTTCCTTCAGACAGGCGACGCACTTCGTATTCTCGATGATGTCTCTGGTCATATGATGGCCCCATGGAGTATGCCCCCTGATTACCCCAACCAATGATCGAAGATCTTTCCTTCGTAATGTTAGAAGGAAATCTGCAACTCTCTTTTTTGTGCTTTCTAGGTAGCACTTGGTTGTTTCTGAGGCAACTAAATTGAACCATCCGTCCTAGTGAATATTATTCACATGACTCTTGATCCAATCGATACTTACTGCTAAACTTATATTATTAATGACTCCGGTCCCATTGGAGTATCCGAAGATCCACAGTTTGCCAATTCATCAGCTAATTCGTTCCCCCGAACACCATAGTATCCCGGAACTCAAATAAGTTCAAGTAAATTCCATCTTGCGATTGAGTTAAGTCTTATTTTACATTCTTGGACAATTTTTGAAAGGGTTAAACGCGTTTCCTTCACTACAGACTCTAATCTCGTTACCCCGCCATTTCTTCTCAATTAACCAGTCCGCTAACTTCAGTATAGCAAACACTTCCGATTGGAATACCGTTGCCATACTTCCCATAGTCGAAAAGCATTTGACATTTTCATTCAGATGCCAACCAGCCACAGTTCCCTTTTCAGTTTTGGAGCCGTCAGTGAAGAAAGTTTTTGCCGGGTCCCCTACAAGTGGTTCTGGACCTCTCCATTACTGACTTTGTTCTTTCTTCCAAAAGAAATCCTTCGGTGCCAGAAACAACGGGTATTGCTCCGACAGCCTCTTGAACATCATTCTATGCTCAAAATTCTTGTACTTAATCCTAGAGTTAACTTTGATAGTAATTCCACGAACATCGGAATGATATATTATTGAGTAAAGTTCTTCAATAATTAAAGAAACTTAAGACTGCCCACATTATTTGGCTATATGTGGTACAGCAAAAAGCAGAAGGAGTGATTAAATCTCCACAAAACTAAGTCCTTAATAAAGCGCAGAAACGAACTTGAATTATGAGTTATGACCTTGTGAAACGTGCTATCCCTCTAAATACTTACGTAATGGCCACTGGTTCTGAAGAGATTATTTCTCTGACTTTCTCAAAGCCCAGCGTAGTGATGTAGGCAATCGAGTACATTTCCTGCCAACGTGGCGTTGGCCCCATCTTCACTAGGACGGTGTAAGTGAACATGAGTAGAAAAAACATGTACGCGATCTGTGAAATAAAAATAATAAAGAAAATTACGTGAGGGTTCCAGTGAGGTATAGCGGGGAGATTGGGATACAACGGAAATTCCAAAACAGTACATTGCTAGTTTGATTTGGTTTTAGCACAAGCAACTCACCGAATCTGCCCAGAACTTTGTGATGGGCGCCGTGTAGAACTCATGGAATTTCTTCTTCAGTCGCAAGGGTTGATGCTGTTTCACTTCGTAGTCGGACATGTTGAAAAACTCACGAAACTGCGACGGATCGGAGTCGGTGAGGGAAACCTGTGGCAAACGTTTTACCAAAGAAGGAGAAAGAAAAACAAAAAACCAAAACAAAAACAAAAAAGGAAAAATTGTAAAAATTCAAACAAAAAATAAAATTGTGAAAAAAGAAGAAAATTGTAAATTTAATTGCTTTTTCATTTATACGATTTAATGCATGGATGTGTTAGTGTGACTGTATGTGGGTGTGCATGTGTGGGCGTGTTTATTTACAAAGCTTGATGCTTTTGTGTTAGATTGTAGTTTCTTTTGTATACATATTTTTAATTGTTTGCCTTTGAAGCAAACACAGGACTTGTTTATCCTGCGCAACCATGCCAGGTAAAATGCATGAAAACACCAAAAGTAATCGAATAGAAAATAGTACTAAATGCATCCATATAAATAGTAGAATAATAGTAGTAGCAGGAGTAACAGTAACAGTACAAAAGTAGTAAATGAGAGTGGAAAAAATGCAAAAGCTAAAGGAACAACATGTGAGTGGTGATTGAGTAAATATTTGCAGAAAAGAAGTAGTACAATTCTTTTCCATTGAAGTATGTTTATTAGCTGTGTGGATAGGTGAGGATGCAGAAGAGTGGCTTTTAGCATGATTATGTGTGAAAAGTGGACATGTGTTCACAAGCGATGATATACAAATGAATATGTTTTACTTGTAATTTAAATATACACTAAACTTGAAATAAAAAAACATAAAAAAATGTGTAGGTCGGCTTTAACTACAGACAATTTAGAACCCGTTTCGGTGGCTGTAAAAATATTGATTCATTGAATGAAATGTACTAATCCGCAATAAAAGTGTACAATGTAATGCTGTGATTATTTATAATACTACATAAAGCGTTCCACGCAACCATACAATAAGAGAACATAAGTGATGCCTTGGTTGAAAGTCATTTGCAAACGTTAAACACAAGTTTGACTCCTTCCGTCAATGGATTGTAATGTTTTTTTGTGTTTTTTGAAATATTTTACAAGTGAAAAATGTCCGCAATTTGTGTTAATGCGGCAATCATTTGTATTCTGCACAATTCTAAAACCTTTTTTTCTCTACCCAGCTGTGCATGCAAACTCTCGTACGAGTAAGTGTCCATATGTGAGAACAGTGAAAAATCGACAAATGAAGCGCTAAACTGTGCTACGTGAAAGAGGACGACTACGAGGATGTTGCAGTGGAAGGCACTTAAGGTGTATGCCATTTGTTGCATGAATGGTTGTGGCATTCGACAAAAAAACCAGAAAAAACTGAGCTTGAATTTTACAAAAAATGCTGTGGACATACATGGAGTGCACTTGTGTCGATGTCACAGAAATTTCAAGGGTATTTGTGCTTGCTACAATGGTCAATCGAAAAGTGAGTCAACTGGCGAGAGAACATTTAAGAAAAGAAAAAATTAAAGCATTGAAACCATACTTGCCTTCCAGAACAAATGTAATTTATGTTCAACAAAAACGGATAACATAAAAAAATAGTTGGTCCTTTGGTGTAGAATGATAGCTCAGAATATGTTGCTAATAAGAATAAATGTTCAAGAATAAATGTTCATTTGACATTATGAAGTTTATATTCAAATTATAAACAGAATATTGAATGTAAGTTGCTGTTGTTGCATCGTTCTCACTAGTGATAAAAGTCTTTGGTGATAAGTCATTAGTGATATTGTTTCTTTCCGTCATTCTGAGAGGCATTTACGATGATGCTTTATTATTTGCACTGTAGAGTAGCCTTCTCGTACTTTCGTACACATTCTGCACAGCAGACTTCGATTAAATAGTTGAGATAGTAAATAGAATGACAGAACAGTTTAATTGTGAATTGAAAGCAGCTGCGACAAAACTGTTATAGAAGTTAAAAAAACATGTGAAACTCTTGTATTGAAGTACACTTTATTATCTTTCAATTAAGTGTGGATTGCTCTTTAATGAAATATTTATCTAACCTATCTATTTATATTATCCTTTTTGATCGTGTCCTGGGCAGGATTCAAACCCCCGGGTTACTGGACCACGGGAGCCGGGGACAATTAATCATAATTTGAATAATATTTATCATTCATTTTGAGGAACTATTACTATGATAGTAGTATAGTAGGTAAAGTTTTCCTGTTATTTGTCCCAAAAACCCCTTGGAGGATTCTCATAAATATCTTAAGTTTAAATATAGGTCCACTCAATGCCAAAAACTACAGGTACGCCTACTTAGTTGAATATGTCACATCTTGAGGCAAAATGGAGACATTTGAAAAGTTCTATTAAGCTAAAGTAGATCACTTTTGTGAACTGAGTCGGACCGAACATGCCTATCTTTCTATCTATACATCCACTTGATTAAATAGAAGATATCTTAAGAACCAAAAGACAGATATTAAGATGGTATTTCGCATGTGATCTTGTAAGAACAGATGTGTAAAGTTCGCTGAAATTTGGACTATCAACACACCCACTTATTAAAATGATATTTTCTTGATACAAACATGTCATAGGAACTAAAGGAGTAAAGAGCGGGAATACGGGAAAATTGTTGAATCTCACCTTGAAACTGATAAATGCAAGTTAATTCAAATATTTGGTGGAAGGATCACGGAAGTTGATTCTTTGTGTATGACCCTGGCACTGCGAAGCAGGTGCTAAAACTAAGATTTGAGTAGATACTCTATATCTAATATATATTTTATTAAATCATTCAGTTACAATTCATGAGATCGAAGTTTGCTTCCATTCATAGCTTTGTTTACAGAACTTATTCATAGCTTCGTTAAAATTTGTATGCCGAGAAGGCACTGGAAATGTGCAAAAAAGACAAACTACTTGAACAATACCAGCCAATTTAGGGCCTCAAGTAAACCAATCTTAGTATAAGATCCCAGTTGGGGTTTGTGCTACTTCATCACCAAGTTCCATTTTTCATAAATTTCCACATTTCCATTGTGGATAATTTGTTAGTAGTATTTCAGTCATAACTAACCTGAGCTTTTACTGGAGACGGTTTAAGAGTTACAGCTCTGAAAAACAGGCAGGATTTTTTAAACAAAAGCTATAAAGTGGCACTGGAAAAGTTCTAAATGCGCCACTGTCTCTATTCCTATAATAAGTTGGATGCCTGTTGTAACGCTAATTTTCACTTTTTGGCAGGCAAATTTGGCAACTGTCCATTTAGAGACATATGGAATGAGAGGAGCACTCAGTTAAACTGCAAACTGCTTGTTCAGTAATATACCAGAAGAAATATACCAACATAATTACCTGAAACAGTGCCAACTTTCATAGTAATTTTCTGTAATGTTATTCCTATTTTGGTAATATGAACATAAGTTTATATATTTTTATACTTGATTTCTAAATGAAGTGAAAAATTTAAGTCCCCATTTAAAAGTGGGGAAATCATTATTCTTGATATTATTTAATCAGTTTACTCACAACAATGTCACTAAAGCCGTTTGGCGCCAGGACTAACAAACCATACTTATGAGAATGAAATTGGTAGACTGCCTGTCTGGGCTGGCAGTACCAATGCTTGGTTAAGGCAAATGAGCACACTCTGATGACGTGATGCAAAGTGACTGATACAACAGAAGCAAAGCGGCACCACTACCAAATGGGTTAATGAGAATGAGGATGTCACGGCCATGAAACTTCTAAGTTAAAATATTTAATATACGAGTATTGACATATTTGGTTGATGATCTCTGCAATATTTGCCAAGCTAGCATTTCCCATAACCATGAATTAATTAATGAATTTATTGTGGGAGTATTATGAAAATCAAGGACCTTATGATGGTGTGTGATTGTGTACGGGGATGATGCAACACATTTTCATAAATTAGAAATTATTTTTTTCCACTTTTTATGCAGGATAATTTTAAGCAATTCTCTGAACATTTAACAATAGTTGAGGTGGGTTTGTTCGGTACAATGTCGGTGTGGCTTTAAATGCTTTCAAGGAAGCAGCTCTGGGGATTCGTTGGTTCATTTGCAAATTCCCTACTACCGAGTTTATGCTTAGGAAATTCAGAAATTCTTTTTCACGATTCCGATATTTTCTTTAGTCGAAGCATGAAAGTATTTTGGTACGAAAACTTGTTTTCTTTTTATATAATGAAGTGAATCTCTATGTACATTATTAATATACATTATTTAGGTGGCTTCTATCTGATATTTTGTATTGGAAATTGTAAGTTGCTTTTATCTGACATTTTTGATTGCCTCCTGAATTTCCTGTTCAGCTTTTTTAAAATTTTTGTTTTTCTGAGTATAAATAACAAGATTCAACGATATCTTTTGCATTTAATTCTTCCTATAGGTTCCTATCGTATCCTTCATATACATTTTATGTATATTAGTGGTTGTTTTATATGTAGTACTCATTTTTTACTAACAGGTATCCTTTCTTAACAGGTATCCTTGCCTAACAGGTATCCTAGCTTAACAGGTACTCCCTGCTGTGATATAAAAATGCCGACTATTCTACATTACAAAAATGAAGCCTACTTTTATGCTGCATAAATATTGTGCAATGCAGCATATCATCTTACAAGAAAACTTTGCAAGGTTAGGTTAGGTTGCGAAGGCGTGTGCGGATACGGCTTTCGCACTTCCACTCGGAGACATCTATGTCCATTGTGACTGTCTTCAAGCCTCTGCCAAGAGGAGGCATACTCATCCTTACCGTCGATTTCCATCTACATTGGAAACCAATTGGTATTCCAGATGAAAGTGAGGAAATCCGATAAGTCCACCTTCGTTATCTCTGTCAAGATTGTGAAGAAGCGCGACCCCAAACATTGAACTCGTTTCAACTGTAGTCTTGGACATTCTCATAAAAAGTGATGAATCGATTCTATTTCTTCTTCATCATGGTAGCTCCTGCATAGCCCGCTCGACGGAATACGCCAACGTTGAAGAATTGGTGTGATAGCACAATACCCGGTAATTACCCCCGTAAGCACTCTTACTGCAGGTTTGTTGAGTTCTAAGAAAACCTTCTATTCATGCCTAACCTAGGCCATAAGGCCCGTGAGACTTCACAGTCGTCACGATTAGTCCATAAGTGGTTTGTCACCGCAATAGTGACTTCATCTATGTTCTCAAACAGTTCACATATCGGGATTTGTATTGAGGTATCTGCTCGTTAATGTCCATTTCAGAGCCCCTTCTAGCCATCCCGTCGGCAAATTCATTCCCTTCTATATTGCTTTGTGCGGGAACCCAGCAAAGTGAGACCTTGTGGGGTCCAATGTTCAGTAGTGAGGTACAACATTTCATTACTAATTTCGAACTAAACTTTGCAAGGTATGAACGAAAACTGTTCGATTTTACAACATATCCTTGATAGTGTTGATGAAAATAGACATATCTTGGCGTTTCTCTGCACAAAATCTCCGAGTCTTTAGCCTGCATTTTCGTAATAACATATACTTTTCTTCATCACATACTTCAGCAATGCTTTCAGTGTCATTGAATACCCTGAAAATTATAGGCTGAAAGTTTGTCCTTCGGATAACAGCAGTTTTATGCTCATATTTTGTAATCAAAATATGAGGAAATGCAGAAGAATAAGAGGAGTATAGATTCAAAAACTGTCAGAACAAGGAATATATATCACATGCTGCCTGTGATAATATACCCAATATTAAAGGTACCATACCATTGTCGCCTAAGTGACCTCATTGCAATAGAACTCTGGAAACTCCAACTTCATTTCGCAAAAGTAACAAACGTGCATATCATGTAACAAAAAACTATGATTCAGCCTAAAAGTAGGCAATAATTATATGTTATATAAATATTTTACTATGACTACCGTGGAACATTAGTAGTCCTGAATTATGTTGGTATCGGATAGGATTATGCGGATAGCTCTGACTGCTGACTATCCAAATTCACACTTCTGATATTATGGTCTAGACAAACACAATATTTCAAATATCCTCCGCACTAACTTCACTTGTCACTTTGTATTTGTAATTTTTAAAGTTTTTTTATATACAACAACATTCTGATTTGTCTCTCAACAATTATAGGGGCACATTCCTGATAAAGAATGATCTGAAATATATTGAATTGACTTGAAATGGCATTCATCATTTTGCATCAAGCAGTGATTTAGGAAAGTCGAGACTCTCTGGTTGCCACTTGACTGAAGTGAGCTGGAAATTGAAAGTATGTATTCTAGAGATTAATAAGAGTATAATAGAATAATGATACTCTTACTCGTAATGATGTACAGATATGTTATAAATGAAAATGTTTCCTTATCCTTTTTTAGTTCAAAATATTTAAGGTCACGGTGTAGGTCTTAATAGATATTGGGTGCAATTGTTTCTACCCCTTTAAAGAATTAACTTTTGGTAACTTCAAAGTCCTCCTGGAATCTTGGATGGTGCTCTTCAGAATATATTGAATTGTCAGACCATGTAAGATAATACGAATATTCCTCTCCTTTTGGAATTTTGTTTAATATACTAAATATATGTTGAAATAAAAATGATACAGTCCCAAAATAATGATTAACGATTCGTTAGCAAGGACCTGCGGAAAAGAGTGGGACTGTGTAAGCGTGTAAATTATAAAAGAAAAACATGTTTGCATGTACTTCAGGCTCAAACTCCAGAGCATTTATAAAGAAATCAAATGAAGTCATTCCAAGCATATGCGTACTGAATGCTGCAAATATATTTATGCGTATAAACGATACAAATGGAGTACTATTGAACAGTCGATTAAGTGATTGTGTGTGTGTTTCATGACAGTGGAACGTAAAATAAAATTGATTTGCAAGAATTTTAAAACGAACTTCATAAGCAAAACTACTAAAGCTAAAAGGACAACAGGAAAAGAGGAGCATTTACATAAAACGCTACGAGCTACAGTTCTAAAAAACATTATGAAATTGTTGGAGGCTTTCACGTATCTACTGAAACTAACTTTGGAGGGGGGTTCTTCCGCTCCAGCAGTGAGATTAACCTGAAATTAATGATAGTAGTTGGTTGGTTGGTGATTCTATGACGGGTTATATAAACAAAGTTGCTAAATACAATCGTTATAGAAATGTACGTATGTGTGAATAGTATATAAAAATAAATTGAAATGAACAACTTAATTGGAACAAAAACGTTGGATAAAGCCATGTGTAAAGCAGCTAAGAAAATGTCTTCGCTAGTTGAAAACTTATAAACAAAGAAAGAAAACGTATACAAATGGGAAATCTGCAGAAGAAGAATTGCTCGAAAACGAATTTGCTTGTTTAATTAATTTGTTGTTTGTTTTGCGGACATTCGATTGAATGGAACTGTGCTGAACTCCGCCATTGATATGAAATTAGTTAAATAAATGAAATTGTGTATTTTACAATAAAGTCACCAAAAAAAAAAAAGAAAATCTGAAACCGAACATAAAAAGAAATCAGTGTGAATTTAAATGAGACATCGAAATGTCAGTTGGCATGAATTAAAAACGGAAACAAAATGTTGCTATTCAGTTTGATATTGATTTGTTTCTTAATGCTTATTTACTTAGTCTATGATTGTCAAAGAAATCAACTCGCAAATTTACTCACTTTTCCATTTTCTTGTACTTTGGTATCGCGCAGGGAATACGTATCCGCCAAAAGTGCCTGCAAAGGTTTATGCGGAAGTGTTTTTTCATGAGTTCTCTTTTTCAAAAACCAAACAAAATATTACAAAAATAAAAAAAAAACACAAAAAAACAATATACAAACCAACCAAAAAATATGAGTGCAAGTGCTCTACACAAAAATTATACACGAGTAGTTCTACTTTGTAGTCATTCAACTGAACTGAAAATCATAACCAAAGAGATTTTTTGTACGAGTTCTGCACTAACGTGGCTGAAAGGAGACTCGCACATGAATTGAAACTCAGCGTCTGCGAATAACTGCAGACGGAAGTGCATCCTGAGTACCTTGAACACAACTACAAATAATAATATAGAATAAAATAAAAATCTCATCTAGAATATAACTCTAATAATAATTAGCCTACTCGTACACTAAGTAAGTACTTCAAATATCTAACGATGGAATTTGTTTCAGTTTAGTGTTAACTTATTTCTAAAGCTGGTGAACGCTTGTGTGAAACCAGCGAGGGCTGCATAAACCAATGTACTCGTAACACTGTATTATCAAGCAATGCGAATTATGAACATGTGAGGAATAGTTCATAGGTCATACCTAAGGGTTGATTCATTAACATGTCAGGAATAGTTCTTACCTTTAAGTGTTGAGTCATTAATATGTCAGGAATATTTCATAACTTTTAAAAGTGATTCATTAACATGTCAGGAATAGTTCATAACTTTCAAGAGTCATCCATGAACATGTCAGGGATAGTTCATACCTTTTAAAAGTGATTCAATAACATGTCAGGAATAGTTCTAACTATTTAAGAGTCATTCATTAAAATGTCAGGAATCGTTCATACCTTTTAAAAGTAATTCAATAACATGTCAGGAATAGTTCATACCTTTAATTGTTGAGTCATAAATATGTCAGGAATATTTCATAACTTTTAAAAGTGATTCATTAACATGTCAGGAATAGTTCATAACTTTCAAGAGTCATCCATGAACATGTCAGGGATAGTTCATACCTTTTAAAAGTGATTCAATAACATGTCAGGAATAGTTCTAACTATTTAAGAGTCATTCATTAAAATGTCAGGAATCGTTCATACCTTTTAAAAGTAATTCAATAACATGTCAGGAATAGTTCATACCTTTTACAAGTGATTCAGTAACATGTCAGGAATAGTTTATAACTTTTAAGAATCATTCACTAACATGTCAGGAAGAGTTCTTACTATTTAAGAGTGATTCATTAACATGTCAGGAATCTTTCATAACTTTTAAGAGCCATTCATTAACTTGTCAGGAATAGTTCATAACTGTTATGAGTGTACAACCCTTATACCAAACTAGTCCATTGATCATGATGTTCTACCACTAACGCCAAATCTTTACCTAGGTTCTTCACATGTGAAGAGTATAAAGCGACCAATCTTCTCATTGCCACTTCTTAGTTTCATTCAAAGATAGCAATAAATGGATAGAAATTGTTCTTACCTTTAGAAGGAATCAGTACTATTTGTAAGGACATATTTTCTAGCAATATTCAATGCTATGAATTATGCTATGAATTCATTATGTTGCAGTCTCTTTTCTTAAATTAGACTTGGGAACATGAAGCATTCTTTCAATTTTAAAATAGTTTTTATCAGTTTTATATATTAAATTATATATCAATTATTTTTATATTTTTAAAATATTATATAAAATGGATTTATGTGTGCAAAGGTTAACGGGAATGAGTACTAGCAACTAAGGATGGATTTCCATTCGAAGGGAAGAAATATTAAAAAAAAACACATTTCGAGACAATGTCCTGGGCGGGATTCGAACAAGAACCCCGACGACTGTGAGACGAATAACAGCAGACCCAGGTTCGATTCCTGGAAAGATTCATATTTGGTGTACTGTTGCTTTCTAAAGACATAATATTTTCTGAAGTAAAAATTATCTTTCATTGAAAGACCTCTGATGAGGACAGCGGTATGACCGAAATAGCTATAAAAACCACCAAAATAACGTCATATTTGGACCTTTAAGTTCGATTCTAGCACCAATTACGATGGACGTGAATTCACTTTAAAATATGTTGACGCAATCTTCAGTTCCTTTTTTTTATGTCACTCGGCTAATATTATAAAAACCGAGCTCTGAAATATGGCAAAAAATATCCTGGTCTATGATACTCGTAACTCCGATTAATAAGAACAAAGCTACTTAAACATTCCAGAAGATAAACGCACGATGAAAACCATTCAAGCTAATATTGAGAGAAATCTGCTTAAGTGGTGAAAAGATAAGGGGAAATCGGGGCTAGAAAAGCGAAACCTTTATTTAGACCTCGAAATTCAAGATTGTAGGTTTCATATACTAACATTGGAGGATGAAAGCATATTATTACCGGTGGTGTAAATGGAGTGTCGCACTCTGTTAGTCACTACATTGCCAAGTAATGGTTGGCGACTGTGTGGTGTGATTTACGATGACAATTTTGTGATGGTTGTCCAAAGGCACATTTAGGCCCAATCGGCCTATTGTGGTAATTATGCTCCGCTCTTTTATAAATTTACCACAAATAATATATCAGCACATAATAAAAAAGGGATATATTTAAGGGATGTGTATATAGAAAATTGTCAAGAATGAGAAGAAATTGTCGCCAATATGGGTGACATGAATAAGAATAACCTGAGAAGTCTCAGTAATCCAGATATTTTTAATATGTTTGATGCAAGTTATGAATCGTGAACTTGAGACATTTCTTAAACTTTGAAACGATCCCGACAGAAAGCAACCAGCCGGACAACGGAGGTGATATATCTGTAATTACTACGGAGAACTACACGAGCGCTCCTGTGTTTCACACTAGAAATTCTTTCCTTCAGTTTTGTTATGTTATGGTAACAACTTACATTTTAGAGTTAGAAAAACTCCCCACCAACTGCAACTGTCCTACTTCCCCATGAATCGTTGACTCCAACTGTATTACTCGGAATCTCATGTTTTGCCTACCCAACACGACTGCACTAAAGTTAAGCTAGCTCAAGAATCATCACCGATTATTCGACATAACACAAATATTTATATGAAGATAATGCTTCTAGAAGTAATATAAAAAATTATCCATTTATTTATTATTTCTTGCAACATAAAGAAATTTGAATCTGGGACCCTACAACCACAATATGAGAGGAAATGTTATTTATATAAGACGAGGTTGACTTTTGTCGCAAGGATCTGGATTTGCAATTGCCAATTGATCTAAATTAACAGAACGCTTGAATCGATTATGGGCTAAAATCGTTTCGTATTCTCGCTATCCCCACATCGATGTTGTTTTATGTGTATCAGTGGAACAAATATAGTGATCATGTTATTTCACTCGTATCCACATCAATAATTTAGTTACACAATAAATTGCGCGGTATCGTTGATAGAATGAAGAAAGATACGGAATGGATTCTTAAGAGAGCTTCCATCAGTGAAGCTATTTAAAATATGAGTATTTGAGAATTGCTTCATGTTTAATGTAAGCTTTGTATACATTTTGTCCCCAAGCTGCTTTAATGCAATCGAACTTCTTGAAATGATGAGAATGAAAAATCATTCCCCTTATAAGATCACCGGGTAATTAATTCCATAGTGTAATTTGTTTTGAACACACGAGTATATGGCGAGCAGATGAATATGGGTTCTAAGACTCTCCTGCTGCGATCTGATTAGATTTATAGTATCTTTCCACCATATTGGTATCAGGCTCTGCACATCTTCCTTCTGGGAAACCAGACATTTCCTTGACATAAGGTACGAGTAGTTAAATACAGTTATGTTCATTGACATTTATAATCCTCCTCCTCAGCAATACCGCTACCTCAGACAATAGTCCAAATTAGCAGAGTTTCAATAAAATTGTTCTCTTTATTAGATTAAAAGCTGAAAACACGCTCAGGCTGCAAGGCAAAAGCTCAGCGCCACCGACACACAAGCACAGAAACAGATTTTACAATGATTTTTAGCTCTAAACAAAATAAATTGTTGCTTTTATTGCGGAATTTGTAGCACACCACTTAAATTGTTAACATTATTACAAATGATAAGGTTAGATTGTCAGACAGCGACCCTCCCACAAGACCGCCCCTCTGGCTTCGGATGAAACGATGCTAATGAAAACAAAGTGTCTCGCATAAACTCGTACGAATACAATTGGAAGGACACACAGGCGCACAGAATGCTCGTAGGAAAAATAGTTCCTGCCACATACTCGAAGTCCTCTGCTGGCATTCATTGAGGGGGGAAACAATGCGAAGAAGATGAGTGCTGCTGCTGCTGAAACACACGAATACTTGGGATATTCTTGATCCAGTTGTAGTTGTTGGTGCCTCGGCGGCTGTGGTGAGGGTGCATTTTTCAAAACTCTTAAATTTAATTTGCTGCCATAACATACTCGCAACAAACTGACCTGAAGGGAGCAGGAAACGACTGCAAGTATGTGAAATTCAGGAGCGCTCGTGTAGTTCCCCGTAGTATTCCGCTCGGCTCCGACATAATAATTTTAATGTTCAAAATAAATATTTTTGATAAAATGACGGCGACCATTTTAGCTGAAGGGGGTTTGCTGTGTACAATTCTTGGCTTATGCCACCGTCGTGAATGGACCCGGCTGGCATAAGGCGTAAATAAAGTTTATAGCGTCATTCTCGTATTTAATGCCCGGAAAACTTGCAGCTTCAACTGAGATTAACTCTTGTGGCACATGTGAAGGCTGCGTATGGGCACAATAATAAGCAAAGATGGTTTATGTTGCACAGAGAAAGTTATAAAAAATAATAATTACAAACTTCCACTATCTTGAAATTGTTTACAACTCTTAAAGGCTTTAGACATTTAGCCGAAAATATTCGAAAGTGTCTTAAAGATGTTGACTTTACTTTCACAGGATTAATGTGTAATGTGCAGCGAGTAATGTTAGCAAATTCCTTATGATAATGTTAAAAGAAAACTACTTTGCTGTAAGAATAAGATTAGATGACATCGAATCATAGTAGGAATTTGCGTATATTATGCTCTCGGAATGTGGAGTGTAAACGTAGAAAGCTTCAAACGCTCAGCTATAAACGTGTCCTACTAAATCATTTTCCGAGTCCTTGGAGAAAATAATGTCAGGGTCGATTGAAAGCGCAAATGCGAGGGAGGCTCACTGAGGACCAGAAAGATCTATGGTCCTAGCACCAGATCTCAAACTAACATCGTTGAATCATAAACAATTTGTCGTTAAAGGAACGTCATAAACAGCATAAAATGTGTTAGAAAGAACCAGTCTTAAATGTTGGCTGTCCTTTTGGAGTTGGTTGTGAAGTGTGTGGGAATGAACTCAAAGGCCGGTGAAATATCAAAAAGTGAAAGAGACTTCATAATATATGACGAGTTGTGACTTAGAAGACAATGCGATAATGCATTGATATTTGCTGGAGATGCTTTACTATGTAAGAAAATATTTTTATTAACTATTGCTTAAGTGAATTGTTTAGGGGAGTACAGTTGAAGGAATATTTGCAGACAAGTTCGACAAAATTTCCTCAACATATGTTATAATTTAATAGGGTATAAAGATGAAGGATACTTCTAGACAAATCCGCCAAAATATCCTCAAATATATGTTATAATTTAATAAGGTTGAAGGACTTTTTGCAAACACGTCCGCCAAAATTTCCTCAATCATATGTAAGAATTTAATAGGGAATAAAGATGAAGGAATACTTCCAGACAAGTCCGCCAAAATATCCTCAAATATATGTTATAATTGAATAAGGAATATTGATGAAGGACTGTTTACAGACAAGTCCGTCAAAATATCCTCAAATATATGTTATAATTAAATACGGAATAAAGATGAAGGACTTTTTGCAAACACGTCCGCCAAAATTTCCTCAATCATATGTAAGAATTTAATAGGCAATAAAGATGAAGGATACTTCCAGATAAATCCACCAAAATATCCTCAAAAATATGTTCGAATTTAATAGGAAATAAAGATGAAAGATACTTCCAGACAGGTCCGCCAAAACATCTCTCAAACGGATGCTTTTACTAGAGAAATATAAAATGAACGAGGACTTCCAGACAAGTACAACAAATATCCTTCAAATAGATACTCGAATTTACCAGAGGAATAGATATGGGGGAGGTATTATTATTATTACTAAAGTGATATTTCTGGAACAATGGCATTAGGATATAAGGTAAGGGAGATGAGCTAAATCCGATATTATTCGTTTCTCGAGGAAATATTCACTTCCTCAATTCCATATACGACACTAACTCAAATAGTTCGGAGCAAAATATTGAAGAGGATATCAAATAAGGTAGGATCAGCATAATAGTTAGTGGGATGTTTTTGTTGGAAGATACTTTTGGAAAAGTTGGACAATGTTTTTAAACCTTATGAGTCGATTGTAAATACGAGTAAACTATGTAATGAAAGGAAACTTTGCATAGCCTAACACACAGTAATGAAGCACGCAACCTAATTGTAGGCTACAATTCTGCATAGAAATATCCTGCACGTACCATGATGTTTGTTTAAGCCAGTCGAGGACCCATTTCATTCAACAGTATGATGTTGAAAGGTTAACATCATACTCGTAG
This sequence comes from Clusia tigrina, assembly GCA_920105625.2. NCBI lineage: Eukaryota > Metazoa > Arthropoda > Insecta > Diptera > Clusiidae > Clusia > Clusia tigrina. The sequence goes on from OV050030.1 coordinate 414,192,530, forward strand.
ATATATATTTTTGAAATAATGTGCAATTATTGCGTGTTTTGTTATTGTAGCTTGGAAACTTTCCCAGCACATTTCGTTAATATTTGAAAGCAACTGAAAAAAGTTCAATTTGAAGTACATAAAATAAAAAGGTGAAACAAACTCTACGCAAGCCTTAAAAATAAGCACTAATAAAATCATTTGTAGAGCAAGCAAATCTCTCGGGAACGAGAACTGCCAAAATTTGAGACAATGAGCCACCATTCTGTTTAAGTCATATACACGCACACACAGACGCAAACGGAGTTCTCCGACTGCGGTGCTGAATTTGGGGAACTGCATTGGTTTCGTACAACGTTGCACCACCGATGCCAGGACTGCCAATTAACAGTAGGGAAGCCATTGCGGTTCAAATTTCGTTTCGTGACCACTTCATCCGCCACGGCGCCGGGCCAGCGGACACTTACGTGAGTTGAATATGTGACGCTATTGTTCGATGGCGAAGTCTTTTCAATTTGTATCAGTTTGCTCTTTGGTACGAGTGCGTGGAGAGCGGGGCGTGGCCGAAGTGGGAGCAGGAAATGTAATAATAAATTGTTTATGAATTAAAATGAACACTTCAAAAGTTTTTATGCGAGTCGGAAATAAATGTTTTATTTATCCCAATTGCTTCTCTTTTGTCATTTGTTGAAGTTTTGTTTTTGTGTTTAAATAAAGTTAAATTGTTTTCACCCCCACACCATGCCCATGAATCAATAAATTTGAGTGTGAAATTTTCATTATTCCATTATGCAGGTTATCAAGTTGCATGATTGTGCTGTGGTGTGTGTGGAAGTCTGTACTGAATAATTCATGCCGCTCGTCGAAAGTGTTCCATTGTAGTCTGCGATGTTTCATAACTAAAATTTGTGTTCAATTGTTAGAGTATTGTGGGTGGCGGGGCGAAGGGGGTTGCAATATGTTTGTTACCATTGTAGTTTGTATTTAACTAAATATGGAAATTAGGAGGGAGTTTATTTTATTTCTCAGTGTTATTAGAGTTTAAATAAAATATGATTTTCGTGGTACAAAAGGTGGCTTCTGGTGCGGAATTTTATAGTTTATTAGCGTAGCTCTGTAATTAGTTTGAAACACTTTATTGAAAGGATACAAATAGCTGCCCTTGGGTGGTGTACAAATCAGTTAAATGGTTGCAAGGAAGAGGAGAGGTGCTTATGTCGACAGGTGTCGACATAGATACACATGCTTTGTTGAATATAATTATAACTAATTTAACTATTTATTATTTGTTAATGTTGTCCATAACAATATTGTGTAAGAGCAGGTGTGAATATTAAGAAATGGTGGGAAGAAAGTCCACTGAAATTCCTGAGACACAGGTGCAACAAAATTGATTTCATACAAACCATTCAGCCTCCTATCCAGTCCATGAAAAGCTTCTCCTTAATTTGGGGAACTAATTAATATACAACAATCTTATACCTGGACATAAATTGACAACAATTATCCACAGAACAAATGCACAAAGCTATCAATTAACTGAACACGCGAAAATGTTTGCTAGGTTCTGAGTACAAGGACTGCTGGCCATATAAATATTTATATATTTATTATTCCTGACACCATAGTGAATAATGTAGGCAAGAATTTATGAAACTGAGTCCTTAAAGTCCATTCAAGTGTTCCTCTACAAGATACAAATATATAGAAATAAACATGTTGAGATCATGATGTGAGAGGACTTTGAACCCGAGACTGCTAGCCGACGACTATTCCATGACAGACGAACGTATTAAGTTAGCACATATATTTCACTCTAGAAAGGTTTCTTAGATAGCAAGTATTACATTACGAAAGTGCAATTACATTACGAAATGAAATCTCTCATCTATAATCAAAGTGAAGGTCAATATACTTTATAGTCAATTTGTATATCCGCCTACACATGCGACATTTCTAAACTAAACAATATTGCTGGAATATAACAAACATTCACGGTTTGCTCTGTGATTCTTTAAAGTGACTGTCCTTCAATTAACAAACATTGTGTTAAAAATTAGGGAAGAATTATTGATTTGGTTCGGAAATTGGAGTATCGAAATAAATAGTGACTGAAAATATTCCTCATCAAGTTGGACAAATCTACCGGTCCCTAAAAAACATTCTATGGTAATGAAAAGAAATTAAGTAAATAAAAACGGAAACTTAGAAGAAACCACTAAATTAATTTTCTCGACAGATTAACTATATAATTCGGGAGACCTACAGCTATCCATAGACTATATAAATATATAATAATATAAAAAATATATAATATATATAACAATAATAATAATAATAATTCGGACTATATAATTCATTAAGTCGGTGTCTAGTTTTACATCTGAGGATGAATTCCAAGTTCATTGACAGTTGTCTTAAAAACTTAATAAATCGGTGTCATAGATCTTAAGTCTCAAGATAACTTAACTCTGTATTGAGCCCATAATTTTATAGTATACTCGTACGTAATATATATCCAAAGGATTCTGTGGGTACTACGAAAAAGAAAATACAACTTTCAGAGGCTTTGGTTAAACAGTGGCAAAGTCAGATCATTGTGAGGCAGGTAGATAAGGCATTACGAGGGGTATTATTTATATTTCGGGAATAGCAAATAATAACAAACATTTTTAAATGAAAATGGCTTTATTGTTTTTCAAAATATTCCCCTTGATGATCAATATACTTTTGCATTCGTTCAAACCATTTATCATAGCAGTTTTTCCATTTCGCTTCAGACACCTCCAAAACATGGTTTTTGAACGCTTCAACTGCGCTCGTAAATCGTTGACCACGCATATTACCTTTGATATTCGGGTACAAGAAGAAGTCATTGGGTGCCAAATCAGGACTGTACGGAGGATGAGTCATCAATTCGTTGTTTTGACTGCTCAAAAATTCACCTTTTTGACGAGATGAGTGAGAGCTTGCATTGTCATGATGAAGAATGATTCGTCTTTGGCGGTTGGTTTTACGAATTTCTCCGAAGACTTCCGGCAAACAAATGGTCGTGTACCACACAGAATTGACCCCCTACGTTACTCAAGCGGATCAGTGGTCACAGGACCCATTCGGTCGAAGAAACAGGCGACCATTTGCTTCGCTGTGCTTCTTCCACGAACAACTTTTGTTGGATTTAGCTCGTCTTGGGATACCCACACGATCAATTGTTGTTTTGTTTCCGGCTCATACGAATCATACCATGTATCGTCACCTGTGACGATTTGTTGAACTTTTTAATCATTTCCTTACACCAATTGACACGAGCTTTTTTTTGAGCGATTGTCAAATTATGTGGGATCCAACGCGAACAAATCTTTTTTACAGCCAAATGTTCATACAATATTCAATGTATGGATGTGGAAGTAATGCCCAAGGTGTCCTCTATCTCACGATATATCACATGACGATCTGGCACTATCAGTTCACGCACTGCATCGATGTTTTGTGGCACAACAACCGATTTTGGACGACCTTCACGGAGTTCGTCGGCGACCGAAATACGACCACGATTGAATTCACTATACCAGCGATATACTGTGGTTTTTGTTGGTGATTTATCGCCATACAAAGAACTGAGTTCATCGACACATTCTTGTTGAGATAATCCACGTCGAAAGTTGTGAAAAATAATCCAACAAAAACCTTCTCTGGAAATTTCCATTTTTTGGCTAAATTGATTTTCTTAACTTACTGTGAACAAAACAAATAGCACTTGTACATCAACACGTTGTAAGTACGTTTATGCTAAAAATGTCAAACTTTATTATGGTGTTGGCAGATTTTAGCTATTGACATTAGTGTTGCCAGTTCCCTAAATATAAATAGTGCCCCTCGTACCAAACTATACCTTAGTATCTTGTGAACCCTCTGGTTTGGAAGACTGCAAAGGTTTCAATTTTGGAAGCAGCTGCTTTTTAAAAAAATAAGCTAAAAAAGCCTTCTAATTTGCGAATAATGCTCTTTAATTCCCAGATTCTTAAATGGACATACATCTGGACGTAGCACATCTATGTGGGGCCTATTCGGTGAGCCAGTTGAACCTTAGCCAACTGAATGGATCCATATGACACTTTTTTTATAATATACAAAATAGAATTTTCCGTCATAGAGCAATAATTCAGCACTATCCTATCTATCTATAAGTGCACTGATTTGTTGGTTAATTAATTATGACAAATTTATATGACCAAGGAAATAACATAAAAGAAATGTTGATGACTGGTAAAAAAAAAATCCATTTTTTGGGGTACTAACTGCTCAATATCTTAATTAGTCACACCTTGAAGAACTATTATGAGTATAACGGAACTGAAATAAATCATAAAATAAGTGTCCGGAAATCGGTCAATAAATAAAAAGAAATCTCATGAGAATAATCCCAAGGTATGACAATATAATAGTCAAGGTAAATGTGGGAGTAGTGTTCTCTAATAGTGTTAACATTAAAAGATGAGGAGTCAAAAGTTGTGATAAGTCCACCGTAGATACTCAACTGGCACAGACGTAGAAACCGACACAGACCTCTGACATCACGCAGGCTTCAGACTGAAATTTACTAATTTTGAGTGTCAAATGTTGAATTAGTTTTTTTCCTATACAAATTCATAAAATTCTTCACATATAACACCAGTCAACTAAGAGTCATTGTACAATAATAGTCTTGAAATTATCATTCAAGTGCAAAAATGTCTGAAACACCAGCAAAAAGTTATCGGAACAAGAAACATAATAGGTGAAAACTAAGAAAGACTCTTCGACAACAACACACAATATTGTCATGGAATATGAATGGATATGAGCAGCACAGTAGTCGTTCATCTTATTTACCAGTATTTACGAATCAATTCAGAATATTTCGACAACTGTCAATAATCAAATTTGTTCACTACTCTGGATTGAAAGGATAAATTGATGTTGGTTGTTTGTTTGTGGTGGTTCAAGTGGCATAAAATTGAAAACAATCCAAATAAGTTAAAATTGGTTTTATGGAGTAAATCGTCTATTAAAATATACATAAAAAGTAAACAATTTAAATGAAGAATAAATACATTAGAGTCGGTAAACAATATATTTACAATCACCTACATTTATACAGACAATTATGCAATTATATACAATAGAAATGAAATAAAAAGAGCGAACAATGGGCGAGAGATGAATATCTCATCAATCATGGTAACTATGAACTGTGTAACAAAGGGTACAAGAAAAGACAGAAAAAAAGGATGTAACAAAAGACTAATGGCACAAATAGTATAATAAAAGAAGAGAGAAACAGAAAAAAGGACACAGGTCATAAAGTAAAAATTACACGATATGTGGCCTGTCAATGGCACATTGAATATTATAAAACTAACGATTTTATGGTTTACGTACAGGTTTACAAATGAGCACAGCACACATAGGCATACACACACACACAAACTAACATACACAAGCTAACACACACACACAGTCAAAACACGCGTATTTGTATGGAGTCATTACAGCAGGGAACACGACAAAAAGTTACACAAACATCAGAGTAGGAAATTGCACAATATAAAAAGACAAATTATGAGTATGTGTGAGTGTGTGTGTGTGTGTACATAATTGATACGATATCTAGAAACAAATTATACAATAATTTACGTTTAGACGCACACATTTATGTAGGAGTATATAAGGATGTGTGTTAGAATGTGGTAAATGCTAATTATAAATAGAACACACTTATAACAAGACACTTCTTGTAAGGGGTTGGTTACTACCTTGTCCTGGTTATTATTACTGCCCATCTTATATTTCAGTGAAATTGATCTTTTCGCTTTCGCAAGAGCATTCTAGAAACAGAACAGTAGTGGTGGTGGTGGTGGTGGTGGTAGTAGTGGTGTTGGTAGAAGTAGTTGTAAAAAGAGGAGTAGGAATAGTATTAGTTGTGGTAAATGTAGGAGGAGTAGGGAGATAGTAGAGAAGAGTATAGTGGCATATTTGAGGAACATTATGGCAATTATCATTATAATAAAGACATATTAATAATTGTATTTAAATGTTACAATTTCATAAAAATAACAAAAAGAACAAAATCATAGAAAAAGTTAACATTTTTATATGTAGAATGCAGCGAGGCAGCATAGAACAAATTTGTTTTCATCATAAGTTTATAAAAATAATATTTACACATAAAATATACATAAAAAAACATGAAACTCTTTTTTAGTAAAAAATAGCATAAGATTTTTCGTATAAAATTCATACTTAAATAGTTAATTAGGCAAGTAAGTAAGAGTAAACTAGCTCAGCACGTACCTCAGCGTCAGGATGGGAGCGATCAGAATCATCGTTGTCTAAATTTTGATTTTCCAAATGTTCCTCCTCGGTTTGCGGCATTTGTTGTAATTCTTCCTTGGATTTAAAATCCAAGCGTTTAATATAAAAAGGTAGCACAAGTCCTAAAATAACCTAAGAAGACAAAACAAACGCACTTAAAATTGAAAAAAAATTCCAAAGAAGGACATATAAGTGTCCCCGTCTCCTACCTTAAAATTAGTATTCTTGCGCGTCCTCAAACCGCCCATCCACAAGTCCGCCAAAATCACCTGGCTACAGGGATGCGCCAGCAGTGCACGGTGATTTGCCGCCACGGCCAGCGAAAGGCAGCTTTGATTCGACCACGAGTGCAGTTCGCAGGTGAGCAGTCGTTGCGCCTTTTCGGCATCCTGACGGTAACTGAAGTCGAGCAGTTTGATGCCTGAATGGAGAATGGAAGTGCACAAGCCGAAGTTGTTAAAATGGGCAGTGATGAAACAAAACAAATCAAAAGAAAACCAAAACCAAAACCTCAGCGAAATCGGCTTAGCTCGGCGCTATGCAAACACTCCGCGGCCCTGTTGTTAATTGGAAGTGGCCATTGATTGAAAGCAGTCCCCATGGGGTGAGCAGTCAGCAGACTCATTCACACATAAATGAAACGACATTCAAAATCGAGTGTCATTTGGTGGTATGAAACAACATTCCTCTCTTTTAAGGTTTTTGATTGGAATTTTTTCCGCTGTCATATTGAAGGGAAAGAGTTGAGCTTGTTAAAAAATGTCAGGAATATTAATGGCCACTTTGCGGATCAAAATGATAAATATTTGGAATTTGTAATTGATTGATATTGATGACTTAATCCGGATAAAAATCTTGTGGACGGTTTAACGCAACGGTGTTGGCAGCAGTCGGGAATTTTTGGCATATTATGTAAACGAACTTCAAAGTCGCCTGTTCTAAATTGTTTTTGAAGTCAAACATTAATGTAGAGAATAACTGTGACTGTTATCCAATGATTCAGGTCACTGATTGATTCAGTTTCAGAATAACACCTGTGGGGAATGAGGCTGCTTCGAAGCATCTGCAGTTAATACAGTCCTCCTTTTTTGCTTTAATAACTGCAAATTTTTTCTAAATCAATCGACACCAAAGTAAGTTTCGAAAGTCCATTTTTCTTGCTTTTAAATATAATCCATATTCATCGACACTATCTCCAAGAGGATTACTTTGGAGTTCAAATCAAACAACTTCCTTGGAGGAGCACACATGTCCTTAATATTACTCCTGAATAAAAGTTCACATGCAACAGTTCAGTGGGAAATAACCATAAAACCCTTAGGACCTCCTAAGAGTAATATTAAGGAGATGTGTGCACCACCAAGGAAGTGGTTAGTAATTCAAAGTAATCCTCATGGAGATGGATAGCTAATGAGGGTCGACTTGCAAAACTTGTCTTCGAGATCCCATGATAACGTCCTCGTCTTCGAAACCCCATGATAGCGTACTCGACATCGAAATCCCATGATACCGTACTCGATTTATAACAAAATAAGTTCACAACACCAGTAGGTTTCTTTTTATCACTTGAGAGCCAAGAACTTTGGTGGTAACACCCAAGAAACTTCTATAAAATATATACGAGGATCCTAGCAGACATTGGTATTGCAGAAGCAATGAAAAAATATATCCACTATAGAAGATACTTGGAAACCTTCTAAGCTTCTGCTATTGATGTGAAATCTCTGGAGCTTAAACTCGTTCTTATTTACATCCAGAAGGAATAACTATAGACTCTGGTTGGAGGCACAATATATCCAAAGGGCACAGTGTAACTGTTCCCAGCGGCTCGTTGTCGGACGAGGAGGAAGATATCCCACACTTGATGTGCTACTGCACTGCCCTCGCAAGAAGAAGACTTCATTGTCTAGGGACACCTTTTCTCGAGGGTCTTCCGGAGATATCCTCCATCAGTATAAGCAAGATCATTCGCTTCATCAGGGAATCGCACTGGTTCCCCATTCAGTTCTGGGAGGGTGTGTCAGGTTAAGGGACCCATGTCTCTGTAGTACTCGAGGGTTAACTGCAACCACCTTAGTTCTGTTCCTTCACTGTCGGGGAAATAAGATTGAGGGACCTCAAATCAAGCTTACACCATTTTCACTGATTTCTCAGTGATTGAGAAGTTTCAACTTGGTTATTGCAAATAAACTTGGGTTGTTAGGCTTCCATAATAACCAACTACTGGGAACCAATGGGTTTTTTCCCAAGCATTTCTCAAGCGGAGATTCACGCTATTGAAAGATGTGCCCAGTTCAACATTGACAGGAAGTAACGGGGGGAAAACATCGTAATAATATCCGATAGTCAAGCAGTACTGACAAGTTTGAACTCACCCCTTGTTGGGGTCTATACTTGTATGGGACTGTATTGGGAAACTGAACTCCCTAGGCAGTATCAACAAACCATCTCTACTATGGGTACCAGACCACATAGGAGTTGAGGGAAATGAAGGCTGATAGCTTAGCAAGGAAAGCTGCGGCCTTTCAGTTCAACCTCGCTGAGTATCTCCTACTATGGACTACTACTTCTCTACTACTACTACTCTACTTCTATCTGGTGATTTGCTGAAGAACTGAACAGATGCAAAAATAACGCAAACCTGGAAGAATTCTCCGGGGTTAATATAGTCTTGGTTCTGGGGGTTAATATAGTCTTGGTTCTGGGGGACTTGAATCCTAAAATAGCTAATGAGTTAACAAATATGTTTCGGGTAAATTGAGAATTATCATAGGCATTTTAAGCGGACTCTGGAGACTCAATTATAATATGAATAAGTTGGGTCTATTTTCAGATGCCATTTGTAGAGTCTGTGGAGAAAGGGACGAAACCTCAATGCATCTGATCACAGCCTGTGTATCTGTGACACATGAAAGGCACAGGTGTTTTGGAGAATATTTCTTAGATATGAGCAAGATCCCTCAACTTGAATCCTACAAAGCTTCATGACTTCCTGTCGGAAATTAACTTGACAGAAGACCGACAGATGAGACTATCCTCATATTGTAAATATATAGAGGCAAAATAATATATCTTTCAGGTCCCGGCGTATAACACCATTAAGTAAATCTAATCTAATCTAATATAGACTTCAATTCAACTCTAATGCGTGTAGTCGAAGATTTGCTAACCAATTATGTAGAATCACTTCAAAATTGATGGCTGTGATTTGAAACATGTTTTAAATCACTCCAGTTTTTCATAAGGCAACCTTCTTTGTACCAGTTTTTCATGAGGCAACCTTCGGTGAAAAATCTGCCCTGTGATTGCCCAGCTCTTCAGAGGAGGCGAGCCAGGTATATGTGCTCAGCCTTCTTTGGATAACTTCCAGAGTTAGCCGAGCTGAAACTAAGTGAGCTGAAATCAGCTTCACAAAGCTTGTGGCTAGTTTAAGATCACGGGTGGCTGAGGGTTTTTCGATGGAGAGAGGGTGGTTTCTCTCTAAAGACATGTATCATGATGGGCCTCCGAGTGCAGCTTGCGTAACTCGCAAGCTGCCTGGTTTACCTAACCTAACCTTACGCAATTATTTGATCTTTAATTTGCCTATTTATAGCTATATGCGGAAATTCTCATCCTCGCGTACGTGGACAAATGCAAAACTCATGCTTAACCCTACCTAACCTTGAGATATAATTGATTTGCTAATAATGTAAATGTGAGGGTTGAACTAAAAGTGTCCAAAGTCCTCACAGTCGTACTTGGGAACCGCACCGCACTGTTTGACTTGACAATCAGCGTGAATAGTCGAGTACGAATACTTAAAGCAATGTTCGCAAATAAATTTCAAATGAAATTCCATTCCATTTGCATTAAAGTGCCGAACACACACACACGCACAGCTCAGTCAAAAAGTCAGATGAAAACGTGTGCTTCGGGGCATCGAAATATTTTGTTCACTGTGCTTTTAGCAGTGCATGAGAGAAGTTTGTTTGTTCAGTAAGCAGAAAGCAGAAGATAGCAAACAGGATAACGCAGCACTGCTGCACACTCGTAGCTAACCTTTGCTCTCGAATTCCTTTGCATATGCACGCAATTCATCGTAAATTTCCGTATCCAAATCATCCTCGGCCGCCTCATGAGCCATGGCCTTGTACAGTTTGCAGGCGACCAGTGATTTTGCCAGTGCCTCCTCGCCATGCGTCCACATCAGCAGCGACATTTGTTGGCGTTTGGTGAGCACAGACCAGATCTGTACACGTAAAGAAGCGTATAAAAAAGGTTTAGCAGCATATTTCAACAACACTCATAAATACAAAAGTCAAATAGGAAAGAAAAAAGTAAATCATAAAAGTAAAAAGGAACAGAATAGAATAAAATAATAATAATAATAGAAGCTCTTCGGCTGCTCAAAAATTCAATTTGTTTATTGAATTCGAAAAGTGAATTACGAGTAGAATTGAAAACTTACCAAAAGTTCATTGAATGGAAACTCAAAAAGAGCCATTTCCGATGTGAACGGCAGCAGACCCGTAACCAAGCTCAGCGAATTGGCACCGGCGCAGCGCTGGTACGTCGACGATTTCCTGTGAGCATTGGCGTAGCTATTCATAACTTTTGCGTAAATAGGACGAAATTTTCGGCGCGTATAATAAGATCTACAAGTGGTGGGAATAAAGAAGCACAAACACTCAGCTTTAGAAAGAAGGAAGAAATACAAGGAGATTGAAAAAATGGGGGGTGAAGATACGATTATGTGAGGCATCCTTACAATTGCACGTGTACATTCCTGGAGGTGTGAATGATAATGTGTATGTGTGTGTAAGGATATGTATGTGTATAAGAATATGTATGTGTATAAGGATATGGACGTGTGTAAGGATATGTATGTGTGTAAGGATATGTATGTGTGTAAGAATATGTGTGTGGCTAAGTTAAGCGTGTTCCTTCTGCCTACTTAACATCATCAATTGAGATTTACTGCGGACATCCACAAATTGATGGGATTTCCCTTCGCTTCTATTGTACTGCTAATACACAATGCATGTGTATTTGATTGTATGTCCTGTGTGTCTCTGTGTGTCAGTCTATTGTGTCAGAGTGTGTGTATGTGTGTGATGAGTAAAGGAGGCTTTGAAGTCTGTGCGTAATTAGTTTTGTTTTCCATATACAATGCGTTTATGAAATGCTGGGATTGTTGCTACACCCTCCTCGCAGTTTTTGGGGATTATCCTTTTGCAGTGCTGGGAGCGGTTTCAGTTTCTTGAAGCGTAATTTTTATAATTTTCAATTTACGAAGGCGATGATAGTTGTGGATTGACATTAAAATGAGAAAAGTTTTTAAATTAAGGACATTTTTCGTTGATAGAATTTTACCAAATAAGGATATCCTTTAAGTTGACTTTAAACGCAGATGAATACCCTCAAAATGTTGCTGTGAAAGGATAACAGATGCGGAGCACTCGTAAGATGTGTAAAGAGGGGGGTGAGACTGATATTTAATATTATTCATTGACACTGTGTGAGGAAGATACAGGAAATCAGGCTGCTGTAGATAACCCTTTCACTAAGCTGACCTATCCTTATATATTCAGTTCACTGACCTAACGTAATATGAGAGATTATTAATAAATGTCACCATTTAAGGAAACAAAATGAAGAGTTGGATTGCTGATGACTTTTAACAGAAGGACGACGTAATGGAGAAGCAAGACATATGCAAAAGGATAAAAAATAGTAGTGCGAGATAAACGATGACGATATGGGATAAGTATAATTTAATACTGACCCGAAGGAGCTGGGCAAGTGAAAACAGTAATCACGATTGGTCGAATGTGGTGTTTACTCACGAATCGACTTTTTAGACACGTGTTCCAGTGATGCATGCCTGATTAACTACTAACGAATAATTTATACAAGGCACCGTCGTTTGACGTAAAAGTTAATGTCAGGGGATGCTGCTCAGAACGCGGTTTTGGGACTTTGCTCCTCTTCACGCAAAATTTGAATGCAGAATTCATGGTGAAATTATACTACGGAGATGTTTGGACCTCTTAATGAAAATTGGATTCTACAAGAAGATAATGACCCAAAGCATCAGAGTAAGTGTTTGTCGCAAAAGGATTAAAATGGTATCATCACAATAGAATGACCCTCTCAAGCAGGAAGCCCTGAATATAATTTGAAGCAGCTCTGTCCAACAATAAAAAGCCGGTCCCTCTCAAAGGAGTATGCTGAGAAACTATTTGAAATCAGCCAAGAATATGTTTGGACCCAATACTGCATGCTTAATGTACATCATAGACTGCTCGTAGGTATTCCAGTATACTATGCAGTAAGTACAACCTCAGCAGTTCCAGATGTTGCCGCATCTGTACCGTCCTAGGCAGATGTTGCCGTATCTTTACCTAGACCACACTATAAAGCGTTACTTGCATACAAATACTAGTATGTTTCTGTATTGGAAGCAGTGGAGCAACAACCCAATTTGAGGCCATTGAGATATTTTTAGATGGGGAATCTCAAAAAATTAAGCATTCGGACTTGTTAATAACTATCTACCACGGTATGGAGCATTCGGTGCCATTTCGTCCTGGAATTGTGCCCTTCCTAACAACCTATTATTAAGTCACACACTTTTAAATGCCGATAGTACCGGGAAAGTAACTTTATATCTTTAAGATTTATAATTTAAGTAAGATATGGCAGGGACTTTTATAAAACTGAACACTAAAAATGTTACAGTACTTGTAGGGATTTGTATAGAAAGTGAGTGGCAACACTATAACTGTTTCATGACCATGCTCTGGTAGTCATTTTATAGCAGTCAGTTTTATAAATTGAGCAACTTGGAACTATGTCAGCTCTCTGGTATACTGTAACATAATTAACTAAAAGGTAATTTTATGCGTGCCAGCATAAGTAAAGCAACGCTAGAAGAAACTTTCTTTAGAGGGCTATCGTGGCAGCCGGTCTACAGACCAACTCACTCAGAACACAATGGGTCCATTGCAATACCACCGCGTAACACCGCACCACTACTTTACTCGTCAAACCATTTCGAAGCCCTAATAAAGCCCAGGATTTGTTCAGAGGACTCTACTTGCGTTTATCCATAAGCCACACTGGGAGACCCATTACATCAGCGTATAAGTGCATGTTTCCGAAAGAATTGTTTCATAAAATCACCTCTTTTTATATGGTTAAGTAATTCTTATTACTAAATCCTTACTACTGAAATAAATCAGTTTTAGGCCATTTCGCAACTCTCTTCGCTGAGTCGTATACATCCTTCTCAGTTCCTGGGCACATAAATTCTAGCTCATGCCCACTGCTTTTAACTAAGCCTCATTGTAGAAGCTAATTGAACTATTTGGAAATTAGGGAGGCTCGCAAGCGACTTAAGCATTAACGCTTAATTTGCATAATGCGAATAAGGATGTAAACAAGCAGGCGACAAATTGGAATCTCTGCACAAAAGGTTAAGCTGCGATTAAAAGTGGGCGTCACTTCGTAATTAAATTTGAAATATAAATATTTTTCCAAATTTTTCCGGACTTTTTTTGTCTGCAATACAATTTATATTTATCCGCTTTATTATGAGCCTGTGGCAAATGAATTTCTGGTGTGTTTCGGGGACTGCGAGGAATGTTAATCTATTTAAATGATTTTGTCACTCAAGCGTCATGAATTTGCATACAGCGTTGAATAAGTTGCTTGATGTATTTAAATGAAATGTAAATATACGCAACATTATGGCCACAGAAATGCTGGTGTCGCTTTTCAAGTTGCTTGGTCGGAATGTGCGTTCGGTAGTGCCTCTTCCGGTTGAGAGCCCTCGCTAAAGTTACAATTTAATTTGGCAGCTCTTTTGTGAGTCCGTTTGCCGCTTTTTGCATTCAACTTGGTGGGGTATTTTTTCCATTTTTTTTCAATCTTTTTAAATTTTTCCATTTTTTGCCTTAATCAAAAGTCAAAACTTATCTGGCAACTGCCAATCTAAACGCGCTTTGATGGTGTTAAGATGCGAGAAACTTTGCCACTTCTTGTGGCCTCCTGGTTGGTGAGATTCTGTTTTCGTTGTTGTTGTCTTCAGTGTTGTGGTTGTTTTTCTTCATGTGCCCAAGGGATTTCAAGTGCATGTGAAGGAGTCGTAAGAAAAATCCATTCAATTAGAGCGTGTCTTTTTCTTTACCGTCCTTCTGGAAGCTCATTGTGCGAGCGGGACTTTTACCCTCGATTATTCATTCGCTTAATTGAATGGCCTGCAATTGTCTAGACTTGAAAGAAGTGACTAACTAAACTGAAGAAAGGCCTCAATTGCTGCGATAATTTTATGCTTTAATGCTTAAATTAAAAGAAAAAGGTTATCGGAGCGAACAAAAAAATGCCCGGGAAAATAATTCCGTTTCCTTGTTTGTTTTACGCGGCCACTGGAAACATTATTGCCACCTCACTAAGCTTCATTGCAGTGCCATTGAAACTTTTTCTTATTGCTCAGATTTAGCTTCTTTTAAATATTGTTACAAACTTTCTCCTCAAACGCGCGCCCCATAAAAATTTGTCAGATTTAATTACCGCTCATAAAAATACCCCCGCTAACAAAAGGAAATCAGTTTGCACTGGCGACAGGAAAAAAGTTTTGATTTGCTATTTGCAGCAATTTCCATTTTATTGTCACAGCAATTTGGAATTGGAAGACCGTTCAATTGCAGCAGCAGCATGCAACGGGGCGGCAGAACCCGAGTGCAGTCGAACAAATGAAATGTTTATTTAAGCTTGCAGAAAGGTGCGCTGCAAAAATTGCATTTAATTCGCATTCGTGGAATCAGCGCCATGTCGGTGTCATCATATCCAGAGTAATCTGTTAAAAAGCGGACGGATGCATGTGTCATTTGCTGGACACTTTCATTAAGCAGCTCAGCGCTTTCAAGTGGAAATGCGTGTATTTACTGTATGCTAAAATGAAAATACGAGTAGTAATTGGCAGCTTTCAATGCTGCGGAGTGTTATTAATCGGGATATCACCATCACCATTCGCTGAAGAATATTTGCTGCAGGACTCTATCAATGAATGTAAGGGATGTGAAGGGGGGTTATTCATATTGTATTCTGCTCATCTGATTTAAAGGGAATTTACCTTATTAACAGTAAAGGTTTAGTAGATTACAAAGAGGACATCGGGAGTTTTTGAGTTATAATTTTATATGCTAGAATCAGCCCATAAAATCACTGGAGCCATTATTCTGAGGCTAAGTCAGAATAGGGTTTTGGGTATTACCACCACTTCTTCAAAGGTGGAAAATGTTAAGGAATGGATTATTAATCAGTACCCTACACACATTTTGTAAGGTATGTGCATTTAGAGCAACGTTTGTAACACCCAAAAAGACACTTGATAGGAGGGTATAAGCATTTACACAAATATTTGCAATACCTTAAGGACACTTGACTGGAGGGTATATGCATTTAGATTAATATTTGGAACACCCAAAGCACACTTGGTAAGTATGGACAAATTTATATATACGTGTATATTTTTTAAATTTTGTTGTCACAATCTGTCATATATATCACTTAGACCAAAAGGCAGTCATTGTACTATATTAGAGGATCAATTTTTTTTGGATATTCTTTGACTCTAGCTGCTCATTGAACAAATCTCAGTATCCTCTGCCGTGATGGAGCCAAAGTTCTTGGTACTTAACAATCTTACATGTTCATGCCGTTTAAAAAAGGTAAAAAGGTAATTTTATGCTTTTGAGAGGGGTTTCAACTATAAGAAGGACGCGTGGTAGGCATGAACATAAATATGCAGATATGATCAGAATCACTTTCTTGATTTTGTCTGCCCGTCTGTGGCCACTTTTTTCTACGCCGTTAGAGATACTTTAATGAAACTTTGCAAAAGTATAGTCTGGACAAAGATACAGAACCAAATTGCTATATGAGCCGATTTGAAAATTACCGTAGATATGCTCCTAATGATGATTTATGAAGAGAACATCCCCATTGTTGAACTCGCACGCACAGGGAAAGGTAAAGGGTATTTCGAAATCGGTCTAACCCAGACATATTTACTCGTTTTGTATTAAGGACTACAGCAAAAAAGTAGTTAAACGCACCTTTACTACGTTCTTTGGGTATTGGATATAATAGGTAGAACTTCGCTTTGATCCTTAAACTACATGTTTCTTTCGGTTGACTAGTGATCACATTATCTATAACTGCTTATAACGAAAAATAATCTGTTTTCAACCCTTGCTGCCCAATTATATTCACTTAGTTTGGTTTGTCTTTACCTGTCCGTTAGGATTCCTATCTGGACAAGATATTTGTATTCTATCCAAGCGGCCGTGCACTCTTTGGATTAAACTATCAAAAATTGCCGCAAATCTATAGACGAGCAGAATTGTCTGCTTCTGAGCTGGGGTCCCGGCCACAGGGATATTCCAGGGAACTGCAAAACGGTTGAACTCCCCCGAGAGGGCACTATGATACCGATTCAACCAGCAAACTCAAACTTCGGTATTTCCATAGCTGCAAATAAGCTCAAACAAATACAATATCCTTAGACGCAACAGGCAGGTGCAGGTCTGAAGGATCAGGTTACAATATAACTAGACACCTGGCTGGAAATATATGTCAAGGGCTCAAAAGATTTACTATCTCCAACTAAATAAAATAGAGGTACTGTCGTAAGCGTCCTAACGGCACACTGGACCCTGAGAACTCATGGCAGGAAGTTGCGAATCCTGTCAAATCACTTTCACAGGAGTTGTATCGATGAGGAGGAGCAAGAGTTTATATTTATTCACTCTTAATTCCATTTTTAGTTAATGATTTTTTCATTATTAAAAATGAAATCCACAATGGGAAGTTCGTACCAAATTACCACTATTAAATATTTTTGATATCTATTATAATGGATAATTTCAGAGGCAATACTGATAAATATCCTGGTGCAGTTATATCGGATCAATCGTGAAAGTGGAGCCCCATAAGCACTCGAAATTGTTAGACAACATTCTCGGAATGCTATTCGAATAGATGGTCAGTACGTGCCCAGTGTTGTCCAAAAGGAGAAACACTTCCTGGTCGATTACTCCCTGGACTCCCTGGGGGACATTTGAAATGAAATAATAAGCTCCATCAAGCTCCAAATGGTTGGAGTTTAGAAAGGAAATGGAGCTTGTGTCTCAAACGGTGTCACAAAGAGCCAATCCAGGGCTAAGTTTGGTTTTTGGAAGCCGTTCAACCTTCCTACCTACCTGTGAATACTCAATGTGTCGATTGACGCTACTTTTTAGCTCCTAGCAGTGAAGTCATGATTCATCATTTGTGACTGTTTTAATACTGATATCAATGTTCGTTGGTTTACGTAAGTAATTATTTATTTACTCAGCTCATTGAGTAATCGGTTTTTGTGGATTTCTCGCAACTTATCACATATGAGAATTAAATCATCAGTTTTAGATATACACAAATATACTGCTAATGTATGTCTCCTTCTCAGTGAATCGATTCACTTTTTTTCTTAAACTTAGTTTGCCTGGAGTATTAAGAGTTGATGCTGTGACAACAGATTCAGGGCATCCCTTTCTTGGCCCGTGGAGTTCAAGTCCATGTCTCTTTAGTGCATTGATTGGCTCTTCTTAAGCTTAGTTTGCCGGGAGTATTTGGTTTTTATGCAGGACATTTCTCTCTTGGCTCGTGCAGAGAAATATGCCCAAGGAGTAACTGAAAGTACCACCGTGTTTATTGCCTTAAAATCTTTGAAATGTTCTTTATTCAACCAGTCTTCAAAGTTGTTAACGGAATTCCTTATAAAGTTTCTGGTAATAATTAATACACCACATTAATTTCTTCTCACACTCTTCAACGAAGCAGCCAACCACCTTCTTCAATTTATGTTCATTTCCCTTCAACAGTTTGCTTGCTTCTGAACATTATTTCACAATGGACTGATTCCAAAATCAACTTTAAAATTATTTATAGCATTTTGCTTATATTTCGCTGTGTTGACGGACAAACACTCCTCTGTTATTTGTGCACAAAAAATCGTTTTTTGTTCTGTTGCACTTGTTTTCTTTGGAAGGTGTTGATGTTGTTGTGATTGTTGCGTTGCCGACACCACTCTCTGGAAATGTACTGGGGCCCATTGCGTTATAGCGCTTACGGGTATACATGAAAACTGCTCACGGGGCGTATAAGTAACCAGCAAATATAAATAAATAACCTCTCTGTATACAGCAACAAAATAAAATGTAATGCCTTTAAAGCGTGGGTAGTGAAATTTCTAGCTTTAAGCCACACGTACACCCAGCCAAAACTGAAGAGACTCCCTCGTAAGACACATGCACGTAGCGTATAAAAATTCCAACTAAGCCATTAGTTAAAATTAACTACCGCAGCGCATATTAAGGACATTTTCGACATTTCTAATTTTAGCCAGCCACCTTGCACCAATGAACTCGTGAGTATGCATGCAGCAAATTACTCGAACTCCTCGAAATGCGAAAGCTTGGCAATGAGGAGCGAAGTGTGTCTTATTCAATACGTGGAATTAATGGAGTTAATAAATCCTGGTGACCTGCATTCAAATTGGCATAGGTACGTGTGTTAATAAGAGTGGTTAGGTCAAGGTACCACTAATAAACGTACTATCCAAGCTCATTCATTATATGCCTGATAAGGAATTAAACTATCTCATTAAGTGAGCGGATATTTTCAAAGTGTTCGCTATGGATGTGGGCAAAAATCGTGCTGAAAATAAAATCCTTGCCACCGGGGCTAAGACACTTAATGCCGTTAGTTTTGCTTTGGTCAATAGAGAAATACAGCAACAACAACAAGAGCAGCATTAGCGTAAAGCAATTACGAATACGAGTTGGGAGTGGAGCCTACGTCAAGAGCAGCCATAAAAAGGATTTCTGCTCTACCGCCATACTTCATCGTGCTGTGCGTTGCTTTGACAGGCGTAAGTCCTGTGCCGTTACTTCGGTATTTTTTTTGGTTTTACTTTTTTTTGTGGTGTGCAAATGGAATATTTTGGCCATGTCATGGCATTTCGAGGCCGAAAAATGCGTGACGTGCGTGGTAATCTTTTGATTTTTTTGGAAAAATGCAGTGTGAGTGTTTTACATGTTTCGTATGTGAATGACGTTACTGTCTACTGAATGCATGTTTACACGGCTTTAAATTACTGTAAAAAGTGCAATATGCATACTCTTTGGAGGCAGGGGATACTCTTTGGACGAACGGCATACTTTTTGGAGGAAGGGCATACTTTTCAAGTAGAATCGTACTCACCTATATGCACCGCCCATTAATTTGTTGATAACTAAACCGATGTCGTGCAGCGTATAGACATATCCTTTGGGTATGTGAGGCCGCACATCGCGTAGAATGTAACTAAAATGACACAACCAAATACAACAACAAGGAAAGAGAGTTAGAGGGAATTGCCACATTTGCATATTCGTCTAAGATGTGCTTTCGTTCTTTTGTCTTACGTTTCCACGTACCCTAAAGTGTTCGCTGGACCATGCTTTGTATTGTATAATTCCTCCAGGCGTGGTATTGTCAAAAATTTCTTCATTGAAACGCCATTCTCTAGCAGTAATTTCACAAAGTCAATTCTATCGTGCTCGAGCGCCTGCATCATGGCCTCATCTAGCGCGCCTGAAAATATACAAAACAGCCACCAAATAAATATAAAATGGAAATTTTAATAAAGCCCACAAAAGTATGTAATTCGCGTGATAAAAAGCAGCTTATTTACTCGCTCGCTCGCACACACTTACCATGCGGCCACTCCTGACCATAGACGAATATCTCGCTGCGTGCAATATCCACGCGATTCCAAGTCAGCGCCAGGCTCAGTTGCTCCGACGGACTCAAATGCTGCGATTTAAAGAGCGCTGTTAAAATGGTTTGATCCAATTCCTGTGCTTCGCCTTCGGGCTTCTCTTGTATGCGAAAGACTGTTATCTGTGTGTTGGGCGGGGAGGAGGAGAGAGCGTAAACATAATTTAGTTGTTTACTGCGCGTATACATTTAGAACAAAACAACAAAAAATGAAACCAAAAATCTCATAATGTAGGAAAAGCCAATTAAAATGTGAATAAAAATTCAACAGCGTGAAATATTGCAGAAAGCACATAGCTGCAAGATATTTCAGCTGCTCGTAACGCATTGGCGTTAAACAGCATTATGCGTCTGAACATAAAAGCGAGCAATAAAAACCGAAACAATAACAATGAAACACCGATAATTTATAATGCAAATTTCTGCATAATTCAGTCGAATAAATTTTGAATAAACAACAAACGAAAAATAGAAAATACAGAGACAAATTTCTGTGTAGACATCGGAACTAATCGCACAGATAAATTTATGCCAATATCTGTAGAAATAAAGGCATTAAAGTGACACTGTTGAGGCCTTATACTTAGGCAGGTAGGTAGGAAAGGAATAGCGGTCGCCAGAAGGGCGCAATTAGGGCAACATTGACCCCTTGTGATACCGCATGAGACACAAGTCTCAAACCCTTTCAAAGGTCAGCTATTTGTAGATTTTAATGAAGCAATTGATGGAGCTCATCGTCTTATTGGCAATATATCCCAAAGAGAACAGAAAGTGGTATTCCAGGAAAGTGCACCTCCTTCTAGACAACACAGGACACTTGCATAATAGGTGTATAATGGACTCTTGCTCCTCCTCGTCTATGCAACTCCTGCATACGTTTTTAGAGGCAATCCCCAGCGCACTACCACGAGTACCCAGGGTCCAGTGTCCCATTAGGACACTAATTACGGAACTTATATTTAGTCTATTTTGAGATAAGAAATCTTTTGAGCTCTGGACATTTATTTCCGGCTTCAGAGATTTCAAACTTCAGAGATCACTGTATAATTCAGAGACCAATGTACAAGGGTTGTTGAAGGTCATTTCATAGTGCCTGAAGGTGATATTTCTCCAATAAAGGGAAGAAAGACAACATGACTTTACTTCACGCATATGTACGAGGGCGGATTGATATTAAAGCTACCTAAGTAGGGAAAAAACATTTTTTTTTTTCAAAAACTATTTATTTCTCAACATAGTCTCTTTTACTTCGACACACTTAGTAAGACGATATTCCTACTTTTTTATACCATTTGAATAATACGATTTCGGGAACCCCTCAAAATACGCGTTAGTTTCGGTAATCACTTCTTCGTTTGAGATGAATCTTTTTCCTGCGAGCCATTTTTTCAAGTTTGGAAACAGGAAAAAGTCACTAGGAGCTAAATCTGGACTATAAGGTGGATGATTAACCAATTCGAAGTGTATTTCACGTAATTTTAGCATCGTATCTAATGCTGTGCGAACCGGTGCGTTGTCTTGAAGAAAGAGCATTTTTTTCTCCTATAAATGTGGTCGTTTTTCCTTGATTGCATCAATCAATTGATCCAATAATGCACGATAATACTTTCCTGTGATTGTGGATCCTTTTTCAAGATAATCGGTGAGCAATATTCCGTGTGCATCCCAAAATACAGTGGCCATAACCTTGCCAGCCGATTTCACTGCCTTCGCCTTCTTCGGAGCACTTCCACCAGCTTCCACCCATCGTTTCGATTGATTTTTGGTTTCAGGTGTGTAGTGGTGGACCCAAGTTTCATCAACAGTTATTAATCGACGCCAAAAATCAACAGGATTACGCTTTATCATGTCCAAACACCGCTGTGAAGTGGTCTGTCGAACTCGTTTTTGTCCGACACTGAGCAAACGCGGCACCCATCTTGCCGATAGCTTTTTCATATGCAAATGATCATGCAAAATGTTGAACACACGTTCATATGATATGTTTACCATTTCAACAATCTCACGCAACTTGACTCGACGATCATTCATAACGATATCGAGGATTTTATTGATATTTTCTTCAGTAACCACCTCTTTTGGCCTTCCTGTTGATGGTATTGTTGCAGTGCTTGTTCGGCCGCGTTTAAATTCAGCAATCCAATATTTTACCATGTAATCTGACGGAGCAGACTCGCCGTAATGTTTATCGAGCTTTTCTTTTGTCTCTTTCGCCGTTTTCCCTTTCAAATAATAGTGCTTAATCACTGCATGAAATTCGCTTTATTCCCATTTTCCAAGAAACACAAAAGTTGCTTACTTCAAACGACTACAACAAATAAACTAATCGATGAATTTGGGTGAAATTTTAACAGCTGACGTTTGACAGAACGCAATTTCTAAAAAAAAAAGTTTTTGTGTTTGTGCTGCCATCTAGCGCTAGGTAGCTTCAATATCAATCCGCACTCTTAGCTATATTAAGCGTATGAATATAAAGATCAAAAATAATTCCTAATTTCATCAAGAAGCACATCCCAGAATGAAAAGTCCAAACCCACAGTCAACTGGATAGCTTCTCTTCCACATATGAATCTTACAATGTATGTGATAATTATTGTTATTTAAACTATATTATTGTTGCAACATGAAAGGTTGCATACTTTCTTGAAACTATTTTCGAAGTATAGAGAATATTCTGACATGTTCTGGTTCAGCACACGAGAGCTATATAAGCCGCCACACAATTGAAGTCGACACAGTTGAACAGTGATTGTAGCAGTGTGTACATCGTGATAATAACAGTTAGAGTATAAAGTGATTAAATGAATAAGTAAATAAAGTGCAAAATTATTAAAGTAAACTTTCAGCCTATGTTTAAGAGTGTGAATTGGAATATTATTATGAATTCACTATCTGCAGTTAGAGTAGTTGTCTGCATGAACAACAGTAATAACTGAAGGTCCAGGTACGATTCCTGGTAAGGTTCATAGTTGGTGTGCTGTTGCTTTCTAAGATAATATATGAAAAATAATAAGATGAAAAATCTCTGATGAGGAGAGTGGCATGTCTAAAATAGCTATAAGATCTGGCAAAATGGTTTAAATAATTCTAGAACTAATAATTATTTCGGTGGTATAACCCCATACCACCTGCACTGTAAACAAATTCGAATACTGAAGACTTTCCTATGTTCTTATTATTTATTATTCAAATTGAATGAAGGAACTCAGACAATTGATGACTTCGTAATTTGTGCCAATAAGAGCGAAAAATATCCTCTATAAAGACAAATTAGAACCATTCATTGCTGCGGTATACTCATGGCTAAAGATTCATCAGTTGACTATTAAAAAGCTGCCCTCCAGAACACTCCCAACTTCAGGCATGGTTAACAACTCAATGGAAGTTTTGCTGCGGTTTTCCATACCACAATTGATGCGCGATCTAAAACTGATTCAAAGGAATCGGCGTCACAGAAAATGAATTGAATTGTTGTAGTTTCATACGTGTAGAGAGGAGGAACACTTGTAATGCCAGTATGTTGTACTACGCAAAGTGCACCAGTTGAGAAATATCCAATACCAATAAAGTGTAATGAAAATTAGTTTAGTTCGATTACTCTGGATTGTGATAAATAAATCATTGCTGGATAAGTCAACTTAATATGAACAATTTTAGTTAACAGAAATTGAATGAAAAAAGTTCAACTTTTTTCGAGTACTTCTACAGACCTACCGTTACTGCTTTCGAGACAACTCAACCACCACTGAGCTGGCGCTTTCCATATACTAAACATATTCATTCCTTTCGAGAACTTTTGAACATATTTTATATTTCCTTTCATTACTGAATATGAGATAGTATCATGCTTCCAAGTTACAACTGTACGAGTACTTCAGATTAGTTGGGTTGTGCAAATTTTGGTTGCTTTCGAGAACATTTGAACACAGTCTAGACTAGGTTTTCAGACATGAGCGTAGAGTACTGTGAGAAACTTATTACCTTTCAGATATGAGTGTAGAGCACTGTGAGCAACTTATTTAATTTCAGATATGAGCGATGAGCACAGTGATCAACTTATTGCCTTTCATACAAGAATTTAGAGTACTGTGAGAAATTTATTGGCTTTCAGACAGGAGTGTAGAGTACTGTGAGAAACGTATTTACTTTCCTACATGAGTGTAGAGAACTGTAAAAAATTTATTACATTTCAGAGTGAGCATAGAGCACAGTGATCAACTTATTGCCTATCATATATGAATGTAGAGAAACTTATTGCCTTTCATACATGGGTATAAATTAATGTGAGAATCTTATTGGCATTCAGACATGAGTGTAGAGCACTGCTTCTACCAGCATAACCGCAATCAGCAGGTAATCCAGGATATGGTCTAAACTAAACTGGTAGTCAACAGTTTCTGTTTCATTTCTAGTATCTCAACTAACTACCACCTTATGGTTCAGGATTTAAAATGCTTCAATGAGGATGCTTCTTTCTGGAATCCTTGTAGACAAATTGCTTATTGATTTATTATATAATTATAAAAGAATGAATTATTTATAGTGGTAGAGTCTAATATTTGATGGTACTTCCACTGCTACGAAGTACTTCCTGAATAACCTAGGTGAGACTAAGGCAGCGCCCATTCATATACCATACTTGCACTAGCGTAGCACTCATCATCAACTGCTACAAAAGTAGCTCCCATAAATTGAAAATTCTTCTATCCTCAACACTCATCATTAAGTAATGCAGTTCAGTGCCGAGGTACATGCCACAAATATCAAGGAAAACATAACAGCTGGATGAGAACTTTTGAGCCAGCAAAGTATCCTCAATGCAATGGAATGAGAGCAGTAGCGACAATGCATAAAACCAGTAAATGAACTAACAAATCAAAAATATACTTATTTCCGGTCGAAACGGAGTCTTCCGCCAGCAGAAATTGGATTCGCAACTACTTTTAATCGATTACACATGCATGTGGCTTTAGAGAGGATGACGAGCTCGCAGGACTGCAAGCATGCGACTAGATAAAAATACGCAACCGTATAAGTGCACGTCAAAGTTCAGTTCATAGCTCGCATTGCAAGCATAGATCCAAAGCACCAAATTTCACATTTCCACTTCTACGCAACTGCACTCAAAAGCATGCTCCCAAAGGGGCGGGTAGGGTGGCTTTCATGTGGCTTTCGAGTGCTTCTCAAAGGCAGACATATTAATGTACATATCGTCCTGCATGGATGTGTCCTTGCAGTTAATCCATGGCAGAAGCATAATCAGAAGTCGGCAGGTCACATGGAACCTTTCAAGCAGAGAGCGACAAGTAAGACTTCAATTTAAAAGCACTAAAATCACTGTTAAGGAAAGGACCTTCCCTTTAGTTAGATTAGAGATGTCTTTTAGAATTCAGCAGCAAATCGATAAAGTAGAAAGCATATTTTCCTTCAATTTATTTTCCATTCTCTGTGTGTGTTCTGTGAAAAGAAAACATGCAAGAAATGGAAGAAAATTCGCAACTTTGGAAGCTGAACTGCAACATTTTATCAAGGAAATAATGAATTAGAGGCAAACGCGAGGAAGTGGTAGACTGCAACTGAATGCAAGTAACAAAAAATGGAAATACTCGTAAATATCATAAATGAATAAGAGAGCAGGATCGAAGCTGCACTTGATTAAATTATTTTTCTGAAATAGTAACAAAGCAATGATAGCTGAAGGACTACAAAGGCAGATTGTCGAGGATGGTACTTGTAATATCAGAGAAAATTTAGTTGAAGTTATCCTTCGGCATTAAATCGATTCAAATTGGAAATTGTAATTTTAACAAATATGCGGAATAATAAAGGAGCCAGTTCAATTTCTAGCAATGCTCCACTTGTGTATTCCTCGTGTATTGAAGAAGAGCATTTCATATTTACTCTTATCTTATGTTTATATTTATTCATATCTGAAGCTTTGCGAAGAAGGAGAAAATATTGAAGAGCGAAATTTGAGGACGAGCTGAGAAGTTTCCAAATGAAAATATTCCAATCAAAATAAATATTTTGTATATGTGAAAACAATATTTCCAGCGTGTTTTCTTCTAAGAGCATACTTTCTCAATATTTGCTGCAGCTGCTAAAACCCTCCTTTGAAGTGATTATACCGAAGGTCCTGAAAATCGATATTTAAGGCACAATTGAAATCATTATTAGATTGATATCGGTTCCTGACTAGGAAATATTTCAATTTTAGAAACAGTTGAACTTCTGACGAAGCCAAGTGAATAGGAGGACGGAGGCCTTTGAGACTTCAGCTGGTCCACTTGTTGTGCTAATAAAAGCACTTCATTTACCTGGTACAATGTAATATTAGAACAACATCTGGATCTTCACCATATACTAAGGCATCTATTGGTAAAAAATTCTCCAAAGTTTTCCTTTGGAATAGAGCTGAACTATAAAGTGTCTTCTATACCGAGTATTGCTGCACTGATAATACCAAATTGATACTCAAGGGATATTCACATCCTTGAACAAGGTACAAGGAATGGTACTCTATTTCAGACAAAAACAATATTGGGCCATATTTTCATGTGTTTCAATACAGAAGAAGAGTCACTTTCGTAACGATTCCCTTCTCCTGATCTTCATCTGAATATGTTGGGGGAAAATCGGTAAACGAATTGGGTTGATTTGGTTGTGGTTTCACAGGATGGTACCACGATAGAAAAGCTTAAAAAACTCATTCATTGCTCTCAATTCCTATTGAAATATCTATCGTCTTCGCTCCCCAGATATGGCCTTCGAATACTTTCATTGAGGTATTTGAAGAAAAAGAAGGTCAACCTGACAAACCAACAACAAAGCGACCGGCGAAAAACTAAAAGCACCTCATGAAATTGCCAATTTAAGAGTACTGTGAAAAAATTTAAAATTTGATGAAAAATATGGTTGCAAAAGGACACATTGGCACTACAGGTCAGAGTCAGCCACTTGACCTATAGTCTGTTCTTCTCCCACTTGAACTGTAGTCTCTTCTCCACAGAAAGTCAAAAGTCCGGCAAGTATGCAAGTACTTTATTTTCCAAGCACAGATCAAATGGAAGCATATAATAAAGTTCACCCTATATTAGCAGAATGCAAATGTTGACGACGCTCTGTTGCGGTTAATTGAAGTAAAAGGGAATCTCAAATAGGAAATCAAACAAAGGGAATGAAAAATCCATGCACAAACTTCAGAAGAAGACGGAGAAAGTTTTCTCAAGAGTGCAGCGTTGGCATGAAACCAATTACCCCAATCCCCTTAGTGGGATGCAGTTTCATGAGTTTAAACAAAATTTGCTAAAATAACGAGCCATTAAATTTGATGCTAGAATACCAGCAAAAGTAATTTTGATTTACTGCCATGCAGTGGCGGATACAATCGAGGGAATACGGTTTTCGAAGTCATTGCTTTCCAATCTGTTACGAGTGTTTTTGTTGAATGTGAATAAGAGAAAAAAACTTGTCACCTTCAACTTGCATTACCGTACTCGAGGAGTGGTCACAATTTATCGAAAATTTTCTTCAATAACTCTGTGAGAAATTCTCTCATCTCTATATGGGTTATATAGAGGCAAGGCTATCTATTGAAGCATTTTAACAAATGCGGATCCTGAAATTTGAATTAAGGCTCTCCATATTCAAAAAAAAATGTCGAGAAGAACGAAATGTTATACATTACTCATAGTGTACTTGTATACAAGGCTCTAAAAATCACGAATTGAAAGGAGTGTCGATTCCTCAAACGAGAAGAGCATTTCGATCTTTACTTTTAGAAATGGGGTGTCTTACAACTTTATGGAAGTTTAAGTACTATTGTGTGGGTGTGTGTGTGGAGTTAAGGATATTTTATGGCTAGAATCTCATCATGTTCCGCACCAGCAAGTACTCCACCAGCATATACTCCACCAGCAAGTACTCCACCAGCATGCACTCCACCACCATCTAGTCTACCAGCAAGTACTTCACCAGCAAGTACTCCACCAGCATGCACTCCACCAGCATATACTCCACCAGCATTTAGTCCATCATCTCCTACATATTGTGTATGTATTAAAGTAACGAGTAAAACTTGATCATATATTTTAAACATTTGCTGATAGCAGATCCAACTACGTAAGAGACGTTCTGATCTTCATCTGGATAGTGGGACATCTTTAGTCATAAAATAGATATAGCAAGAAATGTCTTTAAAAAAATTTCTGTATGATCTCCATGATCCTTTTTACTCTTAACTACATCATTTTATTTGCAAATTCCCTGTTATGATTTGAAATCATCATTGATAGAAAGGAAACTAGGAACACTTATTAAGCAAAACAGAGAGATCCTTTTTAGGTTTCTTATTATCACAACTGAAGAACCCCAATCTATGTATTAGAAGAGTTCTGTGTGTAAACTATGTTTCCATGTGCAACTTTTTAAAGCTTCTAAAGGAACCTTGTGGAACTTGTCTAACTTCTTATACAGGAAACTTGCCAGCTTAGATCTTGGTACCGCCACTGCTTCTACTCACACCCAATGGGTGAGATTAACCAACCATGCTCTTCCAGATGACTGTGACTTGCACTATTTTGATTTATTACCCAGCAGATCAAGCATATTTCAAGTAAGTTGAAAAGTTTTTTCTGTCTTTTCACTTTCATAAATAATTTGGTGGAGACTCGTGGGGGCAGTAAACGTGCCGCAATAAACTTGCGGAGTAATTAAAATTTTTATACACTTACCAAATTTTTATTGCGCGTACATTGCAAAAGTTCCTGATACAGCTTTTCCGCCAGTTCCAGGCCAATCTCAAAGGTTTTCTGTATGGTGCCAATTAAGTAATCCCGCATGGATTCCAGCACAGGCTGCTCATCTCCATCCGAGGCATATCTGCAGGCGGCAATAACGGCAGCGGGTCAATAGCGGTGGCAGTGGATGTGTTTGTTATCAGCCATGTGGACACAACACAGTCGCCAGGCACAAAAGCAGAGGAAAATATAAAGGACGAAAGTTCGCATGTAGCAACAAATTAGTGAGAAGAGGCAAAGGGGAACTAATTAAATTCATTAAAGTAAATGTCGCATTAAAAGGCACAAGGTGCAGCCGGCTTGGTATGCTGGGCGGTCAACTGCCTGGCGGGGTCGCTCTCTTGGGTAGGGATTTATCATGCTTAATGTGGCCGAATACTCGCCGCCTTAACTCCTTTCAGAGCGCAGCGTTTGGGGCCCCAAAGTGCTGTTGACACAATAAGCCCCATTCGCTGAGCCAGTAGAATGGCTCATAATTAAAGTCGCCACGAGAAATGCGTATGCTCTGACAGTAGAAATATGCCAGAGGAGTTGACAGCTCAGCAACCACCCCGTCTGTACAATTGTCTTTGATGTTTATTCTTTAATTATTATGATAACTTTTTAAATATTTTTATTTATATATTTTTCTTTTTAATTTAATTGATTTTTTATAATGATGAAAAATCGAGATTTCAGTGTTTAATTTTTATTGAAATAAATTAATCCGAACTGATTTAACTTGCACACGCTTGGATGGAGCAACTCATAATGACATCCAGGAGGGCTCATAAATACACAAATCCCATTAAGATCACGGCAGATTGAAATATGCAAAGGATTTAAATGGTGACTTACTTGTGCACGAAAGCTATTAAGTCGGCAGCACGCCCGGAACCATCGCACACCACCACCGGCACCGGGGGCGTATCCGTCACGTACTCGAGCACTGCACGTATTGTGTTCGTACCACCCTCGATAACAAGGCAGACCACGGGCGTGCTGGAATGTGTAACTGTAAATAATACAAGCAGAAAAAGAGAAATGTCAGGGAAGTAGCATTAAGTAGAGGCAGAGCCTGAGATCGAAGGCGACACAGACGACACAGTGAAGTGTCGGCGGAGGCGTTGGGAGTAGAAAAGTCGTCACGATTGCAGCATAGACAAGCATACAAATTAAAATACAATTTGTTGCTTATTATCCTTGGTGCTGACGCATGTCTGCGCGCAGTTGTCGTAGTCCATCTGCCTGTTTGTCTGTTCAATTGTCCACATTTGGATGGGTGTATGGCTGGGTGTGTGGCTGGGTATATGGTTGTGTGAGTGACTGTTTGACTGGGAGTGTATGAGGTTTTGATTCGTATGCACTTGACGGGTATGTTGCTGATGTTGTGGCCCTGGGGTGTCAAATGCGGGTGACTCTTAAGTGTGTGCCGTTGCTAAGACAGCGAAACTTTGTGTTGAAATGTGTAAAGTTCTGCCCTGACGTTGTCAAATAGGCAATAAATGCTCCACACACAAGTTCACTATCCTGGGGACTCTCATTTCTATTCATATTCAACTCAAGGTTTTATCACGGGATTAGGGACACAAATTTTAAAAAGTTGGAGATACTTAAATCTGAAAAATCAATATTTTTCGTTGGTACTCATACTTCCATTATTATGAAGTTACTTCCGTGATCTAATTGAGTAGGGTGTCCCTCAATCTAACTGAGCAGAGTATCCCTCAATGTTCAAAAAAGAACATCATTAGTTTATTCGGTTGCCTCGAGGGAGACTCACTAATATCCAAAACGATTCAATGTATTTCTTCTCAGACTCGGAAATATACCTCTTGCTGCATATGAAGTGGAGGACACATTAGTCGAATCAATTAGTCATTTAAAGAAGTAACTTCCGCAGCTTCTACAGAATTAGTTTCAGAAAATGTCAACTCAATAACTTCTCATATAATTCCCTACGAAATAATATCCGGTTGGCACCCTCATGGTTCGAGGTTAGAATATCCCTCATATCTAAGATAACTTCGATGTATTACAGAGAGAATTTGTTCTTCGGTTGATCTGTTTGAATCAGGGACAATCTTCCGGCTGATATTTTCTTTCAAATTTATGACGCAATCCAATTTAAGGCTAGCAACTACCGACTCCTCCAACTATATTCACCTCTCATCCCGTTTTCGAAGCAAAATCGTAGCTTGCTTTAAGGTAGCTTTCGTTGTAGGCGTTGAGCGTTGGATACTCCCAGAGAACATGAAAAATGGTATATTTCTCCTCATCGTCACCACATTTTCTACAAAATATCACAATAAAGAAGACCCAGACCCATTTTTATGAGTACTCCAAATATCCGTGTTTTTTCCACATCCGATGATTTTCTTGATGAAGTCCGAATTGAGCAGAAGCTGATGATCACATTTAAATGCTCTGTTTCTGAGGTACAGACTGAAACTTAGTGCATTTTCTAGTAACTCCTTTGAAGCTTCCTTGTAGTTCATCGGTATGTTCACTACCCATAATGATAATTTTACGGTGGTCAGGAAGACATAAAGTCCTCAGCCTATCAGACCAGTATACTCCGGTATCCATACTAGGGACGTAAATAAGAAATCGTACTGATACTCGTAGACTGTCCAGCGCATTTTTATAGTTCAAGGCTACAATATAGTTAAAGAATACTGATTGTATGACCGCAGAAGAACCAAAGTCCTCAGTCTATCAAGCCATTGTACTCCACTTCAGACCTGTTTTGTCCGTTGCACTAGAGGTAAAGAAGAAGAAGTTATATGATGACTGCAGAAGAACCAAAGTCCTCAGTCTATCAAGCCATTGTACTCTACTCTAGAGCTGTTTTGTCCGTTGCACTAGAGGTAAAGAAGAAGAGGTTATATGATGACTGCAGAAGAACCAAAGTCCTCAGTCTATCAAGCCATTGTACTCTACTCTAGAGCTGTTTTGTACTCCAAGACTACGTTATAGATAAATAAGATTGATTGTGTGTATAACCGCAGAAGAACCAAATTTTTCAGTCTCTTGGACAATTGAACTCCTACTTAACAGGTAACGAAGATTGATTCTATGGCCGCCGAAAAACCAAAGTCCTCCGATATTACTCAGTATATTGGATTCTTATCCTCCGGTCCAGAGATGTTATGCATTCCAAGACTAGCTTGGAGGTAGACAAAACTAATGTTAAGACCGGGTGCTTGTCCAAACAAATATGAAATATGATATTAAACTCTTTAAAATCCATCTGATGCACATTATCCTTGATTGCCACTATCTTTATATGAAACACACTTTAGTGGTTCAACTATATGAGTCCTGAACCTGAGTATTTCACCATAAACTTTCCATTGTTTTATTCTGTGGAGCTTGAAACCAATGGTGTAGATGCCAAAATTCATATAAAAGACTTTCTGGACCGCCACCCACTCTGGTCCATCGTGTATGGAAGTGGGCAAGATGTTTCCAAAAAAAGGGTTTGTTTTGAATAGAGTATAACCCGAGCTTTTCGGTGGGGATTCATCAATGCTAGTTTTAGAGTAGTTCTCGCGTTGTCGACATTTCCACAGTTAAAAACGCAGATCACAGTTGGAGGTATTGAACGTATACCGCCGCCGTACTCATGAAGAATATGTGATTGTTATGCTTAGCAGAGGAAAGGAATTATTAGTAATAACTTTATTGAAAGTGGGAGTTGAGAAAGTGACTCAACAGTTGCAAGTATGAGAGGAGTTGCTGTTGGAAGCTTTCCTCTCTTTCATAAGATTATGTCCAAAACAGGTTTGTGGTATTTGCTGTCTTTAAGTTTTGCTTTCTTGAAATCCCGGCTAAGTTAGACACGTCGGTGGAACTCTCTGATTGTTTTCTTATACACTCGTATCATTGTCGTTGTTGCTCTGCTGAGGGACTCAGAGTCTAGGTGTGTTTCAGGTCCAAACCCTTCCAAAGGGACGAAGATCGTGTGTGTCCTTGCTTAATAAATTTTATATTTATTTGGTTTTGCTTGAATGAGTGTATTTATTGCATGTGTTGAAATTATTGTGATTGTCTCAGGTATTGTGCTGTGTTGTTGAACAATTTTTGTATTATATGTGAGCTATTCATCATAGTTATTTAGTGTTACAGAGTTGTGTGGCGTTATTGACAATTATTTGATTATTTGTGAGCTACTCATCAGAGTAATTTGGTGTAATTGTGATTGTTTCAGGTGTGTTGTGTTGCGTTATTGACAATCATTAGATTATTTATGAGCTACTCATCACAGTTCATTGGTGTTACTGGTATTGTTTCAGGTGTTGTGTTGTGTTGTGTTGTTGATCAATTCTTATAGTGTATGTAGGCTAGTCATCACAGTAATAAGGTGTTATTGTGATTGTTTCAGGTGTTGTGTTGCGTTATTGAACAATTACTTGATTGTTTGTGAGCTATTCATCACAGTTCATTGGTGTTATTGTGATTGTTTCAGGTGTTGTGTTGTGTTGTGTTGTTGAACAACCATTTGACTATAAGTGATCTACTCATCATTGGTGTTACTGTGATTGCTTCAGGTCTTGTGTTGTATTGTTGAACAATTTATTTAGCATGCATGCTCTCCAACACAGTTCCAAGGAACCATCTCTACAGCTACCTACGTGTGAGCCTTTGTGTTTGGTGTTGAAATTTTAAAACTTAATGAATGCAACTTGCCTGTATGAGTACTCGTGCCGCCAGTGAACATCCAATTGCCCGTCGTTTTTGCCGCTTTTAAAATGAATTTGAAATTTTATTGTAAAAATCGTCGTTATTGTGATACACACTCTATTAATGACAGTTCTTTAGAATTACTTCTATGTAGTAAATTTTCATCTGACTTATAATTTTGCTAACTAAGTAAATGTTTTAGTTGGAAAATCCGTATAAAAATTTACCAAGTCTATTTGATTTTTATAAGAGAATATTTTGGAAATATTTTCGAAATATAAATAATATAAAACCCCACAGAATCGAAAGTTATTAATAAAGTATTTATCAGGCGATGAACGACAAAATTATTAAATATTATTCTAGTTTCATCTCCAATTGGAATTTGAACTTTGTAGAAGTGTAAAAAGCAAACAAAAACGGAGACAGACGTTGAAAAGGAATTTGGTTTATTTTGTAGATTGTCAGACATAATTTCGGTCGATGTCTGTGCCCATTTATAGAAAGTTTGGCGTAAGTTCGGATACTGGTGTCTTTTGATGATTCTGGAGTAGGACCCAGATCATCACTGTCATGTTATTAGGAAAATATAAATCTCTGATATTCTCAAAATTGTCTTGCTTCGGTGTCACTCCCGATATTCAGAGATGATGAAATATTGAAAAATTATATATTGGGAGATGATGAAATATTGACAGATTTTATATTGAAATTGTATGCGTTTTTTATTTTATGATGATGTACAATAAAACAGTTAATAGGTGTAGTAAAAAAAAACATTATTTTTCCAGAAGATGGCTTTCGTAATCTGATCGGATTACGCTAGATGGCAATAGAAAGATAAGATTTTGTACTAAAAGAACTTCTCAGCTGGTTTTGTGATTTCTTGACTCAGTTTTGTTTGAGAGCGCATCAAAGATGGACCCCAGCAAAGAGAAAATACGCTATATTTTACAGTTTTTCTTCGATAAAGGCGAAAGCGCAAGGCAGGCGGCTAAAAATATGAATATTGTTTATAGTTCTGATACTGTAACAGCCAATCAGGCCCAATTTTGGTTTCGTCGATTCCGATCCGGTTATTTTGATGTCAAAGATGCACCCAGCTCTGGAAGGCCAATTATCGAAAATGTCGATAATCATGGAACTCGTCGAGTCCGACCGTCAAGTAACGTCGACTGCCCAGGAGCTAAACAATGCACAAAAAAACCTTTTGGAACCACTTGAATAAGGCTGGATACAAAAAGAAGCGTGGGTGCCATACGAGTTAACTCAAAAAAATCGCTCATGGACCGAATTTCCATCTGCGAATCGCTGCTGAATCGCAACAAAATCGACCCATTTCTGTAGCGGATGGTGACTGGTGATGAAAAATGGGTCACTTACGGCAACAGCAAGCACAAACGGTCGTGGTCAAATCGCGGTAAGCCGGGGCAAACGGTGGCCAAGCCAGGATTGACGGCCAGGATTGTTTTGCTATGTGCTTCGTGGGTTGACAC
The DNA here is from genome assembly GCA_920105625.2 of Clusia tigrina. Classification (NCBI taxonomy): domain Eukaryota; kingdom Metazoa; phylum Arthropoda; class Insecta; order Diptera; family Clusiidae; genus Clusia; species Clusia tigrina. The sequence continues at coordinate 414,227,670 of OV050030.1, forward strand.
GAAATCATCTACTATGAGTTGCTCCCCTCCGGAGAAACTCTTAAGTCGAACCTGTATTGTCAACAATTGAACCGTCTGAAGGAAGCAATCGCCCAGAAGCGATCAGCTGCTGCCAATAGGAGAGGAATTGTGTTCCATCAGGACAACGCCACACACATCGTTAGTGGCTCTCCAGAAGCTCAGGCAGCTTGGTTGTGAGGTTATTATGCATCTACTTTATGGAGTAGTCGTGGCATCAGGTGATTACCACCTGTTATTGTCTATAGCAAATAATTTTGCTGGTGAAATGTTCGCCTCAAGAGAAGCTTGTGAAAATCAGCTGTTCCAGTTTTTTGCCAATAGGGACGAGCGTTTCTATGAGAGAGGCATGATGAAATTACCTGCAAAATGGCAACAAGTTATCGAACAAAACTGTGCATATCCTAAATCGGATCATTCTAACTGTGCAAATAAAGCCTTCAATTCATGCAAAAATAATGGATTTATTGTTACTACACCCTATATTTCAGTTGCTTGCAGAAGTTTAGTGATGGTTTCAAATGAAGACTATTGCACAGCAGCCCATCAGATTGGGGTCCGCTTAGTACGGTAGAAAATTTATATTTCAACCTCCAATAACGCATGCAAAACTGATATAATATTTTAACAAAAAATTCATTATAAACAATAAAATAATGGAAAAAAATTAAGAAATTATTATTTATATTATCAAAACAGATTATAAACTTTATTATACTGTTGATTGATTGCTCCTTCGGTAGATTGCTACGATGGAAATCAATGAAAAACACTTTTCACTCTTATAAAATTTTGCCAGTGAAAGTTCAATAACTCCCAATTGGAACTGTAATTCAATGTCCCAATTGGAACTGTAATGGCTGTCCTAAGACTCACTTAGGCCTGTTCAAGGCCCATTGTAGCCACTAGAGATTTTTCCCCACACCTCCGGATCCTCCTTAAAACATCCTGTGGATTTGATAAAAGTAGCCACTTTCGTGAGCTTCATCAGGGAAACCGCCTCAATACTGTCAAGAAATGCGAATCCAAGAGCGGAGAACCTTTTTCTGTGTAGAGCCATGCATCCACACAGAAGGTGTTCCACGGTTTCCTCTTCCTCGATATATTGACAGCTCCTACAAAAGTCATAATGTGGTACCCCCAGTCTACTTGCATGTCGATTAATCAATCAACGATCTGTCAGCACCCCCATTGCATTTTTTATATCCTGCCTTAATAGGCCTCGCGGCCGTACTAAATTACTGTTGAAATTTAGTAACTTCAACAGCAATTTAGTACGGCCGCGATTCCTTTCTGGACAGGTTTGCCTACTTATTAGGCAGGATGGTAACTGCCCCCATCGAATATTTGCAACTTCGACAGTGTGTCTGTCTATAAGCAAGTTGCATGTAGCTGAAGGCATTGGTAAAGGCACTTTATCCGGGAGGATTGGTAATTTTGTTCCTTCCCTAGCGAGCTCGTCAGCTGGGCCTTCTATATTTCTATGGTCCGGAACCCAGACCAGGTTTATGTTAAAGTGTAGCGATTACGAAGCGATTTAATTTATGGCATTGTACTTCCGTTTTTGACGATTCTATTACTGACTCTAACGATTTGAAAGCCGCTTGGCTATCCGAATAGATATATATTGCTCTCGTTAAGAACGGACTATTCTTTATGTGCAACATTCCCTCTCTTATTGCTTTTACTATATGATGTTATAGATGATATTATATATATTATATTATAGATGATATTATATGTATGATATTATAGATGATATTATATTTTACTAAGTGCCCCAAAGAAGTTCAACTGTGCTATCATTGATTCTTTCCTGAATTAATTTCCTTCTTAATTTTACTCATGTTAAATTCCATTTAGACACTTGAGAGTCAATTCACATTAATACCTGATATAAAATTTGGAACATTTTACCATTCTGTAGTAGACATGAGGAATAAGTAAATAATTTTAGTGGCTTCAAGTCAGGAAATATAGAAGGGAAGCAGTGTCTTCTGATGTTTATAATACTAATTTCCCAGACATATTCAGAAGAGCCGTGTATAATATTGAAAAATGTTCCAATTAGGAGAGATAACTAACCTGTTTATATAAACACTTCAAGGGAGACAATTAACATCATCATGATGAGCAGCGAATAATCCGGTATTCTGTCATCTCTAAATTGTATAAATATTTCACTTTTACTATCTTCCTTTAAAATCCTGTACTAAGTACTCACTTAATTCTAAAAACGTTTATAATTGACCTCATTCCTAAGCGAATGACTTTAAATTTTAATTCCTCCTTTAACTAAAACCGAAACTAACAAACAAACAAAAGTATTACAAAAGAAAGCAACAAAAGAAAACCAATAAAAACGCTTAACATGCCCTTTCTATGCACTGCAAATATTCACTTAATAAGAAGGAATTGCACGCTTAAGCGCCATGAACGCGAATTCCACCTGTTTCCGGTTGAAGCGAAAAGAACGCCAGCATACGGAAAAATGCAACAAATCAAACTACAGCAAAAAAAGGAAAAAGAAAGAAAAAAAGTCCCCTGCACCAAAAATCCCTTTGCCCTGCACCACACCTCCTCTGACCGCACAGAAACGTTGAAAATATCATAGTCATGGTGAGAAATAAAATGCTGCAGTAAGAGCGGTTAATATAAAATCGATTTAATGTGGCAAGGAGCGCCAATGTGGCTTGCGCGGATGTGATGTGCTGAGTTGGTGTGGCTTACTTTCAGGGTTTGTTTGTTTGTCAGTTTTGTTGGCGAGGTGCATGCGGTCAACAACATCAGGACTTACATGGATGTAATTTCAGGTTTGATATAAATTTCTCCAGCTTCCGTCGTAATATCAATTCAGCACCATATTTCGCTTGTGTACCATTGTCGACCAGTAGGAAATACGCATGACGATTATTCAGAACAGCTAATTTGGACCTGGAAAGAAAGTGAAAGTGCAAAGAAACACAAAACTTACATTTAAATAGAGCAAAACTTTATATAAAAACACACGCACACAAAGCTGCGTGAGACTTTGGGACCACAGGTCGTATGATTAATATTCAATTTGGTATGGATTTTGCAGTAGAAAATTGTCACATTTCATTTAAGAGAGAATTTCTTTTATTTTATATTCCTCCTATATACTTACCGCGGTGAGCTTATGCTGTGGCAGGGAACCTCACGATTATGTCCCAGCAGCTCATGATTACGCTCGACAATGCCCCAGGGTGCGATGCCAATACTAACCACACGTCCAGTACGCTGTTGACCCTCCAGCAGCAGCGCATCCCCCACTTGCTTGGTAACACCTAAAAGAATATAAAATAAAATAAAGTTAGAGCACAAATAATAAAAAATGTCAAAGCAGATAATCTAAAAGGACCCTCACAACTCACACCTCACAGCTCACACCCGCCCATATGGGAGGACGGCCAGGAGCAGGCACACACGAACGCAATAAAAGCGAAAACAGACAAAATTGAATATAAAAAGACACCAATAAAAGTAAAAATTACTAAAATGGGCAATCATTGACGGCGTGATTTCAACGTGGCAGGGAGGTATGAACGCTCATGCATCTGCTGTGAACGAAGAGTGGCATGGAAAGAGGAATGAATTCTATATTAGCACTCATACTGCAAAGTTTATTGTAGTCGTAAAAATGACATATTTTTACCGCCCATTTGAGCACATCCGGATATTAACACCAGAAGTGTTGAGTGCACAACAGTGAATTGGCAGCATGTGGATGTAGAATAACGTAGTTCACAAAATGATGACTTATAGTCGTATGCGTGAACCATGATTCTTAAGAGGCAACTATTTGACAAGTGTAACTATTATATTCCTGAGGTTGAATCATCTGATCGAGTAAAAAGATTTTTTCTCTAGGTGCACTTTTTTAAAGTAGATTTGTCACATACAAAAAGAGAGCTTTTCACACACACGTTTTTCACTGAGACTTATTAAGCACAACGGAAAATATTGACTAAAGGGAGCCGGAACACTATTCTGACTACGGCCTAAGGAATTTTAACGGACTCTAAAACAATTCTACTACAGTTTTAAAAGGATCATTGATACCCTTGGGATATATATCCACCTTAATGGAGAAAATAGTTAATATACATCTCCTTGAAACCGTATTGAAAAGGGAGCCTTTACATCCTTGTCAGTTTGCGTATATTGCGGGAAAATCTACTGAAATACATTATACCACCTGACTGATTTTATTCAAGCACCACTAGATAAAAAAGAAATAGCACTTTGTGCCTTTCTTGATATTGAGGAGACTTTTGACAACACTCTTCACGAATATGTGATTAGGGCTCTTAACAATAGAGGAATAGATAAAACCACTTCCAATTGGATACAAGCTTTACTCAACACTAGACTGGCTGAAGCAGGTGACAAAACTGTTAAAGTCAAAGTCAATAAAGGATGTCCGCAGGGTGGGGTATTATCACCCATTTTGTAGAGCATAGCAGTTGATGATCTTCTGGTAAAACTTACAAATCTAGGCAGATCATGTCAAGGATATCCAGGCGATATTGTGATAATAGCTAGAGGAAAATCTGAATCCACCCTTGGGAATAATATCCAGAAGGGCTTATTAGCAGCTAGTGAATGGTGCAGGGGAACAGAACTAAAAACCATTGCCTCGAAGACCACCATTGTGCCGTTTACTAGAAAAAGATCTTTACCATATATGAAATCTATTCTTCTAAATGGTACACAAGTCGATATTAGCTCTGAGACGAAATACCTCGGAGTCATTTTGGACAAAAAGTTATTGTGGAAGGCTCACTTGACAGCTACCACCAAGAGTGGTACAGCTTCCTTAATGATATGTAGATGGCTTGCTAGTAAAGCTTGGGGATGTAACTGAATAATCAATCGTTCGCTGAATATATACCATGATGGTGAGACCAATCATCACTTATGGTTCTGTAGCCTGGTGAAATAGAGTCAGACTTAAGACAGCGAAATCTGCGGTAAGTAAAGTAGAATGCCTTGGCTGTCTTGTCATTACTGGAGCTATGCGCACCTGTCCAACGGCAGCAATGGAAGTTATCCTAGATCTAATACCCTTACATCTAGTAATACAAGATTCTGCTAGGAAATCTCTTAGCAGAATACCAGAAACTATCTCGAGAGAATAAAATTACACCCAAAATATATGGGGTAATAATTCAGCTGAAGAATATGGTATACTAAAATCTCACAACGATTGTATGCCAAGAAAATTCAACTTTGTACACAAATACTGTACAATGATGAGTTGCAAAAAAGAAATAGAAAAGACTGAAACGTATAAAATTAGAGAAAAGTCCCTCTTATGGTATACAGACAGTTCTAAGACTATGGACGGAACTGGGGCAGGAGTACTTGGGTCTACGACCAACTACAGGGAACTAATGGGTTCCTTCCCAAACATTTAAAGCAGAGAAAGATGTACCCACGCTATGATGTGACGCTATTGAAAGATATGCCCAGATCAACATTGACAGAAAAAATCGGGGAAAAAACATCGTGATACTATCCTCTAGTCAATCAGTACTGAAAAGTTTGAACTCACCCTTGTTGGGGTCTAAACTTGTATGGGACTGTATTGGGAAACTGAACTCCCTAGGCAGTATCAACAAGCCATCTCTACTGTGGGTACCAGGCCACATAGGAGTTGAGGCAAATCAAGGCTGATAGCTTAGGAAGGAAAGCTGCGGCCTCTCAGTTCAACAGCCCTGAACCCTTCTGTGGACTATCATCCACCACCACTGGAGGTCTGGAAGTGTCCAGATGCAAAAAAGAAGTTAAACCTGGAAAACTCTTCCGGGATTAAGACAGTCCAAAGGTCGTCTGGGAGATTTTAATCCTAAAAGAGCTAAGCAGTTAATAAATATGCCTTGGAGTAAATTAAGAATCATCACAGGCATTTTAAGCGGACACTCTAGACTCAACTATCATATGACTAAGTTGGGTCTGTCTTTTGATGCCATCTGTCGATTCTGTGGAGAAAGTGGTGAAACCTCACTACACCTGATCACAGACTGTGGACCAGTGGCACACAAAAGACTCAGGAGCTTTGGAGAATATGAGCAAGATCTCTCAACTTGATTCCTCCAAAATATATGAATTCCTGTCGGAAATGAACCTGACAGAAGATCTATTGATGAGATTATCCTCATTTTTCAAACATATAGGGGCATCACAATAGATCTTTCATGTCGCGGCACATAACACCGTTAAATAAATCTATCTATCTCTCTATCTATATCCAGCTTGACTAAAAATAATTCTTCGAAACTGAATCTATGAAATAGTAAAGGAACTAAGGCACATATACACAAATATAATTGTCGAGGTCCCACACTATTCTAAGGAATTATTTGTACTATAATTATGCCCCTGCTTTAACCTTTTATTACCATATTCCTACCACACACCATAAATATAACAACTTACCTGTATTTGTGCCGCCAGTGAATATCCAAGCGCCTGTGGTTTTTGCGGCTTTAAGCAAACCCTTTCGAATTTCCTGTAAAGAACAAAAAAATCATGCAAAATTTAAATTTGAAATCACATTTGAAAAAAAGCTGCAAAAAGGAAACACAATTTAACAACTGAGTTAATAATATCACCACTCTCCTCTATGTCATCAAGTCTCATTTTGATTAATGATCCTTCAACGAATTGTCACTTCAGCGCTTCTACAGCGGTTTTAATTAGATCGACAGCTTCGCACACCTCTGAGATTCCATCTACAAATCACACAGGATGCAAAGCTATACAGACTTAGAATTCATACCTGATTCACTTCTAATGCACACACTCGCACACACACAGTTGAGTTGTGATTACAAACGCTTACATAGTAATGCAATTTACAGAGGAAGCGCCGTAGCCACAAGAATCCTGCAATTTATGGCAGCTCAATAAGTCCTATGATTGCTGGCAAAGATGGGTTGAATTATGGCAAATATGCTTCCAGCATAAAGTTGAAATTTTAAGTACATAGCGTTAGGAGTGCTGGGCATATAAACATTTATGGCTTAGTGGAGAGGCAGTGTTTGGGTTTTTAATTGGCAATTATCACATTGAGTGGTGGCGGCACATAAGTGAGCACTCAGTTTTAATGGAGGCAAATGCTGTTTGGAAAGTGCTTGAAACTAAAATAAAATAATATAGTCGAGCAGAAACAAGGGACTCTTAATTTAGAAAGATTTTTTTAAAGAATTACTAACCGTGCGTCCTGCGAAGCCCTCAAACAGATGCTGATTTTATAATTTAATTTCATTTACAATGATTTACTCATCACTCGCCTTGAAACTCAAACATAAAATAGAATACTCGGAATACCAAATTTAGCTTTTTAGGCATGACTCAATATAAGGACAAAATTTTTATTGTAGGACAACGATTTATCTTTCAGGAACGACTAGTGAGGCAACCTGTAATAAACCTACTTAAGTTGGCATAAACCTACTTGAGTTAATAAAGGAACTAGAAAAGTTGCTGCTTCTTTACATCCCAATTACTGTGGCAAAGTACATTCAAGCAAAGTGTTGGCAGGCCAACCTGAAAAGGTGAAAAGAACACTTTTCTACACACCATCAAACAACTCACGACTTAGTTAAACCTCTGAATTCAAGGAAATATCGAAACTATCACTGCTAAAATTGTCACTGAATAGCAGCAGATTGCAATCATTCCAATGAATCGCATATCCAATGTAAATTTTCACCGGAGCCACAGCTTTGGATACAGTCTCACATAAACTTCCATCATCATCATGACATCATTGACATACAACCATTATTGATCATTGGCGAGTTATTAAACTTCATCAGTGGTATCCACTAAACGCACGCTGACGCTAGTTGGAAACACCGGGTGCAGGCAGGTGTTCCTGAACCTGGTCCTTCCATTGTAACGGTGATCTTTCCTTTCTGCGCCGCCCAGCCGCTGGCATTGATTCAAACTTCCATAGACCTGCCAAAATGCCAAAATGGTTGAGAGTTTACTTTTAGCCACAAAGCCAACACATCTCAACCGGAACAGTATCATCACTTCTACCTAATGCTGTGAGTAATTAACGAAAAGAGATGTAAGTGGTGTGATGTGCTCCACATTCCTTCTCAAAGGGACGAAATGGTGAATAAGGCTTACTATTTATGAGAAGCTTGAGCGAAAATATTCGCCGAAAACGGACAGATTGGTGGCAGGATAAATCATGCATTATGCAACTCTTTCTGTCGTGCAATGCGATATAAACAATTCTGCGGTCTCATTTGCACCAATTGGCAACCCTCCGTATATTTGAGAATATTCTGAGAAGTAGTGTTGGTACCATTAAAGACGATGCTTATAACGACAGAGCAGTTTAGTGGTGAATTGAAAGCAGCAGCGCTAAGACTTTTAAAGTCGAAAAGTAAAACTTGTTAAACCATTGTATTGGATTGCAATTTGATCACTTTCGCTTCTAATTTGAACTTATTTTATTAAATATAAATAGCGAGGCAATTGCTTTTATTTTAGTTGACACAATCCAGTGATCGAACTATAAGTAGGAAACTACTTTTTGGAACCATGTGTATATTTCGTTTAGATTGTATTTTTATTTATATTGTATATTTATTTAAGTATGTAATAAGATTCCCCGGATTCTCTTGATAGGAATATTCTTGCCGTATCCCCAGCCTATCCTGGGCTAGCCTCAGCAAGAAGCATACACTTTAGCTACTTCAACTCAGATGCGAGTCTTTCAGCCCTACCATTTCGGTGCTGACGGGGCATTGTGTGATGGGAAGGCATGCGGCTAGGCTGAGTTTGCCCTTTAATGACTTCTGCCGTGGGTGTCGGCTGGAGGAGGAAGAAGAAATAGTACTACACCTTATGTATCAGTGCCCATCCTTAGCCAAATGAATAATGCACATCTTCGGTGCTCTTTTCTTAATCAAACTGACAGAGCACGCAACCTGTAAGTTTGCGGACGTAGCTAAATTTATCAAACTGTCAGGTTGGTTCCACAGTTCGTAATCGTGGGAGCCGTGCTGCTTCAGGTGGTGCATAGGTGCTCACCACCTGAGCGTTAACTATACTCGACTTCGTAGTATCACAATGGTCCATTATTTGAGTCTGAGTGTGCTTTTTGCTCCCACTCCAAGTAAACATAAACCTCTCGACAGCGTTACTCGCTTACCAACAACAATCAGAAAGTCAATATATTTATACTTGGCCACAGGCCACAAATGTTAAATTAAATTTATATGAATTTTTAGTTGAAAATTTAGTAAATTTTTTGTACGTATTGAAATACTCTAGAAGCGTTCTGTTCACAATCGAGTTACTCGCTTACCAATAAATATCATCAATTCAGTAAGTTAATTCTTTACAGAAAGTTGGCAACACTGGTCATAAATATTCTGTTAATATTATTATATTCAAAGAAAAAAGTTTAATTATCTGTCTAAACTATAATAAGAAAAAAAGCACCACTATTCCCAATCGTTAAATCGTATTAAAACGAACCAATCTCAAATCGTTAGAAATAACGAGCTCGCTAACTTTTCTTATTGTGATCTCATAGAATTTCAAATAAGCTACATTTAGCGAGTTGATGTGGTCAATCGGGAGTTACTTTTATTATATATTTATTTTAGTTCACAAATCTATTTACTCAAGATCTCTGTGGTACGAGTCCTTACGATATTTAATTTTTACTACCACATCAAAAAATACCGTCTAAAACAGGAACGCTCTCTTCAGTTTGGTAAAAGAAGCACTTTAATGTGTTTAAGTATCTGGAATTTCTGCTATTTTCTTTACAAATGCGGCTCTCCCATTCCCTCTGAGATGAGCATCTTTTATATTGGGTTCCTAAACTAGAAGTGAGAAGAATTCCCTGTAGAACACTAACTCACCTTTTTTAGCTTCGGTTGCAGTTCGAAATTGGCTTTGCCGCCTTGTACCGTTATCAAAAGTTTTGGCAATTCCAAATTCCATTCCTTTGTGAAGAGTTGCACCAAAAGCTCAGGACGCGTATCAAACGACAGCCGAACATACTGTGAGGAGAGAAGAAAAAATATTAACTACAGCAGTGATAGAAGAAAATACGAGTATGCCTGAAAGAAAAAAGGTGCTTGGAATAAGGTGACTTTATGTGTAGTTATGAGCATTAGGGTGGGCATTATTTGTAAGAAGAATACGCATTTATTGTTCATTATGTGTGGAATGTACTTGTATACTAATGAAGGAACTGAAATGTGATTCTCATGAAAATTTCCTATATGTAAACAGTAAAGATATCAGTGCTAATTATCACTGAGAATTCTAGCACTGAAAAATGAGTTTTTTTCTATTTGACGTTCAATTTGCGAGTAGATCGGTATTTTCGTTGGTAGGTCACAGAGGCAAAAGCACTTGGATTGGCATTGATTTCCCCACAGATAATGAAATTTCACTCCTTAAATCATTGTCACGCCCTGGTGAGATGTAAGTATTAAGGAATATTTCTATGTTAAACCGCTGAACCCTCCAGAATATAGGTCTGAAGCATATATTGTTCGAATAAAAATCATCCCTATCACACATAGTCCCACCCTAATGTGTTCACACCGGGGTGCTTCCAAGTACTAAGAGGTGTGTCAACGCAGCTCCGTGTCATAATAAACATTTGGGATGGTGCAATAATAATGATATTGATTGAGAAACTTTTACTTCGCTTAAGTTCAACGAAGCACAAAAATTCCATTAAAATTTCCGGAAGGAACTTTTCTTCAAATTTCACTGCGAATTTACTGTGGCAGAAGGTGTGCATACGTGGAGCTCTCAGTTACACACAATTAAAGTCAGTTTGTTGTGGGAGTAGAATCACATTACTTGCAACTTTTGTTACCTCATCCGGTTCCTGTTCTCTTTTGTTGTTTACTTCATGGTTTTGTGTATATTTTTGTTCTCTTTTGTTTGACTTTCTTTTTCAATTCTCGTCACTGTAACTGTAATTGGGCTGCTTACCTGCGCCTTTGTGGGATGTGCACCGCCTTGAAATTCAATTGTACCATATGCGTCGGTGGGTTGTGCTCGCGTATGCTTGTGCGGAAACCATGCATCACCTGCCGAGCCACTTTCGATGCCTGGAATTGTCTGGTGAGTCGGTCGTGACTGGCCACAACAGCATCTGAGAGAAGATATAAATGGGTGCATTAATGAAAATTACTGGGAAACTATTTTAAATTAGCATATACAGATATAGTGGAGAGATAATTAAAGGTTGGTGGAATAATATTGACAAAATACTGGAACTATTTAAAAAATAAATAATATTGTTACTTAAAATATAAATAAGAAACTTATGGACACACATCGCGTAACTTAAAGGACTGCAAAATCGTCACAATAATTGCAAGGAGCAACATTCCTATTTATTTATGCCATGCTTCAGGATCTGTTTTGGTTTTACAAACACAATGTTCTGTGCCACAGCATCCATTTATCAAGAATAGCTTCCCTCGTGACTGCATATTTTGAAGACAAGCGTTAGCATTTATTAAGGCAGGTTCACATTATGCGAAGATTGTGATGCAATTTAATATAATTTCCAAAATTATTAAGGTAGGTCCACATCATGGGATTTGTCGCTTCTCTCTCTCTCTCTTTCTCTCCCTCTCCCTCTCTCTCTTTCTCTCCCTCTCTCTCCCTTTCTCTCTCCCTTTTGGTAGCAAGAGCGAACCAAGTTGATTAAAGGTATTGTGACCCTATATAAAAGCCTTATAGACCAATTTTACAGTGAGTAATATCGAAGATTTAAAGGAAGGTCGTTTCTTTCTCTCTATCTCCCTCTATTTCTCTCTCTTTCTTTTGAAAGCAAGAAGGGACCAAATAGAAAAGCTACGGTGGCCCTATATAAAAGCCTTATAGACCAATTTTACAGCGGATTATTTCGAAGATTTAAAGGAAGGTCGTTTCTTTCTCTCTATCTTTTGGTAGCAAGAAGGGACCAAGTTGATAAAAGGTATTGTGACCCTATATAAAAGACCCTATAGAAAAATTGTACAGTGGGTTCTGTCAAAGACTAATAGGTAGATTGACGTCAACATTTTGGTTTCCATTCTGGGTTCAAGACTGATAGCGATGTTACAGTTATTTACTAGAACACGTGGCTGGCATATTGCAGAAGTAAACCATTGGCATAGGTAAAACTTATGGGATTATTGGTAATATGGAACCCAAAAATACAGGTGTAGGGATTATAATTATATTATAATCGTCTCTATGAACGGTGTGTTGTTGGAGCAACGCTTAGTCAACTTGCATTTGGCATAAATCAGAGAGAAAAAGTTATTGATTTTGTAAGCGAATCTCTAAGCGGAAATATAGATACTGAAAGAAGCGTCTACGATCTGAGATCCAGAGCGGTAGAAAGGAAATCTACAGAAATTAGTACACCAGAATCGAAGGACGACAAGCAAATATAATGTAGCTGCTTACGCAATGGTAAAAAACGTTCTTAGCACACCACGAAAAAATTGCATCAAAGTTTGAAGGACCCTATAAGATATACAACATTTTAGATAAGAAGAGATAATTAATAAAGGATACAGATAACCTCCAAGTAAGCCAAATTCATTACGAAGGCTTATGAGAAGTGGCTAATATCAAGCCTTAAGCTTAAAGAGAAATAACTATGTCAAGGAGTTTTGGTCAGGAAGGCCGAGTTGTGGCACACACAACTGGTGAGCTGGCAAGCTGTATTATTATTATGATTATTAAATGAACCTTTGATCGGAGAAGCTGTTTGTGCCCATTAACCTCCCATACTGCTACAAAATTATTATTATACATCCCAATTTTCGGAGAGAGTGGAGGCAATATTGAAAATACTATACAGCTATATAATCCATGAGGCTACTTAATTGGTTATATACTAGAATGAAGCCTATCTTAGGAACTGACCGACAAAATAAATATAGAAACAGCCTTTTAAGCGATTCGAAATATACAAAAAGCCAATGGGAAGCACTGCCATGGTACCATTCTTGCCACTAAACCACTGAGATGAGCGGCATCCCTACAACAATATCCTTATAATTCTAAATAATTAATACAAACTCCTTCAAAATGTTTGCCAGACCCTCGTTTAATGCTCGTAATTGGACAATTTACTGCATTTAATTATATTTTTCTGCACTTGTTTGTCTCTGGTTTGGATTTAAAATTGCAGCTCTTCCAGTTCTGTGCGGCCAATTATGAACCTTAATTGAAATTATTTCCTTTTACTATATGCGACATAAAAATGGATAAAGAGAAATATGCTGCAGTCGAAGCACACCCCAACAAAGGTACATATGTGCAAACACTTCCGCACACACACACACACACACACACACACACACAGATACACATGGGTAGGATGGTAAAATTTTCAATTTTAGTTCAGCAGCAATTTCCGTTCTACATTTGTGCTTAAATAATTTTTGCTCCGAAGTAGGAAACGAGCATAAACAGAACCAAAGCACTGCCAGGCTGTGTGTGCAAGTGTGGATTATGTATCCTTTGTTGAGCAAATGTGGATGTGTTTGAGTGTGTGCGTGTGTGTGAGAATTTATAACAGCCAACAGACTCACCCTCCAGAAGATACGTACATAGTCGTATTGCAGCACACGTGTTGTTAGTGTGTAGGCACACACCCGAACACGTGCAGCCGCATGTAATGACACCCAGTAGGAACTTGCATCAGGCCTAAACACAGACAATCAACCAAGTTTTCGTGGGGATAGTAGTACTTCGCTTGCTATGGTGCCGTAGTTGAAAACAGTGATGAAGCCAATATTGTGATTGACATTTGTTTTAAGTATTAATAGAATTATATTGTCAGGTGACTGGCATGTAATCATTAATACCCTCAGCAATAACAGTTCAAAAGCCACATTATATATGAGTATATACATTGAATAATGGTAAGTTTCTTCATATATGATCGAGGGTTCGAATCCTGCTCAGGCGAAATGTTTATTTATATATTTTTCCTTTCAACCGAAGTCTTTGCTTGCTTTTGCCCATTCTTAAGAGTCCCCTCTCTTAGTGTTAAAGTGTTCTATAATACCAAATTTGGATGTATTCGATACTATTTTACTGCTGAATCAACAGAGAATAACAACATAAAGTACTTGGAATTTGAGAATTATGGAAATAATATGGCATTCGATACACAAATACATCTTCCACTAGCAATAAAAAGTCCCTCTTGCAGTTGTTATTCTCACGAATAATATAAACAACTATTTATTTCCACAAAAAAAAAAACACGTCGGAAAAAGCCCAACCAGAAAATGTGGCCTAGAATAGAATATTTTGGAATTGATCAAAAAAATATATATCGGAAAAAGTCCAACCAGAAAAAGTGGCCAAGAATAGACTATTTTTGAATTCAGCAAAAATTATGTTAACGAAGCACATAAGAATACTACGCGATAAACCAAATCTATTCTAAGAACAGTTCTCACTAAATACACACTATCGAAGGCCTTAGTTACGCTAGTATTCCCTCAACCCCTTGCAGACATAATTAACAAGGTATAATAATGTTAATAATAATATTTGGCAATAATTCGCATTGTTATTCCAGCATAGACTGGAAATACTGCTTAAAATAGAACTATTGAGATCTCTGAACAATTTTTCTCTGACTCGTAACATCATTCATCATGGGATCTATAATGATGGTTGACTTCTTGCTTGCCAACTTAAATTTTATGAGATATTCTGCTACTGCTTGGATGTTCAATACAGACACATCGATGTCAGTTCCTACTGGGGTTCTAATGCAACAGCACGTGTGCCTGTTATCGAGTGTGTAGTTCTGTAATTGAAGTGAAGACCCTTTTGTATATCGAATAACGGTTGGAATACTTTGTTCCATGTTTCCTTCTCGCTGCTTCACTACCTTTGTTTTGTATGTGTAATTGTGTTAAATAATGATGTGAATTATGCTTATCATATTTTTCCACTGTCCTTTTGGTGGGTTTGGTGAGGGCGGGTAAGAGCCAAGTTTCCGCATAGAAAGACACATTTATTTTACACCATACTTTCTCCCATACTTTCTTGTGGACAAGGAGTGTGAATATTGTTCGGCACAATAGCATGCAACTTTATTAATTTACAACGCACACAATGCCCGCTGATAACACGATAACAAAGCCATCAATTATGTCTGTTTCTGGCATTGTCTCGGGATTCAACTGATTATAGCGATTGGCAATTGGGGTGACAGCGTTGTAAATGTACTCGCATTTCATTGGCATAAGTGTGCTGCTGATTAATTTAAATCGCTCAATTGTCAGCACAATAATTGCCACTTCATTTCGAAATTTGTCGATGATGTTATCAATCGTTGACATTAATGATGACGATGATGATGTTGAAGATGTTATGTCATCAATTTTCGCGTTCGATTCAATTTATAATTGAATGGATTGAATTGTGCACATAGTTGTATTTTTTCCGTTTCAGCCACATACGCGAAGGACATATGAGAAAGGACATATGCTAGGATATTATACTTAAAGTTTTGATGGCACAAAAAATATAAATCAAAGTACTAGAAGTGAGTGAAGATGATGTTCCATCTGATGCCTTTACAAATGATCTATACCCGAATTCAAGATGTCATGATGAGAAAGGTGGAAGAAAGGTAAAGTAATACTATATAAAATCGCAAAGCTCATATGCAAACCGTACGCCACTCCGACCAAATCGATTCTGGCACTTCCGAGGACAGATTGCAGAACAGTAGCGAGAATTGCTAAGAGGGTCTCTCTGTTTAACGATTTATCCTACAGCTCTTAAACAGATCTGGAAAGGACCTTGCAGGTCTATGTGTAGCCTTGACGGCCAGCCAGTTTAAGCTCACCTAACCTAAATGGTTTGTATGGGAGCTGACACCATATCTCTATCTGGATGAAATTGATAAGCTGTGGTTTTACGTCAAATTTTATTATTTCAACTTCACAGTTCTCGACTTATGCCATACAAAGGGAGAGAGCACCCATTTACGAGTCCAGCTGTGTTCTTTGTAGAGTTATTAGGAACATGAGCATCTTATCTCCATACACATATTTGTCTATTTAGAGAGTGATACTGTATGCATGAGTCCCCAACAAAGTTTCTTTACTAGATCCTATATACTCGGAGTTCCGGCACACTACTAGAAATTCTCTCATATAGGAAATAGGAATTGTGGGAGTGTTCTCCCTTATGTCTAAGGATGAGTTCTTTTAAGGCAAAGTTACCTAATTGAAATATGGAGCCGATTGCTGCTCTCTTCTACATATCACTTGGGTCTTCACACCAGACTTCATCCTTTTACCAATTAATACTTATCTTGGTGGACTTTGCAGTGATGACTTGAAATTTATCACTAATGTCACTATGAAAGCATTTCAGTATTTAATACTCTTTAGCTAAAAATGACAAAGAGCCACAACCAGTCACAATATGATATTCCGAGGACTTCAAAGAGTAAGAAAAGTTTTTCAATAATTTTATTATATATTTGATTTATACAAAATACGTTCATTAGGTTAGGTTAAGTTTTCGTGGTAGTCAGCCTACAGAGCAACTCACTCAGACCCACTATTGGTCCATTGCAATACCATCGCGTAACACTACAACTCTAACTAGAGCTGATAGCGTATTTGCCTAAAGAGCCCGCTCTGCTTCTGGCTAGAGCCTATACATTTACTAGGCAAACCATTTTGAAGCTCTAATAAAGCGCAGGATTTGTTTAATCTTCGCGCCTGACACTTCCGTAAGAGAGCAGAGAGCGTATTTGTCTGGCTAGAGCCGGGTACCTACAGAAGCGATGTTCCACAGTGTCCTCCTTCTCTTCATCCCCACAGGTTCTGCAATATTCAAGAGAGAATATTCCCAGCCTGAGAGCATGCCTGCCGAACAGCCAATGACCGATTATACAAGCCACGACCTTAGAGATACCATCTCTCGATAGGCCAAGCAAGTCTCTAGATTTTTTCCCTCAAGTTCTGGTCACATTAGTCTAGTCGCTTGATGGAATCTTTCACTTATAAAATAATAATAAACTAATGTGAGTTTACAGAAGTTTTCATACCAGTTTCCGTAACACTTGAAGAGAATTTATTTAGTATTATGAAAATAAGTTCCTTGTACAACTCCAACTTGTACCCTCATATTTGGCCACTTGTGACGTCTTTTCCACACATTTATCAAACATTATTCAATTGTCACAAAATTTATTGCCGGGAGTTTGAAAATAGGGTCGCCGAATATACTCTTTCATATTTAAAAAAACTTGGATTTGTCGGAAAAAATGATTTTAATAAGAATTTAAGCCTTCAGTTCAGGCTCATCGCTTCCTTTGTAATCACATTTCTCAAACAGATTAAACAGAACGGAACAGCAACTTCTCCAGACACGAAAAACACACTTTAATAATATAAATAAATCATGAAGGTCAGTGGGTCTGATATCTTTAGGATGAAATCTCTGCTCGTAAGCAAACCCAACGAAGCAAAAATAGAGAGAAACCTTGTTTAGCGCCAATTAGTCTCAAACGATTCATCTTGGGCGCCTCGAATAAGACGTACTCGTAATAGATAAAACAAAATAGCACACACCCACACACATTTGAAGGCTTCTCGAAGCAAACAACGTTTCCAAAATAAATAACTTACATACTCCGGGTGCATAAAGAATAAATAAAAAATTCCACTGACTTTTGTATTAAATTATGACAATGCTGTCTGACTCGTCGAGCAGATGTAAGGCTTAAATAAATTATTAGATTTATGAAAGCGCAGATAAGGAATATAGCAGACATATTCTTGCCGTAAACTAAAGAACAATTTTATATCGTATTAAAAAAAATAATATAATTTTTTACTCACTTTGTCTCCTCTTTGGGGCAGGGTATGAATTTGATGCATTCGCGTTTCTGGAAATTCGTCTCAATCCAACTTCGAGGCTGATGCTGCACGGGACGATTAATAGAACCCAAAGAAAATGGTGTAAAGAAGAAAGAGAAACAAAAATAGAAGGGATACAAGTAAATTAGTTGAGTTGTAATAATTTTATTAATAAATTCTTTTATAATTAAAACATTTTAAATTCCCCACAAATGGGGTCCTATATACAAAGACGATTACGTACGAATATCAAATAAAACCAAATGAAATCCAAATCAATTACAAAGTGTATAGAAAAGTAATGGAATTGTGGACTTCTAAATAGGTTCGAGAAACATTTATATAGCAAAAGTAAGAGAAGTTTACAATTAAAATCAAAATAAATGAGCAAATAATTAAAGAACTACAATTTTAAAGGCAAGGGTGATGCAATAAGTTGGGCTGCAAATACTCATACAAAATACATTCGATATTTTACAAACTCCACGACATTTCAATTGAAGTTTCACATGAAATCATGAGTTGAGATCTGCATATGATAAAACCCCGACATTTAACTATGAAAAGTTGAATGAAACTTTGAAAAAAATGCTGCTTATTGCAACATCCTTTAAAAACACGGAAATCAAATGAAAAATTGATGAATTGACGGCCAAAAAGGGTATATTCACATAGAGGCTGTTTGGAAATATGTACGTATTTATATGCAGGAGCTACTTTGTGGGTGGAAAGAGGGTACAGCTACTTTGTGGGTGGAAAGAGAGTAAAGCACAACAACAAAAACAAATTTCTAAATTTCTAAAGAAAAAAACAATTTAAAAGTTTGCAAAAAATTGTACAAATATAATTCAATTAATTTTAATTACTCGTTTTTACAATGGCCGAACAAAATAGCGTATTTTCTATACAACACAACGCCATTACGGAAACACCCAAGGAAAAATGTGGGCATGCAAGGATGTAGTGAATGCTTGGGATACTTTTTGCAATCTCTGAAAAGCAGCGGCATCTACAGTAGCGATATGGTTTAGTGCTGAGCGATATAACGATACCGATTACTTGTGACCTTTTAGATACCGCTACGGCGAGCAGTGACTTTCGTTACTAGAGACTTTGGTTCTTTGTGACTTTGTTTACAGTGGTAGCTTTGGTTTACTTCTTTCTTTGGTTACTGGTTATTTTGGTTACTGGTGAATTTGAACACTTGTTACTTTGGTTACTTGTGACTTTGTTTATTGGAGCAACTTTGGTTTAGTTCTTACTATTGGTTCTGCTGACTTTGGTTACTTGTTACTTTGGTTACTAGTGCCTCTGATTACTAATGACTTTGATTACTGGGGTAATTTTAGTTTACTTCTTACTTTGGTTACTAGTGACTTTGGTTAATGCTGACTTTGGTTACTGGTTACTTTGGGTACTGACTTTAGTTAATTGTTACTTTGCTTACTAGTGATTTTGGTTACTAGTGACTTTGATTAATTGTGACTTCGATTACTGTTGACTTTGATTATTGGGATAACTTTGGTTTACTTCTTACTTTTTTCTACTGGCTTGGCTTACTGGTGATTTTAAATACTTGCTACTATGATAACTGGTGACTTTGGTTTACTTCTTGCTTTGGTTCTGCTGACTTAGGTTACTGGTGACTTTCTTTTACTTATTACTTTAGTTACTACTGACTTGAGTTACTGGTGACTTTGGTTACTAGTGACTTTTGTTATTTGTGACTTTAATTACTTGTGACTTTGATTACTGGGATAACTTTGGTTTACTTCTTACTTTCGTTCTGCCGACTTAGGTTACTGGTGACTTTCGTTTACTTCTTACTTTGGTTACTAGTGACTTTAGTTACTTCTTACTTTGGTTTCTGGTGACTTTAGCTACTGCTGCCTTTGTTTACCAATGACTTATCAAGAATTATGTTAGCAACTAACGACATAATGAACCTGTGGTTTTCAGTACTGTTATTCATCGCTTCAAAAGTGAATTGCTATCTTTATATCACTTCATAAAATATCGAATAAAACTAATGCTGACCAGTAATGACAAATGATTTATCTAATTAAAGGGAGGTTTGTGTATTGACTATACTCGCTATTCCAGACGCCATTAAAGTAGCCACTAATTTTGGTCGGTGTTGAAATTCACAAACTCACCACAAAGTCGCTGCTAAGGTCATTCAAAATCAATTTGCATGAATGTCACAATATCATAATATCACAATATAAGTTTACTACAGTTTGATATGTGACTGTGTGTGTGTGTGTGTGTGTGTGTGTGTTCATGTTTTATGTAAAGGACCAGTGAATACATTCAGGAAATCTTTCGATACATTTTACCCTGAAAGCATGTCAATACAACACTTGGCCATGACCAGAAGTGGTACTTGAAAGCTATTCAGTTCAATATCTCTTTCTAGATGGCGGATCTTATAAAATCAGTGTGGGGAATATGAAAAACTTATGGTGAATTTCTCAGTTTAAGCTTTAACTACTAATTCTGGACTTAAAACTTACCAGTTTTTAACACTTCCTAGCATTTCCAGCATATCTGACTGGTGTCTCGGAGATTCTTATAGGTTTTACATGAAACATAACTCAGTACACTTAATTACTGAGTATATTGTTGGTGACGTCACATATTTTACCTTTAATCATAGTATCTGAAATATCTCTCTCAGTATCACTGGAACCACTGAGAGATATTTGGGACTAGAATGTTTTTATCTCAGAAAAGAAAACTTTTATTTTCATATTCTTTTCAGAAAATATGAAGAAGAAGGTGTAAGTATTAGAAATTTTAAGGGAGGAACTTAGGTCGCTAAGTCTTCCTGCTGACATCACAATAATCTGGCTTCCAGGCGATAAGAATGTCGATGGGAATGAGAGAGGCTCATGAATTGGCGCGCAGGGGGTCCTCTCTCGACCTAACTTATGCGGAACCAGTATCAGTGTCTCTGGGTGTGCTCAAGATGGGCATCTACATGCACTGTCACTCCTTGGCGGGACAGAAGATGGAGGGCACTTACAACGTGCAATACATCCCGGGCGAACTGGCCAGTCTACAATATAGCTACATAGGTCTAGGGATCTTATACGCAGGGAGCGTAGAGACACCAGCCGACTTACGGTGGCCTTTACAAGTCACTGGTTAGTAGGTACTTATGGGGAAGAAATGCAGATGCCTTTTAATACCTATTGTAGAAGTTGTAAAGACTCGGACGAGAGGAAAATAATAACTCACTTTCTTTGCAAATCCCCACGTCTGGCGGCCGCAAGAAATAGAGCCCTGGGAAACTATTTTCTAGCACGATTATCCGACCTTTGGGCTGTAAAAACGTAGGTTCTTCTAAAATACCTAAATTACACAAAGTGGATCTAGATAACAACCCATATTTTTCCAGCGTTTAGGAGGGTTGGTGGTTATAAAACGGCGCTAAAGCGCTAATTGTGATTCACGCTAAGATGCCGTGGATCAGCCACCTAAACCAACCAACCAACCTACCGTGATATATTTAGAATAATATGCTAAATGTAGTTGATGGGGAAATTTTTAACTATCATGATAGATCCTGGGTGTGATGCGTATATAAAGTAATTCCAAAATTAACGAATAGTTAAAGGGCTCACGAATGTATTCACCGGAAATCATCCGTATATATGTGCGAATACGTGTTCAAGCTACTAAAATGCTCTCTAAGATCATTGAAGATATGTAATATATGTCTAGGTAACTGAGAGCGGCACTGAAGACATTACTGAGGCTTATGGGAGACAATTAAAAGTACGCTGTATACTGTCGATACGAATACAATATAAGCTCAATATCGTTTGGTGAATGGAATGAGTGTGGAACTCCATATATACATTTGGAGATGTTATTAAACTGTTCACATAAAGGGCGAGAATTCCAAATTTAACATTTAACTTCCTTCAAGCATAAAACCCATCACTTATTCAATGTTTAGATATGAGCAAGTTCCCTCAACTTAATTCCTCCAAAATATATGCATTCCTGTCGGAAAATAAGCTGACAGAAGATCTATAAATAAGATTATCCTCTTCTTTCAAATAAATAGGGGCATCACAATAGATCTTTCAAGTCATGATTTATAACACCCTTATATAAATATAATCTAATCTAATCTAATCTAATCTAATCTATTCAATGTTCATAGTTACTTCTGGACAACAAAATGATGCCAAAAAATATATAAAAATTATAAGTAAAAATATGCTTCGACATCAACACACGACAGACCAAAATCTTCGTTAAATCTAGTCTTTTCGTCCCCAAAATGTCGCTTGAATTCATCGTGATTCAAGAACGGTGTCAAGTATGTCACTACTGCTTATTTATAGGATACCTGCCTGCGTTCATGTCCCTAACTTTCCCCTTTTAGTACTTGCTTGGCCTTCCCTGATCCTCCATACATAGCCAGTCAGGCCACACTTCAAAATTGTGCATTCGATCACAGTGATGATGGTATTTCATCACACAATTTACGCAACTCACTATTTGTACTGGCCTCTCCATTCCAGACCTACTTTCAAGAGACCCAATTGTTCATAAAGTATTAATTGACTATATCATTATCTGGTTTCTGGTTCATTTTATTGATTTCTTTATGTATTAGGAATATAATAAATTGAAATCCTTCATTTAATGTAATATTTCTTATAATGCCAACATTTTTTGTTAGGTGTATTCGGAATATCACGCGAACAGGATTAAATTTTAATTTTTAATTAAAATGAAACAAGAGAATTCAATTCAATTTGGGCATTCTTTTCTTGAGTGCATTTATTGGATAGAGAGGAAGAGAGAGGAAAGGCAAAATACTTCCAACCAATTTATGTATAAAGGATAATTGATGATGTACAAGCGGATAATGGTACACGAATACATGTGTATGATGCAAAATTAAAGGATTCAAGGATATCAGCTCAATTGTACTTAAAGAGGCTTGAAACTATCTGAAACGTATTCGAAGACTTAAGAGGCACGTATACCGGTGGGGGATTAAGGATATTTCATACGGAGGTGGATTGAAACACTGAATTTCTGGGTGAATTTCTGATAAATATTTTTCAACATATTCTGTTAATGTTTGCATTGCGGGAATTCTATTATTGAGGGAAGAGTCAAGAGCGGGTTAATTCATTTATTAATGATAACAAAAAATTTATGTTTTTCATTCATCCCCTTTTTAAAAATGTTCATGGAATGTTTCAGTATAAAAAATGTTCAATTTATACTTTTCAGGACTCTGCTTTAACTCTCACAAGTGGCATTCTGCACCGGGAATAAAAAAAACAATTGGACTTTAAGATTCCAACGGCCACAAAGTCATTTCAATTTCAATTCACAAGAGCATAAACCTTATCAGTGTTTACATACGCCGCATATCCCTGTGAGTCAAGGACTTAACAATTGATAAATGCCCGAACTTCATAACGACGTGCCACACGCGCCTTGGCAATATCTGCTAATTTCCCTCTCAGTTTCCCTGTCTACAACTCCACCACTCCACCTTTCTATCACTCTACTTATCACTCTCTGTCCCTCTCTCTCTCTCTCTCGCCCTTTTTCTTGGCGTATGTGTTTTCATTTTCTGTTCCTTTACGGCTTTGAACACATTAGCTTTTAATAATATCTTCAGGGTGTTTCGGTCTCCAATCCTGTCACTTGTAATCACGGTTCACTCACGATTACACACACTAATACCGTCATCATGAAATACCCGCACCTATGCCAGCTAAGTGAAAATACGGCAGCAGAGGGCAAAAAAGGCCCAACTTCGTTGAGAGATGAGATTATTTATTTGCAAATTTCACAGACCGATGATAAAAGAAATTCCAAAGGAAAAAATAAAGATCCAAATAAAAATGGAAATAAAAAGCCACCCACTTTTCGTAGTTGCCGGCGGCATGTGTAAAATGTGCATGCGTTCCAAGAGCTCGTAAATTTGCGAGACACATTCCATAAATCCACACAGAGGCAGACGACAATCTAACAATGGCAACTTCTAACGATGCCAGTTGTCTGTCGAAGCTCGTAATTATAGTCATTTTGATAAAACATCTCACACACGAGTATGACGTACTTGTACGCGGAGTTGCATCCCCTTCTTCTTGATAACCTTTTTGCTTAAAATTAAACAGCATCCAGAGCTGATTAAGAGTGTTAGAATATTTATGAACATGGGAGCATGCGCTGCGAGATGAGCTACGAGATGAGCTACGAGAAGGGCTGCAAGATGAGCTACGAGATGAGCTACGAGATGAGCTGAGAGATGAGCTGAGACATGAGATACGAGATGAGTAACGACATGAGCTACGAGAAGGGCTACAAGATGAGATACGAGATGAGTAACGAGATGAGCTGCGAGATGAGCTACGAGAAGGGCTGCAAGATGAGCTACGAGATGAGCTACGAGATGAGCTACTAGATGCGCTACCAGATAAGCTACGAGATGAGCTACGAAATGAGCTACGAGAAGGGCTACAAGATGAGATACGAGATGAGTAACGAGATGAGCTACGAGAAGGGCTACAAGATGAGATACGAGATGAGTAACGAGATGAGCTGCGAGATGAGCTACGAGAAGGGCTGCAAGATGAGCTACGAGATGAGCTACGAGATGAGCTACTAGATGCGCTACCAGATAAGCTACGAGATGAGCTACGAGATGAGCTGAGAGATGAGCTGAGACATGAGATACGAGATGAGTAACGACATGAGCTACGAGAAGGGCTACAAGATGAGATACGAGATAAGTAACGAGATGAGCTGCGAGATGAGTAACGAGATGAGCTACGAGATGAGCTACGAGATAAGCTACGAGAAGGGCTACAAGATGAGATACGAGATGAGTAACGAAATGAGATGAGTGTAACAATGCACTCAATAGAGTGTAACAACGCACTCAACGAACTGGCCATCCACAATCAGGTCTCTCTGATTTGGGTGCCAGGACACGAAGGACACGAAGGTAACGAAAAGGCAGACCTGTATGCCAAAACAGGGGCTGAAGGATCATTTATTGGACCCACCCTCTTCTTTGGCTTTAATAAAAACAACATAAAACAAGAGACCAAAAAATGGATCCAACAAAAATCAGTGAATATTGGAATGACATTGACGGCCTCAATCACTCCAAAAAATTCCTCAGCTTTGACGCTAATAGAGCAAACAACGCTCTTACCTTCAACAAAAAATGCCTTAGATTACTCTCTGGAGCATTAACAGGCCACTTCGCCTGCAACAAACACCTACACAAAATAGTTATATCTCGAGCATTTGCAGATTCTGCTGTGATGAAGAGGAGTCTATGAATCACCAACTATGATGCATTAGGCCACAGGAGACACGGGATCTTAGGTTCCTATATACTAGAAGATGAAGACCTTCAAATGCTCTCTCCAAAGGAGTTGGTTCGATTCCTTGATATACTAAGTATACTAAATAATTAAGTACGAAGGGGCGCACAATAGATCAAGTTGGTCGCAGTGCATAAAGGCCTTAGGCTAACCCGTACAACCATTACCATTACCATGAGCTATGAATGAGCTGAGAGATGAGCTACGAAATGAGCTACGAGATGAGCTCCGAGATGAGCTACGAGATGAGCTCCGAGATGAGCTGCAAGAAGGCCTGGGAGATGAACAGCGAGATGAGCTACGAGAAGTGCTACGAGATGAGCTACGAATGAGCTGAGATATGAGCTACGAATTGAGCTGAGAAATAAGCTACGAGATAAGTTGAAAGATGAGCTACAAGATGAGAACAGTATGGGTGACTGAACTAGAGTAGTGAATCACTGATGAGAGCAGTGGAAACACATTCTTTTCTAATTAACTTTAAAGCGGAATTTGTCGGGTTTCAATGCTGATCAATTTCCACAAACGTTGCAATGCGGAATTTCCACGGCAATAACTTAAAAGGTGTTACATAATGCCAGCTGTATACAAAATAATAACTGTGGACTGAACTCATGCAACGAAAAAAATCAACAGCTTTAAAAACAATATCACAGCTAATAAGGTGGATGACTAAGGGCCAACAATACATGTAAAATTAATACATGGGGATATAACAAAGTTGTAGAGCTGGCAATTTCACATACAAACCTGATCGACAAACCTCGATAACTCACATAATCGAAGGGTTTGTCCAAGAATAGGTTTTTATGTGGTTATTTAAAGATATTTTGGCTTTAAATTTCACATCAACATCTCAGATGGTTATACCCTCAATATAAACTGATCATACCAATACATAAATGCAGACAAATAGAAAACGTTATCTTATTATTTTGAAAAATTACTTTGAAAATTGTTACTCGAAACCATCAATAAATGCCTTCATATTATATTGTCACCTAGAGATTTCTTAACATAAACAGAAGTATCTCCAAAAGGATACTAACTCTGAACCGCGAAAGTCTTAGGACTCTAGTGGGGTATTGGAAAGAACACTGCTGCCTAAGGTATCAACTTAACAAGATAGGCCTGCCAGACATTTCTGACTGCAGATTCTGTGGACACAACTCTGAAACATCAGAACACATTCTATGTGAGTGTCCAACGATCAAAAGTAAGAAAGGGGAACTTCCTCACAGACCCTTCCACAACTTCAACTATCCAAAGTGCTCCAATTCATAAAAAACATAAGGTTAGCACAATAGGTCCTTACGAGCCGCGGTGCTGTAGTATTTCCTGAAATATTAAATGTAAATATTATCACCCACAAATTATTAATACCCGTGTTGAAAATGGCATGATGAGGGAAGTGGAAGGAAGGTGGAGAATCTCCACATGTAAAATCTTAAGGCTTATGTGCAAATCGTACAGTTACTCAGCAAACCAAAACTATACTGGTACTTCCGAGAGAGGATTGCAGAATGATTACAGATATTGGGATAAAGGGGACCTTACTAATAATGATGATTGCAGGAAATCTGGGGAACAGAGCGCAAGGAAAACTTTGGAGCAACTGCTGTGCCCACGCAATGCAATCTCAAAAACGTACCTGACACTCCTGAGAGATCCCTGGTTTGAGGAATTAGACGAGGTCTTAGCACTAGGAATGGTTTCGCTCTTAAAGTTCCCTAAGGGCACCTCTCTTTTTAACAATATATATTACGAAATTAGAGAAAATATATCTACGGTCGTGGCATGTATAACTGATTCGTACTCGCATTTAGTACTACTACTAAGAGCACTGTACATCTTCTCACTATATTATAACAGTGTTATTGGCTATTCGGCAGGCAAGCTCTCAAGGTGGGAGGGAGTATCGTCTCATAAATACTGCAGAAGCGGTGGGGATGAAGAGGAGGAGGAGACGGTGGAACATCTCATCTGTAGACGCCCGACTCTAGCTAGAAGCAATGCGTGCTCTTTAGGTAGATACGCTTTCAGTTCTCTTACGGAAGTGTCCGCGCGAA
Organism: Clusia tigrina; assembly: GCA_920105625.2. NCBI lineage: Eukaryota > Metazoa > Arthropoda > Insecta > Diptera > Clusiidae > Clusia > Clusia tigrina. Next base: position 414,255,075 of record OV050030.1, read on the forward strand.
GGTCAAACAAATCCTGCGCTTTATTAGAGTTCCAAAATGGATTGACGAGTAAAAGTAGAGGTACAGTGTTACGCGGTGGTATCGCAATGGACCCATAGTGTTCTGAGTGAGTTGGTCTGTTGACTACCACAAAAACCTAACCTAACCTACATATTACTATAAGTGGATATTCTGGCACTGCAAAGAACCTTGCAGGTCTCTGTGTGGCCTTCAAGCACTGCAAATACCTCATCATATAATGTTACAGTGTTGCTTTCCATGACCTTCCCAGATCGAATTTTATTGTTAATTTACCTACAGCGCATACGTGTCGCTACCACTCGATCTATTGTTTTAATCTTCATTATAGTCAGTCCAAATTTTTTTGAGTCTTGTACTCAATTGAATAGGGGAAAATTATCAACACTTACTCTCCTTGCATGAGGGAGTTTATTTGGGAGAAAGAGTGTTCATCTCTCTCGTAAATTTGACCACGTTACTTTTTCCTGCTATGGTCACAATGAGTTTGGTAGAAAAATAGGAACGAAATACAAAAATGTTAAACCAAACCACACTGCTATGGAAATATGGATTTCTAAGAGAAGGAAATGCTTACCTTACCTAGCTTGATGACTTTGATGGTTTGTTAGCTTGCTTAATTTGTTTGGTGGCTTCCTACCTTGATTAATGTTTAAGTTGAGTTGCCTACCCGGGGTTCTCAAACTAACGAAGTTAAATTAGAAGTAGCTGGAGACCGCCATAGAAGGAGATCTCCAAGCAGCCAGGCATTGATGACCATTGTACTCTAAGCCTGAAAGTAGGAGGGGGCAACATGGAGGATTGTGAAAGGTAAGAGAAGCAATAAGTAAAGAGTAATATGCAATATACTCGAATTTATAATGCACTCCACGACTCTTTGCTTAAACCCCCCTCAGAGAGAGTAAATACAAAAACTATAAGAATCATATACAAAAAGTGATCCAGGATTTAAAGTTTTACGTACCTACGAGTAGAATTCTGAATGACCCAAGTTTCCAAATTCAAACCTTATTTTTATTTATTGAACTTTATTTAAATGTCTCTCTTCCTTCTGCTCTATAAAGTTTCTATCCAGTCCTTGCCCTTTTGACTCTTTTGTTACTACTTTTAATATTGAAAATATTCAGGAGGTCCCTTTGCTTGTTTACACTGCTCCCATCAGATACAAATCGTGTACTTTCACAAAGTTCTCAACGATCTTTCTTAATAGAAGTCGTAAAATTGAAACAAATTGTCCAAACTTCGCCAAGGACGATGGCTGCGTGCAGGCCAGTCCATAAAACGGTAACTATGGCCCCGAAATATGAAGTTTCATAAACTGAAAACTGCAACGCACATAATAAACTTTTCCACTACAATGCAATAAAATGCAAACAACATTTAACATTAGACCTGGCCCTGAGCCCTCACAAACACAAACACAGATACACCCCACGTGGAACATCAGGTGTGTGTAATGCGCAAACTTTAGCCATTTGCCACAGAGAATCTGTGCAACAGTTTACGCGCTACAAGCGTCGCTCTAGCCAAGGTGTATCAGAATTTGCAGGTGCGAACACCCGAAACACTCTTCCCTACCTTATCACGGTGAGCCGGCGGATAGGGCGCTTTCAATAAATCGCGTACGTTGAGTATTAAAACTTTCGTTAATGTCGACGACACGGAAGAACGTTTGCGTGCACGTTTGCGACGGACTCGTATACCAGGCTGCTCGGCATTGTCAGCAGCGATGATGGCGGTGGCAGTGAGGGTGGCATCCGGTAGATATGCTGGGCTCGGTGGGCACGGCGGATACGCTGGGGATGAGCTGTAGCGACGCACCGTGGAGAAGTCTTTGGAAATGCTGCGTATATACTTTTGCGGCAGTTGTGGCGCATCGATGACCATGGCTGCCGATAGTGGTGGATAGCGCGATGACGCAAATCAAATTTGCATCAGTTGAAAGCCGCTCGGAGGACACAACACAAAGAAACTAAAACTTTTCATTTAATTTAAGCGATATTTTAATTAGTTGAGTCTTAACTTTGTTTCAGCCGACTGCCTACCCGCCTGGCCGCCCGCCTACCAGAACACGTACACAAACAACAGGCAGAGCACCCAGCGGAGAGTATGAGTAACTGCGCCAATAACAAACACCAACACAAAAGTTTTAATTAAATTTCCAACATTTAATTTTTCAAAACCATTCACTTTAGTTTTATTGAATTTTTTCCTCTGCTTTATTTGTTTTTGTTATATTTTCGTTTCTAATGGAAATGAGAAAATTTGTGTGAAACACTTAACCGTGTTAGCGAACCCCAACTAACTTGAAATGTTCAGTCGCAAGCTGAGATAAACTAATTCGCTTTGCATCCGTAACTGGCTTGTTGGGTTACCAGCATCTTCCCCAGAGGCGGCAGCCGTCAACGAGTCAGCAGTGAATTCAATTTCACTCTACTCTTCACTGCTTCGCTCTACGCTGCTCCGCTCTACACTGCTACGGTCGACACTGTCTGGTCTACTCTGGCTCGCTCTAGTCTACTACGCTGTACTCTGCCCCGCTGTAGTCTGCCCAGCTGTACTCTGCTACTATATACTCTGCCCGCTCTACTCGGCCCGCTCCTACGCTGCTCGGTGTATTCCCATACTCCCTCAACCGCATCACTGCTTCCAACTCTATTTTGGCTAAGATAATCGCACAAAAGAAGCAGTAAACATGTGTGCCCAGTGTGCACGGGTAAGTTCACACACTGACTGGAAATGGCGTTTACTTAGAGCGTAGAACAACAACAGAAACTAACGTTACCCACCTTTGAGTACACTAGTATAACCGCTCACAGTCTGGCTGGATCTGAGCCTACGTTCGTCTGCCTGTGGCTTTGTAGACGTTGGTCCGCACAGTGCCGGACTTATGTGCAAACTAGGGGGCCTCGTTACTTTGGGAGCTCATTTAACTCTTTTCCAGCTAACTTAAGACATGTCCAGACCGACATAAGGAACATGAAATCTCAGTGGAAAATAACAACTGGGTCCATCATCAACAAAACTTCCAGCAGCTGACTTAATTACTATCTACACCGACATGATGACTATATAATAAACTTGGGTATTTGTCTTTAAAAACCACAGTTGACTTAAGATCTTCCCAGACCGACTTGAAGATCGGGCGTAACTCACACATTAGTTTATATCTATTATACTATATAATTTTTCATCCTAAATGTAGCCTAAAACTCTAGTAGCCAAGTATAAATTTATTAAAGCGAAGGTGTCTTAACTGTTGACTTTCAGCCTTGTTACGGAAATGTCCGGTGCGAAGCTCGAACAAACCCTGCGCTTTATTAGAGCTTCAAAATGGCTTGAGGAGTAAAGTAGAGGTGCGGTGTTACGCGGCGGTATCGCAATGGACCTACGAGTATAGTCGTCTCGGTGAGTTGGTCTGTAGACTGACTGCCACGAAACCCTAACCTAACCTATCTGATGACTGAATTGTCTTAAATTATCCGAGTGTATTCGAATACTGACAGAATCAATTATTTCATTATTTCCTGAAAGCCTCCAAATGGACTCAGAATCTCTGGATATAGTTTTAGAACCTTTGCGAACATCTGATAATACGCAAACCAATTTTTAAGATACTCGTTTATTAATTACAAAACTTTTACAACGTGTTTATTAAAGAGAGGGGGAACAATATAGTAAGACCTTTCAGATATAAGAACATTACTACTCTGTTGGGTCTTAAAGATTACTTTCGCGAATATTCAAAAAGTCGATTATAAGTTGAAAGACAAAATGAATGGTTCACTAAGTAGAAACGAGTGAGTTCCTTATAGTTTTTTTGTTGGATAGGATCGATGGAAACACTTGAGTCGGGAGCTTATGGAACAACAAAAATAAAAACTGAAAGAAATAACAAAATTCCAAATGAAAATCCATTTGTTTCCGCTCCAGATATTCATACTAACAATGCACTCTCGAGACCTCTGCCTGAAGCTGAGGAATTGGAAAAGAGAGACTCAGAGCAAATCATTTATTAAACAATTGACACTTGATTGAAGACTTGATCGAGGTCTTCATTTCTGTCATAAAAGCAATGAAAATAACGCAAATTCTCAAATATTTTAGAAGAGTTGATTCGAAGGCATTGAAGACTAAGACTAAGGGAGAAACGAACGCCACCAAAATCCATTGGTTCCGTTGCAGATATTCATACTAACAGTGCACTCTCGAGACCTCTGCCTGAAGTTGAAGAATTCGAAAACATGACCTCAGAGCAAATCATTTATTGAACAATTGTTACTTTATGGAAGACTTGTTCGAGATCTGCGTTTCTGTCATAAAAGCAATGGAGCTAAAGCAAATCTCCCAAAATGTTTGAAAAGTTGATTCGAAGGTATTGAAGACTATGAGTAAGGGACAAAAGAAAGCCACGGAACAGTTTTGGAAAGTGTTTTTTAAATCGCATCCGATAATTACGTGCAAGATGGATGAGTTCTTACTTTTTTTTCGAGAACTTCTTTCACGTTACAATGAGAACAGTTTAAAGTTTAGTTCGAGATTTTTTTTTTTTTTGTTTTAAATTATAACAATGAATTATAACAAGTTCGAGAAACTCTTTTCAGTACATTTCTGATTATCATATTACCGATTCTGTTTTTTCTGTTCTTTTTTATCAGAACACCTTCTCATCTTGTCTAACGACTTGTTTCATTTCGAAACGTGTCATAGTTCTTACAATAATTATTACCAGGGAATTGCCACAACCTCTTTTGCCACTGGCACATAATCTAAGAAAGTTAAACACATTCCGCAGACCGGTCTGGACATGGCAATGTACTCGTAGGATACAGTAATCAGTCGCAGATTATGTGTGAGCTGCAGGCGAGTTACTCGCAACAGTATCTTCAGCAAGTTTTGTGTAAGCGACTTTCAGAATTTATGCAGCAAGTTGAATACACACCATCAAAGTTCTGGCTCTGGGAGGTCCAAATTATTTGCTGCTATCAAACTTCGCCAGAACTGCAGCAAATTTGCAAAACTTGCGAAAGTTTCTCGCAACTTGCCGCGGTTGTTTGCTCTGTCTGCAGAACTTGCGGTAATCAACTTTTGTGAGTTCTGCTGCTGGTGGGCAAAGCGAAGCGGTTTTGTGTAGGATAGGAATCAAATCAACGGAATGTTTTAAACTCTGCTTCTAATCGTTTCTCTACACTCAATAGCTGGGATAGTTTAGAATGTTAATGGCTGTGAACTGACTGCGTCTGTTGGAGTGAGTTTCAACTTGTAATATATCCATATCCTATTTTCTCAGTTTAGAGGTTCGTGTCATGTACTGAGTTGGAGTCGTTGGTGTTTGTGGGTGGCGTCTCGCACTTAGTAATATTTATTAATTTTCTTATAATATTTAATTATAAATGTGGTTCTCCGGTGAGCTTAGAGCAAACTCAAATCTGATTTACAATGCAAACTACGAGACGGAGTTGCACTTTTATACAATTCGTTGTTCGAAATACTCGGAAGACTCTTTGGCGGCAGCTAATAATCGTTCTTCAATTTTATTACATATTCACCAATATTTTCACTGATGGCCTTCTGTAATACCTCATTATACGAGTTGTTAGATCCGTTTCGGCCGTGTGAAATATATAACCAAAACTTGTATTATAGTGACCGACATCAGCTCTTCCCACCAGAAACTGAAACATCACTCCTCAATACGAACACCATTCTGTTCTTTTAAATATATATATTTATATTATATATATTATTTTCCTTTCTGTTCTCTCACCTCTAAAACGCCCTGGATTTGGCACTGCTTAGGGCCCACAGATGTCTTAATCCGCCACTGTACGTTATCAAATTCACAATTGAATTGAGAGTGCGTGCCTAATGTGCCCCTGACTGCTGCATTATAACAGTTGCATGCAGGCAGATAACGGCTCACTGTGCAAACGACCCAAGCAGTGCAATTTTGCGCCGATAGATTACCAACGCAATCCGCAGTTAAACTGTTAGCCATGGCTGAGAGCATTAAGGCATAAGCCTACGTGGGCAGGTGGCAAGTCAGGCCGTTCAATAAACGTGCCAATTGTAAACGTTCGCTTTGCCAAATTTGCTCACTGAAGCGCACAAATTTCTGTGAATTTTTGCAGCTGTGCTTCTTTCTACTTCCGGAAATTGATTGCCGACTGACTGGTTTTGAAAAATGGGAGGCTTGTGTTATCATGATTAATGTAAAAAGACACTTAAAAGCAGTTCTTTGATTGGCCACAGCAAGGTCCTGCTTACTGAATGCAAGCTTCTTGCCGAAGGATGATAGAAAAAGGTGGGAAAGTGACGTCAACAACATTAATAAAAAGTCAGAGATGCCAAACCACAATCCTAAAGGAGCATAGTGACGAGAGACTCTTAAAATTCTGACCAGTAATTGGAGTGAGGTTCCGTGTAGGATTAATACCTGAAGGTTTAATTTTATGCCTAACTACGAATCTGAGAATTGAGGAATGAATCCCAAGAGAACATTTTCTCGTATTCTCTCATTTAGGCCCACATTAAACTCACTTCATGGCTCATTTAAGTAATGAACAAAATTTAAGATGTAAGTTCCAATCAGTTGTGGAACATCAGCAGTATAGGAAGAATCCAATTAGCTAATAGCAATCTAATTAGTTCATAGCTACTAATTCCCATTTTTAGGATTGTTTCTCCAATTACATCCAAATAAATCCCTTCCTAAGCTCTACTAAGAAGCAAAAGTACAAAATAACCTCTGAAGCAACTAAACTCAGCGGACCCCTCCTAGCTATTTTCCATTGCGCGTCTTCGCCACTCCTGGTGGCGGAGGTCTTTCATAATGGCGGCGGTGGTGTCACATACCGCAGCCCATTTCTCCGGACTCTTGAGCATACTCGTATGCTGCACTATGTTGTCGGGCATCACGGGCTCTCCACATACTCCTTGTAGTGCCTCTCTAGCACTTTCATAACGTGGGCAATAGAAGAAGACATGTTTGGGATCTGTCTTCTTCCTTGGCTTGGAATCACATTACTGCACGCGTGTCTCCAGAAACTTGATAAGTTGTTAGATATATGTAGAACTCTACATCAGTGCCAGAGATTTGTATAATATTGGTGGGTGCGAATCTATTCAATTTTCTGCATTACTGTGAAAGCTTCTGGTCAGCATTAAAAACAGCACAATGTAGTATATTGGGATTATCCAGAGAATTCCAGAAGAAAAGGGAGGTATCAGACAAAGTGTTTTGACTGACACAAACGATTTCAATAGGGCGTATAATATCTGACAGAGGAAATTGCTTAATGATGAACAGGATACTCACAGAGATCACCCACAAAAAGTGTGAGCAAACGAAACCTCAAAATTTTGGAATCAATGGTCATCCTCAAACACCTCAAATATTATGCCGCCGGCAACTTAGCCCGGAAGGTGCTTGGAGACTTCCTTCTTCTGTGGCTCTTGGACCTACCCCACTTCTATCTATCTATCTATCGCAAGTTAACCTGACACTAAAGCCAATAGTGCAAATCAGTTATCCAATAGAGCAATTTCTTTACATTATACTACAATATCGAACGAACAATAACAGTAAGTGAGGCAAATGTATTGGAGGGGAAAGCCGACTATTTTGCAAAACTCTGACTGCATTTTAATTTAAATCTGCAACCATTTTATTGTCTCAGATTACTTTTTTGTACTTCTCCTTCTTGTAACTGATATGGAAGTCCTCACAGACGATTTTTAAAATGCTAACTAAAAACTGTTTCAATGGTGGAAGAAACCCACTGCCTCCTTCATGAGTAAAATGTCGAAATATTATTAAAATTTTTGAGTGAACAATTCCAATTCGTCTCACTGCGGAGTCGTCTCTCTGGATATGATTGGGTGGATGGGTATCCTCATTCATTTTCCTTCCTTTTTAATATGAGTACAAATAAATTCTTATTCAAGAATTTGTCAAAGCAGTTAAAAGAGTTTTGCTTGCTGGTGATGAAACGAAATTTCCTTTCGAAGCAGCTTTGGCTGGTTTCTAGAGTTACGCTAAGGATACCATGAGTCGCGTTGGCACAGCAAGACTCCAAAAAGATGGAAATTCGGCCATAAAATTTGCACTCACCCAAACGTAGCTGTTATATTCACTTTGTACATCCATTGCAGCACTTGTAATCCAATTAAAAATAGTTGCCAAGGCGTTGCAAAAATATGTTTTTAATTTAGAAAGATGGAAGGCACTCGCAAGAAATAGTTGCACGAAAGGAAAGGGTACAATTCGTGTGTTTTCCAAGGTACTCGTATTTCATGACCCAATAAATCGCTAAGAACTGAACTAACTGCGGCCTAAAATTACGAGTATGCTGTGTGTTCAAAGAATATTGTTTGCTTGGTAGTTCCAAGTCAGTATACATCACAAGTTTAAGGATACGGATTCTGAACTAAAGCGCCAATAGAATTTAAAAAGAGAAGTTATTTGTATCGTAATCAGCACTATCAGAAAGTTTGGGTTTATTATTCCAGAGTCCACCGATGACATTATGATAACACCCTGGGCGATGTTTGAGAAACATCCCAGATATATTATAAGGAGAGGTTTGAATATTGCAATAGAATGGTTGCTCAGTGGAGTTTAGTATACACCCAACTGTAGCAGGCCTGAGGAAAATCTCGCAGATATCATGAGGAGAGACTTGAATATTGCAGGCATGAGGAACATCTCACAGAGATTATGAGGAGTGCCTTGAATATTGCAATAGAATGGGTCGTCAGAGGAGTTTAATATGCACTCAACTAGAGCAGGCATGAGGAACATCTCACAGATATTATGAGGCGTGCCTTGAATATTGCAATAGAATGGGTCGTCAGAGGAGTTTAATATGCACTCAACTAGAGCAGGCATGAGGAACATCTCACAGATATTATGAGGCGTGCCTTGAATATTGCAATAGAATGGTTCTTCAGAGGAGTTTAATATACACTCAACTAGAGCAGGGATGAGGAACATCTCAGAGATATTATGAGGAGTGCCTTGAATATTGCAATAGAATGGTTCGTCAGTGGAGTTTAATATGCACTCAACTAGAGCAGGCATGAGGAACATCTCACAGAGATTATGAGGAGTGCCTTGAATATTGCAATAGAATGGGTCGTCAGAGGAGTTTAATATGCACTCAACTAGAGCAGGCATGAGGAACATCTCACAGATATTATGAGGCGTGCCTTGAATATTGCAATAGAATGGTTCTTCAGAGGAGTTTAATATACACTCAACTAGAGCAGGGATGAGGAACATCTCAGAGATATTATGAGGAGTGCCTTGAATATTGCAATAGAATGGTTCGTCAGTGGAGTTTAATATGCACTCAACTAGAGCAGGCATGAGGAACATCTCACAGAGATTATGAGGAGTGCCTTGAATATTGCAATAGAATGGGTCGTCAGAGGAGTTTAATATGCACTCAACTAGAGCAGGCATGAGGAACATCTCACAGATATTATGAGGAGTGCCTTGAATATTGCAATAGAATGGTTCGTCAGTGGAGTTTAATATACACTCAACTAGAGCAGGGATGTGGAACATCTCAGAGATATTATGAGGAGTGCCTTGAATATTGCAATAGAATGGTTCTTCAGAGGAGTTTAATATGTACTCAGTTACAGCAGGCATAATCTCCATTACTAAGAAGCGAATAAACCTTATAATCCAAAGTTCGAAATTGACAAGATCATACGAAGTCAAGTACTCATATATAGGAGTAACATCAGCTTCCAAATATCTCGTAAACATATACATGTATAGAAATGACAACAATAAATCAACTGCAGCACTCATTGTGTGCCTCCAGTGAAAATTTTAAGACCCCTGCCCTGGTTTTTTGATATTATAATTCCATTCTATATTAAACAGACACTTAAAGCAGAAGATTATGTTTTAAATAAGCGAATTTATGCCAAATTTTCCATAGAACTTGGCACCAATTACACCCAAAACTAAAATCCTTCCAACACTCAACAACGAAAAGAAGGATAACTTAATTTTCATTCAAAATTTTTTAGTTCTGATTCTACTTTAATACACATAAAAAAACCAAAATAAATTGTGATTTATTGGTAAAAAAAACTGCTGTGAACAGCTGTTTTGAACAGTGCTGCCAAGTTCTTTGACACAAAGTTGTTGTCGTTGCTATTCATATTGTCGCTGCCATACCTCAAATCTAGATAAACCGTCAAGAAAAAGTTCCTAGTATCCTAAAAGGATGTTAATCTTCAATTTTGAAAGGATTACACTCAGTAATCAAATATTTTTAAACTAGTCTCAAATAAATTGAAATAGTTAAGCTTAGAATAATGTAAATTAAATTGATTTATACTAAATAAAAAGGCGGATTTCGGTGCTTAATTGGTACAGGAATTCAAAAGGATTTAAATTTGATTAAATGTGGAATTTTCCAAGCGGCCAAAGGGGCCTACGTAAAGCAGCAGAATAACTCCTATCGCATAATTACTATTGCTATGCTTTCTGTCCACACGCGCGCCACTGATTACATTTAATATTTCTTTTTAATTAGGTAAATACTCTACAAATTGTTGGGACGTGATTCCTTTTAATTGAATTACAATTAGAGGGAACGACAAGGATAATTTACTACTGAGTCCAGCGCAAACGTAACAAAGATAAGGCAGGTGTCTACGCTGAATTGCAAAGCAACTGAAATCAAATTGAGTAAATTTGGTGCAGATATTTCCCGTTCGCAAGGATTGCACAGCAGAACCGTTGCGGCGATGTAAAATGGAACTAAGTGAAAAATGAAAGTCCATTAGAGGCATGTTTAAGCACAACGCCATTCATCTCTAGCAAAGTAAATGCTCCGCAAGTTGGACATGATACAAATTAAATGAACTTACTTCCACGCAAAACCCTTCTAAGGACACTCTACACTCGAAGCAGCGAGAGGGTGGTAAGGCAAACAATTTGAGTAATTAAAAGCTAGCTAAGAAAAGGAGTACTCGAACTGTGCGGCGCAAACTAATCTGTTTCAATTAAATGAAGTAAAACAGGGCACGACAAGACGTGTTCAACGTTCAATGGAGAGAAAAATAAAACGAGAGCTTAGCAATTGATAAGCGTAGGAATAGAAGGATATGCAGATTTATGGAACGGGAATTTTACGAGCTTAGACCACGTAATTGAAAAGGTATTTTCAATTAATAAATAATCTGAGTTTTGTGGGCAATTCGCTTTGATTGGGGTTTTATATTTAATTCTTCATTTCACAAGAATAAAAGACCACAATTAATGAGGAAGTATCCTGTTACTATACTGAAATCTACTTTTACTTTGCTTAGCAATAATATTACAAAGCCAAAGGATATTCTGAGAAAGCTATTGCTTACTAAAACTTACAACATATTTTAAGTGACCTTCAAGGAACTTCATATGACATTTTTGTGACTTCAAGTGATCTTATGTGATCTTCAAGTATCATTTTATGACCCTCAAGTGTCGCTTCATAATCCTCGTGTGTCATTTTCTGACCCTCAAGTATCGTTTCATAATCCTCGTGTATCATTTTATGACCCTCAAGTGTCGTTTCATAATCCTCGTGTGTCATTTTATGACCCTCAAGTGTGGTTTCATAATCCTCTTGTGTCATTTTATGACCCACAAATGTCACTTTAGGACCCTAAAGTGTTATTTTATGATCCTCAAGTGTCAGTGTTGTGTGGTCGTCAAATATGTTTATGTATAAAAGTTATCTTTATTGACCTAATATATTGCCGTTTCAGAACTTATGTGATCTAAAAGCGACCTTTAAGTCACCTTATTTGACTTTCAACAGAACTTTAAGTGTCCTTATTTGACTTCCAACATTACTTTAAGTGACCTCATTTGACCTTCAACATAACTTTAAATGACCTTATGCGATTTAATCTTATATTAAAGCAACCTCATATGACTTTAAAGTAATCTGGAGTGATTTTATATTATTATTTAGAACTTATTTCACCTTCAAGAGACCCTACATGACCCTTTATGCCTTCAAGTAATTTAGTTTTACTTATTGAGATATGTTGATCTTAGGTGACTTCCAAGTGACGTTATACTGCTTTATGTTACCTTTAAGTCACCTTACGACATCTTCAAGTGACCGTTAGTGATCCTATGTTATAGCTTTTGATGTGATGTTTTCTTTAAGTTGTTTTATGTGATCTTTAAGGGCCGATGCGTGACATCATGTGGCACTCAAGTAACATTATGTGGCCTACAGTTCCTTTTAAGTAGCCTTAAGTAAGGTTCAAGCGACTAAGTCACAATTTCAGAATATATATGCACTTGAAATGGTTTCAAACGCTGAAGATCTTATCCCACTTTAAGTAATATTAAAGTCTCTTTATAGTACTATTAAACTTTAAGTAATATTAAAAGTGATCTTTAGTGACCTAATATGGCCGCGTGTAAACTTATGTGTCCTTGAAGCGACGTTTGAGTCACCTTAGTTGACCTCTAACAGACCTTTAAGTGACCTATGCGAAATAACACCATATTTAAGTAACCTTATGTGGCCTTAAAGGAATCTGGAGTGATTTTAATGTTACCTTTTGAGCACTTATATGACCTTTGAGGGACCTGACGTGAGCTTTTGGTCTGTAAAGTGGTCTATATTTCTTTAAGCGATCTTATATAGTCTCAACTTATCTTCAAGTTTGATTTTGTTACCGTCAAGTGGATTTAATTGAATTATGTTACTGTTTGAGAATTGAGAGTATCCTTAAAATGTCGTTATGTGACCTTCAAGTGACAATATGTGACCATATATTCATGTAATTTTAGTGAGCTTATGCAATCTTCCATGATTTTATGCTATTATCTGAGCAACTTCGTTTATTTAAAGTGACCTTAGGGGCCATTTGAATGACAATACTTGATTTTATTGCACTTTGAGTTGACTTTACAGTTCAAGTGACTTTACGAGATATTAAAGCCATTGCTGATGTTTTGTTATGATTGTTTAACCTTGAAATGCCCTTATGTGGGATTCAAGTGATAATATGCAGGATTTTATAAGATCTTCAGGCAATCAAATTACCTTATGTGCATTAAAGTCGCCTTCAGCGATGTAATGTTATCATTTGTGAACTTACATTAATTTGAAGTGGCATTCAAGTGAACTCATATGATCTGATCTTGTTCTTGACCAGGTCGCATAACTTTTATTATAATATTTTTTTGTTATTGGACTGAAATACTAAATTTTCTCTAGTTAGTTCACTATTATTAACATAATTTTCTAACGCCAATTTCAGTCTGAAGGACATTTCTATATTAAACTTCAAGTATTATATTCTTCAGGAGAACTCTGAACGCTTCCAATTATACTAAAGGATGGAAACTTTAATTGTATCGAAAATACACATCTCTGATCATGCTTCTGATAGAGACATGACGCAAAATACACGGAGTGCTCTTTGGCAGTACACAGTGCCAGTTGGCAGTGACAACTTGAATCGCCTGCTCCACATGCCAGATGTAAGTTTGGCAATCGTTTCTTGTTCTCTTTCGAATATATAATTGTATTTACAGGATATACTGACATATAACAGGATATACATTGTTATACAATTTAACTTAATTAATTGGTTAATTTTAATTAATTTTCAAACTAACTTTAGTCTAGAAAGCAATGCTTCAGGCATTTCACTATTTCTGGAAACTGGCTAAATAGTGCGGAACTGTGCAGTTGTGCAAATATGGAACCATCGATAGTTTTTAAACAGTGGAATAGTTTAGTTCCTGTACGAGTAGGCTAAATATAGGTAGGAAATCAGGTCTATTTTTATGTATTATACATGACTTCCACTTTTATGTATTATACAGGACTTTCAAATTATGTCTCTATAGGCCAAATAAACTGGAACCAACTCGCACCTTGTTAGTACATAAAATCTATTTAGTGGTCCCAACTCCAGCAGTCCAGAAACCATCGATGATTTCATTTGTGAATTAACTAGCTGAGAACATTTTGCACACTTTACAAAGCATTTGATTTCTACAATTTCGAAGGCATTTACAAACTACGGCAATTTGTCGGAGTCTATTGGCATTTAGCTTATTCTATTTTAGCTTTATTAACAGCATTTTAGATAAACAGAGTTTTGCCTCTGTTTGACTACACATTGCAATATATCTATTTATTGTTAGCATACTTTTGGGGGTACAGACAAAACAAAATTCACACTTAACATTTAAAGAACACTGGAAGAGCATGTGTTCAGACAAACAGAAGCAAAACAAAAATAAACAAATTGAAACATAAAAACAAATATACACGAGTAAAAATATATAAGCGAGATAAAAATATACAAATACACACGATGAAAGCAAAGAAGGCAATTAAACGTTGAGATTGAAAAATAACAAAAATAATCATAAGAAAATGATTTACAAAATGTACGAACAAACAAACAAACAAAGAAACAAAAAAACGAACAATAAAGGAACACATAAAAACAAAGTTTAATAAAAGAACACAAACAAATTAAGTTGAACATAAAGTGTAAAATTGAAAATTGAAAATTGAAAATTGATTTAAATAGCTTACCCTGGGCACGGTAATATTGATCAGCCCCCAACAGATTTTTTTCAGTCCCCATGGTATCTTTTTGGGGATATGGTGTGACGGAACCGATTGTCAGTGGACATTTCAATGGTTATTGATGTGACATAAGTGAGAAATTTATGTGATTGTTTGAATTGGTGGGTGGTGAATTCAATTGGGTGGAGACAATTTACACAAATTACGATCAAAATTTCAGTTCAAATGTATTGGATTTGTTTTTGTGGTAGTGGTGGAAAATTGAAAAATAAAATTTGTTATAATTGAGATTCAAAAAAGGGAAATTTGAAAAAATTATATTTATAATATATAAATTTATGTTGTTGTTTTTTTTTAAAATACATAAATATAAAAATTTAATAAGTGTTTTAAATTTAAAATATAGAAATTTTTAAAATTATATGGCAAATAATTTCAAAAAAGCAACATGGCGGAAAAGTTTTTGAGGGTAAGTGTAGGGAAACAGAGAGAAATGTAGGTAGTATAGAGGAGGAAGAGAGATGGAGAGATAGAGAGAGAGCATAAAGAAGAAGAAAAAAGAAAAGAGAAATTGTTAAAATTAGTTGGGAGGTTATTTTAATTTTAATTTTTAACTGTTTTTATGTTTGTAAATTTTCTGCTATGTTTGAATTTAACATAAAATAGAATAAGTAAATATTTTGGGGGTGTTGTGTACGGGGTCTTTTTTAAACTCTAACAAAATGACGACTGCCATACCACTTTTATTTTCAACATAAATTATGTTCAATATTAATTATGTTCAATATAAAATATCTTCAATATTAATTATGTTCAATACGAATTATTTTCAATATTAATTATTTTAAATAAAATTATTTTCAATACTATTTATGTTTAATATGAATTATCTTCAATATTAATTATGTTCAATATAAATTATGTTCAATATTAATTATTTTTAATATTAATTATTATCAACATAAATTATGTTCAATATAAATTATGTTCAATATAAATTATTCTTAATATTAATTATTTTTAATATTAATTATATTCAACATAAATTATGTTCAATATAAATTATGTTCAATATAAATTATTCTTAATATTAATTATTTTTTACATTAATTATGTTCAATATAAATTATGTTCAATATAAAATATCTTCAATATTAATTATGTTCAATACGAATTATTTTCAATATGAATTATCTTAAATAAAATTATTTTCAATATTATTTATGTTTAATATGAATTATCTTCAATATTAATTATGTTCAATATAAATTATTTTCAATATTAATTATTTTTAATATTAATTATAATATGAACATACATTATGTTCAATATAAATTATGTTCAATATAAATTATTTTCAATATTAATTATTTTTAATATTAATTATATTCAACATAAATTATGTTCAATATAAATTATGTTCTATATAAATTATTTTTAATATTAATTATTTTCAACATTAATTATGTTCAATATAAATTATTTTCAATTTAAAATATCTTCAATATAAATTATTTTTAATAATAATTATTTTCAACGTAAATTATGTTCAATATAAATTATGTTCGATATAAATAATTTTCAATATTAATTATTTTCAGCATTAATTATTTTCAACATAAATTAAGTATAATATAAATTATGTTCAATATAAATAGTTTTTAATATTAATTATTTTCAACATAAATTATTTTCATCATAAATTATGTTCAATATAAATAATTTTTTATATTAATTATTTTCAACATAAATTATGTTCAATATAAATTATTTTCAATATTAATTATTTTCAACAGAAATTATGTTCAATGTAAATTATGTTCTATATAAATTATTTGCCACATTGTTATTTTCAACATTAATTATTTTAAACATAAGTTATGTTTAATATAAATTATGTTCAATATAAAATATTTTTAATATTCATTATTTTGAACATTAATTATGTTCAATATAAATTATGTTCAATTTAAAATATCTTCAATATTAATTATTTTTAATAATAATTATTTTCAACGTAAATTATTTTCAATATAAATTATGTTCAATATATATAATTTTCAATATTAATTATTTTCAACATTAATTATTTTCAACATAAATTAAGTTTAATATAAATTATGTTCAATATAAATAGTTTTTAATATTAATTATTTTCAACATAAATTATTTTCAACATAAATTATGTTCAATATAAATAATTTTTTATATTAATTATTTTCAACATAAATTATGTTCAATATAAATAATTTTTTATATTAATTATTTTCAACATAAATTATGTTCAATGTAAATTATGTTCTATATAAATTATTTGCCACGCTGTTATTTTCAACATTAATTATTTAAACATAACTTATGTTCAATATAAATTATGTTCAATATAAAATATTTTTTATATTTATTATTTTCAACATAAATTATGTTTAATATTAATTATTTTCAATATTAGTTACTTTCCATATTAATTACTTTTAATATTAATTAATTCTGCTTTTATGGTTAATTACCAGTTATTTTTCTAATTACTAGAAGCATTTTACCTACATAATTTAATTAGATTAATAATAGTCTATTTTCTCTTTTTAAAATAATTTTATACTTTTTGTATTATTTTTAAATATTTTTAAATTTTTTTTTGTGATTGACTAAAAGCATTTTACCTGTATAAGTCGATATAAGTTTTCTACTAAATACATAAAAATTATTTAAACAGCTGTTATGAGTGGCGATATCTGCATGGAAGCATCATGTTATGTTTGGGGCGTGTCAAATTTATTATTAATTTTTTTTTTTTCTCCAAAATAATGTGGAAAGCTTAAAATTAATCTAATAAATATTCGAACTAAATATGGATTCCATAGCGTGAGATTGGCATGAATTTAATAGAATTGCTATAACTCTACTAATAACTGTATATTCTATTAATTTCGATCAAAATAATGCACTAATGTATACGATTATAAGAGTATTTAATGTTATAGTGCAGATAAATATTCACTACAGAATGATTTTTGGCATAAAATGGAATGATTTATAGACTGAGCCGGAATTTCACTGTCCAAGAGAAAGTGACTGGTACGATAGAATGTGACTCGTATGATAGGATAGAATATAAATGAATAAAGATAACCATTTGAAGGTTCTGATTTATAAGCATTTATATATTGCCCAGAAATACAATCATATAAATTTATACGGAGAATGAATCAAAGCATTCAGATAACTTTTTATAGGTGCTGGTCTATAAGTTTGTATTGCCCAGAAATACATTCATATGATTTTATAGGCACTTTCTGCTACCAATCACATCCTTGTCCAAATATGATGCTCTTTTAAGTAATAACGCTGAACATTTGCCCTCGATGTTCCATTCTTTTTACTCCCCCACTACAGTATCTTCATGTTTCTATAGTTTATGGTATAGAATTGAACCCATTTACCATAGTTATGTACTTCTTCCGAATATCCTCTGCCATTCCGTTGACAACCCTAGCAAAGTGACTACCCTGATATGTACCCATAATGCCGAATATGCTGACTTTCCTCAACACAATGAGAAGATTTGTACCGCTTCGAAGGGTAACTAAAATATAACAAATCTTTAAAAAACAATCATAAGAACTCGAGATAAAATTAATCGAAAAGTACAATGGTATTTAATCGGGATTAAAAAGGTAGTGGGTAGATGGAAAAGGAAAAGCACACGAATTGAAGTTGAAATGACTGCAGCTTCAACTGAAGAAATTCGTTGCAGATTTTACTTCGATCGTTTTATTCCAACCCTTAAACAATTTTTCGATGGACAGAGATTTGCTGAAGATGGTTGGCTGATAAACTCTACTATAAATGGGTATGGGTAAATAGGTAAATGGCAGGTCAGATCGTTCGATATCCTAAAAACATGACTTTATTGAAGATATGAAGAACAGAAGTTCCATTGAAAGTTTTAATATTTTGAACGGCATATCGGATCATTTGATATCCTTGAGGCTTCAAAGAACAAAAATTCCATTGAAAGTTTGAATATGGTTACTTTGAACGGCAGATCAGATGCTCAATATCTTGAAAACATAATTTCATTAAGTATTCAACGAACAGAAAGTTTGGATATGAATATTTTGAACAGTACGTCAGATCGTTTAATGTCCTGAAAACATGACTCCATTGAGGATTCAAAGAACAGAAATTCTATTGAAAGTTTGAATATGGGTATTAAGAACGGCAGATCAGATCATTCCTACAATCATGATTTCATTGAGGATTCAAAGAACATAAATTCCATTGAAAGTTTAAATATTTTTAACGGCTTATCAGATCATTCAAATTTTATAAAAACATCACTTCCTTGAGGATTCAAAGAATATAAATTCCATTGAATGCTTGGATATGGGTATTTCACACAGCAGGTCAGATGGTTCAATATCCTTAAAACATTGAAAGAACGTAAATTCCACTGAAAGTTTGGGTACGACTATTTTCAACGATAGGCCAGACGGTTCTATTGAAATAGTTCAAGGTCTTGAGAACATAATTTCATTGACTCTTCAAACAACACAAATTCTTTTGAATTCAGTTAGTTTTCATTCCCAAATCTAAGCCAATCATCATTACAAGTGATTGCTTTATAATTGTGGAATTACACAATTCAGAGTCCGCTTTAAGTTGTCACCTAATGAATCTCAACAAAAGGGCACTCAAGAGATTGTTATTTCAACCTTTCGGGTTAATAACATGTTCCCAAATTAAAAACATTCCCAACAATTTGTGTGGTATATTAAAACATAATAAAACCGAATATTTACGATATAACAGCCATGTCAATCTCCTCAAAACCCATTCGAAGGACTCTTTAAAACTCGAATTAATATTCACCATTCCTTTAAAAGTGCATTGTATACAGGAACTCCGATTAAGTCCCTAATCACCAATTACTTTTCGGGTCATGGTTGTTCCCTATTGGGCCTCTTAAACTGTAATTTCCTTCATAATAGTAAAAAATATATTCTAAGCCAGTGGAAAATGTATTAAAAGGACGCTGTGCAACCATTGAAGTACTTCACTCCAAAGACTGAAGATAAATGAAAATGCTCAGGAACATTGCTGATGCGAGTTAACAATGGACGAGCGACTGAGGATATTTGCGGTAGAAGAAAATCTAATTTAAAAAAAAAATCCAGGTACATTCAGTAAATTAAATTCTCCGCGCCAAATATCGTAAACAAAGGCTGTTATCTGTTTTGTTTGTGTGAACTTTGGTGATGCCTTCGTTTTTTACAATATTTTAAATAAATATTTATCCTAAGTCTTACTGGCATCTTTTATGACGGTTGTTTCATTTTTTATCACTCAATAAAACACAAGTCCATCATATTTTTAAATATCTCTTAAGAGTCCTTTGGAAACAAATTGTGTGGCTTCATTGTGGATTTGACTTTGAAGAGCTAAAAAACTGTTCAATGAGACTGTGCTACCAATGTGGACAGAGGTCCATAAATAGAGAGATCCATAAGTGTACTAGAAATATACATTTAAGGATAGTCATAAAACTAAGTAAACTAATAAAAAATGTATTTGAGAAGATGCCAAAGCAACATACATTTTAGTATAGTAAAAAACCAAGTACATCAAAATTGGAGATAGTTGAGAAGATGTGAGAATTCTAATGGTATTGAAAAGAACATTTGTATAGAAAATACGAGTATGGGGTTAGTTAGGGTCTTGGTAGTGCCAGTATCGTACAATAATGTCTTAGCTGTCGCAACCAAAGCCTACAGTGATTTCTTTCGAAGAACGTCTGTAAAATTTTATTAATTCCACCATTAGTATCAATATAAGCAGAAGAGTAGGAAGAGTAGTTAATAGCGAAACAATCGAGATCAGAATTTTATTCGGACAGTTCAACATCTGAAGCACGTTCCAACCAGATGTGAAGTCAACCAGGGAAAATAGGAATTTGATTGAGAGGGTTGATATACTTAACAACTATTCGTATATGTTATATTTCTGCCTTCAAATATGGAACATCACTCTTCCCTGATTCTAAAGGTATGGCCTGAATGACATAAAGGTATGATACCGGATTACTCTATCACCAAAATTTAATATTAACTTAGGATGAGTGCTTCGATAAACAAGATTATTGAAGACGCAGTAATTAGAATAGGCACTGGAACGCATTGGATTATTATTATTATTATTATTATTATTATTATTATTACACTTTATTCTAATAAATTAATTCTTACAATAAATAAAATTAATGAGTACTGGATGCCAGGGCCTTCGACTGAATTGGATTATTATGGGTTTTTAAAATGACAATAAATTTGCCACTTAACATACTGAAGGATGAAGCTTTCACTGCCCAAAAAAAGAAGATGGAAAGACACTGTGGACGGCGACGCAAACTGGAAGACGATTACAAAAGATCGCGACGTCTGGAGGCAAAAATTGTGGGAGGACCACTAGGACCGTCGAGCCAACAATGAAGCTTTCCTGTGATATCT
The DNA here is from genome assembly GCA_920105625.2 of Clusia tigrina. NCBI lineage: Eukaryota > Metazoa > Arthropoda > Insecta > Diptera > Clusiidae > Clusia > Clusia tigrina. The sequence continues at coordinate 414,276,187 of OV050030.1, forward strand.
TTACTCGTATGTGCCTCTATCCTTGTCAGAAATGTACCGAGACGAGAAACTTTACAGTGCCAAATTGTACCAAATTCAAAGTCATTACAACTCATTAATGGGTTTGTCTTCAGAGTTTCAAAGAACTCTTCCCACGTATTTTCCTTTAATTTCATTGTACTCGATTGCTATATTCAAGCCCATCACTTCTGTTTGCACCATGAACTTTTCACTGACTGAATTGTTCCATAAAGAAGATTTTTACGAGTATCTTCTCACATCTTTCATATATGAATATTTTCACTCACTGCGAGAGTTAAGCTCCTCGACGCCTTTTCACTTATTAATTTGCTTCATAGCCGACTTTATGCACATTCAATGGGTTTCTTTTAAGAGAGTAATTCGTTAAGAATTCACATATTTATCAATCAGAGCCATAATGAAAATGCAGTCAGTAACTCACAAACCACTGCGAAAGGATGCCCTCAAACAGACTCTTCAACAAAAAATATCAAACAAAATTAAAATACATATTTATGCCAAAAGCGAAATGTGGAAATATTGTAATGGGATAAAAAAAAGAATTTATATGCGTGTGTGGAAAGTATAAAAGTGTCAAAAGGCAGCCACATTCCTCCCCTGCTGCCCCTGGAACCCGTTCGCTTGTTAAGTTTATTGAAGCATTTCATTTGTACTCCCATCAATTTCATTTCTTTCGATATTCCATTCAACTTTTCTGGCATAATTTGCGTTGGTGAAATTTATATAAAATTCACGTTGTTTGAAGAGTTTGTATGGGGTTGTGTGTGTGTTTGTATATATGAATGTATGTGGGCGAGTGTGAATGTGGTTGTGTGCGTATGAAGTGTGCCTTTGTATTTAATAATCTCGTTAAGTTATTTGCTTGGGTATTTTTAGTTTTTGGGTGCGAATGCGAAAATCCAAAAAATTGGGAACTTTTATTAAATGAAATTGGACTGTGTAATAAATTTTTATAGGTTTAAACGTGAGAAAAATTAATATTCAATGCGAATTTACAGATAATATGCATTCAATTAATCTGATTCATTCACATACTCTGAGTGTGTTCCAATCCAAGCCGGGTTTTATATATGAGGTGAGTAGTTGACAGTCGCCAATATTCAGGCTCAATTTATTAATCTGCTTAATTCACATACTCTAAAGTTGTGACTGGTTCTTTCACATTACAGCCAATACATGTCGGATATAGGGGGCGCATCTGGAGCTGGTGACGGCGAAGACCACTCGCTCATTATGGGCGACGAAGCAGATGCTCGGGCAGTCACCTCGCATGACGCACTAGACACACACTCAGATGGTTAGACGCATCTTGCTGTACGCGTCTCTCGTGTTGTAGGGGAAGAACACGCAGTTCATGACCATCATAAATCTGAGTAAAGTCCAGAGGTGAGCATGTCTTTGTATAACGGGTGCTATGAAACTACCGCGGGAATGGAAACAGCACTCGACTTAACACCGCTGCATTTCAAGATTCAAGAGGAGGCAGCCATGCAGGCGTAATGGGTGTATGTAGAAAATAGGTACAAGAAACGGAGCCTCACGAGTCACCTCGAGATACTTAAACGGGTAGAGGACATCCTCGACAAAACAAAAACCTTGGATCAAATGGACATAGCCCTCGACTTTACAAGATGGTACAGAGTTTTCTTTCCAACAAGGCAGCAATGGGCTCTACGTCCGTCATGGGTAAACGATGACTGACAAAAGTGGTACACTGATGGATCAAAAACGTCTACGGGCGGGTGGGCGCGGAGATAGTGGGCCCTAGAGTACACATTTCACAGTCCTTATGCAATCATACGACTGTGTTTCAGGCCGAATTATTTCCGATCCTTCTGTTATCGATTTTATAAAATAAGTAGAAGATTTCATGTTATTGATTTCTTGACTTTAGCTGTAAAATTCAGTAAACCATTATTTTTTGATTTCCAGTAATTTACCACGATCCTGAGTATAGCTAAAGATATAGAAAAACCTAAGGACTAAATGAAGGGAGAGTTTCATATATAGCGATTATAAGAAAGTCCATGAATCCGATCTCTAATTATAAGTTACCGCCTTCTATGATAGTTCATATAATATTGCGAGAAAGGAAGCAGATTCTAAGCAAACCCAAATCATTCGAAATCTTCGTATCAAGCTTACTCTTTCGTAAGACCCCAAGGCTTACCAACGAGCTGTTTAGATCCACACCTGAACCTTTATCGACTTCTCAGTAATGCCATCGAAGTGAGGAGATTGTAAGCAAGCCCGAATCATTCGAAATCTTCGTCTGAAGGTTACTCTTTCCTAAGATCCCCAAGGCTTACCAACGAGCTGTTTAGATCCACACCTGAACCTTTGTCGACTTCCCAGTAATGCCATCGAAGTGAGGAGATTGTAAGCAAGCCCGAATCATTCGAAATCTTCGTCTCAAGGTTACTCTTTCCTAAGACCCCCAAGGCTTACCAACGAGCTGTTTAGATCCACACCTGAACCTTTGTCGACTTCCCAGTAATGCCATCGAAGTGAGGAGATTGTAAGCAAGCCCGAATCATTCGAAATCTTCGTCTCAAGGTTACTCTTTCCTAAGACCCCCAAGGCTTATCAACGAGCTGTTTAGATCCACACCTGAACCTTTATCGACTTCTCAGTAATGCCATCGAAGTGAGGAGATTGTAAGCAAGCCCGAATCATTCGAAATCTTCGTCTCAAGGTTACTCTTTCCTAAGATCCCCAAGGCTTACCAACGAGCTGTTTAGATCCACACCTGAACCTTTGTCGACTTCCCAGTAATGCCATCGAAGTGAGGAGATTGTAAGCAAGCCCAGTCTCAAGCTAAGCCTCTCCTAAGACCTCCAACCCTTACCAACGAACTGTTTAGAGCCACACCTGGGACCTTTGTCACCTTCTGAGTAACTTCAACAAACTGAAGAGCCCCAAGGCTTACCAACGAGCTGTTTAGATCCACACCTGAACCTTTGTCGACTTCCCAGTAATGCCATCGAAGTGAGGAGATTGTAAGCAAGCCCAGTCTCAAGCTAAGCCTCTCCTAAGACCTCCAACCCTTACCAACGAACTGTTTAGAGCCACACCTGGGACCTTTGTCACCTTCTGAGTAACTTCAACAAACTGAAGAGATTCAGATGTTAGGCCAGGTGCGTCCAGCAATTCGCCAATATATGTTTTGTGCTTATATTAATAAGGCTTCGTATCATTCTCCTGGTGAAATTATACTGGCAGTTTTAGTAGGATATTTTGAGGAGCGCCACGATTTGGCATTCGGTACAGAGCTTTTTTACTTCTCCCAGAATTCCATCAGCACGCATATATTCTCCGTTTTATAGTAATTATAATTTATATGCATGGTTCACCCCACGGCCATTATTAGATTTTATGCTTAAATGGACAATGACTCTGCGGGGAAGGTCATGCACTAAAAGAACGCTCGCATGAACTTTGTAAGTACACCGGAAAAGTGTTTATGGTTGTCATTAGCAGAATTGGCTATTTTTAGTGCACCTATAAATATGCTACGCTTTACATGTAGCACCACTCTGTTTAGGTGCAGCTGCTGTGGTGGGAATAAATCCCTGGCAGTGTTTCGCTGTCATTATAAACAATCTTTAGAAAATTCCTCTGCAAATGACTTGGGTCGTAGCGCGTTTAATTACTTCCTTTCTATGGAAAAATATAACTTTTCTTTCTCTAATTATTGCCGTCGATTCGTATCAGTTTCCATGTGTTCGTTGCGGCACCGATGCATGCCGCACTCCAACACTCATGCTTAGTTAAGCTCAAGTGCACTCCTGTGCACGACGAGTTGTTTTCACTCTTCACACAACAAAACTTCACAGCGGAAAGTGAAAAGCAAACTTTTTCTTTACACGAGTATTTTCCTCTTCTTTCTTTCCCATCTCCAGTTAAAAATAATTCATTCTATTAATGTGTTAACACGTACGCACGCACGGCAGCGCGTGCAGCGTTGTCGGCGCTGCTGCAATTGTTGCTTTCGTTTGATCACATCATTTCCAGTCTCAAACTGAGTAGCGCATTTAATTGGTTTTCCTGCACAATGGCAACACAGATGAGTGCTTGAAGCAGCAAATGTGGGCGGAAGTGTGTGCTTCCAGTGTAAGCGCATATGCTGAGTGTATGTGGGTGTCCTTGCGAGTGTGTGGGATGTGTGCTTGTGTTTGTGTCTGTGCAGAGCGTAGAAAAATTACATGACTTCATTCAGAATGGTAACAAGTAACAAGTTAAAGGAAAGTGTTTCGTAATGCGTGGCTTGGATGCACTCAGAAAAATATGGCATGGAATTTTTGCAAATGTTGAAAAGCCTTTAGTGACGTTCCAATCGCCAACCTCAACTCGCTTGGGATTACAGCAACAAATTTAGCCCAGACGCTCTTTCTGACGAGTTGGCATTGGATCGCTTAGGAACAGAATTACTCGTAGTTTCTGGTTTGTGTCTAGAATAAGCATTTTTTTAAATAAAAATATCAATACTGAAAAAATAATATATTATATTGCCAGTGATCCTGTCCCGGAGAAGGTCTCAAAAATGCTTCTTTCTAAAGCATTTTTCAAACGACTCGAAGGTCTTAGTTGCTAGTACTCAATCCCCCAACACCTTGTAGACACACTTAATTATGGGGCCAATAATACTGATGTTGTCAGTGCTGCCAAATTTGTGGCAAGTATTTAGTTCTTTTTTCTGCGTTAGCGAGTAACTGGATATGTGGAAATGAATGATGCTTCTATATTTTGATCACACATGAGACATGGATGAAGGTAAGTCTTGTGCTCTAGATGCCTTTTTACTCAATGGTGAACACCAATTGTGAAATGGTTGCAGTGCTGATAAGTGAGAATTAGAAAAAAAGTACATCTTGTGAAGCTGGTGTATTAACGAAAAATTATCCTGATATAAATCCTTACAATAAAGCAAAATTATCTGCCAAAGGATTTATATTGTAGTATTTGTGGCAATCCAGTGATTGAACTATTAATAAAGCAAAAGGGAAATCTATATATGTGAGGACGAAAATATATATTATCAAAAAACTAAATAGATGAGCATGCACTCAGTACAATAAGAAATCGTATCATCACAAGTCAAGCCCACAACTGAACTATAAAACAGGGAAGGGTTTACAGGGGTGAATTTAGTCACCACTGAAACATTCAAAAACAAACTATTTAAAGAAAACATAAAAAATGTTTAGGCCCCATTATAAAGGGTTTTTCGTTTTGAATGTTAAGGCGAGGTCTTGAATATATAATTAAGATTAAACGTTGTGGCAGTTCCTGGCGGAAAGTTAAAAATTAGGATTTTTCTGGAAGTTCAATATTCGAAAATTTGTTCGAGTAACTGAGGAGCTACTCGTATATCACCAGTAAACCGCATGCCAAAATATCAAACGTCTCTAGTTTATCTACACAAGCCCGCGAGTCCTGTAGACAAAATCAAGAACGGCCGCACAATTTTTGTAATAATTTCTGGAATTTTTTCACTTCCCATATTGTAATTTCCTTAAGGAAGTCGTTTAAAGAACTGTGCAAATTAACAGCTGGACTCTTCACCATCACCTGCCAGAACTTCCAACCCACCCAAGAGGAAAACGAAGACAAAAATTCACCCTGTATTTTTTTAAGTGCTTGTCAATTCGCTTCAATAGCCTGTGTTACATTTTGAGATTCGCTGTCGATTTGAGCATTTTCTTGGCAGTTGCTTTGCTTTATTTCGCTCGAAACTTCCTCATTCCACGTCATTGATTGAAAGTTCTTCCAGGAGGTTAACATTTTTAGCTCCATTTAAACTTATTTATTGGAAAATTTTAAATTGACTCCTTGTGATTAATTTGCATGCAAATTCTTGAGTGAAAGTGTTTATGATAAATGAGACTGCAAATGAATAGGAATACGCTGAATAGTTACTTCAATTGTGGCCATGCCGGCTGGTTCCAAAGATGCTTCGGCGTTAGGGGCTTGCACCCTTGCAGCAAATATGAGTAGCAAGCTGTAGGAGGACATTTGATTGAGTGCCCCAACCAAGTGATTTATCATGAGATTCATTTACGCCAAGGCGCAGGGGCTCAGTGCAAATGCCGTGGTAGTGCTACATTTGATTAAGCGTACAAACGGGGTTCCTTCGAGTTTTCGACCATTTGGTGTGCATTCGAAACCAACGAAGTCGCCATCAAATTACGCTGCCAGGGAAACTTCAAAACGACTTAGTGGAATAAGGTTTAAAATATTTTCGGTGCTGTGTGTCATATTCGCAGGAAGTTAGCTTAGCAATATGTTCAAAAAAATTACTAGTAAGTGGCAAGGTGAGGTTCAGAAGTGAATGTTTAGATATAACTAAACTATAAACGCCATCAATGGAAAGAAAAATGTTCTTCAGGAATACCATCCCTTTCGAAATAGTTCATAATTCTCGCGAGTAGAACATATTCACCAGCATCTTAGTATATTTTCTGAAAAAATCCCTCAATTTTCGGGATTTCATGACTACTTATCTTATGTTCCATACTAGTAACTTCTTTGTGTGTATCACAGTCCTTAAGCCAGTCTTTGATTCTGATTATGAAGTGCCTTCAAATCGTTGTCCACTTCGATTGAAATTCTAACTTTAAAATTCTTGCAGAAGTCTATCTTGGTCTTCCCGGACCAATTCCCATATATCAAATATGGACCTAAGAAATTCGGTACAAATAAGGGTTGCTTCAAATGGCGTTCATAGAATATGGACAGAAAATAAGGTTTGCTTTCATTCTCGTCAATCGAATATGGACCTAACAAATTCGGTAAAAATATAGATTCTTCCCATTCGCGTCAATCAAATATGGAGCTAAAAATTTCGGTCCAAATAAAGATTGCTCCCACTCTCGTCTATCGAATATGGACCTAAGAACCTGACGCCAAATAAGCTATTTGAAATAATGTAGTCTGATGTTTCTTATCTAATATAGTCGAGGAATGTGGGTTCATTCGGGAATAGATATGAATTTAGAGATAGCGCCGAGAAGTAATAAATGGTGAATTTTGTTTCCAGAAACTATGGTTATCATGTTTCTAAGTAATAGAGTATTAAATAGGTTTTAGTGGTTAGGCGTAGTGCCTCAGACCACGAGTTGAATACCTACTATGGAATCTGCAGACATCAAGCCAATGAACTGTGTAATATTTCAGGAGCCACAGTACTTTTGGAATACCTGTTCAGAGCCGTAGAAACCATAAGAAGTTATTTTACTAAATTCATTCTAGAGAACACAGCTTAGTTTAAGCTTTTAAGTTAAGCGTCGTCCCTATACCTAAGTTCATAAATTATACTTTGAATTATAGATAAATCCATAAAAAAAACGGCTACGAGCCATATTCTGAATTTCATGTTCGGTGTTTTAAAGATATATACGAGTATATTGATATTCCAGTAAAGTGATGGATATCAGGAAATGCTGACTGATTTATTGCATGACGATCATATCTGTAAAGAGAAATCCAAGATAATCATATCCTACTCATTCTTTCAATATACGATCACAGAGCCTAAGAACATTACTAAGTGAAGAATATTTTCATCGAGATATTCGAAATATTGGAGAATAGTTACGAGAAAAATGAAAATATTCAATGATTGTCCACATACTGGAATACAAAAGGCACAAATTAAATATTTTCATGTAGTCTCGTAAATACCCTAAAATATTTCGAATATCTCGATGAAAATATTCTCCAAGGACTTCACTTAGTAATATTCTTACGCTCGTATATTGAAAAAATCAGTTGGATGAGATAATCTTGGGATTTCTTCTTTACAATATCCAATTTTTCGAATATATTGAAAAATATAAGAATATATGCCGAATTGAGGGTAGGATTTCATGATTCATCAGAAAAAGTTCTTGAACTATAGCACAGGTTTATGATTGAATGCCCAATCTCGATAGTTCAAATCTTGCAAGTATTGGAAATACTTTAGCAGTGAATAGTTTATGAATCGAGGTGTGAAAAAATAGTGTCGACAGTCATTATAGAAACAAATTTGTGGACTTATAATATTATTCTTTTATAGAGATGTTATAAATGCAACAACTTGCGAACTGAAACAAAGGATAATTATAACATTGCTATATTGAAACATGGTTAGAAAAATAAAAAAATTATACTTGACATCAAGGGTGCCATATTGAAAATGGAATTGTGGGTCCACTGATATTTTTATATTTTCAGAGTAGTTCTACATATCTTCGAGGTAAGATAATACGGAAATAAATTTCGGATATACTCAGACTAATGACCGTAGAATTTACGAAGGGTTCTTCAATCTGCGAGCTAAGACAATAATAGTTACATACGACCGGTCTTAATGATAGTAAATCAAACGAGGGAACACCAACTGCAGAAGAATAATGTTAAGTAGACTTAACTAACTCTGTGGCTGATAACGATAACAATGAATGTGATCAAATTAAACGAATGTATTGACTATTGTTTCAAAACAAATGCAAGAAGTTGAGTAACATAAACGCAACTGAAAATGTCTTACCAACAAAAATATTTGTGCAAGCACCGAAGTGGTGCTTAAAGAGCCAGTTCTAAATAAGAAAACTCAATTATTTCATATTAGAAGAATGGGTGGAAGTTCAATCACCCTGTTAGGTCGTTGTGCCTCTCATAAGCAGAAAAGAACCATATGGCAAAATACTCAATTTTATGCCGAAGAAGACCAGAACAAAAAAAATATATTTGTTCTTTAAAAAGTGCGAAAGAAAGAGCAAAACCAAAAATAAAACTTTTCCGTTTTATCTCATTTCTTGCACTTGCAGCAAATCAATGTAAAACTCACTGAAATGAAAAGCCATAAACTTGATTTATCCTGAAAGATCCTTTATTAAATTTGTACAGAAAGGAAGAGAAATCATTTTTGTTGTTACTTATGTTCAAAATCTTTAAAAATAAAAAAAATAAAAATTTTTTAAATAAATATATATATATATATATATATATATATATATATATATATATATATATATATATATATATATATATATATATATATTAGCTAAACGAATCGGCTTGCGAAATGTTGCAAGTATTTTGCAGGTTCGCCGTCTTAAACGTTCATAAAATTTTATGCGAGATTGTGTAAATCCGTATCTGTGAGGCCGTGTACTGTGGCGGCATACTAAAAATTAATGTATCGGTAAGTGATAAAAAGTGCGCCCGGTGGGAATTACACTCAAGCAAAAATATATGTACTCATAGCACTGAAGTGTTCGTTGAGAAAATATTTGCGTGGACCGAAAGCAATTTAAGAAGAATTTTTATACATTTTTCTTACTTTTACCTTACTTTCAGTTTCACTGCGTACTTTGTAATAGTTCAGCGTAAACTTTGCTTCCTTGTTGGGTTAATTTTCTTCCATCTGACCCTACAGGTGTTGGCTTAATTACGAAAAAAAAATTCTCCCAAGTCTAGTATTCATTACGAGTTCAGAGATTTCTAATCAAAGCTTCAAATCCTTGCAACATTTCTAAATGCATTCATTCATAAACGAATACTCCCTCTGCTCGCGAAAAAGTAACTAAACTGAAAACAATGCTCTAGAAAAAGCACAACATATGCCAATATTTACGCAATTGACCGACCAATCATAATTACTGGAACCAAATTCAATTAAGACATAATTTTATTAAACGCGAAATTAAGTGTAAGCTTCATTGAACAAGCCATTCAAATCGAGTTATACACAAATTATTTGTGGATAATTATTAAACGTGGGTGGACTAATTTCATTCACTTACTAACACGTGATGCGTACAACAGACGCGTTCTTCCGCACACAATTGAACCCCCTGCAGGGAGCCTGACACTACTCACTACTATAGTAAAACAGCCGGCAGTGCTGGTACTAGTTTTAGCATGCAAGTCTGGGAGTTGTGGGTGCGAATCTGGTCAAATTTAGGTGCCTAGTTGCTTGTTTCAATTGTACTTTATCTCTCACTTCGGGGTGAAGTGGTAATCGTCTAAAATACAATATCCGTATATATATATATACGAGTATATCGATATTTTTGCAGCAATATTTGAGATAATCTGAACCATGAAGAATACTAACTATATTTGGTGTCACTACTTACTGGTCATAAGTTGTAGATTAAACCAGAAAGAACTTTACAAGGCGATAGTTATATCAGGAGATTATATACCAGGGACGATTTTTAGTAGTTCCAACTCCCTGGCGCATTGATGTACGATTCGAAATGAACCTTTTGATAGAAAAGTAAATTTTTATATCAATACTTTTCTGATGAACATAAGTATCGAGAACAGAATATCGATATATACAATTTGATAGTTATAAACAAATGATGAGAAAAAAGTATTTAAATCTGGGTATGAAAAGACTCAGGTGTTTTGGAGAATGTATCTTAGATATGAGCAAGATCCCGCAACTTGATTTCTCCAAAATATATGAATTCCTGTCGAAAATTAACCTGCCAGAAGATCTGTAGATGAGACTATCTTCATCTTTCAAATAAATAGGGGCATCACAATACATCTTTCAGGTCGCTGTGTGTGTAGCAGCCTTAAATAAATCTATCTATCTATCTATCTGGGCATGAATGAATGAATGAAACAAAAAGGGAAAATATACTTCGACCAATTTGATCTATTGTACTCCTCCTGCACAAGCCTATTAAGGGCCCTCTATTAGTCTAATAGCTCTAAGGAAACTTAGCACTGAGTTGGGGTTCATTGCTCCAACATCTCTGCCCTCGGACCAGTAATGCCCCAGATATTTCTTCCTAGTGAGAGCTAAGGCTTCGCAGTTCATTAGAAGGTGCTCTGGTGTTTCTTCTACACGTGCTTACTGGTGAGAGTCCCAGCTTCATGAGGTGGCTTCGTAAATGACAGTGGCCTGTGAGGTTGCTTCTGAGGTGGCCCGTCAGAGTTCTTAAATTATTTTTGCTTAACTGTAGACTTAGAGTTGCACTTTTCACGAGTTTTGAATGTCTATGTTTTTGGGAGTGAGGCCCAGTAGCATGATCTTTTGGATTTTTTTCGCGGCATACTTCCACTTTCTGATATGATTCTTTCCATTTAAATTTTTATTTTATTTAGAATAATAATTTCCATCTAGATTATGTAAATTTTTATTTTATTTAGAATAATAATTTCCATCTAGATTATGTTTTCCCCAGAGGTACTTCGTATATCTAGGAACCAAGTCTAGATGCGAGGGATTTGTACACTACCTACGCCATAGGGTCAGGTTAGTTTTAAGTGGCTATCAAGGGCACGAATCTTAGACCCACGCGCAGGCCCATAGATACGGGAATGATGTGTACAAGTAGAAGTAAAAGTAGAAATGTGGGGGCAGGAATCAACCATAGTACTCAGTCACAAGTAGCATTATATTATACCCTTGATAGATGGGGCAGAGTGAGTAGAGAGGTAAGAAAGGTTTCAAGAGGGGGAATGGAAATAAGTAATTTTGTTTTTTGAATAAGGTCACTACTTTTTTGAACTTCCTAATCATTTATGAATCTAAGAATATCGTGAAGAGGAACGTTATGACATTGAACGTTATTCATACTCAATACATCACCACCCAAAAGCCTTAATCTTATTTTTGCGAAGGCTGGACAACTACAGAGGAAGTGTTCAGTAGTATCACTTCCTCACAAGACGGGATGGGCAAGGCGGATCGTTGATGATACCCGCTGTGCCCATATGTTGATCACATGTGTTGTGCCCAATGATTAGATATGCGCTTCATCCGATAATAATGATAAGATCTGTGGACAAATGGGCGAGACAAATGTACCTGGAAGCCTTGCTACACCATATACTAGTAAATATGATATATTGATTTTTCATATAATTATTATTCAAAGAGCACTGTTTCCAGCCAACTTTATTAAGGAGACTATGCTAATGGTTCATTAGTAATGATACATAATCGGCAGTTTACATATCAAGACTATAAAAAAGTCGTTAAGTATACTATAAAAGGAGTACACAATTATATGCTAACTGATTAACTTGTTTCAACTGATTTGAGAATAACATACTAAGATTTCTAGCCTAGTCAGCAAGTAGTTTTGAATTATTACCTGAAGAACTCAGATTTTTTTGACCAAATATTCGATACTCTGAATATCGAAAAAGCCCATCCGAAGTTCCTATCGTAAGAGTCTCATCTAACGAACAGATTTAGGAACTTGTCTCAAATTTTGCTGAGGGGGAACATATCTCTATGTATGAGTGTAGGTGTGGTTGTATGGAGTGTATTTTAAAACTTTTCCCAGTGCTCAAAAGTCAATCCAAACTGATTCGCCGCAATTTAATAAAATTATTTATAATTTTACGGTAGGAAACAGAATACCAACAATTAAGAGTGGGTAATGGGAATTGAAACGATAATCAAATTGAAAATAATTGGCAAACAAGCAGACGAGTAGCCGAGCGGGTAAGTGCGAGATAATTAAATGAAATCAGAACTGCTGCTGCGCCTGGATTATCGGGTGAACATTTCGCAATGCGATGCATTTAATTCCAAATTAATGCTCAGGAATACGCACAGGTGAGCAAGCATACGCACGGGGAAAATCAATTCGTGCGTAGAGGTCACAAGGGAAACAACCTCCAATACAATAGAAATGAGCACACAAAAATACGTACTGCCACATACATACACACACATACTCACACACCACACATGCTCACACGATACACATACCCCCTCACACATGAAATCACAGGTCCATAACTACGAGTACACGTGACAAATTTTATTCAGAATACGTTTGTTTAGAACGTTGCTCCGACAACATGGCAGAGGCATATTCTTTTATATCCCAAAATATGTGTGTGGATGTGTGTGTGTGCATTGCTAACATAAATATAAAAAAATACAACATTTCCAATGGGAAAATAATTAATGTTTTAAACTTAGTTGCACAATTTCAATGAATTGCCAATGACGTTTGTATTAGGCTCCAAAATCGAACCGTCTCTGCTGCTGGATGAATTTCTAAAGCATAAAATTTCAAAGGAAACACAAAAACAGACGCAATCAAAGCAAATTGCCAGACAAATAACTGGCAGCAGGTATTTAAACATGTTTCCAAGCAGTCAAAGAGTGCTCTGACGAGGCGAAAGAACAGCTTTAAAAGCACTTTGTATGGTATTTTAGTAGTTCCACTTAAAGTTGATAGATTTATAAAAATATTGCAATACTTTATTAAGCTTTCATGGAGTTTGTTTGGAGCTAATTGTGTGTCTTACAAAACTTTGTTGGCATTGTAAACAGAGCTGAAACACCTCGATGGCTTCATAGCCTCTGTAATAAGTATAAAAATAAGCTCATTGAGTTTACACCAACAACGTTGTTAAGAAGGTTGTATAGAGTTTTATAGTTAGTAAAAAACTTTGAAAGTTTTAAAGCTGCAATCAGAGTATGGAGCTAACTCCGCCGGAAGTATAAAGTTATAGAAGCTCTGTTGAAGCTTTATAGTTATAGTGCTTCAAACTTAATCAGCCCTTATGGAGTTAGTTACGGAGGAGGAGTACTCCTCAGGGTGGCGTACTGTCTCCTCCCCTTTGGGTATTGACAATTAAATAGTTAAAGAGCTTAGAGGAGAGAAGAATACACGTTGTTGCCTATGCGGGCGATGTTGCAATCACAGTAAGGGCTCAATTCCCCAATACGCTTTGCGAAGATAGATAAATCTATGGACTAAATCACGTGGTTCAGTCGTAAATGCCAAGAAAACAGAACTGGTACTGTTTAGTAGGAAACATTGATTACTAGATGTAAGGCCCCTACATTGAATGGAATCACATTATCTATCATTAAAGCTCGCTACCTGGAACTGATTTTGGACAGAAAGCTTAATTGGAAGTTAAATGCGGAGGATAGAAAAAAGAAAATCTACTTCCAAGTATCAACTTCGGGAGTAAGGAAAGCGTCAATAACACTCTATTCGTGTAGAAAGACCGTAGGATTGAAATGGTGCATCGCCTCGTATAGAACATTGGATATACACAGCAGTGGTTATACCGTTTTTGATGTACGGCATTCTAGTATGGTGGGCGGCTGTGTTGTGAAAAGTTTGGATCGTATTCAGAGAGCAGCTAGTTTATGTATAACGGTGCTCTCAAAACGACTCCCACATCAGCATTGAACGTTATGTTAGACCTTTTGCCAACTGACTTTTATGGTAAACAACTTTCGGTCACATCAGTTCTTAGACTCAGGGAACTCTCCCTTTTAACTACAAGTAACAGAGGTCATTCGACGAGAGTATAACAATTGTCTGTTATTCCCATTACTAGAGATTAGTGTAATCCAGTAGAGCTGAATTTAAGCAGATCCTTTACCACTATATTCCCCTCAAAGGAGGATTGAGATATTGCAATCATGAACTATAAGAATTAAGTTAGCATTTATACTGACGGTTCACAACTTAAGGATCGGGTGGGAGGAGGTGTATATTCTGAAAAGCTGGGCGTCAGTTTGTCCTTCCACTTACCGACTCATTGTAGTAGTAGTAGCAATAAGAGAGGGTATGTTGCAAATAAAGAATTTTCTGTTATCCACAAGAGATATATTTTATTCGGATAGCCAAGGGTTTTTAAAATCGTTAGAGTCAGTAAGACAATCGTCAAAAACAGTAGTACAATGCCATAAATTATGAAGCGAATTATCGGAATACTTCAACATAAACCTGGGTGCCGGGCCACAGAAATATAGAAAGCGATTGCAAAGCTGATGAGCTCGCTAGGGAAGGGACAACATTACCATTCCTCCTGGAGAAAGTTCCTTCACGAATGCCTTTAGCTACATGCAACTTGCTTATAGACAGACACACTGTTGAAGTTGCAAATGTTCGATGGGGACAGTAATCATCCTGCCTAATAAGGAGGCAAATCTGGCTGGAATGAAATCGCGGCCGTGCCAAACTGCTGTTGAAATTTAATCGGCAGGATATAACAAATGCGATAGGGCTGCTAACAGGTTATGGTTTGATTGGTAAACACGCAAGTAGACTGGGGGGATCACAAAATGACTCTTGTAGGAGCTGTCAAGATGTCGAGAAAGACTAAACCGTGGAACAGCTCCTGTGTGGGTGCATGGCTCTATACAAAAAAAAATTCTCCGTGGTTTCTTGACAGTATTGAATAGGTTTCCCGGATAAAGCTAACGAAAGTGGCTACTTTTATCAAATCCACAGGATGGTTTAAGGAGAATCCTGAGGTGTTTAAGTAATTCTTTTACAAAATCATTTCAGCGCAATCCGCTTAATGAGGCTGATATTATTTCTTATGTAGTGTTGAACTTTATAATGAAACACTTTAAATGAATAATTTAATAATTATGTTTTACTCGTTTTAAAACATTGAAGTCTACTAAAGTATTTAGGGTATTCATAACAATTGTCAGTAAACTTTATATGGCTTATATTGTTTCTTATAAAACCTTTAACTCTATAATGAAACATATTAAAAATATAATGAAATTTCAATGTTCTATAAAAGTTATCAATTATACTACAGTATTACAGAAGTACTTTAATAAAGGCAACAAACCACAATTATCTCTCAGGAGACTCCATAAAACCTTTACAAAGCTTCTGTTGGTTTTTATAAATACTTGAACTTTATAATAGATTCTTAAAAATGTATTTTCAAAGATATCTCACGGAGTTCATTTCGCCACTCATATCGCTGATCTGGCAAACCTATTGATTATTCATTATTTCATTAATCCCGTTCACTGCTTTAATCTCATTTTAGCTTTCAAGCTTTAATCCTCTCCTAATCTAGTTTCATAGGCATGAAATTGTGTTCTACTCAGTTGTTATTGATTTTTGAAAATATTGCCATACAGCACACTGGAGCAGTCACCTCTGCTTAGTCATGTGTGTGATTGATTGTTCTGGAACATTTTAACCCTAATCAGTTACCAATTGCATATCCCTGCAGGATTCGCTGAGGAGCGCTTTGTGCATTGGGCAAAAGGCAATTTGCAAAGTGTACAAATTTGATAAATGAGCACGATTGCAGCTTGAATGCAAAATTGGCCGAATTTTGGCACTCGTAGTCTTGTTCGCAAATAGGAAATTTTCAGTTTGAAGTCAACTGACGGCACATTCTACTGAATATATGGGGTGACTTAATGGTATTGAGAAACTATATTTAAATTGCTGTCTGTAAAGAGAGCAAAGAGCAAAAAGTACATTCAGTTTGATAAAAAGTATAAATTCTGGCAGGAATCCAAAGGACCAACTATGTATACTGGAATATATACCTGATATGTGCTCTTTCAACAGTGAGCCATAAACATCCAAAAGTTGTATGGCATTCAATGTGTGTTCAGTATTTTCACATGCCTCAATCACACAAGGAATTTATTCATCGAGTCCCCAAGAAGCGAACCGAGTGAGACAACAAATTTTGCAAACTTTTCCGGAAGGATATAGCGCATTGTGGGAGCTTTTTAACTGACTTCTTTGGAAATTCACAAACAGAGAGTGGACACATTTTTCCCGATATAGTGGGAAATCATCAAGGAAGCAAAGATGGTTGTCCAGGACCACTTATTAAATTCATTACTTTCTATCTTATGAGGGGCTATAAGGAAGCTATGAAATCTGTCCAAAATAACCAAAACATTTAGAAAGGTGTTTGGGATATGATAATTTGGGAAATTTATAATTGTGTCCTATATCCAAATTAAGCAGATCCAATATAAGATTATCACCTTTGCCGCTATTCACCACTTCATTTGAGTGTTTATGCGAAGAACCAACCTCTAAAGCCTGGCGTCAGACCAAAAATCTAGCTGAAAAGTTTATTCAGCATGCAAAACCACCTTCTTCTTCGGAAATCCCCAAGCAAATCTTCAATGACTGACAAATTTTTGCAGATTTAGTAAACACTAATCGATGAATGGCCGATGATCGTTCAAGGACCATTTTCTATATCTCCTGAAGAGTGCTAAGCAATGTATGCAATTTAATCAAAGTAAGCCAAATATTGGAACAGGTTATTAAGATATGATCATTTAGGGTGTCTTATATCTAACATTAAATTGATCCCGTATAAGGATCTCACCTTTGCCGCTACTCACCACTTGATGAACCAATAAAACAACGCTTGCTTCTTTAAAGCCTTGCAAAATTGTATTCAACGTGAAACACCACCTTGAAACGCTTTTAAATTGTTCCCGTACAAATTGGGGTTGACCAACTTCACGACTAAAATAAGGCAGAGCAGTCAAAATGAAGAATAGCATCAGTTCCACAGCACTCCTCCACGCATCAAGTAAATTGAAAGGAGTGCGGATAATCCCTCAAAAATCCAAATAAATTAATGTAATAAAAAATTACAAAATACTCAACAAAATGAATGAAAACCACAAATCTCTGCGTTGGTGTACGCAGCTACCTGGTGCGCTCATTGTGTACTCCTGAAGCGTATAAGGCAAACCCACAACAACAGCAAGAACGGTATATATGCATGCTGATAGCACTTTTAAATATGTAGGTCAACGCATAATTCATAAAATTAAACTGGAAATTTGCCGCAGCACAAACTAAAACGACCGCTAGCAAAATAAACCAATGCACACGCTTGGCTGAGATTCAATAGATCCGCAAGGACCTCACACACACACACACACACACGTACACACACAGCCACACAGAGAGCCGCGGCATAAAACCACTCAAAGCGTATATAAACTGTGAAAGAAATTGCCACCGAACCGCGTGAAGCGGCAGCAAAGCTGCACCGCATAATCCTCGGCATAAATTAAATTTAAATATTGCAGCTGACTGCAAAAGGCTCCCGAGGAGCGGCAAGCGGCGCAGCAGGTGCAGCACTTTAGCCAACAAGCCTCAACGCAAACTCAACCGAGATACGATACGACTACTCTGGCGCAAAGGGCGTCACATAGAAAAGTTGAAGCAACCTGAGGTGAACACACGCAGCCACATGAGCAAAATATGCGAGAAAGTTTACGTTTTGGTGCACAACACTCACGCAACTCGGGCGCTTCACACAATTTAAATTGCTGTGGAAACGTGCGAAAATTTCAAATTCCCTTTTGCCGCGTGCGGAACTGAAACTAATGATGACGAAGATGCCGCCTCGCCTGGTGGATGTGCAGAGCGGGGCGGAGAATGTGAGCGCTGGGGATGCGAGGGCAGCATTGGTTGGCTTGATGCGTGTGGCGTGGCGTAACGTGGCGTGGCATTCTGATGTCAAGCGAGAATTGAGTTTCAGTGGCAATTATGTACATGACAATATTTATTTCTCTCTATTTCTATTTGTGGATCTTTTTTGTTGCTTGTGTTTTCATATTTGCATTTGTGCTTTAGTTGCATTTCAATTGCAAATGTTGTCAAATGCCGTTATGCATTATAAAACGCAATTTCATGCTTCGAGCGTGCGGCATGCACACAAAGTACTCTGCAATCGGAAATAAAACCACTATAAATTGACTTAAGAGTATTTCAAAGTGACAGGACTTCAATTGAATGAAAGCGATGTTAGTATGCTGTAAAACCAACCAAAAGTTAATGCTGCCTTTCTCGCGGTAATGATGAACCCTAAAAATAGACTTCTTCTTTGTGATGAAATATAGTTGAACTGTTGATTGCCTGTCAACTACATGACATAAAATTATGGCATACTTTTGAGGGCACTGTTGCAGATATTAGAAGGCATTTACGGGGGACTGACTTACAAAGTACCAAGATTGTAACTTAAATGTAACTTAAGTCGATGTATTTCACCCAGAGGAGACTTCTGGCCTGCTGCACGAAAAGAAAACCAATTTGTTTGCAATCAATGTATTGAATTCATTCTCTTAAGGAAATGTCTTTAAGAGAATGAATCATTTCCTTAAGAGAATTTTGTAGGTTTAACTGAACAATTAATTCATCACATTGATAATCAACAATTAGTTAATTAACTATTGTTCATTGCCTGTCTTTAAAACGCATTCATTTATATTTTAGTTTTAAAATAAAATCAGAAAAATGTTTGGTGGACTATGTATTAAATTGAATGTACGTTTACAGGATATCAAGAAATATGTTTATTTTGTACGGTTACAATAATTCTAGAAATATGTTCTTGCTGACAATGACGTCATTTCTACATTCATGTTTATTTCTTAAGGAATCCTTTATATTCACAGATCATGCCAAAAGTTCTGTTGTTGCCTCTTTCACTCTAATGCTGGGAGTCAGTAAAAATATTGCCTATGAATGGTCTCAATGGTGCAATGCTATGGTACGCGTTTGAATGATCCCGGGAATATCCCACAGAACAGGCTTATGGAAGGAACAGTGGAATATGGAGACTATTTTGAAGTTATGGAAATATATTCACCTTCTGAATAGAGTCCTGAATAGAGTTCACCAAACACATCTGAGGACAATTTTGAACAACAAAGCTTTATAGAAGAAATACCGAGAATTATTCATTAAAAAAGGTGTGGAATAAAATTATTATGTAAGCAGAGATTATTGATAATTCTCCCTTTGAGCTAAGGCAAAGTGTGCCAATCAGATTTTCTACACAGGTTGATTAAGTTAGTCCACACACAAGCAAGCTTTGATATTTTCAGAATATATGAAAATTTGGGACAACTAAACTTTATTAAAGAAATACCGAGAATCAATAATTTAAAAAGATGTGGTATAAATACGTATGTAAGAAGAGATTATTGATAATCCTCCCTTTGAGTTTAGAAAGGTGTGCCAAATAGTTTTTCTACAGCTGCTTGTTAACTTAGTCGACACACTAGTAAGCTATGATATTTTCAGAATCAATAAAAATTCGGAACAAAGAGTTTGTCTCCTCAACTTTTGTATATCCAAATAAATTTCTTGTGCTCAATTCGTTGAAAATGTAGAATAAGGTTCCACAAAGAGAAGAACATTCAAAAAAGCATGCATATACATACCGTGCCACCCTGTCCCATCCCGGCCAAAGTACAACATCTCATCATTACCTAATGATATCATGTTCTAATGAGATCATCTTCTAATGAGATCAACTTCTAATGAAATCTTCATAATGTGATCATCTTATAATGAAATCATTACTATGAGATCATCTTCTAATGAAATCATCGATTTATATTGAGAACATGAAACAAAGTACAATGCTGAAGGATCTGAAGGCCATAACGAAAATACCTTATTAAAAACGGTTCGATGACTGGATTATGGTGATAGAAAGTCATCGTCAATGGTTAATAATGATTATTGAAGACTGAACATATCTCTGGAGTACATTGCCGATATTTTGTTCAAGTTTTAGGCATCAGATGGGTCGCTCTCTAAATATGGTCACTCTATCAGCCACTGAAAATATGTCTGAGTAAAGGAAGATGTGGTCGGTTTATGAGTTTAATATGCTAGTAGTTGTACACTTTCTTTCAAGAAGATATGCAATTCCTCACATTCTCCATTCAAAAGTCGTATTACATCTCAGTGAGCCTGAAGTAGCTTTAAGTGAACTTAAAAGTTCATGCCGTAAATAAAGGAGCTCAACATAACTTCATGGCACAAGCACAATATTTAGTTGACTCTTGAGAAGCCAGAGAACATACAGCACTGAGTTGCAGCCAAGAATAAAATTAAGAAGCGGCACCAGAGAATATGGAAGTAGTACAATAGCACAGAGAATATGGAAGTAGTACAATGAATGCACGTCCTCGTATAAGGATGTCACATTAACATTATCATAAATTATGATAAAACCAACTGAGAGACTAGAAAGTAAGAAAGTCGCAACAACAACACTTCTTGCGAAACTAATTGCATGAAGCAACTGTAAAAAATGTTTCCAGTCTACGCCTGTGCCACAAGGAGTCGAAGAACTTCGCTTTGGCTAATGTGTAAAAACTACATAAAAATATTGAAAATAAACAAAGTGGTTGTTCAACTTTGTTGAGAACCACTCCAATCATATTTAATAATACAAATTCTGTATGAATTTTATATATCAATCACATTTTAAATTATGTAATTTCAAATAACGTTTTGGCTTTGCGTGTTTGCCTGCTTCTCTGACTCCGTGTGTTGCAAATTGGACAACATTGTGAGCATGTGGCATGACATGGCATGCGATAAGGCAATAATTCCGCACTCATGCCACACTAAATAATGCACAAGTTCAGGTACGACTGGGAATACGAGCAGAAATACTCGGAACAGAAAATGTGAATTCACAGAAAAAAATGTCATGCATCAAAAAATATCTGGGGAGGAATGTGTCTGCCAACTCCCCAGCTTCCTACGATAAAACGCTCGAAGCAAGGACAACGCACAACTAGTCTACTCGTTTGTACGTTTACAGAGATGTCTAGAGACTGTCTCTATTGTGAGGCGCTTGTTCTGGGAAATGCTCAACAAGTGATAAAATGTGTTTCCCTAAACAACTATGCCAGGAATTCACTCGTAGCTTAGTTTATTGTCTATTTATGTAAGAGTATGCAAAACAATTGAAACTGTTGAGTAAGGACGAACAGCTGGCAGTCATTGCTTTAGAGTTTCAGTTTATAGAAATAATGGGTGACTTCCATGACGGTGTGTAAGTGAGACTGTCTTCAAGACGTACACAATTTAGTTTTGTGTGATACTCCAGATAGGTTTTGGAAAAAGAACAGATGTATATGACTAAATCTTCAAGGATGGTATCCTGGTGGCTGATCAGGAATGTCGTCCTGAATATGAATAAATGCAGTGTTATGAGACCACCATAAACAAATGTTTGCATCAAATCATATCTTGAGCGTGCAATGGGCATTATGATAATATAAGCATTATGTGTTGTTGTTTCTCTGTTTGAAGGATGAAACTGATGATATCTCCTTTTCTCATACAATCGGAAATTAGATTGAAATTAGAATTCGACTATAAAAAGACTACGAAGAAAACCGCAGAGTTCAGTTGCGATTTGGAAGCGGAAGTGATACTAGTTAAACAGAAGTTTAAGTTAAACTTTGTGAACTTTTGTAATGAATTAAATTTTATGGAGAAGTTCATAAGCAAATATATTAATATTATAAATAATAGTTTATAATAAATAAATAATTTATTTCCACTAATTTTAATAATCTGAATAAATAATCAAAAAGAGTTGCATTGCTGGACTTATTCCAGTGATCGGATTAATACACTCAAATTCGTGACATTGTGGACGATCGACGTATATAAATCATTGGTAGTATGACAGCTTTAGAAAGTCGATATCGTGGTATAGAATCTCTGGATCACTATCAGTTCTGATCTGTTTGTAACACAATGGATGAAAGAAACCTATAAATCATTGGTAGCTATATGGCATCTCTACAAGTGACATCTCTACAAGGAGATCGTGGTATGCCATCTCTGATAATCTCTAGATTACTTTCAACTCTAATCTATTGCTACAAGACCAGGAATTCTGATTGGAGTTATTTGAAGTTACAAATGATCAATAGCCGCATTGAAGTTAACATGATGAGAAAGGTGTAAGAAATGTGCAGTACTACCACATATAAAATCGGAAAGCTCATGTAGAAACCGTGCAGCACTCAGACACAATCGATACCGGCACATCCGAGCAAGGATTGCAGAACGGTAGTAGGAATACTAACAAGTCATGGTCTAACGGGGGTACACACTAAATGTATGGGACTCGCAAACAACGATGAATGCAGGAAATGTGGGGAACAGGACACAAGGGAAACTTTGGAGCATCTACTATGCATATGCCCCGCAATATTGAAAACTCTCCTAACACATCTAAGAGCTCTTGGTTTGAAGGACTACAAGAGGTCCAAATTTACGGACAGTTTCGGTCTTAAGATTTGTTAAGAGCGTCTCTGTGTTCTAATTGGCTCTTAAATGGATATACATCTGGCACCGCAAAGGACCTTGCAGGTCTATGCGTGGTCTTCACGGCCAGCCAGTTTAACCTTACCTATTTGAAAAAGACTCTACTATGAATTGTACAAGAAAATTATATTTCAAATTTTTACATTTGAATTATGAATTTCCCTTGTCTCCGCTCTGTAACCACCCTATGAGGACTGACTTATAAGTAACTAAAGTAAACTGATTGCCAATTACAGCTGTAAATGTTAGTTTAAAGCACTCTGTATAACTGAAATTAAAACATGGCAACAAACACCACTATCATTGCAGTAAACTTTGTGTTTATGTAAGCAAATCCTTGCAAATCTTTATAGTTGACATTCAGGCGAAGAAGGCAACAACATAGACAACAATGTATAAACAACGTAACGATTGAGTGGCAATGCTAAGTTTGCTTACACACGGATACTTGTGTACGTATCAGGCACTTCAAATAGGCACCTCCACTTAATTTTAGTGAAACAATGCATTAAAAATGCATGAATTCCACAACAAAGTTCCGACAACGAGGCTCCTTGTTGACTTGCTGATACATATTCACGAGTAATAAGCAAATGAAAAGTAGGCCAAAGTAGCCATGACTAAAGGAGAAAGTGGGTGGTGGGTTGTTAGTGGAGAGAACGGAATATTGTGACCTCATTTCTATTGACAAATGTATGTGCAAATTTGGTGGTTTGTTTTGGTCAGTTGAATAAGACAGGACAGTTTTGATGAGAACTAATTGAAAATAGTGTTACTGACCTCGTACTTCTTAGAAATGAAGCAGTTTTTACTGGATTTGTATACTTTGCTTTTAAATCAGGGAAAATATCCCCATAATAGAGCAAGAATTATATTATAATTGTCGCAATTAACATAACAATCTCGACTAAGTCTCGTGGAGTCTGAAAAATCAACAGAATTAAGTGATTAACTACAACGAACCAGATGCATTTTTTTTAATATTGCTAAGAAAATTAATTGGTAATAAATCGATCGATGATAACCAATTATTTTTGGCCCAAATTGGATGATGTGGATGTGAACGACATGTGGTTCCAAAGGACGACGATACGTGCCACACAGCTCATGCCACAATGTAAATTCTCCAAGACCGATTTGAGGACATGGTTATCTCAGGCAGAGGCGACTTCAACTGGTCAACTATATCGTTCGATTTGACCACATTCGAGTTTTTCTTGTGGGACTTCCTTAAGTCGCAGGTCTATGCCAATAAACCAGTAACTTCAAAGTCAACATAACCCGTGCCATCGCTCAAATTCTGTCTGGTCTATGCGCCAGAGTCATCCATAATTTCACCTCACAGATGCCGACCACCTAGCGAAGCCCGTTATCATATTCCACAGATAATGTAATTGATATTCCTTTCAAATAAAACAAACAATACGTTGATATCTCACACACATCGTATTTTATACAATTTTAACATCTACCCGTCTCTAATGTAAGACCCTGTAGAAAAACCTTTGCTTGACCATTGAGCTTTCATAAAAATTGCTCAAATTAACAGCAGGTTACTTTAGACAACTCACAATATTACAATATTACACGTTTTATTTCCATACTACCCACTTATTAATTCGATCCTCAACTAAACTGTACTGTCGTAGAGTCCTTTCCAATAAATACATTAGTGAGAAAAAGTAGCATCATTCATAATTCAGAGATGCCAAAAGCACTTCTTCCCAAATGCTATAAATTGAATATAACGCTCATAAGTTGCATTTAAAGATTACTCATGTTTAAACATGAATACTACAATTGCTATTTGGTGAAAATACTTTTCTACGGTTAGTGGGTTAATCAACTCTCTGCTATTCAGTATTTTATTTAAGTGGAATAAGAAATAAATGCCTAAAATAATAACAGAACGTGCATTGAATTCAGACCACTCCCTCTATTTTTGTCTAGGCACCACACCCTTCGAACACTTCAGAGAGAAATATTAAAATGATAATCATCTATGAGATACAATGTTGTGGTTTTTTTCGTCCAGGACAAAAATACAATCGTACATAAGAGAGAAATATATGAAATTCAAATTCAGCATTTATAAAGTTTAGAATGACAAGTCCACTGATTTCGGAGTAATACAAGTCTATTTATTTCAATATAATATAAGTCCACTTATTTCGTGGTAATACAAGTCCACTTATTTTAGTGTAAGATAAGTCCGATTATTTCAATGTAACGTAAGTCCACTTATTTTAGTGCCCTCTTATTTCAGTGTAATACAAGTCCACAGGTTCAGGCTTATGCAGTACACAATTTTTTTAAGTGATCTCTTTTGTGTATTTTCTTTTTGTTGTAATATGCAACCTAAGGAAAAGTACACACCACAATGTAAACAGAAGCCCAGCTGATCGCACAGAGAGATCTTCTCTAGTAGAGCTAAATAAGCAAACCGCTCGTACTCACCCACACTCACGTACATGCCTATACGAATACCCAAACCTGCTTCATTATCGCATTCGCTATCGCATCACACCAACACAAAACTGAGTGCCGACGAGAGAGAAACCGCACAATGAGTCAGTTTGCGGCCGTTTACCAGAGAAGTGTGCCCAACACAATTACAAAAACAAAAGCGAAAGCAAACAAAAATAAATACATGAAATAAAACAACAAAAAGAAGCTATTTAGAGACTAACTCAGGCCCTTGAGTCGTATGAGTGTTCGGCAATAAGAATTAATAAAAACTGGAAAAAAATGTGAAAGAAAATATTAGTTCATCATTTCACTTACAAATACCCAATTGGTGTGATAATACATGGTGCAGCCGTCGCCTCAAATGCTTCCACAGGCAGACAAACAATCGTAAATATAAGTTGAGTGCGTCATAAACGCATTTTATTACGACACAAATGCGATAAAAAGTGTGTAATTGAACCGGGAGCAGACGCGAAAAACACAGTAGCAAATCCGGACGGAAAAGTCTCACGTCAATTCAATATGTTCACGAAACGAAGACAGTCGTTCTTTAAAAACGTCGCGATGCAGACTAAAATGCAAATAGTGCCGCACTGCAGAGACCCGACCCCAACACTGGGAAAACTACCGCACACAATCTATTGAATGAGCGGCCGCAGAGTGAAATAAAACCCCATGACAGATAACAACACAAAAACAATGAGTGCTGTCAATTCACACACTATCGAAGCGCCGAAGAGCGCACCAACAGCCCTGGCAGCAGTAGCCAAGAGCTTAGAGCTCGGTGCTCAGTTGTATCGGGAAGATACTCCACACGAGACAGCATTAACTGAATGGTGGAATAGAGTACGGCGGAGTAGTGTTCAAGTCACTCACGCGGCTGAGTAATACGAATCGTTTGGTAGTATGAAAAATATATTTACAAATAATTAAATTTGTTATCAGGATCAATTGATAAAACTGAAACCGGTGCTCAACGCACCCAAATAATGTGCACTCTTAAACAACACTTGCTAAAAATAAAGTGACAATGGGTCTGCAAAGATAACAATTGGGCTGAAGAACAACTCCAGTAATCTTCTTGTCTGTCTTAATATGACGAAGAGAGATAAATGGTGCCTTATGGAGTGCAAACACTGCCAAAAGTAGTGGAAAACTTAAAAGGAAAACGGTAAGAAAATAGGTAACAATGGTCTGGCAACTCCTATGAATAAATAGAAGGCAACTCTAGGGAATTCTGGAAGATAAGAAGGATCTGAAAACTGTTATGAATAAAGAGAAGCTACTCTAAAGAATTCTGGAAGATGAGAAGGATCTAGAAACTCCTATGAATAAATAGAACTGAACTCTATGGAATTTTGGACGATAAGAAGGATCTGAAAACTGTTATGAATAAAAGAGACGCCAACTCTAGGGAATTCTCAAAGATAAGAAGGCTTCGAAAACACCTTTGATTAAAGTAAATGCAAGTTTACGAAACTCTGTAAACTAAGAATAGTCTGGAAACTTCCTTGAATAAAGAGAAGCCAACTCTTCGAAATTATAGAAGATAAGAAGGGTCTGGAAACTCCTTTGAATATGAGAACGCAATTCTACGAAACCTGCAACTTAAGACAGGTCTGGAAATAAGAGAATGCAATTGAACGAAATTCTGCAATATAAGAAAAGTCTGGAAACCTGCTTGAATAAACTCTACAACAGAAATTTTATTAAAATTAGACATTAGGAATATGCCAACAGAAGTAAGAAGATGAAATTCTCTAAAGGAAAAAGATGCACACCTTGTAAAGTAGTAATAAAAGAAAAAGATATTGAAATTAATATCAATGGATCCATAAATCAGCGAAAAACTACAAACTTCTGGAAAGGAAGCAAATGTATTTAATGAAGGCCCAAAAAAAATGTGCCAACATCACAATAGCATCATAGAAGAGAGCAAGATAAACATAATAATGAAGAACTTCCCTAAATGATAGAGACACTTTTTCTAAAATTATCAGGTTCTATCAAAGGTTTAGAAAATCCGAGCAAACAACTGACCTTGTTCCAAAAAATCTGGAAAGTTCGGGAGCAAAATAAATATTTTGCATTCATTCTGTAGCGGTGTCGCAGGATATAATCGTGCGTACTTCTACATCTATCGCAGTTCTTCTACATCTATTTTTCTTTCAGTCGAAGGCCTTGCCTGCTAGTATTCATTCTCCCAAAAGCCTTGCACCCATAATTAATTACGATATATATTATATAGGGTGTTTTACTCCGCATAGTTCTAGATCTATTGTGATGTAATAATGTTGTAAGGTAATTATTAATTATATATTAATTTTCAGTAAACTTTCCTCAAAAAGTAATCACAAACTTTTGGTACAAAGTTCTAGTTCGATGATTAAATTCGCAGAAAGAAGTAGTGATAGTGTTACAGCTGACTTTGTGGACATCTTAGTAAGATAAGCAGTGTCATAATCAATATGAAAAATTAAAAAAAGACTAATCAAAGATGATTAGTGTGATGAAACATTACAAACTTCTGAAGTCAGAGTCTATGTTGATCCTCAGGAATACAGGAAGGTGCTCTTACTATAAACCGAGAATAAGAATAGGACCCACAACAGGTGTAAAAGATCAAAAAATATCGAGAAAGAATGACGAAGAAAATAGATTTCATTTCCAAAATTATAAATATCTCTAGGAAAAAGCGGAATTGGGAATAAGATCCGGAATAGTACAAAATAAACTGCCTAAGCTGTAGAAAGTACCTGGCATCATTCCGTAAAATAAAATAAATAATTTTAACATTTAAACGACAATAGCACCTGGAACCTCGTACAACGGAAACTAAGCGTTAAGTAGGCGTTAATTTTATAAGATGTTTCACATACTGTAACGAAATACTCGTTTCTATATTCATGAATAATTGACAAATGAGAAAAATCCTTAAGTGCAACTCATCTGTAAGTGCAATATTATAACTGACAAGTTCTTAATGAAAAGTCATTAATGGTGTTGTGTCTTTCTTTCATAACATGAACGAATAGTCATAAATAGTGCTATCTCTTTAGCATTAATAGTCTTGCTTCCGCAATGTATTGGAACGATCTCAGCAATAGAAATAAATGAAAAATGATGAGGGAGTGCAGTTGTGATTTGGAGGCAGAAACAACTGACTATGGTATGTTCTTAAGCTGGTTGGTGAAGATTTGCTTCAGTAAATTTGCTATTTCTCTTTACCTATGCAAAATAAAGTTAAATATTATATACGAGTATATATATATATATATATATATATATATATATATATATATATATATATATATATATATATATATATATATATATATATTCTAAAAAATGTTAATTGTGACTCAAATTAGCAATTAATAATTAATTTATTAAATACTTGAAATGAGGAAATAAAGTAAGCCTACTTTTAGGGTGCACTACTTTCATTTTTAGTATAATGTTGGTTTGATTGTAGGAAATAATGATAATTAATAACAATAATAATAATAATAATATCTAGAAAATTCTATAAATAAACCACAGGAAGCCCAAATAATATATTTAATTTATTTATTGATTTATTACCAAGAAAAGGAGAATATAAAATGATCACTCCAAGCATATACGGAGTAGACATCATAGTCTTTCAGTTAACAAATAAAATATATGCTCGACTGCATAGTTTTGAATAAATAAATTCAAAAAAATTATAAAAATTTCTTAAAAATTATTAAAGTTCATAAAAATTATTAAAATCTTAAAAACTCTCATTAAGATCTACAAATATGACAAGTTGCTTGACTGACATTGAAGTGCTTTCACAGTGTTCATTAACACATTTCAGTTGATCCTACAATGAAACTAACGTTCATTAAGAAACGTAGGCAGTAAATCCGCACTATCCAAAAACATGTTAATTTGTTTACATTTTTAACTACCTCAGCTTAAGTTATAACTATAACGCTACAGCCCTCTCTCACAAAGCAAGTAGAGGTTCATAGATCAGGGGGCGCTAAAATAAGTTCTTTAAAAACTACATAATTAATAAATATAACTGAAAATATTTAAAACTTTGTATTATAAATTTGTAGCAATTAATTATAACTCTTTTTTGTAATTGAATGAATTACCACTAAAACGCAAAACAAATGAAAAAGCCAACATAAATATAAGCAGCCACTTGCCAAGAATGGGATGATACAAGATTTCGCAGTACGGATCTCGTTAAGGTGCTTCTCTTGTGAGGTCATGACACATATATATTTAAAAATTTCACAAATTTATATTTAAACTTATAAGTTTCATCAAGAAATTATATTGTGAGACAGTACGTCGATTTTTTGTATCCTATCATTCTTGTTCTCTTAAAGTTATATACTTGAATATAAATTTGACCACCATAAATGCAAACATGATGCTTCCATGTCACTACGCAGACCTACGAGTGTCTAAATGCATATTCAAACAACATAAACTAAAGAAAAATCTACATTTTGCACTAAGTTAACACGAACGAACGAGCCAGAGCCGTTTTGAAAGCTTGCATGAAGACACAAAAAGTTGCATTCATAATCAAAGCATACTTTGAGGCAGTAAATCTACACTAACATAGTACAGAAAGTGACTAAGTGCGACGTAGTTAGCGCGCTAGTTCTAACTAATTTAAGACGACTACTACCGCAATCACAGCAGATACGATTATACAGGATAAGAAAGACTGGCAGTGCAATTTCACTACATATTAAATATAGTGCCTAAAGGTAGGCAATAAACGTACAGTTAAGCAAGAAGACAGTTTATGATAGTAATAAAAGCAGTTTGGCAGTTAGTCAATATTTAATTGGAAAAATATATATATAAAGAAATATAGTTCATTGTACTGGGTTCAAAAAACCGAGCATAAAATAGGTAAATTCATAAATTTGTGTAGAATTGCATACAAGTGTAGTAAATAGGTCGATAAGTAGGTGGGTAGGTATGTAGTTAGGTAGGCAAGTAAGTGTTTATCTTACCGGCTTGGCTTTGGGCTTTTGTTTCGCCTGTCGCTTCTGCTTCAACATATTCCGACTGGCCGCCGAAATGGGCGGATGGTTTTTGTGTGTTTAGTGCTACCCTCGCCACAAAGGTGGAGGTATTTGGTCACAACGTGGACGCTTTTTGTTTTTGTCGCTGGCCTTCCTTACAGTTTATGTCGTTGCACTTGACAACAGTTGCGCTTTATTTGTCTGCATGAATTTCAAATAGAAATTTTTAAAAGGGTGTACAATAAAAAGGGCGCCATTACCAGCAGCAAATTACAATCGGGCAACTAGGTAGCATTGCTGCGGTAAAAAGGATCCTTTGTGCTGACAAATGGCAAATGCCACAAATTGTGTGTATTTATTAAAACGACTGCAAAGAGCCGTTTGTGTAGTGACTTGTTTTAATTTCAACAGATTTTTATCTTATCACGTACCACTAAGAATGACATAACTTGGAAACTTTGCAGACAGTTGCAAAAGGTCGTTATGGCAAAACTGAGCCAAGTTACTGGGCCGTAAAATAAATGCAGTGAAGCATGTGCTGCATGCAAAGTGGTGTTCAGTTAATAAAACCCCCTCATAAAGAAAATGGAGCAGCTGTGGACTGGCCAATTAAAGTCATATCCGTTTATATGTGGGACTAAAATCATCGATGTAAATTTGGAGACTTAAGTGCCAAAATGAGCTCAGGTTTAATTGCTTTTATTTAATTAGATCCAGTGCGAGTCGGAGTGGGCATCTGAATCCAGATAAGTTAGTTTTTTAATAAACAAATAATGGTGCTCGGTTTGAGTCAATATCTCTCGGATGAATACGTTTCACAATTTTTCCATCGCATTTAAACGGTAAGATGACCGCATTGAAGATAGCATCGAAAATGATGACACTGATGATGAGGCGAATGATGATGATGATGATGACCTCGATGAAGGTTGTGAAGTTCAAAGATATTTATGATATAAATGTAGATGAATATCGATGATGTTGATATCGATGATAATGGTGACGTGGATAATGACAACGATGACAATGATGATAGCTTTGCTGATGTTCAGATCGATGATAATAGTCACATCGACAACAACATAGCTAGCGATGAAGCTGACGTCGATGTTGATGATGTCCACATTGATGGAGACGATGTTGATGGAGTCAATGTTAATAGCATCGAAGTTGATGATATCGAAGATAACAACAACGCTTATGATAAGAATGTCTACGTTGACGATATCGATGTGGAAGATATCAACGTTTAAAACGATCTTGCTGGACTTTATAACATAGTTAATGATGACATCAATGTTAATGACGTCGATCATGAAAAAGTCGTCGATATTGGCATCAAATATGGTGACATCATTATCATTTTCAAAGATGATGACATATATAATGATGACCATGCTTCCTTCTATGATGATTATAACGTCAGAGACGATGTCGTCACTGATGATGATGATTTCGTCAAATATGATGACGATGACTGTAAGGACAATGAGACCGGTCATATATTTGCGGCACAGATGTAGGTAAACATCGATGATGATGGCATCAATGATAACGCTGAAGTAATTAATAACAACGATGATGATAATATTGTTGATGATGAAGACTTCGATGTTGTTGATGCCGATGATAATGACTTCGATGATATTGGAATCGATAATGATGACGCAAGTGAGTCTAATGATGTCGATGATGAAGATGAAGATGATGATGTCATTATTTATAACTTCAATAATGATGATGATAATGATGATGAACTCAATATGAATGATACCGTTGTTGATGATGGTATTATTTATTACAAGATCGAAGACATGAGTCGAAAGTAAATACATCGATGAATATGACGTCGAAGAGGATAATGATGTCGATGATGAAGATGATGATGTCATTATTTATAACTTCAATGATGATGATCTCAATGTGAACGATTGCATCGTTGATGATGGTATCATTTATGGTGAGTTCAAAGACATGAAGTCGAAGAGGCGTTGATGATGATGATTTCGTCAAAGATGATGGCTGGCAATGATGATGATTGTGATGGTAATGAAGCTGGTGATACATCGAAGCTGTTGATGTCGAACATAACGCTGAAGTAATTAATATCACTGATGATGATTATGATGTTGATTATGAAGACTTCGATGATGTTGAATCCGATGATAATGACTTCGATGATATTAACATCTATGATACGTCATCATCAGATGAGGATAATTATGTTAATGATGAAGAGGATGATATAATTAATTATAACTTGAATGATGATGAACTCAATGTGAACGATGCTCTCACTGATGATGGTATAATTGATTATGAGATCGAATACATCGGTCGAAAGTAAATATATGGATGATTATGATGTCGAAAATGGCGAAGGTGGCGTCGAAGAGGATAATGATGTAAATGATGAATATGATGATATCATTAATTATAAGTTTAACGATGGTGATAATGATGAAGTCAATGTGACCTGTGTCATGGTTGTTGAAGGTATCATTGATTATGAGTTCGAAGACATGAAGGCGAAGGTAACTACATTCAATGATTATGATGTCGAAGGTGATGATGAAGTCAAAGATGGTGATGTCGATGATGATGATTGCGCTTTCTGTGGAAATGTTGCCTTTGATAATGGCGATTGCGTCGGATGATTACATTGACGTTGATGATGAGGATGTCGATTATGGCACAAATTCCAAATGACTGAATTTCGCAAGTCAGTCATACCATGTCCATTTAAGGACTTCGATAGAAGGTCCAGGTTATGATACACCACTCATTTTGAACTATGAAATGGGGTGAAACTTGTAAAATTGCGTTCAAGAAAAAAGAATTGTCGTACATATCAGGGAACTGCAGTGAATACATTTATGAGCCCAGTTGAATACATTTTAAAGCACCT
The DNA here is from genome assembly GCA_920105625.2 of Clusia tigrina. Classification (NCBI taxonomy): domain Eukaryota; kingdom Metazoa; phylum Arthropoda; class Insecta; order Diptera; family Clusiidae; genus Clusia; species Clusia tigrina. Next base: position 414,309,507 of record OV050030.1, read on the forward strand.
GAAAGTTTTCATACTGAACACGACAATTTAGGATTGTGTGGAAAATTGTTGGTGTACAAATAGATTTTGTATTCTCATTAGATTTATTTCTTTATTGGAATATATTTTAAATCACACCAAAATTAGTATTAATTTGGTGTATTTAATTGGCTGGAAACATGAAGCATACTTTCCGGGGTCTCTAAAAATGATCATGAATGTATTCACTATAGAGATAATGTATTTGGCTCACTACCATAACCTTCTTTTGTTTATAATCCACTGACAACAAACCGAGTTCTACAGCTTCAACTGTGCCTGGACATCATTACTAGGAGTACTGACGATGTCATAGGATTATCTTTGGTCTTATATTGTTTATCTTATTAATTTAAATCACATGTCCAACATTTTAAACAAAAATAACAACTTAATCAACACAAACACATATAAACCACATCATGAATACTCTCAGTGTTATAAAGCCAGGACAAGCAGACACTCTACTAAAGACGTTTATCGATTTGTGTTTCACTCACTCGGCTGCACGTGTACATAGAATTGTACCAAGCTGTCTGAGTTTGTAAAGACTTCTCTTAAATATGTAATGAATTAATTTGTGTACACTTTTAGGCGCTTTGTTATGCTTGACTTTAAGTTGACAAACAGACACATTGGGACACACACAAAAGCACAAAGAATCCTTTTTACCTTTTACCAATTAAAAAATGGGCACAATGACGTAAATGTATATTAATTGAGCATGAAATAAATTTAGAAATGACAGACATTATTATTGCATGACAGATTGGGGGTTATTTGTTTAGGTGTTAGTATAAAATAGAGTCTACCTTTTTGGGTTTCTTTATTGAAATTGTACGCGAATATTGTTGATAAACTTGTACATGATTCGATGTGAATTTGCCCAACATGGAGACAACTTTTTCCTTTACCTGCTTTCGTTACCAATAATTGAGAATGTGTGGAAAACAACCTGGAAATATAAAAGAATATTACATTAGTTTACAGCCTGAAAATATGCTATGAAAATTCTAATTTTACTTATGCATGCGAATAATAAAAGAATTAAAATATCAATTTGCAACCTGAAATTGTATGTCGGCCTGAAAATATGCTACGAAAAGACGAATGTTAATAATAATAAAACATATCAATTTACAACCTCGAATTGTATGTAGGCCTGAAAATATGCTATGAAAAATTGAATGTTAATAATAATAAAACATATCAATTTACAGCATCGAAATGCAGCCTCATTCGTTCTGGTAGAACGGGCATACCGCAAATTTGCTGGTAATTTAGACACTATTTTGTTAAATTTGGGGTTTGTGGCAAACCGCGTAATTGTCAGCACGAGCTTTTTATAGTAGTGGAAAATGCGGTGTAAACAAATTTAAAGTGCAAAGCCGACTTTGTAAATAAATGAAATATTTTAGCTATATACACTTAAATAGTTCATTAATTGCCAGTCACTCAATCTGAATGAAACCCAAATATTCACAAGAACTTTTCAAATTCCAAATCGAAGTTTATTGTGCATGTTTTTGCTTCTACAGAAAACCACATCATTTGCTGCGGTTTCTGCCATGCAGCAAGAGACATGCGACATGCGACAATGACAGCGGTTTTGTGATGTAGGCCCTGTTGTAGTAATTGTCAACGTATCTTAGATGGGAGACCGTTCAACCACGGGCATGTTGCGGTGCAGTTGCCCAAAAAAAAAGTTATGCAAAATAATGGAGCAACGAAACAAAGCACGTTTACCCCAACATAACCACATCCAATAAATTTCTAGGGCATGTATTTTGGTTGGAAGAAGAGCAGCTCGAAACAGGACATACTTTTCAGAAACATCTTCTGTGAAGATTGCCATCTTTTAATGCCAAAAAAAAGTAAAATGCTTTATAAATAAAAGAATTTGCAGTCTAAAATTACGCTGTTTCCTTCTCACATTGGGATCTGCTACTAGGAGTCACTTTTTAAGGTGGAACACATTTTAAAATTGAGAACGAAGCTGATAGCAACACAAGGGACTCCGTTGTTTATTACTGGACTTATGACTTCCTGTTTATGATCTTTAACTAGTGACTTTTAATTAGCAAAAACTCATTTGTCACTAAAGAGTTTTTAATAGCATATTATCCGTGTTTAATTGTGAATGACAAGAATACTAGAAGAACATAAAATGACCATAGATTGACAGAGTAGTTCGATAGTCAGTTGTCTGTTGTAGAGAAACGTGCGAGGTAGAGGGAAAGCAGTACTGGTGAGAATTTCTCTCTCTCTCTCTCGTGTGAAGAAAAACTTAATGCCTAATAAATATTTTCTCTGTTCAATAATAATCCAATAATGAAGCTTAGTAAACCAAATCGCAATCCTTGGCACTATTCCAACTAATATCAAAGCCTAAGAACTTTCACTTATTGCTTTATTTCAGTCACACAAGAGGCAATCCTGTAACATAATCCTCTAACAAACGACCAAAGGACTCTTAGATTAAAATGGAATTCCTTTGTTTGATGTTGTATATTCAAATTCAGTGATTTTATTTCATAACCTATCAGCCTTCTTATCACAGCCTTCTTATTGAGAATTGTATTTGAAATGCAATCGAATGAATTCTCAATACATTGCTGTCAGGCTTGACAGATAATACTTTTGTAATATGCTTTTCCTCCTTCTTCTTAAATAAACTACCATCGTGTAAGGACGTAAATTTTCTAACTAAATACTATGCTGCATTTTATTAGCTCATATAACTTCTACTTCTACTATTTATCGCCAACTAAATCCATCCTCAATACTGATATTTTCATAGGAAAGCCTTAGAAAGGACACTTTAATTAGAATGCAGTGCTTGCGTCCTCAAATCATATCCTTGGCTACTAATGTTGAGAGGGTGGTTAATAGGGGCACTTGGATATACATTTATGAATTATTAATTGGGTGGTGTCAAGTAATTAGAATACTATTGACTGCAAAGGATGGAGTGGATTTGAAACCACACAAGCATGAAAACCTGAATATTGATAGGCATGTGAAATAAGCTTATAGCTTAGAAGTGCATGTCTTGACGGTTGCAGAACTGCAGCTTATGACTGCAGAGATGGTGTGGTAGGGTTTCTCTACACTTGCCTGAGTTGCGAGTCTATCATTTGATGCCTCACTGACATGCACATGCCAAGAATTCATCCAACACGAATTGTTGTGCATTGTTAAATGAAAGCAGCTCTTGCAGGAGAATGCTTATATTAAAGACCTACAATTATAAATAACAAGTACAACACCACTGACGTAATTATATGAAAATCAGGATTAAACTTTCCAGGCATAGGAGTACACATGCATAATTCAACTGCTTAGCAGGCGACTGAAACCACAAACGCAGCTGCCTCTTCACACATTATAGAACTGGCAAATGCATTATACTCGTATATACATACTTAACTCCGCATTAAACTTAATTGGTATTAATGATAAATCGAAGTTTAAATCAGGCATAATTGTATGTATATGAACGGAAAACATGTACATATGTTCACTTTCACAAGCCGAATACAAAAAGAACAAAAGCGAACCAGAGAAATTAATATACCGGAGTAAGGAAATGAAAATTATAATGATATGAAGATTTGTTTGGATAAAAGTTCCAATCACTGGATTGTACTAACTACCGAAAACATCAGTACTTATTTGAGTAGTTTAACTAAATTTATTATAGTTTTAAGATTTTGTTAAAAATAACAATACCAGAGCAAATAAAACCGTCAGGATACTGTGACGAAAACTAGTTACGATTTGGATTGCGGGGTTCTGCTACGGAGTTTAGCTAAAATGACAGGCATCTCGATTCTTCTGAATACATTTAAATTGTTATATTTTAATGGCTTTTTCTTCACACTATTTTAGTTAGTTCATCACCTTCAGATTTATTAAGTTAGGTGTTTAGAAGACACAGACACGCAGAGTTGACCTGCAAACACTTGTTATCCGGCACCTGTTACGACTTTCCAATTAAAATTAATATTAATAATTGACGCGGTTTTAAACGAATTAAAAACCGTTTTTAATTGCTTCATAAATAATATACGAGTATTTCGAAGAAGGGAAAAGTGGAGAAGCATGGAATAAAACGTTGCCCTAATTCAATATTGTAATCGAGTGTTTACTGCCAGCATTACGCAGGAAGATTGAAGGGGAAAAACGAATATATTTCCATAACTTTATTCCAACCGTGGCATAAGATAAATAAAAACAAAACTCACTCATTTTATGTGGCAAATAAAGGAGCCTGTAAAGTGCTTCTATTACTGAAGACGAACATTGATTTGAGAAGCAGTGGGCAGGCCTGACGTAAGCATTCTGTAATGGGAGGAAATAAAGGATTGTGAGTTAAACTATACAAATATGCATGATGCAAGTGGGGAGTAAGAGCACAATAACAATAATACCAGATGAAATCTATGAACATTTGACAGATCTTGAGAAGCATTTCGGAGAAGCCACTGTTTCGCAGGGGAGATGCATGTGGTATGGAAGAGGGATGCAATGAAAGTTAATGTTCATAATAATACATAAGCTAAAACTCTACCCATCTATCCATACTGGGCTTCTATTCATTCAAATCACCATTAGACACCTGACCTAACTTGAGATTAAATGAATAAGTTAGAGGAATTTCTGCATTTTCCAATGCATTCTAAACTATTCAATTTATCAACGCTTCACAAAATGTTCATATGTCTCATAAATAATGTTTAACATACTTTTAGGGATGCCCTTTATTTTGTGTTCAGCAGCCAGTCAGTTGGGAATTGAACTATTTTTTCAATAAATAAATGCAAATTGGCGTTAAATGGCCAGGATTCTCTTAAAAAACTCATAAAATTTCAATAATATGCTTCATTTAAATGGGAATTTATCCATCAGCTCATAAATCTATGTAAACGCAAACAGTTTATCACTTCTCGTTTTTAAAACGCGCTCATTCCCATCTCAAGCACTTGTTTATTTATTGAAAGAGTCATGATAAGCAATAAAATCCAACGGAACTAAACTAAAGTGCGTCTAACCGCATCTTCAACGCTATAAATCAAAAGCAGAAAAATAAAACCCCGCCAATTAAATTGACATTTGTTGCTTTCTAGTGCCACTTGAAGCCGCCGCACTACTGACGAGTACCAACAACACTGGCGCAGAGCAGAGGCGGGAAAAAACTGAAAGTCTACAGTGTGCGATAGTCAGACGGTCGGTTTCAAGGAAGCCTCTTGTTTCATGCCTCTTGAGGAGCACACAAAAAAATAATAAAAAAACAAACCAAACAAAACAAAAAAAAAAAGAAATGTAAGGAAACATGAATTGAATTGAAATATTTCCACAGAAATACAACTGAAGCAGCACGTAAGCTCGCAATGAAGGACTCCTCTATATATATGAGTGGGACGAAAAATCAATGAAATCGCAGTAGGTGCCCGGCGCACCACTGCGAGTAGCTGCAGCATCGCTCGCCTACACAAGCATTAAGAAAAGTTATTTCAAGAAAATATTTTTATTTTACCCCGCTCTTCTGCTTTGAAGCATTTCTCCTTTATTATTCCCAGAGCGAGTTAGTATTCCACAAGAATTTCATTTATTTTAATACCTTTGTAATTAATTTGTGTGTCTGTGTGTGGAGTAATGGAGAATTGGCGGTAATCCTTTCACTGCGTTGTTTATGTGCTGCTGCTGTGAGGATATACGTTAGAGCAGCAGCTGCAGAAAAAGTGATGGGATTGCTGGTGCGAGCAAATAAGGCTTAAGTAAGGAATTGCCATAACAAGCACAACCAATCATTCTTAAGATGAATTCCATTCCATTTCTAGGTGATAGAAACCATTTATAAATAAGTAAAAATATGAACACAATTCCTCAGGCATACACATTCATCTCTCCATTGTGGCATGGACATGGTATTAAACAATATTCTGTGAACAAAGTGAATTTAGTTCCTGACAGAGATTTCCCTGCAATAAATAAAGCCTTATTTATGTTATTCATGGCGATTGTTCTTATCTACAGTTCTACAGTTAAGGGGGGAATTAGGCAATCAATCAGGTAAATGGTAAATGTGTGGATTCTGTGATGGAACAAACAAATAAAAACATATAAACATGTCTGCAGTTGGTTCCTGTAACAAAAATATTTATATTATTTATGTGTGAATGTGGGAATCTTCAAGGCAAATTTACCATTATGGGAGCAATATCTACTGAAGTAACTAAACACCATTAAATATAGAGAATCCCTCACCAAACACAACCTAGAAATTAGAAGAGCGAAAAGGGAATCGTGGAGGAACTTCTGCAGTGATAGTAGCTCCAAAATCCACAAACTGCTCTCCAGAACACACACTAGCCACATCGGACTTTTGAAAAGACCAAATGGCACATACATAAACAATAATCCTTAAGCTTCTTGCCAGCGTGCACTTCCCAGGTTCCATAATCCTTACTCAGGCCCAAACAGAAATGGTACAGGACCATAGGACCAATGCAAATTGCTGGCTTAGAGCAACAAAAATCTACTGTGGGGAAAGAATTAAGTGGGCAATAGCCACTTTAGCAAAATGATGAATCATAACAAATTTAAAAATTTGTTTATTTCTATAGATAAAATCTATTTTTTTATGAAGGAAATGCTTACCTGGGCTTAATTTTTTTGATGGTATTCTAACGAGTTGGATATACCAAAATGTTACCTCACAGTCGCAGCAAGAAAGCTGCTCAAACTACGAATTGAAACCTCCGCTCTGTGATTATAAATACAATTTCTCTTTAAGTTATAATCCGGAAATGTACTCAGCCTTTGTTTCTTATTAATCCCCCATTACAGCTGTGATCCCTGCAAGAGCTTCAACAGCACGCCACAATTCACGTGCCAGTTTCCTGTCTTAAGACTGCGGCCTTAACTACTCGTACTCGTCTATAAAACTTTCAGCCACAGCTAAGCGAAGGAGAACTTTAGTGCCACGTTTCAAGCACACACGCCGCTCAAACAACTACCAACCTACAATAATGGAATGCATTGAAATATTCTTCGACTGTGGGAGTACTTCACCCTTCCATCTCCCTCATTTCCCTAATGGCTTTTTCATTTAAATTGAAGATTACTGTCAATACTTCTGTTTAACTTTCAATTCAATAGAAAACTTTTGCATAGCAAATAAGACCGCAACACCCCACCAGGGTATGTGCAACAATTCCTTCTCCATCAATCAAGCTGGGAACAATTTTCACAGATCAATCAAATAAAATGTAAACGAGTTTGTCTCAGATGGTTACCAATTCAATTGGGGTTTCATTTTCAACGACTTAAACAGATTAATGACAATTTAAAAAGAAATAATCAGTGTTTTTTTTCATGAAACAATATTTTCACCAGATTAACATTTTATTGGATATTATTACGAGCAGCAGTTTCGTTGTTGGGGCACGTATCAATTTTATGCTTACATATTGAAACATTGTAGGTGCGTTTTTATGGACAGTCATAAAATGGCAATCGAATTTAATGTCTTGACCTTGGCTGCGGTAATCCTTAAATCGCCATTGGTATAGTAGACGCCCGAAGTTTATGCACCCATCAAGTGGTTAACAACAAAGCTTGCAACACATACAGAACGGCTTATTTTCTGGGCATGCCTGAATGAAATAATTTAATGGTAAATGCTCAGCAATGGAAAAGAACACGTATAACAAGGTAAAAAATTAGTTCGGGATAAAAAAACTCCAGATTGCGATTGAATAATATAAGGGATTGAATAATATTTGTGTAAAATATAAACTGATCTAATCTGATTACGTAATGAAATACAATAATGGAGCTCAGAGAGTGTGCAAGTCTAATATAAAAATGATAGGATATGATAGAGAATATTGGGGTAGGGGAATGTTGGGGTAGGAGAGTAACATACAAATCTTATAGAAACGAGTTAACGAAGCAGGTTGCCCTAAGGGCTTTGGATGGCTGCCAAATATCACCAAGGAGTGTCTAAGACTGCCGCCGATCTCTTAACGATGTGGCTAAACAATTTCATATCCATTTAGGCTGGATGCCAGGTCATAGGGATGTGCCAAGGTACTGCAAGACTAATCAACTTGCGAGAGACGGCACTGGTACGCCAAATATTAGTAGGCATATGGGTATACCTATTGCAACTTGAAAGCTTTTCATAAGGGAGACACTGATCAACTCTACCAATCAAAGATAGATTTGTGCGAATACCTGTGAAATCACCAAGCAAACATGGCCGAGGCTAAATCTGCGTCTATCCAAGAATATCATTAGACTCAATAGACTACAAATTAGGACTATAATAGGAGCCCGCAACATTGTCTAATAAGAAATCATGCCAGAAGATTGGGAGTTTGTAGGCATGAGTTCTGTCGCAGTTGTAGACTGGAAACGGTCCAGCGTCTCTTCTGTACATGTCCAGCAGTTGGTAGAAACAGTAGTATCTAGTATCTATAAATCCTGGAAGAATTACTAGAATACATCGATCCTCTTCGGTCCACTTAAAACTCTGGTCTCGCTTCGTAAGATTGTCTTGCTAAAACTGCACACCTCTTTACATATCACCTTGAAAAAACGGTTAGTTAGAAGCTCATAATATCACTGATATTATTTGATCTGGGGTAAACATTTCCCGTGCTTTAATCTGGCCCTTTGAAGGTCTAATAGAATCATCCTCAACTAGGCCTAGGAACTCAACGGTTCGTTTCGAAATGTTCCACTTCCACCATTTTATTGCCATACCATGCTTGGCACACAATATCAGGACTTGTTTAGATAGATAGAAGTGGGGTAGGCCGGAAAGCCGCCGAAGAAGGAGGTCTCCAAGCACTCAGGCACTTGTCTATGTATGCTAAGTTTTCTGATTCTCCTTTGGTGGATATGATAAGAGAATCCATGTACACCAATACGGTACCTTGTGCAATAAAATCGCCAAATATGGTGTTGATGTATCTCTGAAAAGCTAACTGGGAATAGCAAACCCCAAGCGGAAGAACTCAAATTGTTTCTTACCCCTAAACTGTGTATTAGGGTTAAGAAAGAAGGTATAATTTTTGTTTTGGTTCATCGCTATCCACATGGAAGAACCCATTTTGTAAGTCTAAGGTTGTGTAAACTCTGACGCTCTAAAGACTCTCTAGAACTTCTCAGTATTAAGTAAAGCGTACCAAGCACCAAGAACTTTGCAATTGAGTTTCCCGTAATCAATACTAGGCGTTGACTTTCATCCTTTTTAAGCGCTAGGACTACTGGGTTTGCAGAACTTGAGGTACTGATTACCTCTTCTAGCCACTCTTAAATTTGTTGGTTCACAATCTCATTCTCCTTGGGAGTCAAATGCTTTCAGCACTGCCTACTACCAAATGCCTCTATATAAAGCTAGTGTAAACATCCTTTAAATTTCTACCCACATTTGTTCTCTTTTAATTTCCGCTACATTCATTGTGGTTTCTACTTCTCCACACATCGAGTAAGTAACAAGAAAATTTGCTTAAATAATCAAATCGTAATTTCTCATCCTCTCCAAACAGTTATTCAAGGACAATGATTTCTCTTCCCAGCACTCCGGTCAGTAAAATCAATTTAGGAACTCATAACATTGGCATTACTACACCTCCGTATCCTGAAAACTCACCGCAACGGCTGCTTTTAACAGTAATTGAAATTGTTCAACATGATTACCAATATTCCTTTAACAATTAAGCTAAAAATCGCAATGAAACCACATTCCTTTCAAAAGCAATCAAACGAAATATATGTGTAAATTTGTTTTTTATTCCCGATATAAATCGAAAGCACCCATAAATCTACAACAATTACGCTAAGTTGCTGAGGTTTCATAAATATCATAAGGAAAAAAGACTCGTAAAAGCAAAAAAGGCACGAAAATGATGTACGAGTATCGCAAAGAAAGAAAACTCATTTTGAAAGTACATTTGAACGTTTGCTCCGCTACATAATCGCTTCAAGTACAACTGAAACAACATTCAAAATGTGTCAAATATCCCTGTGCCGACGGCTGGGCTGAACTCAACTGAACTGAGCCGAGCTGAAGTGTTGTGATGTGAACTTAAAGCAACTGAACTGAACTGCCGTAATGCCATACTCGCAGGATTTGACAGTGGGGCACAACTGCCATAGTAGCGATAATGCGTGCCAGTGCGAGAGTGGGTGATGGAGTCCTGTGGGTGGGTGTCTTGTGTGTGTGTGTGGGATTCCTGTCTGTGTGTGTGTGGGTATGAAAGTTGCACAAATGTTGCCAGTGTTCGCTAAACAATAACTTTACATTTCCTTTTTTGCTTGTTTCCTTTATTTTTTACTTAATTTTTTGGGTTGTTCTTTTGTGTTGGTTTTTCGTCATTGTTTTTGTTGTTGTTGTGGCCCTTTAACTTAACTCAACACATGACGACAGCTCAACCTCACTACTAACAGACTAACTGAGTGACTCACTGACAGACTGACTGACTGGTTGACTGCCTGACAAGTGTGTGTATGCTCCAGTGAATGAATGAATTCTTAATTGAGATAAGATTACAGGCGCAAAAAAGGACAAAGTATTTAAGTTCGCTCATACAGTGCGAATGTATCCTTCCATTGTTCTTGGTGCGAGCAAATGTGGTGCAAGGGCTGCCACTGCCGATGCCACTGCCACTGCCACTGCCGTTGCCTTTGCCTTTGTGTCTGAGCTGTGTGCTAAGTTTATACACACTTCATCATAAAAACGTTCAAAACTGAGAGAAGGAGGTGCTGCTGTTTGAACAAAAAAGGCAAACACGTACTCGTGCCCAAGAAAAGTACAACAAACAGGAGCAAATGCCTTTAATCTGTGAACGGAAAGCTTAAGGCAGCAGAGAGCTTAAAAGGAAATTAGCATCGAGCAACGGAATATAAATCACATAAAACGCAAAGCAAGCAAAAGAAAGCAACAAATTACGTGTTAAAGGAATACATTTTAACTTTAACTGAATCGGGAACAAGTGCAGTCAAACCGATTTATACAAAAATGGCAATAAATGATTTTTAAACACTTTGTAGCCAAGTGAAAAGTCGACGAATTCATTCAAAAGAACAGACATATACACAGGTTAAATTTGATAGAAGAGAAGTGTGAAAGTCGAACAATTATCCATATAAGTCAAGTGCCACTCGGAGCAGCTTAAATGGAGAAGCCACAGAAGTTGTTATAGATCTTAAAAATAGTGTCAGTGCTGGTTGAATGTCAGGAAATACTTGCATCACTGCACTAAAGTGGAAGTTTCATACTAAATTTGCTCGAACTGTATCCTTTTCAGGGAACTGGATCGATTTTCTACATACAAGTATAAATGATTCATTCGCAGATCACACAACAGATTACTCCCTATGGAAATGCACACAGCAGTTAAAACAATGCACAATTCATTCTGCATCTATCAAAGTTGGAAATGACAAATGGGCCAAAAATAATGGCCAAACGCAGAATCATTTGCAGAATTCCTTGCTGATACTTTCCTTCCTAACGATTCCAGTGGTTATAATGTTGAGATCGAGCATGGACACCAACGCCTCCAATCGAAAATTTTGAGAATGATCACCGGTGCTCCATGGTACTTGAAGAACATAAACATCCACCGTGACCTGAATATACCCACGATTGAAAATGAAATGGTGAACATCTACAAAACCTTAAATTGAAAAATCACCCAAACTGCTTGGCGTGGAGCCTACTAAAGTTTCCCTCTACAAGACGCCTCAAAAGGATATATTCCTTAGACCTGATTTAATAACGTCTTATTGCATGCTGTGAACACCCCAAATATTCGAAGCAGTGGTTGAGGATGTGTAAATGTACTCTTATCATCTTAGAAAAATTACTTTTAGTTTCCTGACAAAGAAAGATTCGTAGATGGTTTAAAAAAAAAAATAATTTTGCAAAAGATCTTCTTAGAATTAAAACACCAACAAATTTTTTTCTGTTCACCAAATTTATGAGCCCTGTAAAAAGACAACAATACAAAACTTAATAATTACGTTTTTATTATAGCAAATTAATTTTTTCGGTGTAAAAAATTATTATACCCTATAAAAACCCCAGAATCAAGAGCACTGCGACAACAGATTATTCAAAACACCGCCTGCATATTCATGATTTTTTTGTGCAATCCAAGTACTTTTTGAATATTAAAAAGTGCTGCCGCCCACACTAAACATGCCACATGGACTTTGTGTGCAGTCCTTGCTAAATACGTGAGTGCACGCCAACGCTTCGTTGCTAAGCAACAATAAAAAAGGGAAAAAGTTGTGCTTAAGTCTGCGAACAACAGAGCCACATGAAAAGAACAGCTTAAAGCGTCCACTTTGCTGGAACACCGCTGCTGCTGGTGCTGCTGCATTACAATGGAGGGGCGGGGTATACTGTAAGGAAAAACTCTGTCACTGATGACCCTTAAACACACATTTACATTTTACCGACACTGCAGTGCATGAGTATTAGTATGAGTGTGTGTCCAAGCAGTGTAAGAGTGTGTGAAGGCTCGTAAAGCAAGCTGACAAATGCGTTGTCCACAAGTTCCGTTTTATATTTATTGTTGTGATACATGACGTTGCCCGTTGTCCGTTGCCCGTTGTCCGTTGCCCGTTGTCCGTTGCCCGTGGGTTCCGCCCCTTTTGCTCGTGTACGAAGCTCCCTCCACATCGACAGCCTTGAACATGTTGTGAATGCATTTAGCCGTGTCAGTTAATACGAGTCCTTTGCTCAGAGTTGGTTTTTATTATCCCACACTCTTTCTCACACACACACAAACACATAGACAAGGGAAGCAACAGTTTTTCCTCTTGCCAGGTGGGATGCCGTTCATTATACAATGGCGTTCAAATTGATATTGCAGCAAAATGCAAAGGTAAACAAACGGAATGTGCGGCGAGGCAAATAAATCAATAAAACAAAAAATATGAACTTCAACCGCTCAAAAGGCACACGTGCTTGAAAAGAGCAGGAAAATTTCGACATTTTTAGTTCAATTTATTATTTGCAAATCGGGAATTCTGTGCAGAGCGTATGAAATGGAATGAAATTCATATGCGCTCGGTACAGAGGGTGACAAAATGTTGCATCTCTAAGCCGCATGAATGGCACACCTGCTATGGCGAGCAGGCGAATATTTCGTGCATGATGTTTGACAAATTGTTTCATTTTGTTTTTGCATTTCCGGAACACCACCGTACCACCAGTGACCACATCCACGGATAGTAGTTTATTGAGCTGGATAAGCAATAGAAATCTGCAGATACTGCAGCACTCGTAAATATACAAAATATTTGTCGATTAGTTCGGCAATGACAGAGGGACTGCATTGGAGAGCTGACAAGATATGCAAATCCGCATGGAAATGCCATGAAATCCTGGCATAATGTGTGGTTGTGGGTGTGGAACTAGTTCTAGCAAATAACAGAAAATACCAATTCATCGCATGCTTTAAAAAGTAATCCCGAATATATTAAAAATTAATGAGCTAGTTGCTCTGGTATTTGAGTCACCGGAAATGCTGATAGATTGACACGGAAACAAATCCTTTTAAATCAAATCATATTTTATAAATCCTTTTAGGCTTCAGAATAAGTTAATATGAATATTTTATGTACTTAGTTGAGTACGAAGAAGTTCAGCTGTGAAGTTTTCACTTACTAATACTCCAACTGATGCGTGCTTGAGAGCTGGGCATGATCCTACAAAAACATATAAACAAAAAACAAAAAATATAAATATACTTCAACTGCCAGTAGGTTAGGTAAGGCTTTCGTAGCAGTCAGTCTACAGACCAACTCACTCAGACCACTAAAGATCCATTGCGATACCACCACGTAACACTGCACCACTACTTTTACTCGTGAAACCATTTCGAGGCCCAAATAAAGTGCAGGATTTGTTTCACCTTCGCGCCGGACACTTCAGTAAGAGAACTAAAAGCATATTTGCTTGAAGAGCCCGCTTTGCTTCTAGCTAGAGCCGGGCACCTACAGAAAATATTGTTCTACAGTCTCCTCCTCCTCTTCATACCGACAGATTGTGCAGTATACATGAGAGAATACTGCTAGCCTGGGAGCATATCTGCTGAATAGCCAATGACTGCCAGTAGGGGCACTTAACTCTCAAACTATATGCAACGACATCTTCGTTTCAGAATACTGTGATATCTAAAAGGACCATTCCTAATAACAGTGTTTTAAGGTCCGTAAGAGAGACCACTTTAATAGTTAGATCTGGTTTGCTTGCTTTATAACTTCTTGGCTTATATCTTCACATCTCTGAAGAAATATGCTTAACTTTGATGGACCTACTTTGTTAAGAACCTCGTGAAACATGCTTTCCGGTATGTAATTGTTCCTGGAAACTACACTTAATTCCAGATATAATAGAATCCAAATTTATATAGAATAATAAGAAATTTCGATGAGAATGATTCGTCTTTGGCGGTTGGTTTTACGAATTTCTGCGAAGACTTCCGGCAAACAAATGGTCGTGTACCACTCAGAATTGACCGTCCTACGTTGCTCAAGCGGAACAGTGGTCACAGGACCCATTCGGCCGAAGAAACAGGCGACCATTTGCTTCGCTGTGCTTCTTCCACGAACAACATTTGTTGAATTTAGCTCGTCTTGGGATACCCACACGATCAATTGTTGTTTTGTTTCCGGCTCATACGCATATATCCATGATTCGTCACCTGTGACGATTTCATATACTCGTACGTCTTTTAAAGCACCACGGTCGAACTTTTTAATCATTTCCTTACACCAACTGACACGAGCTTTTTTTTGAGCGATTGTCAAATTATGTGGGATCCAACGCGAACAAATCTTTTTTACAGCCAAATGTTCATGCAATATTCAATGTATGGATGCGGAAGTAATGCCCAAGGTGGCCTCTATCTCACGATATATCACATGACGATCTTGCACTATCAGTTCACGCACTGCATCGATGTTTTGTGGCACAACAACTGATTTTGGACGACCTTCACGGAGTTCGTCGGCGACCAAACTACGACCACGATTGAATTCACTATACCAGCGATATAATGTGGTTTTTGATAGTGCTTTATCGCCGTACAAAGAACTGAGTTCACATATTCTTGTTGAGATAATCCACGTCGAAAGTTGTGAAAAATAATCCAACGTAAACCTTCTCTTGAAATTTCCATTTTTGGCTAAATTGATTTTCTTAACTCACTGTGAACAAAACAAATAGCACTTGTACATCAACACGTTGTAAGTACGTTTATGCTAAAAATGTCAAACTTTATTATGGTGTTGCCAGATTTTAGCTATTGACATTAGTGTGCCAAATATCTTTCATGCATAGATCTTCAGTTAAGAAAATGTGGAATTTATAGGCGTGGCAATATAGAACTTGCACCCATATTTTCAGAAAAGTCCCCCAGTGTATGGATCAAAAGTATATAATCCAGGAAATCATCATTACTCTTGTATCAGCAATAGAAGTGAGAATCATTTGGATGGTCATTTTAAATAAGGTGCCAAAAGTTGCATAGAGTAAAGGCCATGTACTTTGGCTGATACCGGCTGACTTCATATTGTAAATAGGAATCCTTATAACAAAGCAGTGACTAAACTATAAGTGAATTATGGGTACCCAGAATATTTTAGGTAAGGCAGCATAATCAGTTGACCACATTTGAAGTAAAAAATTAATTATTGGTTAATTAAAGGACTTCAGGAGACTTCATGTATGACACATATTTGCGACACAGAACTCTTTAAACACTTTCTCAATTTTATTACTTAGATACTATGTAACTAACAACACGTATTTATATGCATAAGGTTAAAAAGCTCACCTCCATATGTATCTCAGTTCATCATTAACCGCTTTAGATATTTACTACATTTATTCACGTGTATTCACGTCAGACGAAACACAAGAGTACTATTTTTGTATTTACTCAAAGCTTTTATGCGATTCATGTTACTAGACTTGTATACACGTATATCTCGCTTACTTGTCTAAAGCATATTATAATCCTGCTTTATACAAGTAAGCGAGATATTTTTAGCAGTGAAAAAATATAAACAAAATACAGACACTACTTGAACTTGAATTTCCACGTATCTATGCATTATACCCACAACCGTGGAATACCATCAAATCCCCCAGATTACCAGTCAAATAAAAATCTCATTATTCAAAACAAATTTAAAGTGCCTGAACACATTTAACGGAGTTCGAACGAAATGTTTGCGAACTGCTCAACTTTAGTTTAGCAAACTCATGGTACACAAGCACCAAAATACCAAACAAACACACACATGCACACACTAAACACACACACACATACACCCTCATTTCACCTATACAAAAATTCACTCATCATTACGTACAAAATATTTTCCAGAAAGTACGGTAAAGAAGGATGGGCAAGTAGGAAAATGCGTGCGTAAAAGTCAAAGAGGGTAAAGAAGTATAAACTCAGCTAACTTACACAGAACCATATATGAGTATGTACGTATATGGGTGCTTTTATGTGTGTGCTTGTATGTGTGTGTTTGTATGTGTAATTTATGCCTTGTTGCTGGCTAAGTGTTGATGAGTAAATGGGGAGCAATTGTCACCACGCCGAAGTTGCTCTCAAGCGAGTTGCATACACGTGCAAATTTCCTTGCTGATAATGAAGTTTATTCTAATGATCATGATGATGATCATGATGATGATGATTAAATGGCGTATTGTATACACAGGTGAAATCACATTTTCACTTTAGTTGCAGCAAAAGCGTTGAAATCAAAATTGAGTTTCCTAACAACGCGCAAACTAACACAAATATCACTCATACGCTCCGATGCGCCAAGTACCTCCTACTACGTGTACAGCGGAATTCTAAGCAGTAGAACTCAACAGCGCTGAAAATGCGAAAATAGCTGAAAAGTTAACAACTTAAACAACAACAACAAAAATGTGGAAGTGACAACAAAGGAATTTTCTGTTAATTGCAAATAAAGTAAGAAGGAACATTTTCCGCTGCTGCACTTGCCATTAACTGCTGCCGGTTGAGTGCTGGTGCCCCTCATCAAACTGCATAATACGAATTGTTGCCATAGTTTCAATTTTCCTAATTACAGCTAACTCCCTTCTGTCACTACTCCTTTGCGCTCTTAATTGGTCGCTGCATACACACACTTCTCTATATATAATTATGCTTTTAGTAGTGGGCGGTTTGGCACCCCCACACTATTTGCCATTAAAATGTCACTGCCGGCATGATTGCCCGTTTACATTGCAGTTCGGCCCCGGGGACGACGCGGAGAAACTTGCAGTCAAACACAAACAAAAATAAAATAAATAGGGATGGAAAAAAACATGAAAAAAATAAAGTAAAAAAATTGAATATAAAAAGTAAACAAAAATGAAGCGCGCACAAACAAAGCACACCAGTGCCACCTTTGACTACAAAGTGTATTTTTGTTTAAAGCACACACACACACACACACGGCACCTGCCGATGTCGTCGTAGTGCATTTGTCTGTTTTATGCTATCGCATTGCTCGACAATGTGATCTATACGAGTGCCGAGCACGGGTATGGAACCAACTGCCACGTGGCATGATATGCAATCCGGCTTTAATGTATCGTGACTCGTTTGACGTGCCATAAATCGTGAGCAACTTTGATTTAAATTTTATACAAATGGTCAACAGAGCAGAACGCTAGGCAAGTGTGCATTTATGTGGCAGGCGAGAAACGTGACCAGAAAAGATTTAGTAACTAACATAAACATAGTTTATATGAGAATTTTGTTCACAAACAACAAGGATTGTTGCTTTAATTTCGCCAAGCTTTAATGTAGTCAAAAGCAATTAAATTCTTTAACAAATAACAGAGGGGCTGCAATATAACAAGCAATTTACAGATATACGAGTATTCTCTTTAGCTTCTCACACTGGTGTAGTAAAACTCGGTTGTCTGTATTTGTGTCTTGTGTTCTACATGCTGATAAATACACAGAACAATAAAAATATTGGCTTACGCTTTTACAACGCACACTTATGTCTATATAAATATCCCCGCTTGTCGCATTTGTTAGCACAGCGACGCATATTTATGGCCTACGCTCCTGTGGCTATTTTTAGCAGTACTGCATGTAAATTAATACTGTCACCGAATCGTGCCACATTATACCCAGAAGCTGAGTCGCCTACAGAGCTGCTACCTCTTAAGAGTTCGTGTATTGCTTTGGCAGCTAAGCTTTGGCAGTTAATCATCCCAGCAGAAAAGTCAGTCAGATGTAATTTGAAAGTTAAAAAATCAGATGTGTACAAAGCTTCCACTTCCCAACAGAGAATTGGACAAAAGTAATTTGAAATTTCGACAATAAGATGCCTACAAAGCTTCCACTTCTTAATAGTTCGTGTATTGCTTTGGTAGTTAATCATCCTAACAGAAAATTGGGTGAAAACTAATTTGAATAATCAGCAATAAGATGCCTACAATGCTTCCGCTTCCCAGCAAAGTATTGGATAAAAGTAATGTGAAATTTAAACAATGAGTTGCCTACAGAGCTGCTACTTCTTAAGAGTTTGTATATTGCTTTGGCAGTTAATCATCCCAGCAGTAAATTGGGTGAAGATTAATATGAAATTTCAACAATAAGATGCCTACAAAGCTTCCACTTCTTAAGAGTTGGTGTATTGCTTAGGCAGTTAATCAGCCCAGCAGAAAATTGAGTGAAGGCTAATTTGAAATTTCAACAATAAGATGCCTACAAAGCTTCCACTTCTTAAGAGTTCGTGTATTGCTTTGGCAGTTAATCATCCCAGCAGAAAATAGAGTGAATACAAAATAAAAGGTAACATCAAAAATGTCTGACACTCTGGCATAAGGGTTAGTTACAGCGTCATTGCTAACATTTCATCAAACAAGTTATTTTTATCGGATTATGGTGAGGCAACTCAAAATTTCTATAGCTTACAGAATGCATGACTTGTCATTGGATTATGGTACATATGGTCAGAACATAAGATAATAAAATGATAAAACAAACATTTCTCCACAAAATTACTATCATGAGCACAACTTCAATACGTAGTTGGAGAAATTATATAATGTTGTAGAAGGCATGGTTCGTAAGGTGAATGAGGTTATACTACGAGGGAAATATATGTATTTTTAGCAGAAGAAATTACAGAAATTGTTTAAAGTAGGCATGGTTTCTAATATGAATTTCTACTACAAGGGAAATATGAAAATTTTTTGTGGATGATATTACTTTTGTTCTAACTTGATCAGACATTGATCCTGAACTTCATACGAACTTTCTTTGGTTATTACACTGAGAGGCAGAACAGCACTTAAAAGAAAATATCAACGATGATGGTGTTTTCATTGTTATTATCACAACATCAGTGGTTAAGTTATTCGGTAGCCTCAGCATTTCCTCTGGCAATTGTGTCCCATTTTCTGTTGGGTTATACAAGTCATGGGTACATACTCAATACATAATTGTGCAATAAAGTACACACACGAGGCATGTGATGTTCTACTTAATCCCATCCGCAGAAGTTCACACATGAGCTTTCGATTGCGAGTTGCTCAAAACAAAACTTGATTTGATGCTTAAATAAAACAATACTTAATTAAGTATTCAGCGAGGTCTTGGACAGCAGCAAAAGCTGCCTTCGAAGAATAAATTAATGACTTTAGCAAAAATTGCTTTACTATTCAGGACAGCAAACTTTCGGTACGCACGCCAAGTGTGAGGGAAAACATATTGAAAATATATTTAAATTTATTTATCGTTTCTTTAGTTCTACTTCGATAATTCCCCCAAAAAAATGTCTTGCATCTTGCTTTGGGCGCACACATTTCAGGGATATCGTAAATTTCGTTGGTATTATGTGCCAAGTAGGGTATTATTTATGTTTAAAAAGCGGTTACATGCCCATTCATAGACTTTTGTATGGATGAATGTGTGTGCTCATGCATGCATGTGTGTGTTAATAAAACTGTTGCATACTTTTGTGAGCTAAAAGTAAAAACCACTTTCATAAACCATGAATCAAAAGGATAATGGACTGTATAAAATGTAAGCAAACATTTTTTTGTGTACTTTCACGAGTGTGTGAGTGTGAACTTTTGTGTGAACGAGTGTGTGTGTATGTGTCAGGGTGTTTGTGGATACTTTCATGTAAATCTTGGCAAGTGTGTGTTGGCGTTCATGTAACTGTGTAGGTATATTTCACTATTAAGGCTCATTAGTGTCAGCTTTTCCGCACATTTGCTCATTTATACACACTCGTACGAAAAAAATCAGGTTCGTAAAGGCACAGGGACTAATTTTAATATGTGTATTTAATGAGGCACGAAAGGTGAGTTCAAGCAATGAAAAATGAACTCATTTAGGTAATCTACTTATTTTTCTTGTCTTTGTTATCTCATTAGTTTTAACAGTTTTGCCGTTTGTTACTTAACCATATTCTAAACGGCTGCTTACGACATGTGTAAAACTTGTTGAGAGATTTTTGTGTGACGATTGCGGTATGTACTTAATTTTTAAATTAGTCTATGAAGCAATTTAAAGAAATGTATTTGGAAATGTTCTGCTTGATTGTGAAAAATCACCCAGAACAATGACAATTATGGAAATCGTAGAATTCATATAAGGAATAAATAGCCCCGAATTACCAGGAAATTTTCATATATGCCTTAGTAAATTTGACTGATATAGAATTCTGAGGAAAAGGGTGACCACTTTTAAGAAGAAATAAACTTTCGTGTATTTAACTAAAAGTGTTGTGAGGGCCATTCTCAAAACATCTCACCCTAATATGCGTCTCCTCATTCCGTGCTGATCTCTGCCGTCCTGTTCTTCCTCCAGACAAGAGACGCAGTTCGGACTCTTGATGATGCCTATGGTCGCCATATGATGACGCCATGTATTATACCCCGTGATTAGCCCAACCAATGATTGCAGATTTTTCCTTCGTAATGTTAGAAGGAAATCTGCAATCCTCTTGTTTGGGCTCTCTAGGAAGCACTTGGTTATTTTGCAGACAACTGAACTGCACCATCGATCTTTGTGAATATTATTCAGAGAGATCCTGGTTTGACCACTTTGCAGGATGGACTGTTCACATACACAGTATATCGGTAGTAGAATTTCCGGTCATTCAAAGCCAACTAATGAAGGCTGTGGCTTCATCATCTGAAATAGTTACAGTCCTACCTAAAATAGGGAAGTGTAAAAGACCACCAAAGTTTCGATTAAATTATTTAAATTATTCTTCACTTGGTAAAGCATTTACTTAACTTTCATTGCTTTCAATTAAGTACCAGCACCAAAACAGACACTTAACACATTTAACCCAACAATCCCAAACTTCCTGTACTGCAGGATATAAACTCGCTCATATATTAAGTTTGGGGAATGCCTACAGCTACGCGTACACACAACCTCCGACATGTGACGACAAATTACGTAAATTAATGTTACTTATACGCCAGCGGCGCCGCATAGCAATTCAAGCAAAGTGTCTTCGTGTCAGAAAAGACGGACGAAAAGAACATGATGACTACTCTACGAAAGGGAACAATATTCCACTTGATGGCAGCGATTTAATTGCACGTATAACACATAATTGAGGGATGTGAAACAGTTTCATTTCTTGATTAAATAAATAATTAAATTTTTAAATTATATTTCCAGAAAAATAATGAACGCATTTAAACCAGAACACCGAAATAAATGCGGCATAAAATATGAGTATAAAAGCATTAAAGCACTCAAATTTTAAAGTACCTTTTTCCATCCTTCCATTCTCCACTTCACGAATTCATGCAATGCCAACGATGTTCATTCTACCTACCTAGCAGCTTAACTAAATTCTGCACAATTTTAAGTTTTTATAACACAATCATCTGCATTCCTTTCGCGTTTTATTCATATTTAAATAAAAATAACGAAATACGAAACGAAATAATTCCACTGGAATTGTAAATGTAAAGCTAAGCAGTGTTTCCGGCTTAATGCTTAAATAAAGAACATTCTCATAAAATGAGCCCCCACGCTTTGTTATAAAACGATGCCTTATTGTGGAAGGTTGCCCGCTTCCCCACTTAACTGCTCCAAACTAACATTTGTGAGTGTAATGGTTTCGGTTTACGGTCTATTAATAATTATCATTAACTTTAATTTAATTACCGTAAAACTTGGACAGTTACTAATCGCTATCGTCAGCATATTAACACAGTGCCAAGCGATACCCAGAGACATGCTAAACAGTGTGTACCCGCCTGAAGCTCTGCCGTTTCCAGTTTACAATGTAAACAGCTATGAAAGTTGAGTCATTTTGTTAATTATTGAGATTTAATTAACACGGTTTAAAGCGTCAACTGGCATTAGAGGAGTTCATAAAACAATTTGGGAATACTCGTGTCTATTGGGCTGAATGTAGTAGAACAAAATCTGTGTCCTTCAAGTTGAACTGTATATCTATTGAATATTCTGGTGTATGTTGTATAGTGTTGGCTACAAGGAGGAATTTTTTTAACTTTTTAATTGTTGTTTACTTTTACTATACAAACAATTCTACACTGTTCTATAATGGATGGAAATGACTAAATTAACCCATCAAAATCAGTGCTTGGTGCTCCAATGCTTTTGGTTATACAAATTTTGTCACCGGCTTAACAAATTTTTGTATGAATGGCAGAAATTTGCGAATTTTAGGAGGACAGCAAACCAGAATTGATCGAAACAACTTAAAAATGTGACTCTTTAGACAGGTTATGGTCCGGTTTTTCTTTCTTTTGTCGGAAGAAGTGGTCATATATAGCACTCAGACCACGAGATATCCATTGTACTATATTTGACGGACCATTTCCATTTTTTTTAATCTCGCTGATATGTGAGCAAACCTTAATAGATCCTGTATCCCTGAGTAGCCAAAGTTTGCACTACTTAGGATCTCAGTGCCAAATAAATTGAACCTTATGCTAGCGAAAGCGGGTCATACAAACAAAAAGTAGTCCACCGTCTCATTTTTCTCTCCACAAACCTGGCAAAGTGCACTGTCTGCAATACGTGCATATGTTTAGCCCACGCAAAATGTTCCGTCATCAGTCCTACCCGAAGTCTGCAGACTTTCCTACCAAGTAACCGAAGAACCCTTGACGTTCTATCGGAAGTACCAGCATAGCCTTTGCCCATCTGCTGCCTCCTAAGCCCACTCATTTGCGATTCTGTGTAAAGGCAAACCAATCACTAATAGTTGCCCTAATGGTAGCAAAAGGTATGGGAAGAACATGTTCCGCGCCAGTAAAACTGGTCTCAGAACCTTTATTCACAAGTTTAAACGCGACTTCATTCCACAACAGCACCAACTTGGAAGTGAAAAGTGGGCGAAGCAAGGCTTCGGATCAGCCTGCCTGTCACTGCAGACACAAATGCTTCTGGCACGCCATCTGCTTTCTACCATATAGTCCCTTAGGATGGCTTCAACTCCAGCCTGAAAGACAGAAGGATTACGACCAAGAGCGTAATGGACCTGGACAACGTTAAGTTCCACGGAAACCCCAGAATCCGATACAATATCTGTTTCGGAGCCATTCGTGAAAATACGGCAGTAGTAGGTACCGGACTCAATCATACGATCATACCATAAGTGAGCATCTCTCGACGAATTACCTAAAGGTGAAGTCCCGAAAGAATAATCCGGCCGGACATCGGGGTGAATTTAGTGGGTTAAGGCTCCACACTGCATGGGTTTTTGACTGCTTTACACCTCGTTAAAGAAAAACCATAAGTGAAGCGTCTGGAATTTTTATGCAGTACCGCCTTCCTAGGATATTCGGGTTTTGAATCATTGAGCATAAAAATAGTAGTAATACCCAAGTCAATGCGAGCAATATTTTCAAGATTCCAGATGGTCTTTAGTGCCTTTCCTTGCTTAAACACATATAGAGCGGGAATATTCAGCAGCGCATCAAGAGCAGGACCAGAAGTTATCGGAAGGGCTCTAGTACAACAACTGGCAACATTGCTCTGTAGTCTAGATAATGCAAACTTCACCCGCATGAGCAACAACAAACAAGGAGGTGGTTCATTGTCCCACTTAATTTAAATAATTTAATTGAATAATTCAATAATTCAAACAACAAAATACGAGCCATTAATTAAAATATCTCTAATATTGTTTGTCATTTATCTGACATGAATGCGGCAGCACAATTTCCGAGATTAATTTTTACACAAAAGTAAACATAAACATTTTAGAAACTGAAGTGATGTGATTATGTTATTCTTTAATGTAAATGAACTGCACTGACGTCAGCGGAGCCCATTTTTATCACGGAATGCTCCTCATACCCATATGCATGTGTTTACCTGCCAGCGTGTGTGATAAGCTTTTGTTTTGTTGACTTTTCAATTTCAATTTATGGCGCAACTGGAGGAGACTTTCGCTTGCACTGCTTTTAATTAAATGAAAATTTTTGTTTTTTTATACAAAGCCAAACATGATTTTATCTTTAATAATATGGCGATACGACTAAGTGTGCAAATGTCACCAGTGGAAAGCGGAAAGTGAACATGCGGCATGCAATACGCAACCTGGGCGGTAAATAAATGCACTGCTCGTGCCTGAGAGTGTGGCTGAAATACAAATTTTCCAACTTCGTGCTATAGACGAATGCTTTAAAGTATGACTCTGGGCGTACAGGGTGCGTTTTAGTGAGGGGGTAGTAGAGTACAGAGGTTGACGGTGGTGGTATACAGTTTTCCCATATTGTCAAGGTCGTAAATCAGTATTTTGTCACAATATTTTTATTAAATTGGTATGAAACAGCAATTTCATTATTCATGCCTACACATGAATAAAAAATGTTCAATTCAAATAACGTATATAGCAAGCGATTATACTCCTCCTACAAATAGAATCTTCTTTCCAATTGTAATTCAACAAGTCACCCGTGAAAAGTCCTTAATCGTATTGTCGCCCTCTCTTTCATTCTTACTAAGAGGCTCCAAGGGGGGAGTAGTTTCTCTCTCAAAACAGGCATCACACTAAGCCAATAGACCTCCGGATGTAACTTGCTTAACTCACACGCTACCTAGTTTAGCCCATCGTAAGAGGAACAAACAAAAAATCATGAAAAATGCTATCACCGTGATATCCATTCAAACTAATAGCGCGAAACTAATTTTCATAACAATACAAAAATATTAATAAATTAATATTTTTATTAATTGACTAAATCCAGTGCCTTATTGGACCCCAAACTTGGTTGGAAAGCGTGCGTCGATGAACGAGTACAGAAGACATGTGTGGCTTTCTATGCTTGCAGGTCGATGTTTGGCAAACAATGGGGCATAGACCAAAAATTGTACTCTGGAGGTACAACATGGTGATGCCGCCGATCTGAACATACAGCTCCGTAGTTTAGTGGGAAGCTCTCTGGAAGGGCTATAATTTTAACAAATTACAAATAATCCAGCGCAAGCCGTGCATCGGAATTACAGGAGCCTGTCGCACTTGTCCCGGGGTTGCTTTAGACAAGATTGTAAACCTCCTCCGTACTGATCTTTATACTTATTGTATTTCCGCACAAAGTGCACTAAGACTTAGGAAATCCAGTAACTGGAGTAGTAGCATTTTAAAACAGTTGCCACCAGATACAGCAACCTCAAGAACCAACTTCTTCGTTCGCAATCTGGATTTTGCAAACTGTGTAAACACAGTTCTACCAACTAGAAATTACTGGAAGACGTGAAAAGTGCTCGCGAAAGAGGGTACGTGAATTTTTACAGATGGTTCCCAGATGGAATCTGGGGTGGGAGCGGGAATGTTTTCCGATTCTCTAAATTGTCTACTCTCTTTCAAATTATCATCCAAAGACATCCAGTGTCTTCCATGCAGAGGTGTTTCCAATTTGGCAGGCATGTAGGGCGCTGAGGGAGCGCAAGCTGACCAAGAACATATCAATTTACTCCGACAGCCAAGGAGCAATAAAGGCGCTAGCGTCACCTTTTCCCAGCGAGGAGGAATTCAACTCATTATCGGAAAATAGTATAGTATCCCTCGTCTGGGTTCCGGGACACAGGAACATTGAAGGTAACGAGAGGGCTGATGAGTTAGCACTTAGAGTCTCATCGGAAACCGGTCAAGAGTTTTCCTCTATGGACGTAAGCGTCCCCCTAACTGTTGATAAGGAAATATCTATAATCACTTCCTCCGCAAGGCTCGCGAGAGGAATGAAAAACACTGCGACATTTGCCATTTCGAGCATGGTGTGGCCTGACTACAGTGCAAACAGAACTAACCATATTCTCAACAAACAAAAACACACAATTAGCAACCTTATAGCGGTCTACATGGGTCATTGGGCTATCGGCACACGCGCTGAAAAAATTAGCAATTGCAGGAGCTGAAGACCCACGGGAGAAAGAAACAGTCGTCCACTTTCTTTGTGATTGCCCAGCCCTCGCTCGGTTGAGACTCAAATATTTCGAAAATGCTTTTCAATTAATTTGTTTTTTAATAATTGCCATTATTCAGTGATCGAACTATTAGCAAGTAACTAATTTTCATCATAAATATAAATTTGAATAGGTATTTTTCGTTTTACAGACTTCCGGCATACTCGTATACGAGTATGAACAAAGTAAGTTTCAAGTGAACTGAGTAGACAGCAATTGCTCAAGGGCATTGCGATGACTTACTGAACAGTTTTTTGGATATAAAGTATTTCATTTTATAATTTTATCATATTATTATGTTCAAATTTAAAAAATTCAACTAAGCAATTTGCCTCACTTCAAGGATTTAGTTTGCATGAAACTAAAAAATGTCAGTAGTAATTACGTATTGAATCTCTGAACCCGCATAGTATGTGTTTAAAAAAAAAAAAATCCCTCCGAAATTTTGTGTAAGTGCGCATAATGAATAAAACATTGCCTTTGTTTCCAAATAAACTTAATGTAACTCATACGCAGTGGTAAACCGAGAACTTTTACCATTTCCATTGTAGCAAAAAGTTTTTAATACAAGCGCAAAAGCAATTAGTAGAAAAGTTACTCTTACATGACAATAAAATATATTTGTATAATGAATTCACTTAATTTTAAAACATTCAACGCAGCGCACGCGTTATGGCAGTGGTTGGACCACGGTCAGTGGTGCAGTCATGCCAACATAGCCACACACTCCCTTTGTGTGTGTTCGGCACATTTTCAACATTTTGCAGAAATTTTCCATTTATTTAGTTGAGAAAAAAGCTTTTTCAATTGCTTAGTTCAAAGAGGATTTTGATTTTATTAGCTTGAGCGTAAACTCGTCCTTGCTACTGTAATTACAACCCTAATTGTAATGAATTTTATTTAATATAAATATCCAAGGAGTAAATGTGAATAGTTTTACTTCCAAACCCATGCTTAATTATGTTCAGATAACTATCATAAATTTACGTTAAAATGCGTCCTTATTTAAAAGAAAAAAATGCCAATAATATCCTGGAATAAAAAACGAAGAGTATTTGAAGATTCTTACGGACCTTATAGACAAGAAGTACTGCGAAAGTCATTACATTACAATGATTCCTTAAATTGTTCCTCACACTGGAAAGATTATACAACCGATCCTTACAATTATTTACTGTTTAAGATATGGTGATGAAATGAGTATTCAAGAAATAAATATTCATGAGTAAACCGGTGTAAATACTACACTGTAATTATAACTGTTCCATACAAAATACATACATAATATTGGCTGCTGATTCTAATTATATCCTGTATTAGTAAAGTTATCTCTTTCACCTCCTACTCGTATTATTGAAACGAGCTCTCAGATGTGTTAGAATGATCTCGAAAATTCCAAAATGAATAGAAGCGTATGAATCGCAACAGTTCAGTGTAGACTTAAATTTAATATTTCAGGGAGCACCATGACCTCGGTCATGAAGACTTTCGCGGTTCAGGGTCAGTATCCTTTTGGATGTACTACTGTTTGGGGTAAGAAATCTCTAGGTGACAATATAATATGAAGGCATTTATTGATGGTTTCGGGTAACAATATTCAAAGTCATTTTTCAGAATAATTAGATAAAGTTTTCTATTTGCCTGCATATCTGTATTGGTATAGCCAGTTTATATTTAGGGCATAACCATCTGAGATATTGACTTGAATTTTAAAACCAAAATATATTTAAATAACCACATAACAACCTATTCTTGAGCTAATCCTTCGATTATATGAGTTATCAAGGTTTGTCGGTCAGGTTTATATGTGACATTGCCAGCTCTACAACTTTGTTATATCCCCGTGTATTAATTGTACGTGTATTGTTGGCCCTTAGTCTTCCATCTCTTTGCCTGTCTTTGGTCAGAAGCGTGCTGCCATTGAGTACCTATCTGAGTTTGTTCCCATTTCCTAAGTAGGCCTGCATAGCTAAGTGGCATGTACCGACGCCGCAGAAAGGTTCAGAGCCAATGATTGGACGGATCGCCCCCTTTTCGCGAGGCAGTCCGCACGTTCATTCCCAGCGTGGTATTCATGTCCAGGCAAAGTGTGGCATTTTTGTCTTTCCTTAGTTCATTTAGATTTTTATGA
Source organism: Clusia tigrina (assembly GCA_920105625.2). Taxonomy (NCBI): domain Eukaryota; kingdom Metazoa; phylum Arthropoda; class Insecta; order Diptera; family Clusiidae; genus Clusia; species Clusia tigrina. Next base: position 414,338,154 of record OV050030.1, read on the forward strand.
CATTCTTCAGCCATTCGAGACATATAGTAGTACGATCCCAGTGCCTTAAGGGCAGCCTGGCTATCTGACATAATGCATATAAGCTTGTTGTTTAGTCTTCTACGAAGACATTCTCGGATACATGCGTCGATGGCAAAGACTTCCGCTTGAATTATTGTAGGAGTCTTACTCATAGGAAGCGCTTCTTGGAAAATGGTCCCCTTTTCTCTGCTACTACCTGTAGTACCGTCTTCCAGTTTGGACCCATCAGTGTACCATACCTGGCCACCTTGTGGAATTGTGGTAATGTATTCCTCAAACCTATCTCTTGCAGGAATGTGAACCTTTAGAGTGTAGTGAATGATATTTTTCTTAACATATTGTCCGAAAACCCTATAAGTAGGTCATTCAGGAAGGGATCAAGTACCCTCATGTGACCCCAAATGTCTCCACTTTTTATGTTGGAGATGTCCTGAAGGGGTAAGGCCTTCCTTTCAATGGTTATGGTTATCGGAGGGATGCGCGTGATGACTCCCAGAACATCAGTAGGGCAGCTACGCATTGCCTCTGTTACCCCCACGCAATAGAAGATGATAGAATTTATTTAGTTAATTAGTTAAGTTGTGAATAAAACTACTATTTGTCATGAGCACAACAAGCAGTGAGCAGTTTAGTCCCCACTTTCCCACAGCGTTACTCACACTCACTTCCACCGACTTCAGTCGTTTGAAGGCAAAATCTCCATTTATAAATTGATGCCTCAATATTAAAGTACAGAACTTAGTGTAAATAAAGACTAATTGCGGCGCGTTTGCGTGGCAACGCAATTTGTCTTAACTAATTTAACTTTACGCAAGCCAAACAACACAATAATTTCTTAATTAAAAGTAATGAGAGAGCAATTTGTTCTTTATTGCTGTCTGATTTAAGTTTTTTCCCTTTGCCAAATGAACGACATTGTTACAATGAGAACGAATGGTTGGGAAGGAAAGAAGCATCACACAAAGGACTAAAAACCATAACAAAGTTAACAACACAACAACACAACACCACATGCAAATAATGTGTGTAAGCGAACATAAGTGCCTGTGTGTGTGTGTGTGAGTAAGTGAGAGGAAATTGTTGGCTAGAAAATTGCAACAATTGCTGCATTATGAGTAATTTTGCATTGTTCAACACCGTGACAGCCAGTCTGGAGTGTGAAAGCAAACAAGTGTCGCTACAATCACGCGCGAAGGCTTTAAAGCAGACACCTTCTGTGCGAAGTTATGTGCGTCCTTGACTTTATGTGCGTGCAAAGCCACGTACATGGACACACGCGGCTAATTGGCCTGCCATATTGATCTATTTTCTGGTGGAAGTATTTTTTCATTAAATTTTTAAAACACGAAAAGTGAATTTCTCATTTAATTAAGCGCTGTTTAATTTACATGAATTTGTGTATATCCTTCTCTGGGAGTAACTCCGACTCCGTCGGCGGCTTTCGAATGCCACATACACGTTTATGTTTTCATTTTCTGTTTTTACTGTTTATTCAGTATTTGTAGGCCATGTGGCTGTGAGTAACATGGAAACGATTTTAATAAGCACAGCAGGAGTGAAATGTGTACGCCGCAAGGATTTGCTGCTACGAGCATAACAACATTTGCACACAAGTGTAACTGGCGTAACCGGATTTCCTATTTTAATAACCTTCATGTCCTTTGCATGGGAAATTTGTGCAGAAACTTGGCCACTTTTCGGTTAGCAACATTTTTAATTGCTAAAAGTTTTAGCCAAGTGCAATCGCTGTTATAATGATTTGACGAAAGGTTCGAATAAAGTAGCGGAAAGCTGAACGCACAGGAACTATTTTATTATAGTGGTAATTACAGGTATAGATGGTTTCAGGCAAGCACATTGACCTTGTTTGACACGGAACTTAATTGAAAGAAATTGTGAGTAGTCAAGGTTTGCACTTCTTTTCCGTTGTTAATATGAAACTATAATAAAATTTGTTGAAGCACAAGTATTTTCATACAATAAGTTCTGAGCATAAAAAGGACATTGTTTAAAACACCGAAGAAGGCAAAACCAAAGTATTTTGAAAGCACGAATGTGATGAGTTAAATGGGCTGTGAGATTGCAGTCCGCAGCCTAGCAGCAGTGAATACAACACAAACAATCGCTGACAATGCTGTACAAGGACACCGAAACAAAACGCGACGCAATTATAGATACTGTCTCTTTCTGTCTCCCTCTCTCTCTGTGCATCCTTGGGACAATTTCTATTTCTGCGGCATTCCATTACACAAATTATTGCCAGAAGCTTTACACATGCTGCTCATACCTGCTATTTGAATGCTGCTCGTCAGGGCTTCATGGCTTTTCATAAGGAAACAACAGAAAAACGCAGCTGGTTTTATTGGGAAACAATTCAAATGCAAATTGCACCATGACAATGGGCGCACAAAAGAATCTTTTTTGCCACCATCAAATTTGAATATTTCCCCGATAAGCCAAGTTTTTGTTATTGTTTAGTATTACAGAAGGAATACAAATCGTGGAATGCAAAAAAAGGACACGCTGTAATCTGCTCAACAAAAAGTTGTGGAAGTGGAGGAAAATAGCAGCGAAGATGGAAATTGCTTCTTCATTCTGCTCTTCTTCATTTAGCAGCCTATCGGAAAGTTGCAAAATGAAGGATTCAAGCTTTTTAAGCGATGATCAAGTAAGCAAGGACATCATTTTCATGTTAAGTGTCAAGTACTTTTTTTAAATTCTTTGGTTCTTTTGGTAATTAATTTGTGGCAGTTTTCTCTCAATATTTTCGAGGTTTTTTCACTTTAGGACTGATAAGAAGTCTACGGCAGTATATGGCCGTAAAGTTTGCCATGTGAATACTTTAGCCCTCCTTTTCAGGTAGGGTCTTCAACTCAGAAGCTTTAACAAGCAACTCATCCTTAAGCCCTCATACTAGATACGAGTACATCACAAATTGTTCAATAATATTCTAGTAATGAAGCTATTTTGGAGGTAGAGCAGACTGTTGCTAAAGATTTTATGGTTGCTTCTACAGATACACCAACAACGCTTTCAGGGATACAGCAGCGTCCTTTAGTCAAGCAATTGATTGTTTGCTTGTCATTAATTCCAATGGAAATACTTTTCTGTGTGTTGGTATTCAAATGGTATTTCCTCTATAAAAGTTCTACAAAAAATATTCCTTCCTATTGGACAGGATAGTTTAGAACCTTTGGTGTGGAAGGTCATAGAATATTTAGGAAATTATCAGATATGAGATGATGATTGTTTTACCCAAATGCGAGTATTGAAAATATGAAGTTGGGTGTGCTCAGTAGGACGTTTTATTTACGAATAGTAGTGAAATACCCTCAAGCAATATGAGACTATTTTATGATAGATCTGAAACTTATGACAGTGATACCTTCAGTCAATGTTAGACTATATCACGATAGGTCTGAAACCTTTGACATTAATAACTTCAATCAATGTTATACTATTTCATGATAGATCTGAAACTGATCACAGTGATACACTCACGCTATTTCACGATAGATCTGAAACCTTTGACAGTAAAACCTTCAAGAAATATTATACTATTTCATGATAGATCTGAAACTAATAACAGTGATGTCCTCAAGCAATATTACACTATTTCACGATAGATCTGATACTGATCACAGTGATACACTCCAGCAACATTAGACTATTTAACGATAGATCTGAATCTTATGACAGTAATACCTTCAAGTAATATTAGACTATTTCACGATAGATATCCATCTAATGAGAGTAATTGGAGCACTCGGTACACTAATAATATCGAGAGGTAGTAAGAGAAGTTTTCTAGCCAGGAATTCGGTTGACCTCAATACCTTAATAATACATACATAGCAAACATTTCACCCTAGTTTGTTTCAGTCCAAAGAAGTTTCAGTTCAAAAGTGGTACTGAGGATTATATTTTAACACAAATCTCGAACTTCTCAGCGACTTGGTCCTTATTTCTAATTTGTATAACTTTGTTTACTTTGAAATTATCAGTATCCTACTAGCGATTAGACTTCCTAAACTACAAACGATGCATATACCAAACTTAATTTATCTATAAACGTTTCCACTATTTGTGTTTCTACTTTAAGATTCTTCGCTTTTAGGATTTCGAAGATCGAAATTGTTGTTGGGCAGAATATTCGGGTGACTGGAAAAATCCTGATGGTTTATATATTCAGAGTACATCTTCCTTTATAGTATCATACTATTTCTGGACTCGTTATTCTTTTTCCGCGTCCCTTGTCCATGTTTACAAAACAAACTCTCAGTTGATATCTGCACTAACCAATTTGTTCACACTTATCACACACGTGTTCTAATATCATTACGGAAAAATATTAACAAATGTTCGTATTGAGGGTGATTGATTGTTTTCTCTCCTCACGTGGCGAACTGTTGTTCACCCAGAATTACGTAATTAAGTAAATTACAGAAATAGTCGTAAATCTTGGCAAAAGTATTTGTGATGAGCATCAGAGAGGCAGACCAAGGAATGTTCGCTGTCCTTGGAAATAATATATATAAGTATTGATCTACTAAGGGTCAAAGGATAGGCACAGTTAGAGGGAAATAATTAATAAAATGTGAGCCTAAAGTTAGCCAGCAATAAACATTAATTAGCAGCCATAGCAGTGGGCGTAACCATATACATTTCTTTGGCATAAACAAAGACCTCATCGATACTATTATATCGGCAGAAGAGTTCATAAAAATAGTTATCAAAATCAATAAAATAAGCACTCCATCATACTTGGATGGTGACAGTTGACTCTCTACTGAAAAGGTACTCAACTGGCACACTTGACGCCGCACTCTTCAACACCGAATTGTGTATTAATGAAATTCACAAATAGAAGTGTTTCGAATACTAAATACCAAAAACCGCACTACATTCAACAAAACGAAAAAGTGTGAGTGGAAATAACAACGCCACCAGGCGACCGAGGGACCATTGTACCGTGGCAGCATTGGTAACAACGAACAAGCAACAATAACAATAAAAATCGAAAGTGTCAATTTCCATACTCATAAATATTAATGATGAGAACGAGCACCGGCAACGGGAGCACAATGCCAGTGAACATGAAAAAGAGGGGCGAAAATCGCGCCAATGTGAGGAGGAAGCTGCGGTTGACAGAGCTGAAAACATGTGGCTTCTTCACTATCAAACACACTCAGGCAGCAGAGACAATTCCACATAAATACGACTACTTAAAAAATGCATATGGAACAGTACCCATACATATATGAAACGCCGGATAAATTTGTGATCCAAACAGATGCCGTCCGGGCACCACATCCGCGAGAGCCATAAACGGAGCAGTACGGGCAGAAATGCTCCTTGTCAACCCATAAAGCCCCAAAGGCCATATATTTATGCACTCGAACATAACTATTAAAACGTGTTTAAACCCCTAATGATGCAATCTGACGTGCCGCAATCCCACTCCGCGCCACTCGACTCCACATATTTTATTTTAAATATTATTATGCCATTTGCTGTTCTGCTTGTGCTGGATCTCATTGTTGTTGTTGCTGTTCTTTTGCATCCCCCTGATGAAGATGTATCGATTTTGAGCTGCAGCCAACAAACGAACGAAAAAAGGCTCGAAAAGTATGCCACGCCATGCCATGCCAGCCCGCATTGCTAATAATGAAGTCCTCACACAGCGCTCACACATGTTGCTGACCACGGAAAAATGAGTTAAGTTCGCCAAAAAGTATACAGCAAAAAGCATATTTTTATAACTCTGAACAGAAATTTTGCCACACTTTCATGGCTGATTTAAGTATGAAATATGTTTGTTGTTTATTTATTTATTTTCATATTTATTTCTGTTTATGTGCGCCGCGAATGGATGCTCGTGACACCCAGAAGAAGTCACAAAAGTCACGGACACCGGAGCGGTGGGGACTGGTGCTCCAGTAGAAATATTCAGAGGGTAATATAAATATAAATAAAAGTAAGAAAAAATAATATAGTTCAGACTGAAATTGACCTTTGAGCAAATTTGATTTGTGCATTCAGAGCAATCAGGACTTATGCAGAATAAATTGAAGAATAATAGCAACAAGGGAGAAAATGGGCGGGTTCAATAGGATACGAGTGGTAGGGTGAAAAGTTTGCAAGGGCTCTTATGATTTGTGAATTGTTCACTGTGCGCATAATAAAAAGTTTACCAATGTGTATGTTTGGTGACTCTGCTGGCTGGTGGGGCATTTACCAAGTCATCTGCAGTGACACAAATACTCTGTTTAAGGTTTACTGTTTTATTGTGGAAAGTTTCAGAGCTTTCAGTGTCATAGCCCACAAAATATTTAGCGTATTATGAATTCCTTCGATTCATAAACCGCAATGGTAACGTAACGCTTGAGATGGTCAGAATGAATATCCAGAAGAATGTTATATTCGTCGGTAGTATTAGGAAGTTTCCAACAACAAGCTGTGAACTCGATCAGTGTGGTCAGGAAAGCTTCAGTCTGGTCATGAAAGCGTCAGTCTGGTCATGAAAGCTTCAGTCTGGTCATGAAAGCTTCAGTCTGGTCATGAAAGCTTCAGTCTGGTCATGAAAGCTTCAGTCTGGTCATGAAAGCTTCTGTCTGGTCATGAAAGCTTCGTGAAACGACCTCCTTAGAGAGCAGTTCTTTAAATTGAGCTTAGCCACACAGAACCAAACCAAGAGACTCTTCTTTAGGCACAACAACCTTCAAAGAAAATATTTAAATACCACTCTTAATTATGTGTTACCACCTTACCACCCCACAAGTGAGCACAAAAGTCTTCACACTCTTGGCTTCAAAATCAGATATCCTCACTGTTACTTACTCGTACTCGTATATCATCACATGAATGTTATTATTATTGTATTTCGTTCAAACTCCCTGATGCATGCAACCGTGAAGACGAAGATACTTGGGGATTTCCAATGAAACGAAAGCGATAAATACAACTAAGCATCAAAATTAAATATAAACTTTGGCCATAAATCTTCAGCACTCTCGTACAGTGTGGTGGCCCTAATATAAGGCATAGTTCGACCCAAGGAGGTGCATGTGTGCTGTCCTTAGCACGCTAGTGGTGGTAACTTCAACAAATTGTAATCCTCGCACATACTTGCATACCCACGTACTCCGCTGGGTTTTTGTAACAAAGTCAAGGTTGCATGGAGTGGGGAGTGAGGGTGTGAGGGGAATTGTATGCTCTTAATCAAGAGCAAATGGAGCCAACTTTTCGTAATTAACATTAATAAGGATAGCACAAACACACACATATTCACAGTTACTCGACACACCCATCTACTCTCGCACTCACATAAGGATATTTAATCTATTGGTTACTTGGAGGTTTTAGCGTTTTTCTCCGCTTTTCCGCACCACACAAGCAAATTATGATAACTTAATTAAAAGTTAAGTCAAGTTAATTCCAACTGACACCAAGCGCAATGTGCACTTAGCTTGTCTCTAAATTGGGCTCCTGCAATTTGTTTACATAGCCAATATTTGTAGAGGCACTTGTGACTGCGAGAGATAGAGAGAGCATAGTGTGTGTGTGTGTGTGTGTGTGTGTGTGTGTGTGTGTGTGTGTGTGTGTGTGTGTGTGTGTGTGTGTGTGTGGTCGGAGTTAGGGAACGATAGCGCAGACATCTCAGGCACGTTTCAGTATTAATCGAGTAGACTTACAGACTTGGAAACAGTGTTTATTGAATTTAGTTGTACCCCGATAGCAGTCAACCTGGTGGCCTTCTTGCATACCGTTGTCAGTGGCGGATCTAGGACATTTGCGAAAGAGTAACACGTCACTAAAAGGATAAGTATGCCTCCTTGCTCCAAATGCTTAGTGGACAAAGTGCTTACGTAGTGAGTTTTTCCAGTACAAGTGTCAGGACTCGACCGTACAATCATGCTGAAAGTAGGGTTTAACTATTATACTTGTATATTTGTAGATATCAAAGAGTATTGACAAGATTCTTAAATATTACCATACCTTATAGTTGTTCCTTATCACCTCCTATTTGCATACTTTTTAACCCAATCTCCCATTTTCCTGGGTGACTACTTCCTGGACTCTTTGGGAGATATCTCAAATAAAAAGATTAGCTCCATCAACTGCTTCCTTAAAAGCTCCAAATGGCTGGACCTTTGAAAGGGATGGGACCTGATGTCTCGTGCGGTATTACAAGGGATCAATGATGGCGTAAGTGCGCCCTATGGGCGGCCGCCTTGCCTTCCTACCATCAGAAATAGAAAGTCACTTCCTTGAACTTAGTTAGAGACAAGCGCGACACTGCAAAACCTCAAATTGATCTCTGATCGATATATATTCCTGATCTCCTCAACTAAATTCAAATTTATTAATGTTTGGAATGTAGACGAGTCTTGTTGTATTTAACCAGGGACCTTCATGGGTATCTTCATAACATAATAAAGAAGGTCGATACCTATTCTGTCGTCAGAGTGTTTCGCAGCGTCTTTTTCTCCTGAACTCTGATTTGAATCATTCTCCTCATAAAAACTGTATCCAAGCTTGAGCACTCTAAGAATGTTATCCAACACCAGAAAGTTACCTCTGCTTAAAATTCTGTGGGATATCCTTATCATCATAAAAGCTATACCCAAGGTTTCAGCACTTCTCTAAGAATATTGTCTGACAACAGAAAATGACCTCTGCTTGAAATTCTGTGGGATATTCTTATCATCATTAAAGCTATACCAAAAGTTTGAGCACTTCTCGAAGAACATTGTCTGACACCAGAAAATGACCTCTGCTTGAAATTGTGTATGATATCCTTGTTATCATAAAAGGTGTTCCCAAAGTTTAAGCACTCGATCCTGTCCAATACCAGAGTATTTCCCTCTGAAGAATTTCAGATGTGACTGCAACACAACTTTGATGATGCGTCCCTTTGTAGTTTAAGTCCTTTGCCTCAAGCAGGTTAACGCCAGGGTTTCTTAAACCTTAACCACCCCAGTACTACCGCCACTGAGTTAAGCCACTAGTATATTCGGTCGAGTATGTTAAAGGCTCACATGATGACAGTCCTGGCAACCTGGCTAGTTGCTCACCCATTTGCCCTTCAAGGCAAGCTTTGCCAAAGTCGTCTGTGTGGTTATCCTGTCAAATTGTCATCCTTTTTCAAGCTTTATTTAAGCTGCTTTGCATTTTATCTACATTTCGCCATTAAACTCTTGGCTGCACATAAGCTTGCAAAGTATGAAAATCCGCCGGAGTAGACACAAAGGAGGGAAGGGCATCATTTCCATGCCAAAATAGTTTCAGTTTCTTTTACAATTTCTTACTTCAATATAAAATTTAGCAAATTATTCTTTAAAGTTGCTTAAATGAGGCTAATTTCTTTGCACCCATATTTTGTGCTGCACAGTTTGTTTGCGGTAAATGCCCCAAAGTTTCCGGTTACAACAGCAACGCGGGAGAATACGAGTACCTCCGCAAGTCATGGCAGTGGTTTTTGTGCACTGCGAATGAAGTCAAATGAAGTACCACGTCCAAGGATACTCGCAAATTAAATTATCTGAGCAAATATTTCTGAAAAGTTGTTGTGCTGTGTTTAGTTGGGTCACTCACGGCGACAGGAGAAATTTGACACACACAAGAACTTCCCTCGGATATGATGGCTACTTGTGGTGATGCCAGGTATTTTTCAAGAAGTTTTTTTAACATAATTTCGAAAAAGTTCACAAAAAACATAAAGAAGAGTTCTATACTGGGCTTTAGGTGCCAAGTGTCGAGAGGATTCGTGTGGCACTTGACGGAAAAGTCACAGTAATAATTCCATTATCCACCTTAAGTGTTTATAGAAACTGTACACTGAAGAAAATTCAAGCTGATCATAGTCAAATTTAATTGAGAAATGAGCGTTTCGCTCGAGAAATGAATTATAATGGTAATGGTAATGATAATGGTATTGATAATGATCATGACTATGATTATTATGATAATGGCAGTGGTAATGAAAGTTTTAATGATAATGATTATTCTGATTATGACAATGCTGTGGCTCATCATTTTATTCGCTTCTGATAATTGCTTTATCTGTGATGGTAAACATTTGATAACTAGTTATGATCAGAAACAAAGCGTTTATAATTTAAATCTATATAAAAACTGATTCGTAGCGGTTAAATATAAAGTAGCATAATTTAGTTCCTCTGAATATGACACTTATCTACTCCTCGTAGTTGAAAGTACTCAAAAGAAAATCCTTCAAAGCTTGCTCCCTCTTGATTGTTGTCATCCTGTCCCCTTATGGAAAACTTCAAGTGAACAGTTCACTGAGTAGCAATACAAGTGTTTATAAGATAACCTTAAATTGGAATTGGAAACATAGCAAAATTGCATAAATTTTAAGTTTTACACGTGCTTCCAGCATAGCAAATGGGGCCAAATTAAGGACGTGTGCTCGAATGCTGGATAAAATTGCAACACTCGCAGTCTTAGGGGGAATTTTTAAGGGGATTCACCAAATATCGAATTTATTCTGCATTCAAGTTGTGCAGCCAACCAATTGCCAGCAATTTAAGTGGAAATCTTCAAAGTTCAAGTGGAAGTCTTTAAGTAAATCTTTTCCCCCTCCCTCTTGATGGCGCTCTTCACCTTCACGTTCTTACTTGCATAAATCAATTTGCCATCTCCGGTTCATCATCATTATAATGCTCATTATCGTTATGAGGCTATCGATTACTTCATGGCAAATACTCTGTGGAATTTTCAACCACTGTGCTGAAGTGACATCGAGGGGCGGAACAGGCAAAGGGCTGACAACTCAGCCACAACTACCCGCAACTTCATGCGACGGCAATTGTGTTCTCACTCGAGTGCGTATCTAATCGAATCTCTTCATACCTGACCATGCATAAAAATCATATTTCTATAAAAATATACTTATTATTCTTACTCAATTTATTTGATGGTTTAGCATTTAAATTGTTACCGACAGGTGAGGCTACTACCAGCATATAATGCCGTTTTCATTCCATTCTGCTGTCTCGTTAAGTGCAGCCTGGCGACACTGTCATTTTCTCTATTAAATATCCTGTGAGCTGCACTTTTTGCACTACCGAAATGTTCACCGCCCCCTCCCTCTACTACACAGCATTCCGCTGAGTGTTTCAGGAGTTCGCTGCCATCTTAAACGGGGCATGATGCTCTTTTCCCCATCCTTTCCTGCTCATATTCCGCAGATTTTGTTTTTTTTTTGGCTGGGTCTGTTTAAAGAAGTTGCCTCTGTTGCTGTCATCGTCATTGTCGTTGTTGTCCTTGTCGTTTTTGGTGTTGTTTTTCTAGTCGTTGTTGGTGTTGTTGTGGTTCTTGTTGATGTTGTTGTTGCTGGTCTACCTTCAATTTTTTGTGATTACCGCGCAACCCATTGAAGCGGGTATTACTACGACGTTCACATTCTCTTCAACTTTCCACTCTGCCGGAATTATCGCGTAGTTTGCGTTACGACATCGTTTCATAATAAAAATGTTCACTTAAATGCTGAAATCTTTGGCAGCTGCTTGTATCCCCAGAAGGAGTAGTTTGGAATTTAGGAATTACGAGCTGAGGTGATGCCAAATAAAAAACCTTCCCATTTTTTTATACTTGGTACTTTGTGAAGACTATGAATAGCGAAGAGCAACCAAACGTGTAATTTGAAAATTTCAAAGAAAGTCAATCCGTGTATTTACCATGGCTAGATGAATGTAGTTGGGGCTTAAAGCCTCATTGACAAAAGAAATAAAAATAAATGAAAATTGTTCATTGACTTCGTGAAGAAAACATTTAAGTTCCTGTTTATTTTCCGACACTAGCTGGGTGGAAATATGGTGATAGGTAGATCAATTCTCGTATTTAACCTTTCTTCCATGGCCTCACAATTTCTTCAATTCTCCAACCAATTTTCGATATAATAACAAGAAGTTGGGCATCGTGTCAAATCACTTTCGCAGGAGTTGTACCAATGTGGAGGAGCAAGAGTTCATCGAATATCTGATCTGTATGTGTCCAGCATTGTCCAAAAGGAGACATACTACTTACTTACTTCTTAGACTCCCTGGGGGACATTTCAAATGAAAACATTTGTTTATATAAAACAGATTTTTGGGAACTTACATATTAAGGACCCATCTTCCATTGATTCCTTAGAATCACAGAGTGTACATATTTCTTAATTTTATATTGGTCATTTGTAGGGGGAAAAGGATGAGCCATCACCACCTTATCTCTAATTTCCAAAGCAGTTAGAGAATACAGTATATCCCTCGTGATTCAGTTCTCCCTTACGATATCAAGTTAATTTTTGAGAAACATTTTATATAATTAAAATATTTAAAAATGAAGCAAAACTAAAAAGGAAGCCTGCTCCTCAACGACTAAAATTTCCGTTCCTTCCATAACTGACAAGACGTCCTTCACCGTCACTGTGAGGGTGGCAACATTTAAACTCCTTTTTTCTATACACATACGAATAGACTCCTACTCCCGCGCTATGTATTTACTTCGCTGTTATGAAACTAGACCTAAATATAAATATTCACATGTGAACATGCTCACGCACCTGAAGAAAACACGACCCACACGTGAGCGGAAATCCCTCACAAGCAACGACACACACACATATACACACAGGCACAGACAAAAAAAACACACTAACATCAAATACATACGTGAAGATATGTACGGGTCATATGCACATGGGGGCGTGCTTCATTTGGCACATGCGGGTGCACGCTATTTAGAAATAAAATGCAAATTACGAGCGAAAGTTCTTGACAATCGACTAAAACTGGGCACCAATGTCAGCTGCTAAATTGGCGTTGTTAATATTGCCGCCTGTCGGTTTCAATGCTCGTTTCAAGGTTGCAAGCAACTCCACAGACGTACACGTACGTCCCCGTACATGTTCGCAGGTACTACGCCCGAGCACAATTAAGCACTGCACTGAGCCCATATTTCGTTTGTGTGACCTACTTAGGGGGGAATGATGAATAGTGCCGAGATTGTGAGTACCAGCTTTACAAGAGTTCACGGCACGGCTAGCGAAGATGTTTATCTTTATTAAAGCGAACCCTTGCAATGGGCGCAGAAAAGTATGCAATAAATATTTAATTTTGGAAATTTCCATTGACATTGCGAATGACTGCAAATTCAAAGCAAATAAAATAATAAAATATAAAAGCGAAGGAAAGAATGTTCTGTCATTGCAATGAGTAAACACATTATTAGGCATTCTTTGCTGGCTCAACTGGATCTGGTGGCTTAACGGCAATATTGAGTATGACGTGTTTTTCTATTCATACCCTCAAATCGTCGATAAAAGAGCACAAACAGAGAAATATTGAGAAAATTTTAATTTTGAGGACTAAACAATTGTTTTTCCTCTTACAAGTGTCATTTTAAGTTTGGAAAGTCATCATCAACACTGATAAAAAAAAGCAATACTAATATTAGGACACAGCTAAGTTGGACCACGCAATTCAGGATTGTTTTGACACCAGTTTTCACAGAGTAGAACATGAAGTAAGGTAAAACGCCAAGTTGCTAGCTCAAAATTAGGAAAAGTTGTCAGCTGAATACATCAAATACCGCATAAAATAATGTGTATTCACTTACAGGCTAAGCCGAGGCTTCTTCCAAATACCCAAGAGTTCTGTCGACAATTAAACTAATTCTTCCTGTAATTATTGTGGTCCACTAATTGGACTGGAAACTAATTCTGTCATATAAAACATTCTCTCCTTAAATGGGATTACATTTATTTCTAGGCAGCATGTAATCTACATTCTACCTAGACAGCATCTAATATACATTCTACCTAGACATGACGAGTCAGCGGGTGCTGACGGCCTGCCAGCAGAATCGTTTAAAGCCGGCGGCGATGAATTAAAATGGTGTACGCATCAACTCATCAGCAAAATATGGCTAGAGAAAAACATGCCCGGCGATTGGAATCTCAGCGTGCTTTGCCCTCTACTGAAGAAAGGTGACCCAACAGTCTGCGCCAACTACCTAGGTATCAGTCTCATTTCCATCGCATATAAGGTCCAGTCGAGCGTAGTGTGTGAATGATTGAAGCCGCATACAAAAACACTGATTGGACCTTATCAGTGGGGCTTTCGACCTGATAAATCCATCATAGACCAGATTTTCATACTACGCCAAACCCTGGAAAAGACCCACGAAAATCAAATCGACACCCACCATCTCTTTGTTGATTATAAATATACGTTCGATACCCCGATGCGGAATTGCCTATACAAAACAATGTCTGAGTTCAGTATACCTGCAAAGTTGATAAGACTCTGCAGGATGACGTTAAGCAAAACGAGCAGCTCCGTCAAGGTAGGAAATAACCTTTCCGAAACCTTTAATACTGAACGAGGTTTCAGACAAGGCGACCCGTTATCCTGAGATCTGTTCAACTTCATCATGGAGGAGATGCTACGAAAGGCCGGTTTGCATCGCAATGGCACCATTTTCTACAAAGGTGCCCAGCTCGGTCGGACCAAGAGAGATGTTACTGCTGCTTTCAATGCTTTTGAAAAGGAATCAGCCAAAGTGGGCTTGAAAGTAAAAGAGGGCAAAATGAAGTATATGGTGTCTGCAAACTCTCTCATGCTCTCATGTTTCGGCGGTCAACTACAACTTTGAAGTACTCAAGGAATTTGCATACCTTGGCACAGCCGTTAACACCAATAATGATGTCAGTCTGGAGATAAAGCGAAGAATCATAATTGCTAATAAGTGATACTATGGGCTCATTAAGCATTGGGTTGCAGAGCCCTCTCTCGTTCGACGAAGTTGACACTCTACAAGACGCTCATTCTACCTGTGGTTCGTTATGGCTCTGAGGCATGGGTGGTATCGCAAACAGATGCAGCCGCTCTGGTGTTCGAGAGGAAAGTTCTTCGCAAAATCTTTGGTCTTGTTCGAGTTGGCGACTACTATCGCATTCGAATGAACCGCGAGCTGCATGAGCTCTACGCCGACATTGACATAGTTCAGCGACTACGCTGGTTGGGTCATGTCCATCGTATGGATGAAGAAGCTCCGGCGAAAAAGGTATTCGAAGCGAGAGCCGAAAGTCGATGACGAAGAGGGAGACCGTGCCTCCGGTGGATAGACCAAGCTGAGGCAGCACTGACCACGCTTGGTGTGTCTAATTGGCACCTGGCAAGAGGTGCTGAAATCGGCCGCAACCCGATTAGTATTTTATTATATAAAGCATTATCCACTAACGTTTGTATACACTTCTTTCTGGTCATCATGTAATCTACATTATTATATGAAATATCTCCTACTTCTGTAGGTTGTATACACTTATTTCTGGTTATCATGTAATCTATATTATAATATAAAACTCCGTGTGAAATTATTTCTCTTATATAAAACATTCTCTACTTAAGGTTTCATGCACTATTTCTGGTCATCATGCACCCTGCAATAAAAATAATGGAAAAAAATTTTCTTCGAAGAATATGGAGAATTTAGAAAGAGAATATTTTGTAAACTTCGCATCATAATGACAACAATATGCATAATGAAAGGACTGATTGATATATTTCCTGGCCCACCCATCGCTAAATTTTGCACTTTTTTTGCTTGACTAACGACTATAAAACTTCATAAATTCATAAATGAAAATTTATTATTAATAAAATATATAAAATATAATATGGACGATTGCAAAATTCATACTACACAAATTATGATGGCATATTTTTCCTTATGGCGTCTACTATTTGGCGAGCCAACGACGCCGGCATTAGGCGATATATGGCCGTTTCCAGGTCTCTGGTATAATAGTTGTAGCTGCCATTGCGACGGGCTTGGCCCCTGGCCTCAGCGACAATGCGATCGTGCACTTCCTTCTCGGTGTACCTGGCGGACAGGTTTTCCAAATATTTTGCAGCACGGCTCATTCTATTGTGGATTTATAAACGTTTTTTTACTGGAAAAAATAAATATACGCCCACGAATCGCTCGTAATTTACGCAAAACAGAATCCAAAAAAAAAAATTTGTCTGCTGGAAATTTGAAAAAAATTTTCAAATCACAATTAATGAAATAGAATTTTTTCCCGGATAGATTTGATTTTTGTTCAATTCATATATACTCGTAAATCAAATTTCGGCACAAGTTATAAATCGGCATGGAGATATTTTATTATATATACGAGTATATACTTGATGAAAGTCTTAATCAATTCAATTTAGTCTGATCCGGCAGTCGGTCCACTTATTGTAAAGAGTGTAGCCCGTGACTTAAGGGAGATATTGAATGTAGAAGGTATTCCTCGTTAGTATAATGAATTGTGTATATAACATAATATATATTAGGTATATATATATAATATATATATATAAAATAACCTATGTAGATTTTTGTTGGGTTTCGAATTATAAGCACGCAAAGTTTATATTTAGTTACATTTGGGAAAAGAACCAAAAGATTTGAATGCATTTTTTTTATGTCTATCGTGAACAACCCTTTGAGCTGGGATAAGTTTGGTGAAACTCTGAACACCAACACGCCCACTTTTTATTAGCCTTGTCTATTAAAAAGTACAATTTTTATGAACTAAAGTAGATGGGAACCCGCCCATTTAACTATCACCTTGTGAAACTTTTCTGGATAGTAAATCATTATATAATAAATCTTATCCAATTATTACGAGGGAAGTGCGATTTGCCACCAGAGTTACTCGCAAACAACAAAGTCTCAAGTCCATCCTTTCTAGAAGTTCTCTGCACCTATACAACAAGTTCTGTCAATATTCATATTTTATATGAAAAAGGATTATTCTATGCTCGAACCATAAAAAATAAGACTTGGCAGCACAGTTCGTAATCGCCAAGTTTCAACGAACCAATTCCTACTCTTTGAAAGTAACGAGTTCGTTAGGTTAAGTTAGAGTGGCAGTCTTCTTGGTGAAAACTCACTTACGATACTATAAATGCTCATTGTGGTACCATAAGAAACCGGAGAGACTCCTCAACTTACTGCATGGGGAACCAATGTGATAGCTATATGGACCTGACAATGTTCCTAATACTTATGAATGATAATGCAATCAAACCATTAGGTAAGGATGAGCCCAAGGAATTTATGTCTTCCGTCCAACAAACGACCCAAAGGAGCAATATTCACACAAGAACTCATGATCATGTGACACGACCCAAAGAAGCAATATTCAAAAGAGAACTCGTGGTCATGTGAATCGACCCAAAGGAGCAATATTCAAAAGAGAACTCGTGGTCATGTGAAACGACCCTAAGGAGCAATATACAAACAAGAACTCGTGATCATGTGAAACGACCCAAAGGAGCAATATTTATAAGAGAACTCGTGATCATGTGAAACGACCCAAAGTTCGCAATATTCAAAAGAACACTCGTGGTTATATGAATCGACCCAAAGGAGCAATATTCAGAAGAGAACTCGTGATCATGTGAAACGACCCAAAGGAGCAATATTCAAAAGTGAACTCGTGGTCATGTGAAACGACCCTAAGGAGCAATATTCAAAAGAGAACTCGCAATCGTGTGAAACGACCCTGAGGAGCAATATTCAAAAGAGAGCTCGCGATCGTGTGAAACGCCCCTGAGGAGCAATATTCAGAAGAGAACTCGTGTGAAACGACCCAAAGGAGCAATATTCAAAAGAACACTCGTGGTCATATGAATCGACCCAAAGGAGCAGTATTCAAAAGAGAACTCGTGAAAGTGTGAAATGATCCAAAGGAGCAATATTCAAGAGAGAACTCGTGCTCATGTGAAGCGACCCAAAGAGCAATATTCAAAAGAGAACTGGCGATCGTGTGAAATGACACAAAGTGAAATATTCAAAAGAGAACTTGTGAAAGTGTGAAACGACCTAAAGGAGCAATATTCAAGAGACAACTCGTGGTCATGTGAAGCGACCCAAAGAGCAATATTCAAAAGAGAACTGGCGATCGTGTGAAATGACACAAAGTGAAATATTCAAAAGAGAACTTGTGAAAGTGTGAAACGACCTAAAGGAGCAATATTCAAGAGACAACTCGTGGTCATGTGAAGCGACCCAAGGAGCAATATTCAAAAGACAACTCGTGGTCATGTGAAGCGACCCAAGGAGCAATATTCAAAAGAGAACTTTGTCTTTTAGCAGTAAAAGCTGAAAATAAAATTTATTGATGTAACTTAATCTAGCTGCACAACCTGGTGGAGTAGTTCCACTACAGGAACAATCTGATTACTGGTGTACAATGCTCCAAAAACTAGGTTAGAATTATAAGCTTGCTTTATTTATTTTTAAGGAAAGTAGTCTGGAGGCACGGGTTTGAATCCTGCACGGGGCATGGTCTCAAAAATATTTTTTTCTAAATCTTCTTCGCGTCGAAAGCCTTAGTTGCTTAGTACTCATTCCTCAACCAGTCATATTTATTTATAGTTGCAAGATATAGAAGAACTAGAATAGAAGTAGGATAGGCCGGAAAACCGCCGAAGAAGGGGGTCTCCAAGTACTCAGACATTGATGCCCATTGTACTGTATCCCTGGAAATATTTTGGAAATATTGTCACCCAATAAACTACACTCCCTAATTCACAACTGAACTAATTCGTGAATAAAATGCTCGTAAATGATTAATGTACTGCATCTGCTAATTCACAACTGAACTAATGCATGAATGCTGCTACATGCTTAATAAACTTGCAGCTTCTAATTCACAACTGAACTAATGCATGAATGCTGCTACATGCTTAATAAACTTGCAGCTTCTAATTCACAACAGAACTAATGCGTGAATAAAATTCTCCTACGTATTTAATAAACTGCAGCTGTTAATTCACAACTTAACAAATGCGTGAATAAATGATCAATAAAGTATGTTGAAATAGCTTTTCGTTAGAATATTGTTAAAAATATTGTACAAGTACATCATGAGCAGTAAATATGACATCGGAATAAACGTAATAAACGTAATAAATTTGGAAAATAGAATAATTGTGATATCCCAAAAATCTGGCGGATCCATTGTGGAAGAACCTCTCATGGCTTCTTTTTCTGTTTCCTCAAGTTTTCTAAGCATGCAAAGTTCTTATGGGAATCAATATTCGCATATTACACTGTTAAAAAATGCGTAATGAAAACGTTTATTGAATAATATTGAAGATGATGTTTCATATAATAATAAATTCGATAGCAATTCTAAAGAAGATTGTATACAATCAATCAATGTCCACTTCTTTCATATTCATAGAATTAAACACGAAAATTTCAAATGTTCCCCGGCGTAATAAATTTTTATGCAGTCACAAATCATAAAAGAACAGAATTACTTTCAATTCCAAACAAATTCCCCATTTCCGTTCGCTTTATTGATATTTGCCGTGAATTACTATTTCGAATCGATTTATAAAACGAAATGATTCGCATTGAACATTAAACGAAGCGAAACTACTCCCAATGACGCAGGAAGCAATATCGATCGTAACCCCCTCAGAAATAAACCAAATTTTCTTAGCACTTAATTTCAATTTATAATCATATACAACAGGGAAATTATATTGTGTTTTTTTCTTCTTTTGTTTATTTCATTATTATTGGTATATAAATATTTTCGTATACAATTTTATATAAAAATGATCACATGCTTATTTTTTTATTATACAAGTATGTTAATTAATTGCGGTGTAATCCATAAACTAAGAATCATTTCCGGTCATAGAATAATAGTGGGTAGGGTATGAAAAATGGGTGCCTGAATCACGTCTGGTACAAGGGATAGTGCTGGTTTATGAAGGGATCAATCCCAACCAATTCAACTGCTTAAAAATGAGAGCCAATTATATGAAAGCAAGCTAATGGAAACTGGGTCCCTGAATAGCCTCTAGCATATGCTGAGAGGACATATTGTAAAAATTAGGCTCGCAAGGATATGGCAGCAAAACGGCCCTAATGTTAATTGGGCCTCCCGTTTCTCAGCCATTCTTCCACACTATAATAAGGTGGTTTCTGAAGGAATCAATCCCAACCAATTCAACTGCTTAGAAATGAGAGCCAATTAGATGGAAACAGGTACCTATAGCAAGAGAATAATAAGGCAAATAGGATATATATAGGATACATACGATATTTGTGTCTTGCAGTCATAATTAATTAATGTATAAGATATAATAATAATAATAATAAAGCGTCTGCATCTCTCTCTTCACCTTTACCATGTTACGTTTTGACGCGTCGATAAATTGGATTAAATAGATCGAAGGAAAACAAATTGATTAAAGCAACCCCGGTAATATAGGCATGGTTGGAAAGGATTTGCTTACTTTGCTTATGTTCATATTTAAAGGTTACATTCTAGAACTAACTAAAATGACCTGAAACCTCTCCATACTACTCAATCGCTAGTAAGTAGTGGTAGTAAAAACTTATTGGGACAACCTGGAAGGACTTCGTCACTCCAAAAAATTCCGCCAGTTCGATGCTAAAAGATGAACAGAGCGCTAGAATTAAGTAGAAGCGGCTTAAGCATGCTATGTGGTGCTTTATCTGGCCACTACATATGTACATATCACATGGTCAAACTCGGTCTATCAGATACTGAAACATGCAAATACTGCAGTGAAGAGGATGAAACTATGGAACACCTTCTTGCTAAATGTCCAGCGGCAGAGCAAAACTGTTAAATAACTACACATTGGAAGAGGAGGACTTCGCTTCTTCCCTGTCATTAAAGGGAATTGTTGCCTTAGTCAAAATAATAAACAACATTTAAGTTACATACGGGTGCACAAAGGATCTAAGTGCTGGTCGCAGTGCTGGAGGATGAGAACATCTCTCACACATCATCATCATCATATTCAATCATTTCAAAACAACTGGTCAAAAAAGTAGAAAAATATAAATGCTCTACCGCAATGATGTCAAAACTATACATGAAGTCTCGAAACTATTGAATTGTTCTATACGCCAGATTAACTAATTGAAGTTGTCACAGTTCCCCATATTAATTGGAGTTTTGAGTGATATTGATAGCAAAGTAGGCGGTAATTATAGCAGACTAGTGATATGAATTCACTTAATTAGTGATATGCATTCAGAATCTTATTTTCTTTTAATAGAAGCATGAATGAAACAAAAATTCTAGAATAATTTTATTCTTCACATATCTCTATTCATAACTGGAATACTCTATAAAAATATTATAAGGCGCACAATACTCAAAAGCAATATGAAGGCAATGTTATTTTGTTACGAATCGAATGGATTTTTTTGCATGACAATATTCTCCCCCCACTCATGCAAAAGAAGAACACTCCACACACCTGAATATTGTCATCAGAACAACACGGAAGACTGTATGATAAATACTTCGAAACACCACAAACTCTGACCCATCCACGGTTAGAGTAAACCTCTAATTTTGAAAAATATGAAACACTAAAAATCTTTGTAAACAAATAAAAAAATGTATTTATAAATATGGGCTAAAACACGCTTTTCAAAGCGAAAAAAGAAAACAAACAAACTAAATGCCCCAAGCGAAACACAAACAACAATTGTTATTTGAATGAGCATTGTGCGCGCACTTTATAATTTATGGAACTGTTCCTATAATTACGAAAAAAGCAAAGTTCCAGTCCAAAAGCAAATTAGCTCATACCCACTTTCAACACTGTAATTTAGTGATGAACAAAACAATAAATAATATTAAAAAGGAATAAAAGAATCAAAAGATTCCGGCATATCTGTGGAAGAGTATTTGAAGAGCTTATGGAAAATTTGCGCCTAAAGTTTATTTGCTTTGTGCGGAATTTTAACAATTCATTGTAGTCAATTTCGTGCACAGAGCAGAGAACATATTCTCCAGAACACACAGAACCCCATACTCACACACTCCCATATAGACACACACACACACATACACATAGACACATATTTATAAACAGTTTGTATTGACACACGTGCATTTGAAACGAAAAGTAGGCGTAAATTGTTTGTGCAGTTCCAAAAATATTACAAGTTATTTCAAAATAGTCGCACGTCATAAAACAA
The DNA here is from genome assembly GCA_920105625.2 of Clusia tigrina. Classification (NCBI taxonomy): domain Eukaryota; kingdom Metazoa; phylum Arthropoda; class Insecta; order Diptera; family Clusiidae; genus Clusia; species Clusia tigrina. The sequence continues at coordinate 414,360,228 of OV050030.1, forward strand.
AATGTAAGCTGGTGAGAATAGGAATAGAATTCGGTGGCATAACATGGCTCTATATTGTATACTGTCTTTGTACTCGTGTAGAACTCTTTGTTAACCTAATCGTACTTATTGGTAGGAAACACTCAACATTATTCTAGTATATCAGAAGGCAACGTCTCTTTATGAATCTTAGTACACTAGCAAAGTAGCTACGCAAGTAAGTGCAGCATAATTTATATTGTGACGAAAATTAGTTTATAATTCGATCACTGGATTGTGTCATGTAGTACCAAAGCCTTTGTTTGATCATTTCATTTTAATTAAAGTAGTTTAAACAGTAAATTCATTATTAGTATAGTTTTGAATTAAATTTTTAATTTTTTTTATTATAAATTTTAATTTGTTATAAATACAAAAGAAAATCTGAAAAACTATCATTAGCGATTAGCGCCTTCCGCTATTATTTTGTTTTAGTTTAATTTGTAATTTATATTTTCACGAAAATTAGTGTTTAATTCGACCACTGGATTGTGACAAGTAATACAAAACCATTTGTGTAATTATTTTACTTCCATGAAACTGGACTTCACTCTTAAGAAATAATTGACAAACTGTTTACAACAACATTTTAACTCTTTTCACTTTTCCTTCCACAACATTTCTTTTGTGCATTCATTCATTCCTTTCATTCAGTATTTCTTTTGTCTTCTGTTGTTATTCGTTGCCACTTGTATGATCGTACCTTACTATCAAGAAAGATCTCGACGGTACCGGAAGATTCTCCATTAGTGCAAAGTAGACGACATCATCGTATATAAGAAAGAAACAACACCACTGGACATAACTGAGAGCAATAGATGAGATGGAAAATGAGATAGCAATAGCAGCACTTATCTAATGTTCTGGACATAAATTGAATGTAGCTAGGTGGATATAATGGCTGACCAACCCACTGGTCGCCCAATGAGGACTAGTGCCAATTTGATGCCATATCCTCGCGAGTTTAAAGATGATGATATACTATGAATTACAGCCCGCCAGAGTTGTTTATAAATTTTATTAGATCTCCAGACTCTCCGGAAAAATCTTCCCGAAAAATTTTGGTCTCAGCCAGAGTCGGGCAAATCACAAAGAAAGTAGACAATTCTTTTTCTCTCTCTTACGAGTCTTCACAGCTTCTATTATATTTTTCTACATACGAGTATATATTCTCTTTCAATATTATCTTTTTCTTTCCGTTTATAATATTTCTCTCTATCTATATTCTCTTTCTCTCTCTCTCTGTATTCTCTTTAACTCTCTCTATACAATCTCTTTCTCTCTCTATATATTCTCTTTCTCTCACAATATATATTCTCTTTCTCTCTATATATATTCTCTTTCTCTCTCTATATATTCTCTTTTTCTCTATATATATTCTCTTTCTCTCTATATATTCCCTTTCTCTCTGTATATATTCTCCTTCTCCCTCTAGATCATTTTTCTCTGTCTATATATTCTCTTTCTCTCTATATATAATCTCTTTCTCTCTCTATATATTCTCTTTCTCTCTATATATATTCCCTTTCTCTCACTATATATTCTATTTTTCTCTCTATATATATTCACTATTTATTCTCTTTCTTTCTCTCTATATATTCTCTTTCTCTCTGTATATATTCCCCTTCTCCCTCTAGATCATTTTTCTCTGTCCATATATTCTCTTTCTCTCTATATATAATCTCTTTCTCTCCCTATATATTCTCTTTCTCTCTATATATATTCCCTTTCTCTCACTATATATTATCTTTCTCACACTACATATATTCTCTTTCTCTCTCTATTTCTCTATCTCTATCTCTCTATTAGATCATTTTTCTCTGTCTATATATTATCTTTCTCTCTCTATGTATATTCTCTTTCTCTCTCTATATATTGTCTCTCTATATATTGTCTTTCTATATATATTCTCTTTCTTTCTATATATATATTCTCCATCTCTCTCTATATATATATATATATATATTCTCTTTTTCTCTCTTTCTCTATAAGATATTAATGTTCCTTTAAATTTTGACGGTGTACTTTATAATAAGCTTATAGAAACTGGTCCTCCGATATTCACCAAATATTAAACTTCACCACAAACATACAAATTTCATACATATATATTTACTTCTTGAGATCTGTTCTTCAAGTAAAAGTATACGTTTGGAAGGTGGGCGTGTTAGTATTCCGATATTCGTCAAAAAATTTGTCTTAGCTCCGAAATTTCCAGATCGTGCTCATATAAAATTTTAGTCAACTATCTCTTTTGGTTCGTGATGAGATTATTTCCAAAAAATCGGCGCATGGAAAGTGAGAGTGCTGGTGGTCGGAACTTCTGCGAAAAATATATTGTAGCTAATCTGTGTGTTGAACTTTTGCTACTTGTAAAATTTGACTTCAGTATCTGTTTTCTCTCTTGGGATACTCTCTTATAACAAGTGAGAAAAGGCAGAGAGTCAGGTTAAAATCGAGGTGGTCTCCATTTGGGTGTTACAAACATTCGCCCAACTGTGATATGCATTATAAATTCTCCTTCTATATTATCTAGGATGAGTACTGCATAACTATGTGTGCACCTGAAACAGCTTCTCTAAGTGCAAATTTAGATGAACGTTGATTGCCGCTCTAAAGTTTGAATACTCGTATTCCCCACATTCCCAACATTTCTGTGAGCCTGCCATTGGCATGTGTGCCTTGCTGAAACGTAGAATTTGTCAACGGCAACTCCAATCAATCTCCAAAATTCCATGTCCAATGGCAACAACAGCAAACTCCCCCATACCTGCAACAAGGAATCGTGTGACTTTAATTGGGTTTGGTGAATTGAACTACATTCATGCGTTGAAATCAATATTCAAACCAGCAGACAGGCGGCTGGCTATTTGTGAGAGCATCACAAGCTCTTTTGTATCACGGTGATGGGAAATAGTGGAATATAATTGGAGTATACTAGCATCTACTCCCACAACTAGCAAGCGGAATTCTTTCCTTGCAAATATAAAGAAAAATCGCCTCATTTCGTCATGATTGGCAGCTGCTCACAATAAATGAGGGCCACACAATTTAGATGAGAATGATTTATGGAATTATTATATTAAATGGGTAAATCACCATAGATCTATGAAGGCTGCATATATGCTCGTAGAATTAATTAAAAGTTACTCACCAATTTACAGAACACAGAGAGAATGGTAATCCAAAATAATCGCAAATTGCGGCTGGAATTCCTCGTGTGCGATTTATACAAGTACTGGACTGCTGGAATTTCTTTGAGGACCAATCAATGAATGATTGTATGATGGCAACAGCAGCAATTGTTACAGCAACAGCAGCAGTTGTTACAGCAACAGCAACAATTATTACAGCAACAACGTCAGTAGTCGCGTGGCAGTCGTTTAAAACTGAGGGGGTGGGTTTCAATCAGGCGCTCATTTGCGGGTTTCTTCCGCAATTGTTTCACTGTTTTGTTGTCTTTATCATTTGTTTTTTAATCCGTTGTTTTTTTATTGTAATTAATATTAAAATTTAACACAAAATTTGCAATTTTTTTAACCTGAAAAGAGTAAAAGATCCATCAAGTTGTTGTGGTTGTTGTCGTTGTTGTAGTTGTATGAATACAACACAGACACGTGCCAGCTCTCTTCGCTGATGTCGTCGTTCTGTGCTGTATTCTTTCAAAGCCGTTTTTATTTGTAATATGTTTTCTTTTTTTGTTTGTATTTTAATTGTTTTTATAGTTTGTGGTTTTTTTTTTGTTTTTACTTTATTATTTTTTTCTATATTTCCACTTTGTTTTCTTTGATTAAGGTCAGTTGCACACTTTTATACTGTCTTTAATCTGAATTTGTTTTCTTGTTCTTTTGCTTCTTTCTACACTTATTTACTGCATGTGAGAATTCGCAATTAAAATTAAATAAAATTAAATTCTGAAAGTGTGCACAATACACCGCATTGGTGTGGTTTGAGAAAAAGAAACAATTCTTGGAAATATCTACTTTTGTACATCCCACCAGAGCACAAAATGCGGGTCGATTTGCTGGAGATAGCAAGAAGAATGTGCGTCCAAGAATTCTCTTTGAACGTTTTTGTGTTTTCTTTGCATGATAAAAATCATGCAATTTATATAGTTCTCCAATATTATTTCAACATTTGCATTTATTTTTTATACGTGAGTAAGAAAAATCTCTCTAAATGGTGACAGTAGAAAAAATAGTTTGAAAACTGTTCCTGAATAAATTCCCCACCAAACTTTGAACTAAAAATTTCCTTAGAAAGTTTTTAGTCGCATACAAGAAAACTTGACAACAATTTTTGCAACTCTTTAAAATTCATGTGTATGTGAAGAACACGGGAGAACTACGGGTATTATTCTACAATCATCAAATCATCAATAGTGAAAAGAGCAGCTGGCAGAGGGAAAAGAATGGAACAACTTGCGGTTAATTATAAAAGTTTTGTGGAATGTTTTTGGCATACGAGGAAACCAGAAAGAAGCACGGAAATAAAATTACTCATACGCCGCAGGACATTTTTCGAGGTGGGACACAAACTGGGATCGTTAGTAGCGAACATGTGTAGCAGTTCTAAAAGTTTTCTGGCAGTTAACCCTTCCCAAAGCCCAGATATGGCCTTCAATGAATATTAAATGTTCCAAAATTAGTCTAAAAGTGGTTTTAAGGACAATTTTTTTAAAGGAAAATTACAATTTCATTCTTAAGCCGTCTGGATTTGAACATTAAGTTATCTATCTCAGAACACTAAGTTATTTATCACCAAGTTTTTATCATTTGAATATAATGATATAATCCCTACCTAAAGCCTAAGGTAGATAACCCTGCCTAAAGCCCAGATATGAAAAATGATTATAAGGAGAGGTTAGGTTAAACTAGCACATAGACCTGCAAGCTCCTTTGCGGTGCCAGATGGATATCCGTTCTAGAGCTGTAGATAAATCGTTAAACAGAGAGACGCTCCTAGCAAATCTTAAGAGCGATACTGTCCTTAATTGTGTGACCATTTGTAGTCCTTCAAACCAAGGTGCTCCCAGAGGTGTTAAGCGCGTTTTCGATATCTTGGGGCATAGGCATAGTAAATGAAATGATTGTTTAATGTTCCAAAATTAGTCTAAGAGTGACTTTATATAAAGGACAATTATATATTTAAAAAAGAAAACTACTATTTCATTCTTAAGCTGTCTGGAATTGAACACTAAGTTACCTACCTCCAAGATTTGATCATTTGAATATAATTATATAATCTCTAATAAGCTTTTATTTTGTTTTACATATAAATTAGTCAGTTGTCATCCTTCCTAAATATATTAAATCACTGAATGCCGAAACAGTTTTCATCAGAGAAATTGTTCCAATGTAGAAGTCTCCGAGCTGGCTCAACTGTCTAAATTGAGGCTTAGCCACAATCATTCATCAAAAGATCATCGTACCTTGAGTTCAAGGAAGATCCTTTTAGGCTGATGGCTACTTGAGAAACTCTTTCGGGATCTCTATGAAGTAGGAAGGTCGTTAATATTGGTGTTGAGTCACATCAATTAGTTCCTCATAGAACCAATTTTTCTGATAGATCTTCTATTTTCTATTGAGATGAAGATGTATAATATTATCTTCTTTATCCATATCTGTGCCGCTTGTAACCAGGAGCGAAACAGTCACCCCCAGTCTTCTCGCCGGAGTTGCTATGATATAGTGTTCAATTATAATCCCTATTTTTCTGATAGATCTTCTATTTTCTATTGAGATGAACATGTATAATATTATCTTCTTTATCCATATCTGTGCCGCTTGTAACCAGGAGCGAAACAGTCACCCCCAGTCTTTTCGCCGGAGTTGCTATGATATAGTATTCAATTATAATCCCTATAAATGATGTAATTATATAGTGTTAAATTATAATCCCTACAAATATTGTTAACTATGTTATATTCACGAAAAATGAGGAACTGTCATTATTATCATTTTAGCTTAAATCAGCTTCGATATCTGAAATATGGTATCTCAAGCACCCAACTTGATTTGAATAATTTCAACTATTTTTCATGAATCAAAAATAATTTTGTCAGCGACTTTTTATGGAACAAAAAATACGTATTCCTGTTTCTGAATTTTGTTCCAGTATTTGTAGAGATTTTGTCAGAAGCCCAACAATTTCTCAGCTTGTATGGATTATTTACTTATGTGACCTAATCACAGAATCTGTGAAGACACCCCGCTATCGAGTTACGGTCGAACTTAACAACGCTCGACAGGTGCCTATGCTTTGCACGCGCCTTCTCCAATACGTTCTACCAAGCGTGGTGAGGGTTTCCTCAACTAGGTCATGGTAGTCCTCTGCGTCATGGCTTCCGCTTCGAACACCTTTTTCACTGGAGCTTCTTCGGCCATACGCACGACGTGTCCAGCCAGCGTAGACGTTGTATAGTGATGCGTCTAACTATGTCAATATCAGCGTAGAGCTCGTACAGTTCGGGGTTCATCCGAATACTGTATATGGATTATAGTCTACAGAAATTCCTTTGTAACGAGACTATAAGTGAAATTATAGATATCTTTATTCGATGATTTCATCTGTTTCTAATTCAAACAGGCGTACTGCTTACACATTTGCTTGAGAGACTTTATAGTAATCCGGCAAACACAAGGATATATTTATACCTGGGTTCTCACTTGAAACTTCACCTGCTTAATCCATTTAGGGTTTGTTAAGAATGAGGACCTATCTAGACTTTCCTAATGCATTCTAATCGTGTCAGTAAGGATTAAGATGGATGGTATAGGTTGATTTTTGGTACCATCTAAAGGAAAAACAAAAGGACTGTAGCTCTGGAGGATAAGAAGGATATTATAGATGAACAGCTCGGTGTCTCTTGTTTTGCCATTAACCAAAAATCACTTTAATTTGGAAAAATTAATGAAAGATTTTTTATCATCCCTAAGAAAAGTGACGAATCTTTCTCCAGTGATGTGGGTATTGATGCATCTTATTGGAACGAATTCATATTATTGGACCTTTTTCAACTAATTGGAAACATTTTCACCGCCGTATAAGCTGTGCGATTCCAGCCTTTAAGAGATAGATGTGGAGTAGGCCGGAGAAACGCCGAAGAAGGAGCTCTCCAGGCACTTTTAAGAGGCAAGTTACGCAAAGAAATTAAAATTTCTTGCAAAAAATTGCAAAATAACTTAATTCAAACAGTTTGTAATAAATGTACACGTGCATGTCTAATTTTATTTAATGCATTAATTAGAATAATTTGAAAAATTTCACAAGAAACAACAAGAAAAAAATTCCACAAACAATTTTTTTAATTGCAGCATCCATCGTAGAAAATTGCACTCGCTCCAACGCCGACAACAACAATTAAAACTTGCATATTAAATACAACAACAAATCACCACCGACTGAACGAAGCGACCGATCAACCGAGCCATTGAACAACAACGCCGCAGGCGATTCAAACGAGACCAGAGATCGAACGAATACAATTAATTCGTACAGTAGCCGGGGAGATAGATGGATGCATTAAGTAAATCCATAAACCAATATCACGCGGCAACGCACACTGAAGCAAATAACAAAAGAAAGCATCTGGAAAAATTTATAATCAAAAGACGCGGCTGCATGTGCCATGAAAAATGACACGCTAAAAATATGAAACATCCACAACAGACACTTCTGGCCTTCCGCAGTCGCCGTCGCTGCCGCAGTCGTACACAATTCGCAAACGCTGTGCGCTTTCATACAATTTGCTCGCTCGACTGCAATACGCTCGTATCCACACACGCATACTCAATATTTTGTTTAATTTTATTTTTTTTGCATATTAGCAAATAATTTTGCGGAATTCTATATTGACAAATTTTAATTTACTTCTTTATTTGTTTAAATTAAGACGAACATTTCACATTTATTTAGTTGTTCACTTCTTTGGCAATAACCGAACACGATATTTACGTCACACACTGCAACAAACACAACCGCACACAAACAGCACCACGCTTTAAATGAATTTCAAATTGGTTCTTAGTTGGCTTACGCACTCTCTCGCTTGCTCACTCTCTCTCTCTCTCTCTCGTCTGTCTTTCTGCGGTGTTCTTATTTGAAAATCTGCCTTTGCTAGTATTTTCTTATTGGTGTGTGGGGTGGTGGGGAGGCAAATATTCTAATTTGACAATTAACAGCTGTTGATCAACTGATGGTGTGCGATGCTCTCAGTGCACGAGCACTCATATTCTCTGGCAAAATTCTTATCAGTTGATCTCAAACTTTGAAGCGAAGGTAGTTGCCACCCTAAGCGATGTTTGCAGTGGGAATGCAAAGCTTTTCAGATAGTTTATTTTATTTATTAAAGACTTTATTTATTAATTACAGAATGAAATAGCCAAGGCGTGAGTGATACCACATTAACCAGAACGAAATAATTTATAAAGATATTATATATTACATCTTACAACATAATTATTTATTCCGTCAAGAGGCTGGTTAATGAGTACAAGCTACTGAAGCTTTCGACTCGAAGCGAAAAGGATTTTTTAGAAAGAAGCATTTTTGAGACCAAGCCCGGGGCAGGATTTCAACCTACGACCCTCTGAGTGTATGCAATATACGTAAGATTCATTTTAAAATGTTCCTTTTTATTGTAATTGAATTATAAATAATAATTTATGTTTATAATTTAGAACTTTTGTTTTAAATGAAGAAGAATAGAAATACTTTCAAATTAAATATACAATTTTTTCTAAATTTTTAGTATATAAACGTAGTTGTGAAAAGCCGGTGAAGACCCTCACCGAATACGAAAGTTGATTTCTGTGAATTACATTTTTAAACATTATAATAGCGTAATCAGCCAATCGGAGCATATTTGTATTAATTTTGGACTCAAGGGTAGCATAGCTCAAGTTGACCAGAGGCACCAGTACTTTTCAAGGTTTTATGACGCTCCAGTAAAAAGTTACAACCATTTGAATGTTGCAAACTTTGATAGGTGTAGGCGTCACCGTATAGAAGTTAGAGCCATTTAAAGTTTTATCGTGAGATATATAATAAAATGGATTTTCCTAGAAGTGGATTTTCTAGCAATCTTCTAGGTGATTATTATGACCATTTTTAATAGAGTTCATTCAAGAATTATTCATATACATATGTTTAGAAATGAATTGTGACTGGTTTATGTTGTATGATATATGGAGAGTATGTGGTCTTATTTCAGAGTGGTAGAGTAGGTAGTCACTCAAATGATTGGCTTGTTGCCTACAACTGACTAACCTACCTACCTACGACTAACCTACCTACCTACGACTAACCTACCTACCTACCTACGACTGCGTCTCATTTGTAACAATCATGATTCAAAGACTTTAAAATGGAATCTGCTTTTAGAGAATGACAGTTGAAAGCGTAGGTTCACCAATAATTTCTATTACCAAGAAGGATCAAAATTACTGGTGATTGGTATGAATTTTGATTCGTCTTCACGATGATTAGTATGAATTTTGATCCGTCTTGTTCACAGCTTATTTCCTTTTAGAAATCTAAGGAAATTTATCTTTTTCAAACGGGTGTAAAAAGTCCAAACCGATTCCACTAAACTCAAATTGAAGTTTTTCCAAAGACATGGTTCGGGCCAAAGGATTTTTTATAGTTTCCACACATATCAAAATTTGATCTTATCTTTAAGGAGTGAATTGCCAAGCGATCGCACTTATGATAAGTATGATATGTAAATATGATAAATTCTCTTTATGATCAGTTTTTCACATGCCTACATTTTTAAAGAAAAATTATTTCTTTTACTGGGGTTCCAAAATTCCACATTTGGTGACCAATTCTCCAACGCCCAGAACAATAATAGATACTATATTAGAGCATATCCATACAATATTATCTAAAAAACTATTACTATTGTCTATAATAATCCATATATAAATATATAATTAATAATTTTAAACCTTCTATGCGATAAGTTAGGACAGGTAGGCTAGGTAAGTAGGTTTAAGTGGCTTTCAGGGGCACGAACACTCGCCCAGAAGACACACTCAGGTCCTTTGTGATACCACAAATACAGGTAGGAAATGATTAAATTTATCGTAAAAGTAGGGGATGATTTTTTCCAGGTATGAAATTCAACATCTTTTTGATATTAGGGCTCAATGCTTACTTTTGAAATTTTGTTCAAATAAATAATTTTATATTAAACTATAAAATATATACAAGAATTATGGACAAGAAATTCATCCCAAGAATTTTCCGCTTGTATTTGATAAGGATAATAAACCAATAAGCCAATGACCCAATCAACCAATAAGATTATAATAAGAATATAATATTGATATTCAGATTCTTATCAGAATGCTATTAAAAACCGAAGGAAATAATGCAATTTAATACAAAATTTATTCACACCAGTCATGAATTTATCTCCGTATTTGAATGGGATTCCAATTGACAATTGAACATTGCTTTAATTATAATAATACTAAATTATTATTATAATTATAATAATTTATATATTTATTGTAACTTGAAATTTATGTGGTACTATATTCAAGTGTCCCTTATAAAACCCCTATAATCCCTATGAAACCACAGTTTAATCACAGATCTCACATCTGGATCTAAACATTGAAGACTTGGCAGCGGGGTCTCCATATTAAAGTGTTTTTGAGTATCAACTATTATAGGAATTATATAGATAAATTGCCTGTTAAAAAAATCACACGCATTTCTCCGAATTGGTCTAAAACTTAATAATATGCTACCGATATACTTGGACCCAATTTAAAGATCGACACAGATGGAACAATTTGAAATTCCTAAAATATCTTAGTTGTGACTATTTAACTTCAAGGACACTACTCATTTGTTTTAGTTGTCAAAATTCAACATAAAGGACACTACTCGTTTTTTTTTTGTTTTTTTTTTTTTTTGTCGGAACAATCTAGTAAGCGTAGCACTCAGACAGATTGTACTGCACTTAAGGTTCCCTTTTACTCGGTTTTAAATCTACCCGACCTCCGAAGAAGTAGAAGTAGATCCTGTGGTGCCAAGGATCCAAGTTGGTTACTCCTCAGCACTACTCGTTAGTTTTAGACTGATCGTAGCATTCAATATAATCTTCCGATTTTGCACATCGAGGAATTTCTAAATAAGTTACCAATCCTTCCAACTCAATTTTCTTTAGTGATATTCAAACTTTCGCCCTCGTCCTTAAATGAGACTCCAAATGTAATATTAAGAATGAAAGAGGAATATTCCCATTAAAATCCATGGAAAAATTTCCAATCGAATATTTAGGATAGGGTTGATTAATTATGTCCTTCAAGCAAGTGAAATTTAGATTTTCTGCTCCGATATCGTTTCAAAACTAAACACACTCTCTTTATATAAACTCCAATCTCAGTTAAAACTCTGGATTTGCACACAAAATTGTTAAATGAAGGAATCGGGGAACTAATTCTTTAAATTATTCTTAATCTAAAATTTGCGTTTAGTTAAAAAAGAAAAGAGAACCTAATTTCAAAATATTCGCAACACTTCTTCGGCACTCCGTTTACCTACGGCATTCGCACTGACTCCTGGAGATATGATCTTGTTCGTTGCACTGGATTTACTCGGAATTTATCACTCTAAATTATGCTTCACTGAGATTTTTAGATCCAATTTTTATAATTCACTCTTTTTTTTAAATAATTTAAGTACGATTTTATAAATTATATGACTTTAGTCAATAATTACGAAACACTTAAACGCACTCAAATGCACCCAGGAGCAAACGAAAGTTCACCAAAATAATTAAATAGTTTTTATTTAAGAATTTATTTAATTATTTATTGAAATCTTGAAGATATTTTGTATGCTAGTCGACAGTTTGGAATACTTTAAATTCGCCACACAATTAATAGTTTTATTATAGTATAGGAAATGTGAATAAAAATAGCCGACTGACATGCACTTCTTTGTATGCGGATATGGGCAGGATAACTACACGACTACACGCAACCAAAGTCCGAAAAGAACTGATTCGAATTAGGTTTCACATAGACTGCAGTAGTCAAGTGTTCGAATATGTTCGTTGATTCCCTCAGTGAAGTTTGTACATAAGTTTTGAGGGGTTGCGCTTGACACGAAAAGTGCGCAGGATCGCATAATTTAAAAGGATATAAACAAACGCAACAATGTGCTTTCTGAAAGTGAACGTCAAAGCAGTTTCTTTACTTCAATATAATAAATAACAAAACTTGCATAAGTTGAAGTAAATTCCGTACCAACTTCAGAGGCACCCTTAATTAAGGACATACTCCACACTTAACACAGTACTTAAACAAACACACACAAATACTCAGTATTCAAACGCTCAACTTTAAAAAAAATGCAAATTTGGCGCGTAAATGCCGTGAAATGTTCGGTGGCTTCTTCTGGTGTCAGTCGGCGGCCGCATGCGGCAACTTCGAAAATGTCACCCCCCTCCAGCTGCGCACTGAAACCGAAAGTACATAAACTCGTCCTCAATTCAAAGTATGCAGCCTGTATGTGCACATGCTTATGTATCTTTTATGTACGTATGTACCGCGCAGTATATGATTTTTCAGAGCACGTGCGTTTTCGTTTCACTCCCGTTGGTAGCCGCCTATGTACGAGTGTTTATGTATGTGCATACCGTGACCTATCTTAACCGCTTACAACTTAGGCTCGCTGGCTTTTTGCAGTCTCAGTCATACAAATCGATTGTAATTGCATAAGTTCAAAAGGAAAACTGTTAAGTTCCTTCTACCAATTTAGTTATCCTTCGTCGTGCTTGTACTAAATGACGTCATCGTGTGGAGATGAGCGGTAATGTGCAGAATGTACTCATAACTGGCGATTGGAATTAGTTTAATGACAATATTTTTATTGTCACTAACGACGTCACTGTATAGGATTGGTGGGAGCGAAGGGGAGGTAACAATTGCTCTCGATGGATATGTAAAGTGGAGAATAATTGTCAATTTCATTATCATGTCGCCATCGGACGCTGTTGTTACAATCACACAGAAACACTTTGTGGTCACTTAATGCATAATCTTGTATGTTCCATGTGAACTTTATAAATCTGTCAAGGAAATTCCCAGAATTTCAAGAATCCAGTCAGAGAACTGGAACTGGGCCTTAAAATGGTGACCCAGGGTGATATTCTGAGCGGTGTGACGATATTTCAGGAAACTCAATTCAGGGATAAGTACAGAAAATTATTTGTCTCAATCCGTCTAAGTCAGTTCCCATTGCTTCGAGATGCGAGAATAATATGGAAACTGAGTCTGACACCTCGAACCAATGGAAACTTTCTTAGACGGACTGAGACAAATAATTGTCCGTACTTATCCGTGATAATTGATCAAATGCTCGATGCCATCTTTGATTCTATTCATAACGTCAATGTAAACCTCAAAAATACCATTTAATTCCTCAGTTTGTTGCCTATGACAGATTCCACCTGAAAACCGAGAAGCATGTATACCCACCAAAGATTCCCCAAATATATCTCACAATCAGATATTCTCCTCGAAGAAATCGGAACTTACTTAAACGGACTGAGACAACATTTTCTGTACTTATCCCTCGTAATTGGAAAACTTATCAATCCCTTTGTTGATTTTATTCATAAAGAATTAATTCCCCAGTTTGGCGCCTATGACAGATTCCAGGTGAAAACCAAGAAGTATGCATACCCATCAAAGATCTCCCAAATAAATTCCACAATCAGGCATCCTCCTCGAAGACATCGGAACTGACTTAGACAGACTGAGACATTTTCTGTACCTATCCCTCGTAATTGGTAAACTTATCAATCCCATCGTTTATTCTTTTCATAATGTAAAAGTACCATTTAATGAATCTGATCTATGAATTCCAGTCTTTTTTATTTATTGACATTAATCTTAGAAAAATTTCATTTTTATCCTAAGATGTCTACGAATGTAAAAACAAATGATTTATCATATAACCCTTGATCGATCCACAACATTCCTTATTTTTGAAGTTTGTATGGGATTCCAATAACAAAACTAAACAAACTCGCTACTTTCAACGAGTTGTAATTGGTTCGCTTATACGAGTTGGCGACTTAGAACTGCGCTGTGAAGTTCGATTTTGATGGTTGGTGCATAGAATAAAACTTTTTTCATATAAAAATATTTGTATTTAAATATTTTTCAAATAAAACTATTTATTTGCCAGTGTTGATGAGAGCATAATATACGACAACGTGGTTTTTTTAGGCTTGCGAGTAACTCGGATGGCGAATAAAATACTTTCATCGAATATTCATCATTTAAAATCCAGTTTGCTGGTCTTTTCGATGCTTTATTGAATAGGAAAAAATTAAAAAATTTCACCACAATTTTCAGCCAAAAATTGGACTTTTGATTTAAGGAACAACTAGTTATCAAACAAATATTTTAATAATTCAGTCAAGAACTCGATGGACTTGATTGTTGCCGAACAAATTAATCTGTTTAAAGCAGTCAAGAAACGAACGGGCTAACGAATTTTCATTTGGTGGCGACTAATGTGATGAATTGGCCGTTTTAGTAAAAATGGATATCCTTATGTATATAAAAGTTATTTCGATTCTTTAACCACACATCTCACACATCTTTTTTAAAACATATATATATATATATATTTACTCATAAAAATATAATTTTGTACATCACAATTTTGATCGGTTCAAATTTTTTTACACTTTTTTTGTATTAAGCGCTCCTTGGCTTCTGCCGCGGATCTTCTTCCGGCGTCCACAACTTCACGTGCCATGTCTTGTGGTAAGACACGAAATATGGCTGTTTCAATATCCCTGATATTGAAATAGTAGCTGCCATTGCGACGCGCTTGTCCCCTGGCCTCAGCAAGGATGCGCGACTGTAATTCCATTTTAACAAATTCACTGGTGTCCATCTTTATAGATTTATATAAATTTTTTTAAAACAAATAATTTTTTTAAATAATATAAGTCCATATATGGGAACGTCAACACTAAATTAAAATTTTATTGTCTAGAAATATGAAAAAATATCATTAACTTTTTTGTTTTCGTGTTAGCAATGCTTTTTATGCTTGGGCAAGTTTCTTTTTAATACAGTAAGTAGAGCATTACAACTTCGAGTTGTTCATATAGGATACTAAAATATACCTTTAATTGCGGTAGTCTTTTAAACTAATACATACATTTAATAAAGTATTTTGAACCACTTTTGCGGATATAGACATGGAAACATTAAGCAATGAAAAAAGGACTTGAAGTGATATTAAGTAAGCTTCCGCTATAAATTGATCAATAAAAAATCACAAAGAAATCTCTTTTTAAATTATTTTTGTTTTATATATAAATAAAAGTAAATGCAATCATTACTTAGACCAACTTACGCAGAATGCTGACTTACATTGCTTGCATTGGTATTCCGTATAATTCGATTTAGTGCATTTCATAGCTAAATATATTCAGGCCCTCCAATACATTATATAATACAATGGGGGAGTTTCGCTACAAGCAGAAGCAGGAGTTTTGCTAGATTCAAGGGCAAGAGTTTCGCTACAAGGTGTATTTTGAATACCATTACTGGGTAACATTTGCTGTAGCTATAATAATTTATTTTTGTCTATATTTACAATAATTAGTAATCATTATACCTATTAGAATTTTTTTTACGAATTTATATAGATTTAAATGAAAAATATACACTGAACGTAGTGAAAGAATTAAAAAGTAACCACATCACACGAGAAGCAACTGAATTTACTGATTTGGCGGTAGTTGGCGTACTTTCTAATTGTGTTCCATTGGGTAAGCATACGCGTGCTTTAATTTTTGACGTTTGTTGCCAACTGTCCCAATTGTTTTTCTACTACAACAAAGATTTGTTCCAAAATCGACGCTTGAGAGCGAGAGCGGAGACAATTCGTAATTTCACAAGTTTATTTAAAATAACCGCGTTCATAAATAATACAAACGTGATTTTATAACAAATATAAATTAATTAGCTTTATTAAAACATTGCGGATTGAATGTAGTTTTGCGTAGGCTTTTGTAAAGAAAGTAGCATTGAAACTGAGCCGTGGATTGCAGAAGAGGCACGCAATAGGGACGCAATAAAAATCGATAAACTGGTAATCCTTCAACGCGAAATACTGTAAATGTGAAACCGCCCACTTTGTCAGAATGTCGGACGAGGAAGACTCCATGACGGAGGGCTTCTCGGCCAGCGAGGACGAGTGGAAGCCCAGCAAGAATACGCGCGGTGGAGAGTCTTCGGATGATGACGACAGTGATTTCGAGGATGAGCCCATAACTGGAATTGGAGCTGCATCGAATGCTGCACCCTCCAGAAAAAGGTGATGGATAAATCCAATTAAAAAAAGGTTAAAGAGCCTTTTATAAAAACATATTCTTTTTGTAATTTCAATTCAGGGAGCCGAAAGGTCAGAGCAGCAGTTCTAAGCAAGCGGCGGCCGCTAAGAAACGAAAACCGATTGGGCAATCGCTGCGCACCAAGCTCTACAACAAGTATCGTCCGATACCGAGGACCGTGTCGTCGCCCAGCAGGGCTGCCAATAACTCCCCATCGGCGTCAACTTCTCGTACGGCTTCAAAAAACGCGCGAGCGCCCAATGACAACAGTGAGCCACACGACAACGACTCCAGCAGCGAATCCAGTGTTGAGGATTATCTTGTTAATCCAGCCGATCTTGATCTGCAGTCTAGTTTCTTCGATATAAACAGTGCGAAAAAATCACCCGCACCCACTTTTGACTGCAATGCAGGCATTGCGAAACTATCCGACTCGGGCTCTGAAGATAACAATGAATCTAGTGTTGAGGAACGCGCCAAGGACACCAACGTCTTCGATTTCCGCAACTTACTCGAGAATGCGAACAGTCTGGAACGTGCCAAGGAGACCATAGCCAAGCGTGCTGCCGCAATAAAAACAGAACCAGAGTTTACAACAATGGACGGCAACATTGCAGCTATGGATGTCAACTCACTGCTCGCATTGGGCGAGAATAAAAACAACACCAGCATCGACCGCAACATGGCGGAGGACGCTGCCCTCGAGAGTGGCGGCGCCCAGAAGTTGAGCAAAACCAAATCCACACGCGTCAAGCGTCACACCAAGACGCGCCCCACTTCGGCCGTAATTACGATTGACACTGACGATTCCGACTGGGAGGATGTTGCAGGTAGGAAACGCAAGTAGTTTGTATGGTGATGGTGATGGGAGGCTCGCTGGTTGCCGCTGCTAGTAAAATGTCTAAAATGCGCTTCCATATATCTAAATGAGACTGCGTAGGTTTGTGCGCTTTTTGGCAAAAAACAAAAAAACAAAAACAAAACAAAAACAAACAAAAACCAAAAACAAAAACAATTTAAAATTCCATTTAAAGGTGTAGAGCGGAAGGAAACCTCTTGAATGCAGGCCTAAAACGCAAAATTCAATCATTTTAAGCTTAAAGATAATTTCGAAATTGGCACGAGACATTTTAAACAAAATTTACATTTAGAAAGTAATTGTTTAACATAATTAATTGTTAAGCTGCAACTTTTTTTGACTTGCAAATTTTTCCAAAAACGACTCTGTTTTTAAGTTACTTCATTTTCTCCTTGCTCAATCGATAACGAAGCAGGCAGTTACGAATGTTTACGACCGCATTAAGGACACGTTATGAACAGGAAGTTGAAAGTTCACTTATATGCATTTTGTGTTAGTAGCCGCACCTAGATAGGTATATATAAATAGATAATTAGCTAATAAAAAGAAATCAATGTTATGATATATGAATATTTTCAGGGGAAAAGTTAAGAACTTTTGCGTATAATGTTTGCCCGGAATGTTTTAAGAATCAGTAAAATTGTTATTGAATGTAGCTTAGCCGGCTTCCAAAACAATTTATTATATTTCATGTGAAGACATTTTTAGTCGGTGTATAGAAATTAATTTTTCTGTATGAAATTTAATTACGTAGCACAAATTCCTGGTAGAGATGCAAAAATATCAATTCAAGTCGATATCGATACTGTCAATATATCAAGATTTATACCATAATATGATGTGGATATGATATCAACATGATGTGGATAATTTTTCGACTTATGTTATATTATAGACAAAATTATTCCAATATGATGATATTATATCGACTTATATTATAAAGACATAAAAGATTCCAAAAATGGTATATAGCAATATGATGTGGTATATAGCAATGGTATATAGCAATATGATGTGGACTTATATTATAAAGATATAAAACTATTCTCGATATATAAAATCTTTTATATCTTTTTAATATACCGACATATACATATGTACTATAAAAATGGAATATGATGTGAATAATATATCGACATCATATTACTATATTCAATTTTGTGTATAATTGTATGTATTTTTAAGGAAAATTACAAAATATTCAATTTCCTAATTTTAGTCATAGAAATAATTTTTGAAATTGATACGGAAAGAGATTCTCTAAGTTCACCTGCATTTTTTATTGATATAACTATATATCGATTTGAAAACATCCTCCTTAATTGGTCCGACTTGCGAAAGTAATTATTTTCCTGTACAAAACTTAGTTTTTAATATTATAACTATTTGTATACTAATATTGATATATATCGATATCGATTTTTCATGATATATCACACCTCTAATTCCCAATACCCAAGTTATTAAATCCGTGTTATACAAATCTCAGGTACAAAGTATGTATATTATGACAATTTGCATATTGAAAGGCAAATAAATTTAAGTACGTAAAATAACCCTACTCTGCACCGAGAACTAAGGGATATTAACCAAATTGTCGCATCCTTAAATTTAAAACCTTCAGCGTAAGCCACTATACCTACGCCACTATATCTCCTTTCTTGGTACGCTATTCTTCCCCCATCATAAGATGGATTTGTTGTTATAGCTGCATATGAAATGAAAGTTCTGATGCATTCAAATTAAAAAAAGTTCCAATTCTCACTAATAATTTCTATGGGAATAAGGTGGCAACGCTAAGCTAAACAACCCAAGGGGAAACGAATTCACCAGTCTTCCGTGCACAGTATTACTTAAATATATATTCATATATGCACACATGCAATATCGTTCAGAGAATTGTATTTAAACAGCTCAATCGTTTAATTACCATGGCGTTCAATTGCTCAATAGTTTAGAGGCGTAGGGTTTCTTTATATTTTCCCAATAAAACTTTTATTTACGAGTACCTATTCATGGGTTAATCAGGTATTTAAATAAATTGCAATATTTTGCACTTATGATTAAATATAAAATATGAACTATTGACAAGTTATTATATGGGAGTCGTTCAGCACAGGAGTAGATCTATTTTTCCCTTGTAAGGGGCTTTTTTAGCATGTAACTCAATTTGAAACACAATTAACACATTTGACCGTATTCTTTATTCATTGGTAGAGCTATTATTATTTTTTATCGTTCTGATTTAATCATAATTCGTTTTGATTTAATCATAATTCGTTTTGATTTAATCATAATTCGTTCTGATTTAATCATAATTCGTTCTGATTTAATCATAATTTAAAGTTTTGTTTTAACTATATACAATTTTGTGTTTGAATTCCTATTAAAACAGTGTATCGTTTTGCACACAGCTTTGCTTTTCAGATCAGCCCTGTGGATAACTGCATACAACCTCAATTACACAATTTGAATAGCTACCAGAGGTCCGATTATACACTGCGAAGCGCGTATTTGCAATTTCGTGTGATTCGGTCAGATTCGACTTTTTCATTCTTCACATTATTCATGCTAATATGGAATGCGAAAGAGTATTGAAGTTGAATGTTTCTATATCTTTTACTATACAAACATAAATCTATCTCTATAATCGGTTTGACTATTACTCTATAATCGGTTTTTCTATTACTATTACTCATATAAGTTGCAATTCAACTACAAACATAGAATAATTTCTGTTAATAATCGCATAGGAACAACTGGGAATGAAACGTTCGACTCGTTCGTCATGCATAAGACATTTGCCAGGCGATGAAAATTAATGAACTAAAATTCAAGCTTTGCATAATGGGGCCTCTGGTTATTTCAAACAAAATAAATGTTGTTTAATACTTAGAAAATATAAATGAAATACACAAAATAAATAGATACAAATATATATTTCCAACAAAATTCATTCAGGCTAAACATATTTCAAATTAATAAGAAACAATAAAGTAAATAAATACTTGAAATGCTAAATTCCTATTTACAAAAAAACAAAATAACAAATTATTTCAAAGACAAAGTAACTATTCAATTAAATATAATTTTTTTTTTCATTTTTTGTTTTTGTTAAAATTAAGTTATACAATCAAATAATTCAAAGCCTAAAGAAAACTAAATGAAAATATGATATTGATAAAAACAAACAAGCAAACAAACGTACCCATGTACCACTTAGAGTAAATAGCTGAAATTAATATTGACTTATGAAACAAATTCAGTAAAATTTAATACTAGAACTGATTGTTAACGAATTTACTTTAGAGAAAAAAGAAAGTATTCAAATTACAACAATAACAACTCAACGCAAATGCTGCAAATAAATAATTAAACAAATTGCTTTATTAAAGCGACCGAACTTAGCAAAATTAAACAAACTAACAAACAAATTGAGTATAGTTAGTATCACTTTAGTGTAAAGTATAATTAAATTTAGTTAAATGTTAATTCAAACAATTGTAGTTAAATTAATTTTAGCAAAAGCACTCAAAATGGAAAAAGACACAAATAAATGCAAGCATACAAAAAAAAAAAAAAAACAATGTACAACCCAACTAACCAACTTCTTTGTCAGGCTTTATTACTCTTTTGTTCGGACATGGTCAGACGCCGCCAAGGAGCACAAATGAGGCTGTGAAACTCTTAGTTTTCTCCATACAAATAGAACTATTATAAAGGTAGAAAATAAGAGCTCACAATAGCCTCGGAAATGTTAGCAATTAAGCCGTGAAGGAGAGACAGAGACAAGTATACTAATAGAGTGATGTCTAGCTTATGGTATGCTCTGGCAACCGTTAAATAGCGCCATCTAACATTGCGTTTGCGAAGCATTAGTTTGATAGAACATGTAGTTGTCTCTCTCTCTCTCTCTCTTTCATTGACCAGTTAAATAACATATGTACATATTGGGATTATTTTCTATACCTAACAGAGCTACGCTGAGCATACCCCTTCTTGGTCGTATGGTTCAGAACTATTCATAATTCTGGGAATTCCCTTGCGATGTGCCGACTAGTGTGCCTTCCGCTTTCCCCTGTTCAGTTGTCCACAACCACATCAGGGCATTCGGTTAGCCTCGTTTGTGTTCAGATAAGTGTGGCGCGGCTTAATACTACGAGTGCAGTTTTTCCATCTCCACTTTACGCCGTGGCACAAAGAAAATTGGGCTACGTTGGATTTACATCTGAGTACTCTACTTTGATATCTGAAAAAACAGGACTGTGCGTTCCCACGTTTGACGCGGCGTCTGGACTGAAACACTCTCTTTCTCTGTCCGGCTCTCGCTTTGTTTGTTCGTATTTTCGGTGCTTGTTGTTGTTATTGTGTGTAAGTGTATGTGTGTGTGTGTATTTGTGTGCCTGTTTTTGTAGTTTTGTAGCGCTACCTAACCAGCTTTCATCACTATAGAGGCCAGAAACCGTTGAAAGAGCATGTTTAACAGAGTTTGACTTACACAAACACTTCCTTCCTTCCTCTCCGTTGCAGATGGCGGCGACGATAGCCTCAACGATGATTCCGGATTGGCCACGCACCCCAATAACGATGTTGTGGTTCATGTTGAGCTCGCATCCAGGAAACGCAGCAGCAAGGATCAGAAAAGACAGGATCTGGAAATGGCGCTCAGGCGGAGATTGAATCGCGATATGAAAGAGCGGCAATTGATGCTGCACAAGACCAGTTTGTTGTGCTGGTTCGGCAGGAGTTACGCGTATAATCGGCTGCTAAATGACACGACCCTCATGCAGGCTGCTCTGAAAATGCTGCCCAGCAAGAACTCCTACCCGCCGGATCGCGGCACTGAAGTCAAATACTACCAGTCACTGATGACGTGGTACAAGACCGCCATCAAACTG
This sequence comes from Clusia tigrina, assembly GCA_920105625.2. Lineage (NCBI taxonomy): Eukaryota > Metazoa > Arthropoda > Insecta > Diptera > Clusiidae > Clusia > Clusia tigrina. The sequence goes on from OV050030.1 coordinate 414,382,390, forward strand.
AAGAGTGAGAATTTGTATGCCGAGAAGACGAAGAAGGTCAGCAAGCGGCAGGTGAAGAAAGGATTATTGGAGCAGATTGAAAGCAAGGCAGCGAGTTGCAAGCAGGATATGGTCCTCATATTCGTCATATTGATGCGTGGCATGGGACTGCAGTGTCGGCTGGTGGTGAATATGCAACCGTTGCCGCTAAGGCCAGCCCAATCGGATCTACTCATTATCAAGAAAGTGGATACAAAACCAAAGCAAACCAAAGCCTCAGTGGAGAAAGTGGAGGTTAATGTGGAGAAGTCAACTGAAGCTGCCAGTACGAAGAAGAGCAACTTAGTTAAGGAAAAAATTGCTGAGACGAAAAAAGACGTAAGCAGCGACGAGAAATCGAAAGTCAGCAAAGAGGGATTAAAGAAACTTGCCGCAATCAAAGAGAAAATCAAAGAAGGTTTGGCGGAAACGCGCGGTAGGAAGAGAAAAGAGGGTGATGGATCTAAAAGTAAGGATATGTTAGCAACAACTCATGTCAAGGAAGAGCAGCTAGAACCAGTCGTACTCCTAAACAAGACTATGAAAGAAGAATGTCCCAGGGTGTCTAATTCAAGATCAAGCAGCAGTACAAAGAGAGGACCAAATTTAAATACAAGTAAGAAGGAGGACCAACACGATGACAATAAAAAATCACAAAAAGCGCATACAAAAAAGCTCCCAGTAGAAGAAAATTCTTCCACAAAGAAAGTGCTTCCAGCCGTTCAAAAACCCGAAACATCCCAGCCATATAAGAAACCAGCGCTTTCAAAACTGAAGCGCGCACAAACCGCACCCAATGAAACCGCAAAGGAACCGCAATTGTCGGCAGCGCAGACTGTAGAACCAGCTAAGAAGACCAGGAAGTCACTCACTCCAGTGGTGCCGCAAATAGTTGTCCAGTCTGCCGATACGATTTCCCAGCCAGCAATTTCCAATGGTGTTGCACAGAGTAGCAACGAGGCGCGGGTCACCCGGTCACGCAGTAAATCTCCGAAAGCTCTCATTTCACCGGTGTTTCTGCAATCGAAAACCTACAAAGAGCGTTTCTCCCCAGAGCCTGAAGATCCACTAGCGGCAAGTAAGAAAGCGAAGAGTGAGGCGGCTAAAAATGCCAAGGTAAGAATCTCCGCCGAGTTTCTGAAGAGTCCACAAAAGGTCACCGCTGCTGCTGTTGTCACACGCTCTCTCCGCTCACGCCAGAAAGCAAATGAAACCGAAGATGCCAGCAAATTGAACGTACCGCAACTGGATGGTGCCGATGATGTGGTGGTGGAGAAGACAAAATCGAAACGGCCACAATTGAAAAAATTACAGAAAACACGAAGCACAGAGGAGTCCGATGAGGATTTTGAGCCTTCTCCAAGCAAACGGCCGAAACAGGCACCCGTTCTGCCGAAGGCCGTCAACGAGTTGCGCAAAGATAGGCGGGTCCTTTCAACGGACGACGAAAAAGAGTCCAAGCGTAATTCCACGGCCGCCGATGTGTGGGCGGAGGTGTGGTCGGATATGGAGCAGCAATGGATTTGTGTGGACCTATTCAAGGGGAAATTACACTCGGTGGAATCAAATAGGGTAAGTATAGAAAGTGCGCTGCACTGAGACAGAAGAGTAAACCCCCTGCACGGCATCGCAGATATTCAAGTTTTCGATTTTGCTTCTAGAAATCCGCCTCCTCCAGCTTGGCCTACGTGTTTGCCTTCCAAAACGACTTAAGTATTAAGGATGTGACGGCTCGCTACTGTCCCCATTGGACAAGTACCGTGCGTAAATCGCGCATCGACAGGAATTGGCTAGATGTGGCGATTGCACCGTATTTGGGTCGTCGCACCATGCGGGACGTCCGCGAGGATGAGGAACTACGGCGCATACACGAGGAGAAGCCCATGCCCACAGCCATCGGCGATTACAAAGATCATCCTTTGTATGTGCTGGAGCGACACTTGCTCAAATTCCAGGCTCTGTATCCGCCTGATGCACCCACTTTGGGCTTCATACGAGGGGAGCCGGTGTACTCGCGTGACTGCGTGTACACGCTGCACTCACGCGAAATTTGGTTGAAGTCCGCACGCACAGTCAAATTGGGCGAGCAACCGTATAAGATAGTGAAGGCGCGCCCCAAATGGGATCGGGTGAGTTGAGTAACTGGCTTTGATGGGAATTAATAGTTGAGATAGTAGAGAAAAAAACCTAATTCACTTTTGCCATTTGCAGCTCACGCAAACCGTCATCAAAGATCAGCCCTTGGAAATCTTTGGTATTTGGCAGACGCAGGACTATGAGCCGCCCACCGCGGAAAATGGCATGGTGCCACGTAATGCGTACGGCAATGTGGAGCTGTTCAAGGCGTGCATGTTGCCGAAGAAAACGGTGCATATGAAGTGTACGTATTGCAAAGTCGCCATTTAATTGAGTCATTTTCTTAGAAAAGAGCTCAAAGGAGCTGTCTTCTTAACATAAGGACAAAGTTGCCTCGTAGTTTTTCTTGTCCATAATATGACGAACAGTCTTTGTGTTCCATTTGTTAACCTCTCTTTCACTGCTATTACAGTGCCCGGTCTGAATCGTGTTTGCCGCAAAATCGGCGTTGATTGCGCCAATGCAGTGATCGGTTTCGATTTCCATCAGGGCGCCTGTCATCCCACCTATGATGGCTTTGTGGTGTGCGAGGAATTCGAAGCTCAAGTTACGGCCGCTTGGTATAAGGATCAAGAGGAACAGGACCGCAAGGAGCAGGAGAAGCATGATGCGCGCGTCTTTGGCAATTGGAAGAGATTAATTCGTGGCCTGCTAATACGCGAGCGTTTGAAAAAGAAATACAATTTCTAAAATTTGTTTATATTTTCGCATCCAATCGATTTTTATAAATTGTTTATTTTGTCAAATATATTTTCAGTTGTATGTGTAAAATAGTTTTTGTATTATCAACCAATGTTCCAAATTATTCATATCGATTTTTCGTGTTCTCCAAGCAATATTTTAGATTATTCACCTTTAATATCAGTGAATCTTATTTTGATATGAATTTGTATTTCCATTTTCCTAAATACACGCTACACAAATAAAGTAAAGTACTCATAAACATTGTTTCAAATATAAATAAATGATCCTCCAAAGGGATTCAATATGATTCGAAATTGTAACTGCGGCGCCAAAGAGATGAAACAAACTTCTATTCATGAACTGGTTCTTCCCAAGTTGGGGTTTATACTGTGAAACCTACAATATCCAAGGCGAAGTCTTTCGCTTTTAACAATTCGCATCCACATCGCATTTCGCTATTATGCACGGCACACGAAGTCGAAAGTTTCATTTCCATTTGTTCTTAAGAGAGGTTCACTTCCACTTGCTCTTTTAAGATAGTTTGTTCTTATGAGATTGATAAGAAATATACTTATGAATGAAAGATGTTTTTTCTTAGAAAAGTTTGCATAATAAGTTCCTTGAGTTACACATTACAAGCCCCTTGAGTGAAACATAGTAATTCTCTTGAGTCAAACATTATAAGTTCCTTTGAGTCAAACATAATAAGTCGCTAGAGCCAAACATAATAAGTCCCTTGGGTCAAACATAATAAATCCCTTGGGTCAAACATAATAAGTCCCTTGGTATAACATAAGTCACTTGAGTCAAACATAATAAGTCCTTTGAGTAAAAACATAGTTAGACCCTTGAGTCAAACATAATAAGCCCTTTGAGTCATATATAACAAGTTCATTGGATCAAACAAAAAAAGCCCCTTGAGTCAAACATGGTAAGTGCATTCTGTCAAACATAATATATTCCTTTGAATCAAATATCCCTGGAGTCAAACATAATGAATCGCTAGAGCCAAACATAATTACTCCCTTGAGTCAAACACAATAAGTCCCTTGAATCATACGTAATAAGTCTCTTGAGTCATACTTAATAAGTCCCTGGAATCAAACATAACGAGTCCCTTGAATCATACATAAGTCCCCTGAGTTAAACATAGTAAGTCCTTTGAGTCGAACATAATAAGGTCATTGAGTGAAACATAATTAGTCTCTATCCCTCCTTAACGTCTGCAAAATCAATCCATTAGAGGTTACTCACTAGCACCTCTTGGATTGTTACGATTGGAATCAGTAGTCATTCATAGGCGGAACCATTTGTGCAATTTATTGGGAGAAGCAGGACTTCATTTCCTTCGTTATTCAATCGAACTCGTTACTCCTTAACCCCTGGGTAGGCGGTTGAGAATTGCCTCAAATGCTTTTTGCAGGAGTTGAATGGATGAAGAACCAGAGTCAAACGAACACCTGATATGCACGTGTCCAGCGCCGTCCAAATGGAGAAGTTCATGGGTGAGTACTATCTGGACTCTCTGATAGACATTCTGGGTAAGAAAATAAGCTTCAACTGCTTCATCAAAAACTCTAAATGGACACTGGCTTGACTTTTAAAGGAGATGGTTTGTGTCTTATGCGGTGTCAGATAGGGTCAATCATGTGCCTCAACCTACCCACTTTCTACTTAAAGCTCGTTGTCTCTATTACTTTAAACTCTACTACTTAAACTCGCCTCACGTACTTTTCACTCGTTGTCTCTACTACTTTAAACTCGCTGTGTACTACTTTAAACTCGTTGTCCCTACTCCTTTACATTCGTTGTCTACACTACTTTAAACTCGTTGTCTTTCCTACTTAAACTCGTTGTCTTTCCTACTTAAACTCGTTGTCTTTCCTACTTAATCTCGTTGTTTCTACTCCTTTACACTCTTTGTCTCTCCTACTTCGCACTAGTTGTTTCTACTCCTTTACACTCGTTGTCTCTCCTACTTTACACTCGTTGCCTATACTACTTTCAACTCGTTGCTCTTTGCTTCTACTACGTTACACTCGTCTCTATTTTAAACTCGCTGTGAACTACTTTAAAGTGAAAGTTTTACTATTTTAAACTCGCTGTGTACTACATTCAACTCGCCGTCTCTACTGCTTTAAACTAGTTTCTACTTTGAACGAATTGCCAGTGTGACCCCGTTCCCCAAGTGAACTCATTACCAATAAGATCTCGCGACTGTTTGCAACTCGTTGCCACTTCCTACGACTCGTTGTGAACTCTTTTGCTTTCGACTCGTTCTGCGCCTTTACCGCTTTCGACTCGTTGTGAACTGTTCTGCTTCGACTCGCTCAGCAAACTCGTCACCATTTGTACGGTGTGCTTAAATGACTATTTTTTGAACAAATTGAAGTAGTTAATGGCACATTTCAGCCGCTGCTTCTTTACATAATTTTAATTTTAAACTTTATTTTTATTTGATTCATATTTAATGACGCATTTCTTCATAATTACAATATCTCTTTATTTTAGCTTCTCTAAATGTACGAGCATTTAATTTCTTATGTAAACTTTTTGTTTAGAATAAATTTTGAAGCGAGTTTGAATCTGAATTGTTAACTTTTATATTACAAGTAAATTGTTAAATGTCTAGCATAATTTTAGGCTACTAAAATATGTAAGGAAAATATAAACTGGGAACAGCTCGTTCCTTTTGTTTGGATTTATACTTGTATATAAGTGGCTTTCCTGGCCGTATTAATAAACAGAAGCTATTAACATTAATTCAAGAGGAGGTCGTTAAATTGGTGTTTATTAAATGGAATGCTTTGTGTGCTGCCCTGGTACACTAGTACCATAAATAGCATTAAGTACAATTTTGGAGAAAGATAATATTTAACATAATTTAATATAATTTTTGTTCAATTAATCACACAATTCTTGTTGTGGTTCCTTGGTGGACTCTAATCAGACTTTAGAAAAAATGCTTACAAATTTCCGACGCATATAAATAAATAACATAACCTCGAATCTCTACGCTTAAATTAAAAATTAAATGTAAATACAGTACAATGTATTAATTAAAATTCATTTTACAAAAATCGTCAATTTGTGGATATAGCATATTGATAGGGGTGTAGGCAACAAAGTGAAGAGACCCGATTATGCAATGCGAAGCGCTTCGAAAAATTCCAAACGGCGAACGAGTTGAGTGTTCCATTCTCACTTGTTCCCAAGATGCTGACAGTATATTCCCAAATGCAATCATATTTGTTTGCTGGCGCAGCATTTTTAGTTTTAGTTTGATGGAATATAATTTATAATGTGCAAAATATGAGGGAAGAAATCCTCTTCGGACTGCCTCTGAGCTAAGTTGAATGCACCTTCGCATTTCATAATAGCCTTTAAGTGAAGTGCTTAAAGTACACTTTCATTCACACACCCCAAAAAAGACGAAGCGGTTCGCATTGTATAATCGAGGCTCGGATTAATCTCATTTGGAAATCTTTGGTGTCTGAACTGACTTGGCTACGTGTAAAGCTGCCGCTGCTGCTGCCTCGTTTAAAATTTGTGTGTCTTTGTAATATAAAATTCCTTGGTATATGATTAAAATTTGTCTTGATGACGTCTTATGACTTTGCCGACGTGCCGGGGTAGTTTTTTGTTGTGGTAGCCGTAGTTGCCGTTCCGGGCGGCATGGTGGCGCTCCCACTGGCATTCCTGTTAATATCATTTGTTGCGTCCTGCGTGGCCTGTAAACGCTGCTTATAGGCATTCTGCAGTTTCAGATAATCGATGTACATGCGTCGGGCCTGATTGAGGACCCGCGTCACGTCGTGCTTGCGCACCATCTTATCGAAGTGCATGGCGATCTCGTTGTAGTCCATGTTGCTTTTGATGATGGTGTTGCGGTGCTGCAGTAACAGGGTAAGGCAGAGGAACATAAGAAACGGATTGCCGCCGCCAAACTCGGCTGGAGGTGGCAATATGGGCGGTGTAGGAGCTGCCACACGGCACACACTATTCGCGTTGTGCTTTTGCGGGGACGACCTGGCAAAGGCAATATCCTCGGCTGCACTGGTGGCCAATTCGACGGGGGCGCTGTTTGGTGGTCTTTCTGTGGAGATGGGCACAATGACTTCGGGCAAACTGCTGCTGTTGTGCATATGCGAGGGAATCGTGGAGCGATCGTTCATGAAGATACTCTCGTCGATGAATGGATTCAGTGTGTGACCTTCTAAGGGCACTAACGTTAATGCGGTTGGTGTGGTTGCTGTGATTGCTGTGGCTGTGGTGATGGTCGACTGTGCTTCAATATTCACATTTAAATTGTTGTCGGTTTGAGTTGTGTTAACACCTTCCAAGTAGCTGCTGGCGGCATTGGCATTCGAAATCGGCTGCTCCCAGGCATCGTATTCGGCGTGAGGTCGGTTCGTGGTGTTCACGCGCAGCATGGGTTCATGGCTACTTTTAGCCTTGATATCCCGATTACGTCTGCGCAGCAGCAATTCGCTTACATCTGGGCAGGCCCTGATTTCGTTCTCCTTCAAGTCTTCGACTAACTCCAGCGAATCCTTGTCCAGTTTTTCATATTCAATGTCAGAGGCACCGGCGTTGGTTAACGCCTTGTTAACGACTGGTTCGCCGTAGAGTTGCCGATCAAGATTCTCTGCATCCAAGCGCAATTCTCGTGTTATAGCTGTGGTCATGGGATAGTATTCCTGATCCTGACTGTCTTCGGGCGTCAGACTGGGATCATGGGGCAGATTTTTTATTGGTGAGCTGCCGCTGGTGGCAACCGATTGCTCTGCGCTCGCCGCTCTTCTCTCGAACGTGGGTGTTCTGTCGGGCGTGTAGTTGCTGGACGAAAGCGAATTCAACTCCAAATGCAAACTATTGCTGCTGAGATTGTTCGCCTGCTGAATGGCTGTGGCTGCTGTGGAATTACTCCAAGACGCTTCGGGCAATGACGACGAATCCGATTCATCCTGCGATGACATAAGTCCACTTTTGCTGAACTGCACCAGAGGGTGGGGTTGAGTCGGCGATGAAGAATTTGATGTGGAGTGCTCGTGAGTTTTTCCGCTTATCGACGCAGGTGTTCCAAATTTATCGGCGATACGGCTCTTATTCATGGCAGCAAAATTGAGAAATTCATTGAAGTTTTTCACCAATTTCTGCTGTGATTTTTCGTTGGACTCGTCGATGGACATGCCTGGAAAATTGAACAAGAAAAAACTATGGTCAGGGAAATCAAACAGGTAAATAAATACCTCTGGTCCGGCAGTAAGTGAATGTCTGAGTTCTTATTCCCTCCACAATTGCCTCTGATAGGGAGAGAGAGACAAAATCAACTTACTCGCAGGACAGAGCTCACTTAGTGCACAACTGCTTTTCTATGTTCTGTACCAATTCCATGTAGAAGTTCTGTCCAAAAAATTCATATATTTACCTTTTCTGCTCGTTGCTGCAATTTTCTCCTTGAGATCTTTAAAGTGTCCACCACTAACTCCACCGGCTCGCTTCACATTCTCACCCACATGGGTTGCGTGCGCTATTTGTTTGGCAATTATATTGCTTACAGTATGATAGTTTGAGAGTATATTCTTGTTGTGTAATTTTGCAATGCTGCGCGGTATTTCGGGAATTTTTGCTACACTGGCACATTCGTCGTCAGCGATCGATGACGAGGAAGTACTGTTCAAGAACACCTTCGATATGGGTGGACCTAGCTTCGGATTAGTTTGATGAGCGGATTTCCCACTACTTTCGCATGGTTGTGAATTGAATTGAGCATCATCTTTGAAGGGATTAGTGTCGTGAAAATTGAAACGACTTGCATCACTATTGTTGCTGGTTGGAGTGATGTTGTTGGTGAATACGTCATCATCCATATCTTCAGCGACGCATTCATTTGCTGTGGGGCTCCTGGTGTCTTCATCTTTAGCAGTTTCAATACTTTCCATGAGCATCAGCATTTTTGTTTCGTCAAGACTTTGGTGTGCTTTGGAAGAGACACGTCTATGGCGACGTGTGGCATGGTGCGAAATGTTGTCATCGAGACTATGATTCAGACGTCTGGTGCAATCCAACTTCGTAGTATTTGAGGTGTTAGTGCTGGTGCTTAAAGAAGAGCTGAGCGAACTTAAGGAAGCTGATGAACTCTGACGGCGTAGAGCACACACTTTGGTATAAGGATTATCACGCGCTTTTACTAGCAAATAGGAGGGACTTGTAGGAGGACCTCCCATGGAACCAGACAAAGAACTCGACGTAGTCGGAGCAGAAGTCTCCACAATAGGCACAAATTCCTAAATGAAAGTACAAATTAATTCAATTCACACCTAAATAAAGGCGTTTTGCGATGCGTTGACCACCGCGACTTTTTTTTGCGAGTGAATAAAAATACGCGGTACTCAATGCAACACATATCAACCATATTCAACCTTTTCATATAAACCCAACTCCTTGTTACCGCTAGTTTCATATTTCAATGAACTCCACTGCACCTCCAACATGCGCAACGCATCTTCAAAGGGAAATTCACGCTTCAACTCGAGCAGCAGCCAACGGTAGCAGAACAATAAATCATCTGCTTGCTGAGCCTTGAGATAATCCCAAAATTCCGGATCATAATAGCTCAAGGCCTCTGTTAGATGAGCAAACTTTTGCGTCATAGCAATGCCGTCTAGCATAAAGTTGCCCTTCATGCGGGCCATTATGGCGCAAAAGCAGATGTACGCCTGGGCTTCGTCGTTCATTGTGACAAGCAGCGGTGAGGCTATGTCAGACATACCTTGGCAGTAGCTTACCGACGGATGGTTTAGAGCGTACGTGGTAAGTATATTGAATAGAGAGGCTATATTCTGATTGTCATCGCTGCCAGCGTAAAACGGGTGCAGACGATCGGTGCGTAAGACGTCCTTCTTCACCATGCTCGTCACATAGGAGAGTTCGGCAACAACGCAACCTATTTAAACATTGAAAATTTATACTATCACATAAATTGTATAACTAAGCTACCCTGCTTGATGGCTGTTTTCCAGGTGTCGCGCAGCTTGTAGTAATGCATCGATTTTCTCCGCATATAATCCATGCGTTGGTGGCCATTCATGGCACTGGGATATACATTGAGTATATGCTTCCACACCACTCGTCGCAAACTCGGATCAATTCCACCGAAGAATATCACCTTACGCAACTCATCGCTACGCTGTATCTGGCCCAGAGCATCCAGAAACAAACGAAATTCATTGTCTGCGAGAGGGGCTCTTGGTGGTAGGGTGGCCATAGTCTCATCCGACAGATTAAAGGCCTTTTGCACTATCGAAAATGTCTTCTCCATTTGATTCATAATCAGGCCAGGCAACTTGGTCTGCATGTGTTGAACGTATTTCTGCGACACCCCAAACGATTGCTGCAACGGTGACATAATCTCCCGAGCGCCCGTGGTCGTAAAATTGGAAGCCATTACACTGGATGCAACGTTAGTGCAAAGCCCGCCAGCCACAGCAGCTGTCTCCGCATCCCATTCCTTCACCTCTGTGAAGGGTTTCACATCAATTTGCAGTATGAGGCACGGCTCGGTGGCTGTCTGTATGGAGATATTGTGTATGCGTAAAAATGCAGCATCCAAATCCCAATCGGACAACACGGCCAAATATATTTCATTTCCAGCCGGATCGAAGGCTTTGTATTTGATGGAAAAGTCCGACTTTATATCGAAGGCCTTGGCTAGCAGCGAGTACAGCACTTCCAATGAGGTGATTTGCGGATCCACACTGAACTTGCGCCACTCGAGCGGAACATTCAGTTCACATTTCTTAAGCGGAGAAAATCGTCACGAATTAATGAGTGCATTGCTAATTATTGTGGTGCAAAACTTACTTTCACTTTTACGCGCACTGCTTCCCTCGTATGGGCAAAAATGTTGTTCGCCATGCCCTGCTCAGGCTCAACTGCAGCCTCTAAGGTCCGCCGCAGTGTACTACGTTACACATTAATTTCTGTTCGCTTTGCTTTGTGCGCACATCCAGCAACTTCTCTAATTGTTCATTACACAAAAATTGTATTGCAACTTCTAAAAATTACATTCATTCCATAAAAATCACAAATACGCACGAACAGCCTTGTAACAGAACAGCTGAGAATGTCAAATCATGAACCACACTAACAGCAACTGGAAACCAGAACAGAGCAGGGTGCTGTGAAAATATCTCTAGCAGGGATTTGTATTGCTTTTAAATACTGGCGAACTGTTACTTAACAGAGGTGCACAAGTGAGTTAACATATTCACAATATTTCTATGCTAGGTTAACGCTGTAAAGTTATCTATCGTTGTTCACATATTGCTAACGCTTCGTGTGTATGAGTGAGACAGATATATTATATATTCATCATGTTACTTTATTCAGATTCACCCACTTCAAGCTTCCATTAAACGATATTTGAAGCGATCATAATTAGAAGACTAAATTTAATTTTATATAGAATTCCCCATAATTTTATATAAGAATGTTCTAAATAATGACTTGATGTGCGACTGACTTGCCCTCGCAAGAGGAATATTTCAATTCCTGGGGGCAATCTTGCTGAGATATCCTCCATTAGTATAAGCAAAATCGCTATATTCATGAGGGAATCGCACTGGTTCCCTGTTCAGTCCCAAGGGGGTTTTACAATTTAAGAGACCCATGTCTCTTTGGTATCACAACGGGACAACCCTTGGCCTAGGTGAGCTTCATTTTGCAGTCATCCTAAACTGACCTAACCTTAATAATGTTTTAATAGGTGCCACTTTTACCTCTAAAGAACACTTACCACTGCTGCTGCCAAATCACAACTGCTCGCTTTCATTACGCGCCATTTCCTTTGATTTATTTTAACTGCTTTCGAGGTTTTTTGTTCATATTCCAGAAGTAAGCCCACGCGTTTAAAATAAATAGCATAATTCTGGACTCATTGTTTATGCTAAGATCTTTTACAAATGGTGGTCGTTCAATCACTGAAAAAGCGGATGAAATTCTTGAAAGAGTCCACCAAGATAAACATATTAGCAGTGTCGATATTGGCACAAAGCTACCTACAAAAAGAAATTGTTTGTATCGGTTTCTACTGAGTAAGGTAGGTAGGTAGGTAGGAGTGGCAACTTAGTTCACCAAAAGCTCACTTGAGCACACCTGATGGCCCGTTGTGATACCACGGTGCGACGCTGTTCAAGAACTGATTAAAATTATTTCACTTAAAGACGGTGATAGTCAGCACAAAGACAGCGCCGGGAAAGGCACGACCCCCATCATGTTGCAGGAAACCATCCTGATAATTTAATTAATTTTCCTATGTCCCTAATATTGAAGGATGACAGATCTGTCAAATTGATGACAAATGGGGCACCAAAGGTGTGATTTCTACTTCTGCCGAAGGCTGAGCAGTGACATAAAAAGTGGAGAACCGTCTCCACAGCCCCACCAGAAATAGTTTGAGTGTAAGCCTAATATTTTTGCATGCTTTTCCAGTATGCATTGGCCGGTCAAGACCGACACAGTTGTTGACAAAGATATGCGATGGAGTCGAAGAAGTTGGTTGGTTCTGTGTGTGTCCAGTCTTGCCCAAGTGAGTCTTATGGCAGAATTCCTCGTCGACCCAGGATTTGTAGGCGTTAGCGAGGCATTTCCGTTTTTAAGCTTGGCTGTTGCCAGTGGGATGCCGATATTTATGGAGGTTAGAATTTCGTGTAGAAGCGTGACTGCCTTGGGAAGTTTGTCTGTTTCGCAGTTGCCTTGGATTTCGCTACGTCCGGGAACCCAGATAAGGTGCACCCAAGAGTGTTTTGAAACCTCATTAAATTGGTTCGACATACGTGAACAAGTCTTGAGGTGGCCGTAGAACCAAAAAGAGATTTAATGGCGGCTTGGCTGTATGAGAAGATATCTATGTTGGCTGCGCCGATGTCGCTACTCAGAATCCATTTAGCTGGGCGAAAAACGCTGAAATGGTCAGGGAGACGATGGGAGATTTTTAGGTCCAGTTTTTCGGAAAAGATACAGCTTTCGTCTCTACCTCTAAGTTTAGAACCATCGGTATACGAGTATATATCGATCTTCATGAGTTCAGTGCAAAAACATGTTAAACCGCATCAATACATTTCTTTGATGACCCGTTTGGAAGTTTTGATGCATCTATCCTATAGTCCAGACATTACACTCTCTAACTATCACTTGCTCCGATCTCTGGAGAACTCTCTCAATGGAATTACCCTCCCTGGGGAAACCACTTGATTCAGTTTTCAAGGAGAAACCACAGAAGTTCCTCACCGATGGCATCATTGCTCTACCCGAAAAATGGCAAAATATTGTCGATGATATTGGTTTAAACTAATTCATTTCCAGTTGAATTTTACTTAAAAATCACCATGAACTTTTTCTCAGACCCCTTATATATTGTCATAATTCAACTGACACGCCCACCTGACATCGACAGCTAACAAATGCTCTCCAAGTCATTACACACTGGCATTTTGCATATTAAGTGGGAATAATTGGGTTCAATGTACACTCTATTTGTATGGGCATGGTTTGTTACTTTCTGCTACGGTTCAAGGAATCTTGTGGGCGGATTCAGCCCACTTCCGGCTTCTACTTTTGTACTCCATTTTAATATGAATGAGAATCTTTCTGTTTTTGGGGTTTTTATACTAAAATTTATTTATAAATTTTTTTTTTACCGTACGCAACTAAACTAACAATGAAGTATTAACGAAATTTGGATTATTTCACAAATAAGTCAATATAATAAAATTAAAAACTGTAAAAATTATGCATATAATAAAATTAATATTTACTAAGTTTAAATAACATTTTGTTTTGTGCATTTGTGAACTTTTGTGCAATTTCTCTTCTACAAAATAATTATTTAATTTATACTTTATTATGTAAGTTTAAATGATTAATTAATGTAAATTAAGACAAACAAATAAAACAATAAAAAAATAAAAAAATCAAGTAAAAAATTAGAGGTGTGACTATGTGGGTGCTGCACAAACACTGCGTGTGCATTTCTGTGCCGCTGCCGCGCTTAAAACAAACTTGATCAACCTTTTTCGTGTAGCGCTAAACACATTTCCTTTCATTGTCCTTTTAACAAATTAAATATTATTCTTTTTGAAATATACAATTAAACATTTTATGTACAATATTAACTACATACATTTTTATTTATATATATAAATATATATATAAAGGACTTACGGTACATACATACATGCATACATAATTTTACATACTCGTATTAAATAATTTCCGTGTTGGTTTTAATATTAAAAAGATATGCAAAAACAAAAAAATATTTATATAATTAAAGAAAAAATGACTAAAACGCTTTGTTACTTGGATACACGCAGAAGAAGTTGAATAAAAAAACATTTGCAGCAATTTTGGGGATGATTTTGCGATCCTGTCGGAGACGATTGGAATCGTTGTGATGCGGAATGAAGTGGTAAATATAATTCATGTGTGGGCGGAGGGGCGCTTGTACTTATAATTTGTGGGGTTACATATGTGTGTGTTTGTGTGGGTGTATTTGTGTATGTGGGCGTGCTTGCGTTGATTGCATTTAAAGCTGTTTTATTTTGATCCTTTTTGTTTTGTGTTTGAAACGCTTGCGTGGTTGCTTTGATTGCTTCTGGGCACCATTTTCAAATTATTTACTTTTTACTTATTTTTTTAGCAATTATTTTCAATTTTTTTATGGCTAATTTATTAAACAATTGCTGCAAATTATTGTAATTAAATACAAATTCAAAAAACGAACTCTGCTCCTTTTCCAGCTTAAAACAAAATGGACGGAAGGAAGGAAGTCGCAAACAAACGCACACTGCTAGCAGTTCTTTTCCGAATTCCAGCTCGCTCGCTCTCTCTCTCTCTGTGTGTGTGTGTGTGTCTCTCTCGCCCTCTCGATCTCTCTCTCGCTCTCTCTCTCTTTCCGTCGCTCTCTGTCCTCCCTCTTTCTCTCCCTCACTCTCTCTTTCTGTCGCTCACTGTCCTCCTTCTTTATCTCCCTCTCTCTTTATTTGTGCCTGTCTTTTTTTCTGTTCAGCACTTTGTCGCTTCAATGCTTGGGATCCTTGTTGTAATCTACATACACCCTGACCACCTCGCCGGAGTACTTCCTCTGCGACGGCATGAAATAGAAGTCCGGCGTATCGGCGCCGCCATTCGAATTGAGGCGCGGATCCTCGCGCGAATTGTCGCGTGGGTAGTGTCTGCGTTCAGTTTCGTGCGGCTGTGGCCGCTGAGCGCGACGATCTTGTGTATAGTAGCCGGAAGGTTGCATGTTGCTGGACCGTTGCTGCTGCTGCTGGCGTGGCAGGGAGTAGGCACGCTCGGCATAATTGCTGCGCGAGTAGGAAGCATGGCCGCCCTGACCACCATGATCACCGTTGCGTTCATAGCGATCGTAATGTCCGCCGTTGCTGTTGTTGTTGCCAGTGCCGTTGCGTTGTTGTTGTTGCTGGTGGTGGTGCTGTTGCTGTTGCTGTTGCTGCTGAGCACGTCCATTGCTGCGATACTCTTGAGTGCCACCATTCTCGTAGCCATTGCGTGCTCTCAGCTGATTACCGTTCCCAGTGCCATTGCCATTCGCACCCTCGTAGTACATTTGCGATTTGCTGGTGGGCGAGTGGGACATGGGCAGCGTGGTTTGTTGACTGCTGCTGTTCGAGGAGCGATTGCGTGATTTCTCTTTGCCGCCTACTGCGGCGGAAGCGGTGGTTGTGGCGGTGGCGTTTTTCTCCTCGGTCTCACCGTACGGATCGAAAGCGTAGTTTGTGCTGGACGCGAATTCCTTCCAGGGCGAGTTCTGTATTAGGGTATCCTGCAAAATAGTGGCATTGTAATTAGTTGGGTTTTGTTAAGAACCTTCGACACCATAACCAGTCAGCATTTATTTATTTAATTTATTCTATGCAATTCAATACTTAAACTTTTTGCTATAGCTAATTTTCTCATTTTCGTTACTACATTACTCGATTGACTTCGGTGACAGTGGTGGGGTAATCCTTTCAGTGGCAGTGGCGGTGTGCAACCAGTCATGCACTGTTTATGCTATTTTGTTTGAGGATTTATTGTACGCTTGATTTATATAAATTCTAATCTGATTTAGAAGTTTCGGGGAATATTTTCTTCATTCTATAAAAAAAAAAAAAATTCCACGGGTGCTTCTATTCAGAATTTGGGGAGGAATGTCTTCTTTTCTTCTTTAAGTGTTAGACTTTAATTTCTATTAGTTATACTTTCTATATCCGGATCCGATATATTAAGTCCAGATGTAGGGAGTCAGCGTGGGTTTGTGAGGCACATGGTTCTTTAAGGGGTTATATGGTGAGTTTAGGAACAGGGGTCGAATATCAAGGTTAATTTGGGATGGCTTCCAAATCTGCCTTCCTTCTTATTAATATTACTATCATACGTTTTTCCTAATTCGGAGAAAAGTTTTGGATACTTTTACGTAAAAAAAGGTCTGGGAAGAGGAAACAGCTCTTTTTAAATCATTAGTGTCGGGATTCATACCCTGATTGTAACATTGTTGTATTCGGGTTCGTCCCTGCGCCATTTCCAGTATTACTCTCACTACATCGTAGATCAAGGAGGCCAGAGATAAGGAAGAAAATATTATTATCATACCTTACACCACAATGAATTATGTCCGCAAGGGTTGGGGGGAATGAGTACTAGATACAGAGACTTTGGACTGAAAGAGATCCTGTTTTGCGATTATTTCCTGGGCGGATTTTAGCCCGCGATCCCCGGGTGTGATGTAAAAGAAAATAGTATGTTGTGAATAGTACAAAATAAGGACGCATAGTTGCGTTACCTACTTATGTGGCTCCGCTGATATCAGATATGTTCTGAACAACATAGAGAGAGAGAGAGAGAAATATACTCAAATTGGTTTTATACTTATCTCTGTCGACTTCTTTTAGAGAAATGACAATCTAGAGTTAGGAGTGGCTGCTGATAGTTTTTGTTTTATGAGGAAAGAGGAAATATTTTCTATTCGGCGTGGGTTAAAAATAATTTTGGAGTACATCAGAGAGAGAGAGAAAGAGAGAGAGAGAGAGCTGGAAATACTTTCCGTTCCTTTACAAGTGCGTGCATTTTTTATTTTCCCACACAAAATCTCTGTTCAAGAGAGTATCTCCAGGAGGGGATGAGTACAAACAGCATTATAGGGAATAATGGGAAGTATATTGAAGAAGATTTGAAATCAAGGCAGTGTTTTGGAATAGAGAGGGTGCATCAGGTATTTTAGGGGGAAGCATGAAGTGGAGTGGGAAAAATAATAATTTTTAAAAAAAATATTTAAATTTTATCAAACACAAAAATATTGTTTTAAACAATTAAAAAAACCAAAAAACCTTTAAAAGAATTTCTTTGAAATGTTTCAAACAAAATCTGTTCTTAATTTTACACAATTTTATTTTTTTTAAACATTTTTTTAAACATTTTAGGAATTAAAAAAACTTAAAATCTTCTAAAAGAATTTATGTAAAATGGTTCTAAAAATGATATTTTTTTAAAAAAAAAAATTATTTTAAAATATATCTGTTTTAAACATTTTAGAAAATTTTTGTTTTAAACAATTAAAAAACTTTTGCAACAATTTTTTGAAAAATTTTCTAAAAATTTGTTTTTAATTTATAAAAAAAATATTTTTAAAAATATTTTGCTTTTATTTATTTTATATATAAACATATTTATAAAAATTTGGTATGAATTTTATTTGAAATTTAAAAAAATATTGTTTGCAATATAAAATATTTATACAAAATTTTTCCATAAAAATTCTATTTTTATGGTTATAAAAATGTTGTTTATACAAAATGAATTTATTTTAGATGTGTTTTGAAAATAAAGATTTTAAAAAACATTTTCTATAAATTTTTATAATTTAAAATATTTAAACAAAATATTACCACAAAATAATTGTTTGTTATAAAAATATTTGTTTTTTCTTAATAAAATTTTATTTTAACTTTTTAATTTTTTAAAAATTTTTTATTAAAATTATTAATTTATAAATATATATATATATATATATATATATATATATATATTTATATATATATATATTTTTTTTTCGATTAATGCTTATGTCATCACAATAATAATTAATGGAAAATTAATGAAAAAAAAATTGTCTATTTAAATAATTTTTGAAAAAAAATTGTTTTGATTAATAATAAAAAATTTTTTTCATTACTTTTATAGATTTTTAATTTTACAAAAAATATTTTTTAAGACTCATTAAGAAAAAAATATTTTTTTTGTGAAATAATTTGTTTAAACAATTTTTTTTTTTTTGGTGAATGTAAAAAATAGTTTATGATAAAAATATTGTTTTCAAAAACACAAAATTTTTCATTTTGTTTAATAGCGAAATTATTATTTTAAGTAAGTCAAAGTCCTAAAATGAACCAATATGTTATAAAAATTTTTTTTTAAAATAATATAAAAAATTTTTAAAATTTGAATTGCAATTTAAATATTTTAAAATTGTTAATAAAAATATTTTTTTGAATTAAAAAAAAAATGTTAAATAATTATTTATATAATTATTTATATAAAAATTTTAAATAATTATTTATATATTATGTGAAAAAAATTATTTAAAACTGCAAAAGAAAGAAAAATGTAAGAGGGCGGAGTGATATTGAAGCTACCTAGCGCTAGATGGCAGCACAAACACAAACACTTTTTTTTTTTTTAGAAATTGCGATCTGTCAAACGTCAGCTGTTAAAATTTCACCCAAATTCATCGATTAGTTTATTTGTTGTAGTCGTTTGAAGTAAGCAACTTTTGTGTTTCTTGAAAAATGGAAAAAACCGAATTTCGTGCAGTGATTAAACACTATTATTTGAAAGGGAAAACGGCGAAAGAGACAAAAGAAAATCTCGATAAACATTACTGTGAGTCTGCTCCATCAGATTACATGGTAATATATTGGATTGCTGAATTTAAACGCGGCCGAACAAGCACTGCAACAATACCATCAACAGGAAGGCCAAAAGAGGTGGTTACTGAAGAAAATATCAAGAAAATCCTCGATATCGTTATGAATGATCGCCGAGTCAAGTTGCGTGAGATTGTTGAAATGGTAAACATATCATATGAACGTGTGTTCAACATTTTGCATGATCATTTGCATATGAAAAAGCTATCGGCAAGATGGGTGCCGCGTTTGCTCAGTGTCGGACAAAAACGAGTTCGACAGACCACTTCACAGCGGTGTTTGGACATGATAAAGCGTAATCCTGTTGATTTTTGGCGTCGATTAAGAACTGTTGATGAAACGAGGGTCCACCACTACACACCTGAAACCAAAAATCAATCGAAACAATGGGTGGAAGCTGGTGGAAGTGCTCCGAAGAAGGCGAAGGCAGTGAAATCGGCTGGCAAGGTTATGGCCACTGTATTTTGGGATGCACACGGAATATTGCTCATCGATTATATTGAAAAAGGATCCACAATCACAGGAAAGTATTATCGTGCATTATTGGATCAATTGATTGATGCAATCAAGGAAAAACGACCACATTTAAAGAAGAAAAAAATGCTCTTTCTTTAAGACAACGCACCGGTTCACACAGCATTAGATACGATGCTAAAATTACGTGAAATACACTTCGAATTGGTTAATCATCCACCTTAAAGTCCAGATTTAGCTCCTAGAGACTTTTTCCTGTTTCCAAACTTGAAAAAATGGCTCGCAGGAAAAATATTCATCTCAAACGAAGAAGTGATTACCGAAACTAACGCGTATTTTGAGGGGTTCCCGAAATCGTATTATTCAGATGGTATAAAAAAGTTGGAATATCGTCTTACTAAGTGTGTCGAAGTAAAAGGAGACTATGTTGAGAAATAAATGGTTTTTGAAAAAAATAACGTTTTTTTTTTACTTAGGTAGCTTCAATATCAATCCGCCCTCGTATATAAACAAATTTTTTTTTGAAAAAAAGTTATTTGGAACCTGAATACAAAATTTGTATTCTTATAAAAAAATTATTTAAAATTTCAAAAACTAAAAAAAAATAAATTAAATTAAAATTAAAAATTCATATAAAATGCTATTTAAAATTAAAATTATAAAAATGCGTATGAAAGTAAAAGAATTTATTTTTATACAAAATTTATTTAAAATTCAATAAAAAATATATATAAAGAAAAAAATAATATAAAGATAAAAAATTTTTATTTAAATAAATAAGTTATTTGTAACTTAAACAAAAAAATTAATATAAAAATAAAAAATTGTATTCGTATAAAAAATTTATTAATTAATTAATAATTTTAAAACTGAAATAAAAAAATTATATAAAAATAAAAAATTTGTACCACATATATATATATATATATATATATATATATATATATATATATATATATATATATATATATATATATATATATATATATAAACTAAAAATTTAAAGCTTAAATAAAAAAAATATATATATAAAAATAATAAATTTGTATTCGTATAAAGAAGTTACTTAAAAATTCTATAAAAAAATTATATAAAAATAAAATAGCTTTTTAAAACTTCACTAAAAATTATTAATTTTAATGAGGAAAAACGTTAATAAATAATTATTATTATTCTTAGTTAATAAATATTATTTAAATATACATAAAAATGTATAATATTATAATATTACTATAATATAATAATATTTATTTATATTAAAATATAACAAGCGAATTTTGATACTTTCGGATCCGCCTAAAATCGATCAATTTGGAAGAAAGTATTTTGTGGTTCCGCGAGATCTGCTTGAGAATGTGGTATTAACAAAATTAGTGCAAAGATAGAAGTGCAATAAAAACAAAAACAAAAACAAAAAAATTATAAACAAAATAGCACGAAACAAATGCTGACTGGTTGGTCGGTTGGTTCGAGGATATTTGACTGTGGAAGTTGAAAATAGAGGCGGTTAAGCGAGAAGAACGGAAAGTTAACACACAGAAAGGACAGAATTTAGAGAGAGAGAGTAGCTTAAACAGAGCAGAGAAGTCAGTTTGAAAAGTGGGCTTAGATAGGTAGGCGGGGAAAAAGAAAATGTTGTTTAATTACCAATGAAATTTCGTTACGAGTTGTTGGAAAAATTTTGATAAACACGGCTTAGGAATGTCCTTGAAAGGCTTATAAAATAAGTGTAGATAATAAATTTTTATTTTTCGACATTTTGCTAGTTTACGTTTGAGTACGTTTGTTTTTTTTATTTTTTTTTTTATTATTTATTAGGATTTTCATAATCTCAGTTTGAAATTAAAGAGGGGTGGGTTTTTCTTTACAGATCGCTAGAAGGCTGATAGTAGCGTTGTTGCTGCCGTTGCTGGTAAATCCTCCATTCGTCGGGTATGACGTACACAAGCTTTAAATATGTTCATTGATATATTATAAATTAATAGGTTGAGGAAAAAAAATGGATAAATACATAAGCTAAAAAAAGGTGATAACTAAATTTCCAGCTGGAAATTTCCATCTAGAAATTTCCATTGTATAATTGGAAATATTAATAATAATTTATAATTGTGAAGAATTTAAAACTGCGAAGGATTAAAAACTGTGCAGAACTATTTTCTGGTCTTTACCTTTTGGGTCTTGCTTTTCCTTGTGGTCTTGTAAATGGTGCAAAAGGCCTGAATTAGCGCTATTAATACCAAAGCCGCTATGAGACCCAGCACTATGTATAAGCGCACCTCGGAGAGCTCAAAGAATGAAAGCTGCGTTTCCTCATCGTTATTTACCGTTTTATCTAAAATTATATACACATTTTTTTAAAATATATATTTTTTTTATTAATAATTTTCCATTTTAACTACTCACATTCGAACGCCTCGAATTCCAGGAACTGTGGATCCACATTCAGCGACCCCACTTTTCCTGTTGCTAGTGTATCCATTAGAGCGGCTTTTACCGCTTCGCCGCTCCTCTTTGCTGCGTCATCCAGTTCGTTGGTCTTCAGAGCGTTCCCCTTCTCGAAGGCGGCCTTGTCAAACATGGTTTGAATTTTAGCAATCATGCCATTGCCTTCCCTATAAATGATACACGGAACACTTAATTTGTATCTATTATATTCCCATTAACTTCACTAGATGCTTACTTTTCAAAGCCTAGAATTTCGGTTTTATAATATCCCGGTATATTATTCAATACACCGTTGAAGGAATCCGATATGGTTGCTCCTAGATTGTTGAACTCCACCGTACCGGGTTGGGGAGCTTCAAATGATTCGGCCAAGTTCACTAATTTCACGCCAACAGCGTAAACCAACCGATTTGGTGCTGGAGTGCTCGGTCCCAGGTACACGTTCTCCAGTTCTGTAAGAATATCATACATAAATTTGCAGATATTTGACCGATGTATTCGTATTATTCCACTCTTACCTTTGCCGCATGATTTGATGCAGATGCGCGCCGAAGAAGTTGGTGGCACCTGTTCGTGTTTGCGTAATTTCTTATTGACCGCATTGAAAGCTCCGCCCAAAACTGGGAAGAATAGATAGAGACAGTGATCATCGGTGAAGGAAAGATCCTAGAAAAAATGCCAGAAATAAAACTCTCAATTAGGGAATTACTCTAACGAGGCTCCGTAGGGATTCCAACCTGTTCATCGTTACTAATACGTTTCCTAGAGAAATCCAAAATCGTAGCGCCTTTTTCTATACGTCCGGATGCATTATAGATGTCCTGACGATCGTCCAGTTTTGGCGATGAATAGCCATTGATCCAGGTGTCCATCATGAATGCGCGACCATTCCGATCCACCCAACCGATGATGGCATCCGTTTGGGACATTTTCGCGTCGTTGCTGAAACCGATGCCCGTCCAAGTTTGCGTATTGGTAGTCTCAATATGCCAGTGCATTTCATCGCCTCGTCCCACTGTCGCCCAGGAGACATAATATTCGCATGAATGATTTTGCGGCGAGCAATCGGACGGGTACTTCCAGTTGCCGTAGCAATCGTTGTCTAGTAGGTTGGTGGTGGCATCTTTGATGGCGTTGGACTTTTCCTTTTCTATAGATTAAAAAAAGATTTACAAATCTCCCCATGTGAAGACTACAATCAAAGATCTGGAAGATCTTTGGTTGCAGGATTCAACCATTCAACCTACCAAAGAAATTGATTTGCGTTACACCCCGTTGCATTTTGTGTCCGTGATACTTCAACTCATCTGGTTGATAGAACTCCTGGACATTGGCCATTTCCGACTCGATACCGGATGGCGGTACATGGACATAATGTCCCGGTTCTTGGCCCTTCGCCCATATGACATGAGTGAGGACATCGTCCAGCGTGTGATCAGTGCGGTCAGTGGCGACCAATTTCTTGCGGAATATAATCGTGGTCACACCATTCTCCTCGTATCCAGTGCCTAAGGTTAGATCGGATTTTCCGCCATAGAATTCATCGATTTTCGGCGTAGAGCGATCGCGAGTGTAGTAGTCGCCAACACGACTAGCCATGCCGCGAGCTGTACCAATAACAATGTCCGTGCAGTCCATGGGATTGAAGTCGTGGCGCGGTGTATAGGCGTTCAGTTTGTACTTGGAGTCATCTATGAGTATAATGGTTAGAGAATCAAGAATATATAGAATACAAATTAGTTATGATAGTGAATTTAGCAGTGCGATATTGATTAAAGTCTATGATGCCCTACCGACTACTTGTGTGGAATTAGTACTAGTATGAATACTTCTGGAGAGGTGAAACACTTTATATGAATATATATGGTGGTGAAATTTTACCTGAGGATTGCGTTTGTTGGGCAACAGTCTTTTTAATATTTGCTTCCTTCGATTCTGGTTCCGATTTAGGTTCCGGCTCTGATTTAGGTTCAGGTTCTGATTTCGGTTCAGGTTCGGATTTCGGTTCAGGTTCGGATGTGGGTTCAGGTTCCGACTTCGGTTCTGGTTCAGATTTGGGTTCTGGTTCTGATTTTGGTTCTGGTTCGGACTTAGGCTCTGGTTCGGATTTTGGTTCAGGTTCCGATTTAGGTTCAGGTTCTGATTTTGGTTCAGGTTCGGATTTCGGTTCAGGTTCCGATGTAGGCTCGGGTTCAGATTTCGGTTCTGGTTCGGACGTAGGTTCCGGTTCGGATTTGGGTTCAGGTTCCGATTTTGGTTCAGCTTCCGATGTTGGTTCGGGTTCAGACGTTGGTTCCGATGTATTAATAGACTGTTGTCTGCGTTGCGATTCAGTTGTATATTCTATATGGTATTAGTGGAAAGAAGAAGAGAAAGAGTTTCGTGTTTCTTTACTAGGAAAAAGGCAGTGTGCAACCAGTTTTGTTAAATAATTTCCAAAAAAATGTTTGCATAAAAACTAAAAACTATACGACCATAACCATAATCATAGATCCATAATTTGGCTGTGCAATGGGTACTATTTACTTACTACATTTTTCATAAAAAAAACCAGTTACCCACCTGTTGAAACCTCGCGACGTTTCCGTCCACTTTCCGAACTGACGCGATAAGACACACTTGTGGCAACTGAAGTAACCCCCTCCATACCAGGCGGGCTATAAAGATCCTCCTGTCTGGCCACACGTTTCGTTTTAGAAGCCAGAGGCTCAGCAGTTGCCTCTGGTTCAGATTTCGGTTCCGGCTCAGAGCTCGGTTCGGGCTCTGACTTCGGTTCTGGTTCCGACTTCGGCTCAGGTTCCGACGTCGGTTCAGGCTCCGACTTAGGTTCTGGTTCGGATTTCGGCTCAGGCTCAGATTTTGGTTCCGGTTCCGACTTAGGTTCAGGTTCGGAGCTCGGTTCTGGTTCTGATTTTGCTTCCACCACTTTGGGTCCCTCCAAGGTGGTAGTCAGATCTCCCATATCCCGTATGAGCGGGAAATTTTTGCATTCTTTCGTTAAGGTACGTGGTCTCCAACCCAGTCCCACCCAAGAGGAGCTGTTGACCTTCAATATCACTTCTATTTCTTTTTGCTCCTCCAGAAGACGCCAGTACAGTTTATAATCAGACGACAGTTCCTTCTTCGAATACGCCGACAAATCCAGGTCGGTGGTTTTGTATGGCGAACGTTTGTTGCAGCCGAGGCCATGCCAACCGAAATTACAATAGCACTGTCTGCGGGGCAATGAAGTCCCTTGCAGGTCTATGCACTTGCCCTGAGCTCCGCACTCCTGACTGCTCGTACACTCGTCCTTGTACTGACAATTCGGTCCGTAGTAGTTCTTGTCGCATTTGCAACGTGAGGGGTAGTATTTGCCATGAGCGGAACAAGTCTCTTTGAACTCCTTGCGATGCTTGATATCGACGTCCGCACAGGACCAGAACCGGTAGCTGCTGGACCACTCGTCGGCCTGGCGCAGCAGACGCAGTGTGCAGTTGTGGCATTCGAATTCAGTTGGGATGCCGACTTGGAACACTTGAGCGCTATTAAACGATAGCAAACAAAAGTCGGACGGTTGGATTACAAAGGTCTGAGAAGGTGGAGGAAAATGCATTTCAACTTACGTCACATCGGTGCGAACAAACTCCGAACCGTTGACATGCGGTGTCAAATCCAAGACTGGTCGATCCAAGGCATCCAGCAGCTGCAGACGGAAGCCACCCTGCAAGAAGAATTTTGTGGAAAAATTAGTATAATTAAGATTTCAATTATAACTGCATGCGATGGCATAACTCCAACACAATAATAAATTTTAATTATTTTATCAGTGCGCGACGTGTTGGGAAACAAGCTCATATTCCCCTACCCTAACGCACAAGATGCACTCACTCATCCATCTCTCATTGGCCACTTGTGCTCGTAGAGAAGCGCTCCCGGGCCGTGTTCTAACAGCAAGTGCAGTTATGCATATTACGAGCTATTCTGAGGCAGTTATTATTTTGAACAATCAACTTGGCTGAGAATTTTTCCAGACTCATGTCGTGTTATTTCGTCATTACAGTCACGTCTTTGAGTGTGTGCAGTTATCTGTGTGAATCTTCTAGATAATTTTTATATAGACAGTTAAAAAGAATGAATGCGAAGCGGTAACGCAATCACTGCCTCAATTTCTGAGGCATACGATGCACGAAAATGCTTGCAACACGACAACGCAAAAGAAGACTTAAAGAAGATTGCTAAAAACGGGCTTAATTGGAGTTCACACCACGTACCAGAAGCATGAAGCCAGAAGATGGTGAATCCGTCCGATTGGGATCACGAATGGGGCACTGAGTGGAGTACTGAATACGCCAAAATGGAGGCTAGTGGATGCACCAAAGCAGGCGATTTTTCATTGTCAATGTATGCATTTTAAATTGGAATAAATCGACAGATCCTAAGAATCACTATCATATCTTTAATGTCCATAAAAGCACCATCGATGCTATGACAATCGCAAGAGGACCGTCGCAAGCTGGGCCAAATGAGTTGTTTTCTAGAGTCCAAAAATTGATTCAAATTTGGCCTTAAAAAGTCGGCATATGGACAATTTCGAGTCTTCGTTGTTTTCTTAAGCTCTGGAGTCCTTTTGGGCTTACATATTGGTATAGATGAAGGACTATATAAACCCACAGTCAACCTAAAGGTAAAATCACAATCTTGCCTTGGGAACTCTTCATGGAAGAGAGTGTTTGTCAGTTTCTTGGAATGTTTTATATTTATCTTTCTACTAAGTTCCAAACACTTTAGAAATGAATTATGGAGCAGTAATCTTATGTAGTACATAAAGACCATATAGAAGCTTTTTAGTTATAAAAAACTTCATAATTAATGGTTATAGTAACGCATACAGTAATGATTATAGTAATGCTTATAAATTCACATATTTTTTAGAGCACTTTCGAAATGGACTGCTTAATCTGAGAAGTCATCTGTCATTTGAAGTCACAGAATGTCACATAATATCAATTGAAAGTTGTATAAGTTTACAAGAGGCCTCAACAAGTCAGTTCGCGATCACAAAACGTGACTTTCGGGTCACAAAAGGAAACTTCACAGAAACATTAGGTACCTGGTGAGATATAGCCTCTTAAGGTGATTATCAGTTGATATAAAGTCACTTAAAGGTCACGGAAGGTCACTTGAGAGTCATATGAAGGTCACGTATGGTGAGTATCGGGTCACATAAGGTGACTTTCAGGTCATAAAAAGAAATTTCATGAAAACTTATGGTCATTGTAAGGTTGCCTAAGGTCATTATTAGTCACGTACGGCACTTATAGGCATTGTCACACTGAAGGTCAACCTATACCAGGGCTTTCTAATATATAATATGTAATCGTCCTTTTACCTATCATCTCGTTGCCATATATTCAAGTGACTTACATATGAAGGAGTAAATGGGGTCTTTGTTTTTTCTCTATGCAAATAAACATATTTAGTTAATTATGGCAATTATATGAGCACTTTAGACTACAATGATTTGTATCCACTGGCAACCAAACCCTTCGAAACGAATAGAAAATGATTAAGAAGTGTCCCCCCCCGAACGGTATTCAAACGAACACCTCCGGGACTGACATGATTGCCACAGAGGCCTGCATAAATATAAATATAAACGTGTTTTTCTCTGCTGTAATGTTTTAACAATTATTTTATAAGATCCTTAAAACTTTATACAATCACGCAACTGAGTTGAAAGAATTTAAAATCATCGGCCGGCAGATCAATGAAATGTTCAGATTGTGGAATTGGATGTTAAAAATTTAACAACCCATTTAAAATTGTGGTTAAGGACATTAAAGAACTTTATTATTATGACTCATTATAATTAATTCCGATATTTTTATTGCACATTTTGTCATTGTGACATTTTTATAGTAACGCATTCGATTTTCTTTTTAGCAAATCTGGGAGATTTATGGGCGTGCAGTGATGAGACTCTTATATGGAGATTTATAAATGAGGCCGTATACAAATTGTATTAATTTATATCCAATTATATGACGTGGTTTGTGTTACGAGTATCCTTAAATTGACAATTATGTTCAAAGTGATTTACAAGAAAATTTCTGATACTAGAAGTTGCCAATCAAGGTACGCTCAAAAATAAGTTACTGACGGCTGCAGTCTTAGTTCTAATGTGGAAAAAAATATGACCAAAATAACTCCAATAGTGGAAAGTTATTAGTGGAAAGTCGTTAGTGGAAAGTCAATAGTAGAAAGTTGTTAGTGAAAGATCAGTAATGAAAGGTTATTTGTACAAGGCAATCAGTGATAAGTTATTCGTGAAAAATTATCAATGATAAGTGATAATTAATGTTGTATCATTCTCTCATACTATTAGGCATAAACGATGAGTGATAAACGACGATTTATAAAAGGCTATTCATAAACAACGAGTCATAAGCAATGGTACATAAACACTGAGTCAGAAGTAATAAGTTATAAACGATGAATCATAAAGATTTCTTTCACTTCTGCAATAATGATTTTATTTGTAGAATGTGAAAAGTCTCGAAGGATTTCAAAATAAACAAAAATAGTAATCGGGGTCACACTTGGAGGCAGTTGTGACTTGAAAGCAGCAGCGATAAGAATGACATAATAGTCAATATCAAACTTGTTGAACTATGTAGTAAATATTAGGGTAATTTGTATTGAGAATGGACAATGTACATTCCTTATTCCTGGATAGACTTTCAAGTCAAGGAAGTTTGAAAAGGTGTAACTTCACTTTCACAATCCTATATCTTCCTCTTCCTCGCTTAGAGTACAATGGGCTTCAATTCCTGAGTGCTTGGATACCTCCTTATTCGGTTGTTCTACGGTCTTCCCCACTTTTATCTAACTAACTGAATATTGTTATATATTACTTAATTGAATTATGATCTTTTGATAGCTGAAACTTTCCTAAAGAGATTACGTTTCTCTGTAGTAGCCCTGAACACCTGGCCTGTATATACCCCAAGTATTCTCGAATTCTTATGTTACCCTCTTTAATAAAACCTTGTGATTTTTATATCACGTTGATTAATTGGCATATAATTCAAAATATTATTTCAATTGAATATATTGATCAATAAATGTCTTGTGGAATTAGAGTTTAAGCAAGAACTGGTGATCAAGAAATTCGCACAATATTTAAAATGCTGTACTGCTGCGTGAGGGTGAGTTATGACTCAATGTTATCAATATTGTAGACCACGTCGAAACTATATCTTTGCGAAACTACAGTTTTGTTATCACTCAACAAAAGACAAATTTATTAAAGTAATTAATTTGATAAAACTTGTGAAATAAATTTGTGAAATAATCGAAAGAGTGAGATAAGAATCTGATGACGATGATGACGTTATTGTTAAAAAATCAGGTACAAAAACAAAGAATGAGAAAAGAAATAGAAGCAAAAATTGAAAGAAAAATTGTAGGCGACAAAGTTGATAGAAAAATTGAAGTAGGTTGAAAAGATGAATATCAACAAAAATATGATAAAAACAACAACAACCAAAATATTATAAAAATAACATGATAAAAATAACAAAACAAAAATATGATAAAAATAATAACAAAAATTTGACAGATATGAACATAAAAATATAACAAAAAATAACCAAAAATTAACCAAAACATATGATAAAAATAACAATAAAAATATGACAAAAATTAACAACAAAAATATGATAAGAAGATCAAGAGAAAAATAAAACAAAAATAAAACACATGGTGCCCTACGATTACAGCATGCTGGATTCGACTCTGCTGTCCCAATTTACATTACAGTCTAACCAAGGTAAATTATGAAGTAATGCGTCCGCTTGAAAAAGCAAAACCAATTGCTCCCGGCTTTCAATTTGAGTGCCTTGGTCTATGTAAAGAGCGCAGAGAGAAGGGGCGAGGCACCTAGACTCAATTCATGAGTATTTTTGTGCGGGATGGCATTGCTTGTCACATCCACAGTAAATCGGGGTTTGATAGTGAAATTAAATATTTGTTCTTAAGTGTGTGCAAGGTGCTGAGACTCTACTTGTTGGGTGTGTTTATAGACCGAATCGTAAAATTGATGAACAATTGTTTCTTGACCATCTCCGGGGGATTTCGTTGAATTTTCAAAGAATTGTGTTGGCAGGGGACTTCAACAGCAATGTTCTGATTCAGAATGGATAGATATCTGCAATGTCTGCCTTAGGGTTGGTTTCGGTAAGTTCAATGTCACTGATGCATTTTACAAATCTAACAGTTCACTGTTGGTTGTCTACGCAATATTTTACTCCTCTCAGGATTAGAATGATACTGGCCAAGTCCGATAAGAGGTACATTTATGGCTTAGAGATATGGCACATTTATGGTTTGAGGCGAAGAGATCATGTGTCTAAGCGCGCAATAGTATATACTATTTCATATCACATTCGATCAACTTCTTGACAATCGAAGTATTCTTTTGTTGCATAAGATTATTTGCACTCAGGAGCCTCCAGATTTGTTTAGGCGCCTTAAATTGACTCGCTCTTGTCGTTCTAATCAGCTTGTCCCGTTTGGACATTCCTCACTTATGTCTGATCGGCAATTTTTCGTTAATGCTGTAAGACTTTGGAATTCACTGCCTCTACGGATACAAGGTATTGGCAATGCTAATCTATTCTAAATTGAACTTCATAAGTACTTTCAGGGGCAATGAATTTATGAACTGAATTGTGTTGAGCTGTGAATTGTATGTGACCGCGTACACTGTTTATATACGGTATCTAAATTGTGACTATGATATCTATATGGTACCTATATTGTGATTAAAACAAACTTGAACTTTTGTATGGTCATCATTTTGAATTGAAAGTTGAACTGTTGAAATACATATTGAAATGATTCTGTTCGTATCTGTCAGGTATTGTATTTTATGGTATAAGTTAAATTTTGTCCGGATTATTGTACTAAATTCCATGACTTCATGTTATTGGGACAATTTTAGAAGGTTTTGCCTTAATGTCCCAAGTTGATCGTAAATTAATAATAAATAAATTAACAAAAATGATCTTAATGACAATAAACAAAGAAAGATCGCAAAAATTTGTTGTTGTTCTTTCTTCTCATGTTTAATTTATTTAACAATTATATTTTGAAAATCTACTTCCCAGTACGCTCTGCTCCTCAGGCAACAGGTTTTTTTAATATTAAACACACGCTGTTCAAATAATTACTATCTGAAAACATTGTTTACCCCTTCAGACCGAAAATGATTCATTTCCTTGGGTATTTCATGAGGATGGGTATATGACACACATGTCGGATAATGGTATTTGATAAGCTCCCTGCAGTAATTGCCATTGCTCAGTGGTTATTTATTATCACACTAATTTATTACCTATCATATTCATATAAACAAATTGTTGAAACAATAAACAATTAATTCCTTGTAAATGGAAAGTAAATATGCGATAGAATAATCAATTATAGGTGAACTATACGACAAACATTTGAACGATGAATATGCTCTTTGATCTTGTGTCATGTTTCCACAGATCTAGTGTCATGTTTCCTAAGATCTCGTGACATGTTTCCTCAGATCTAGTTGTCGTGTTTCCAAAGATCTAGTGTCATGTTTCCGTAGATATACTGTCATATTCCTATAGATCTAATGTCATGTTTGCAAAGAACAAGTATGATATGCCCACAGATCTAGTGCCATGTTTCCTAAGATCTCGTGACATGTTTCCTCAGATCTAGTTGTCGTGTTTCCAAAGATCTAGTGTCATGTTTCCGTAGATCTAGTGTCATTTTCCTACAGATATAATGTCATGTTTGCAAAGAACAAATATGATATGCCCACAGATCTAGTTCCATGTTTCCTAAGATCTCGTGACATGTTTCCTCAGATCTAGTTGTCGTGTTTCCAAAGATCTAGTGTCATGTTTCCGTAGATCTACTGTCATATTCCTATAGATCTAATGTCATGTTTCCACAGATCTAGTGACATGTTTCCACAGATCTAGTTGTCGTGTTTCCAAAGATCTAGTGACATGTTTTCACAGCTTTATGAGAAGTATCCATGTCTAGAAAATGGAGAGGTCATATTTTCTCTCTTACACTATAATATAGTGTAAGCTTTAGATCAGTGTGCACTTAGGTGTGCCCTGCCTCAGATAATATTGTTCACAATTCCAATTTCTTCAAAGGTTACTATGCTTTTCAACCTTAGAATCTCTTCAAGGGGAACTGTGTTGGGATAGTGGGTTTCTATTTTACTTTCGCAGCAGGTGAACTGAGTAAGAAGATTCCATGATAATATTTAAAAGCTGAGAGAAGTGATCCATCGGAGACTATCAGAGACTAATCACAGACTGTCAGAGACTAATATAATTTATTCAGAAGTAATCAGAGACGCTAAGAGAAACTGAAGAATTGAAAAACAATGGTAGTGCTGGAGTCTCGTATGAGATTCCAAACTTCGTGTCTGGGGATAGTGTTAAAATAGTTCTCAAGTGGAATTTCGATCACGTTGCCTTTAACAGACTGACTTCTCTCTCTCTCTCTCTAAAGAGGAGTACATATAACGAGTATTGATTACAAAGAGCTTAAAGTTCGCTCTTTCTGAACTCGTTGGATTTCCATCAGCGGCTGCGATGTGATATTTTATTATCCCTTAATCATCACTATACCCCCAAAGAGTTGAAGTAAGATAAGAAGTTCTCTCTCTTTGAAATCGTTCTTACCACAGAAACGGGCTCTGTTTTGGAAAATTTTACATTGGTAACCGAAATTTTGGTCTCATAAATGATATGCAAAAATTCTCCCCTTACTTTTCAGGGACTATGAGGAATCATCAGATACACCTCTGTAGAAATATTGCACAATTTTTATAGGATAGTGAAGTGTTTGTCGACAACGAACTATTTTGATACCAGAACTATTTGTTTATAAATTGGTCAAAAGAACGCTCGGCCAAGAGAGAATAGTTTCATAGTTCCTGGAAGTACACAGAAGCAGTTTGAATATTATGGAGAATAGAGAAATGATTGAAGGTGCTTTAACGCCCCTAAAAGCAACAGAAAGTAGAAGCAACTTGAAAGTTACAACTAAATTTATCAAGAGAATAATCCGCACTTATCAAATATGAAACGGCGTTTCTAATACACATCCTCTACGAGTATATCAGAACCTTATAGCCACACTCAAATCACCACTTGAACAATTAATAAAAAGCATATCTAATCAGCAACAAAAACAATCAGCAACAAAAATTACTATGAAATCACAAAAAAAATTGTAAAACTCACAAGCGAAAGAAAACAAAATACTTTCATTAAGATTCATGAAAACAGTTTTGAACAAAAAATTTCCACAGTTACAAAGATGCCATGGTGCGTCAGAAAAGAAACAATAAAAATATATATAGATTTTGTTCAATGTAAGGATTGTGACTATATTAATTCTGAGCTCTTTTAAACAAATTTCTGATCACTTTCCAGTAGTGGGTACAATTTAATTCACTACAACAGTTCAGGAAGTTTAGTTCGATCACTGGATAGTATAATACAGCTTTAATTCAAGTAGTGTAATTAAACAACAAATCTACTTAGAAACTGTTAACAAAGTTGAAGTCACTATAGAAGTTTAGCTAGTTTCGTTCGGTCACTGGATAGTGTAATATATCGTTAATTAAAGTAGTTTAACTTAACAGAAATTTACTTAAGAAACAGTGGATAAAGTTTATTTCACTACAATAGTTTAAGACGTTTATCTTTCACTTATCTGTCTTACACTCAATTCACAACAGACCTATTTTATTTTCCATTTGTTTCCATTTCCAGAATGTTGTCAAATCTACTAGAAAGTAGTGCATTGCGATTCCATCCCCTCAAAGAACACATTACAAAAATTATGTTCACTGTGATACCTGAAAGCTTTTCGATAGTTAGTTTCACAAGTTTCTGGTTCTTCAGTGGTATAGCTAAGGTTGCTTTTCTCTAGCAATCTGCCTACGGTTAAGTCCGAACACAAATATGTGGAACATCGCTGAAATATGAAAATCACCTGGGATAATAAGAATAAGTAAAAATCAACGACATAAATCGCTACTCGATGGATGGGAAATCTTAATATTAAATCTGAAGAATATGAAACAAATACGGAGGGAAAATTAGAAGAAAAACTTGATATAAGTGGATGAAAATACCGCACATAAACTGGGATTAATCTGAACATAAACTCTGTAGAACATGGAAGGAGGAAAGATATCTGAAGATGATAAGTCCGAATATCAATGTGTAGCACCGCTGAAAAATGGAGACAACTTGGGGGAATAAGGGAAGAAAAAGTGAAAAATCATCGACATAAATCGCGACTCTATGGATGAAGAGTCTGAACATTAAATGTGAAGAGTATGAATCGAAAGTGGAAGAAAAAGTTGATAAGACAAATCTGCACATAAAATGAAGATAATATGAACGTAAACCAGAACACAGAACATGGAAACATGGATAAGAATCTGAAGATGATTTTTAAGATGATAAGTCCGCACATAAATGTGTGGAACATGCCTGAAACATGATACTACTTGAGAGAATAAGAAAAAAAATCATCGACGTAAAACCCAACTCGATGGACGCCAAGTCTGAACATTAAATGTGACAAAAAGAGAGTCAAATATGGAGGGAAAATCTGTGGAATACTTGATAAAACTGAACGATAAGTCCGAACATAAAATCTTTACGACGTGGAAGGAAACATGGAGCAAAAGACTGAACAACCGATGCTTGAAAAATAAAAGGTAATATGGATAAGAAATTGGAGACAAGTCTTTTAAAGACAAGACCAAACATAAAATGAGTAGAATAAGGAAAGTAATATGACGATAAGTACGAACAGTAAATACGAACATTAGATAAAAAGATACTACGAAAATGGAGTGTGGACGGAATGTGCAAAGACCAGGTATCAAACACCAGATATAATCCATTTCAAGGTTTCACAGATAGCCTGCAACTCGGCTATTTTCACTCTGATTAGTCTGCTTGTGGTGTTATGTGATGATTATCATTACGATGGTTAATGTATTAATAGATTTTTTTGGTTTTGATTTAACGACAAAATAGTTTCATAGAAAAACAAAGGAATTCATTAGTGAAAGTAATGAAGCCTTAGAAAAAAATCAAAGAAATTCATTAAAAATAGAAAGAAAGTCATAGAGAAGAACAAAGGAATTCATTCGAAAAAGAAAGGAAGTCATATAAAAACACAAAAATTCATTGAAGTTTTAAAATGGATGAAGAAAACATCAGAAACCAAAGAATTGTACCTAATAATGAAGAAAATCACCGCAGCCCAGCACGGATTTGCCTGCAATATTACTAGAACCCTGCAACCAGTCAGTTCAGCCTTTTTATATCTCCCATTTTGAATTGTCCTCTCACATATCCCAAGAGGCATGACACTAAAGGCATATGATGCTCAATAGAAAGAGTATTCCCCTTCCTGCCTAATTTAGTATCTCTCTTTTCGGAACGATACTAGTTTATTACAACATTCCGGTTTCTTTTCTGACACGCGTTGCACGGCCGGGGAAAAACAACCAAAACTCTCACAGGTAAACAGAATTATTGCAATATTTTCCAATGCTGATAAACAAAATAAACTATGTGAGTGCCATTGATGGACGTAATGACGGGCACCTCGCAGCCATAATGATCATGAGAAAAACTCTCAAGTGGACAAATTATTTTACTGTACGAGTGCATTCATCGCTCGAGCAAACGTGCCCACCTTATTAGCGTATGCAATTCTATTAAATTAGTCGCTAAGACAGTTTGGAGTAGGAAAGTTTAAGATTTATACAATTTTATTTGGAAATTTACATAAAAAAATTGAATAAAATGTGGTCCACATGCAATAAAACTGTGTGCCTGATCCTCCTCGTTTTGCTCAGCTGTGCAGATCTGTGTCGATCGGTGGATGAAACTGTTAATTCTGAGAAGCCGCGGCAGTGTTACAGCTGTGCAGGCATCAATTGTCAAAGAACTACGAAGTCAAACGTCACAGTAGCCTGCATGGACTTACTGGATATATGCGTGACTATTTTTGATGGTGGTAAGCGTAGCTCTGAGCTGCAGAGGAAGGCGTTTGATTGAACTGGTTCCTTACTCTTATATTGTTTTTGTTGGCAGCTACCGTCATTGCCAGGGGCTGCTATGGAGATCAACCTGAATTGCATCGCCACAAATGTGATGCACGCAATAATCCTGAGTGCTTCAAATGCTTTGGTCAACTATGCAACAAAATGGGGCGGGAAGATCTCAAATGCATCCAATGCAATTCAAGTGATGTGAGTGAAAATTTGAAATAAGAAACAAAAAATATGGAAGCACTCTTAAAGCAAGTAGACCAGTAGGTTAGGAGGATATGAAAAAGGTGCGGTTTACGACAGATTGAAGTGTTAAGTAGTTAAAGTGTGCACTCTGTTTGCTAAAGGAGCATTAGATCGAAATTAAATCTTCGTTAATTCAAATGCTGAGATCTATAAAGTCTTAAGTAGGTCCCCTCTGTATTCCCAACTATAGTTTGAGCCTCTTCCGGATAATCTTAATTTACTGTATTGAGATCTATCAAGTCTTAAGTAGATCGATTAGATCTATTATCTAAACTGTAACACAGTGTTTTCTAAATAATCTTAATTTATTATTCCAAAATTTTCACGTAATGGTTCCCCATGTAGAACTGAAATATTTCCTCAGACCCATTCTGAGTATAAACTAAGCATTCTGAGTATGGAAAGCACATTAGGATCTGCCGTCCACTACCAAAGACCAACTCCTTTAGGAAATGTTGACTATAAGTAAAAGATCACATTCCTTAAGATTGCCGTAGGTTGTGTTGAATTAGCAATTAACGATTATCACGCCCACTTTATATACAAAATTCGTTAAGCAACTGATAATCTCCAAGAAAAGCTCTGTGATTAGACCATTGAATCACTTCGAACAAAATTTAAAAGTTGCGACACTTCACAGCTGAGGTTGCATCGCTCTTAGTGTTCGATGGTCTTGTTCGATGGTCACCATTTAAATTGATCCGTCGAGAATTTAATCCACTCCGTCGAGAATTTAATCCACATGGACACTGTATCGGAATGTTTAATGCCATTGTCTTTGGAATCTTTGGAAGTGATGTATGTAATAACAATTTATTACCCCTGAATATATCCAAGTGCGTATGAATAAAAGTTAGGCGACAATGTCGGCCGATCAAGTTTGAATATACTCGTATAATAAAACCAAACACTAGTGATATTTTTATATAGTAAAAATACCGTATTCCATAAACAAAGTCACAAGTAGCTGAAGTGATCGATTCCAAATCACTAAATTAAGCGACTTCTCGAAGATTGGTTCTTGTTTTCTCACACAAATTTCAAAATAAGCGATTTTAGCCAAACAGAAGAATCGATATTAGTATTCACTACACAGTGTGTTCGAACCACAGTCGCATGTTTGATGAAAATGTTGCATGCAACCTGTTGCTACGGTGAGGAAGCCTACCTTAGATCACTCGTTTTCAAGGTTTTGCATTGCTATCAACTGGTAAGATACCAAAATTGGATCATTTTTAATAAAAATATGTTGCTAGAATCATGTTGCTAGGACCATTGTTCTACAATCATGTTGCTAGAATCATGTTGCTAGAATCATGTTCCTAGAATCATGTTGCTAGAATCATGTTCCTAGGACCATTGTTCTACAATCATGTTGCTAGAATTATGTTGCTAGAATCATGTTGCTAGGACCATTGTTCTACAATCATGTTGCTATAATCATGTTGCTAGGACCATTGTTCTACAATCATGTTGCTAGAATTATGTTGCTAGAATCATGTGGCTAGAATCATGTTCCTAGGACCATTGTTCTACAATCATGTTGCTAGAATTATGTTGCTATAATCATGTTGCTAGGACCATTGTTCTACAATCATGGTGCTAGAATCATGTTGCTAGGACCATTGTTCTACAATCATGTTGCTAGAATCATATGTCTAGATTCATGTTACTAAGATCTTGCTGCCAGGATCATTGTTCAACGATCTTGTTGCTAGGATGATGTTGTTAGAATCGTGTTGCTATAATCATGTTGCAAGGATCATTGTTCAGTTTGTTGTGATATAATTCATGTT
Organism: Clusia tigrina; assembly: GCA_920105625.2. NCBI lineage: Eukaryota > Metazoa > Arthropoda > Insecta > Diptera > Clusiidae > Clusia > Clusia tigrina. The sequence continues at coordinate 414,420,312 of OV050030.1, forward strand.
TAGTGCTACAAATAGTGTTTGCTTTTTGGTGCAATATCTTATAAACATTTTGAAAGTCCATCACACTGTCTTCACCTGAGGGTGTCTGAGGGACAGCTATTGAGTCTATGCTAATACGGCAGCTCTCCAATGATAACACAGTTTCAAAAACCACAAAAGAAATTGGGGAATAACTGCTATTCACTCAGAAAATTACTGCTGGGATATCCAACTTACTAACTAGTCATTAAAATATTCTAAATATTGCTTTGGTATTTTTCTAGAACTCTAAATGTTCTGCGGACACCACCAGTATGATCCCGACACAATGTGTGAATCCTACGGCGCCCAACTCCTACTGCTACGTGCGAAAGACTAGCAAAGATGTGGTAAGTCGCGGTTGCTTGGGTCACCTGCACGAGCAGTTGGATTGCATGCGTTCGAACACTTGCTCCATGTGTCTTCCCGAAGGTAGCGTGGCTTGCAATTCCTACAAATTGGATGCGACTGGTAGTGGTTCAAAGGCCTCACATGGTGTCCTGTTGACTGTTGGCACTGCAACAATGCTGCTGTTGGCCTACTTTCTGCGATAAAACCGAAACGAATTATTCGAAATATTTAAAAATTTGCAATTTGTGAGCGAACTTTTCAATAAATGCTATTTTCGTAGCAGTTTCTTTGCCGGAGTTGTTGTTACTTGCCGGGATAGCGGATATTCCCAAAACGATGAACCATATTTCGGTCATAAGGAAATATCATAATGTAAATTCTTCCATTTTTGCTGTAGATTATAAATTTAATATAGGCCAAAAATAACTTATCAGTAATCAATAAGGCGAATCAAAATGTTGACCTCTGTAGTCAACAGCACTAAAGCATAAAAATAAATTGGATTTTATGGTGGGTAATATCCGCCTAAACAAGATTTGACTGATTCACTGAATTTATTTAACAACGCAAACCGAAATGGCATTAATCCGGCAATTCGAGTAATTCTAGATCATAAATCATACTACATATTATACGATTCGGATTTGGAGGCGTATTATGAAATTTATATTAGTTTATACTCGCATTTTGATACAGTGTGCTCCAAAAAAATGTGTCAATCACATGTGGTTAAGGATGGAAAGATTGTGGAGTAAATCATAATGAAGTGTTTACTTTGTCAGTAATAGAATTGGAAAAATGTCCACTAAGGAATATAATATATTTTCACTGGTGGAAATTTCAATTCCTGGATAGTTGAATTCAGAGCAGTTTTCAATACCATTACAGAAAATTGTTCGAATCATGACCCTTATCAGCGAATTACTTGTCGAGCAAGATATTCTCTTATATAGAAATGGATATTTCAAGTTTTCAAGATATTTGATCACTAGAGTCATGATTCCACGCCTGATTCCATTAACTAAAATTGGCTTTTCATAAAATAAATCCTATTATCAGGACATGAAGGAATAACATACCATTCCTTATGGTTGCAAAGTAATAATGACCTTCTAACTCTGGTATCATCAGTAATCTGAATGGTGGTTTATACTTCGGTTCTCTTTGCAACTTTAATTACTGGCTCGGAGTTGAACATGTTTATCTAATGAGGACTTAAATTTTCATGAGGCGTCCGGCCGGACATCGGGGTGAATTTAGTGGGTTTAGGCCCCACACTACATAGGGTTTTGACTGCTTTGAATATCGGCATCTTTGCCTAAAAGGGAATGATTACTAGGCTTAGGTTTAAGACAAGGAAGGCTTACGTTTAAGTCGAGGAAGACTTAGGTTTAAGTCAAGGAAGACATAGGCCTAAGTTAAGGAATGCTCAGCTTTAAGTCAGTGGAGACTTAGGTTGAAGTCAAAGAAGATTTAGGCTTAAGTCAAGGAAGACTTAGGATTAGGCCAAGGAACTTAAGGTTAAGTCAAGGAAGGCATAGGTTAAGCCATTGGAGACAAAAAAATTCATTCTAATCTCTAATATCCGACTTCAACAGCAGGATTGCTTATACGAGAGGTCCAGGTTAAGTAAGGTGATGGGTAAGTAGGTTTGGTTTAAGGTTAGAATGCTTACGATTTTCTTTAACTTGGTATATTTAAAAAGGCGTCTATTGGATCAGATTCGTAGGAGACATAGATCAGGCAGTCCAGGCTTCGGCATATGAATTGGTTTCTTCATGACCTCATTGGAGGTCTATTCTACGAGTACTTATGCGAATCGTTCAGAATTCGTATCCCTCATTTGGTCCTAATTGGAAACTACAGGAAACTGCACAAAACATCTACTCTACGTGTACTTTTGTGCGACATGAGCATCAAATTTCTCTTCCCTATTGGGTCCGTACTGCCCTATAAAATAATACAATATAGGAATATATTCATAGAGACTATTGCTGAAAAAGTTAGCAAGCCTTCCAAAACTGTAAAATAAATAATGACAATCACAGCCGCATTTGTTAGTCCAGTAAGGGAGGAACTCGACATCGCTATGTGTGAGTTTGGTAACCCTGAAAAGCTTATTAGGCATTGTAGGATGACTTTGAGCGGTTCACATTGCTCCGTCAAGATAGGATCAAACTTTTCCGAACTATTTGATACTGTACGAGGTTTATGACAAGAAGAACCTTTTCATGTGCAGTCTTCAACCTCATATTTGAGAGTGGACTACAGAAGTCTGGTGTTTATCGAACCGACACAATCTTTAATAAGAGCGTGCAGATCCTCTGTAATGTAAGGTGATATTATTGCCATAGACAGAACAGAACGTGATATATCTCGGGCTTTTGCGACTATAAACAGAGAAGCAATAGAAGTGGGTCTGGTGATAAAGGACAGTAAAACGAAGTATATAATGTCAACAAGTAGACAATCAGAGCATCATGGAACAACAATTACATTTGGAAATACTTCTTTCGAAAGAGTCAAAGAGATTATTTATCTTAAGGTCATAGTGTCAGTCTGGAGATCAAGCAAATGGGTCTTACTAAGGACTCAATAAGCAATTGAGTAGTAAAGTGCTTTCTCAACGTACATAAATTACAATCTACAGGACGACCATCCTATCACGGCGTAGAAGTCTGGGTCCTGGCACAGTCGTGTGAAACCGCCCTTGGAGTGTTGGAAAAAAAAAATACTTGGTAAGATCTTCGGACCTATGCGCGTTGGAGACCATGTTTGCATCAGACTAAATAGTGTGCTGTCTTCAATGACATCGAGGTGGTTAAGCACTGGAAAACTCCGCTGGTAGAGCCATGTCGTTAGAATGGACAACTTCGCTGTTTGGGCCATGTCGTGAGAATGGCCTAAGATGGTGCCGCCAGAAAGTTGCTCGATGCGACAGTTGAGGGTGGAAGACGAAGAGAATGAACGAAGCTCCGATAGAAGGAGCAATTGGACACATACCTATCTAGACTTGTTGTCAGAGATTTAAGACAGCGCGCTTTGCAGAGTCGCTCAGAGGCGTTTGATTGACGAGGCGTTAAAAGGTTTTCATAGCCATCTAAGAAGAAGAATCACTTAAATTATTAAAGATTTCGAATTGGGATTATTTGGCAAAGATTTGAATGAAGATTATTTGTTAAGAAAAAGTTTGCCCATGGAATTATTTACACTATTATCACACTACGGAAGCCTGGTCCAATATATTACCAGGTTCACATTGTGTGATTGCAGTCCAATATTTTCATCGTATCGTTTTCCGCACCTGACACTAAAGTCGTAAATACTCTGAATATTTAATGATATAAAACTAGTATCTCCAATGTTTTAAGTGGCAGCGTTTGAAGAACTTTTCACGCTTATCTATAAAAATAAATTAAATATTAAATATAATAAAAAGAATCTTTTATCAGATAATTCGAGTAGGGAAAAATTATCAGCGATTTTTTCAAATGATTTGTCAACACTTCACACAAAAAACTATAAAAGTGGGTGGAATTGATGCACCACGACAAACATTACAAAATGCACTCGTCTGCGCAGAAACTTCCGCTATTCGCACTGTTGGCCATCACGCTGATTGGCAGCTGTGTGGGCGCCACGCCCAGGACATGCTACACGTGCTCCGGCATTAACTGCATGCGCACCACACTCAGCACCACGGAAAAGTGTTTGGATCCCTTGGATTACTGCATGACGGTGTTCGATAAATGTGAGTACAGCAGGGCGCCAATTTAAGTAATCTTAAAAGGCATCATTTAATTGCAGTCAGTGTGGTGCACAAAGGATGCTCGCTGGAAGTGCCCGTGGAATTGCGCCGTCGCTGCGACGCCAGGGATTCGATGGAGTGCCACAAGTGCAACACGGATCGTTGCAATACTCTGGGACAAGCCAATTCGATGTGTTTGGTGTGCGATTCGAGTAAGGACGCCAATTGCGCTAAAACTCCAATGAGCCTTACAGCAACGCGCTGTGCTGCTCCCACTGCTCCCAACTCGTACTGTTACGTGAAATACGAAAATAGCGCTACTAAACGCGGCTGTGCGGTGACAGTGGAGGAACAACAGCAGTGCTACGCGGACGGAAATTGCCTGCTCTGCTCACCGGATGATATACTCAGCTGCAACAGCGTCGACTTCGCACCAGGTACTCGCTCAATGCGATTCTGAGCTGGTTTTGCGGATGGCTTTTGGGGAGAAAGGGATCTTAATTAGAGAGAAGTTTTGTAGACCAACCAGAGAAAGGTTTCCAATAAAACAATGAAGCGATGCTAACTTTTTGCGTGTTTTAATTATGCTCTGTTTGAAACTTTATTTCCGATTTGAAAATAAAGAAACATTTTATAAGGCTTTTTCTGCAATAATCTCCTGAAATTCCAAACCACTCGAGTCTGGCGAATCGAATCTGGCATTTTTCTCGAATATGATATTGAATAATAATAATGAATTGACGTCCATGGAGAAGATACTGACCATTTAAGTGTGTGTCGGCATTTACTTAAGCAATAACGAAGTGTCACCTAAAGATCTTCTGTCAGGCTTGTTTCAGACATGAACTTATTTAATTTGACGGTTTCAAATTGAGGAATGTTTCTCATATGCTGTACTCTGCAAACACCCATGTCTTTGGTGTATCAGTGCTCCGTAGTTTGTAATCATGTGTCACTATACCAGCATACTCACTACAGTGAGGTCTCATCAGAATCTACAGATAGCAACTGTGACTAGATCCAACTTATTCGTATGGTAGTTGAGTTATTCATGTGGTAGTTTCAGTGACCGATTCATAACGTCATTGATGACTCTTAATTTGCTCGGAGATAATCTTATCAGCTCTTTAACTTTGTTTCCTGGCTGAGAAGAAGCCTTTGCCAGATTATGCCGCATTATGCTCTCCAGCGAAAGAGCCGCCATCTTCTAGATATACGCAACCAACTAAAAAGCTTTGCAAAAACCGATCTACAAAAATCGATCTACAATATACGAGTATATGGTTGAAATTGGGAGTCGAAGCAATGGTTATTGCTTTAAAAATTCGATAATGAGATTTTGATAAATGTGCCTGGAAAACCATGATCTCGAAAATCATGTGACTTAGCTCATAGGGAATATTTTCTTTATAAAGTAGGGGCTTATTTTCTTTATTTAAAGTAATTCTTCAAAAGAATAAGTGTCATTGATTAAATGAGAATATAGTGTCTATAAAAACAGTCCCAAAATATACCAAAGCATCCAAAAGTATCACAGAGTGTCCCAAAGTGTATCAAAGTGTGCCAGAATATCCCAAAGTGCCCCTAAAATATCTCAGAATCTCCCAAGGAGTCTCACAAAATCCCAAAGTTTCCCAAAGTGTCCCACAATATCCCAAAGTTTCCCAAAGTGTCCCAAACTATCCCAAAATATCCCAAAATGTACATGAAAAGTGTCCCACAATATCTCAGAGTCTCCCAAAGAGTCTCAGAAAATCCTAAATCCCCAAGTTTCACAATGTGTCCCAAAGTATTCCAAAGTGCCCCAAAATTGACTAGAATATTCCAAAGTGTCCCCAAAATATCTCAGAGTCTCCCCAAGAGTCTCAGAATATCTCAAAGTACCCAGAAAGTATTATAAAGTGTATCAAAGTATCCCAGATTATTCCAAAGTGTCCTAAATTACCCCAGGATATCCCAAAGTGTGCCAAAGGTTCTATGATGTTGTATGTCAACTATTGATTTACTTAAATATTAATCCCGTGAAATATTCCTTCAAATAAAAAAACATTTTGTAAAGTTGTTGATATGAAAAACACCCCTTTTATGGTACGTAAATTCAACGAACTGGTTACATAACGAGTAAAAATCTGGTGTTGTTACTAACTTGCCATCCTCACAGTCATGAGCAGCATTCATAGCATACCAAGGCGTGCAGGGAACCAGTCAAAGTTTCTTGAGTGATCACCATCACCACCAATTTTCTACCGTGCTTAGTTTAAATACTCTCATTCACATTTCCGGTATTCCTTTCTCAAGCTGAGTTGAGTTGAGTCAGTTGAACCCAACCGACCTACGCAACGGTCCCGAAGACAGTTGCCTCTACGGAATATATTACAAACATATTTGCTTAAGATTCTATTTATAGGTGCTGCCAACTAGATGAGGGTCTAGGCAAATAAAATAGGTTGGAGTGGAGACATCTTGAAACAATTTTCGTCTTCTAATTTGTTATGTAAGGAAATTTTCCATTGACGTGCACCGTTCGAGTTCCAGTACCTTCTCCCCACTACTGGCTACCATCCTCCATAGTTCAGGCAGTGAGATTGGGGAAATTATACTAATAAGTCGCAGTTTTTAATATGAACCCCTCTTTAATTTGACCACGCTTCTTGCCACTTCTTTAAGAGGGTTGGCTTATTCAACAGGGAAAACAAACTTGAGTACTCTCGAAAATTATCGGCGAGTCAAATGATTGATTACGATGTGAGTGCAAACTAAACATGAATCAATGCGAATATAGATTTCTATATAAATGCCTACGCCTGCATTGTTTAGCCACAAACGCAACGTAATGTTGTCACACTCAAAAACGCTGCGTGCAGCCACCATTGGTGCTGCACTCCTAGTTCTGACGCAACTGATCGGAGTCACGCAAGCAGCTCGGACGTGCCATCAGTGCAGGGGTATCAATTGCCAGCGCACCAGCTACGCACAAACGGAGCAGTGCACGGATTCGCTGGACATATGCGTTACGGTTTATGAAGGACGTGAGTGGTGAAAAGCTGCCTATTTGAAATCGCGTACCAGCATTGAATTGTTCCAAGCGCCGGCATTTACATGTCTCTTGATTCAATATGAAAATTGAGTTGCTTGCTAGAATGCAAATTAATAGTTTGACTTTTGTATTTACAGAAACCGTGCAGGCTCAAGGATGTCTCCAACAACTTTCCGCAGATCACCGTGCCAAATGCAACCTTATGCCCGAACAGTTGGCCTCCACTGACAGCGAATGCTACAAGTGCAACGGAGACATGTGCAACAATGTGGGCACGAACAGTTTTCAGTGCATTCAGTGCGATTCCCAGGCGGACGCCAACTGTCGCAGTAATCCGCACAGCCTGAAAGCGTCCAGATGTCCCATATCGCGGGCCAGTAACTCCTACTGCTACACCAAGGACGATGGTAAGCGCACCGTACGCGGTTGTGCAGCTACTTTGACGGATCAGAAGGACTGCTTGGGTAGCAGCGATTGCCTGCTGTGCTCTCCCAGCCAGATCTATGGCTGTAATCGCGTGCAAATGAGAGATGGTGAATCGGGTGGAGGAGGTGAATCAGGTGGAGGTGGTGAATCTGGCGGTGGTGGTGAATCTGGCGGTGGTGGTGAATCGGGAGGTGGTGGTGAATCAGGTGGCGGTGGTGAATCAGGTGGCGGCGGTGGTGAATCTGGTGGCGGTGGTGAATCAGGCGGTGGTGGTGAATCAGGTGGTGGCGGTGAATCAGGTGGTGGTGGTGGCGCTGTCAGTGGCAGCAATAGTTTGGGATTCAGCTTAATTGCTATCATCGCTTCAATATTTGCGGCCTTGCGGCTATTTTAAGACCTGAATAATCTAATGAATCTATGATTTTCCAATTATAATGATTTTATTTGTCTTTTTTATGCCTCATTAATTGTATCAACGGATGTGTATATAAGCAAGAGAGTATATATATTAAAAGGTCATAATGGGTACTAATTATTTTCAATCGAATGTTTTATTTGTTCGCAATTATGTCTAGATAGCATAATGATCCCCTGTGAACTGGATTCATAAATTCTAAGTAGGCCTAAACCAAATTATGTTCCTTCGCTAATAAAGTTTAAGGAATGGGCCTTTCCGGAACTGACCACAGAACACGAAATTCATAGTAGCAGAGAGCGAGGAAGGGAAACCGTTTATGTGTGGATAATTAAAGGGTTTCAGACACAATTTTGAGAGATACTTGAGTTGAAAGATATAATTAGATAACAAAGTATGGTAAAGTAAGAGTAAAGGATTTATTGATTGGAAAGGACTACGAGGAACAGTTTATAACTAAACTTTAGATTCAATCGAACACAGTGAGTCATTGGAAGCATTCAAATGATTGGAAAGGAGTAGGTTAGGCTAGGTTTGGTTGGAGTGGCAGAAAAAGGCACACTCAGACACAAATAATGGCCCATTGTTATATCACAGATGGGGCGCTGCGCACGTACTGACCACCTATATCAAGTATGGATACAGCTCAAGTGGTGAGCGCCCATGCAGCACATTGGATGGGAGTGAGAGGAATAATTCATAACTAAACTTAAGATTCAATCGCATACAGTGAGTCATTCGGGCCATATACTGACAAACGTAAAGGAAAGCAAACCAGGACCAAGCTCGCAGAAGACACCTTTAAAATCCGAGCTATATACGATCTGCTGCTCTTGTGTGATTTCGAATTTTCTCTTTGGAACTCATTGTAAAGCTACTAATTTAAACTAAGCTGGGGATTGCCTCCAACGAATTCTGCAGGATTTGCATGGACGAGGAGGAGCAAGAGTCCATTGAACACCTGTTATGTCCATATCCAGCGCTGTTCAGAAGAAGGCATACTTTCCTGGGTGACCACTTTCTGGATTCTTCGGGAGATATTCCAAATAAGAAGGTAAGTTCCATAAACTGCTTCATTAAAAGCTACAAATGGCTGGACCCTTGAAAGGGTTTGGGACTTGTGTCTCATGCGGTATCACAATGATGACATAAGTGCACCCTTCTAGCGACCACTATACCTACCTATCTACCTACTATTTTATATGTTGATTGTGCCACTAGCTGAGCACGTCTGATGAGCTTATCTGTAGTCACACCCTGACACCCACTCAGGTGGTGGTTTTGGGGGATGAAATATGCCAACAGCCATAAAAAGGAATATCCAACTTTGAACAAACAAACCATGTGTCTGGGAATAAATGCATTTAAGATCCGCTTCATGTGCCTAGAAGTGTCACAAGAACAGGATGCCAATGACACGGTCACCGTTCAACCCTCACTACTGCAGCGTGCCGACAAGCAGGTGCAAACCTGCAAAGCACAAGAGCACAAGGAGGTCCAAGCCAGAGGATCGCCACTGGACTGCAGATAGCGAATGCACCAGCACAATATTGAACTACTGTGAACACTACGAAAAGAACGATTTTTGTTTTGCCCAATATGAGAATGGACAGGTCGATCTGATGGGTTGTGGCAGCGCGGTGAACAGTGGCGACATCATAGATTGGACGTCTCAGAAAAAACTGTATCGGTGTGGGGGCAATGAGTGTAATGAACTGGCCAGGGTACCCACTACCGATGCTTGTGTGGCATGCGATTCGAGTAAGAATGCAAATTGTGCGAAGGATCCATCTCTGATCGACACCACCAATATCTGTATTGCTCCGCACAGCGAGTGTGTCATCAAACTGAATGCAGGTAAAAGAAAAATTTTGATACGATGGTAACAGAACAATAAAAGATTAAGTAAACTTGGAGAAGATGGGGAAAGGGGGCGTGAGTTTACGAAAGTGAGAGAAATAGAGATCTGTCAGAAAAGCACAATACTCTTTCGGGCGAAAAGAATGTCAATCACTGCTGGTCAAGCAGAGTAACTCAGTTTTTGAGAGGGAAACCATCCTCTCTGAGTTTAGATCTCTTACAGTAGTTCTGTTACGATCCCGGTTGAGAATGTAGCAAAAATAATTCTGTCAATCTCTTGCAGTGGGTCACACATTACGCGGCTGCCTGAGCGCACTGCCCCAGGATGATCAGGATAGTTGTGAGTCTGAGGGCACGTGTGATGTTTGCAGGGGTGAGAAATGCAACCGTGAAGTAAGTGACCTAACCCACTTTTCCATATCTCGTACGTAAGTTTATGTCGTTTTTTCATTCTCTCTTAGGTTTTCTTCACCAACCGTCGCCAATGTCACATTTGTAGTTCAGCGGATGATGGCAAATGCAAGAAATCACCAGCCGCATCGAAAGTTTGTCCAATCTACGGCGTCGATGATCGTTGCTTTTCGAAGAACACCAATGGCCTCATCGAGCGTGGCTGCGGCACCTCCTTCACATGTAATATCAATGAGCGGAATTGCAAAATGTGCGGTTTCGATAATTGCAATACGGCCGATGTCGGTGGAGGTGCTGGTTTACTCTCCAGCAGCCTTCTGTTAACGCTACTCTCGGCATTTGTGGCCAGTGTGGCGTTTAACAGTCAATAATTTGGAGCCATTGAATGTAACACGGATGGATAAAAAAAACTACAGCATAATAAAAAGGCAACTGTCGAGAAAACACACCCCACTCGTACACCCCAATCGGATGTCTGCTCCATAGACTTAAAGCCCAGAAGGGAAGTAAGAGAGCCTCCCAGTCGGAAATACGGTTTCACATTTTGAAAATGTAAACGATTAAAATAATGATATAAAGATGTAGCTTTTTGAAAGTGCACCGTTGAAAACTAAAATGATTTTACCAAACTTTCATCAATTTCCTACTGGGTTATGGGCTAAGATCATATTTTCAGATTAGGTCATTTTTAAAATATTTGTCCTTGATTTGGTACTTAGTATGAATGAACCTGGCTTTATTGCTGGAAGTATGACGTTATTTGCCCCGGGAATGCTGATGCATAATCACGACCTCCTTGTTGTGTGGAATGCAAGCACTGTTCGAAAGCTGAAGGGTAAGAAGGAGTAGTCGATGTCCGCTTGATGGCTGTTTTACCAGGCGAAGAATGGACAGCGGAGAAAGAAAAGAAGATTAAGAGTGTGAATGGTGACAATTTAATAGAGTAATTTTGATTTAACCAAGCGATTGTTTCATTACTACACAATCCAGCGGTACGAATCCGAGTGTTGAGAGTTAGTATAAATTTTCAGGAGGGCAATTTCGTAACAATATTAAACCAGAAAATGTTGCCACGCCACTGTCGACCGGAAAATAGAAACAAAGAAGAGATGAGTAGGTTATTGACAAAGAAGGACGAAGCACAAAGCAACAGAAAGATAAATGTTACACAAGCAAGATAAACGGACATCACAAAGGCTTGAAGCGGCACTTTTCAGGCAGCGTAGAGGTCGCCTAAATCTAAACGCAGGTCTACCAGGAAAGGAACAGGCCAACAACAAATGATTTGGACTACGGGCGCCGCACCTTGTAATAATCTTCTTCAATAAAGAGATTTTCAAAGGATATCAATTGTTCTTGCTAAACGAAACCCCTGATACCGCCGGGTCTCCCTCAGAAATAAATTATTAAACAGACCCACCTCGTCGTTATAATGTTACATAAAGTCTACGAACTGGATACATAACGAGTAAAAATCTGGTGTTGTTACTCCTTGTAACCTTAACAGCCATGAGCAGCATTCATTGTAAACCAAGGAATGCAGGGAATTATTAGACTACTAGATGAGGGTCTAGACAAATAAAATCGATTGGAGTGGAGAAATATTGTTAGATACTTTCGAGTTCCAGTTCCTTCTCACAACTACAAGCTACCATATTGTATAGTTCAGACGTACCAATATTGAAATGTTCCAAGCGCCGTTTCAATATGAAACAAGAGATATGTATGTATATATGTTGTCAGTATGCAAATTAATAGTTTAACTTTTGTGTTGGATGACTCCAACAACTTGCCGCAGATCAATGTGCCAAAAGCAACCTCACGCCCGAACAGTTGGCCACCACTGACAGCGAATGCTACAAGTGAAACGGAGACATGTGCAACAATGTGGGCACGAACAGTTTTCAGTGCATTCAGTGCGATTCCCAGGCGGACGCCAACTGTCGCAGTAATCCGCACAGCCTGAAAGCGTCCAGATGTCCCATATCACGGGCCGGTAACTGCTACTGCTATAACAAGGACGATGGTAAGCACACGGTACGCGGTTGTGCAACCAATTTGACGGATCAGAAGGACTGCTTGGGAAGCAGCGACTGGCTGTTGTGATGTTAGGCAAATGGTCTTTCGGTCAATCCCCTTAAAACTAATCTAGTTATCTTTACTAGAAGGAGGAAGGTCGAAAATATTTGTCTGCCAACACTCAAGTGGTCACTATTCAGTTATGCAGGAAGCTAAAATATCTTGGGATCGATCTTGATACCAAGCTACTCAGGAAATCACATGTTAAACTAAAAGTAGCGAATGCACTGGCAGCATTTTTTTAGTACAACAAGATTTCTAACAAGCTTTGGGGTCCGGCTCCCTCGAAATAGATTTATAAGTTTATGATCAGGCACTTGTATTTTACACATAAATGCTTTGGGGGAAAATATTGTCTCTCAGGGGTGTGAAGTCTGCCTTATCTAGACCACAGAGCACCTTTCTGACAACTTCTGGCCCTGCTCTTTATGCGTTGCTGAATCTTCCCGCCCTAGAAAGCTTTTCTAGGAGAGGCTCTAAAGGCCATTTGTTAAGGCACAATGGGCAGTGGGTGGGTGCGCCTTGGGCTTTTGTAGATTTTGCGACCCTTTCTATGCCCATTGATTCAATGTCCGCATATCCTATAACAGAAAGTTTGTACTGCACAAAAATTCCAGAGGGGGGTTTGATCGTATGACTCAGCTCGGATGGCAGCACTGTCGTATTTTCAATGAAACTTACTAAACAGATATTCGACCGGGTTCTGATGTTTCGTGGTAAACTACGGTGTTCAGCTTCATTATGCCTTTGGTCGTCATGTCTTTCAGCGGAAGTCTATGTGATCCCAAGGGCAACGGACTGTCTGGTGGAAAGCAGATGGTTTTGTAGCAGTATTTGTGTCTGCATTCACAATCAGGCTGCGCTGAAGGCGTTGCTCAGCCCCTTTCCACTTCCAAGCTAGTGCTGCTGTGCAAATTCAGATTAAACTAAGTTTCAAAGTATAATAGTCTGATGCTAACATGGGTTCAAGGATAAACTTGCAAATAAAGGAGCGCAAGCTTTCGCAATTTAGAGACACAGGATCAACTGCAGTTTGTTCACAGATCAATTTGTTTATGATTGGATGCTTTAGACAAGATGTTGTTTCCGAAAGATGGAAAGAGGGAAAGTTTCCAGAACGAGTTATTACGAGTAGAGCTCCAGTCAATTGGTCACTAAGATGTGTTATTTAGCGGCTTCAGGCTTTTTTGTGAAGTTTGCGTCAAGTTTTTGTGCTGCCACCATAAATGAGCTAGAATGCTTGACATATAAATAAACTTCCTTCAAGCCACTGCTCCATTTTTGTGGAAGAGTCCCAAAAATGTGAGTGGCTCGAATAGGATTCAGTACACAAAATCAAAATCTAAACTATTTTATTATTATTATATCTTACACCATAATGAATTATGACTCGAAGGGGACAGAGATGTTTTCTCCTTGAGATACGTCAGAGTTCCTTATCGCTTCTTCTGATGAGAATTAATCTCCAGTTACAAATGCTGACTACGGAAGCTTACCTCATTCTAACTACGTAAGCGATGATATAATGATTTGCAAACGGAAAAACTCTCTTGAATGTAGGACAGATAAGAACTAAATATAAAACGAACCCATGCAATTGTGTGTATGGAATTATAAAAGTATGAAGCAAATTATCATATGCCAATTGGTCACTGCGGCAATATACATTTCTGCACAATCGCACAAGTCACCATACCGTCGGAATTGAGGGCCGAAATACTAAACGAAATCTAATCGCAAAGTAATAACAAGCTCGATAACGGAGCGATAAGTGGCAAACTTTAGCCAACGATTAGTGAGGAAGTTAGTGAGACCAATGCGGACAAAAGACGCCAGCACAATGGTATGCATCCAGACAGAGGTGTGGGTGGCAGGCAGTAAATGCCATGCCTGTGCAAGTGGAACGAATCGATTAATAATCTAACTCTAATGTTTTATAGGATTGTGGGGTCGTAAACAATGCAGTGTCTTATACAAGCCTGTTTGGAGCGTGTTAGGTGTGTTATCTCGCGCTATGGCACATTTATAGAGGAGCAATAATTTCGATTTACGATGAGAAATCCGTCTATATAAGGCACTGAATGGATGTTTCTTTAATCAGTTGCCCAAATTTGTATGCGACGCGTGAGTGTACGAAATTGTGGGCGAAATGTTGCCCTTGAAGATAAAAACGGGAGTGACGATAGGAGTCCTTTTATGGTGCTTCAGCAGTCAGTTGGGTAGGTGTGCCGTTATCGATTCTATTAACTAGAAGGAGTGATTAAGAGGATACTAATGCGAGGAAGTGAAGTGATCGGTGTAAAGAACCAAGTAATAAATCCAAAAAAATTATTAATAAATGCAAATAAATAAATAATTTAAATAAATAATAAAAAAATACCCCAAAAAAATAAATAAATATGGATAAAATGGACTGATAAAAAGAATATAATAAAAATGTAAAAAATAATGAGTGAATCAAAATTGGACGAGATTATTGGGAAATATTAAAAAAGAGTGTAAAAAATTAGTCGAAAGTTCGAAAATAATTAAAGAAAGTGAGAATTCCAAGTGAAAGCGATTCTTATGCAATCATTACCGTGGAGAAACCGAAAGTGTTGCCGTGATTGGATCTTCGAGCTAATAACCTAAACACCAAATGAACTGAAAGATATTTTGTTATATTAAATAATCGTTACATAGTTATTTATTGCATAATTTTATTCCCATGGTCTGGAAATTCAAAGTCCACATTCTAAACAAGAGTGACTGAGAGGTGGCTGAAATCACTCAGAAAGGCTATTGTGTTACATGACTCCGTTTCTACGAGTATGAATTATTCCAATCGCTTTGGGAGGCAAAGATTTATTGTGGGTTATCCGCAGCTGATTTATTGGCGATATGCTATCGTATACGCACGCTCGCAATAAGTAACTGAAAGTGTGAACGTGGTTTGCTGATCCACTTTATAGGCACTTCAGTGATCCCCTCCGATTCTACTCGGGGCAGTTTTTTTTTTTATATATTTCCTTTTTTGCTGGAAAATATACACAGATTTGACAAACAATATCATACAAATTTATACGATCATTGTTGAATGCATTTAAGGTTTGTGTATTGGCTAAACTCGCTAGTTTGAAGCTGCGCCTCTGCTAAGCTCATCACTACTCGGGAGCTGGTCCACACAAACTCATGTAAAATCGAAAGAATCGACACAAAGACATGTCAAATCGCTCTGAAGTGAAAGTTTTGAGTAATATTTGACAGTCCTTTTTGGGCACCATTGCGGAATTCAGAATCGAAACACAAATATATCAAATCGCTCTGGCATACAAGTTTTAAGCTATATCTTATGGTAGATTGTGTTTATGCATGCAACTAATAACTTCTTGACAACATAAAGATTTATTGCTCTCGTTCTCTTGCTACAGCCTGCTTATAAGAGCGGAAAGGTTAATCTCAGTTAATCCTTATTTGGCTCACTCATGAAAGTGGTCTTATCATAGTCGCCTCGAACATAGTGTACTCCTAAATATACATAAGTTCAGAGCAGTTCCGATTTTAAGATATAGTCATCTAATACTCGATATAGAAAGTAGTGAAACAAAGCAAGATATTCTTCTGATATAATATAAATCTCCACTGTAAGCTGATCCCAACAGTTTCCTTCATACCTGTGAACTAGAACGATTTCATGTAGAAGTTCAACACCTCATTCATTATTTGTTCGTTCGTTCGTTCGTTCAGGTGGTTGATCCACGGTGTCCTCGCATGATTTACAATTGGCGTCTCAGCGCCGTTTTAGTACCACCCACCACCCCTCCTAACGCTGCAAAGAGATTGGTTGTTAGCTAGATCCACTCTGTGGAAGTTAGGTATTTTAAAAGTTAGGATACATCCTAGACAGAGCTCCATTTCTTGCGGCCGCCAGAGCTTGGCATTTGCAAAGAAAGTGGGTTATTCTTTCCCTCTCGTCCGAGTTCTTACAACTTCTACAATGGGTATTGAAAGGTGTCTGCATTTCCTCCCCATAAGTACCTACTAACCAGTGACCTGCAAAGGCCACCGTAAGTCGGCTGGTGTCTCTTCGGTCCCTATTTATAAGATCCCTTGACTTAGCTGTATTATAGCCTGGCCTGGTCGCCCGGAATGTATTGCATGTTGAAAGTGACCTCCACCTTCTGCCCGCCCAGGATATACAGGGGCATGTGCTAATTAAAGAAAAATTTCCTTAATTCTTAAATTCCCTTTTTTCAGTTCTCGGCCGCGAAAGTTTGCAAATATTATTTAAATATATATTATAATAATCTATAAAAAATCAGAGGACTATGTGAGAAAAACACAACTCCATAGGATGTTATATATAGTACTCTATAGCAAGTCTGCTTTTATAACGTTTTTGTCCCTATAGTACAGTTCAAATGTTCTTCGAGCATTGGTTTCCATGAGGAATAGAAATAGCTGTTCATGCAATGAGATGTTGTGGCATTTCGAAGAGAACACATAATCAGGCAGATAGTTACAAGAGTACTACCGAACAGACATTGCAATTATTAAATCTTTACTAGAAGTCAATTCTGACCCAGGTTTTTGATATGATTTTCAGTTGTCGCTGGGGAATATCAGACGAATCTTTTGTATGGACAAGTAAGAGACTGCAACAGCAGTGACAACGCCGTTGGATGCAGTGAGAAGGTGAGTAAAGAGTAATTCTCGTAAAAAGCCAGGAAAGGTCCTTGGAAGAAGATCCAAAAAAGAAAGGAAATAAAAGGACGTAAGGCAGCAAAAAAGTTTGTGACGAGAAGGATAATACAAATTTTTAAGTAAAACTGATGAAATCAGTTGGGAATACTTTATAAAAAATATTATAACCAAATCTGAGACATCGATCCAAAATCTAAATATGCTTCCAGATCATTGATATATAAAGCTTTAGTATCGATGTGGCATTACTACTTATCAATGTTGATTGAAGAAATACCTCCAAATCTATAATCAGGAGTGCAGCCAAACAAACTTTCGTTAGAGCTTCGATGCTTCCAGTTCAGATGCTTACATATCCTTACGCGTTCAAAAATCCACCCAACATTTGCCGACCACTTCAACCACTTCAGTCAGTATTGTGGCAAATTCTCAAGCACCCCGCTCAATTCCTCATGATAACTGGGAATAGTAGCCAGATTGGTATCTACTCTAATCTCTATTTTATGGGACCTGTTTTGCAGATTACGTCATGGCAGAGAAGCTGTCATAAAATTCGAAATTTTCTGCTTTTTCTAATCTGTTATCTGAGGTTTCATTCCATAATTTTGGTACTATACTTTAATCTTTGTTAGAACAATTCCATAAACAGATCATTTTCTTAACCAATTATAAATATTTCCTTGGAAATCACAGTTCTCCTTTTTCTCTTTGACAATTCCTCTTCAACGTGAACCTGTTTTAAAACTAAATCACATTCAAGATTCGGCATAGTATTCTTGATGGTTCTTACAGAAGACACGAGCAAAGCGAAACATTTATCATAGGCTAATGATAGAGGAGTAACTTTCCCCAGTTATAAAATGAAGTAGATATAACACTGATCGTTGTTGAAATAACCGAGGCTATCCTCTGTTCCAGCCGAATGATATGAAGTTGTCTTTCCTTTCCCTTGGGCTGTGATTCGTTCACAAAATTAGTCACTGTATTACCTCCTTTTTAAATTGGAGTCGCATTGCCAAGGGCCTTCTTTCATTAATTCAGTTTTTAACAGTGCTAAAATTCTCTCTAACAATTTAGTTAAATGTGCATCAGAGAGCTGTCCAGGCATACGCCGCCTTTCAGGATCTGCCGCTCAATTGCAATACATGCTCGGGCGCGAAATGTCAAGAGAGTTTGCGTAATCCACGTAAATGCGAGGGTGATCCGCATCAGGATTGTGTGACGGTGTTCGATAAGTCTGGTCAGGTGGTGCGTCGCGGCTGTGAGGCTGAAGTTGCGGAGGAGTATCAAACGCACTGCCAAACGAATCCGGAGCTGTGCTTTAACTGCAAAGCGCACGGTTGCAATACCGTCAACGATGCCGACTCGTACCAGAACTGTTTGGACTGCGATGCAGCGACGCAATCCGATTGCCTTTTCAATCCCGCTGCCGTGAACACCACTCGCAAGTGCGTGGAAGGTTGCCTCTCAGCGTTGTATCCCCGCAAGTCGAATAAGGAAATCTTTGAATTTGCACGCTCTTGCTACGAGGATATCGACGAGGATGATCGTGAGGCGTGCACTGCTCAGAACAACTGCATCAGGTGCACTGACTCGGACCTTTGCAACGATAAAATTTTGCCCGTCGAGGGTCGTTTGAGCTGCTTGCATTGCGATGGTGGTGACTGTCATACGCCAGTAACCAAGAAGTGTCTGGCTTACTCCACCAGCGATCAGTGCTACATCCACTTCGACAACGTCAGCCACAGCGCCATACGCATGGGCTGCAAGAGCGAATTGACGACTGACGAAATCAGGGCAGACCTAAAGCAGTACTATCTGTGCGATGGCGACGACTGCAACAGCTACGAGAATCTGCCGCCGGGGAAAATTTGCATCGCTTGCGATTCTACTATCAATGAGTACTGTGCGATTAATCCGGTGGGTGTGAACAGCAGATTAAGATGCCAAATCCAACCCCACACGCAGTGCTATGTGAGAGTGAGAGAAGGTATGTTGAGATGCAGAAACAATTTTTCGAGAAAATTATGAGAAATCCCCTGAGGTATCAAGCCCCGCCCCAACATGATCAAATACAACTTTTGAAAGATTTCCGTTTTGTCCGAGACATTATTCTAAAAACACCCTTTGTGCTCTTTCACAGATGGTGCCACGGAACGCGGTTGCCTGCACGATTTGGCGCCTGCTGACTTTACTGACTGCCACACTGGTGATTCTAACTGCAGAATATGTGAAGAAAGCAACTGCAACATACACATTTATCCGGCGAATCGTCTGCAGTGTCATCGCTGCAATTCCACCAACAACGCCAGATGCGAGACTGATCCCATCTTCACGACGACTTGTACGATCTACGACCCGGAAGACAGTTGCGTCACCAAATTGAAAGACGGCATTACTTACCGCGGCTGCAGTTCCGAGTTCAATTGCACCGGTGAGAGTCGCAAGAACTGCCGCACCTGCACTGGAAACGGATGCAACGCAGTGAACCTCGCCGAGCTGTCAATTGGGGAGCCCGGTCGCTTTCAGCCACTACCTCTGAATTGCTACCACTGCAATGGGGCAAAGGAATGTGGAGACGGCAAGTCCTTTGGTAGGGTAGGTAAGTGCGAGGGTGACAAACTGCAGACCTGCACGGTGGCCTTTGCCCTCAATGGCAGCGTGATAGCCCGTGGCTGCAGTGATGATCTAGAAGCGGTCTGCGACAAAGTGGGCAATGTGTGCCACGACTGCAAGTCGAGTGGCTGCAATTTGGCGCAAAAGAAAGCCGACTATGTGGATTGTGTGTTCTGTGATGCTCAGGAAAATGAGGCATGTCTCTATAATATCAGCGCAGTGACACGTACCCGCAAATGCCACAAGAGCTGCATGACGGTGCTGTATCCACGCACTGGTGATGCCACACCCGCATACGAACTGCTGCGTACCTGCTTGGATGACATGGATTTGGACGAGCGTGTGGGCTGTGCAGCGGGCGAGAATGCCAATTGTAAGGCGTGCGAGGGCGAGAAGTGTAATACGGTGAGTCTGGGCGTGCGCAAAACGTGCAATCATTGTACAGACAAGAGCTGTGCTGAGCCCCAGCAGCGCATGTGTCGCTCTACCCTCGACAATGATCAGTGCTTCATCGAATACGGGAGCATTATTGAGATGGGCTGTAAGAGCAAATATGACGAAGAAGACGTCAAGGAACGCGTGAAGGCTAAGCGGTTGTGGCTCTGCGATGAGGATAATTGCAACGACCTAGATAATGTGCCCGCGGGGCAAACTTGTGCCATTTGCAACTCACGTACAGATGCCGCCTGTGCTATTGCTCCGGAGACTGTTCAATCCAGAACAGATTGCATGGATACTCCATTTACACAATGTTACACACGCACGCTGGAAAGTAAGTACAGACAAACAGACCTGGGAGTGATTTGGTGTTGCCTCAGTCTGGTGCACAATTAAATATTTTTCAAAATGAGTTTCAATGAATGTTTCCAACCACTCGTGTATCCCCCCACAGATGGTCACACCGAACGCGGCTGCTTGTCGAGCTTGGAAGGGGATCAGATCTACGACTGCCTGCATCGAAGTGACTCCTCAGGTTGTTCGACATGTGTGGGAGATAACTGCAATCAAGAGGTATGACTACTTGC
The DNA here is from genome assembly GCA_920105625.2 of Clusia tigrina. Classification (NCBI taxonomy): domain Eukaryota; kingdom Metazoa; phylum Arthropoda; class Insecta; order Diptera; family Clusiidae; genus Clusia; species Clusia tigrina. The sequence goes on from OV050030.1 coordinate 414,440,981, forward strand.
GCCACTTATAAATTCCCCACCTTTACTCTAACTATGTACAACTTTTAGGTTTATCCCCAAGGGCGTCGCTCCTGCCAAGTGTGCAACTCCACAACTAACAATAAATGTGAAAGTACGCCCGCTTCCAAACAAATCTGCCTCAAATACACCAATTCTGATCATTGTGTGACACAGCTCAATGGCGACGGCCACACAATACGTGGTTGCGGCTCTGAACTGACATGCAATGCCACCAACACTAACATGGTCAGTTGTCAGGTGTGTCATGCCGACAACTGCAACACAGGCAACATCAAGCGCAAGGCTGACGGTAAGCCGGGCATCTGGCAACCCCTACCACTGACTTGCCACAGCTGCAGCAGCGAAGCGGGATGTGGCTCCCTTGCCCTTCCAAAAACGTGCTCCACTGACGAGTATTGCATGACAGTGTTCGGTGGGAACGGCGCTGTTGTCGCGCGTGGCTGCAGTGCTGCCATGGAGCGCGAGTACGAAAGCTACTGTGATACTCACAGCGACAGTTGCCACAACTGCAACTCGAATCTATGCAACAGAGCGTCCAGCCAGAGCGATTTTGTCGATTGCATCTATTGTGACACCCTCACCAGCGATCGCTGCGTGGCAGATGCCTCCGCTGGTGGCATGACACGAAAATGCCTCAGATACTGCATGACTGCTCTGTACCTCCCAGCGAATAGCTCCGTTTATCAGCTGACACGCAGCTGTTTGGACGACAAGGAAGAAGATGGCCAACAGCAATGTCTGCAGCAGGGAGACCAGCAGCAATGCGTAGCCTGTGAGAGTGCTGCCTGCAACACCGTCGCTCTGCCCGCCGACCGCCGACATTGCTACACCTGTGAGGGGGACAACTGCGAGGATCCTGAGAGCAAGCCGTGCCGCTTCTACGAACAATCTGACGAATGCTTTATGCTCTTCAGCAACGAGAGTGAAGTGGTGCGCATGGGCTGCGTCAGTGAGCTGGAAGCTGATTACGTCGAGCGTAATGCCCACTTGCTGCTCACCTGCAGTGAGGGCGATAACTGCAATGACTATGCAAAGATACCCGCTACACAAATATGCGTCGTTTGCAACTCGCATGAGGATCCAGAATGCGCCACAGTGCCGCAAAATGTGGCCAAAATGCAGCATTGCACTACTTTGCCGAACACGCAATGCTACACACGCGTCCAAAGCAGTAAGCATGGAAGCATGAGGCTTTTCCACGTACTTAGTAAACATTTTTAATCTTACTTTTGCAGATGGTGCTACTGAACGTGGTTGCGTCAGCCAGCTCAGCAGATTTGAACTTCGCGGCTGTCTAAGTGGGAATGACACAGATTGCGTCACTTGTGATGCGGATAGGTGTAACATTGATGTAAGTTTTGAAGCACCAGGAATATTCTGACTGAGATCTGAGGGATTGTTTGTTACCTAAAGAATTTCGCCTTCTTGATAGACACTAAAACTTATTTTACAGCGTCAGGTCTGATATCGGTGAGGGTAAAAAAGGCCTCATTGGAAATTTCTAATGATTCGCCTGGATTTAAGGGATAGAGTCACAGCAGAGGACGTATTGTGTCGTATCTTCACAGAGAAAGATTTCTGTCGTCTCTTCACCAGGGACAAGTTGCCAGACTTTTATCTCTCATGCTTCCTTCCGATATTTATAGAAAAAATGTACACAACCCCCAACATTTTTTAGAATATTTCATTGATAACCGGATTTTTTTGGGATGGAACAGTATCACTCGAACAAGTTTCCTGATATCATTATAAAAAATTCAGAATCAGCTCCTAGAAGCCTCGGAACATTTGTGGGCATCTCTTTTCGTTTGTCTAGTATCGCATCTCTTTCAGTATATCTACTCCCGTTATTTTTTGGATCCCCAGATGAGAGAAGTTTGAACAGACGAAGCGGAGCTGCGATTTCGATAGCGCCATTTCATTCTATTCCGGCACAAATTAAAGTAGCCTTGAACGAAACAGTCAGATGCTCTTTTCCTCTCCTGATCATTGAATATTTTTTTATAACTATTTGCAGATCTATCCGGAGAATCGTCGTCGCTGTCAGCGTTGCAATAGTGAGGATACTCCCGGCTGCGAAAACTCCATACAAGCCTCCTCAGTTTGTCCCTTCTATTCGGAAGATGAGTTCTGTACGGTTAAGTTAGTGAACGGTGTTACGTATCGCGGTTGCAGCTCAGAGTTCCAATGTGATGAAAGCGACAAAACATTCTGTCGCCACTGCTATGGTGCTAACAATTGCAACACAGTCGACTTAGCCACCGGAAGTATTGGTTATCCGGGCAGATGGCAGGGTATACCAATCAACTGTTATACGTGTTACGGAGAACAGTGCCAAGGCTTCAGTCCCGGTGTAATCAAGAAATGCGAACAGAATGCTCTGCAGAACTGTGGGACCGTCTTTGCGGAGAATGGCACCGCTCTACAGCGAGGCTGTTCCGATCAGATCTATGAGGGGGAGTATGCTCAGTACTGTGATGAGAAGACTGCCAACTGCAAATTCTGTAAATCGAGCGGTTGTAATCTGGCGACGAGCCTCATTGACTATGTGGACTGTGTCTACTGTGATGAGGCCGACAATCAGGATTGCCTCTACAGCACTGATCGAGTGGTGCGTAGGCGCAGCTGCCTTAAGCAGTGTATGACTGCTTTGTATGCCCGCTCGGATGACCCAAATCCCTTATACGATTTGGAGCGTACCTGTCTCGATGATTTGGACTTGGATGATCGCTTGGCCTGCTCAAAAGGCAATATACCCTTCTGCAAGGCCTGTACGGGCGAAGCTTGCAATCGGGACATTATACCTCAAAGTCGTGCGAAGTGTTTGGTGTGCGATGACAACGATTGTGAGGAACCCACGAGCCAGGGCTGCCACGGCTATCGAGATCCAGAAAAATGCTTTACGCTATTCGATACGATGAACAGCGCCAAGCGCATGGGTTGTGCCAATGATTTGGACGCGTCCTTCATAGAGACGAACAGGCGTCAATTGCTCGTTTGCGAGGGTGATGACTGCAATAGGTTTGATAATATACCATCGTTTCTTAGCTGTGCAGTGTGCAATTCAACGCAAGATGTAAACTGTGCGATTAATCCCAAATCGTTAAGCCTATACGCAGCCTGCCAGGATCTTCCATACACACAGTGCTACACACATATAGACCAAGGTAAGCTTTGCACTGTTCTATTGAGTAAATGTGTTCAGTATTGAGAATGTTGTCTGACATTCAGAGATAACAAGAAAAATTAACCTCAGACGAGCAATTAACCCTTCAACTCCCATAGAAGAGATTATATTAAAAATTCCGAAATTTAGAGGAAATTTGTCTCCACGGAGTCACTTCCAAAACCCCCTTTTTTTGGTTACGTCGGTGTTCTCCAAATCGAATGAACCCAATACAATGTTGTTTTCCTCAGAAGTTTTCATAGTTCTATGCAAAAGCACAAATGTAGAGCAGGTTTCAAATAATGTTCCCCTCAGCTTCGACACTCCAGTAATTTGATTTTATGATATTTCCTTCTCAAATCTTATCAAATTAGGATACATGAATAAGTGCCTGTGGCCACGATAAGAGTTTTTGGATGTCATCTATTGAGATATTTCCGGAGTTTATGTGCTCATACACGTCAAATCACCCTCGTCGTATGACCCATATATATAACGGGTCCGCCAAATAACTTTTTTTTTTTTGAAAATTCTATAAAAAAAACTACTGGATATTTTCTCAAATTTCTTTTTTTATTTGATAGTACAATCCTTCCGGTTAATAATGGAAAACAATTTCATTCAAATGGCTGCCTCGGCTGGCCATGCAGTAGTCTACACGATCGGCCCAATTTTTAAGCACATTATCGATTGTGTGCAGCTGTATTTCACCAATGGCTTCACGAATATTGTCCTTTAAAGCGTCAATTGTCTCTGGCTTGTCGGCGTAGCACTTATCTTTGAGGGCACCCCACAAATAATAGTCCAACGGTGTCAAATCGCAGCTCCGAGGTGGCCAAACGACATCAGCTCTGCGGCTGATAATGTTATCTTCAAAAACAGGGCGCAAAACATCGAGTGTAGCTTCGGCTGTGTGGCACGTAGCGCCGTCCTGTTGAAACCAAATGTTGCCAATATCCTCCTCTTCAATTTTTGTGAACATAAATTCGTTCAACATGGCCCGATAACGATCGCCATTGACTGTAACGGCCACTCCTTGCTCATTTTCGAAGAAAAATGGCCCAATTATGCCTCTGGACCAAAATCCGCACCAAACATTGACTCGTTTTGGGTGCATCGGCTTTTCAATGTATGCGTGCTGGTTTTCTGTGCCCCAAATGCGACAATTTTGCTTGTTTACATACCCGCCAAGATCAAAATGAGCTTCATCTGAAAAGATGATTTTTTTGGCAAATGATTTTTTTGGCATTCTGCAACATTACCATGATATTCAAAGTAATGTCGCAATATTTCCCAGCGTTGTTCAAGCGTATACACAACCATATTCGTTCAGCGGAAGGATAAAACTAATTATCTGTCAAATCAGACATGAGCTAAGTGTAACCATTCACGACATAAGCACTAGTTGACAAAAAAAACGTTAGATGGCGGACCCGTTATATTCCTTTGTAGAATCCATGCCCTAGGAGAAGGCACTAAACCTTCTGTGGAAATTAATGCGTCCTCACAGTACAGCGGAGACCGGGCTTTGCCAACGCGTCTTTGATGCTATTGACTCCTTCAAATTTCTCAGAAAATAAAAAATTGTGCGAAGTATTCAAGACTTGTGGAAATGGAGGAACATTCCCACTAAGGAAATAAATGTTCAATAATCTGACAATATTCATGAACTAAAAGTAACCAAAAAATATTGAGAACATATGGTCTCCAGACCTACACCTCTGATTATATTATATAGGAAAATAAACTTTAGAATATTTCCAGCGGCTTCTCGACAGACAGTTCTATCCAAGAGTAGAATTCAGGGTTGACATTCCTCTTAAACAAGAAGTTGGTAGGAAGTCGTTCACTATTTAATAGACGACCCGTCCTAAAGAATGGGAGATTAGTTTCGATCTTCTGGACTATGAAAGAATTCCCAGGAGTAATTAGCAGACCTTTCTACTATAAAAAGAAAATCTAAATTCTGTTAGAATAACGAAGCACATTACAGTGGAAAAGATTATCAGGGACACTTGATCCTGATATACTTTTCTGACTCCTCGTACCAATGATGATTAACGATGCTGATATCTGAGGTTTTCGAAAGCCATCATGATCATACCAGTAAAGATTTATCAAACATTTGTAAACCATATCACATAATTATACTTTCATGACCTCGACCGACCTTAAAATTCTCTAATCCTCATTCCAGCTGGTATTACGCATCGTGGTTGTGTCTCAGACATTAGCGATGAGTTGTTCGATGACTGCATCAGCGGTAACAGCACAACGTGCGAGATTTGCAATACAAACAATTGCAATTCCGAGATCTACCCATTTGGACGTCGTAGCTGTCAACGTTGTTATTCCGAACAGGACCCTACCTGTGAGAATAGCCCAAAATTCGCCAGTGTTTGCCCCATGTATAAGGAGCAGGACAAATGTGTTACCCAGATCGAGGATGAGAGCACAGTGCGTGGCTGCTCTTCAGAAATCGTGTGTGATGGCACCAACCGAGAAAAGTGTCGGTTGTGCGACACAAGCAACTGCAATACGGTCAACCTGTTGGCCAGTTATGTGGGAGAGCCAGGCAGATGGCAAGAACTACCTCTGCAGTGTTACTCTTGCTCCGGCACAGATTGTGACATTGGCTCCATTGAAAAATGTGACAGAAACACTCTGCAGACTTGTGTGACGGTCTTTGAGGACAGTGGCAATGTGCGACAACGCGGCTGTAGCGATACCGTTGCGCTCACCAAAGGCGACTACTGCGATGAGCATGTGGACAAGTGTTTGGCCTGCAAGTCGAATAATTGCAACAATGCCACTCAGTTGCAAGATTTTGACGACTGCTACTTCTGTGATTCTGCGGTGAAGAGCTCGTGTGCCGCAGATCTGAGCATCACGACCAGAACGCGCAAGTGTCAGGGGGGCTGTATGGTGGCCCTGTATCCTCGTAGTAGCTCCAATGATACCTCATATGAGACGTCGCGCTCTTGTCTGGATGACTTGAATGAGGACGATCGCACGGCTTGTATAGCAGGTGAACGGGAAAACTGTAAGGCGTGCATAGGAGAACGTTGCAACACAATGGTATTGCCTCCAGAGCGATTCGAGTGCAACAAGTGTGTGGGCAGCAACTGCGAGGATATAGTCTCACGCAAGTGCAGCGCCTACCACGAACAAGACCAATGCTATATTCTATTTGATGAGGAGAGTTCGATTATTGGCATGGGTTGCCGCAGTGAATTCGAGACAGATGCGCTCACCGAATTGTTGAAACAGAAGCAGATCCTCCTTTGCGAGGGCAAGAACTGCAATACGTACGACAAAGTGCCCTCTCCCAAGACATGTGCTGTTTGCAATTCTGCCAAGAATGAGCGCTGTGCCACCAATCCTAATCTAGTAGGAGCGACAGAGAGGTGCTCAGTGCTGCCCTACACCGACTGCTATACGCGCATCAATCAAAGTAAGTACAGAAAATTCAGTTCAATTCAGTTGAGTGGAGAATATTCCCTCTAATGGTCTCTAGGAATCAAAAGAATTTTATAAATTTTATGACAAATGGAAAAAAAAATTGAGAAGGAAAATCACAGATACTGATTACAGCAACTTTATCCCGATTACTACAACATTATATTCGTGAAACTAAATATAATCTTAACTCTTTTCAGATAATCACACCGAGCGCGGTTGCCTTTCCTCCCTGGACGGCGACAGCTTCTACGGCTGCCAGACGCAAAATGACGGACTCTGCCAGACGTGCGCCGGGGATAGATGCAATGAGAACGACATTTTCCCAGCCAATCGCTTGAAGTGCCAGCACTGTAGTTCTTCATCTGATCCTCTGTGCACATCCAAACCTAACAGTAACAGTATCTGCCCTATTTACAACGAGAATGATGTGTGCGTGACTAGCTTAGTCAATGGCGTCACCACACGCGGTTGCGGTTCCAGCATACGATGCGCCCCTGGCAGCAACATACTCAATTGTCGCACCTGTAATACGCCAGGCTGTAACACGATCAATCTGGATAAGGTTAATAACGATGGACAACCTGGAAGATGGCAGCCCGTACCGATTAATTGTCTCACTTGCAAGGGAGCAGAGCAGTGCACTGGAGTGGGCCAATTTCAACCATGTGAGGATAATCCGTACCAGAACTGCAAGACCGTCTTCGATACTAATGGCAAGGTCATACAACGCGGCTGCAGTGATACCGTGGATGCGGACAATGATGAGTACTGCGAAGCGAATGGGGGCAAGTGCCCGGGTTGCAATTCGAACGGCTGCAATACGGCCAAATCGCTCAACGACTACGTGGAATGCATCAATTGCGACACGGAAACCAATGGATCTTGTGTCCAACAGGTGGGTGCCATAACTAAGACGCGGATGTGCCACAAACACTGTCTGACAGCTCTATATCCCCGTGAGCAAGGTCCGAATCCCTCGTATGGTTTGAGCAGATCTTGCTATGATGATTTAGACTTGGACGAACGTGAGGCATGTGCTGCCGGCAGCAAAGAGCACTGCCAGGTCTGTAGCACAAACAAATGCAATGCGGCGGCGATGCCTGCCCCTCGCCTTAGCTGCAACATCTGCCAGGGAAGTGAGGATTGTAAGCATCCTAATCCCGCCGTCTGCTCCCAATATCGTCCAAATGACGAATGTTATTTACATTTCGATGAAAAGCAGGTGGTAGCTGGCATGGGTTGCCGCAGTGACTTGAATAATGTAGAAACGGATTACCTACTGAGACAGAAACTCCTGCGCTTCTGCAAGGGCGATAATTGCAACACCATTGCCGCCATACCCGCACCGCAAACATGCATTCTGTGCAACTCACGCACTGATGTGCTCTGCGGCACAACACCGTCTAACCTTACCAGTAGCACGACATGCGACTTTCTGCCGTACACAGAGTGTTATGCTCGCATTTCGTCCCAAGGTTCCACAGAACGTGGTTGTGTCTCCAGCTTGAATGGCAACGACTTCTTGGACTGCATCAATGGCACCGCAGAGAATTGCCACATTTGCATGGGCAACAAGTGCAACAACCTAATGTATCCCGAAAATCGTGCCCAGTGCCACATTTGTAGCTCACTTGACGATCCGAATTGTGAAGCTAGTCCAGATAGTTTGAGCGCTTGCCCGGTATACTTAGCCGGTGATGATTGTGTTACCTCATACAGCCATGGTGTCACTTATCGCGGCTGCAACTCTAGTTTAACTTGCGAATTCCCAGACCCGAAAACTTGTGCCAAATGTACTGGCATTGGCTGTAACACCATCAACTTGGCTAGGAAACAGGACGACAATTTCGGAAAATGGCAAGATCTGCCACTGCGCTGTCTCTCTTGCAGCGGCAGCAACTGCGATTCAGTCGACACCACTCAGACTCGCACGTGTGAAAACAACAACGTCCAGGACTGCATGACCGTATTCGATGCTACAGGCAAAGTGGTGAGCCGTGGCTGCAGTGATGCGGTTATTGCCGACTACGAGCGATCTTGCAATCAGAACGAGGACAGCTGCTACAGCTGCAAGTCGAACGAGTGCAATACGGCCACAGAAAAATCGGAATACAGAGAATGCGTTTATTGCAACTCGAACAAGGATGTTGACTGCATATGGCAGCCACTGAGTGATGCCCACAATACACGCAAGTGTCAAGGTGATTGCATGACAGCGCTGTTCCCTTCTTCGCATGGTGACAATTCTTCCTACGATTTGATACGTACCTGCCTTAACGACAAAGAAGCGGCCGATCAGCTGGACTGTGCTCAGGGACTGGACAAACATTGTAGGTCCTGCAATTCGGATAAGTGTAACGTGGATGACATCCCCGCAGATCGCCACCATTGTTATTTTTGCAACGATAGTGACTGTGCGAAACCAGAGTCCAAACTCTGCCCTATCCACAGTGAAGACAGACGGTGTTTCATTTGGTTCGTCATTAAAGACGAGATTGCTGAAATGGGTTGCATGAGTTCACTGCGTAATATCAGTTTTGAAAGCATTCTCAGAACCAAACGGGTTCAAATTTGCGATGGAGAAAATTGTAATTCCCTGGATCAAATACCCTCTACAGGGACTTGCGGTTCCTGCGACTCTACATTGAACGCTAACTGTTCCATGAGCCCCGATAATATCAACAATCGGGAAAATTGCAGGGACAGGCCATACACAAGTTGTTATTCGCGGGTGGAGAATGGTAAGTAGTGTCAATGGTGAGAGAACATCATCCCGCATATCAAAATCCCACTAACATCATCATAAAAATGGACACACAAGAAAGTTTTAAACGAAAATCATCTCCTACAGACCGGAAGCTGAGCATTTCCGACAAAGCGACACAAGGAGTCCTTTAATCAGTGGAGCTTATGACCTCCGGAGATAATACTTCTCATTCTCTGAGTCACTCCTATAAAATCAAGGGATTTAGATTCTCTCCAGTGCCGATTAACGAGGCAGAATCAATACTTTAATAGGCGCTGAGGGACTGCAGAAGTTAAAAGATTCTTATTTAGGGGACTATAATCTTAGAAAGGCGATTATTTAGGGATTTATAATCTTTGCAAATATGTTCAGGAAGACCTCCAGAAAGCCTAGACTGTTCGTAAAGAGCCAATAGATTAAATAATATTATTCGAGGGCGCTGTTACTCTGAACTATTTTATCTGGGGTGTCGGAGCTCTTAAACAATAGTTAACCAAAAGCGTCATATAGTAGGGTCTTGATGAACCACGAGTCGTTGGTTTCGATCATCCTCATATGTCTGCCATGATTGAAAAAAGTGGTTATAAAAGTTTCTAGTTTTCTTATGGGGTGTTTGGCTCGGGGAAGTTTGGGGAATGTATGCTTCCGGATCATATCATGGAATCATAACTATACAATTTATATGAAAAATTCTTTAAGCAAAATTATCTTCTCATAGATGGTTCCACACATAGAGGTTGTCTTAGTAATCTGCCCACAGACGATTTTGTTGATTGCGCCTTAGGTGAAGATGCCAACTGTGAAATTTGTGACAAGAGCAGCTGCAATCTAAATGTAATTATGAAGCTCAATTGACAGAATTGGAAATTGGTGACTAATCTCTTATCTCGTAATTTCAGCTTTTCCCAGCCGATCGGCAACAATGTTATACTTGCAGCTCTGAGGAGCATGACGACTGTGAATCTTTCCCTTCAGATAAGTTCCCTTGTCGTAACACGAAAGAGTCCTGCTTGACAGCGCTCAGCGGCAATGTGACCATACGTGGCTGTAGTAATGATCTGCTTTGTGACTCTGAGGATAGCAACACTTGTAGGTCATGCTACGGGACTGAGTGTAATTCCATTGATTTGCTCAACAAAGTGGACGACGGCAACCATGGTACTTGGCAAGCATTACCTTTGAAATGTCATTCCTGCGCGGGTGAACAATGTCTCCATTCGCTGGGAGCTGCGCTCACTTGTCAACGAAATATCCAACAGGACTGCATGACCGTTTTCAATAGCAACGGCGAAGTGAGACGTCGCGGTTGTGCCGATGATGTCAACGATTATGAAGATCTCTATTGCCGTTTGCATCCAGCCCTTTGCATGGCCTGCAAATCGAATGAGTGTAATATGGCCTGGAGTCGTAGCGATTATGTTGAGTGCGCCTACTGTAATGTGTCAACTAATCCACTGTGCACCAAAAACCCCGACAGCCCATTAATGCCAACGCGCTCATGCTACAAAGAATGTATGTTGGCGACGACTAATGACGATTTGATACGTACCTGCTTGGATGACAAAGAACTGGTCGATCGACTTGACTGTCGGACATTTGGAGGCGGCCCAAATTGTACCAGCTGCGCGGGCGACAATTGCAACAGATTTACATACCCGGCAGATCGTTTGAAGTGTTATGAGTGCACAGATAGCGAATGCACCAGCACAATATTGAACTACTGTGAAAACTACGAAACGAACGATTTCTGTTTTGCCAAATATGAGAATGGAAAAGTCGATCTGATGGGTTGTGGCAGCGCGGTGAACAGTGGCGACATCATAGAGTGGACGTCTCAGAAGAAACTGTATCGGTGTGAGGGCAATGAGTGTAATGAACTGGCCAGGGTACCCACTACCGATGCTTGTGTGGCATGCGATTCGAGTAAGAATGCAAATTGTGCGCAGGATCCATCTCTGGTCGACACCACCGATATCTGTATTGCTCCGCACAGCGAGTGTGTCATCAAACTGAATGCAGGTAATTAAAAAACAATTTTGATACGATTGTAACAGAACAATAAAAGATTAAATAAACTTGGAGAAGATGGGGAAAGGGGGCGTGAGTTTACGAAAGTGAGAGAGATAGAGATAGACCTGTCAGAAAAGCACAATACTCTTTCGTTAGAAAAGAATGTCAATCACTGCTGGTCAAACAGAGTAACTCAGTTTTTGGGAGGGAAACCATCCTCTCTGAGTTTAGAACTCTTGGAGTAGTTCTGTTACGATCCCGGTTGAGAATGTAGCAAAAATAATTCTGTCAATCTCTTGCAGTGGGTCACACATTACGCGGCTGCCTGAGCGCACTGCCCCAGGATGATCAGGATAGTTGTGAGTCTGCGGGCACGTGTGATGTTTGCAGGGGTGAGAAATGCAACGGTGAAGTAAGTGACCTAACCCACTTTTCCATATCTCGTACGTAAGTTTATGTCGTTTTTTCATTCTCTCTTAGGTTTTCCCCACCAACCGTCGCCAATGTCACATTTGTAGTTCAGCGGATGATGGCAAATGCAAGAAATCACCAGCTGCATCGAAAGTTTGTCCAATCTACGGCGTCAATGATCGATGCTTTTCGAAGAACAACAATGGCCTCATCGAGCGTGGCTGCGGCACCTCCTTCACATGTAATATCAATGAGCGGAATTGCAAAATGTGTGATTTCGATAATTGCAATACGGCCGATGTCAGTGGAGGTGCTGGTTTACTCTCCAGCAGCCTTCTGTTAACGTTAGTCTCCGCATTTGTGGCCACTGTGGCGTTTAACAGTCAATAATTTGGAGCCATTGAATGTAGCGCGGATTGATCGAAGAAAACTACAGTATAATAAAAAGGCAACTGTCGAGAAAAACACCATATTTATACACCACAATCGTATGTCTTCGCCATAGACTTGAAAACCCAGAAAGGATGGAAGAGAGCCACCCAGCAGGAAATGTGGATACACATGGAAACGATCAAAACCACGATATAAAGATGTATTTTTTGAGAGTACACCGTTAAGAAGCTAAAATGATTTTGCCAAATTGTCATCAATTTCCTACTGGGTTACGGGCTATTTTCAGCTTAAGTCATTTTCAAAATATATTTGGTAAAAAATTTCTGAACAAATTGTCTGGCCAATGATATACCTGTCTATATCGCTGGATGTATGACTTTATTTGGGGCCTGTTCTTACCTCCCTGATGTGATCATAGCTACGATACTCAAGCACTCAACCCACAAAACATCACTCATAAATTGCACTCATTCCATTCTGTGTAACAGTTTTATAAAGTCTTTATAATCTTTACTTATATTAAATTATTATACGAGTATACGATACGTTGAAAGACCACGATGTAAACGATAAACTGAAGCAAGTACAACATTTGTAAATAGCTGACAACGAGAAATAAAACAATCCTCTTTAATAATCAAAAGGAAAACTTTTCATTTAAATATAGTTTTGCCATTAAAGTCACACCGACTAAAGGAAGCGTCCGACCCTCTCTTTATACGAGTACCCACAAACTTTTCATTTGAATTAGTCCTCCTTAGTACTAGTACCAAGTTCTTAAGAATTGTAGGGCAGATGAGTTCTACAGCACCACACTCGTATATCTTCGCCATAAATTTGAAAACCGACAAGGGAACTAAGAGAGCCTCCCAGTCGGAAATATGGTTACACATTTTCAAAATGGAAACGATCAAAATCATGGTATAAAGATGTAGCTTTTCGAAAGTACGAGTACACCGCTAAAGTGATTTTACCCAGCTTGCATCTATTTCCTACTGGGTTACAGGCTATGAACATATTTTCAGATTAGGACTTTTGAAAATATTATTCCTTGATTTGGTACTTAGTAGGAATGAACCTGGCTTAATTGCTGGAAGGATGCCGTTTTTGGCCATGGTTATGCTGATGCATTATCACGACGATTTTGGGCTTGGCAGCAGTCGGTCACTTTCAAGTAAGTGCAGAGGACGCCCTGGGTCGAAATCCGTGTTACGGGACGACAACAAGTACCACTGGCAGTGCAAGAAGTCTGGTATAAAAGCGGCAGCAGCCAGTCATCCGCTCTCTTTTCTCGACGACATACAGACCAGCAACACCTATATTTGGAAGAAACCACCAGAGCAGCAGAATCACAAGTTGATACTTTTGGTGAGCAGCCTCGAAGAAACGCCTTGACTGACCTGAGCGAGTCAGTCACTCGCTCCGGATAATACTGCAGAAGGGCTAGCGACGTGCACCGCTTGTTCTGAACCGCAGACCACAGGTAAGACCATTGCCACCGCCGGAAGTGGAGCCCATGGGGAAATGACTGCGCTAGAGTGGCATGTAGAAGCTCTCATCTGCTACATTAGGAGTGACATAATGTTCATTCGGACATTACGGGAAGGGGGGCGAGGATCCGGGACATGTGCCTAAAAGAGATACAAGAACAGGATGCCGATGGCATGATCACAGTTCAATCCTCACTACTGCAGCGAGCCGACAAGCAGGGAGCAACCTGCAATGCGCAGGAGAACAAAGAGATCCAAGCATGAGCATGCCATATGGACTTGTCATAAGAAAAATCCCCTACTATATTCAGCCGGCTCCAACCTGTCCAATGTTGTTCAGGCGCATAGTGGCACAGCTTCTTCCAGTACACAACTATGTTCCATACGAGTTCCCTCTCGAGCAAACGGAGGAATGCATACCCAGTGTGACAATAGATGAGGTCTCGCGGGTGGTTGGGAAATTTGGGGACCAGAAGGCGCCTGGCTCAAATGGAATACTCCAACCGAGTGCTCAAAACCGCAGCTGCACTGAACCCAGAAGCACTGAGGAAAATATACGACGTCTGCTTGAGGCATTTTCCCAAAGCGATGGAAGAGGCAACGGTCGGTCGTGGCGCTGAAAGCCACCAAACCAACAGAGGATGCTTCTGCGTACCGACCACTCTGCATGTTAGATACGGTGGGAAAATTCTAGAGCAGATAATTTGATTGATGAGACCATTGCAAAATCCGGAGGGCTCTCAAAACAACAGTGTGGCTTCCGGAAGGCGAGAGCCACCGTGGTCGCCATCAACGAACTTGTGCCGATGGCCAAAAACGGTCCAGGGGAATCGATGGAGAGGTGGCACCAAGAGGTATTGTCATGTGGTCACAGTAGACGCTACCAACTCAGCTAGCTGGGAACCGATAACCAGCGCGCTAGCAGAGTTTGAGGAACCCATCCACCTGAGGCGAATGATTGCAAGCTACTTCAACGACAGGATCCTGCACTACGAGTCTCAAAAAATTGTGGAATCGCACAAGGTTATCGGAGGAGTTCCCAAGGGACCGGTGCTTGTACCCCTACTCTGGAATGCTCTGCACGACGGCGTCCTCCGCGTACATGTCTCCTATGGTATCAAAATCATCAGGCGATTATGAAAATGGACACTCACAGTTTTAATTGAAGATTAATAGAAAATTTATATTTTGCCATTCTTGCTTACAATACATTCAAACCATGTACGAGAAGTATTATGGCCGCAATTGTTGCAAGCAAATCATCAAATCCAATTATCAGTCCCCAACCAATGATAATCAAGCCGATTGCTTCTGGGAAGATCCAAATTTATGGTTATTTTAACAATTTTAACTACTATTCCCCCTCCAAAACGTGCGCAATTCAACATCGTCAAATATTTCTCTGTTCGATAATTATGATCATCACGAATTTTAGGTACTAAAGTCAATATTAGATCAACATGTTCATTCTGCAACAACAAGCCGATATCAGACAACATATACTAGAAGAATATTCTTCATTCCAACAAATTGGACTAACTAGCTTTCATGATTGTTCACTCCTAACTGCACTGTCAGAATCAAATACACACCACATTATACAAATTATACAATTTTAAGAACTACGGATTTATACCACCTGATTTAACCATTCATATTTCTGTCACATATTTATAAGGACATACACTAAGCTTAAGATTTAGAAAAAGTAATGAATCCCCTACCGCAAGACAGCCTAGGGCTGCTCCCATCTTTAGCTAATAATTGGTAATTTGAAGTTAACTTAATATAAATAAATAAATAAATAAACATTATTTTCTCCTCTTACTACTAAGAAAGACTATAAAGTTGATAATTCCTAATTATTCCTTTGTCGTTTCCTACTCCAAATTCATCAAATGGAAATACAAAGCAACTTTTTCTGAGAGGCGTATTTTTCTCTGAGAAAACAACAACAAACGATTTGCCAAATTTGTTTATCCACAAAGCATAATACTAAAGACAATTTACTGAAAGACCTTTCATTGCTCTCTTGAGTGAGAATCAACATATTGTAGCAATATATCTTGAGCAATATATGTTAATAACCTATTGCTTATAATAATTAATGTGCCAATATGTAAATGACCAGTTCTTATCATATGTAATTCCTTAAGTTATTGTGAACTGGTCATTGATATAAAATCTAGTTCCAATTGGATCATGTCATGTTCGCAAAGAGTGTTTACATATATGTATATGTATATTGTCTTTGATGTTCGACGATTTTAAACAAGACGAACGGGAGCAGTTCGTGTTTGGCAGTCGTAGTGGAAAGGCCCAAATAAAGGAAAAAGTAAAACAAAGTAATTAACCAAGTGTTTTTAATTTTGCCAAAGCTTGCTAGAATATTGAAGCAAGAATGATAAAATAGAAGATTGCGCCAATGCTGGTACGAAAATTTCCTCTCTCTGCGCATGTCGTCATAAGGTGCACATGAAATGAGAGAACAGCCAAAATGCATACATTTTTGTGTGAGAAAAGTGATAATGTGTGTTTAATATTAAACATTTTAATGTTTATCACATTTTATAACAAAATTTATATAAATAAATGTGAAATAATATATTTCAATTGATTTGGCATTAAAATTTTTGTTCTATTCAATAATTAGTTGGTAAAATTTGTGTCGTGAAAGTTGTTATTTACTGTTTTGGTGCGATAATGGGAATATAAAATTAAATAATTATGGGAAATGAACTTCTAATATGTGTATATTTATTAAATATATGTATATTTATATAATATTCATATATTTATATTGATTAAATCACAACACAAATTCACTTTTTCTTTTTTTTGTACATGAAAATCCGCATAATCCGCAGCTTAAGCACTTTTTATCGAACGAGCTTTTCAATAATTTGCACTCATTTACTGGCAAGTGTTTGTTAATTTATATATTATTAAAAATAATTAAAAGCCAATTAATTCATAAATTATTGCCTTTGCACATGCATTTTTCATATAAAAGAATATTTCAAAGCGCCTTTTGACGTCACAGCCCGATTGAACCAGTTAATGACAACATATGAAAATCATATCTTTTTTCTGCAAATCTCCATGACTTATATAAAATGGATGCATGCGTCTGTGTGCATGGAATTAAATGAGCCAAATTATCATACGCCAATTGGTCACTGCGACAATAAACATTTCGGCACAATCGGCCATGCCACCGGCAACCCGAGAATGAAGGAAGAAATAAAAACGAAATCTAACCGCAAAGTAGTAACAAGCTCGATAACTGAGCGATGAATGGCAAAATTTAGCTACCGATTAGTGAGGAAGTTTCTGAGACCAATGTGAACATACGATGCCAGTATCCATTCAGAGAGAGGGGTGGGTGCCAGGCAGTAAATGCCCTACCTCTGCAAGTGGAGCGAATCGATTAATAATCTAACTCTAATGTTTTATAGATTTGTGGGGTCATAAACAATGGAAGGTCGTGTGCGAGCCTGCTTGGAGCGTGTTAGGTGCGTTATCTTCGATTAAAGAAGAAAAATCCGTCTATATAAGACGCTGAACGGGTGTTTCTTGAATCAGTTGCCCAAATTTGAATGCGACGCGGTAGTGTACGAAATTGTGGGCGAAATGTTGCCCTTGAAGATAAAAACGGGAGTGACGATAGGAGTCCTTTTATGGTGCTTCAGCAGTCAGTTGGGTAGGTGTGCCGTTATCGATTCTATTAACTAGAAGGAGTGATTAAGAGGATACTAATGCGAGGAAGTGGAGTGATCGGTGTAAAGAACCAAGTAATAAATCCAAAAATATTATTAATAAATGCAAATAAATAAATAATTTTAATAAATAATAAAAAAATACCCCAAAAAAATAAATAAATATGGATAAAATTAACTGATAAAAAGAATATAATAAAAATGTAAAAAATAATGAGTGAATCAAGATTGGACGAGATTATTGGGAAATATTAAAAAAGAGACTGTAAAAAATTAGTCGAAAGTTACAAAATAATTAAAGAAAGTGAGAATTCCGACTGAAAGCGATTCTTATGCAATCATGACCGTGGAGAAACCGAAAGTGTTGCCGTGATTGGATCTTCGAGCTAATAACCTAAACACCAAATGAACTGAAAGATATTTTGTTATATTAAATAATCGTTACATAGTTATTTATTGCATAATTTTATTCCCATGGTCTGGAAATTCAAAGTCCACATTCTAAACAAGAGTGACTGAGAGGTGGCTGAAATCACTCAGAAAGGCTATTGTGTTACATGACTCCGTTTCTACGAGTATGAATTATTCCAATCGCTTTGGGAGGCAAAGATTTATTGTGGGTTGTCCCCAGCTGACTTATTGGCGATATGCTATCGTATATGCACGCTCGCAATAAGTAACTGAAAGTGTGAACGGGCTTTGCTGATCCACTTTATAGGCATTTCAGTGATCCCCTCCGATTCTACTCGGGGCAGTTTTTTTTATATATTTCCTATTTTACTGGCAAATATACAAAGATTTGACAAACAATATCATGCAAATTTATGCGATCATTGTTGAATGCATTTAAGGTTTGTGTATTGGCTAAACTCGCTATTGAAAGCGCTGAGTTTGAAGCTGCGTCTCTGCTAAGCTCATCACTACTCGGGAGCTGGCCCACACAAACTCATAAGAGCGAAGGTTAATCTCAGTTAATCCTTGTTTGGTTCGCTCACGAAAGTGGTCTCACCACAGTCGCCTCGATCATAGTATACTCCCAAATATACATAAGTTCAGAGCAGTTCCGATTTTAAGATATAGTCATCTAATACTCGATGTAGAAAGAAGTGAACCAAGCCACATATTCTTCTGATATAATATAAATCTCCACTGTAAGCTGATCCCAACAGTTTTCTTTATACTTGTGAAGTAGAACGATTTCATCTAAAAGTTCAACACCTCTTTCATCGTTTGTTCGTTTGATCGTTCAGGTGGTTGATCCACGGTGTCCTCGCATGAATTATAATTCGCGTCTCAGCGCCGTTTTAATACCACCCACCACCCCTCCTAACGCTGCAAAAAGATGGGTTGTTAGCTTCATCCTTTTTGTGGAAGTTTGGTATTTTGAAAGGTCTTTCGGTTTTACAGCCGAGAGGTCGGATAGACGCGCTAGAAAGTAGTTTCCTAGACTGACAGAGGTCTTGAGCATTTCTGTGTTTATATTGTTCCCCCTCTTCTTGTGCAAGACCCTACACTCACTAATCACCGCTCTTCGCATATAATTACGTGTTATAAAAAACGGCACCATAAACTAATCTCCAGCACACAATTTAATCTGCAGAACATCTAAACTGCCGAACTTTGTTCAATGAGCACACCTGCCAAGTTCATATTGGCATCTTATCTTGCTGTGGTTCCATTTATGGCCCACATATTTTAACTGATTAATGGATCGCACATGCTGCCAACAAATGTGATGCAGGTGTGTTTTTTTATTATGGTCATATATCAATATACAGCCATTAGTGGGCGTGGGGCGAAATTTGTGAATAGTAATCGGTGGCATCAAATTTCGAGCAGTATCAACGCCGACGTTACACGATTAAGATTAGGTTTGATTCCCACAAAATACGGATTTATCGTTGCTTAGGATTTGCGTGTCGTGAGTGCGTGACTGTAGCGCATTATTGCCGATAAGGCGGACCCGCACGTACTCGTATTTTAATCAAGCTCGCGTCCGTGATAAGTTTGTTTTACGGGATACAATGGCGCTTCCTTCTATTCCTATTATTAAATCTAGAAGCCAATTCTGACCCAGGTTTTTAAAATGATTTTCAGGTGTCGCTGGGGAATATCAGACGAATCTTTTGTATGGAGAAGGAAGAGACTGCAACAGCAGTGAGAGCTCCGTTGGATGCAGTGAGAAGGTGAGTAAACAATATTACGCGTAAAATGCCAGGATGGTCCCTGGAAGAACACCCAAAAAAGAAAGGAAATAAAAGGACGCAAGGCTGCAAAAAAGGTTGTGACGTGAAGGAAATAGCACAAATTTTTAAGTAGAACTGATGAAATCAGTTGGGAATACTTTATAAAAAATATTATAACCAAATCTGAGACATCGAGACAAAATCTAAATATGCTTCCAGATCATTGATATATAAAGCTTCAGTATCGATGTGGCATTGCTGCTTATAAATGTTGATTGAAGAAATACCTCCAAATCTATAAACAGGAGTGCATCCAAACAAACTTTCGTTAGAGCTTCGATGTTTCCAGTTCAGATCCTTACATATACTTACGCGTACAAAAGTTCACCCACCATTTGCCGACCACTTCAACCACTTCAGTCCGTATTGTGGCAAATTCTCAAGCACCCCGCTCAATTCCTCATGATCACTGGGAATAGTAGCCACATTGGTATCTACTCTAATCCCTATTTTAAGGGGCATGTTTTGCAGATTACTTCATGGCAGAAAAGCTGACATAAAATTCGAAATTTTCGGTTTTTCTGAAGTTTTATTTAAGGTGTGCTTCCATATCTTTGGTACTACATTTTAATAGCCGATAGCCCTGGTGATGACAATATAAGTTTATTATAGTTTTAATTATAGTACATATAAAAATAGTAATAACAATATATTTTATTCTTTGTTAGAACAATTCCATAAACAGATGATTTTCTTAAGCAATCATCTGTCCCTGGAAATCACAGTTCTCCTTTTTCTGTTTGACACTTCCTCTTCAACGTGAACCTGTTTTAAGACTAAATCATATTCAAGATTCCGCATAGCATTCTTGAGGTTCTTAAAGAAGGCTCGAATGAACCGAAACATTTATCATAGGCTAATGACAGAGGAGTAACTTTCCCCAGTTATAAAATGAAGTAGATATAACACTGATCGTTGTTGAAATAACCGAGGCTCTCCTCTGTTCCAGCCGAATGATATGAAGTTGTCTTTCCTTTCCCCCGGGTTTTGATTCATTAACAAAACTAGTTACTGTATTACATCCTTGTTAAGGCGTCTCTTTACAGAAAAAGTGTTCGGTAGTCTCTTCAAAGAGAAAGTCCTGCGCCGTCTCTTCACTATGGACAAGTTGCCAGACTTGTATCTCTCTTGCTTCGTTCCGATAGTTATATAAAAAATCTACACAAAATACTTTTGAATAATTCGAATTGATACCCGGATTTTTTTGGTATGGAACAATATCACTTGAACAAGTTTCCTGATATCATTATAAAAAATTTAGAATCAGCTCTAATAGAAGACTCGAAACATTTGTGGGAATCTCTTTTTGTTTGTCTAGTATCAGCATATTTACTCCCGTTATTTATTGGATCCCTAAATGAGAGAACTGCGATTTTGAGAGCTCCGTCGCATTATATTATCTATTCCGGTACAAATTTAAATAGCCCTGAACGACACAGTCAGATACTCTTTTCCTCTGCTGATCATTTAATATTTTTTTAACAATTATTTCCAGATTTATCCACTCACAGTCGACTTGCAGAGAGAAACAATCTTATGTTATAAGTGCCAAGGAAGTGCCAAGTGCAAATCCACCGTTGCCGCTGACTACAAGAGATGCGCATCGAACGCTCTGCAGATCTGTGGGACCGTCTTTGCGGAGAATGGCACCGTTCTACAGCGAGGCTGTTCCGAGCAGATCTATGAGGGGGAGTATGCTCAGTACTGTGATGAGAAGCCTGCCAACTGCAAATTCTGTAAATCGAGCGGTTGTAATCAGGCGACCAGCCTCAATGACTATGTGGAGTGTGTCTACTGTGATTCGACCGACAATCAGGATTGCCTCTACAACAGTGATCAAGTGGGGCGGAGGCGCAGCTGCCATAAGCAGTGTATTACTGTTTTGTATGCCCGCTCGAAAGACCTAAATCCCTTATACGATTTGGAGCGTACCTGTCTCGATGATTTAAAATATAAAGATATGTTGGCCTGTGAAAAAGGCACGACATCCTTTTGCAAGGCTTGTACCAGCGAAGCTTGCAATCGGGACATTATACCTCAGAGTCGATTGAAGTGTGTGGTGTGCGATGACAACGACTGTGAGAAACCCAAGAGCCGGGGCTGCCAGGGCTATCGAGATCCAGAAAAATGCTTTGCGCTATTCGATACGAGGAACAGCGTCAAGCGCATGGGTTGTGCCAATGATTTGGACGCGTCATTCATAGAGACGAACAGGCGTAAATTGCTCCTGTGCGAGGGTGATGATTGCAATAGTTTAGAGAATATACCATCGGTCGTTAGCTGTGCAGTGTGCAATTCAACGCAAGATGTAAATTGTGCGATTAATCTCAAGCCGTCAAACGTATACGCAGCCTGCCAGGATCTTCCTCACACACACTGCTACACACATATAGACCAAGGTAAGCTATGCACTGTTCTATATGAGTCAATGTATTCAGTATTGAGAATGTTGTATGACATTCAGAGATACCAACAAAAATTAACCTCAGACGAGCAATTAACCCTTCAACTCCCATAGAAGAGATTATATTAAAAATTCCGAAATTTAGAGGAAATTTGTCTCCACGGAGTCACTTCCAAAACCCCCTTTTTTTGGTTACGTCGGTGTTCTCCAAATCGAATGAACCCAATACAATGTTGTTTTCCTCAGAAGTTTTCATAGTTCTATGCAAAAGCACAAATGTAGAGCAGGTTTCAAATAATGTTCCCCTCAGCCTCGACACTCCAGTAATTTGCTTTTATGATATTTCCTTCTCAAATCTAGTCAAATTAGGATACCTGAATAAGTGCCTGTGGCCACGATAAGAGTTTTTGGATGTCATCTATTGAGATATTTCTGGAGTTTATGTGCTCATACACGTCAAATCAGCCTCGTTGTATGACCCACATATATATATACTCCTTTGTAGAATCCATGCCCTAGGAGAAGGCACTAAACCTTCTGTGGAAATTAATGCGTCCTCACAGTACAGCGGAGACCGGGCTTTGCCAACGCGTCTTTGATGCTATTGACTCCTTCAAATTTCTCAGAAAATAAAAAATTGTGCGAAGTAATCAAGACTTGTGGAAATGGAGGAACATTCCCAAAAAGGAAATAAATGTTCAATAATCTGACAATATTCATGAACTAAAAGTAACCAAAAAATATTGAGAACATATGGTCTCCAGACCTACACCTCTGATTATATTATATAGGAAAATAAACTTTAGAATATTTCCAGCGGCTTCTCGACAGACAGTTCTATCCAAGAGTAGAATTCAGGGTTGACATTCCTCTTAAACAAGAAGTTGGTAGGAAGTCGTTCACTATTTAATAGACGACCCGTCCTAAAGAATGGGAGATTAGTTTCGATCTTCTGGACTATGAAAGAATTCCCAGGAGTAATTAGCAGACCTTTCTACTATAAAAAGAAAATCTAAATTCTGTTAGAATAACGAAGCACATTACAGTGGAAAAGATTATCAGGGACACTTGATCCTGATATACTTTTCTGACTCCTCCTCGTACCAATGATAATTAACGATGCTGATATCCGAGGCTTTCGAAAGCCAGCATGATCACACTAGTAGAGATTTATCAAAGATTTGTAAACCATATCACATAATTATACTTTCATGACCTCCACCAACCTTAAAATTCTCTCATTCCAGCTGGTTTTACGCACCGTGGTTGTGTCTCAGACATTAGCGATGAGTTGTTCGAGGACTGCATCAACGGTAAAAGCACAACGTGCGAAATTTGCAATACAAACAATTGCAATTCCGAGATCTACCCATTTGGACGTCGTAGCTGTCAACGTTGCTACTCCGAACAGGACCCTACCTGTGAGAATAGCCCAAAATTCGCCAGTGTTTGCCCCATGTATAAGGAGCAGGACAAATGTGTTACCCAGATCGATGATGAGAGCACAGTGCGTGGTTGTTCTTCAGAATTCGTGTGTGAGGCCAGCAACCGAGAAAAGTGCCGCATTTGCGAGACAAGCAACTGCAATACGGTCAACCTGTTGGCCAGTTATGTGGGAGAGCCAGGCAGATGGCAAGAACTACCTCTGCAGTGTTACTCTTGCTCCGGCACAGATTGTGACATTGGCTCCATTGAAAAATGTGACAGAAACACTCTGCAGACTTGTGTGACGGTCTTTGATGACAGTGGCAATGTGCGACAACGCGGCTGTAGCGATACCGTTGCGCTCACCAAAGGCGACTACTGCGATGAGCATGTGGACAAGTGTTTGGCCTGCAAGTCGAATAATTGCAACAATGCCACTCAGTTGCAAGATTTTGACGACTGCTACTTCTGTGATTCGGTGGTGAAGAGCTCGTGTGCCGCAGATCTGAGCATCACGACCAGAACGCGCAAGTGTCAGGGGGGCTGTATGGTGGCCTTGTATCCTCGTAGTAGCTCCAATGATACCTCATATGAGACGTCGCGCTCTTGTCTGGATGACTTGAATGAGGACGATCGCACGGCTTGTATAGCAGGTGAACGGGAAAACTGCAAGGCGTGCATAGGAGAACGTTGCAACACAATGATATTGCCTCCAGAGCGATTCGAGTGCAACAAGTGTGTGGGCACCAACTGCGAGGATATAGCCTCACGCAAGTGCAGCGCCTATCACGAACAAGACCAATGCTATATTCTATTTGATGAGGGGAGCTCGATTATTAGCATGGGTTGCCGCAGTGAATTCGAGACAGATGCGCTCACCGAATTGTTGAAACAGAAGCAGATCCTCCTTTGCGAGGGCAAGAACTGCAATACGTACGACAAAGTGCCCTCTCCCAAGACATGTGCTGTTTGCAATTCTGCCAAGAATGAGCGCTGTGCCACCAATCCTAATCTAGTAGGAGCGACAGAGAGGTGCTCAGTGCTGCCCTACACCGACTGCTATACGCGCATCAATCAAAGTAAGTACAGAAAATTCAGTTCAATTCAGTTGAGTGGAGAATATTCCCTGTAATGGTCTCTAGGAATCAAAAGAATTTTATAAATTTTATGACAAATGCAAAAAAAAGTCAGAAGTCACAGATACCGATTAGTACAACATTATCCCTTAGGTTCGTGAAACTAAATATAATCTTAACTCTTTTCAGATAATCACACCGAGCGCGGTTGCCTTTCCTCCCTGGACGGCGACAGCTTCTACGGCTGCCAGACGCAAAATGACGGACTCTGCCAGACGTGCGCCGGGGATAGATGCAATGAGAACGACATTTTCCCAGCCAATCGCTTGAAGTGCCAGCACTGTAGTTCTTCATCTGATCCTCTGTGCACATCCAAACCTAACAGTAACAGTATCTGCCCTATTTACAACGAGAATGATGTGTGCGTGACTAGCTTAGTCAATGGCGTCACCACACGTGGTTGCGGTTCCAGCATACGATGCGCCCCTGGCAGCAACATACTCAATTGTCGCACCTGTAATACGCCAGGCTGTAACACGATCAATCTGGATAAGGTCAATAACGAGGGACTACCAGGAAGATGGCAGCCCGTACCGATTAACTGTCTCATTTGCAAGGGAGCAGAGCAGTGCACTGGAGTGGGCCAATTTCAACCATGTGAGAATAATCCGTACCAGAACTGCAAGACCGTCTTCGATACTAATGGCAAGGTCATACAACGCGGCTGCAGTGATACCGTGGATGCGGACAATGATGAGTACTGCGAAGCGAATGGGGGCAAGTGCCCGGGTTGCAATTCGAACGGCTGCAATACGGCCAAATCGCTCAACGACTACGTGGAATGCATCAATTGCGACACGGAAACCAATGGATCTTGTGTCCAACAGGTGGGTGCCATAACTAAGACGCGGATGTGCCACAAACACTGTCTGACAGCTCTACATCCCCGTGAGCAAGGTCCGAATCCCTCGTATGGTTTGAGCAGATCTTGCTATGATGATTTAGACTTGGACGAACGTGAGGCATGTGCTGCCGGCAGCAAAGAGCACTGCCAGGTCTGTAGCACAAACAAATGCAATGCTGCGTCGATGCCTGCCAAGCGCCTTAGCTGCAATGTGTGCCAGGGAAGTGAGGATTGTAAGCAGCCTAATCCCGCCGTCTGCTCCCAATATCGTCCAAATGACGAATGTTATTTACATTTCGATGAAAAGCAGGTCGTAGCTGGCATGGGTTGCCGCAGTGACTTGAATAATGTAGAAACGGATTACCTACTGAGACAGAAACTCCTGCGCTTCTGCAAGGGTGATAATTGCAACACCATTGCCGCCATACCCGAGCCCCAAACATGCATTCTGTGCAACTCACGCACTGATGTGCTCTGCGGCACAACACCGTCTAACCTTACCAGTAGCACGACATGCGACTTTCTGCCGTACACAGAGTGTTATGCTCGCTTTTCGTCCCAAGGTTCCACAGAACGTGGTTGTCTCTCCAGATTGAATGGCAACGACTTCTTGGACTGCATCAATGGCACCGCAGAGAATTGCCACATTTGCATGGGCAACAAGTGCAACAACCTAATGTATCCCGAAAATCGTACCCAGTGCCACATTTGTAGCTCACTTGACGATCCGAATTGTGAAGCTAATCCAGATAGTTTGAGCGCTTGCCCAGTATACGTAGCTGGTGATGATTGTGTTACCTCATACAGCCATGGTGTCACTTATCGCGGCTGCAACTCTAGTTTAACTTGCGAATTCCCAGACCCGGAAACTTGTGCCAAATGTACTGGCAATGGCTGCAACACCATCAACTTGGCTAGGAAACAGGACGACAATTTCGGAAAATGGCAAGATCTGCCACTGCGCTGTCTCTCTTGCAGCGGCAGCAACTGCGATTCAGTCGACACCACTCAGACTCGAACGTGTGAAAACAACAACATGCAGGACTGCATGACCGTGTTCAATGCTACAGGCAAAGTGGTGAGCCGTGGCTGCAGTGATGCGGTTATTGCCGACTACGAGCGATCTTGCAATCAGAACGAGGACAGCTGCTACAGCTGCAAGTCGAACGAGTGCAATACGGCCACAGAAAAATCGGAATACAGAGAATGCGTTTATTGCAACTCGAACAAGGATGTTGACTGCATATGGCAGCCACTGAGTGATGCCCACAATACACGCAAGTGTCAAGGTGATTGCATGACAGCGCTGTTCCCTTCTTCGCATGGTGACAATTCTTCCTACGATTTGATACGTACCTGCCTTAACGACAAAGAAGCGGACGATCAGCTGGACTGTGCTCAGGGACTGGACAAACATTGTAGGTCCTGCAATTCGGATAAGTGTAACGTGGATGACATCCCCGCAGATCGCCACCATTGTTATTTTTGCAACGATAGCGACTGTGCGAAACCAGAGTCCAAACTCTGCCCTATCCACAGTGAAGACAGACGGTGTTTCATTTGGTTCGTCATTAAAGACGAGATTGCTGAAATGGGTTGCATGAGTTCACTGCGTAATATCAGTTTTGAAAGCATTCTCAGAACCAAACGGGTTCAAATTTGCGATGGAGAAAATTGTAATTCCCTGGATCAAATACCCTCTACAGGGACTTGCGGGTCCTGCGACTCTACATTGAACGCTGACTGTTCCATGAGCCCCGATAATATCAACAATCGGGAAAATTGCAGGGACAGGCCATACACAAGTTGTTATTCGCGGGTGGAGAATGGTAAGTAGTGTCAATGGTGAGAGAACATCATCCCGCATATCAAAATCCCACTAACATCATCATAAAAATGGACACACAAGAAAGTCTTAAACGAAAATCATCTCCTACAGACCGGAAGCTGAGCATTTCCGACAAAGCGACACAAAGAGTCCATTAATCATTGGAGTTTATGGCCTCCGGAGATAATACTTCTCATTCTCTGAGTCACTCCTATAAAATCAAGGGATTTAGATTCTCTCCAGTACCGATTAACGAGGCAGAATCAATACTTTAATAGGCGCTGAGGGACTGCAGAAGTTAAAAGATTCTTATTTAGGGGACTATAATCTTAGAAAGGCGATTATTTAGGGATTTATAATCTTTGCAAATATGTTCAGGAAGACCTCCAGAAAGCCTAGACTGTTCGTAAAGAGCCAATAGATTAAATAATATTATTCGAGGGCGCTGTTACTCTGAACTATTTTATCTGGGGTGTCGGAGCTCTTAAACAATAGTTAACCAAAAGCGTCATATAGTAGGGTCTTGATGAACCACGAGTCGTTGGTTTCGATCATCCTCATATGTCTGCCATGATTGAAAAAAGTGGTTATAAAAGTTTCTAGTTTTCTTATGGGGTGTTTGGCTCGGGGAAGTTTGGGGAATGTATGCTTCCGGATCATATCATGGAATCATAACTATACAATTTATATGAAAAATTCTTTAAGCAAAATTATCTTCTCATAGATGGTTCCACACATAGAGGTTGTCTTAGTAATCTGCCCACAGACGATTTTGTTGATTGCGCCTTAGGTGAAGATGCCAACTGTGAAATTTGTGACAAGAGCAGCTGCAATCTAAATGTAATTATGAAGCTCAATTGACAGAATTGGAAATTGGTGACTAATCTCTTATCTCGTAATTTCAGCTTTTCCCAGCCGATCGGCAACAATGTTATACTTGCAGCTCTGAGGAGCATGACGACTGTGAATCTTTCCCTTCAGATAAGTTCCCTTGTCGTAACACGAAAGAGTCCTGTTTGACAGCGCTCAGCGGCAATGTGACCATACGTGGCTGTAGTAATGATCTGCTTTGTGACTCTGAGGATAGCAACACTTGTAGGTCATGCAACACCACTGAGTGTAATTCCATTGATTTGCTCAACAAAGTGGCCGACGGCAACCATGGTACTTGGCAAGCATTACCTTTGAAATGTCATTCCTGCGCGGGTGAACAATGTCTCCATTCGCTGGGAGCTGCGCTCACTTGTCAACGAAATATCCATCAGGACTGCATGACCGTTTTCAATAGCAACGGCGAAGTGAGACGTCGCGGTTGTGCCGATGATGTCAACGATTATGAAGATCTCTATTGCCGTTTGCATCCAGCCCTTTGCATGGCCTGCAAATCGAATGAGTGTAATATGGCCTGGAGTCGTAGCGATTATGTTGAGTGCGCCTACTGTAATGTGTCAACTAATCCACTGTGCACCAAAAACCCCGACAGCCCATTAATGCCAACGCGCTCATGCTACAAAGAATGTATGTTGGCGACGACTAATGACGATTTGATACGTACCTGCTTGGATGACAAAGAACTGGTCGATCGACTTGACTGTCGGACATTTGGAGGCGGCCCAAATTGTACCAGCTGCGCGGGCGACAATTGCAACAGATTTACATACCCGGCAGATCGTTTGAAGTGTTATGAGTGCACAGATAGCGAATGCACCAGCACAATATTGAACTACTGTGAAAACTACGAAAAGAACGATTTCTGTTTTGCCAAATATGAGAATGGAAAAGTCGATCTGATGGGTTGTGGCAGCGCGGTGAACAGTGGCGACATCATAGAGTGGACGTCTCAGAAGAAACTGTATCGGTGTGAGGGCAATGAGTGTAATGAACTGGCCAGGGTACCCACTACCGATGCTTGTGTGGCATGCGATTCGAGTAAGAATGCAAATTGTGCGCAGGATCCATCTCTGGTCGACACCACCGATATCTGTATTGCTCCGCACAGCGAGTGTGTCATCAAACTGAATGCAGGTAATTAAAAAACAATTTTGATACGATTGTAACAGAACAATAAAAGATTAAATAAACTTGGAGAAGATGGGGAAAGGGGGCGTGAGTTTACGAAAGTGAGAGAGATAGAGATAGACCTGTCAGAAAAGCACAATACTCTTTCGGGAGTAAAGAATGTCAATCACTGCTGGTCAAACAGAGTAACTCAGTTTTTGGGAGGGAAACCATCCTCTCCGAGTTTAGATCTCTTGGAGTAGTTCTGTTACGATCCCGGTTGAGAATGTCGCAAAAATAATTCTGTCAATCTCTTGCAGTGGGTCACACATCACGCGGTTGTCTGAGCGCACTGCCCCAGGATGATCAGGATAGTTGTGAGTCTGAGGGCACGTGTGATGTTTGCAGGGGTGAGAAATGCAACGGTGAAGTAAGTGACCTAACTCACTTTTCTATATCTCGTACGTAAGTTTATGTCGTTTTTTCATTCTCTCTTAGGTTTTCCCCACCAACCGTCGCCAATGTCACATTTGTAGTTCAGCGGATGATGGCAAATGCAAGAAATCACCAGCTGCATCGAGAGTTTGTCCAATCTACAGAGTCAATGATCGATGCTTTTCGAAGAACACCAATGGCCTCATCGAGCGGGGCTGCGGCACCTCCTTCACATGTAATATCAATGAGCGGAATTGCAAAATGTGCGATTTCGATAATTGCAATACGGCCGATGTCGGCGGAGGTGCTGGTTTACTCTCCAGCAGCCTTCTGTTAACGCTACTCTCCGCATTTGTGGCCACTGTGGCGTTTAACAGTCAATAATTTGGAGCCATTGAATGTAGCGCGGATTGATCGAAGAAAACTACAGTATAATAAAAAGGCAACTGTGGAGAAAAACACCATATTTATACACCACAATCGTATGTCTTCGCCATAGACTTGAAAACCCAGAAAGGATGGAAGAGAGCCACCCAGCAGGAAATGTGGATACACATGGAAACGATCAAAACCACGATATAAAGATGTATTTTTTGAGAGTACACCGTTAAGAAGCTAAAATGATTTTGCCAAATTTTCATCAATTTCCTACTGGGTTACGGGCTATTTTCAGCTAAAGTCATTTTCAAAATATATTTGGTAAAAAATTTCTGAACAAATTGTCTGGCCAATGATATACCTGTCTATATCGCTGGATGTATGACGTTATTTGGGGCCTGTTCTTACCTCCCTGATGTGATCATAGCTACGATACTCAAGCACTCAACCAACCCAACATCACTCATAAATTGCACTCATTCCATTCTGTGTAACAGTTTTATAAAGTCTTTATAATCTTTACTTATATTAAATTATTATACGAGTATACGATACGTTGAAAGACCACGATGTAAACGATAAACTGAAGCAAGTACAACATTTGTAAATAGCTGACAACGAGAAATAAAACTATCCTCTTTAATAATCAAAAGGAAAACTTTTCATTTAAATATAGTTTGACATTAAAGTCACACCGACTAAAGGAAGCGTCCGACCCTCTCTTTATACGAGTACCCACAAACTTTTCATTTGAATTAGTCCTCCTTAGTACTAGTACCAAGTTCTTAAGAATTGTAGGGCAGATGAGTTCTACAGCACCACACTCGTATATCTTCGCCATAAACTTGAAAACCGAGAAGGGAAGTAGGAGAGCCTCCCAGTCGGAAATATGGTTACACATTTTCAAAATGTGTTACGGGACGACAACAAGTACCACTGGCAGTACAAGAAGGCTGGTATAAAAGCGGCAGCAGCCAGTCCTCCGCTCTGTTTTCTCGACGACGTCCAGACCAGCAACACCTATATTTGGAAGACACCACCAGAGCAGCAGAAACACAACTTGATACTTTACTGAGCAGCCTCGAAGAAACCTGGCGGGCAACCTAACCAACGCAGAGCACCACGCACCGACATTTAAGACCAATACGACCTGAGCGAGTCAGTCACTCGCTCCGGATAATACTGCAGAAGGGCTAGCGACGTGCACCGCTTGTTCTGAAGCGCAGACCACAGGTAAGACCATTGCCACCGCCGGAAGTGGAGCCCATGGGGAAATGACTGCGCTAGAGTGGCATGTAGAAGCTCTCATCTGCTACATTAGGAGTGACATAATGTTCATTCGGACATTACGGGAAGGGGGGCGAGGATCCGGGACATGTGCCTAAAAGAGGTACAAGAACAGGATGCCGATGGCATGATCACAGTTCAATCCTCACTACTGCAGCGAGCCGACAAGCAGGGAGCAACCTGCAATGCGCAGGAGAACAAAGAGATCCAAGCATGAGCATGCCATATGGACTTGTCATAAGAAAAATCCCCTACTATATTCAGCCGGCTCCAACCTGTCCAATGTTGTTCAGGCGCATAGTGGCACAGCTTCTTCCAGTACACAACTATGTTCCATACGAGTTCCCTCTCGAGCAAACGGAGGAATGCATACCCAGTGTGACAATAGATGAGGTCTCGCGGGTGGTTGGGAAATTTGGGGACCAGAAGGCGCCTGGCTCAAATGGAATACTCCAACCGAGTGCTCAAAACCGCAGCTGCACTGAACCCAGAAGCACTGAGGAAAATATACGACGTCTGCTTGAGGCATTTTCCCAAAGCGATGGAAGAGGCAACGGTCGGTCGTGGCGCTGAAAGCCACCAAACCAACAGAGGATGCTTCTGCGTACCGACCACTCTGCATGTTAGATACGGTGGGAAAATTCTAGAGCAGATAATTTGATTGATGAGACCATTGCAAAATCCGGAGGGCTCTCAAAACAACAGTGTGGCTTCCGGAAGGCGAGAGCCACCGTGGTCGCCATCAACGAACTTGTGCCGATGGCCAAAAACGGTCCAGGGGAATCGATGGAGAGGTGGCACCAAGAGGTATTGTCATGTGGTCACAGTAGACGCTACCAACTCAGCTAGCTGGGAACCGATAACCAGCGCGCTAGCAGAGTTTGAGGAACCCATCCACCTGAGGCGAATGATTGCAAGCTACTTCAACGACAGGATCCTGCACTACGAGTCTCAAAAAATTGTGGAATCGCACAAGGTTATCGGAGGAGTTCCCAAGGGACCGGTGCTTGTACCCCTACTCTGGAATGCTCTGCACGACGGCGTCCTCCGCGTACATGTCTCCTATGGTATCAAAATCATCAGGCGATTATGAAAATGGACACTCACAGTTTTAATTGAAGATTAATAGAAAATTTATATTTTGCCATTCTTGCTTACAATACATTCAAACCATGTACGAGAAGTATTATGGCCGCAATTGTTGCAAGCAAATCATCAAATCCAATTATCAGTCCCCAACCAATGATAATCAAGCCGATTGCTTCTGGGAAGATCCAAATTTATGGTTATTTTAACAATTTTAACTACTATTCCCCCTCCAAAACGTGCGCAATTCAACATCGTCAAATATTTCTCTGTTCGATAATTATGATCATCACGAATTTTAGGTACTAAAGTCAATATTAG
The DNA here is from genome assembly GCA_920105625.2 of Clusia tigrina. Classification (NCBI taxonomy): domain Eukaryota; kingdom Metazoa; phylum Arthropoda; class Insecta; order Diptera; family Clusiidae; genus Clusia; species Clusia tigrina. The sequence goes on from OV050030.1 coordinate 414,473,787, forward strand.
ATCAACATGTTCATTCTGCAACAACAAGCCGATATCAGACAACATATACTAGAAGAATATTCTTCATTCCAACAAATTGGACTAACTAGCTTTCATGATTGTTCACTCCTAACTGCACTGTCAGAATCAAATACACACCACATTATACAAATTATACAATTTTAAGAACTACGGATTTATACCACCTGATTTAACCATTCATATTTCTGTCACATATTTATAAGGACATACACTAAGCTTAAGATTTAGAAAAAGTAATGAATCCCCTACCGCAAGACAGCCTAGGGCTGCTCCCATCTTTAGCTAATAATTGGTAATTTGAAGTTAACTTAATATAAATAAATAAATAAATAAACATTATTTTCTCCTCTTACTACTAAGAAAGACTATAAAGTTGATAATTCCTAATTATTCCTTTGTCGTTTCCTACTCCAAATTCATCAAATGGAAATACAAAGCAACTTTTTCTGAGAGGCGTATTTTTCTCTGAGAAAACAACAACAAACGATTTGCCAAATTTGTTTATCCACAAAGCATAATACTAAAGACAATTTACTGAAAGACCTTTCATTGCTCTCTTGAGTGAGAATCAACATATTGTAGCAATATATCTTGAGCAATATATGTTAATAACCTATTGCTTATAATAATTAATGTGCCAATATGTAAATGACCAGTTCTTATCATATGTAATTCCTTAAGTTATTGTGAACTGGTCATTGATATAAAATCTAGTTCCAATTGGATCATGTCATGTTCGCAAAGAGTGTTTACATATATGTATATGTATATTGTCTTTGATGTTCGACGATTTTAAACAAGACGAACGGGAGCAGTTCGTGTTTGGCAGTCGTAGTGGAAAGACCCAAATAAAGGAAAAAGTAAAACAAAGTAATTAACCAAGTGTTTTTAATTTTGCCAAAGCTTGCTAGAATATTGAAGCAAGAATGATAAAATAGAAGATTGCGCCAATGCTGGTACGAAAATTTCCTCTCTCTGCGCATGTCGTCATAAGGTGCACATGAAATGAGAGAACAGCCAAAATGCATACATTTTCGTGTGAGAAAAGTGATAATGTGTGTTTAATATTAAACATTTTAATGTTTATCACATTTTATAACAAAATTTATATAAATAAATGTGAAATAATATATTTCAATTGATTTGGCATTAAAATTTTTGTTCTATTCAATAATTAGTTGGTAAAATTTGTGTCGTGAAAGTTGTTATTTACTGTTTTGGTGCGATAATGGGAATATAAAATTAAATAATTATGGGAAATGAACTTCTAATATGTGTATATTTATTAAATATATGTATATTTATATAATATTCATATATTTATATTGATTAAATCACAACACAAATTCACTTTTTCTTTTTTTTGTACATGAAAATCCGCATAATCCGCAGCTTAAGCACTTTTTATCGAACGAGCTTTTCAATAATTTGCACTCATTTACTGGCAAGTGTTTGTTAATTTATATATTATTAAAAATAATTAAAAGCCAATTAATTCATAAATTATTGCCTTTGCACATGCATTTTTCATATAAAAGAATATTTCAAAGCGCCTTTTGACGTCACAGCCCGATTGAACCAGTTAATGACAACATATGAAAATCATATCTTTTTTCTGCAAATCTCCATGACTTATATAAAATGGATGCATGCGTCTGTGTGCATGGAATTAAATGAGCCAAATTATCATACGCCAATTGGTCACTGCGACAATAAACATTTCGGCACAATCGGCCATGCCACCGGCAACCCGAGAATGAAGGAAGAAATAAAAACGAAATCTAACCGCAAAGTAGTAACAAGCTCGATAACTGAGCGATGAATGGCAAAATTTAGCTACCGATTAGTGAGGAAGTTTCTGAGACCAATGTGAACATACGATGCCAGTATCCATTCAGAGAGAGGGGTGGGTGCCAGGCAGTAAATGCCCTACCTCTGCAAGTGGAGCGAATCGATTAATAATCTAACTCTAATGTTTTATAGATTTGTGGGGTCATAAACAATGGAAGGTCGTGTGCGAGCCTGCTTGGAGCGTGTTAGGTGCGTTATCTTCGATTAAAGAAGAAAAATCCGTCTATATAAGACGCTGAACGGGTGTTTCTTGAATCAGTTGCCCAAATTTGAATGCGACGCGGTAGTGTACGAAATTGTGGGCGAAATGTTGCCCTTGAAGATAAAAACGGGAGTGACGATAGGAGTCCTTTTATGGTGCTTCAGCAGTCAGTTGGGTAGGTGTGCCGTTATCGATTCTATTAACTAGAAGGAGTGATTAAGAGGATACTAATGCGAGGAAGTGGAGTGATCGGTGTAAAGAACCAAGTAATAAATCCAAAAATATTATTAATAAATGCAAATAAATAAATAATTTTAATAAATAATAAAAAAATACCCCAAAAAAATAAATAAATATGGATAAAATTAACTGATAAAAAGAATATAATAAAAATGTAAAAAATAATGAGTGAATCAAGATTGGACGAGGTTATTTGGAAATATTAAAAGGAGACTGTAAAAAATTAGTCGAAAGTTACAAAATAATTAAAGAAAGTGAGAATTCCGACTGAAAGCGATTCTTATGCAATCATGACCGTGGAGAAACCGAAAGTGTTGCCGTGATTGGATCTTCGAGCTAAGAACCTAAACACCAAATGAACTGAAAGATATTTTGTTATATTAAATAATCGTTACATAGTTATTTATTGCATAATTTTATTCCCATGGTCTGGAAATTCAAAGTCCACATTCTAAACAAGAGTGACTGAGAGGTGGCTGAAATCACTCAGAAAGGCTATTGTGTTACATGACTCCGTTTCTACGAGTATGAATTATTCCAATCGCTTTGGGAGGCAAAGATTTATTGTGGGTTGTCCCCAGCTGACTTATTGGCGATATGCTATCGTATATGCACGCTCGCAATAAGTAACTGAAAGTGTGAACGGGCTTTGCTGATCCACTTTATAGGCATTTCAGTGATCCCCTCCGATTCTACTCGGGGCAGTTTTTTTTATATATTTCCTATTTTACTGGCAAATATACAAAGATTTGACAAACAATATCATGCAAATTTATGCGATCATTGTTGAATGCATTTAAGGTTTGTGTATTGGCTAAACTCGCTATTGAAAGCGCTGAGTTTGAAGCTGCGTCTCTGCTAAGCTCATCACTACTCGGGAGCTGGCCCACACAAACTCATAAGAGCGAAGGTTAATCTCAGTTAATCCTTGTTTGGTTCGCTCACGAAAGTGGTCTCACCACAGTCGCCTCGATCATAGTATACTCCCAAATATACATAAGTTCAGAGCAGTTCCGATTTTAAGATATAGTCATCTAATACTCGATGTAGAAAGAAGTGAACCAAGCCACATATTCTTCTGATATAATATAAATCTCCACTGTAAGCTGATCCCAACAGTTTTCTTTATACTTGTGAAGTAGAACGATTTCATCTAAAAGTTCAACACCTCTTTCATCGTTTGTTCGTTTGATCGTTCAGGTGGTTGATCCACGGTGTCCTCGCATGAATTATAATTCGCGTCTCAGCGCCGTTTTAATACCACCCACCACCCCTCCTAACGCTGCAAAAAGATGGGTTGTTAGCTTCATCCTTTTTGTGGAAGTTTGGTATTTTGAAAGGTCTTTCGGTTTTACAGCCGAGAGGTCGGATAGACGCGCTAGAAAGTAGTTTCCTAGGCTGACAGAGGTCTTGAGCATTTCTGTGTTTATATTGTTCCCCCTCTTCTTGTGCCCTACACTCACTAATCACCGCTCTTCGCATATAATTACGTGTTATAAAAAACGGCACCATAAACTAATCTCCAGCACATAATTTAATCTGCAGAACATCTAAACTGCCGAACTTTGCTCAATGAGCACACCTGCCAAGTTCATATTGGCATCTTATCTTGCTGTGGTTCCATTTATGGCCCACATATTTTAACTGATTAATGGATCGCACATGCTGCCAACAAATGTGATGCAGCTGTGTTTTCTTATTATGGTCATATATCAATATACAGCCATTAGTGGGCGTGGGGCGAAATTTGTGAATAGTAATCGGTGGCATCAAATTTCGAGCAGTATCAACGCCGACGTTACACGATTAAGATTAGTTTTGATTCCCACAAAATACGGATTTATCGTTGCTTAGGATTTGCGTGTCGTGAGTGCGTGACTGTAGCGCATTATTGGCGGATAAGGCGGACCCACACGTACCCGTATTTTCATCAAGCACACGTCCGTGATAAATTTGTTTTACGGGATACAATGGCGCTTCCTTCGCAAGAGTGCAGAGTCAATCCTATTATTAAACCCAATTCTGACCCAGGTTTTTAAAATGATTTTCAGGTGTCGCTGGGGAATATCAGACGAATCTTTTGTATGGAGAAGGAAGAGACTGCAACAGCAGTGAGAGCTCCGTTGGATGCAGTGAGAAGGTGAGTAAAGAATATTACGCGTAAAATGCCAGGAACGGTCCTTGGAAGAACACCAAAAAAAGAAAGGAAATAAAAGGACGCAAGGCTGCAGAAAAGTTTGTGACGAGAAGGATAATACAAATTTTTAAGTAAAACTGATGAAATCAGTTGGGAATACTTTATAAAAAATATTATAACCAAATCTGAGACATCGAGACAAAATCTAAATATGCTTCCAGATCATTGATATATAAAGCTTCAGTATCGATGTGGCATTGCTGCTTATAAATGTTGATTGAAGAAATACCTCCAAATCTATAAACAGGAGTGCATCCAAACAAACTTTCGTTAGAGCTTCGATGTTTCCAGTTCAGATCCTTACATATACTTACGCGTACAAAAGTTCACCCACCATTTGCCGACCACTTCAACCACTTCAGTCCGTATTGTGGCAAATTCTCAAGCACCCCGCTCAATTCCTCATGATCACTGGGAATAGTAGCCACATTGGTATCTACTCTAATCCCTATTTTAAGGGGCATGTTTTGCAGATTACTTCATGGCAGAAAAGCTGACATAAAATTCGAAATTTTCGGTTTTTCTGAAGTTTTATTTAAGGTGTGCTTCCATATCTTTGGTACTACATTTTAATAGCCGATAGCCCTGGTGATGACAATATAAGTTTATTATAGTTTTAATTATAGTACATATAAAAATAGTAATAACAATATATTTTATTCTTTGTTAGAACAATTCCATAAACAGATGATTTTCTTAAGCAATCATCTGTCCCTGGAAATCACAGTTCTCCTTTTTCTGTTTGACACTTCCTCTTCAACGTGAACCTGTTTTAAGACTAAATCATATTCAAGATTCCGCATAGCATTCTTGAGGTTCTTAAAGAAGGCTCGAATGAACCGAAACATTTATCATAGGCTAATGACAGAGGAGTAACTTTCCCCAGTTATAAAATGAAGTAGATATAACACTGATCGTTGTTGAAATAACCGAGGCTCTCCTCTGTTCCAGCCGAATGATATGAAGTTGTCTTTCCTTTCCCCCGGGTTTTGATTCATTAACAAAACTAGTTACTGTATTACATCCTTGTTAAGGCGTCTCTTTACAGAAAAAGTGTTCGGTAGTCTCTTCAAAGAGAAAGTCCTGCGCCGTCTCTTCACTATGGACAAGTTGCCAGACTTGTATCTCTCATGCTTCGTTCCGATATTTATATAAAAAATCTACACAAAATACTTTTGAATAATTCGAATTGATACCCGGATTTTTTTGGTATGGAACAATATCACTTGAACAAGTTTCCTGATATCATTATAAAAAATTTAGAATCAGCTCTAATAGAAGACTCGAAACATTTGTGGGAATCTCTTTTTGTTTGTCTAGTATCAGCATATTTACTCCCGTTATTTATTGGATCCCTAAATGAGAGAACTGCGATTTTGAGAGCTCCGTCGCATTATATTATCTATTCCGGTACAAATTTAAATAGCCCTGAACGAAACAGTCAGATGCTCTTTGTCTCTGCTGATCATTTAATATTTTTTTTATAATTATTTCCAGATTTATCCACTCACATTCGACTTGGCCACCAGAATTATTGTGGGAGAGCCCGGCATATGGCAAGAACTACCTCTGCAGTGTTACTCTTGCTCCGGCACAGATTGTGACATTGGCTCCATTGAAAATTGCAACAGAAATAATCTGCAGACTTGTGTGACGGTCTTTGATGACAGCGGAAATGTGCGGCAACGCGGCTGTAGCGATACCGTTGCGCTCATTAAAGACGACTACTGCGATGAGCATGTGGACAAGTGTTTGGCCTGCAAGTCGAATAATTGCAACAATGCCACTCAGTTGCAAGATTTTGACGACTGCTACTTCTGTGATTCGGTGGTGAAGAGCTCGTGTGCCGCAGATCTGAGCATCACGACCAGAACGCGCAAGTGTCAGGGGGGCTGTATGGTGGCCTTGTATCCTCGTAGTAGCTCCAATGATACCTCATATGAGACGTCGCGCTCTTGTCTGGATGACTTGAATGAGGACGATCGCACGGCTTGTATAGCAGGTGAACGGGAAAACTGCAAGGCGTGCATAGGAGAACGTTGCAACACAATGATATTGCCTCCAGACCGATTCGAGTGCAACAAGTGTGTGGGCACCAACTGCGAGGATATAGCCTCACGCAAGTGCAGCGCCTACCTCGAACAAGACCAATGCTATATTCTATTTGATGAGGAGAGCTCGATTATTGGCATGGGTTGCCGCAGTGAATTCGAGACAGATGCGCTCACCGAATTGTTGAAACAGAAGCAGATCCTCCTTTGCGAGGGCAAGAACTGCAATACGTACGACAAAGTGCCCTCTCCCAAGACATGTGCTGTTTGTAATTCTGCCAAAAATGAGCGCTGTGCCACCAATCCTATTCTAGTAGGAGCGACAGAGAGGTGCTCAGTGCTGCCCTACACCGACTGCTATACGCGCATCAATCAAAGTAAGTATAGAAAATTCAGTTCAAGTCAGTTGAGTGGAGAATATTCCCTCTAATGGTCTCTCGGAATCAAAAGAATTTTATAAATTTTATGACAAATGCAAAAAAAAAGTCAGAAGTCACAGATACCGATTAGTACAACATTATCCCTTAGGTTCGTGAAACTAAATATAATCTTAACTATTTTCAGATAATCACACCGAGCGCGGTTGCCTTTCCTCCCTGGACGGCGACAGCTTCTACGGTTGCCAGACGCAAAATGACGGACTCTGCCAGACGTGCGCCGGGGATAGATGCAATGAGAACGACATTTTCCCAGCCAATCGCTTGAAGTGCCACCACTGTAGTTCTTCATCTGATCCTCTGTGCACCACCAAACCTAACAGTAACAGTATCTGCCCTATTTACAACGAGAATGATGTGTGCGTGACTAGCTTAGTCAATGGCGTCACCACACGTGGTTGCGGTTCCAGCATACGATGCGCCCCTGGCAGCAACATACTCAATTGTCGCACCTGTAATACGCCAGGCTGTAACACGATCAATCTGGATAAGGTCAATAACGAGGGACTACCAGGAAGATGGCAGCCCGTACCGATTAATTGTCTCACTTGCAAGGGAGCAGAGCAGTGCACTGGAGTGGGGCAATTTCAACCATGTGAGGATAATCCGTACCAGAACTGCAAGACCGTCTTCGATACTAATGGCAAGGTCATACAACGCGGCTGCAGTGATACCGTGGATGCGGACAATGATGAGTACTGCGAAGCGAATGGGGGCAAGTGCCCGGGTTGCAATTCGAACGGCTGCAATACGGCCAAATCGCTCAACGACTACGTGGAATGCATCAATTGCGACACGGAAACGAATGGATCTTGTGTCCAACAGGTGGGTGTCATAACTAAGACGCGGATGTGCCACAAACACTGTCTGGCAGCTCTATATCCCCGTGAGCAAGGTCCGAATCCCTCGTATGGTTTGAGCAGATCTTGCTATGATGATTTAGACTTGGACGAACGTGAGGCATGTGCTGCCGGCAGCAAAGAGCACTGCCAGGTCTGTAGCACAAACAAATGCAATGCGGCGGCGATGCCTGCCAAGCGCCTTAGCTGCAATGTGTGCCAGGGAAGTGAGGATTGTAAGCAGCCTAATCCCGCCGTCTGCTCCCAATATCGTCCAAATGACGAATGTTATTTACATTTCGATGAAAATCAGGTCATAGCTGGCATGGGTTGCCGCAGTGACTTGAATAATGTAGAAACGGATTACCTACTGAGACAGAAACTCCTGCGCTTCTGCAAGGGTGATAATTGCAACACCATTGCCGCCATACCCGAGCCCCAAACATGCATTCTGTGCAACTCACGCACTGATGTGCTCTGCGGCACAACACCGTCTAACCTTACTAGTAGCAGCACATGCGACTTTTTGCCGTACACAGAGTGTTATGCGCGCATTTCGTCCGAAGGTTCCACCGAACGTGGTTGTATCTCCAGCTTGAATAGCAACGACTTCTTGGACTGCATCAATGGCACCGCAGAGAATTGCCACATTTGCATGGGTTACAAGTGCAACAAGCTAAAGTATCCCGAAAATCGTGCCCAGTGCCACATTTGTAGCTCACTTGACGATCCGAATTGTGAAGCTAATCCAGATAGTTTGATCGCTTGCCCAGTATACGTAGCTGGTGATGATTGTGTTACCTCATTCAGCCATGGTGTCACTTATCGCGGCTGCAACTCTAGTTTAACTTGCGAATTCCCACACCCAAAAACTTGTGCCAAATGTACTGGCATTGGCTGTAACACCATCAACTTGGCTAGGAAACAGGACGACAATTTCGGAAAATGGCAAGATCTGCCACTGCGCTGTCTCTCTTGCAGCGGCAGCAACTGCGATTCAATCGACACCACTCAGACTCGAACGTGTGAAAACAACAACATGCAGGACTGCATGACCGTGTTCGATGCTACAGGCAAAGTGGTGAGCCGTGGCTGCAGTGATGCGGTTATTGCCGACTACGAGCGATATTGCTATCAGAACGAGGACAGCTGCTACAGCTGCAAGTCGAACGAGTGCAATACGGCCACAGAAAAATCGGAATACAGAGAATGCGTTTATTGCAACTCGAACAAGGATGTTGACTGCATATGGCAACCACTGAGTGATGCCCACAATACACGCAAGTGTCAAGGTGATTGCATGACAGCGCTGTTCCCTTCTTCGCATGGTGACAATTCTTCCTACGATTTGATACGTACCTGCCTTAACGACAAAGAAGCAGACTATCAACTGGACTGTGCTCAGGGACTGGACAAACATTGTAAGTCCTGCAATTTAGACAAGTGTAACGTGGATGACATCCCCGCAGATCGCCACCATTGCTACTGGTGCAACAATAGTAACTGTGGGACACTAGAGTCCAAACTCTGCCCTATCCACAGTGAAGACAGACGGTGTTTCATGTGGTTCGTTAGAGACATGACTACTGCAATGGGTTGCATGAGTTCACTGCGTAATACCAGTTTTGAAAGCATTCTCAGAACCAAACAGCTTCACATTTGCGAGGGAGAAAATTGCAATACCTATTATAAACTGCCCCAGCGATATAGATGCGTGTCTTGCGACTCTAGAACGAACGCTCACTGTTCCACGAACCCCGACGCAGTCAGATACCACTTTTGCGAGAACACTCCGTATGCGTCTTGTTACTCCAGGGAGGAGAATGGTAAGTAGTGTCAATGGTGAGAGAACATCATCCCGCATATCATAATCCCACGAACATCATCATGAAAATGGACACACAAGAAAGTTTTAAACGAAAATCATCTCCTAGAGACCGAAAGCTGAGCATTTCCGACAAAGCGAAACAAGGAGTCCTTTAATCAGTGGAGCTTATGACCTCCGGAGATAATACTTTTCATTCTCTGAGTCACTCCTTTAAAATCAAGGGATTTAGATTCTCTCCAGTGCCGATTAACGAGGCAGAATCAATACTTTAATAGGCGCTGAGGGACTGCAGAAGTTAAAAGATTCTTATTTAGGGGACTATAATCTTAGAAAGGCGATTATTTAGGGATTTATAATCTTTGCAAATATGTTCAGGAAGACCTCCAGAAAGCCTAGACTGTTCGTAAAGAGCCAATAGATTAAATAATATTATTCGAGGGCGCTGTTACTCTGAACTATTTTATCTGGAGTCGGAGCGCTTAAGCAAAAGTTTCCCAGAAAGAGCATGTATCTAGAATGCAGTGTGAATGTCTTGAAGAACATGCAGTCGTTGGTTTCGATCATACTCATAGTTAAAACAGTTTCTGGGTTTCTTATGGGGTGTTTGGCTCAGGGGAGTTTGGGGGATTGTATGCTTCAGGATCATATCATGGAATCATAACTATGCAATCTATATGAATGATTCTTTAAGCAAATTCTCTTCTCATAGATGGTTCTATACATAGAGGTTGTCTTAATACTCTGCCCACAGACGATTTTGTTGATTGCGTCTTAGGTGAAGGTCGTAACTGTGAACGTTGCGCACAGCACTATTGCAATACGAAAGTAATTATCAACCTCAGATGACAGAATTTGAAATTGGAGGGGCAGTTACTAATTCCCTTATCTCGTAATTTTAGATTTTCCCCTTCGATCGGCTACAATGTTTCACTTGCAACTCTGAGGAGCATGACGACTGTGAATCTTTCCCTTCAGATAAGTTCCCTTGCCGTAACACCAAAGAGTCCTGCGTAACAGCGCTCAGCGGCAATGTGACCATACGTGGCTGTAGTAATGATCTGCTTTGTGACTCTGAGGATAGCAACACTTGTCGGTCATGCAACACCACTGAGTGTAATTCCATTGATTTGCGAAACAAAGTGGACGACGGCAACCATGGTACTTGGCAAGCATTACCTTTGAAATGTCATTCCTGCGCGGGTGAACAATGTCTCCATTCACTGGGAGCTGCGCTCACTTGTCAACGAAATATCCAACAGGACTGCATGACCGTTTTCAATAGGAACGGCAAAGTGAGACGTCGCGGTTGTGCCGATGATGTCAACGATTATGAAGATGTATATTGTCGTTTGCATCCAGCCCTTTGCATGGCCTGCAAATCGAATGAGTGTAATATGGCCTTGAATCCTAGCGATTATGTTGAGTGCGCCTACTGTTATGTGTCAACTAATCCACTGTGCACCAAAAACCCCGACAGCCCCTTAATGCCAACTCGCTCATGCTACAAAGAATGTATGTTGGCGACGACTAATGACGATTTGATACGTACCTGCTTGGATGACAAAGAACTGGTCGATCGACTTGACTGTCGGACATTTGGAGGCGGCCCAAATTGTACCAGCTGCGCGGGCGACAATTGCAACAGATTTACATACCCGGCAGATCGTTTGAAGTGTTATGAGTGCACAGATAGCGAATGCACCAGCACAATATTGAACTACTGTGAAAACTACGAAAAGAACGATTTCTGTTTTGCCAAATATGAGAATGGAAAAGTCGATCTGATGGGTTGTGGCAGCGCGGTGAACAGGAGCGACATCATAGAGTGGACGTCTCAGAAGAAACTGTATCGGTGTGAGGGCAATGAGTGTAATGAACTGGCCAGGTTACCCACTACCGATGCTTGTGTGGCATGCGATTCGAGTAAGAATGCAAATTGTGCGCAGGATCCATCTCTGGTCGACACCACCGATATCTGTATTGCTCCGCACAGCAAGTGTGTCATCAAACTGAATGCAGGTAATTAAAAAACAATTTTGATACGATTGTAACAGAACAATAAAATATTAAATAAACTTGGAGAAGATGGGGAAAGGGGGCGTGAGTTTACGAAAGTGAGAGAGATAGAGATAGACCTGTCAGAAAAGCACAATACTCTTTCGGGAGTAAAGAATGTCAATCACTGCTGGTCAAACAGAGTAACTCAGTTTTTGGGAGGGAAACCATCCTCTCCGAGTTTAGATCTCTTGGAGTAGTTCTGTTACGATCCCGGTTGAGAATGTCGCAAACATAATTCTGCCAATCTCTTGCAGTGGGTCACACATCACGCGGTTGTCTGAGCGCACTGCCCCAGGATGATCAGGATAGTTGTGAGTCTGAGGGCACGTGTGATGTTTGCAGGGGTGAGAAATGCAACGGTGAAGTAAGTGACCTAACTCACTTTTCTATATCTCGTACGTAAGTTTATGTCGTTTTTTCATTCTCTCTTAGGTTTTCCCCACCAACCGTCGCCAATGTCACATTTGTAGTTCAGCGGATGATGGCAAATGCAAGAAATCACCAGCTGCATCGAGAGTTTGTCCAATCTACGGCGTCGATGATCGTTGCTTTTCGAAGAACACCAATGGCCTCATCGAGCGGGGCTGCGGCACCTCCTTCACATGTAATATCAATGAGCGGAATTGCAAAATGTGCGATTTCGATAATTGCAATACGGCCGATGTCGGTGGAGGTGCTGGTTTACTCTCCAGCAGCCTTCTGTTAACGCTACTCTCCGCATTTGTGGCCACTGTGGCGTTTAACAGTCAATAATTTGGAGCCATTGAATGTAGCGCGGATTGATCAAAAAAACTGCAGCATAAAAAAAGGCAACTGTCGAGAAAAACAGCATATTTATACACCACACTCGTAACACTTCGCCATAAACTTGAAAACCCAGAAGGGAAGTAAGAAAGCCACCCAGTAGGAAATGTGGATACACATGGAAACGATCAAAACCACGATATAAAGATGTATTTTTTGAGAGTACACCGTTAAGAAGCTAAAATGATTTTGCCAAATTTTCATCAATTTCCTACTGGGTTACGGGCTATTTTCAGCTAAAGTCATTTTCAAAATATATTTGGTAAAAAATTTCTGAACAAATTGTCTGGCCAATGATATACCTGTCTATATCGCTGGATGTATGACGATGATACGATACTCAAGCACTCAACCAACCCAACATCACTCATAAATTGCTCTCATTCCATTCTGTGTAACAGTTTTATAAAGTCTTCATAATCTTTACTTATATAATAGGTTTATTATTTAGTTATTATTCGAGTATACGATACGTTGAAAGACCACGATGTAAACGATAAACTGAAGCAAGTACAACATTTGTAAATAGCTGACAACGAGAAATAAAACTATCCTCTTTAATAATCAAAAGGAAAACTTTTCATTTAAATATAGTTTGACATTAAAGTCACACCGACTAAAGGAAGCGTCCGACCCTCTCTTTATACGAGTACCCACAAACTTTTCATTTGAATTAGTCCTCCTTAGTACTAGTACCAAGTTCTTAAGAATTGTAGGGCAGATGAGTTCTACAGCACCACAATCGTATGTCTTCGCCATAGACTTGAAAACCCAGAAAGGATGGAAGAGAGCCTACAAATCGGAAATATGGTTACACATTTTCAAAATGGAAACGATCAAAATCACGATAGCTAAAATGATTTTTACCAAACTTGCATCAATTTCCTACTGGGTTACGGGTTATTTTCAGCTAAAGTCGTTTCCAAAATATATTTGGTACTTATTATAAATAAAATTTCTGAACAAATTGTCTGGCCAATGATATACCTGTCTATATCGCTGGATGTATGACGTTATTTGGGGCCTGTTCTTACCTCCCTGATGTGATCATAGCTACGATACTCAAGCACTCAACCAACCCAACATCACTCATAAATTGCTCTCATTCCATTCTGTGTAACAGTTTTATAAAGTCTTCATAATCTTTACTTATATAATAGGTTTATTATTTAGTTATTATACGAGTATACGATACGGTGAAAGACCACGAAGTAAACGATAAACTGAAGCAAGTACAACATTTGTAAATAGCTGACAACGAGAAATAAAACAATCCTCTTTAATAATCAAAAGGAAAACTTTTCATTTAAATATAGTTTGACATTAAAGTCACACCGACTAAAGGAAGCGTCCGACCCTTTGTTTATACGAGTACCCACAAACTTTTCATTTGAATTAGTCCTCCTTAGTACTAGTACCAAGTTCTTAAGAATTGTAGGGCAGATGAGTTCTACAGCACCACACTCGTATATCTTCGCCATAAACTTGAAAACCGAGAAGGGAAGTAGGAGAGCCTCCCAGTCGGAAATATGGTTACACATTTTCAAAATGTAAACGATCAAAATCATGATATAAAGATGTAGCTTTTCGAAAGTACGAGTACACCGCTAAAGTGATTTTACCGACCTTGCATATATTTTCTACTTGGCTGTCAGAGCCGCAGGTAACTCAAGGGGACTAACACGTACTTAGGTACATGCCGTAATTGAGTTTCTGATGGAAGCCTGATCTATCATCTCCACGTGGTGACGGCTGGAAACAGAGGTGCGTTGGGGGACTGGTGACGTGCTATATCTAATGGGACACATCAGTCTCTTAATGCATAACTGGCTAAGATAGACAGACTCCTAACCCAAGGTGGAACAGTATATGCCGAGGGATGCGTGGCTAATGGGGTGATTAGTCTCGAATATGCGAACTCCGGATACCTGGTGACCTCCGGTTTTAATTAAATGCCTTCCCATGGTACAAGGGCTATGCCATGGGTGACCTAATACTCGTGGGATTTCATATGGATCTAACAAAAAAAAAAGAGTTAAAAATAAACGATGAATCTGCTGATGGGCAATCATCGTCGGTCATTGCGACCGAGCCAGCTGTAGGGCTGGAGAACCTAACTTCGGTTGCGTGCAGAGTTGTTGGACATGCACCTAACCAAATCACAACAACATCTACGTTGGTAGGTGTTGTTGACCAACTATGCCCCGCATCAACATCTACGGTGTTGATTGCAGGTGCAAAGAATGAAACTTTTCGGGTTTCGATGCCACCACCAGAGAATCCTGAATCGGGTCATGAGTCAATGGACTCTTCTGACACTGATACACTGTGTGACCTCAGAGAAATCTGGGTGCACGGTTATTGGTTCAGACCTAAGCAATCTGAACTTAAAAGGGGACTTCATAAAAATGACGTCGGCAGAGAAGAGGACCTTCAATCAAGCGATGACAAGTGGTCACTCTAGAGAAAAGGCTCTAGAGATTGCTAAAAGGAGGTCCACGGCGAAAAGGGCTCGCTCAGTAGAGTCACCAACAGAAACGCCATCTGTCAAAAAGACCAAAACGTCACCTTATGTAGGTAAGCCAACGTTCAGTCAGGTGGCCAGTATTATTCGGCTGGGAATTGTTCCGACCGATTTAGTAAGGGCGCCATTCTCAAAAGAACAGTTGGCTCCTATCCAGGAGACCGTTATTGACGTGATGATAGAGGTCAGCGACAATAACGAAAAGCCAGTATTTGAGGGCCTAGCACACAGAAACGGATGGTTACTGCTCATATGCTCAAACGAGAATACGGCTGGGATGAGAAAACACATCGGCCTGATAAAAGGGAAATGTTGTTTGGAGATGACACTCGTTGAGAAGCAAATTTTCCAAAAACATATGTGGTCAGAGGCTACTTCCCACAAAGCACCGAGCTCACCAACGAAAAAGTTCTTGCGACAATTGGGGCGCAGAATGCAATGGCAGCCAAGAATTGGAAGGTGATCCAGAGGTCAACCGAAGGTGCGGCACTTCACCTGTTTATCGCGGTGGACGATGAATAACTGTCTAAACTGTCACAGTGGAAGGGGAAGATAGCCTATCGCTATGGACACGTGCGTCTCATTTTAAAGAGCAACAAAGGAGCAGAGAAAGCCAGTGATAGCGCCAAAGAACAAACAACGCCGACACTCAGGAGCAGTGCTGAAGGGCATGCTGGGGACACAAGGGCCAACGAAGTGGAAGCTGACAAACCATCGACTAGCAAAGCCGCACTAGAACGACAAAAACAAATCGCACGCGCAACAACAACAACAAGAGAACGCGATCCCGCAGTATGGCATGCGCCGAAAGCGCCTCAGCACCAAAAACCAAAAGCCAAGAATACTGGGAGTCATAGGGACCATAAAAATAAGGGTCCTAGGGGCGCGAGGCTCCAGAAACTCGCTGCGGAAAGCCGCCGCGAATCTGGAATCAAAGGTCTTTCAAACAAGGGATGCAAGTTGGTTTATTATCACTGTT
Source organism: Clusia tigrina (assembly GCA_920105625.2). NCBI lineage: Eukaryota > Metazoa > Arthropoda > Insecta > Diptera > Clusiidae > Clusia > Clusia tigrina. The sequence continues at coordinate 414,489,818 of OV050030.1, forward strand.
CGCGGCCCAGAGCGGCGATTATGATTGATTATAATACTAACTATTTTCTCATTTCAGAATTCACTAGTCAAGATCTAGTAGCCATCCTTGTTGAAGTCTCAACAGAGAAGGGAGCGCAGGAAGTTGTTTGTGCGTCCGCCTACTTTCCAGGTGACTCCAACATTATACCTCCCGTGGAGGTGCAGGTGCTTATTGGGCACTGCCAAGGTAACAATCTGCAATACGTGATTGGCTGCGATGCAAACGCGCATCATCATGTCTGGGGAAGCTCGGACATCAGCAACAGGGGTGAGTCTCTTTTAAGTTTTCTCTTAAGCAAAAATACAAACATATGTAATAAGGGTGCAATACCAACCTTTATTAACGCGGTTACAGAAGAGGTACTAGACCTAACTCTAACCAGTCCTTACATCGCCAATTTTGTCAGAAATTGGCATGTATCTGACGAGCCCTCTCTGTCAGATCACTTGCATATAAGATTCGACCTACCAGGTGAATCTGAATTAAAAAATGAAGTCTTCAATCCAAAAAAAACAAATTGGAGACTATATAGAGAATTATTAGAATCAAGATCCGACTAGCTGCCTACACGTATAAGTTCTGTTGGTGAACTCGAGGAGGTGGTGTATCGATTAAACGACAGAATAATCTCAGCATATCATGAAAGCACTGTGGTCAAAACTCACAATGTCACTCGCAAGGTCCCATGGTGGAATGACAAGCTTGCAGATATGCGTAAAAAGATAAGAAAACTGTTCAATCGTTGTAAACGCACGAAGGTGTGGGACGACTATAGGGTGGCTCTGACAAATTACAGCAAAGAACTAAGAAGATCCAAGCGTGAGTCTGGGAGGAAATATTGCGAAAACATAGTCGAAACGCCAGAGAGCGCTAGACTCCATAAAGCTTTACGCAAAGAACACTCGAACGGTGTTTGCAACTTTAAGAAGACCAGATGGGTCTTATACAATGAACAGGAGGGACACTTTAGAATACCTGCTTCAAGTGCACTTCCCGGGGTCAACGAGAATGTCAATGACACTGGATCAGCCGTCATGCCACCAATGGGCCGTATTAGACAAAAGATCCTGGAGTTTGTCTGGAGTAATATTTACCCCAGACAAGGTTAAATGGGCTGTTGGGTCCTTTAAACCATTCAAGACACCAGGTGAGGATAACGTTTTTTCAGCCCTCTTGATAAGAGGACTGGATATAATGCTTGAATCACTTGTTGATATTTTTAGGAACAGTTTCAGCAGGGAGTACATACCATCCATATGGCGTAAAGTCAATGTGGTATTTATTCCAAAATTGGGCAAGAGGTCCAGCGAACTGCATAAATCTTACAGACCTATCAGTCTCACGTCGTTTCTTCTAAAAACTATGGAAAGATTGGTGGATCTACATATTAGAGAAACGCTAGACAGAACAACACCTCTGCACCAATCTCAGTTTGCATATAATAGGGGAAAATCCACGGAGGGAGCGCTTCATTACCTTGTAACAAAGATAGAGAAAGCTCAATATTCCAAGGAAATTGCTTTATGTGCATTCTTAGATGTCGAGGGCGCCTTTGATAATACCGGTTACGGCTCTATAGAGAGGGCTATGCTCTGCAAAAATATCGATAAACCGACTGTTGGGCGGGTTAAAACGATGTTAAAAAGCAGAGAAATTAGCTCATCTCTGGGAGACGAGGCCGTATCAGTCAAGGCAATGAAAGGCTGTCCCCAAGGCGGTGTGTTGTCACCCCTTCTATGGTCTTTAGTTATTGACGATCTCTTAGTCAAACTACAAGGGTTAGGCTTTGAGGCAATTGGATATGCTGACGATCTTGCTGTCATTATTAGTGGCAAATTTGAAATAACAGTATCCGACATTATGAATCAGGCTCTAGCCTTCATCTCAGAATGGTGTCGCGCAGAGGGGTTATGCATGAATCAAAAATGATACACTGGATGTATGTAATGATGGTTAGACCAATCATTACCTATGCATCCCTTGTGTGGTGGCCCAAGACAACAAAAGAATCTGGTAAGAAAATACTTACAAGATTTCAAAGGCAGGCTTGCGTGGCAATCACCGGTGCCATGCGAAACTGCCCAACCGCTGCTATTGAGGCCATAATAGGACTATCCCCACTTCACGCATTCGTGAAAAAATGTGCTGCTAGAAGCGCATTAAAGATGAAGATCTTGTCTATCTTGTATACGTTTTCAGGAGCGCAGTTTCGTAACAACATTAATGCAGAAAATATAGCCACTGTCGAACGGAAAATAGAAACAAAGAAGAGATGAGCTAATGCTCCGGCAGGTCACCGACTAAGAAGGATGAAGCACAAAGTAACAGAGGCTTGAAGCGGCACCTTTCAGGCAGCGTAGAGGTCGCCTTAAGCTAAGCGCAGGTCTACCAACAAAGGAACAGGCCAACAACACACGCTTTGGACACCGCCGCCGCACGCTGTAATAATTTCAATCAATAAAGAGATTTGCAAAGCATACCAATTGTTCCTGTTAAACGAACCCTGGACTCCGCCGAGTCTACCCCAGCTATAAACTATCAAAGAGACCCAGCAGGTCGATACAATGTTACATAAAGTCTACGAACTGGTTACATAACGAGTAAAAATCTGCTATTGTTACTAACTTGCAATCTTAACAGTCGTGAGCCACATTCATAATGTACCAAGGAGTGTGAGGGCCCATTCAAATTTTCTTGAGTGATCATTCTTACCCACTCCTTCTTTAGTGCGTATGTTAAATACTCTCATTCACATTTTCGGTATTCCTTTAGTTCAAGCTGCGTTGAGTTTATTTAACCCAACCAAACCGACCTACGCAACGGTTCCAACGACAGTTGCCTCTACGGAATATATTACTAACATATTTGCTTCAGATTCTTCTAGTCCAACTAGATGAGGGTCTAGGCAAATAAAATCGGTTGGAGAAATATTGAAACAATTTTCGTCTTCTAATTTGTTAGGCAAGGAAATGTTCCATTGACGTGCTCCGTTCGAGTTTCAGTACCTTCTCCCCACTACTGGCTACCATCCTGCATAGTTCAGGCAGTGAGATTGGGAAAATTATACTAATAAGTCGCAGTTTTTAATATGAACCCCTCTTTAATTTGACCACGCTTCTTGCCACTTCTTTAAGAGGGTTGGCTTATTCAACAGGGAAAACAAACTTGAGTACTCTCGAAAATTATCGGCGAGTCAAATGATTGATTACGATGTGAGTGCAAACTAAACATGAATCAATGCGAATATAGATTTCTATATAAATGCCTACGCCTGCATTGTTTAGCAACAAATGCAACGTAATGTTGTCACACTCAAAAACGCTACGTGCAGCCACCATTGGTGCTGCACTCCTAGTTCTGACGCAACTGATCGGAGTCATGCAAGCAGCTCGGACGTGCCATCAGTGCAGGGGTATCAATTGCCAGCGCACCAGCCACGCACAAACGGAGCAGTGCACGGATTCGCTGGACATATGCGTTACGGTTTATGAAGGACGTGAGTGGTGAAAAGCTGCCTATTTGAAATCGCGTACGAACATTGAATTGTTCCAAGCGCCGGCATTTACATGTCTCTTGATTCAATATGAAAATTGAGTTGCTTGCTAGAATGCAAATTAATAGTTTGACTTTTGTATTTACAGAAACCGTGCAGGCTCAAGGATGTCTCCAACAACTTGCCGCAGATCACCGTGCCAAATGCAACCTTATGCCCGAGCAGTTGGCCACCACTGACAGCGAATGCTACAAGTGCAACGGCGACATGTGCAACAATGTGGGCACGAACAGTTTTCAGTGCATTCAGTGCGATTCCCAGACGGACGTCAACTGTCACAACAAGCCGCTCAGCCTGAAAGCGTCCAGATGTCCCATATCACGGGCCGGTAACTGCTACTGCTATAACAAGGACGATGGTAAGCACACGGTACGCGGTTGTGCAACCAATTTGACGGATCAGAAGGACTGTTTGGGAAGCAGCGAGTGGCTGCACTGATGTTAGGCAAATGGTCTTTCGGTCAATCCCTATAAAACTAATCTAGTTATCTTTACTAGAAGGAGGAAGGTCGAAAATATTGTTCTGCCAACACTCAAGGGGTCACTATTCAGTTCGGTATCAGGATGCTGTGCGATATTGTGCTGATTAGCATTGGCACTTTCTCAACATTCATTAAATAAAAACCGTTCCTACAGTGGGTCAAATGCATCAATATCACCGCGACCAAAAACGAATGTTCGCACAGGTAACCCAAGGGCTTGACGCGATATCTTATGACCAGTCAAAAATATCAAGTTATGCTCGATTAAATGACATCGTTTCGTCCTAATCTCTTAAAATTCTTCAGAAAGGAATAGCTTGATCTCATTCCATAATGCCAGAGCGTCTACTGGAACATTCAATGCACAAATATTAGCAAACAACTCGCTTATTTGCTTCGGTGAATGGAATTCTTTCGCTTCATTCAAACAATCGTGCCACTCATTATCAGTTGACGCAATAAACCGTGCATGGGAAACTTCAATAAATGAATGATAAACGACACTGTTATAAGTCCTAACATCTTCAGACGATTTCGAACAGAAGCAGTCGGAAATGAGAAACTTCAATATCTTTCGGAGAAACTGCATAGATGCGTGATATAAGGGTTTTCACCACCACGTTGTCGCCTCCATTCATAATGTAATGGAATTTCAGTATAATGGAATTGATTTGCGTAATGATCATTTCAATGTAGCGTAAAAAATGCCACCAATTTAGTTTGTCTCGCATTTTGCACGGCTTGCTGTACCTGACCTTCTCTAAAAATAACACTTTGTCCGTTTGGCAATTAATGTCAAGCCTTATTATGGTATGAGGTTGAAAATGCATTGGATAAGCAAAACTACGCCAAGTCCTCACTTCATCAAGTTCAAGTACTTGATCTTCGGCACCTCCTTCAGCACCTACATACTTGAACAGTAGCACTATCGTAAGCTTTGCAGACATATTTGTACACTTCAACATAAATGTGACAGTTCAATTGTGCCAATGTGTTCAATTGTTGAGTGGCATAACATAAGGATTGTCAAGTGAATTGCCGTGCGCATCAACAGAAATACAATTACATATCTCGTCTTCTATATACGGGATAGCCATTAACAGCTTCCCGTGTAGATTCACAAGAATCTTGCGGAAAATTTGTTCGAGCATTTGCCATCTCTCATGAAAACCGCATTGGGATTATAGAAAAAGCTCGCCCGCCCTTGCACTAGCACGCGAGTATGGGCTACAAGTTGGATGTGATTTCGCAGGCACCTGAGCAGGGATTGTTACTGATCGAGCTGATCTTAGAATGCGAACAGCTTTCTCTCAAACCAATGGAAACTTCAGCAAAATTTGGTTTATCTGTACATACACTTAGCAGAAAAAGTCTACGTACAACATATGAAAATAACAAATTGAAGTTATTTATTCAATTTCGGGATGTTTTTTTAAAATTTTGTTGATGCAGTATCATAGTCTTTTATGTTTACTGTAAATTCGCAAAAAAAAAATTAACAAAAACAACAACAAACAAAAAATAACTGATTTTAAATCCAAAAAAGCAAATTTCAATGCGGAAAAGTCTACCTACGAGTACAAAATACAAATGAATGAAAAAGTTAACAATAATTTTCAAAATTAAAATAAAAAAATATATATTCAATAACTGGTTGGGTAACCCTTTCTCTTACCCACCACTGCTAAATATTTCGGAATTGATTAGACCAATTTTTCGGTCTCTATGGTACTAATGTTTGCGCATTCAGCGCGAATTAGGTCCTTGAGCATAGTCCTCGAGGAAATATGGCGATTTTGAATGCGCCGTTCTAGTAATCCCTATAAATGTTCAATCAGATTTAAGTCGGGTGATTTTGGGGGCGTGCCAACTGATGGGGTGTATTTTAAAGGAGAGAAAGCTTCACTACCTCTGCTGTATGCTTTGGGTCTTTGTTGTGCACGAAGTAAAATGATGGATCTAAGGAAAGATTTTTTGCGCTGGTCTGCATCGTCTGTTGGAAGATATATATTTTATTCTCAATAAACTCCAATTCGCCCATTCCGGAAGGTGCCATGCATCCCAGATCAACACTCTTCTACCATTGTGTTTAACTGTGATTTTTTTCGAAGGCTGCAGCGGGTCTCCGCCAGACTATATTAGGCCCTTTAAAGCCAAAAATGCAAAATTTGCTTTCGTCAGAAAACATTACTTGCTTCCAGAAGTTTTCACCTTCATTTAAATATTTTTGGGCAAATTCTTGTCGTTTTAGTCTTTTTACTATTGAAACATACGATGTTTTGCGAGCGATACGGCCATGATAGGGGTGATTTTTTTAAATTTTTGGTAAAATATCGGCACATAATGTGTGTATGTGCTTCTCCTCAACATCCTTTGCCAGTTCTGCTGCCGTTAGGCGTGGATTGACTTTTGTTTGCCCTATAAGACCCTGGGTTTCCCTGGTACTTAGTAGTGATAGACGACCAGAGCGTGGTTTTGAGGTTAATTTACCCGTCTTTTTAAAGTTATTAATAACTGTTTGTATACAAGAACGTGCTCGATCTGGAATTACGTCAATTTCAAGGTATATTTTCCCTTTTTGCCAAAGATGCATCATGATCTTTCGTTCACTGACGTTGATTTCCTTTCGTTTAGCTTTTATCACAAAAAAATATTTCAAATTGATTTTTTTCTTAAAATTTCGAAGTATTTAGAAATAAAAATACCACTGCTGAAGTAACAGCCTTGATATTTTGGAATAATTGTGTTTATTTGTCTCAATAAGTATCTTTATGCTTTTTGTACGTAGACTTTTTCCGCATTGAAATTTGCTTTTTTGGATTTAAAATCAGTTATTTTTTGTTTGTTGTTGTTTTTGTCAAATTTTTTTATTTAATAAATAACTATGATACTGCATCAACAGAATTTTAAAAAATCATCCCGAAATTGAGTAAATAACTTCAATTTGTTATTTTCATATGTTGTACGTAGACTTTTTCTGCTAAGTGTATGTATATTTGAAAATAGCAACAATATTTAGTTTTTATTTTTTTTTTTTTTTTTTTTTTTTATCTCCATTTATTTAACTACAATCTGTCCAGCTGGACATTCAGTACTACTTATATTATATTTGGTTATAAACATGTGTATGAATTTTCAGTAACATTCAATACATTAGGTACATTAATTTAACAAAGTTAGATTCTATATATATTAATTTCATTCATTCCTTATTATTATTATTTTTTAATTTTTTTTTTTAATTTTTTTTTTTTTTATTTTTTATTTATTTTTTTTTATTTTTTTTTTTTTTTTTATTTCTAATTTGATCTTAGGTGGTAAATCTGAATGGTAAGTCCGATGGTACATATTTTTTTAGTCTTCGCGCGCTGGTATCGCTGGTTATCAATTCTACCGCTAGGTTGTTAGGATGGACTCTAAGACGTTTGCGATATGAGTGGCTATATTTCATGATTTCATCATTTACTTTTGGGATGTTTAGATCCCGATTAATGATGTCGTTGCTGACATACCAAGGTGCATTAGCACACAGTCGTATGACTTTTGATTGGAATCGTTGTAGGATGTCCAGGTTTGACTTGGATGCTGATCCCCAAATTTGAATACCATAAGTCCATATGGTATGGATTCAGTATTACCTTATATATCAGGACTTTATTTCCAAGTGTTAGGGCTGACCTTCGTCCAAGTAGCCAGAACAAAGACCTAAGCGTTATTCCAAGTTGTTTCCGTTTGGAGAAGATGTGATAGCGCCACGTAAGCCGCCGATCCAGGTGCACCCCAAGGTATTTTGCATGGTCTGCTTGTGGCAATTGGGAGTTACTTAGTGGCACTGGAGGGCAAGAACCTGCACGTAGGGTAAAAGTCGTTTGCACTGATTTTATTGCATTTGCTTTTATTCGCCACTTGTCTAGCCATAAGTCAATTTGGTTCAGGTTCTCCTGCAAATGCTTCGAGGCTAACACGGGGTTTTTGTTGCAGGCCATTACAACAGTATCATCTGCAAAAGTTGCGGTATATGTGGTAACAGTCAGCGGCAGGTCAGCCGTGAATAGTGTGTAGAGCACAGGTCCCAAAACGCTCCCTTGTGGAACACCAGCTTTGATTGGATGGAGGGAAGTTACGTCGCTGTTAACTTTGACCATGAAGAATCTGCTTTCTAAGTAGGACTTTAATATGGCAAAGTAGTGATAGGGTAAATGCATTTTCAATTTGTACAGTAACCCTTGGTGCCACACCTTGTCGAATGCTTGGGTGATATCCAGGAATGCAGCTGAACAGTATTCTCTATTTTCTAGTGCATTCTGTGCAAATGCATATACTCGATTTATTTGTTCTATCGTAGCATGATGCTTTCGGAATCCAAATTGATGGGAAGGTATAAGTTGTTTTGACTCGATGATTGGGAGGAGTCGCTTCAAAAGAAGTTTCTCAAACATTTTGGAAAGTATTGGAAGCGAGCTAATTGGTCTATATGAAGTGACCACTTCTGCCGGTTTCCCAGGTTTGGGAACAAGGATAATTTGAGCCACTTTCCATTGGCTTGGGAAGTGGTCACATCGGATAATCGCATTGAATAGTTGTGCAATGAATTTATAGCCGCAATCTGGTAGCTCCTTTAGGATTCTGCTCGTAATAAGGTCATATCCCGGCGATTTTTTGTCTTTTAGCGTATTCTTGATAATCCCTCTAATTTCTTTTAGTTTAAAATGCTGGATCGGAATATCCATTTGGTATGGGGCATCAAGTAATTCAGCTATTTTTATGTCTTCTTGTGGATATTTGCTTGGAAACGGCGCAAATACTTCTAATAAATGAAGAGCAAATGACTGTGCTTTTTCCTTGTCAGATCTGGCCCATCCGCCATCTTTCGTTTTAATAGGTGGCACATGTGATGTTGGTTGATTTAGTTTTTTTGTAGCTTTCCATAGAGAATAACCTGAAGCCTGTGAAGGTGACAAGCTGCTGAGATAGCTTTGTATTTCTGAATTTTTTGTTGACCGTAGGGCGTTTTTGAGTTGCTTTGTAGCGCAATTGAACCGGTTTTTGTCATAGGGGCTTCTGGTCATTTGCCAAATTCGACGCAGTCTCCGCTTCTCTTTTAGTTGCTCCTTTACAACCTGGCTTATATCACGATGATTACTTATACAGCTGGGCTCCAATGTGGAAGTCCATGCAGCATGCTGAATGGCTGAGTTCAAAAGTTCTACTGCATCGTCTATATTTGTTTTGTTTTTTAAAGGAATATTGGTGACTAGAGTCTCGATAATGCTTTGTCTAAACAGCTCCCAATTTGTGCTTTTGTTGTGCAGACAGATTGTTCTTGCTCTGATCTGAGCCTCACAGCTAATTGTTAGAACTATCGGTGAGTGATCTGATGACAGGTCCAGGCACGATTCCATGGAAGTGTTTGTTTTTGGTACACCTTTGGATACAAAAAAGTCGATAACGTCTGGAAGCTTGTTTCTGTCCGTTGGCCAGTAGGTTGGCTCACCCGTTGATAGGTGGGACAGGCTGTTTTGTTGCATAGCTTTATATAGGTTACGGCCTCTAGGAGTTGTTATTCTAGACCCCCATTGTGGATGCTTAGCATTATAATCACCCCCAGCGATGAATCTTGATCCTAGGGAGTTATAAAATTCTTGGAACTGTTCGCAGCTAACTGGATGGTTGGGAGGGCAATATACCGCTGCAATTGTTATGGGGCCTTTATAATCATCAATTGTTATAACCGTTGATTGCAGGTATTTCTTTTTATAACATTCGTGCTCCACGTGTGCAATACTGTTGCGAATAATTACAGCAGTTCCCCCACGCGCAGTGCCAGCTGGGTGGATTGTGGAGTATAGGTCATATTGCGGAATTTTTGCGTAACTTTTTTCAGTGAAATGGGTTTCAGATATCAACATAATGTCAATATTTTTGTCTGCTAAGAAAGCTGATATTTCATGTATATGACGACTGAGCCCATTGGCATTCCAGACTGCGATTTTTAATAATTTATTCATTTCGACATATTTGCTACGACTGTGGTTAGTAGATTAAGTAGAGTACTCACTTGACCCATCAATGCTTTAAGCATGGTTTTTAGCTCGGTCATATCCTCATTCAGTTGAGTATTTGGATTGTTGAGCGGAGTGGTTAGGTTCGTATTGGTTTCTACCGGAGTATTGTTACGTACAACATTTGCATACGACGTTGTTGTTCGTGGAGCGGATCTTTGAGGCGCTTCCTGGTTAATGTTCCTCGCTTCTCTGTTCCTGAGTGCTGGGAACGACTTTTGTTGCAGCTCCTTATAGACAGTGCAACCTTTATAATTAGCGGGATGATTGCCTTCGCAGAGCACACATCGAACGTCTTGTGCGACGAGTTTGCGGGAACATTCGGAAGTAAGGTGGTTACCTGTACATTTAACGCATCGTGGGCTACGGTTACAGTATCGCTTGGTGTGTCCGTAACGTTGGCATCGGACACATTGAGGAATCTCACGTTTCTTCCTAGGTGGCTCAATTTTTATTCGTGTGTTTAAAAGTGTATTACATTCGTATATGCCTTTGTTATTGCTGCATTGCTTCAGACTGATGTAAAACATAGGAAGCGGTTTTTTTGTAGTTCTTTGCCTAATATTACAAACATTAACAACTGTATAACCTAACTCCTCAATTGCTTCTCTTATTTCGTCGATTGGGGTTGAACAGTGCATACCCCTTAGTACTACGTTAAAGTCTCTTTCCTGCTTCAATTTAAAAGTATGAAACTCAGTGTTCTTTTCGGTTAGAGCCTTTGTAATGGCTGAGTATTTTTCAGACGACTTTGGTTGTATTTTGACAACGTCTCCATTTATAACTCTGAGTTCATATTCTTTCTTAGCAATTACTTCAAGTAATTCTTTTAGGGGAATTATATTACTCACGCCTGAAACAAAAATAGGTGGAGGTTTTGGTTCTCTCCGGACGTCAGTTGATGCATCTTGACGTGCCTCTTCTTGGTCTAGTGCAGCGAATCTATTCGAGCTCTTTAAAGAAGGTGTTCCGAGCCAGTAGTTATCCAATTTGGATTGTTTTGGAGTGGGACGCGATGTTGCGCCTGGGCTAGATCTATTCCTCTTCGAGTTTGCTTTCTGCCATATTCCAGATGCCTCCACTCCCAATTGTGGGAGTTTAAGGCTCGTTGAAGCCACCATACCAGTGATGTTTTCGCCTCGATAACCTTCGCTTCTATTTTTTCCTGGTTCTACGGTACTGCACTGATCACAATCAGTATTTTTGGCGCGGGTTTCCGCTTGTGGGTTAACATTTTTGGAGCCCCCTTTGGGGGAGCGGATAACACTCATACTACTAAGTGTAGGGGGGGCTTAAGCAAAAAAGACTTAGTGCATACACAAACCAACTATACTGAGATTTACAAAGTAATAGATTGAACTGTTTATATCAATGAGACAGCTGCTGTGAAGCATATGCTGTTATTTTTTTATTTTTATTTTATTTATTTGCAGGTCTCTCTTTTGAGTTAATTAAGGTAATATGTATATAAATAAAAACCTTTAACCGTTAATAAAATTTCACTTTTAGCGCCTGAGGAAGAGCATAGTAGCATTATAAAAATTATATTTGCTCAAACGTTCCAAGCATATTTGTCAATTCATTTCGTCCATTTTTTTTTTTTTTTACGGAGCAACTAGTCGTATATACTCAGATCACAAGAACTCCATTATACTGTATTTGGCGTTCCATTTTAATTTTATTTGAATCTGCCAGATTTGGTAACAAATCTTAGTAGATCCTGTGTCTCTAAGCAGCCAAAGTTTGCCTACTCATACCTACCAGAAGTTTGCAGTCTTTCCTACCAAGCGACAGAATAAACCTTGGCGTTTTATCGAAAATAACAGGCACCATAGCCTTTGCGCATCTGCTGCCTCTTACAAAAGCACATCCAGTGCCAATGATATCAAACACAACTCGGTGGTTCGAATCGAACTCGCAACCCTGAGCACTGTGCGGGGCTCCTGATAAAGAAGCAAAGACAATATACAACAAGTCTATGCAAATCGCTCTTTAGCAAACTGGGGAAATGCCACGCATGGAATCGCCGTGGAGCTGTCGTCAGAATGTAACATTTTGCTGCTACAAATGATTGCAACAGCGGCATGTTAGCAGTGAATTTAATAAGAAATTTGTAAATATTTAATTTCAAACAAAAAATTTACAAAATTTCGAAATTATTAAAATGTTTTTTTTGTACAAATATTTATGCTGTATGCAATATATTATATTTTAATAAATAAATTACTATTATTACGTTAATTTCATTTTGAATATTCCTATATATGAAATTGCACCGTGGCCAATGTTGGGCAAAGGCACAGAATTCAATAAACGTTCTATTGTTGGATATAATGAATTCCAAATTCCCATCAAATAGTTTGGCTGCCTATTTACTATTTTCCACATATTATTCTTATTGGATCTAAGTTGAGCTAATGTGTCGTTCCACCAATAAACCGTATTACAAAATTTTTTATGTGTAGTTTTGGGAATGGTTTCATTCGCACTATTTTAAATTTTTTTCAGTAGGATTGCTGCTTTTTTATTTACATTTGTTGGAGAAGTGTTTTTGTATTGCAGTTTGAAATTTTTGCCAGTCGGCGTAGTCAAATTTGTATCTGGGTGTACTCCAGTTGGTTGTGAGATGTCATTGAACAAAGTGAGCAATATTGGTATATGATCACTTCCGTGTAAGTCATCAATAACTGACCATTTAACTGACAAGTTTAATGGTGGATTGCACATAGTTACGAGTAGATCCACATGTGTGGAGAAGTATGTGGGTGATTTGTCGTGTAATATAATAAAATTGTTGTTTTTTATATATTTTGAGACTTCTCTCCCTTTATTATTAAATTTTATTGATCCCCATAGTAGACTGCAGGCGTTGAAATCTCCAAGAAGTAGTATCGATGGGTTAATGTCGGATAGTCATTTTCCGACAAGATATCTGAAGGAGAGCTACATATATTAACTATAGTAAGGGATATGTGAGTTTGGATTTTGGCTGCTATTGCTAGTATTGGAGAATAGACGTTTATAGTTTCATCTTGAATTGAGTTGGAGATTATAAGAGCAACTACTCTCTTAGCTGGGGCGTTATATTCAATGTCGTTTTTACCAAATAGGAGATGTTTTTAGGAATATTGCTATGGTGTGGATTTGATTTGAGGTGGGTTTCCTGAATTGCGATTATTTTCGCGTTCTGATTACGTATCAGTAGACAAAGCTCATTGTAATTATTTCGGTATCCATTTAGATTCAACTGAAGTAATCTTAGGACCATAGTTTAACTAGTGTAATGATGTTTCATCAAATATCGTATAGTGTTATACGTTTAAGAGAGATTATTGAATGTGTATATCCCGTTCTGAATCGCAGCTAAGCGAGTCTATAAATGCTTTCTTTATATTTGTAGACTGGGTGTTCTTTTGAGAATGTTTTGCTGGAATAGTGAGTTGAAATATGGTTGTATTATTTTTGAGACCGGACTCTCGTTGTATTTTATTTGTTCTTTTGTAGTTTGTCGGTTTATTATAGTTGGAGTGGAGATGTTTTTAAAATTGTTGTTGGTTGTGGATTGAGGAATTTCGTTGAACGACGAGTTAAGAATGGATTTCCCGTTGGAGGTCGAAGTTGTTGCTATCTCAGTAGTTTCGTTTACTTTGTCTGGTGGTTTATTGAATTTATTTTGAGTAGCTTCTTCTAGAGTTTCAATAGGTGATTCGTGTGCTGTGACAGATCTGGAAAAATATATTAGAAGGATATTTAAGGAGAAGATTTGGTGTGTAGTCTTTTTCCTTAATGAATCTTTCGGTATCCAAGTGCAAGGAGCCCCCCTTCGCCAAAGTCTGGTTGCAGTTTGCGCGGTTAAACTTTTTAAGTCTAGCCTGCAAACAGTAACCCGCAAAGTAACGCGAAGCAGCAGCTTCTGTATTTGGTGCTTCATTTTCAGTACTACTCTTAATAAATGTCATTTCGTCGTGAATATCAGAATTATCTAAATTTTCCGGAAATACGCATAACTTGTCAATAGTTTGGTCATACGATACAGTATTAGCATCCGATATCGGGGAGAAGTTCCAGTCCAGATTAGTATCATGATCATCGTTGCGGTTAGAATTCAATAAGATTGACTGTGTGACCACTTTCATAGATAATAATCTAGCCGTCAGATATTTTATTTCTTGTACTGAGGGATTAACATTGTTTCCAAGTTTAGATCACAATACAGAAAAAAAATTTTCCAGACAGTCCTGATTCATCTTACCAAACAAAACATACAACAGCGGGCCGGTTGTAGTGTGTACTGGTGTGTACATGCATTTTGAGTGACTGCAGAAACAATCGGCCAAGTCGACTTTGTTAACGCCTGCGCAGATGTTATTCAGATATATAATTATACAAATGTTCTTATTCGGCAGTGTATAATTTTAAATGTATTCAGGAACCGTGGATTTAGATTTTTCATAATAATATACAGTTTGTCAAGAAAGTGTTTTGAGAAGGTAAAAAAATCGTGAATTTGATTTCTCCCCTTCATAATATAATATTTTTTTTATTGTTTTGATTAATTTTTTGATTCATTTCATTTAATCAATGTATTTACTAATGAACAGTAACAAAAAAAGATAAATATTTAACTTAAGATACTAAAAACATAACAAAAACAAAAATAGTCAAAAAATTTCCTGTCAAAAAAGTTTTTTTACAATTCGCTTTGGAACTAACTTAGCTGCGCAATGCATTTTCCGTTATGATATTGACGCTTCACTATGCTTTGTGTGCATTTTACCCTACGTCTCCACGGGCAATTTTTGATGGCATAACATCTGTCAAATTTGATTGCAATGGTTGGCAATATTTTAATGGTGGGCATTGCGATGTTATGCCATTGTCATTTTGAAAATGCCGTCAAGCAATCTATTTCGCTGTACCCACGCTTGAAAAAATTTTTTATTTATACGATGAAGAGGAAAAAAGAAGGAAACCGAAATTCTGGGTGAATCCTTTATTACAAAGAATGCAAATGCACAGTCTCCATTCATTTTAGCGTTTTTATTAATTTAATAGATGCGGTAAAACGAAAATGTCCGACGATGCTTCCACTGTGAGCATCACGAAAAAATAAAAAACGGCTGTCAAACAAGCAAAATGACAACTGATTGCCACACAGCACGTTGGCAATTTATGGCATAACATATTTCATAACATAAATTGCCAACTTGAAGCAATTTGGAGTCTCCATTGGCAATTTGCTTGAAATTGCCAATGGCATACCATCAAAAATTGCCCGTGGAGACGTAGGGTTAGACGCAAATTAATAAAAAAAAGTTTTTCTTGCTCATTGAACGCAGCATTTTTAGCAAAATTATTGTGAAACAGGAAGATAGTCTGGTACCAAACCCTTCGAACTCCTGTATGCACAAAATATCAGATGGAGCAGAACTCATTTTGGGAAGGAAAGTAGTCGAAAATCCATAGATTTCTACGAGAACCCTTTCCAGTCAACTCAAAGAAGAATATGATCTGGCGGTTACCTACGAAACAGTAAGGCAGCTCCTGATAAAGTACCAGTATATGTCAAAAGTTGCACGAATAAAACGAATACTTTCAACACAATACATTGAAAAGTGATTGTCTTTCGCTAGGATGTACTTTGTCAAACCGAATGACTATGGGATGACCAAAATTATGAATTACGATAATGGTGGGCCAAATAGATTGTGGTGACAACCGTTACACGCATTGGAAAACCGAAATATTATATTATATTCCATGATTTAAATTCGGCAAATTTTCTGTCATAGTATCGGGGTGCATATCCAATAAAGGAGTAGGAGAACTAGATTTCATAGAGAATAAAATGGATGAACAATATTACTTGAATATATTCCAACATTATTTGGAAACAGCGCAGATCATTGTGGGTTCAATATTGAGACCAATCCGCAATTCCAATATTTCCAAGATAATGACCCGAAACATCAGGCGCATATGGTAAGGATCTGGGTTCTTTAATCACAAAAAAGTGTTAGATACGGCAGCCGAGAGTCCACACTTGAACCCCATTGAAAATTTGTGGGAACCTTTAAGAAAGAAGGGGGCGAGAGGCAATCAAAAGGTGGAGCAGAGCTCAAAACTCCAATACTAGAGGAATGAAATAAAATAACAAGCGAATACGATGTGCAGAAGTCGATTTGTTCCATGAGAAGAATACTAAAAGTCGTTATAGATGCTAAATATTAAATAAATAAGTTCTTGACAGCAAACTTTTTGACTACTTTTTGTTTTTGTTATATTTTTTGCTTCTTAATTTTAATATTCGTTTTTTTGTTGTTACTGTTCATTAGTAAATACATTAATTAAATGAAATGACTTAAAAAAATTACTCAACACAATAAAGAAGTACTATATTATGCACGGAGAAAATCAAATTGACGAATTTTTTACCTTGTCAAAACACTTTCTTGACAAACTGTAAATGTATTCATTTTATTTCATGTTTCAAATCTCATCCAATACTCGTATATTAGTATTTATTAAAGTTAAGGCGCTCCCATTAGGGAGCACCAAAAAATTAAGATGGGGGCCGGCAACTGGCCCCGTCTTCTATACCTGTAAAAATAATTTAAACTGGTTTACAGTTTTACTCTTTATTGGTTCCGCTCCAAAATAAGAATGAATTACAATTTAAATTATTCTTAACACTACAGCTTAAGGTAGGACCAAAATAGACGAGACGTAACGATAGCCGTTTAACGAACGTCTGTACTCGTTATGTCGATTTTGACATTTACCCAAAATGTGACGCTATCAAACGCATCGATGGATGGCTTTTTACATAAATTCCGAGCTCATCCCCCACAGCGGCGATTAAATTGTGGTCAAATTCCGCCATTTTAATTTTCATTTCTTTAACAAACAACAATCGTGTCAACAAAGAAGAGGTTATGACGAGTAGCAGACGTTTGCAGTTCGGTTCTTACGGAACCGATCGTCACGTCTAAATGTTTCGTTCAGTTTCGATCAAATACGTATGGCCATTTTGGTTATTTACATTGATTCACATATGCTTGAACTTACTCGTCACGTTTCGTCTCGTCTATTTTGGTGGGCCCTTTACTCGCTACCCTGCTTAGCCTATCATATTGCTGATGCCTGCACTTCTGCCAGTGCAACGTTCCCACGATTCGGTGGTGCACCGGATGCTCGTGCAGGGCGGCGTAGGCATGGTGTCAGCATAATTCGTATTGGTCTGAAAGCTCAGGTATGCGGGTAGGCTGGCATATTAACTGTAGTATTAGGTAACGTTCTAACTTTAATAATTATTATTATTATCTATAAAAATCGTCACACAGTCATTCTTATTGAATTCCAACCGCAACGATGATCATGATACTAATCTGGACTGGAACTTCTCCCCGGTATCGGATGCTAACACTGTATCCTACGACCAAATTATTGATAAGTTATGAAAACTTCTAATTTAGACAATTCTGGTATTCACAACGAAATGACAGTTAATGACAATAGCACTGAAAATGGCGGTGGGGATGAACCAAATGCAGAAGCTGCTGCTTCGCGTTATTGTGCGGGTTACAGTTTGCAGGCTAGACTTAAAAAGTTAAACCGCGCAAACTGCAACCAGACTTTGGCGAAGGGAATTTGCAATTGGAGTCCTAAAGATTCATTAAGGAACAAAACCACACACCAGATCTTCTCCTTAAATATCCTTCTAATATATTTTTCCAGATCTGGCAAATACATTTTAAAGTATTTTGAGACATAATTCGTTCCATCTGTCATACAAGACATTTAAAACAACAAATAGTTGTTTCGTGTATAACCGAAACTAATAAAAAATACCCATATTGGTTTTCGCATGGAATATGCGGCTCACATAGACTGGATGTCATGAAATTTCTGATAGTCGTGTTACTTAGAATGCACTGCCGATGGATGCTTCAAGACCATTTGACCAAGATCAGGCATCAAAAACTGTGCAATAGAACTGTGCATCTGACAGCAAACACAAGGAACAACCAAATAATAAATTTGCCAAATTTGGGGTCTAGTCATATTGTGGTCCATGTCATAAGTCTGAAGCCATCTGCCAGCTTGAATTTGGGTTGAGTATATTAGGTTAACTGAGAATTTAATTCATTGTGTCGATTTTAATATTAATAGAGCTGTTGGCTATTGCTTGTACAGCGTAGAAACTTAATATTTTTATAATGTAGGGATGTTTCAGGCTAAAACTTTAGAACTTTGTGTAAATAGAATGAGGAGTTAGTAATTGTATATTAGAGTCTTATTGGTATTTAGTTTTTGGCCTCCTTATTTCTTATCATAAATTAGAGAAGCACTTTCGTTCTAATTAGTGTGGTATTGTATGTTCTACTCTCTACAAGTTATTTAGTACACTTACTTTCCTAACTCTTTGCAATTATTTGTAGGACTCCACAAGTTTACTGTTACTGTGTAGGTCAAAGTACTTCAATGAGTGACGCTATAAATCGTGTTTTGCTGGATATACGAGTATATGCTATTTAGAATTTTGCCAATTCTTTCATTACTGCAGTGCAATGCTGCTTTCACTGCAGGTATGGCTTCAGCTAGTTTGCTGCTTCATCACCTCTTCCATATTTAAATTTTATAAAATTTTCAGTTGTTTTTATTTTAATTTAATATAAACTATAAAATTCGGACATTTGATTCTCGCTTATAGTAAAATATAGTTATGCTATAAAGTATAACTCCAACTGAAAAATTACCGAACCTAATTTGAATTATTTTTGTGAAAATTATGCTACAAGGCCTCAAAGCAAACTCTCCAAAACTAAACTTTTGGGACTGTAAACTGCAAATACATCTCCATTCACTGTACTGATAAATGACAACTCCACCATCAACATTGAGGACGCTACCTTGGTAGCTACATAACAAAATATGGGGGTACAACATCTGATGTGGCAGCACGCATAAGCAAAGCACGGTCTGCATTCCGAAATTTAGATCGAATTTAGCGTTCTCGTGTGATATCGCTGCGCACAAAAATACGAATATTTAACACCAGCATAAAATCTGTTTTGTTATATGGGTCTGAAACATGGTTGGTCTCAGAACAAATAACTCGACAACTTCAAACTTTTGTCAACAAATGTCTACGGATAATCTGCCGCATTTTCTGGCCGACAACGTGCGTTCATGAAGACCTGTGACGCCTCACCAGTAGCGAGCCTATTGACACAGAAATTAAAAGACGCAAGTGGAGCTGGATAGCGCACATTCTGCGTAGAGAGGACACCAACATTGCAAAGATGGCCTTTCAATGGAACCCACATGGTAGTCGGAAAGCAGGACGCCCACAGCAAACATGGTGTACGGAACGAAATAAGGCTGCTGATAGAAGCCGTTGGAGACCTTTTGTGTCCACCCTATGCTCCGACCAGGAGCGATATTTGACTCTTTTTTTGAATTATGTCTTTAAGTTTACGTTGTTAGCATAAGTATAGTTTTATTGTGTCAAATGTCATGGAATTAATAATAATGCTACAATTTAGGTAGCCACTTCCATGTGGGTACCATATTCCCCTCTGATTTTCTGGTCCAACTATATACGATATTTTAAGGTTCATATACACTTTGAGGATGCTAACTAAAGATTTTGCAATGCGTGTAACTTGGCTTTGTAAGCATTTCTGTTATTGATAAGCTTTGTATCAAATATTTCAAATCTTTTAATCATTCAATTGCATGTTTCCTTTTGAAACTGGTATTTTGTTCTTGGAGGTGTTTCTTGATGGCAAAACTGTTATTGATGTTGGTTTATTAAATTATTGCCTGGATACATTGAACCAAATTTATTGATGGCGATTATGGGGAATTTCCAAAGTCACATGCCATGGACGGTGTACAATTGGACACACATGTGGATTAGGCCTATTTGGGACACCACATAATAAAAAAACGCGCTACTTACTCTACCTCAATGGTGGTGTGGAAAAGGGTCTCCACAAATTTTGATAATTCAACTACAATATTTTCAAATAAAAATTTCCTTTAAATAATGCATTAATTGCACTTTATTAATATAACAGCTGGAGCAAATATTACACTGCTATTGTACATACATACATACATGTAAAATACATCCTATGCATTTTTTTTTTTTTATTTTTTTTTTAACGAATCTTATACCATATACAGAAACGTTTTATAATTGCACCTAGTAAATACTGGTAATACTAACTAGCAATTTTGTTCGAATAAATTAAACAATTAAAAGAAAAGCGTTAAGTATTTTATGTACTTGCTAACATATAACATATAAATAAAATATCGGCTACTCGAGTTCCATTAGGTCTGACACTGTTTTCCGTTTAAGCCGCCTACGCTGTGAAGTCATCAGGAGTAAACTGGATGCTGCAACGTTGACATGCGATTTCAGTCGCTGTTTGTGAGAAATCCTATGCATGCATATTTATTTTATGTTGTCAAGTGTTCAAATATACACACATTATGCCTTCTCATGGCATGGCAAATCTTTTTTATACGCAAAACCACAAATGAATTGCTTTAAGCCCCACTTTCCGTATAAAAAACCTTTGCCATACAGAAAATTCATTCTTGTGTATTTCACCACAGCCACACAAAACAGAAAATAAAAATTTGATTTCAAATCATTCGCTTCTGCAGTGAGCACACACAAACACACACACGCACACACACACACACTAATATTATTCATACGAATGAGCAAACAACAACAATAGCAAATGTGTGTGGCTGACCATTGACACATATTCACGGCTGGCTGGTTCGTGAAATTGCCGCTGATTTTTCCAATGTGGTTGCCATACACTTGAATATGTTGATTCTCACCCAATAGAGCAATGAAAGGTCTTTCTGTATATTGTCCTTAGTATCTTTGTAGTATATTACCTTTGATAATACTCTGGGCGCTGTTGTTGGAGTTGTTTCTATGGGATACTTTGAACCTGATTTTAACCCAGTTAATGACAACATATGGAAATCATGTCTTTTTTCTGCAAATCTACGTGACAGTACCTTTCTTTCTATAAAATGGATGCATGCGTTTGTGTGCATGGAATTAAATGAGCCAAATTATCATACGCCAATTGGTCACTGCGACAATAAACATTTCTGCGCAATCGAACATGGCACCGGCAACCCGGCAATGAACGCCGAAATACCAAACGAAATCTAATCTCAACGCAGTAAAAAGCTCGACAACGGAGCGATAAATGGCAAAATTTAGCCAACGATTAGTGAGGAAGAGGGGTGGGTGGCAGGTAGTAACTGCCATGCCTGTGCAAGTGGAGCGAATCGATTCATAATCTAACTCTAATGTTTTATAGATTTGTGGGGTCATAAAGAATGGAATGTCGAGTGCGAGCCTGCTTGGAGCGTGTTAGGTGCGTTATCTTCGATTAAAGAAGAAAAATCCGTCTATATAAGACGCTGAACGGGTGTTTCTTGAATCAGTTGCCCAAATTTGTATGCGACGCGGGAGTGTACGAAATTGTGGGCGAAATGTTGCCCTTGAAGATAAAAACGGGAGTGACGATAGGAGTCCTTTTATGGTGCTTCAGCAGTCAGTTGGGTAGGTGTGCCGTTATCGATTCTATTAACTAGAAGGAGTGATTAAGAGGATACTAATGCGAGGAAGTGAAGTGATCGGTGTAAAGAACCAAGTAATAAATCCAAAAATATTATTAATAAATGCAAATAAATAAATAATTTTAATAAATAATAAAATATACAAAAAAATAAATAAATGTAAATGAAATGAACTGATAAAAACAACATAATAAAAATGTAAAAAATAATGAGTGAATCAAGATTGGACGAGGTTATTTGGAAATATTAAAAGGAGACTGTAAAAAATTAGTCGAAAGTTACAAAATAATTAAAGAAAGTGAGAATTCCGACTGAAAGCGATTCTTATGCAATCATGACCGTGGAGAATCCGAAAGTGTTGCCGTGATTGGATCTTCGAGCTAATAACCTAAACACCAAATGAAGTGAAAGATATTTTGTTATATTAAATAATCGTTACGTAGTTATTTATTGCATAATTTTCTCCCCATGGTCTGGAAATTAAAAGTCCATATTCTGAACAAGAGTGACTGAGAGGTGGCTGAAATCACTCAGAAAGGCTATTGTGTTACATGACTCCGTTTCTACGAGTATGAATTATTCCAATCGCTTTGGGAGGCAAAGATTTATTGTGGGTTGTCCCCAGCTGACTTATTGGCGATATGCTATCGTATATGCACGCTCGCAATAAATAACTGAAAGTGTGAACGGGCTTTGCTGATCCACTTTATAGGCATTTCAGTGATCCCCTCCGATTCTACTCGGGGCAGTTTTTTTTTTTATATATTTCCTGTTTTGCTGGCAAATATGCAAAGATTTGACAAACAATATCATGCAAATTTATGCGATCATTGTTGAATGCATTTAAGGTTTGTGTATTGGCAAAACTCGCTATTGAAAGCGCTGAGTTTGAAGCTGCGTCTCTGCTAAGCTCATCACTACTCGGGAGCTGGCCCACACAAACTCATAAGAGCGGAAAGGTTAAGCTCAGTTTATCCTTATTTGGTTCGCTCACGAAAGTGGTCTCACCACAGTCGCCTCGAACATAGTATACTCCCAAATATACATAAGTTCAGAGCAGTTCCGATTTTAAGATATAGTCATCTAATACTCGATATAGAAAGAAGTGAAACAAAGCAAGATATTCTTCTGATATAATATAAATCTCCACTGTAAGCTGATCCCAACAGTTTACTTCTTACTTGTGAACTAGACCGATTTCATCTAAAAGTTCAACACCTCTTTCATCGTTTGTTCGTTTGATCGTTCAAGTGGTTGATCCACGGTGTCCTCGCATGATTTACAATTGGCACTTCAGCGCCGTTTCAATTCCACCACCCTTCCTAACGCTGCAAAAAGATGGGTTGTTAGCTTCATCCTTTTTGTGGAAGTTTGGTATTTTGAAAGGTCTTTCGGTTTTACAGCCGAGAGGTCGGATAGCCCCGCTAGAAAGTAATTTCCTTGGGCTGTGTTCCTTGCTGCCGCAAGAGGTCTCAAGCACTTCTGTGTTGAAATTGTTCCTCCTCTTCTGGTGCAAGACCTTAGACTCTCTAATCACCTCTTTACGCATATAATTACGTGTGATAAAAAACGGCACCATAAACTAATCTCCAGCACATAATTTAATCTGCAGAACATCTAAACTGCCGAACTTTGCTCAATGAGCACACCTGCCAAGTTCATATTGGCATCTTATCTTGCTGTGGTTCCATTTATGGCCCACATATTTTAACTGATTAATGGATCGCACATGCTGCCAACAAATGTGATGCAGGTGTGTTTTTTTATTATGGTCATATATCAATATACAGCCATTAGTGGGCGTGGGGCGAAATTTGTGAATAGTAATCGGCGGCATCAAATTTCGAGCAGTATCAACGCCGACGTTACACGATTAAGATTAGTTTTGATTCCACAACAAAACTCGGATTTATCGTTGCTTAGGATTTGCGTGTCGTGAGTGCGTGACTGTAGCGTATTATTGCCGGATAAGGCGGACCCACACGTACTCGTATTTTAATCAAGCTCGCGTCCATGATAAATTTGTCACACGGGATACAATGGCGCTTCCTTCGCAAGAGTGCAGAGTCAATCCTATTATTAAATCTAGAAGCCAATTCTGACCCAGGTTTTTGATATGATTTTCAGGTGTCGCTGGGGAATATCAGACGAATCTTTTGTATGGAGAAGGAAGAGACTGCAACAGCAGTGAGAGCTCCGTTGGATGCAGTGAGAAGGTGAGTAAAGAATATTACACGTAAAATGCCAGGATGGTCCCTGGAAGAACACCCAAAAAAGAAAGGAAATAAAAGGACGCAAGGCTGCAGAAAAGTTTGTGACGAAAAGGATAATACAAATTTTTAAGTAAAACTGATGAAATCAGTTGGGAATACTTTATAAAAAATATTATAACCAAATCTGAGACATCGAGACAAAATCTAAATATGCTTCCAGATCATTGATATATAAAGCTTCAGTATCGATGTGGCATTGCTGCTTATAAATGTTGATTGAAGAAATACCTCCAAATCTATAAACAGGAGTGCATCCAAACAAACTTTCGTTAGAGCTTCGATGTTTCCAGTTCAGATCCTTACATATACTTACGCGTGCAAAAGTTCACCCACCATTTGCCGACCACTTCAACCACTTCAGTCCGTATTGTGGCAAATTCTCAAGCACCCCGCTCAATTCCTCATGATCACTGGGAATAGTAGCCACATTGGTATCTACTCTAATCCCTATTTTAAGGGGCATGTTTTGCAGATTACTTCATGGCAGAAAAGCTGACATAAAATTCGAAATTTTCGGTTTTTCTGAAGTTTTATTTAAGGTGTGCTTCCATATCTTTGGTACTACATTTTAATAGCCGATAGCCCTGGTGATGACAATATAAGTTTATTATAGTTTTAATTATAGTAAATATATAAATAGTAATAACAATATATTTTATTCTTTGTTAGAACAATTCCATAAACAGATGATTTTCTTAAGCAATCATCTAACTTTGGAAATCACAGTTCTCAAAACTCAGACTAAATCACATTCAAGATTCCGCATAGTATTCTTGAGGTTCTTAAAGAGGGCTCGAATGAACCGAAAGTAACTTTTCCCAGTTATAAAATGAAGTAGATATAACACTGATCGTTGTTGAAATAAACGAGGCTCTCCTTTGTCCCAGATTGATATGAAGTTGTCTTTCAGTGATTCATTAACAAAATTAGTTACTGTATTACATCCTTGTTAAGTCGTCTCTTTACAGAGAAAGTGTTCTGTCGTCTCTTCACAGAAAAAGTGTTAGGTAGTCTCTTCAAAGAGAAAGTCCTGCGCCGTCTCTTCACTATGGACAAGTTGCCAGACTTGTATCTCTCATGCTTCGTTCCGATATTTATATAAAAAATCTACACAAAATACTTTTGAATAATTCGAATTGATACCCGGATTTTTTTGGTATGGAACAATATCACTTGAACAAGTTTCCTGATATCATTATAAAAAATTTAGAATCAGCTCTAATAGAAGACTCGAAACATTTGTGGGAATCTCTTTTTGTTTGTCTAGTATCAGCATATTTACTCCCGTTATTTATTGGATCCCTAAATGAGAGAACTGCGATTTTGAGAGCTCCGTCGCCTTATATTATCTATTCCGGTACAAATTTAAATAGCCCTGAACGAAACAGTCAGATGCTCTTTTCCTCTGCTGATCATTTAATATTTTTTTAATAATTATTTCCAGATTTATCCACTCACAGTCGACTTGGCCACCGGAAGTATTGTGGGTGAGCCCGGCATATGGCAAGATCTGCCACTGCGCTGTCTTTCTTGCAGCGGTAGCAAGTGCGATTCAGTCGACACCACTCAGATTCGCACGTGTGAAAACAACAACGTCCAGGACTGCATGACCGTTTTCGATGCTGCAGGCAAAGTGGTGAGCCGTGGCTGCAGTGATGCGGTTATTGCCGACTACGAGCGATATTGCAATCAGAACGAGGACAGCTGCTACAGCTGCAAGTCGAACGAGTGCAATACGGCCACAGAAAAATCGGAATACAGAGAATGCGTTTATTGCAACTCGAACAAAAATATTAACTGCATATGGAGTCCATATAGTGGCGCCCTCAATACACGCAAGTGTCAAGGTGATTGCATGACAGCGCTGTTCCCTTCTGCGCATGGTGACAATTCTTCCTACGATTTGATACGTACCTGCCTTAACGACAAAGAAGCGGACGATCAGCTGGACTGTGCTCAGGGACTGGACAAACATTGTAAGTCCTGCAATTCGGAAAAGTGTAACAAGCACGATCTTCCCGAAGATCGCCACAATTGCTACTTTTGCGACGAAGTTCATTGTGGAGCGCTCAGATACTGCCCTATCCACAGTGAAGACAGGCGGTGTTTCACTTGGTTCCGCATTAAACAAGATATTACTGCAATGGGTTGCATGAGTTCACTGCGTAATACCAGTTTTGAAAGCATTCTCAGAACCAAACGGGTTCATATTTGCGAGGGAAAAAGGTGCAATACCGTGGATCAAATACCCTCTTCAGTGACTTGCGGGTTGTGCGACTCTACATTGAACGCTAACTGTTCCATGAGCCCCAATGATATCAACAAATGGGAAAATTGCAGGGACAGGCCGTACACAAGTTGTTACTCCCGGGTGGAGAATGGTAAGTAGTGTCAATGGTGAGAGAACATCATTCCGCATATCATAATCCCACGAACAACGCTGCCAAAACAATGATCATGAAAATGGACACACAAGAAAGTTTTAAACGAAAATCATCTCCTAGAGACCGAAAGCTGAGCATTTCCGACAAAGCGAAACAAATAGTCCATTAATCATTGGAGTTTACGGCCTCCGGAGATAATACTTCTCATTCTCTGAGTCACTCCTGTATCATCAAGGGATTTAGATTCTCTCCAGTGCCGATTAACGAGGCAGAATCAATACTTTTATAGGCGCTGAGGTACTGCAGAAGTTAAAAGATTCTTATTTAGGGGACTATAATCTTAGAAAGGCGATTATTTAGGGAATTATAATCTTTGCAAATGTGTTTAAGGAAACCTCCAGAAATACAAGACTCTTTGGAAAGAGCCAATAGATTAAATAATATTATTCGAGGGCGCTGTTACCCTGAACTATTTTATCTGGGGTCGGAGCTCTTAAACAATAGTTAACCAAAAGCGTCATATAGTATGGTCTTGATGAACCAGGAGTCGTTGGTTTCGATCATACTCATAGTTAAAACAGTTTCTTGTTTTCTTATGGGGTGTTTGGTTCGGGGAAGTTTGGGGGATTGTATGCTTCCGGATCATATCATGGAATCATAACTATACAATTTATATGAAAAATTCTTTAAGCTAAATTATCTTCTCGTAGATGGTTCCACACATAGAGGTTGTCTTAGTAATCTGCCCACAGACGATTTTGTTGATTGCGTCTTAGGCGAAGGTGGTAACTGTGAAATCTGCGAAGGGAACCATTGCAATACGAAAGTAATTATCAACCTCAGATGACAGAATTTGAAATTGGAGGGGCAGTTACTAATTCCCTTATCTCGTAATTTTAGATTTTCCCCGCCGATCGGCTACAATGTTTCACTTGCAACTCTGAGGAGCATGACGACTGTGAATCTTTCCCTTCAGATAAGTTCCCTTGCCGTAACACCAAAGAATCCTGCGTAACAGTGCTCAGCGGTAATGTGACCCTACGTGGCTGTAGTAATGATCTGGTTTGTGACTCTGAGGATAGCAACACTTGTCGGTCATGCTACGGGACTGAGTGTAATTCCATTGATTTGCGCAACAAAGTGGACGACGGCAACCATGGTACTTGGCAAGCATTACCTTTGAAATGTCATTCCTGCGCGGGTGAACAATGTCTCCATTCGCTGGGACCTGCGCTCACTTGTCAACGAAATATCCATCAGGACTGCATGACCGTTTTCAATAGGAACGGCAAAGTGAGACGTCGCGGTTGTGCCGATGATGTCAACGATTATGAAGATCTCTATTGTCGTTTGCATCCAGCCCTTTGTATGGCCTGCAAATCGAATGAGTGTAATATGGCCTGGAGTCGTAGAGATTATGTTGAGTGCGCCTACTGTAATGTGTCAACTAATCCACTGTGCACCAAAAACCCCGACAGCCCATTAATGCCAACTCGCTCATGCTACAAAGAATGTATGTTGGCAACAACGAATGACGATTTGATACGTACTTGTTTGGATGACAAAGAACTGGTCGATCGACTTGACTGCCGGACATTTGGAGGCGGCCCAAATTGTACCAGCTGCGCGGGCGACAATTGCAACAGATTTACATACCCGGCAGATCGTTTGAAGTGTTATGAGTGCACAGATAGCGAATGCACCAGCACAATATTGAACTACTGTGAACACTACGAAAAGAACAACTTCTGCTTCGCCAAATATGAGGATGGAAAAGTCGATCTGATGGGTTGTGGCAGCGCGGTGAACAGGAGCGACATCATAGAGTGGACGTCTCAGAAGAAACTGTATCGGTGTGAGGGCAATGAGTGTAATGAACTGGCCAGGGTACCCACTACCGATGCTTGTGTGGCATGCGATTCGAGTAAGAATGCAAATTGTGCGCAGGATCCATCTCGGGTCGACACCACCGATATCTGTATTGCTCCGCACAGCGAGTGTGTCATCAAACTGAATGCAGGTAATTAAAAAACAATTTTGATACGATTGTAACAGAACAATAAAAGATTAAGTAAACTGAGAGAAGATGGGAAAAGGGGCGTGAGTTTACGAAAGTGAGAGAGATAGAGATAGACCTGTTAGAAAAGCACAATACTCTTTCGGGAGAAAAGAATGTCAATCACTGCTGGTCAAACAGAGTAACTCAGTTTTTGGGAGGGAAACCATCCTCTCTGAGTTTAGATCTCTTGGAGTAGTTCTGTTACGATCCCGGTTGAGAATGTAGCAAAAATAATTCTGTCAATCTCTTGCAGTGGGTCACACATTACGCGGCTGCCTGAGCGCACTGCCCCAGGATGATCAGGATAGTTGTGAATCTGAGGGCACGTGTGATGTTTGCAGGGGTGAGAAATGCAACGGTGAAGTAAGTGACCTAACCCACTTTTCCATATCTCGTACGTAAGTTTATGTCGTTTTTTCATTCTCTCTTAGGTTTTCCCCACCAACCGTCGCCAATGTCACATTTGTAGTTCAGCGGATGATGGCAAATGCAAGAAATCACCAGCTGCATCGAGAGTTTGTCCAATCTACGGCGTCGAAGATCATTGCTTTTCGAAGAACACCAACGGCCTTGTCGAGCGTGGCTGCGGCACCTCCTTCACATGTAATATCAATGAGCGGAATTGCAAAATGTGCGATTTCGATAATTGCAATACGGCCGATGTCGGTGGAGGTGCTGGTTTACTCTCCAGCAGCCTTCTGTTAACGCTACTCTCCGCATTTGTGGCCACTGTGGCGTTTAACAGTCAATAATTTGGAGCCATTGAATGTAGCGCGGATTGATCAAAAAAACTGCAGCATAAAAAAAGGCAACTGTCGAGAAAAACAGCATATTTATACACCACACTCGTAACACTTCGCCATAAACTTGAAAACCCAGAAGGGAAGTAAGAAAGCCACCCAGTAGGAAATGTGGATACACATGGAAACGATCAAAACCACGATATAAAGATGTATTTTTTGAGAGTACACCGTTAAGAAGCTAAAATGATTTTGCCAAATTTTCATCAATTTCCTACTGGGTTACGGGCTATTTTCAGCTAAAGTCATTTTCAAAATATATTTGGTAAAAAATTTCTGAACAAATTGTCTGGCCAATGATATACCTGTCTATATCGCTGGATGTATGACGATGATACGATACTCAAGCACTCAACCAACCCAACATCACTCATAAATTGCTCTCATTCCATTCTGTGTAACTGTTTTATAAAGTCTTCATAATCTTTACTTATATAATAGGTTTATTATTTAGTTATTATACGAGTATACGATACGTTGAAAGACCACGATGTAAACGATAAACTGAAGCAAGTACAACATTTGTAAATAGCTGACAACGAGAAATAAAACAATCCTCTTTAATAATCAAAAGAAAAACTTTTCATTTAAATATAGTTTTGCCATTAAAGTCACACCGACTAAAGGAAGCGTCCGACCCTCTCTTTATACGAGTACCCACAAACTTTTCATTTGAATTAGTCCTCCTTAGTACTAGTACCAAGTTCTTAAGAATTGTAGGGCAAATGAGTTCTACAGCACCACACTCGTAGATCTTCGGCATAAATTTGAAAACCGAGAAGGGAAGTAAGAGAGCCTCCCAGTCGGAAATATGGTTTCACAATTTCAAAATGTAAACGATCAAAATCATGATTTAAAGATGTTGATTTTTGAAAGTGAACCGCTAAAGTGATTTTACCGAGCTTGCATCTATTTCCTACTGGGTTACAGACTATGATCATATTTTCATATTAGGACTTTCCAAAATATTTTTCCTTGATTTGGTACTTAGTAGGAATGAACCTGGCTTTATTGCTGTTTGTATGACGTTATTTGCCATGGGATTGCTGATGCATTATCACGACGATTTTGGGCTTGGCAGCAGTCGGTCACTTTCAAGTAAGTGCAGAGGACGCCCTGGGTCGAAATCCGTGTTACGGGACGTCAACAAGTACCACTGGCAGTGCAAGAAGTCTGGTATAAAAGCGGCAGCAGCCAGTCATCCGCTCTCTTTTCTCGACGACATACAGACCAGCAACACCAATATTTGGAAGAAACCACCAGATCAGCAGAATCACAACTTGATACTTTGCTGAGCAGCCTCGAAGAAACCTGGCGGGCAACCTAACCAACGCAGAGCACCACGCACCGACATTTAAGACCAATACGACCTGAGCGAGTCAGTCACTCGCTCCGGATAATACTGCAGAAGGGCCAGCGACGTGCACCGCTTGTTCTGAACCGCAGACCACAGGTAAGACCATTGCCACCGCCGGAAGTGAAGCCCATGGGGAAATGACTGTGTTAGAGTGTCATGTAGAAGCTCTCATCAGCTACATTACGGAGTGACATAATGTTCATTTGGACATTACGGGAAGGGGGGCGAGGATCCGGGACATGTGCCTAAAAGTGGTGCAAGAACAGGATGCCGATGGCATGGCCACAGTTCAACCCCCACTACTGCAGCGAGCCGACAAGCAGGGGCAACCCTGCAATGCGCAGGAGAACAAAGAGATCCAAGCATGAGCATGGCATATGGACTTGTCATGAGAAAATTCCCCTACTACATTCAGCCGTCTCCAACCTGTCCAATGTTGTTCAGGCGCATAGTGGCACAGCTTCTTCCAGTACACAACTATGTTCCATACGAGGTCCCTCTCGAGCAAACGGAGGAATGCATACCCAGTGTGACAATAGATGAGGTGTCGCGGGCGGTTTTGAAATTTGGGGACCAGAAGGGGCCTGGCCCAGATGGAATACTCCAACCGAGTGCTCCAAACCGCAGCTGCACTGAACCCAGAAGCACTGAGGAAAATATACGACGCCTGCTTGAGGCATTTTCCCAAAGCGATGGAAGAGGCAACGGTCGCGTTAGCAGAGTTTGGGGAACCCATCTACCTGAGGCGAATGATTGCAAGCTACTTCAACGACAGGATCCTGCACTACGAGTCCCGCAAAAGTGTGGAATCGCACAAGGTTATCGGAGGAGTTCCCAAGGGACCGGTGCTTGTACCGCTACTCTGGAATGCTATGCACGACGGCGTCCTCCGCGTACGTGTCTCCGATGGTATCAATATCATCAGACACGCGGACGACATAGCATTGGTAATTACAGCGAAATACTTGGAGGAAGCAGTAGCAGAGGCCAACCGAACTGTGGCTACCGTCGGAAGATGGCTGGCAAACGTTGTACTTAACGTGGCTAAACTCAAGACCGAGGCAATCCTGGTTTCGAGCCGCAGGGTATTGGCGGTAATGAAAATAAGAGTTGGTAGGTGCAAAGACGATCTCTTCACTCAGAGAAATGAGTTAAAAAACCGTGGCTGCCTATTGGGCCAAACCCCGAAGTGTCCCAAATAGGCCTAATCCACATGTGTGTCCAATTGTACACCGTCCATGGTATGTGACTTTGGAAATTCCCCATAATCGCCATCAATAAATTTGGTTCAATGTATCCAGGCAATAATTTAATAAACCAACATCAATAACAGTTTTGCCATCAAGAAACACCTCCAAGAACAAAATACCAGTTTCAAAAGGAAACATGCAATTGAATGATTAAAAGATTTGAAATATTTGATACAAAGCTTATCAATAACAGAAATGCTTACAAAGCCAAGTTACACGCATTGCAAAATCTTTAGTTAGCATCCTCAAAGTGTATATGAACCTTAAAATATCGTATATAGTTGGACCAGAAAATCAGAGGGGAATATGGTACCCACATGGAAGTGGCTACCTAAATTGTAGCATTATTATTAATTCCATGACATTTGACACAATAAAACTATACTTATGCTAACAAAGTAAACTTAAAGACATAATTCAAAAAAAGAGTCAAATATCGCTCCTGGTCGGAGCATAGGGTGGACACAAAAGGTCTCCAACGGCTTCTATCAGCAGCCTTATTTCGTTCCGTACACCATGTTTGCTGTGGGCGTCCTGCTTTCCGACTACCATGTGGGTTCCATTGAAAGGCCATCTTTGCAATGTTGGTGTCCTCTCTACGCAGAATGTGCGCTATCCAGCTCCACTTGCGTCTTTTAATTTCTGTGTCAATAGGCTCGCTACTGGTGAGGCGTCACAGGTCTTCATGAACGCACGTTGTCGGCCAGAAAATGCGGCAGATTATCCGTAGACATTTGTTGACAAAAGTTTGAAGTTGTCGAGTTATTTGTTCTGAGACCAACCATGTTTCAGACCCATATAACAAAACAGATTTTATGCTGGTGTTAAATATTCGTATTTTTGTGCGCAGCGATATCACACGAGAACGCTAAATTCGATCTAAATTTCGGAATGCAGACCGTGCTTTGCTTATGCGTGCTGCCACATCAGATGTTGTACCCCCATATTTTGTTATGTAGCTACCAAGGTAGCGTCCTCAATGTTGATGGTGGAGT
Organism: Clusia tigrina; assembly: GCA_920105625.2. Classification (NCBI taxonomy): domain Eukaryota; kingdom Metazoa; phylum Arthropoda; class Insecta; order Diptera; family Clusiidae; genus Clusia; species Clusia tigrina. The sequence continues at coordinate 414,522,681 of OV050030.1, forward strand.
TGTCATTTATCAGTACAGTGAATGGAGATGTATTTGCAGTTTACAGTCCCAAAAGTTTAGTTTTGGAGAGTTTGCTTTGAGGCCTTGTAGCATAATTTTCACAAAAATAATTCAAATTAGGTTCGGTAATTTTTCAGTTGGAGTTATACTTTATAGCATAACTATATTTTACTATAAGCGAGAATCAAATGTCCGAATTTTATAGTTTATATTAAATTAAAATAAAAACAACTGAAAATTTTATAAAATTTAAATATGGAAGAGGTGATGAAGCAGCAAACTAGCTGAAGCCATACCTGCAGTGAAAGCAGCATTGCACTGCAGTAATGAAAGAATTGGCAAAATTCTAAATAGCATATACTCGTATATCCAGCAAAACACGATTTATAGCGTCACTCATTGAAGTACTTTGACCTACACAGTAACAGTAAACTTGTGGAGTCCTACAAATAATTGCAAAGAGTTAGGAAAGTAAGTGTACTAAATAACTTGTAGAGAGTAGAACATACAATACCACACTAATTAGAACGAAAGTGCTTCTCTAATTTATGATAAGAAATAAGGAGGCCAAAAACTAAATACCAATAAGACTCTAATATACAATTACTAACTCCTCATTCTATTTACACAAAGTTCTAAAGTTTTAGCCTGAAACATCCCTACATTATAAAAATATTAAGTTCCTACGCTGTACAAGCAATAGCCAACAGCTCTATTAATATTAAAATCGACACAATGAATTAAATTCTCAGTTAACCTAATATACTCAACCCAAATTCAAGCTGGCAGATGGCTTCAGACTTATGACATGGACCACAATATGACTAGACCCCAAATTTGGCAAATTTATTATTTGGTTGTCCCTTGTGTTTGCTGTCAGATGCACAGTTCTATTGCACAGTTTTTGATGCCTGATCTTGGTCAAATGGTCTTGAAGCATCCATCGGCAGTGCATTCTAAGTAACACGACTATCAGAAATTTCATGACATCCAGTCTATGTGAGCCGCATATTCCATGCGAAAACCAATATGGGTATTTTTTATTAGTTTCGGTTACACACGAGACAACTATTTGTTGTTTTAAATGTCTTGTATGACAGATGGAACGAATTATGTCTCAAAATACTTTAAAATGTATTTGCCAGATCTGGAAAAATATATTAGAAGGATATTTAAGGAGAAGATTTGGTGTGTGGTTTTGTTCCTTAATGAATCTTTAGGACTCCAATTGCAAATTCCCTTCGCCAAAGTCTGGTTGCAGTTTGCGCGGTTTAACTTTTTAAGTCTAGCCTGCAAACTGTAACCCGCACAATAACGCGAAGCAGCAGCTTCTGCATTTGGTTCATCCCCACCGCCATTTTCAGTGCTATTGTCATTAACTGTCATTTCGTTGTGAATACCAGAATTGTCTAAATTAGAAGTTTTCATAACTTATCAATAATTTGGTCGTAGGATACAGTGTTAGCATCCGATACCGGGGAGAAGTTCCAGTCCAGATTAGTATCATGATCATCGTTGCGGTTAGAATTCAATAAGAATGACTGTGTGACGATTTTCATAGATAATAATAATAATTATTAATAATTACTAATATACGAGTACATTTTTTTTTTATTTCCCTTTATTTCATACATCTGTCACCATTATATTGACAGTTAGTACATGGTTTGACAATTTGTCTGGAAATTAATTCTAAAAACACATTTTGGCCAGTGCCAAGAAGTGATACAACAAAAATTATTTACATTAATTTTAATAGTTCACTATAATTATATTATAACAATTTATGATCAAAATTATGTTTATGATAATTATTTACATTTATAATACTACTACTAATATGTGTAGTCTGGATTTCCTAGTTCAGTAGGTCGTTTGGTCGAGTTCTCTTTAAACGGCGCATGGTGTTTTCTTCTAGATGTAGCAACTCGTTTATTTCTTCGTGAGTATACCCATGCAGTGTATCGTATTTTTTGTGGATATCTTTTTTATTTCTTCGTCAATTCTTGTCATATTTAGTTTGCGGTGTATATCTTCATTTGTTGTGTACCAACCAGACTTTATGATAACTCTTAATATTCTAGATTGCTGTCTTTGAATTTTTTGTATGTGTGACCGCTTTGCCGATCCCCATACTTGGAGTCCGTACGTCCAAATTGGCTTTATAGTACACTTGTATAGCAGCAACTTGTTGTTAGTTGTGAGTTTAGATTGCTTACCCATTAACCAATATAGTCGCCTAAATTTTTCTTTTATTTGTTTCGTTTTTTGTTTGATGTGGTAGTGCCAATTTAACTTTGAGTCCTTGTGTATACCAAGGTATTTAGTAGTAGACCCTATTTTTATATCTTTATTGTTTATTTTAATAGGTATTGGGTTAAATTTTGTTTTAGTTGTAAAAATTATTTGTACAGTCTTATCTTCATTAATTTTCAAGCACCATTTATCAAACCATTCCTTAACATTCTCTGTGTATATCTGCAGATTTGCAGTCGCAGTATTTAGATTTTTGTCAGATGCTAAGAGGATTGTGTCGTCAGCAAAGGTAGCAATTGTGGTATTCAGTTCTTTTGGAAGTGGTATATCTGAGGTAAATAAGACATATAGCAGTGGTCCTAAAGCAGTCCCTTGAGGAACTCCAGCTGTTGTAAGATGAATAGACGAACACTCTTCATTATATTTGACGTAAAAGTAACGATCACTAAGATAACTTTCAACAATCAAATAGTAGTCAAGTGGCAGCATCGTCTTCAGTTTATGCTGCAGTCCTTTATGCCATACTTTGTCAAATGCTTTTGCAACGTCCAAGAATATAGCAACGCAGTACCGCTTATATTCTATGTCTGTTTCAATTTTCTTTGTTATACGGTGTATCTGTTGAGTTGTTGAATGTCGTTTTCTGAAGCCGAATTGATGATTTGGTATAATGTTTTTATTGTCAAGGATCTGGCTAAGTCAATCATGTAATAGTTTTTCAGCAACTTTAGAGAATATGGGAAGTAGTCTAATTGGTCTATACGACGAAGCAGTTGTAGCATCTTTTCCCTGCTTCGCTATTGCAATTATTTCAGCAACTTTCCATATTTTGGGAAAAAATTGTAGTCGGAACATTGAGTTGATAGCATTCCTTAAGTAGTTATAACCTATAGTAGGTAGCTCAGCGAGAGCTTTTCCTGTCAACATATCGTATCCTGGTGCTTTTTTGTGGTTTATTTGTTTTTTAATGCAATTAGTTATTTCTGTTGTGTTTGTTTTCTTTATTTTGGTTGTAATGTCTATATTTAAGTCATTGCGTGTTTCAATATATTTATCTTCGTCATTTGATAGGACTTTTTCAAAGTATTTAGCCAATGCAGTTTCTTTTTGTTCATTGGTAGTAGTCCATGAGTTGTCATCTTTCCGTAGTGGTGGCTGATACCTTATCTGAGTTTTTAATTTCTTTGTGCATTTCCATAATGAGTAGTAGTTAGTATCCTGGGTAGGCGTCAAGTTTTTTAGGTAGTTTTCAACTTCTATATTTTGTCTTTTAGTTAATATTCTCTTGAGTTTTTGCAAGCTATATTTAAATTGTGTTTATTCTCAGGCGATCTAGTTAGCTGCCACCTCTTTCTCAGCTTTCTCTTCTCAATAATTTGCTTTCTTATGAAAATATCCATCGTAGGTTTATTTCTTCTAAATTTATGCTGTTGGCTTGATTTGATTCATGCGTCTAGGACCACATCGTTGAAGTGTATAATGGAACGTTCAATGTCTAATTGTGTTTTCAGTGTGATAGACATATTCAGTTGATTTTCAATATGCTGTCTATACTCATTCCAGTTTGTTTTGTGGTTAAAAATCTTAGCTATTGGTTCTATGGGTTTGATGTCAGTTGTGTAGTCAAGTATTATCGGAGAGTGGTCTGAAGAAAGTTCAAAACAAGCTTTAATTTTTAATTGGTTACACTTTACGTTTTTTGTTATGCTGAAGTCGATTAGATCTGGTATCTTTGCTGAGCTTAAAAATTTGCTTTATATATTTCACAGCCTTTGTAGTTTGCAGTATGATTTCCGCCACATAGGGCACATTTAATTTCAGCTGCGTTGGTTATTTTTTTTGACATTCACTTGTTAGATGCTTTCCAGCGCATTTCGCTCAAACTGGATGCCTTGTACAGTAGTTTTTTGTATGTCCGTATTTTTGGCATTTAGTGCATTGCGCGACTTCTCGTTTATGATGAGGTGCCTCAAAAACTACTATGCAATGCATTAATTTGTTAATGCTATAAATATTTTTATTGTTAGTATTTGTTTCCAGTTCTATGCTTAACAGTGGTTGCGGTTTTTTGTTGTCCGTTGAGTTATGTTAGTTATGTTTAAAATTTTGTGACCGTTTTCACCAAGCTCATTTTTAATTTCTTCTTGGTCTGCGGAGGGGTGCATATTGCGAATAATCACTTTGAAACCCCTTTCATTTTTGGGTTTAAATGTGTACAGCTGCCTACCTTTTTGCTTTAGCATTTTGAATATTTTTGCGTATGTTTCCGAGTCATTTGATTGAACTCGTACTTCATTGTTTGTTAATATTTTAAATATAAAGTTACTGTCTGCAACAGCGGTTGGCGCATTTTTTAACGTCTTTATGCATTCTACGCCTTGTACGTATATAGGGGGTGGTTTGTTTAAACTTTTTTTTCGGACTAGTTGTTTTTTCTTTTCCGGACTCATTTTGATCAACTTGTCCACTGTGCGAGGGTTCAGCAAGTTCGTCATCATCAACGGTCAAAGCAGCAAATCTGTTTTTTCTTTCTGAAGTAGTATCGCTCAACCAGTAGTTTGATAACTTACTTCGGCTTGGGTTTTTTGCTATTTTTTGCTTCTTGTTAGTGTTGGGCGTTCTTTTCGCTTTATCTGTCGTGGGTGAGGTTCGTGGTATCTTTGGTAGGGATTGCAATCGACTTACCTGCACGCCTTTTGGTGGAATTTGCACACAGGCAGAAGAACATGTTGATGTCGCAGTTGTAGTCGAGAATGTAGTTGTTGTACCGTACGTAGAGAAGGCAGATGTTGTTGCTGCTGGCGAATTTGTTGTAGTTGTCGCACAATCCACTGCTATACCGGAGCAGAAAATTATTGGAGGTTTGCCATGTGCACTCCACGAAGAGTTGACTGACTCGCCCATAGATCTCGTTTTCTCCCACGGGGGAGAGCGCTGCACACTCATGGCGATTACCGACTATACTTTGTTTATAAGTTTTTTAAAAATTTTTATTTGTTGTCTCTTTCAACTTTTAACTCATATAACTATGTATATAACAGTTCCTTTATTTGTTTGATTGTTTATTTATCACTTTTACTAAATTTCAAATTAGTTATTATAAATATTTAGTTTATCTAAACAGAACTAGACACTTTCTTGAAAACTTGCACCTTCGTTTAAGCGTCTCTTTCGCGGGATTTGTAAAATTAGTTACTTGGTTTTAAACAACGATAAATGTCACAAAGGCGGAGCTCCTGTGATTACACGTCCGTTTTGGCTGGAACAAATATACACTGTTATTTCATAAATGTGCATATAAAATATTCAAAAGTAAAATATTTCCTATGCATGCATATTTATTTTATGTTGTCAAGTGCTCTAAGGGGGGGATGCCCCGACACTGGCGGCCGAGAAAACGGTAACCCGGCCAAATCCTAAGACCCATAAGCCTATGGGTGGAAAGGCGGAGGGTGCAAAAGTTGAGTGGACCACAGTTCGTTCCAGACCCCAAGCGAAGCGGAAGGGCCCGAAGCCTAAGCCAGAGCGCTCCGATACCATCGTCATCAGGGAAACTATGCGGTGAGCTACGCGGGCATCCTCCGCAAGATCAAGAGGGACCCGCAGCTGTCAGAGCTGGGAGAGAGCGTCCGCAGGATCCGAAAGACGGCCAAGGGTGAACTGCTGCTGGAGTTGAGCGTGGCGGCAGATCCAAAGACACCCCAGTATCATGAGGCGGTGGCGACTGTCCTGGGAACCAGTGTGGAGGTGCGTAAGCTCACGCAGGAAACCCTAGTGGAGGTGAAAGACCTGGACGAAGTCACCACGGTGGAAGATGTCCACGAGGCGCTGTGTACAGCCAATCTCTCGGAGAGACCTCCCGTGGATGCAATCAGGTCCCTCAGGAAAGTGTACGGTGGAACACAGACAGCGGTCATCAGTCTGTCGCCCCAGGCAGCCGCAGCCCTTCTGAAAGCTGGCAGACTGAGAGTCGGATGGACCTCATGCCGGCTGCGCGAAAAGGTGACTCCCCTGCGTTGTTACAAATGTATGGAGTTCGGCCACACCGCGCAGAAATGCGGTAGTAAGGACGATTGGCACCACAAGTGCTACAGATGCGGCACAGAGGGCCATAACGCACGGGAGTGCGAGAAGGCCCTCACATGTGCCCTCTGTAAGGCCAGCGGCCGCAAGGATGTGGAGCATCCGACAGGATGCAGCTCATGCCCATCCCACAAGCGAGCCACGGAGAAGAGGTCCAGGCGCAGGAGATGAGGTTGTTCCAACTCAATCTCAACCACTGCGAGGCTGCACAGGATCTCCTGGAGCAGCCCGTTAGGGAACAGATGGTCGATGTTGCAGTGCTTAGCGAGCCGTATAGGCGCAAGCACCAAGGAGTATGGGCCGAAGACACCACTGGTGGTGCCGCACTGTGGGTGTGCGGAACCAAGCCTATACAACTAAGCAACATAGAGAGAAGCGATTGCTACGTTAGAGCGACCATTGGAAGGACCACGGTGCACAGTTGCTACATGCCGCCGAGCCTAACTGCGGACGAGTTCGTGTCAGTGGTAGACAGACCTGCTCTGGACGCGCAAGGCAGGAACCCCGTAGTGATTGCCGGCAACTTCAACGCATGGGCAACTGAATGGGGTTGCGCCCGAACCACACCGAGAGGTCATATCCTCATGGACGCGTTTGCGGCTCTTGACGTAGTCGTCATGAACGCGGGAGAGGCGACTTTTGTGAGAGGAGAAGCCACATCTGTGATCGACCTTACGTTCCTCAGCAGCGGTTTAGTCAGAGGAGCCAGGTGGATTGTGAGTTCCGCGTACACCCACAGCGACCACAATGCCATTTGCTTTGACTTGGAAAGGAACAAACAACGGCGGAGGACAGGCCCGTGGCCGAAAGGCTGGAGAGCGCACGCCCTCGATGACGGCGCACTCGAAGTCATGTTGGAGGACTTTGAGCGGAAATGGCGAACCAGCTAGCGAGCCAGCTAGAGAGCGCCTGCGATGCGGCGATGCCCAGGCGGGCCTATGGTGGAAACCATAAATCCGTTTATTGGTGGACGGACGAGATCGCCGGCCTACGCAAGGAATGCCACGCAGCAAGGCGAAGGCACCAGCGTGCAATAGGCAACCCAGATTGCCTGCAACTGCGCCAGTTGTACAAAGAGGCTAAAAGAAGGCTGAAGACGGCCATAAAGGCGAGCAAGCGCAGGAGTTTCACCGAGCTATGTGCACAGGTTGAAGACAACCCGTGGGGCACGGCATATAGGCTCGTGATGAAAAAGCTCCCCTGCTACAGGCAGCCAACCCCAAGCTGCCCAAACTTTCTCAAACGCATTGTGGGAGAGCTCTTCCCAGTGCAAAATTATGTGCCTGATCAGTTCTCTCCCGAGCTGGGCGAAGAAGTACCCAGTGTAATGATAGAAGAGGTGTTGCGGGCGGTTGGAAAATTTGGGGACCAGAAGGCACCTGGCCCAGATGGAATTCCCAACCGAGTGCTGAAAACCGCAGCTGTACTACACCCAGAAACACTGACGTCACTTTACGAGGCCTGTCTTAGAGAAGGAGTCTTCCCGAAACGGTGAAAAAGGCAGCGGTTGGTATTGATACCTAAAGCCGATAAGCCAGCAGAGGACCCATCGGCCTACCGTCCCCTGTGCATGTTGGACACAGCAGGGAAGGTCCTGGAGCGGATTATCTGCGACCGGATCGACGAGGCGATACTGGATGCTGGAGGACTGGCGAGGCGCCAATATGGCTTCCGAAAGGCCAGATCCACCGTGGACGCCATTGACGAACTCGTCCAAACGGCGATGGAGGCGATTCAGGGCCAGAGATGGAAGGGGGGTTCCAAGAGGTATTGCCTCGTGGTCACCCTCGACGTCAAGAACGCTTTTAACTCGGCCAGCTGGGCGCGCATAGCAGAAGCGCTGGCAGAGTTCAAAGTCCCATCTATCTAAGGCGAATCATCACCAGTTAGTTTAGCGACAGGATGCTATTATGCGAGTCCGATAGAGGTGTAGAAACGTACAAGATCACCGAAGGAGTTCCCCAGGGGTCTGTACTGGGGCCACTTCTCTGGAACGTTATGTACGATGGCATTCTCCGCAGACGCGTGCCCGATTACGTTAAAATAATCGGATATGCGGACGACATAGCGCTAGTGATCACCGCGAAACACCTGGAGGAGGTAATAGCAAGGCCAATCACACAGTGCACTGCATTATCCGGCAGACCTGTTCCCAGATCTGCCGGATAATGCCAAACCTCGGAGAGCCACGGCACTGGAAAAGACGGCTCATCTCAGGGGTCGTCAAATCCATAATCCTGTATGGAGCGCCCATATGGGCTGAGAAGTCGAGCGTAAAGGCCTACGTTCGCACCATAGAGACGGCGTATAGGAGATGTGCGCTCCGCACGATCTCTGCACACCGTACTGTGTCTGCAGACGCCGCGCTGGTTATAGCCGGTATGATCCCGCTGGACCTAATGGCCAAGGAGGCGTGGAGCCTATACTACAGCGAAAGTACGCACGAGCTGAGTGCGGAAGATCGCGTAGCAGGCATTAGGCAAAGAACCATACAGGAGTGGCAAGCCCGATGGGATGCATCCGAAAAGGGCCGTTGGACGAGGAGGTTGATCCCTGATCTCCAACGCTGGATGGGTAGGTCGCATGGCGAGGTGAACTATCACGTCACACAGCTGCTGACCGGGCACGGAGGTTTCCGGGCGTACCTACACAGATTCCGGCTGGAGGAATTCCCCTGCTGCGATAATTGTGGAGGCACGGAGCCCGAGGACGTGGAACATGTCCTTTTTTCATGTCCACAATACAGCGGTGCCAGAGCGGTACTGCAAAGAGTCTGCGGAGAACCTGTGACACCGGACAACCTCGTGCACTATACGCTCGAGTGCCCGGAGAAATGGGACGTGGTGTGTGACACCTCGGCCGCAATTATGCGAGACCTCGGCCACTTGGAGTGGCGGCCACGTTCAGGGAATCAATAGGAGGGGTCCGTTGACCAACCCACTCCCAGACGAAGTATTGCTTAACGGCTATGTACCGTCTGGGAGGCGTCTGAGGAGGTGGTTTTAGTGGGTATGAGCCCAACACTACTGGTGCGAGAGCGCCCAGTGTATGTTTGCAGATTTCCACCTCCGAACTAATAAAAAAAAACACACACACACACACACTAAATTATTCATACGAATGTGCAAACAATAACCATAGCGATGTGTGTGGCTGTCAGTGGATACATATTCACGGCTGGCTGGTTCGTAAAATTGCCTCTGATTTTTCCAATGTGGTTGCCATACATTTGAATATGTTGATTCTCACCAAAGAGAGCAATGAAAGGTCTTTCTGTTATCTTTGTAGTATATTGTCTTTGATAATACTCTGGGCGCTGTTGTTGGGGTTGTTTCTATGGGATACTTTGAACCTGATTTTAACCCAGTTAATGACAACATATGAAAATCATGTATTTTTTCTGCAAATCTTCATGACAGTACCTTTCTTTGTATAAAATGGATGCATGCGTTTGTGTGCATGGAATTAAATGAGCCAAATTATCATACGCCAATTGGTCACTGCGACAATAAACATTTCTGCGCAATCGAACATGGCACCGGCAACCCGGCAATGAACGCCGAAATACCAAACGAAATCTAATCTCAAAGCAGTAAAAAGCTCGACAACGGAGCGATAAATGGCAAAATTTAGCCAACGATTAGTGAGGAAGTTTCTGAGACCAATGCGGACATAAGACGCCAGCACAATAGTATCCATCCAGAGAGAGGGGTGGGTGGCAGGTAGTAACTGCCATGCCTGTGCAAGTGGAGCGAATCGATTCATAATCTAACTCTAATGTTTTATAGATTTGTGGGGTCATAAAGAATGGAATGTCGAGTGCGAGCCTGCTTGGAGCGTGTTAGGTGCGTTATCTTCGATTAAAGAAGAAAAATCCGTCTATATAAGACGCTGAACGGGTGTTTCTTGAATCAGTTGCCCAAATTTGTATGCGACTCGTGAGTGTACGAAATTGTGGGCGAAATGTTGCCCTTGAAGATAAAAACGGGAGTGACGATAGGAGTCCTTTTATGGTGCTTCAGCAGTCAGTTGGGTAGGTGTGCCGTTAACAGTTCTATTAACTAGAAGGAGTGATTAAAAGGATACTAATGCGAGGAAGTGAAGTCATCGGTGTAAAGAACCAAGTAATAAATCCAAAAATATTATTAATATATGCAAATAAATAAATAATTTAAATAAATAATAAAAAACTACCCAAAAAAATAAATAAATATGGATAAAATGGACTGATAAAAAGAATATAATAAAAATGTAAAAAATAATGAGTGAATCAAGATTGGACGAGGTTATTAAAAAAAGAGTGTAAAAAATTAGTCGAAAGTTCGAAGAGAATTAAAGAAAGTGAGAATTCCAACTGACAGCGATTCTTATGCAATCATTACCGTGGAGAAACCGAAAGTGTTGCCGTGATTTGATCTTCGAGCTAATAAGCGAAACACCACATGAAGTGAAAGATATTTTGTTATATTAAATAATCGTTACGTAGTTATTTATTGCATAATTTTCTCCCCATGGTCTGGAAATTCAAACTCCACATTCTAAACAAGAGTCACTGAGAGGTGACTGAAATCACTCAGAAAGGCTATTGTGTTACATGACTCCGTTTCTACGAGTATGAATTATTCAAATCGCTTCAGGAGGCAAAGATTTACTGTGGGTTGTCCTCAGCTGATTTATTGGCGATATGCTATCATAAACGTACGCTCGCAATAAGTAACTGAAAGTGTGAACGGGCTTTGCTGATCCACTTTATAGGCATTTCAGTGATCCCCTCCGATTCTACTCGGGGCAGTTTTTTTTTTTATATATTTCCTGTTTTGCTGGCAAATATGCAAAGATTTGACAAACAATATCATACAAATTTATGCGATCATTGTTGAATGCATTTAAGGTTCGTGTATTGGCTAAACTCGCTATTGAAAGCGCTGAGTTTGAAGCTGCGTCTCTGCTAAGCTCATCACTACTCGGGAGCTGGCCCACACAAACTTATAAGAGCGGAAAGGTTAAGCTCAGTTTATCCTTATTTGGTTCGCTCACGAAAGTGGTCTCACCACAGTCGCCTCGAACATAGTGTACTCTCAAATATACATAAGTTCAGAGCAGTTCCGATTTTAAGATATAGTCATCTAATACTCGATATAGAAAGCAGTGAAACAAAGCAATGTATTTTTCTGATATAATATAAATCTCCACTGTAAGCTGATCCCAACAGTTTACTTCTTACTTGTGAACTAGACCGATTTCATCTAAAAGTTCAACACCTCTTTCATCGTTTGTTCGTTTGATCGTTCAAGTGGTTGATCCACGGTGTCCTCGCATGAATTACAATTCGCGTCTCAGCGCCGTTTTAATACCACCCACCACCCCTCCTAACGCTGCAAAAAGATGTGTTGTTAGCTTCATCCTTTTTGTGGAAGTTTGGTATTTTGAAAGGTCTTTCGGTTTTACAGCCGAGAGGTCGGATAGACGCGCTAGAAAGTAGTTTCCTAGGCTGACAGAGGTCTTGAGCATTTCTGTGTTTATATTGTTCCCCCTCTTCTTGTGCAAGACCCTACACTCACTAATCACCGCTCTTCGCATATAATTACGTGTTATAAAAAACGGCACCATAAACTAATCTCCAGCACATAATTTAATCTGCAGAACATCTAAACTGCCGAACTTTGCTCAATGAGCACACCTGCCAAGTTCATATTGGCATCTTATCTTGCTGTGGTTCCATTTATGGCCCACATATTTTAACTGATTAATGTATCGCACATGCTGCCAACAAATGCGATACAGCTGTGTTTATTTATTATGGTCATATATCAATATACAGCCATTAGTGGGCGTGGGGCGAAATTTGTGAATAGTAATCGGTGGCATCAAATTTCGAGCAGTATCAACGCCGACGTTACACGATTAAGATTAGTTTTGATTCCAACAAAATTCGGATTTATCGTTGCTTAGGATTTGCGTGTCGTGAGTGCGTGACTGTAGCGCAATATTGGCGGATAAGGCGGACCCACACGTACTCGTATTTTAATCAAGCACACGTCCGTGATAAATTTGTTTTACGGGATACAATGGCGCTTCCTTCGCAAGAGTGCAGAGTCAATCCTATTATTAAATCTAGAAGCCAATTCTGACCCAGGTTTTTGATATGATTTTCAGGTGTCGCTGGGGAATATCAGACGAATCTTTTGTATGGAGAAGGAAGAGACTGCAACAGCAGTGAGAGCTCCGTTGGATGCAGTGAGAAGGTGAGTAAAGAATATTACGCGTAAAATGCCAGGAACGGTCCTTGGAAGAACACCAAAAAGAGAAAGGAAATAAAAGGACGCAAGGCTGCAGAAAAGTGTGTGACGAGAAGGAAATAACACAAATTTTTAAGAAAAACTGATGAAATCAGTTGGGAATAGTTTATAAAAAATATAATACCCAAATCTGAAATATCGAGACAAAATCTAAATATGCTTCCAGATCATTGATATATAAAGCTTCAGTATATATGTGGCATTACTGCTTATAAATGTTGATTGAAGAAATACCTCCAAATCTATAAACAGGAGTGCATCCAAACAAACTTTCGTTAGGGGTTTTCGATGCCTCCAGTTCAGATCCTTACATATCCTTACGCGTACAAAAATCCACCCACCATTTGCCGACCACTTCAACCACTTCAGTCCGTATTGTGAGAAATTCTCAAGCACCCCGCTTAATTCCTCTTGATCACTGGGAATAGTAGCCACATTGGCATCTACTCTAATCCCTATTTTATGGGACCTGTTTTGCAGATTACGTCATGGCAGAGAAGCTGTCATAAAATTCGAAATTTTCTGCTTTTCTAATCTGTGATCTGAGGTGTCATTCCATACTTTTGGTGCAATGTTTTTATCTTTGTTAGATCAATTCCATAAACAGATGATTTTCTTAAGCAATTATATTTTCTTGGAAAACACAGTTCTCCTTTTTCTCTTTGACAATTCCTCTTCAACGTGAACCTGTTCTAAGTCTAAATCATATTCAAGCTTCCGCATAGCATTCTTGAGGTTCTTAAAGAAGGCTCGAATGAACCGAAACATTTATCATAGGCTAATGACAGAGGAGTAGCTTTCCCCAGTTATAGAATGAAGTCGATATAACACTGATCGCCGTTGAAATAACTGAGGCTCTCCTCTGTCCCAGCCGAATGAGATGAAGTTGTCTTTGCTTTCCCTTGGGCTGCGATTCGTTCACAAAATTAGTTGCTATATTGTAACCCTTTCAACTTGGAGTAGTATTGTCAGGTGATGCTATTGTAGGGATGATAGTTTCCTTAAGGCATAGAGGGATCGCATATTCTCTTGAGGCTATAATTCATTCACAAAATTAGTTGCCAAGGGCCTTCTTTCATTAATTCAGTTTTTAAGAGTTCTAAAATTCTCTCTAACAATTTTGTTAAATGTGCAGCAGGGAGCTGTCCAGGAATACGCCGCATTTCAGGATCTGCCGCTCAATTGCAATGCATGCTCGGGCGCGAAATGTCAAGAGAGTTTGCGTAATCCACGTAAATGCGAGGGTGATCCGCTCCAGGATTGTGTGACCGTGTTTGATAAGTCTGGTCAGGTGGTGCGTCGCGGCTGTGAGGCTGAAGTTGCAAAGGAGTATCAAACGCACTGCCAAACGAATCCGGAGCTGTGCTTTAACTGCAAAGCGCACGGTTGCAATACCGTCAACGATGCCGACTCGTACCAGAACTGTTTGGACTGCGATGCAGCCACGCACCCCGATTGCCTTTTCAATCCCGCTGCCGTGAACACCACTCGCAAGTGCGTGGAAGGTTGCCTCTCAGCGTTGTATCCCCGCAAATCGAATAAGGAAATCTTTGAATTTGCACGCTCTTGCTACGAGGATATCGACGAGGATGATCGTGAGGCGTGCACTGCTCAGAACAACTGCATTAGGTGCACTGACTCGGACCTTTGCAACGATAAAATTTTGCCCGTCGAGGGTCGTTTGAGCTGCTTGCATTGCGATGGTGGTGACTGTCATACGCCAGTAACCAAGAAGTGTCTGGCTTACTCCACCAGCGATCAGTGCTACATCCACTTCGACAACGTCAGCCACAGCGCCATACGCATGGGCTGCAAGAGCGAATTGACGACTGACGAAATCAGGGCAGACCTAAAGCAGTACTATCTGTGCGATGGCGACGACTGCAACAGCTACGAGAATCTGCCGCCGGGGAAAATTTGCATCGCTTGCGATTCTACTATCAATGAGTACTGTGCGATTAATCCGGTGGGTGTGAACAGCATATTAAGATGCCAAATCCAACCCCACACGCAGTGCTATGTGAGAGTGAGAGAAGGTATGTTGAGATGCAGAAACAATTTTTCGAGAAAATTATGAGAAATCCCCTGAGGTATCAAGCCCCGCCCCAACATGATCAAATACAACTTTTGAAAGATTTCCGTTTTGTCCGAGACATTATTCTAAAAACACCCTTTGTGCTCTTTCACAGATGGTGCCACGGAACGCGGTTGCCTGCACGATCTGGCGCCTGCTGACTTTACTGACTGCCACACTGGTATTTCTAACTGCAGAATATGTGAAGAAAGCAACTGCAACTTAGACATTTATCCGGCGAATCGTCTGCAGTGTCATCGCTGCAATTCCACCAACAACGCCAGATGCGAGACTGATCCCATCTTCACGACGACTTGTACGATCTACGACCCGGAAGACAGCTGCGTCACCAAATTGAAAGACGGCATTACTTACCGCGGCTGCAGTTCTGAGTTCAATTGCACCGGTGAGAGCCGCAAGAACTGCCGCACCTGCATTGGAAACGGATGCAACGCAGTGAACCTCGCCGAGCTGTCAATTGGGGACCCCGGTCGCTTTCAGCCACTACCTCTGAATTGCTACCACTGCAATGGGGCAAAGGAATGTGGAGACGGCAAGTCCTTGGGTAGGATGGGTAAGTGCGAGGGTGACAAACTGCAGACCTGCACGGTGGCCTTTGCCCTCAATGGCAGCGTGATAGCCCGTGGCTGCAGTGATGATCTAGAAGCGGTCTGCGACCAAGTGGGCAATGTGTGCCACGACTGCAAGTCGAGTGGCTGCAATTTGGCGCAAAAGAAAGCCGACTATTTGGATTGTGTGTTCTGTGATGCTCAGGAAAATGAGGCATGTCTCTATAATATCAGCGCAGTGACACGTACCCGCAAATGCCACAAGAGCTGCATGACGGTGCTGTATCCACGCACTGGTGATGCCACACCCGCATACGAACTGCTGCGTACCTGCTTGGATGACATGGATTTGGACGAGCGTGTGGACTGTGCAGCGGGCGAGAATGCCAATTGTAAAGCGTGCGAGGGCGAGAAGTGTAATACGGTGAGTCTGGGCGTGCGCAAAACGTGCAATCATTGTACAGACAAGAGCTGTGCTGAGCCCCAGCAGCGCATGTGTCGGGCTACCCTCGACAATGATCAGTGCTTCATCGAATACGGGAGCATTATTGAGATGGGCTGTAAGAGCAAATACGACGAAGAGGACGTCAAGGAACGTGTGAAGGCTAAGCGGTTGTGGCTCTGCGATGAGGATAACTGCAACGACCTAGATAATGTGCCCGCGGGGCAAACTTGTGCCATTTGCAACTCACGTACAGATGCCGCCTGTGCTATTGCTCCGGAGACTGTTCAATCCAGAACAGATTGCATGGATACTCCATTTACACAATGTTACACACGCACGCTGGAAAGTAAGTACAGACAAACAGACCTGGGAGTGATTTGGTGTTGCCTCAGTCTGGGGCCCAATTAAATATATTTCAAAATGAGTTTCAATAAATGTTTCCAACCACTCGTGTATCCCCCCACAGATGGTCACACCGAACGCGGCTGCTTGTCGAGCTTGGAAGGGGATCAGATCTACGACTGCCTGCATCGAAGTGACTCCTCAGGTTGTTCGACATGTGTGGGAGATAACTGCAATCAAGAGGTATGACTACTTGCGCCACTTATAAATTCCCCACCTTTACTCTAACTATGTACAACTTTTAGGTTTATCCCAAAGGGCGTCGCTCCTGCCAAGTGTGCAACTCCACAACTAACAATAAATGTGAAAGTACGCCCGCTTCCAAACAAATCTGCCTCAAATACACCAATTCTGATCAGTGTGTAACACAGCTCAATGGCGACGGCCACACAATACGTGGTTGCGGCTCTGAACTGACATGCAATGCCACCAACACTAACATGGTCAGTTGTCAGGTGTGTCATGCCGACAACTGCAACACAGGCAACATCAAGCGCAAGGCTGACGGTAAGCCGGGCATCTGGCAACCCCTACCACTGACTTGCCACAGCTGCAGCAGCGAAGCGGGATGTGGCTCCCTTGCCCTTCCAAAAACGTGCTCCACTGACGAGTATTGCATGACAGTGTTCGGCGGGAACGGCGCTGTTGTCGCGCGTGGCTGCAGTGCTGCCATGGAGCGCGAGTACGAAAGCTACTGTGATACTCACAGCGACAGTTGCCACAACTGCAACTCGAATCTATGCAACAGAGCGTCCAGCCAGAGCGATTTTGTCGATTGCATCTATTGTGACACCCTCACCAGCGATCGCTGCGTGGCAGATGCCTCCGCTGGTGGCATAACACGAAAATGCCTCAGATACTGCATGACTGCTCTGTACCTCCCAGCGAATAGCTCCGTTTATCAGCTGACACGCAGCTGTTTGGACGACAAGGAAGAAGATGGCCAACAGCAATGTCTGCAGCAGGGAGACCAGCAGCAATGCGTAGCCTGTGAGAGTGCTGCCTGCAACACCGTCGCTCTGCCCGCCGACCGCCGACATTGCTACACCTGTGAGGGGGACAACTGCGAGGATCCTGAGAGCAAGCCGTGCCGCTTCTACGAACAATCTGACGAATGCTTTATGCTCTTCAGCAACGAGAGTGAAGTGGTGCGCATGGGCTGCGTCAGTGAGCTCGAAGCTGATGACGTCGAGCGTAATGCCCACTTGCTGCTCACCTGCAGTGAGGGCGATAACTGCAATGACTATGCAAAGATACCCGCTACACAAATATGCGTCGTTTGCAACTCGCATGAGGATCCAGAATGCGCCACAGTGCCGCAAAATGTGGCCAAAATGCAGCATTGCACTACTTTGCCGAACACGCAATGCTACACACGCGTCCAAAGCAGTAAGCATGGAAGCATGAGGCTTTTCCACGTACTTAGTAAACATTTTTAATCTTACTTTTGCAGATGGTGCTACTGAACGTGGTTGCGTCAGCCAGCTCAGCAGATTTGAACTTCGCGGCTGTCTAAGTGGGAATGACACAGATTGCGTCACTTGTGATGCGGATAGGTGTAACATTGATGTAAGTTTTGAAGCACCAGGAATATTCTGACTGAGATCTGAGGGATTGTTTGTTACCTAAAGAATTTCGCCTTCTTGATAGACACTAAAACTTATTTTACAGCGTCAGGTCTGATATCGGTGAGGGTAAAAAAGCCCTCATTGGAAATTTCTAATGATTCGCCTAACCACAATGGATTTAAGGGATAGAGTCACAGCAGAGGACGTATTGTGTCGTATCTTCACAGAGAAAGATTTCTGTCGTCTCTTCACCATGCACAAGTTGCCAGACTTTTATCTCTCATGCTTCCTTCCGATATTTATAGAAAAAATGTGCACAACCCCCAAAACTTTTTAGAATATTTCATTGATAACCGGATTTTTTGGGATGGAACAGTATCACTCGAACAAGTTTCCTGATATCATTATAAAAAATTCAGAATCAGCTCCTAGAAGCCTCGGAACATTTGTGGGCATCTCTTTTCGTTTGTCTAGTATCGCATCTCTTTCAGTATATCTACTCCCGTTATTTTTTGGATCCCCAGATGAGAGAAGTTTGAACAGACGAAGCGGAGCTGCGATTTCGATAGCTCCGTTTCATTCTATTCCGGCACAAATCAAAGTAGCCTTGAACGAAACAGTCAGATGCTCTTTTCCTCTCCTGATCATTGAATATTTTTTTATAACTATTTGCAGATCTATCCGGAGAATCGTCGTCGCTGTCAGCGTTGCAATAGTGAGGATACTCCCGGCTGCGAAAACTCCATACAAGCCTCCTCAGTTTGTCCCTTCTATTCGGAAGATGAGTTCTGTACGGTTAAGTTAGTGAACGGTGTTACGTATCGCGGCTGCAGCTCAGAGTTCCAATGTGATGAAAGCGACAAAACATTCTGTCGCCACTGCTATGGTGCTAACAATTGCAACACAGTCGACTTAGCCACCGGAAGTATTGGTTATCCGGGCAGATGGCAGGGTATACCAATCAACTGTTATACCTGCCACGGAGAACAGTGCAGAGGCATCAGTCCCGGTGCAATCAAGAAATGCGCACAGAACGCTCTGCAGAACTGTGGGACTGTCTTTGCGGAGAATGGCACCGTTCTACAGCGAGGCTGTTCCGATCAGATCTATGAGGGGGAGTATGCTCAGTACTGTGATGAGAAGACTGCCAACTGCAAATTCTGTAAATCGAGCGGTTGTAATCAGGCGACGAGGCTCATTGACTATGTGGACTGTGTCTACTGTGATGAGGCCGACAATCAGGATTGCCTCTACAACAGTGATCGAGTGGTGCGCAGGCGCAGCTGTCATAAAGAGTGTATGACTGCTTTGTATGCCCGCTCGAACGAACTAAATCCCTTATACGATTTGGAGCGTACCTGTCTCGATGATTTGGAATTGGATGATCGCTTGGCCTGTGCAAAAGGCAATATACCCTTCTGCAAGGCTTGTACGGGCGAAGCCTGCAATCGGGACGTTATACCACAGAATCGTGCGAAGTGTTTGGTGTGCGATGACAACGACTGTGAGGCACCCAAGAGCCGGGGCTGCCACGGCTATCGTGATCCTGAAAAATGTTTTACTCTATTCGATACAATGAACAGCGCCAAGCGCATGGGTTGTGCCAATGATTTGGACGCGTCCTTCATAGAGACGAACAGACGTCAATTGCTGCAGTGCGAGGGTGATGATTGCAATAGGTTTGAGAATATACCATCGTTTCTTAGCTGTGCAGTGTGCAATTCAACGCAAGATGTAAACTGTGCGATTAATCCCAAATCGTTAAGCCTATACGCAGCCTGCCAGGATCTTCCATACACACAGTGCTACACACATATAGACCAAGGTAAGCTTTGCACTGTTCTATTGAGTAAATGTGTTCAGTATTGAGAACGTTGTCTGACATTCAGAAATAACAACACAAACTGATTTCAAACGAGCAATTAACCCATCAACTCCCACATCATCATCATCATAATTGGTGTACAACCATTTCTGATCATTGCCGCGTTATTAGCCTTCGCCAGTCGTCCCTGCTTCGCGCACGCTGGCGCCAATTGGAAACACCAAGTGCAGCGAGGTCCTCTTGAACTTGGTCCTTCCAACGTAGTGGTGGTCTCCCCCTCCTGCGTCCGCCACCCGGCGGCATCGATTCAAACACTTTGTTCGCCGGAGCACTTTCATCCATTCGCACAACATGTCCCAGCCAGCGCAGCCGCTGTGTTTTAATGCGCTGAACTATATCAATGTCGGCGTACAGCTCATACAGCTCGTTGTTCCATCTGATTCGATACTCTCCGTAGACGCACATAGAACCATAGATCCTTCGAAGAATCTTTCTCTCGAACGCCCCCAAAGCTCGCTCATCGTTGTTTGTCATCGTCCAGGTTTCGGCACCATAAAGCAGGACGGGAATGATGAGGGCTTTGTAGAGCGTAATTTTTGTTCGTCGAGAGAGGGCTCTGCTTCGCAATTGCCTACTGAGCCCAAAGTAACACCTGTTAGCAAGAGTGATTCTTCGCTTGATCTCCCTGCTGACATCGTTCGTGGTGTTGATGCTGGTTCCCAGATAAACGAAGTCCTTCACAACTTCAAAGTTGTAGTCGCCAACAGTGACGTGGTGTCCAAGACGCTGAGACTCTTTGTGTGTTGACACCAAGTACTTCGTTTTGTCCTTGATTACCGCTAAACCCACTCGCCTCGCTTCTCTCTCCAAGCCGGAAAATGCAGCACTCACGGCGCGGCTTTTATGGCCAATGATGTCAATATCATCAGCGTACGCCAGTAACATGACACTCTTGTGGAAGATAGTGCCTGTGCGACTTAGATCTGCTACGCGTACGATTTTTTCCCACATTAGATTGAAGAAAACACACGATAAGGAGTCACCTTGTCTGAATCTTCGCTCAGTAACAAAGGGCTCAACTCCCACAGAAGAGATTATATTAAAAATACCGAAATTTAGAGGAAATTTGTCTGCACGGAGTCACTTGCAAAACCCCCCCATTTTTCAGTTACATTGGTGTTCTACAAATCGAATGAGCCCAATACAAAGTGGTTTTCCTCAGGAGTTTTCATGGTTCTATGCAAAAGCACAAATGTAGGGCAGGTTTCAAATAATGTTCCCCTCAGCCTCGACACTCCAGTAATTTCTTTTTGTGATAATTCCTTCTCAAATCTAGTCAAATATGTGAGGATATCTGGATAAGTGCCTGTAGCCACGATCAGAGTTTTTAGATGTCATCTATTGAGATATTTTTGGAATTAGTGCGCTCATACATGTCAAATAAGCCTCGTCGTATGACCCACATATATACTCCTTAGTAGAATCCATGCCCTAGGAGAAGGCACCAAACCTTCTGTGGAAATTTGTGCATCCTCACAATACAGCGGAAACCGGGCTTTGCCAACGCGTCTTTGATGGCATTGACTCCTTCAAATTTCCCAAAATATAATAAATTGTGCGATGTAATCAAGGCTTGTCGAAATGGAGGAACATTCCCACCAAGGAAATAAATGCTGAATAATCTGACAATATTCATGAATCAAGAAATGTTGAGAAAATATGCTCTCCAGACCTACACCTCTGATTATTAGGAAAATAAACCTTAGAATCTTTCCAGAGGCCTCTCGACAGACAGTTCTATCCAAGAGTAGAATTCAGGTTTGACATTCCTCTTAAACAGCAAGTTGGTAGGAAGTCGTTCACTATGTAATAGGCGACTCGCCCTAAAGAATGGGACATTAGTTTCGATATTCTGGACTATGAAAGAATTCCCAGGAGTAATTAGCAGACCTTTCTACTATAATAAGAAAATCTAAATTCTGTTAGAATAACGAAGCACATTACAGTGGAAAATATTATCAGGGACACTTGATCCTGCTATACTTTTCTGACTCCTCGTACCAATGATGATTAACGATGCTGATATCTGAGGCTTTCGAAAGCCATCATGATCATACTAGTAAAGATTTATCAAACATTTGTAAACCATATCACATAATTATACTTTCATGACCTCGACCGACCTTAAAATTCTCTCATTCCAGCTGGTATTACGCATCGTGGTTGTGTCTCAGACATTAGCGATGAGTTGTTCGATGACTGCATCAGCGGTAACAGCACAACGTGCGAGATTTGCAATACAAACAATTGCAATTCCGAGATCTACCCATTTGGACGTCGTAGCTGTCAACGTTGTTACTCCGAACAGGACCCTACCTGTGAGAATAGCCCAAAATTCGCCAGTGTTTGCCCCATATATAAGGAGCAGGACAAATGTGTTACCCAGATCGAGGATGAGAGCACAGTGCGGGGTTGTTCTTCAGAATTCGTGTGTGATGCCAGCAACCGAGAAAAGTGTCGGTTGTGCGAGACAAGCAACTGCAATACGATCAACCTGTTGGCCAGTTATGTGGGAGAACCCGGCAGATGGCAAGAACTACCTCTGCAGTGTTACTCTTGCTCCGGCACAGATTGTGACATTGGCTCCATTGAAAAATGTGACAGAAATAATCTACAGACTTGTGTGACGGTCTTTGATGACAGTGGCAATGTGCGACAACGCGGCTGTAGCGATACCGTTGCGCTCACCAAAGCCGACTACTGCGATGAGCATGTGGACAAGTGTTTGGCCTGCAAGTCGAATAATTGCAACAATGCCACTCAGTTGCAAGATTTTGACGACTGCTACTTCTGTGATTCGGCGGTGAAGAGCTCGTGTGCCGCAGATCTGAGCATCACGACCAGAACGCGCAAGTGTCAGGGGGGCTGTATGGTGGCCTTGTATCCTCGTAGTAGCTCCAATGATACCTCATATGAGACGTCGCGCTCTTGTCTGGATGACTTGATTGAGGACGATCGCACGGCTTGTATTGCAGGTGAACGGGAAAACTGCAAAGCGTGCATAGGAGAACGTTGCAACACAATGATATTGCCTCCAGAGCGATTCGAGTGCAACAAGTGTGTGGGCACCAACTGCGAGGATATAGCCACACGCAAGTGCAGCGCCCACCTCGAACAAGACCAATGCTATATTCTATTTGATGAGGAGAGTTCGATTATTGGCATGGGTTGCCGCAGTGAATTCGAGACAGATGCGCTCACCGAATTGTTGAAACAGAAGCAGATCCTCCTTTGCGAGGGCAAGAACTGCAATACGTACGACAAAGTGCCCTCTCCCAAGACATGTGCTGTTTGTAATTCTGCCAAGAATGAGCGTTGTGCCACCAATCCTAATCTAGTAGGAGCGACAGAGAGGTGCTCAGTGCTGCCCTACACCGACTGCTATACGCGCATCAATCAAAGTAAGTACAGAAAATTCAGTTCAATTCAGTTGAGTGGAGAATATTCCCTGTAATGGTCTCTAGGAATCAAAAGAATTTTATAAATTTTATGACAAATGGAAAAAAAATTGAGAAGGAAAATCACAGATACCGATTACAGCAACTTTATCCCGATTACTACAACATTATATTCGTGAAACTAAATATAATCTTAACTCTTTTCAGATAATCACACCGAGCGGGGTTGCCTTTCCTCCCTGGACGGCGACAGCTTCTACGGCTGCCAGACGCAAAATGACGGACTCTGCCAGACGTGCGCCGGGGATAGATGCAATGAGAACGACATTTTCCCAGCCAATCGCTTGAAGTGCCACCACTGTAGCTCCTCCTCCGATCCTCTGTGCACCACCAAACCTAACAGTAACAGTATCTGCCCTATTTACAACGAGAATGATGTGTGCGTGACTAGCTTAGTCAATGGCGTCACCACACGTGGTTGCGGTTCCAGCATACGATGCGCCCCTGGCAGCAACATACTCAATTGTCGCACCTGTAATACCCAAGGCTGTAACACGATCAACCTGGATAAGGTCAATAACGATGGACAACCTGGAAGATGGCAGCCCGTACCGATTAATTGTCTCACTTGCAAGGGAGCAGAGCAGTGCACTGGAGTGGGCCAATTTCAACCATGTGAGAATAATCCGTACCAGAACTGCAAGACCGTCTTCGATACTAATGGCAAGGTCATTCAACGCGGCTGTCGTGATACCGTGGATGCGGACAATGATGAGTACTGCGAAGCGAATGGGGGCAAGTGCCCGGGTTGCAATTCGAACGGCTGCAATACGGCCAAATCGCTCAACGACTACGTGGAATGCATCAATTGCGACACGGAAACGAATGGATCTTGTATCCAACAGGTGGGTGTCATAACTAAGACGCGGATGTGCCACAAACACTGTCTGACAGCTCTATATCCCCGTGAGCAAGGTCCGAATCCCTCGTATGGTTTGAGCAGATCTTGCTATGATGATTTAGACTTGGACGAACGTGAGGCATGTGCTGCCGGCAGCAAAGAGCACTGCCAGGTCTGTAGCACAAACAAATGCAATGCGGCGGCGATGCCTGCCAAGCGCCTTAGCTGCAATGTGTGCCAGGGAAGTGAGGATTGTAAGCAGCCTAATCCCGCCATCTGCTACCAATATCGTCCAAATGACGAATGTTATTTACATTTCGATGAAAAGCAAGTCGTAGCTGGCATGGGTTGCCGCAGTGACTTGAATAATGTAGAAACGGATTACCTACTGAGACAGAAACTCCTGCGCTTCTGCAAGGGCGATAATTGCAACACCATTGCCGCCATACCCGCACCGCAAACATGCATGCTGTGCAACTCACGCACTGATGTGCTCTGCGGCACAACACCCTCTAACCTTACCAGTAGCACCACATGCGACTTTTTGCCGTACACAGAGTGTTATGCGCGCATTTCGTCCGAAGGTTCCACCGAACGTGGTTGTGTCTCCAGCTTGAATGGCAACGACTTCTTGGGCTGCATCAATGGCACTGCAGAAAATTGTCACATTTGCATTGGCAGGAAGTGCAACCAGCTAATGTATCCCGAAAATCGTGCCCAGTGCCATATTTGTAACTCACTTGACGATCCGGATTGTGAAGCTAGTCCAGATAGTTTGAGCGCTTGCCCAGTATACGTAGCCGGTGAGGATTGTATCACTTCATACAGCCATGGTGTCACTTATCGTGGTTGCAACTCTGGTTTAACTTGCAAATTCCCAGACCCAAAAACTTGTGCCAAATGTACTGGCATTGGCTGCAACACCATCAACTTGGCTAGGAAACAGGACGACAATTTCGGAAAATGGCAAGATCTGCCACTGCGCTGTCTCTCTTGCAGCGGCAGCAACTGCGATTCAGTCGACACCACTCAGACTCGAACGTGTGAAAACAACAACATGCAGGACTGCATGACCGTGTTCGATACTACAGGCAAAGTGGTGAGCCGTGGCTGCAGTGATGCCGTTATTGCCGACTACGAGCGATATTGCAATCAGAACGAGGACAGCTGCTACAGCTGCAAGTCGAACGAGTGCAATACGGCCACAGAAAAATCGGAATACAGAGAATGCGTTTATTGCAACTCGAACAAGGATGTTGACTGCATATGGCAGCCACTGAGTGATGCCCACAATACACGCAAGTGTCAAGGTGATTGCATGACAGCGCTGTTCCCTTCTTCGCATGGTGACAATTCTTCCTACGATTTGATACGTACCTGCCTTAAAGACAAAGAAGCAGACGATCAGCTGGACTGTGCTCAGGGACTAGACAAAAATTGTAGGTCCTGCAATTCGGACAAGTGTAACGTGGATGACATCCCCGCAGATCGCCACCATTGTTATTTTTGCAACGATGGTGACTGTGCGAAACCAGAGTCCAAACTCTGCCCTATCCACAGTGAAGACAGACGGTGTTTCATTTTGTTCGTCATTAAAGACGAGATTGCTGAAATGGGTTGCATGAGTTCACTGCGTAATACCAGTTTTGAAAGCATTCTCAGAACTAAACGGGTTCAAATTTGCGACGGAAAAAATTGCAATTCCCTGGATAAAATACCCACAAGTGCGCGTTGCGTGTCTTGCGACTCTACAACGAACGCTAACTGTTCCACGAACCCCGAAGATTGCGACAGAGTCATCAATTGCAACAACAAGCCGTACACAAGTTGTTACACCCGCGTGGAGAATGGTAAGTAGTGTCAATGGTGAGAGAACATCATCCCGCATATCAAAATCCCACTAACAACGGTGCCAAAACAATGATCATAAAAATGGACACACAAGAAAGTTTTAACCGAAAATCATCTCCTAGAGACCGAAAGCTGAGCATTTCCGACAAAGCGAAACAAGGAGTCCTTTAATCAGTGGAGCTTATGACCTCCGGAGATAATACTTCTCATTCTCTGAGTCACTCCTATAAAATCAAGGGATTTAGATTCTCTCCAGTGCCGATTAACGAGGCAGAATCAATACTTTAATAGGCGCTGAGGGACTGCAGAAGTTAAAAGATTCTTATTTAGGGGACTATAATCTTAGAAAGGCGATTATTTAGGGATTTATAATCTTTGCAAATATGTTCAGGAAGACCTCCAGAAAGCCTAGACTGTTCGTAAAGAGCCAATAGATTAAATAATATTATTCGAGGGCCTTGTTACTCTGAACTATTTTATCTGGGGTCGGAGCTCTTAAGCAAAAGCTTCCCAGAAAGAGCATGCATCTAGTATGCAGTGTGAATATCTTGATGAACATGCAGTCGTTGGTTTCGATCATACTCATAGTTAAAACAGTTTCTGGGTTTCTTATGGGGTGTTTGGCTCGGGGGAGTTTGGGGTATTGTATGCTTCAGGATCATATCATGGAATCATAACTATGCAATTTATATGAAAAATTCTTTAAGCAAAATTCTCTTCTCATAGATGGTTCCACACATAGAGGTTGTCTTCCAACACTGCCCACAGACGATTTTGTTGATTGCGTCTTAGGCGAAGGTGGTAACTGTGAAATCTGCGAAGGGATCGATTGCAATAAGAAAGTAATTATCAACCTCAGATGACAGAATTTGAAATTGGAGGGGCAGTTACTAATTCCCTTATCTCGTAATTTTAGATTTTCCCCGCCGATCGGCTACAATGTTTCACTTGCAACTCTGAGGAGCATGACGACTGTGAATCTTTCCCTTCAGATATGTTCCCTTGTCGTAACACCAAAGAGTCCTGCGTAACAGTGCTCAGCGGTAATGTGACCCTACGTGGCTGTAGTAATGATCTGCTTTGTGACTCTGAGGATAGCAAGACTTGTCGGTCATGCAACACCACTTTGTGTAATTCCATTGATTTGCGAAACAAAGTGGACGACGGCAACCATGGTACTTGGCAAGCATTACCTTTGAAATGTCATTCCTGCGCGGGTGAACAATGTCTCCATTCGCTGGGACCTGCGCTCACTTGTCAACGAAATATCCATCAGGACTGCATGACCGTTTTCAATAGCATCGGCGAAGTACAACGTCGCGGTTGTGCCGATGATGTCAAAGATTATGAAGATCTCTATTGTCGTTTGCATCCAGCCGTTTGCAAGGCCTGCAAATCGAATGAGTGTAATATAGCCAGGAATCGTGGCGATTATGTTGAGTGCGCCTACTGTAATGTGTCAACTAATCCACTGTGCACCAAAAACCCCGACAGCCCATTAATGCCAACTCGCTCATGCTACAAAGAATGTATGTTGGCAACAACGAATGACGATTTGATACGTACTTGTTTGGATGACAAAGAACTGGTCGATCGACTTGACTGCCGGACATTTGGAGGCGGCCCAAATTGTACCAGCTGCGCGGGCGACAATTGCAACAGATTTACATACCCGGCAGATCGTTTGAAGTGTTATGAGTGCACAGATAGCGAATGCACCAGCACAATATTGAACTACTGTGAAAACTACGAAAAGAACGATTTCTGTTTTGCCAAATATGAGAATGGAAAAGTCGATCTGATGGGTTGTGGCAGCGCGGTGAACAGGAGCGACATCATAGAGTGGACGTCTCAGAAGAAACTGTATCGGTGTGAGGGCAATGAGTGTAATGAACTGGCCAGGTTACCCACTACCGATGCTTGTGTGGCATGCGATTCGAGTAAGAATGCAAATTGTGCGCAGGATCCATCTCTGGTCGACACCACCGATATCTGTATTGCTCCGCACAGCGAGTGTGTCATCAAACTGAATGCAGGTAATTAAAAAACAATTTTGATACGATTGTAACAGAACAATAAAAGATTAAATAAACTTGGAGAAGATGGGGAAAGGGGGCGTGAGTTTACGAAAGTGAGAGAGATAGAGATAGACCTGTCAGAAAAGCACAATACTCTTTCGTTAGAAAAGAATGTCAATCACTGCTGGTCAAACAGAGTAACTCAGTTTTTGGGAGGGAAACCATCCTCTCTGAGTTTAGATCTCTTACAGTAGTTCTGTTATGATCCCGGTTGAGAATGTAGCAAAAATAATTCTGTCAATCTCTTGCAGTGGGTCACACATTACGCGGCTGCCTGAGCGCACTGCCCCAGGATGATCAGGATAGTTGTGAGTCTGCGGGCACGTGTGATGTTTGCAGGGGTGAGAAATGCAACGGTGAAGTAAGTGACCTAACCCACTTTTCCATATCTCGTACGTAAGTTTATGTCGTTTTTTCGTTCTCTCTTAGGTTTTCCCCACCAACCGTCGCCAATGTCACATTTGTAGTTCAGCGGATGATGGCAAATGCAAGAAATCACCAGCTGCATCGAGAGTTTGTCCAATCTACGGCGTCGATGATCATTGCTTTTCGAAGAACACCAACGGCCTTGTCGAGCGTGGCTGCGGCACCTCCTTCACATGTAATATCAATGAGCGGAATTGCAAAATGTGCGATTTCGATAATTGCAATACGGCCGATGTCGGCGGAGGTGCTGGTTTACTCTCCAGCAGCCTTCTGTTAACGCTACTCTCCGCATTTGTGGCCACTGTGGCGTTTAACAGTCAGTAATTTGGAGCCATTGAATGTAGCGCCGATTGATCAAAAAAACTGCAGCATAAAAAAAGGCAACTGTCGAGAAAAACACCATATTTATACACCACACTCGTAACGCTTCGCCATAAACTTGAAAACCCAGAAGGGAAGTAAGAGAGCCACCCAGTAGGAAATGTGGATACACATGGAAACGATCAAAACCACGATATAAAGATGTATTTTTTGAGAGTACACCGTTAAGAAGCTAAAATGATTTTGCCAAATTTTCATCAATTTCCCACTGGGTTACGGGCTATTTTCAGCTAAAGTCATTTTCAAAATATATTTGGTAAAAAATTTCTGAACAAATTGTCTGGCCAATGATATACCTGTCTATATCGCTGGATGTATGACGATGATACGATACTCAAGCACTCAACCAACCCAACATCACTCATAAATTGCTCTCATTCCATTCTGTGTAACTGTTTTATAAAGTCTTCATAATCTTTACTTATATAATAGGTTTATTATTTAGTTATTATACGAGTATACGATACGTTGAAAGACCACGATGTAAACGATAAACTGAAGCAAGTACAACATTTGTAAATAGCTGACAACGAGAAATAAAACAATCCTCTTTAATAATCAAAAGAAAAACTTTTCATTTAAATATAGTTTTGCCATTAAAGTCACACCGACTAAAGGAAGCGTCCGACCCTCTCTTTATACGAGTACCCACAAACTTTTCATTTGAATTAGTCCTCCTTAGTACTAGTACCAAGTTCTTAAGAATTGTAGGGCAGATGAGTTCTACAGCACCACACTCGTATATCTTCGCCATAAATTTGAAAACCGACAAGGGAAGTAAGAGAGCCTCCCAGTCGGAAATATGGTTTCACAGTTTCAAAATGTAAACGATCAAAATCATGATTTAAAGATGTTGCTTTTTGAAAGTGAACCGCTAAAGTGATTTTACCGAGCTTGCATCTATTTCCTACTGGGTTACAGGCTATGATCATATTTTCATATTAGGACTTTCCAAAATATTTTTCCTTGATTTGGTACTTAGTAGGAATGAACCTGGCTTTGTTGCTGTTTGTATGACGTTATTTGCCATGGGAAAGCTGATGCATTATCACGACGATTTTGGGCTTGGCAGCAGTCGGTCACTTTCAAGTAAGTGCAGAGGACGCCCTGGGTCGAAATCCGTGTTACGGGACGACAACAAGTACCACTGGCAGTGCAATAAGTCTGGTATAAAAGCGGCAGCAGCCAGTCATCCGCTCTCTTTTCTCGACGACATACAGACCAGCAACACCTATATTTGGAAGAAACCACCAGAGCAGCAGAATCACAAGTTGATACTTTTGGTGAGCAGCCTCGAAGAAACGCCTTGACTGACCTGAGCGAGTCAGTCACTCGCTCCGGATAATACTGCAGAAGGGCTAGCGACGTGCACCGCTTGGTCTGAACCGCAGACCACAGGTAAGACCATTGCCACCGCCGGAAGTGAAGCCCATGGGGAAATGACTGTGTTAGAGTGTCATGTAGAAGCTCTCATCAGCTACATTACGGAGTGACATAATGTTCATTTGGACATTACGGGAAGGGGGGCGAGGATCCGGGACATGTGCCTAAAAGTGGTGCAAGAACAGGATGCCGATGGCATGGCCACAGTTCAACCCCCACTACTGCAGCGAGCCGACAAGCAGGGGCAACCCTGCAATGCGCAGGAGAACAAAGAGATCCAAGCATGAGCATGGCATATGGACTTGTCATGAGAAAATTCCCCTACTACATTCAGCCGGCTCCAACCTGTCCAATGTTGTTCAGGCGCATAATGGCACAGCCTCTTCCAGTACACAACTATGTTCCATACGAGTTCCCTCTCGCACAAACGGAGGAATGCATACCCAGTGTGACAATAGATGAGGTGTCGCGGGTGGTTGGGAAATTTGGGGACCAGAAGGCGCCTGGCTCAAATGGAATACTCCAACCGAGTGCTCAAAACCGCATTTGCACTGGACCCAGAACCACTGAGGAAAATGTACGACATCTGCTTGAGGCATTTTCCCAAAGCGATGGAAGAGGCAACGGTCGGTCATGGCGCTGAAAGCCACCAAACCAACAGAGGATGCTTCTGCGTACCGATCACTCTGCATGTTAGATACGGTGGGAAATTCTAGAGCAGATAATTTGATTGATGAGACCATTGCAAAATCCGGAGGGCTCTCAAAACAACAGTGTGGCTTCCGGAAGGCGAGAGCCACCGTGGTCGCCATCAACGAACTTGTGCCGATGGCCAAAAACGGTCCAGGGGAATCGATGGAGAGGTGGCACCAAGAGGTATTGTCATGTGGTCACAGTAGACGCTACCAACTCAGCTAGCTGGGAACCGATAACCAGCGCGCTAGCAGAGTTTGAGGAACCCATCCACCTGAGGCGAATGATTGCAAGCTACTTCAACGACAGGATCCTGCACTACGAGTCTCAAAAAATTGTGGAATCGCACAAGGTTATCGGAGGAGTTCCCAAGGGACCGGTGCTTGTACCCCTACTCTGGAATGCTCTGCACGACGGCGTCCTCCGCGTACATGTCACTGATGGTATCAAAATCATCAGATACGCGGACGACATAGCATTGGTAATTACAGCGAAATACTTGGAGGAAGCAGTAGCAGAGGCCAACCGAACTGTGGCTGCCGTCGGAAGATGGCTGGTAAATATTGTACTTAACGTGGCTGAACTCAAGACCGATTCAATCCTGGTTTCGAGCCGCAGGGTATTGGCGGTAATGAAAATAAGAGTTGGTTGGTGTACAATAACCACGTGCGGTTGGAGACACAATTCTATCATTTTCATTCACACTATTCAAAATATGAGCATGAGGCGAACCACTCTTCTGGAATTCGATAGTGTAAATGATTGCTTCAACACAACCAAAAGCTTTCCTTTTGTCCATTCAACAAAGCAATACATAAAAAAGTGGCCTGCTCTCTGCATTTCTATGCCGGTGTTTTGTAGCAGAGATTATGAAAATGGACACTCACAGTTTTAATAGAAGATTAATAAAAATTTATATTTTGCCATTCTTGCTTACAATACATTCAAACCATGTACGAGAAGTATTATGGCAGCAATTGTTGCAAGCAAATCATCAACAAATCCAATTATCAGTCCCCAACCAATGATAATCAAGCCGATTGCTTCTGGGAAGATCCAAATTTATGGTTATTTTAACAATTTTAACTACTATTCCCCCTCCAAAACGTGCGCAATTCAACATCGTCAAATATTTCTCTGTTCGACAATTATGATCATCACGAATTTTAGGTACTAAAGTCAATATTAGATCAACATGTTCATTCTGCAACAACAAGCCGATATCAGACATTATATACTAGAAGAATATTCTTCATTCCAACAAATTGGACTAACTGCACTGTCAGAAGCTAATTCACACAACATGATACAAATTATACAATTTTAAGAAATACGGATTTATACCACCTGATTTAACCACTCTACTAAGCTTAAGTTTTAGAATAAGTAATGAATCCCCTACCGCAAGACAGCCTATGGCTGCTCCCTTCTTTAGCTAATAATTTGTATTTTATTTATTTATTTTTTAATTTTTTTTTTAATTTAAGTTACTTCAGCGTTGAAGATGTATTTGGCCAAACTTGGACAGTTATAACGCCACCACCATAAAATTTAAAACTGATGTGTTATATGTAGAAATCGATATCCTTTAAAAAGTCGGTTAATGTTTTGAAGGCGTAGTCTTCTTTAGCCTGGATTAGGGTTCTTAGAGAGTTGAATTCTATAAGTGCTGGGAAAGAATATCTTGGCAAATTGTATTTAGAACAATGAAAGATGGTGTGTTCTGGGTCTTCAGGGCATTGGCAAACTTCACAGTTTCCATCTTCAATTACTCTGAGTTTCTTCAGCGTCTTGTTACAGAAAGCGTGTCCTGATAGGATGCGGTTAATTTGCTTGACTTTTTTAGGATTCAAGTTCTTATTTTTTTTAAACCAAGGATTTTTCAGAATATCTGGAAACAGTTTTCCATATTTCGTGCCTTTTACAGAAATTAGATTGAAATATTCCCTTTTCCATTGTTCTTGGATTTCATGCTCTATCTTGTTTATTGTATCTTGGAGTGACCATGGGAAGTCAACTTCCGCACCTTCATAACCTGCATTTTTGGCTTCTTTATCGACTTGCTCGGTGAGATTTATTCTGCTGTGGCCTGGGATATAATGAATATCTATTGACTCCATAGTGCCATTTTTAATTTTTTATATTATTTGTGAGGCAATGAAGTTATTGGAATTGTGGCTTAGGAGATTTAGTGCTCCACTTTTGCTATCTATAAGTATGGCGATTTTTGTGTGGTTATTTTCAATTGCAAAGTCGACGGCTTTGTCAATGGCCAAGAGTTTTGATGATAGTTTCCTTTTAATGTAGAAACTTTTAGTTAAGTTGGAGTTTAAATGTAGAAAAGCAGCCCCTGAGAGATCATCTTTGACGGAGAAATCAGTAAAAAATATTTCAAAACTATTTGAGTAGAGAAAGTTCATTTTTTCTTTGAATAAGGCATTGATGACGGTCTCGTTCCCTTCATTTTTGTTTTTTTTGAGTCCCTTTGAAGAAGTCAAGATCACAATTTAATTTCTTTGTAGAAGCAAGTAGATGCTGGATGATACCAATGTCTGTGAAAATTTTTTTAAATTCTTTGAATATGCAACCATAGCTTGATTTCAAGCGGTTATTGAGAAATAAAATATTAGTGATTGGAAGATTTAGTGCACAGCATTTCGCTAACTCCTTCGCAGTGTTCAGTTTTAATCTGAATTTTATCGGTAGTACGGTATTTGTAAATATTATTTTTTCCGCTTACTACTAAGAAAGACTATAAAGCTGATAACCTATTTTTCCAAATTATTCCTTTTTTCGTTTCCTACTCCAAATTCGTCAAATGGAAATTTGAGTACAAAGCAACTTTTTCTCGCCAGCAGAACTCACGCTGAGAGACCGCATTTTGCTCTGAGAAAATAACAACAGCATAATACTCTGGGCGCTGTTGTTGTTGTTGTTTATATGGGATACTTTGAACCTGATTTTAACCCAGTTAATGACAACATATGAAAATCATGTCTTTTTTCTGCAAATCTACATGACTGTTCACGATGGCTACCACCCGGTGCGAGCGTGGCCATAGTCTGCCTGCCAATTTGGAGTGTGGCATGCGGCGGGGAGAGTTCCGAGAGCACACCATGTCCTTCCGAATTATGCGTAGGTGGCGCGGGCAAACGTTCGTGCCGGTCGACAGCCATCTTTAATATCTACGGCCGATCGGCCCTGTCAAGTGGTTACATGCGAATTCTCGCCACTGGACTCGGCCACTTCTGATTGAAATCAGCGAGGGGCCGGCGACGATTAACAGTTTTGTTAGTCAGCATCGTGACCATCAATCGTGCAACCACGCGCACCGTGTGAAGAGGCTTTCTTTCATTTCTATTTTTCTGCTCAGTTAATTAATAAAAAACAACAAAGCGAAATATTTAACAATTTAAAACATTAGTAATAATAAAATTTGTCGTCTATTTTATTGATGTGAAACATAAATAAGTACACAACCCACAGTCTAATAACATACATATGTAGATATACGGCGAATAATTTATTGTTTAAAAGTGGATAAAGGGAAAAGGAATCACAGTCCCTCGGCTACTCATTTTTACAATGACAGTACCTTTCTTTATATAAAATGGATAGATGCGTTTGTGTGTATAGAATTAAATGAGCCAAATTATCATACGCCAATTGGTCACTGCGAAAATAAACATTTCGGCACAATCGAACATGGCACCGGCAACCCGGGAATGAAGGCCGAAATACCAAATGAAATCTAATTGCAAAGTAGTAAAAAGCTCGATAACGGAGCGATAAATGGCAAAATTTAGCCAACGATTAGTGAGGAAGTTCCTGAGACCAATGCGGTCATACGATTCTAGCACTATAGTATCCATCCAGAGAGAGGGGTGGGTGGCAGGTAGTAACTGCCATGCCTGTGCAAGTGGAGCGAATCGATTAATAATCTAACTCTAATGTTTTATAGATTTGTGGGGTCATAAACAATGGAAGGTCGTGTGCGAGCCTGCTTGGAGCGTGTTAGGTGCGTTATCTTCGATTAAAGAAGAAAAATCCGTCTATATAAGACGCTGAACGGGTGTTTCTTGAATCAGTTGCCCAAATTTGTATGCGACGCGGGAGTGTACGAAATTGTGGGCGAAATGTTGCCCTTGAAGATAAAAACGGGAGTGACGATAGGAGTCCTTTTATGGTGCTTCAGCAGTCAGTTGGGTAGGTGTGCCGTTAACAGTTCTATTAACTAGAAGGAGTGATTAAAAGGATACTAATGCGAGGAAGTGAAGTCATCGGTGTAAAGAACCAAGTAATAAATCCAAAAATATTATTAATATATGCAAATAAATAAATAATTTAAATAAATAATAAAAAACTACCCAAAAAAATAAATAAATATGGATAAAATGGACTGATAAAAAGAATATAATAAAAATGTAAAAAATAATGAGTGAATCAAGATTGGACGAGGTTATTAAAAAAAGAGTGTAAAAAATTAGTCGAAAGTTCGAAGAGAATTAAAGAAAGTGAGAATTCCAACTGACAGCGATTCTTATGCAATCATTACCGTGGAGAAACCGAAAGTGTTGCCGTGATTTGATCTTCGAGCTAATAAGCGAAACACCACATGAAGTGAAAGATATTTTGTTATATTAAATAATCGTTACGTAGTTATTTATTGCATAATTTTCTCCCCATGGTCTGGAAATTCAAACTCCACATTCTAAACAAGAGTCACTGAGAGGTGGCTGAAATCACTCAGAAAGGCTATTGTGTTACATGACTCCGTTTCTACGAGTATGAATTATTCAAATCGCTTCAGGAGGCAAAGATTTACTGTGGGTTGTCCTCAGCTGATTTATTGGCGATATGCTATCATAAACGTACGCTCGCAATAAGTAACTGAAAGTGTGAACGGGCTTTGCTGATCCACTTTATAGGCATTTCAGTGATCCCCTCTGCTTCTCCTCGGGTCAGTTTTTTTTTATATATTTCCAATTTTACTGGCAAATATGCAAAGATTTGACAAACAATATCATGCAAATTTATGCGATCATTGTTGAATGCATTTAAGGTTTGTGTATTGGCTAAACTCGCTATTGAAAGCGCTGAGTTTGAAGCTGCGTCTCTGCTAAGCTCATCACTACTCGGGAGCTGGCCCACACAAACTTATAAGAGCGGAAAGGTTAAGCTCAGTTTATCCTTATTTGGTTCGCTCACGAAAGTGGTCTCACCACAGTCGCCTCGAACATAGTGTACTCTCAAATATACATAAGTTCAGAGCAGTTCCGATTTTAAGATATAGTCATCTAATACTCGATATAGAAAGCAGTGAAACAAAGCAATGTATTTTTCTGATATAATATAAATCTCCACTGTAAGCTGATCCCAACAGTTTACTTCTTACTTGTGAACTAGACCGATTTCATCTAAAAGTTCAACACCTCTTTCATCGTTTGTTCGTTTGATCGTTCAAGTGGTTGATCCACGGTGTCCTCGCATGAATTACAATTCGCGTCTCAGCGCCGTTTTAATACCACCCACCACCCCTCCTAACGCTGCAAAAAGATGTGTTGTTAGCTTCATCCTTTTTGTGGAAGTTTGGTATTTTGAAAGGTCTTTCGGTTTTACAGCCGAGAGGTCGGATAGACGCGCTAGAAAGTAGTTTCCTAGGCTGACAGAGGTCTTGAGCATTTCTGTGTTTATATTGTTCCCCCTCTTCTTGTGCAAGACCCTACACTCACTAATCACCGCTCTTCGCATATAATTACGTGTTATAAAAAACGGCACCATAAACTAATCTCCAGCACATAATTTAATCTGCAGAACATCTAAACTGCCGAACTTTGCTCAATGAGCACACCTGCCAAGTTCATATTGGCATCTTATCTTGCTGTGGTTCCATTTATGGCCCACATATTTTAACTGATTAATGTATCGCACATGCTGCCAACAAATGCGATACAGCTGTGTTTATTTATTATGGTCATATATCAATATACAGCCATTAGTGGGCGTGGGGCGAAATTTGTGAATAGTAATCGGCGGCATCAAATTTCGAGCAGTATCAACGCCGACGTTACACGATTAAGATTAGTTTTGATTCCACAACAAAACTCGGATTTATCGTTGCTTAGGATTTGCGTGTCGTGAGTGCGTGACTGTAGCGTATTATTGCCGGATAAGGCGGACCCACACGTACTCGTATTTTAATCAAGCTCGCGTCCATGATAAATTTGTCACACGGGATACAATGGCGCTTCCTTCGCAAGAGTGCAGAGTCAATCCTATTATTAAATCTAGAAGCCAATTCTGACCCAGGTTTTTGATATGATTTTCAGGTGTCGCTGGGGAATATCAGACGAATCTTTTGTATGGAGAAGGAAGAGACTGCAACAGCAGTGAGAGCTCCGTTGGATGCAGTGAGAAGGTGAGTAAAGAATATTACGCGTAAAATGCCAGGAACGGTCCTTGGAAGAACACCAAAAAGAGAAAGGAAATAAAAGGACGCAAGGCTGCAGAAAAGTGTGTGACGAGAAGGAAATAACACAAATTTTTAAGAAAAACTGATGAAATCAGTTGGGAATAGTTTATAAAAAATATAATACCCAAATCTGAAATATCGAGACAAAATCTAAATATGCTTCCAGATCATTGATATATAAAGCTTCAGTATATATGTGGCATTACTGCTTATAAATGTTGATTGAAGAAATACCTCCAAATCTATAAACAGGAGTGCATCCAAACAAACTTTCGTTAGGGGTTTTCGATGCCTCCAGTTCAGATCCTTACATATCCTTACGCGTACAAAAATCCACCCACCATTTGCCGACCACTTCAACCACTTCAGTCCGTATTGTGAGAAATTCTCAAGCACCCCGCTTAATTCCTCTTGATCACTGGGAATAGTAGCCACATTGGCATCTACTCTAATCCCTATTTTATGGGACCTGTTTTGCAGATTACGTCATGGCAGAGAAGCTGTCAAAAAATTCGAAATTTTCTGCTTTTCTAATCTGTGATCTGAGGTGTCATTCCATACTTTTGGTGCAATGTTTTTATCTTTGTTAGATCAATTCCATAAACAGATGATTTTCTTAAGCAATTATATTTTCTTGGAAAACACAGTTCTCCTTTTTCTCTTTGACAATTCCTCTTCAACGTGAACCTGTTCTAAGTCTAAATCATATTCAAGCTTCCGCATAGCATTCTTGAGGTTCTTAAAGAAGGCTCGAATGAACCGAAACATTTATCATAGGCTAATGACAGAGGAGTAGCTTTCCCCAGTTATAAAATGAAGTCGATATAACACTGATCGCCGTTGAAATAACTGAGGCTCTCCTCTGTCCCAGCCGA
Source organism: Clusia tigrina (assembly GCA_920105625.2). NCBI lineage: Eukaryota > Metazoa > Arthropoda > Insecta > Diptera > Clusiidae > Clusia > Clusia tigrina. The sequence continues at coordinate 414,560,720 of OV050030.1, forward strand.
ATGAGATGAAGTTGTCTTTGCTTTCCCTGGGGCTGTGATTCGTTCACAAAATTAGTTGCTATATTGTAACCCTTTCAACTTGGAGTAGTATTGTCAGGTGATGCTATTGTAGGGATGATAGTTTCCTTAAGGCATAGAGGGATCGCATATTCTCTTGAGGCTATAATTCATTCACAAAATTAGTTGCCAAGGGCCTTCTTTCATTAATTCAGTTTTTAAGAGTTCTAAAATTCTCTCTAACAATTTTGTTAAATGTGCAGCAGGGAGCTGTCCAGGAATACGCCGCATTTCAGGATCTGCCGCTCAATTGCAATGCATGCTCGGGCGCGAAATGTCAAGAGAGTTTGCGTAATCCACGTAAATGCGAGGGTGATCCGCTCCAGGATTGTGTGACCGTGCTCGATAAGTCTGGTCAGGTGGTGCGTCGCGGCTGTGAGGCTGAAGTTTCGCAGGAGTATCAAACGCACTGCCAAACGAATCCGGAGCTGTGCTTTAACTGCAAAGCGCACGGTTGCAATACCGTCAACGATGCCGACTCGTACCAGAACTGTTTGGACTGCGATGCAGCGACGCAATCCGATTGCCTTTTCAATCCCGCTGCCGTGAACACCACTCGCAAGTGCGTGGAAGGTTGCCTCTCAGCGTTGTATCCCCGCAAATCGAATAAGGAAATCTTTGAATTTGCACGCTCTTGCTACGAGGATATCGACGAGGATGATCGTGAGGCGTGCACTGCTCAGAACAACTGCATTAGGTGCACTGACTCGGACCTTTGCAACGATAAAATTTTGCCCGTCGAGGGTCGTTTGAGCTGCTTGCATTGCGATGGTGGTGACTGTCATACGCCAGTAACCAAGAAGTGTCTGGCTTACTCCACCAGCGATCAGTGCTACATCCGCTTCGACAACGTCACCCACAGCGCCATACGCATGGGCTGCAAGAGCGAATTGACTACTGACGAAATCAGGGCAGACCTAAAGCAGTACTATCTGTGCAATGGCGACGACTGCAACAGCTACGAAAATCTGCCGCCGGGGAGAATTTGCTTCGTTTGCGATTCTACTGTCCATGAGTACTGTGCGTATAGTCCAGCAAACAACGTCAGATTGAGATGCCAAATCCAACCCCACACGCAGTGCTATGTGAGAGTGAGAGAAGGTATGTTGAGATGCAGAAACACTTTTTCGAGAAAATTATGAGAAATCCCCTGAGGTATCAAGCCCCGCCCCAACATGATCAAATACAACTTTTGAAAGATTTCCGTTTTGTCCAAGACATTATTCTAAAAGCACCCTTTGTGCTCTTTCACAGATGGTGCCACGGAACGCGGTTGCCTGCACGATCTGGCGCCTGCTGACTTTACTGACTGCCACACTGGTGATTCTAACTGCAGAATATGTGCAGCAGACAACTGCAACTTAGACATTTATCCGGCGGATCGTCTGAAGTGTCATCGCTGCAATTCCACCAACAACGCCAGATGCGAGACTGATCCCATCTTCACGACGACTTGTACGATCTACGACCCGGAAGACAGCTGCGTCACCAAATTGAAAGACGGCATTACTTACCGCGGCTGCAGTTCTGAGTTCAATTGCACCGGTGAGAGCCGCAAGAACTGCCACACCTGCACTGGAAGAGGATGCAACTCAGTGAACCTCGCCGAGCTGTCAATTGGGGAGCCCGGTCGCTTTCAGCCACTACCTCTGAATTGCTACCACTGCAATGGGGCAAAGGAATGTGGAGACGGCAAGTCCTTGGGTAGGATGGGTAAGTGCGAGGGTGACAAACTGCAGACCTGCACGGTGGCCTTTGCCCTCAATGGCAGCGTGATAGCCCGTGGCTGCAGTGATGATCTAGAAGCGGTCTGCGACCAAGTGGGCAATGTGTGCCACGACTGCAAGTCGAGTGGCTGCAATTTGGCGCAAAAGAAAGCCGACTATTTGGATTGTGTGTTCTGTGATGCTCAGGAAAATGAGGCATGTCTCTATAATGTCAGCGCAGTGACACGTACCCGCAAATGCCACAAGAGCTGCATGACGGTGCTGTATCCACGCACTGGTGATGCCACACCCGCATACGAACTGCTGCGTACCTGCTTGGATGACATGGATTTGGACGAGCGTGTGGACTGTGCAGCGGGCGAGAATGCCAATTGTAAAGCGTGCGAGGGCGAGAAGTGTAATACGGTGAGTCTGGGCGTGCGCAAAACGTGCAATCATTGTACAGACAAGAGCTGTGCTGAGCCCCAGCAGCGCATGTGTCGGGCTACCCTCGACAATGATCAGTGCTTCATCGAATACGGGAGCATTATTGAGATGGGCTGTAAGAGCAAATACGACGAAGAGGATGTCAAGGAACGTGTGAAGGCCAAGCGGTTGTGGCTCTGCGATGAGGATAACTGCAACGACCTAGATAATGTGCCCGCGGGGCAAACTTGTGCCATTTGCAACTCACGTACAGATGCCGCCTGTGCTATTGCTCCGGAGACTGTTCAATCCAGAACAGATTGCATGGATACTCCATTTACACAATGTTACACACGCACGCTGGAAAGTAAGTACAGACAAACAGACCTGGGAGTGATTTGGTGTTGCCTCAGTCTGGAGCCCAATTAAATATATTTCAAAATGAGTTTCAATAAATGTTTCCAACCACTCGTGTATCCCCCCACAGATGGTCACACCGAACGCGGCTGCTTGTCGAGCTTGGAAGGGGATCAGATCTACGACTGCCTGCATCGAAGTGACTCCTCAGGTTGTTCGACATGTGTGGGAGATAACTGCAATCAAGAGGTATGACTACTTGCGCCACTTATAAATTCCCCACCTTTACTCTAACTATGTACAACTTTTAGGTTTATCCCCAAGGGCGTCGCTCCTGCCAAGTGTGCAACTCCACAACTAACAATAAATGTGAAAGTACGCCCGCTTCCAAACAAATCTGCCTCAAATACACCAATTCTGATCAGTGTGTAACACAGCTCAATGGCGACGGCCACACAATACGTAGTTGCGGCTCTGAACTGACATGCAATGCCACCAACACTAACATGGTCAGTTGTCAGGTGTGTCATGCCGACAACTGCAACACAGGCAACATCAAGCGCAAGGCTGACGGTAAGCCTGGCATCTGGCAACCCCTACCACTGACTTGCCACAGCTGCAGCAGCGAAGCGGGATGTGGCTCCCTTGCCCTTCCAAAAACGTGCTCCACTGACGAGTATTGCATGACAGTATTCGGCGGGAACGGCGCTGTTGTCGCGTGTGGCTGCAGTGCTGCCATGGAGCGCGAGTACGAAAGCTACTGTGATACTCACAGCGACAGTTGCCACAACTGCAACTCGAATCTATGCAACAGAGCGTCCAGCCAGAGCGATTTTGTCGATTGCATCTATTGTGACACCCTCACCAGCGATCGCTGCGTGGCAGATGCCTCCGCTGGTGGCATAACACGAAAATGCCTCAGATACTGCATGACTGCTCTGTACCTCCCAGCGAATAGCTCCGTTTATCAGCTGACACGCAGCTGTTTGGACGACAAGGAAGAAGATGGCCAACAGCAATGTCTGCAGCAGGGAGACCAGCAGCAATGCGTAGCCTGTGAGAGTGCTGCCTGCAACACCGTCGCTCTGCCCGCCGACCGCCGACATTGCTACACCTGTGAGGGGGACAACTGCGAGGATCCTGAGAGCAAGCCGTGCCGCTTCTACGAACAATCTGACGAATGCTTTATGCTCTTCAGCAACGAGAGTGAAGTGGTGCGCATGGGCTGCGTCAGTGAGCTCGAAGCTGATGACGTCGAGCGTAATGCCCACTTGCTGCTCACCTGCAGTGAGGGCGATAACTGCAATGACTATGCAAAGATACCCGCTACACAAATATGCGTCGTTTGCAACTCGCATGAGGATCCAGAATGCGCCACAGTGCCGCAAAATGTGGCCAAAATGCAGCATTGCACTACTTTGCCGAACACGCAATGCTACACACGCGTCCAAAGCAGTAAGCATGGAAGCATGAGGCTTTTCCACGTACTTAGTAAACATTTTTAATCTTACTTTTGCAGATGGTGCTACTGAACGTGGTTGCGTCAGCCAGCTCAGCAGATTTGAACTTCGCGGCTGTCTAAGTGGGAATGACACAGATTGCGTCACTTGTGATGCGGATAGGTGTAACATTGATGTAAGTTTTGAAGCACCAGGAATATTCTGACTGAGATCTGAGGGATTGTTTGTTACCTAAAGAATTTCGCCTTCTTGATAGACACTAAAACTTATTTTACAGCGTCAGGTCTGATATCGGTGAGGGTAAAAAAGCCCTCATTGGAAATTTCTAATGATTCGCCTAACCACAATGGATTTAAGGGATAGAGTCACAGCAGAGGACGTATTGTGTCGTATCTTCACAGAGAAAGATTTCTGTCGTCTCTTCACCATGCACAAGTTGCCAGACTTTTATCTCTCATGCTTCCTTCCGATATTTATAGAAAAAATGTGCACAACCCCCAAAACTTTTTAGAATATTTCATTGATAACCGGATTTTTTGGGATGGAACAGTATCACTCGAACAAGTTTCCTGATATCATTATAAAAAATTCAGAATCAGCTCCTAGAAGCCTCGGAACATTTGTGGGCATCTCTTTTCGTTTGTCTAGTATCGCATCTCTTTCAGTATATCTACTCCCGTTATTTTTTGGATCCCCAGATGAGAGAAGTTTGAACAGACGAAGCGGAGCTGCGATTTCGATAGCTCCGTTTCATTCTATTCCGGCACAAATCAAAGTAGCCTTGAACGAAACAGTCAGATGCTCTTTTCCTCTCCTGATCATTGAATATTTTTTTATAACTATTTGCAGATCTATCCGGAGAATCGTCGTCGCTGTCAGCGTTGCAATAGTGAGGATACTCCCGGCTGCGAAAACTCCATACAAGCCTCCTCAGTTTGTCCCTTCTATTCGGAAGATGAGTTCTGTACGGTTAAGTTAGTGAACGGTGTTACGTATCGCGGCTGCAGCTCAGAGTTCCAATGTGATGAAAGCGACAAAACATTCTGTCGCCACTGCTATGGTGCTAACAATTGCAACACAGTCGACTTAGCCACCGGAAGTATTGGTTATCCGGGCAGATGGCAGGGTATACCAATCAACTGTTATACCTGCCACGGAGAACAGTGCAGAGGCATCAGTCCCGGTGCAATCAAGAAATGCGCACAGAACGCTCTGCAGAACTGTGGGACTGTCTTTGCGGAGAATGGCACCGTTCTACAGCGAGGCTGTTCCGATCAGATCTATGAGGGGGAGTATGCTCAGTACTGTGATGAGAAGACTGCCAACTGCAAATTCTGTAAATCGAGCGGTTGTAATCAGGCGACGAGGCTCATTGACTATGTGGACTGTGTCTACTGTGATGAGGCCGACAATCAGGATTGCCTCTACAACAGTGATCGAGTGGTGCGCAGGCGCAGCTGTCATAAAGAGTGTATGACTGCTTTGTATGCCCGCTCGAACGACCTAAATCCCTTATACGATTTGGAGCGTACCTGTCTCGATGATTTGGAATTGGATGATCGCTTGGCCTGTGCAAAAGGCAATATACCCTTCTGCAAGGCTTGTACGGGCGAAGCCTGCAATCGGGACGTTATACCACAGAATCGTGCGAAGTGTTTGGTGTGCGATGACAACGACTGTGAGGCACCCAAGAGCCGGGGCTGCCACGGCTATCGTGATCCTGAAAAATGTTTTACTCTATTCGATACAATGAACAGCGCCAAGCGCATGGGTTGTGCCAATGATTTGGACGCGTCCTTCATAGAGACGAACAGACGTCAATTGCTGCAGTGCGAGGGTGATGATTGCAATAGGTTTGAGAATATACCATCGTTTCTTAGCTGTGCAGTGTGCAATTCAACGCAAGATGTAAACTGTGCGATTAATCCCAAATCGTTAAGCCTATACGCAGCCTGCCAGGATCTTCCATACACACAGTGCTACACACATATAGACCAAGGTAAGCTTTGCACTGTTCTATTGAGTAAATGTGTTCAGTATTGAGAACGTTGTCTGACATTCAGAAATAACAACACAAACTGATTTCAAACGAGCAATTAACCCATCAACTCCCACATCATCATCATCATAATTGGTGTACAACCATTTCTGATCATTGCCGCGTTATTAGCCTTCGCCAGTCGTCCCTGCTTCGCGCACGCTGGCGCCAATTGGAAACACCAAGTGCAGCGAGGTCCTCTTGAACTTGGTCCTTCCAACGTAGTGGTGGTCTCCCCCTCCTGCGTCCGCCACCCGGCGGCATCGATTCAAACACTTTGTTCGCCGGAGCACTTTCATCCATTCGCACAACATGTCCCAGCCAGCGCAGCCGCTGTGTTTTAATGCGCTGAACTATATCAATGTCGGCGTACAGCTCATACAGCTCGTTGTTCCATCTGATTCGATACTCTCCGTAGACGCACATAGAACCATAGATCCTTCGAAGAATCTTTCTCTCGAACGCCCCCAAAGCTCGCTCATCGTTGTTTGTCATCGTCCAGGTTTCGGCACCATAAAGCAGGACGGGAATGATGAGGGCTTTGTAGAGCGTAATTTTTGTTCGTCGAGAGAGGGCTCTGCTTCGCAATTGCCTACTGAGCCCAAAGTAACACCTGTTAGCAAGAGTGATTCTTCGCTTGATCTCCCTGCTGACATCGTTCGTGGTGTTGATGCTGGTTCCCAGATAAACGAAGTCCTTCACAACTTCAAAGTTGTAGTCGCCAACAGTGACGTGGTGTCCAAGACGCTGAGACTCTTTGTGTGTTGACACCAAGTACTTCGTTTTGTCCTTGATTACCGCTAAACCCACTCGCCTCGCTTCTCTCTCCAAGCCGGAAAATGCAGCACTCACGGCGCGGCTTTTATGGCCAATGATGTCAATATCATCAGCGTACGCCAGTAACATGACACTCTTGTGGAAGATAGTGCCTGTGCGACTTAGATCTGCTACGCGTACGATTTTTTCCCACATTAGATTGAAGAAAACACACGATAAGGAGTCACCTTGTCTGAATCTTCGCTCAGTAACAAAGGGCTCAACTCCCACAGAAGAGATTATATTAAAAATACCGAAATTTAGAGGAAATTTGTCTGCACGGAGTCACTTGCAAAACCCCCCCATTTTTCAGTTACATTGGTGTTCTACAAATCGAATGAGCCCAATACAAAGTGGTTTTCCTCAGGAGTTTTCATGGTTCTATGCAAAAGCACAAATGTAGGGCAGGTTTCAAATAATGTTCCCCTCAGCCTCGACACTCCAGTAATTTCTTTTTGTGATAATTCCTTCTCAAATCTAGTCAAATATGTGAGGATATCTGGATAAGTGCCTGTAGCCACGATCAGAGTTTTTAGATGTCATCTATTGAGATATTTTTGGAATTAGTGCGCTCATACATGTCAAATAAGCCTCGTCGTATGACCCACATATATACTCCTTAGTAGAATCCATGCCCTAGGAGAAGGCACCAAACCTTCTGTGGAAATTTGTGCATCCTCACAATACAGCGGAAACCGGGCTTTGCCAACGCGTCTTTGATGGCATTGACTCCTTCAAATTTCCCAAAATATAATAAATTGTGCGATGTAATCAAGGCTTGTCGAAATGGAGGAACATTCCCACCAAGGAAATAAATGCTGAATAATCTGACAATATTCATGAATCAAGAAATGTTGAGAAAATATGCTCTCCAGACCTACACCTCTGATTATTAGGAAAATAAACCTTAGAATCTTTCCAGAGGCCTCTCGACAGACAGTTCTATCCAAGAGTAGAATTCAGGTTTGACATTCCTCTTAAACAGCAAGTTGGTAGGAAGTCGTTCACTATGTAATAGGCGACTCGTCCTGAAGAATGTGAGATTAGTTTCGATGTTCTGGACTATGAAAGAATTCCCAGGAGTAATTAGCAGACCTTTCTACTATAATAGGAAAATCTAAATTCTGTTAGAATAACGAAGCACATTACAGTGGAAAATATTATCAGGGACACTTGATCCTGCTATACTTTTCTGACTCCTCGTACCAATGATGATTAACGATGCTGATATCTGAGGCTTTCGAAAGCCAACATGATCATACTAGTAAAGATTTATCACAGATTTGTAAACCGCATCACATAATTATACTTTCATGACCTCCACCAACCTTAAAATTCTCTAATCCTCATTCCAGCTGGTATTACGCATCGTGGTTGTGTCTCAGACATTAGCGATGAGTTGTTCGATGACTGCATCAGCGGTAACAGCACAACGTGCGAGATTTGCAATACAAACAATTGCAATACCGAGATCTACCCATTTTTACGTCGTAGCTGTCAACGTTGCTACTCCGAACAGAACCCTACCTGTGAGAATAGCCCAAAATTCGCCAGTGTTTGCCCCATATATAAGGAGCAGGACAAATGTGTTACCCAGATCGAGGATGACAGCACAGTGCGGGGTTGTTCTTCAGAATTCGTGTGTGATGCCAGCAACCGAGAAAAGTGTCGGTTGTGCGAGACAAGCAACTGCAATACGATCAACCTGTTGGCCAGTTATGTGGGAGAACCCGGCAGATGGCAAGAACTACCTCTGCAGTGTTACTCTTGCTCCGGCACAGATTGTGACATTGGCTCCATTGAAAAATGTGACAGAAATAATCTACAGACTTGTGTGACGGTCTTTGATGACAGTGGCAATGTGCGACAACGCGGCTGTAGCGATACCGTTGCGCTCACCAAAGCCGACTACTGCGATGAGCATGTGGACAAGTGTTTGGCCTGCAAGTCGAATAATTGCAACAATGCCACTCAGTTGCAAGATTTTGACGACTGCTACTTCTGTGATTCTGCGGTGAAGAGCTCGTGTGCCGCAGATCTGAGCATCACGACCAGAACGCGCAAGTGTCAGGGGGGCTGTATGGTGGCCTTGTATCCTCGTAGTAGCTCCAATGATACCTCATATGAGACGTCGCGCTCTTGTCTGGATGACTTGATTGAGGACGATCGCACGGCTTGTATTGCAGGTGAACGGGAAAACTGCAAAGCGTGCATAGGAGAACGTTGCAACACAATGATATTGCCTCCAGAGCGATTCGAGTGCAACAAGTGTGTGGGCACCAACTGCGAGGATATAGCCACACGCAAGTGCAGCGCCCACCTCGAACAAGACCAATGCTATATTCTATTTGATGAGGAGAGCTCGATTATTGGCATGGGTTGCCGCAGTGAATTCGAGACAGATGCGCTCACCGAATTGTTGAAACAGAAGCAGATCCTCCTTTGCGAGGGCAAGAACTGCAATACGTACGACAAAGTGCCCTCTCCCAAGACATGTGCTGTTTGTAATTCTGCCAAGAATGAGCGTTGTGCCACCAATCCTAATCTAGTAGGAGCGACAGAGAGGTGCTCAGTGCTGCCCTACACCGACTGCTATACGCGCATCAATCAAAGTAAGTATAGAAAATTCAGTTCAAGTCAGTTCAGTGGAGAATATTCCCTCTAATGGTCTCTAGGAATCAAAAGAATTTTATAAATTTTATGACAAATGCAAAAAAAAGTCAGAAGTCACAGATACCGATTACAGCAACTTTATCCCGATTACTACAACATTATTTCGTGAAACTAAATATAATCTTAACTTTTTTCAGATAATCACACCGAGCGGGGTTGCCTTTCCTCCCTGGACGGCGACAGCTTCTACGGCTGCCAGACGCAAAATGACGGACTCTGCCAGACGTGCGCCGGGGATAGATGCAATGAGAACGACATTTTCCCAGCCAATCGCTTGAAGTGCCACCACTGTAGCTCCTCCTCCGATCCTCTGTGCACCACCAAACCTAACAGTAACAGTATCTGCCCTATTTACAACGAGAATGATGTGTGCGTGACTAGCTTAGTCAATGGCGTCACCACACGTGGTTGCGGTTCCAGCATACGATGCGCCCCTGGCAGCAACATACTCAATTGTCGCACCTGTAATACGCCAGGCTGTAACACGATCCATCTGGATAAGGTCAATAACGATGGACAACCTGGAAGATGGCAGCCCATACCGATTAATTGTCTCACTTGCAAGGGAGCAGAGCAGTGCACTGGAGTGGGCCAATTTCAACCATGTGAGGATAATCTGCACCAGAACTGCAAGACCGTCTTCGATACTAATGGCAAGGTCATACAACGCGGCTGCAGTGATACCGTGGAAGCGGACAATGATGAGTACTGCGAAGCGAATGGGGGCAAGTGCCCGGGTTGCAATTCGAACGGCTGCAATACGGCCAAATCGCTCAACGACTACGTGGAATGCATCAATTGCGACACGGAAACGAATGGATCTTGTGTCCAACAGGTGGGTGTCATAACTAAGACGCGGATGTGCCACAAACACTGTCTGACAGCTCTATATCCCCGTGAGCAAGGTCCGAATCCCTCGTATGGTTTGAGCAGATCTTGCTATGATGATTTAGACTTGGACGAACGTGAGGCATGTGCTGCCGGCAGCAAAGAGCACTGCCAGGTCTGTAGCACAAACAAATGCAATGCTGCGTCGATGCCTGCCAAGCGCCTTAGCTGCAATGTGTGCCAGGGAAGTGAGGATTGTAAGCAGCCTAATCCCGCCGTCTGCTCCCAATATCGTCCAAATGACGAATGTTATTTACATTTCGACGAAAAGCAGGTCGTAGCTGGCATGGGTTGCCGCAGTGACTTGAATAATGTAGAAACGGATTACCTACTGAGACAGAAACTCCTGCGCTTCTGCAAGGGCGATAATTGCAACACCATTGCCGCCATACCCGCACCGCAAACATGCATGCTGTGCAACTCACGCACTGATGTGCTCTGCGGCACAACACCCTCTAACCTTACCAGTAGCACCACATGCGACTTTTTGCCGTACACAGAGTGTTATGCGCGCATTTCCTCCGAAGGTTCCACCGAACGTGGTTGTGTCTCCAGCTTGAATGGCAACGACTTCTTGGGCTGCATCAATGGCACCGCAGTAAATTGTCACATTTGCATTGGCAGGAAGTGCAACCAGCTAATGTATCCCGAAAATCGTGCCCAGTGCCACATTTGTAACTCACTTGACGATCCGGATTGTGAAGCTAATCCAGATAGTTTGAGCGCTTGCCCAGTATACGTAGCCGGTGATGATTGCGTCACCTCATACAGCCATGGTGTCACTTATCGTGGTTGCAACTCTGGTTTAACTTGCAAATTCCCACACCCAAAAACTTGTGCCAAATGTACTGGCATTGGCTGTAACACCATCAACTTGGCTAGGAAACAGGACGACAATTTCGGAAAATGGCAAGATCTGCCACTGCGCTGTCTCTCTTGCAGCGGCAGCAACTGCGATTCAGTCGACACCACTCAGGCTCGAACGTGTGAAAACAACAACATGCAGGACTGCATGACCGTGTTCGATGCTACAGGCAAAGTGGTGAGCCGTGGCTGCAGTGATGCCGTTATTGCCGACTACGAGCGATATTGCAATCAGAATGAGGACAGCTGCTACAGTTGCAAGTCGAACGAGTGCAATACGGCCACAGAAAAATCGGAATACAGAGAATGCGTTTATTGCAACTCTAACAAGGATGTTAACTGCACGCCACTGAGTGGCGCCCACAATACACGCAAGTGTCAAGGTGATTGCATGACAGCGCTGTTCCGTTCTGCTAATTCTGGCTACGATTTGATACGTACCTGCCTTAACGACAAAGAAGCGAACGATCAACTGAAGTGTGCTCAGGGACGGGACAAACGTTGTAGGTCCTGCAATTCGGACAAGTGTAACGTGGATGACATCCCCGCAGATCGCCACCAGTGCTACTGGTGCAACGATGGTGACTGTGCGAAACCAGAGTCCAAACTCTGCCCTATCCACAGTGAAGACAGACGGTGTTTCATTTTGTTCGTCATTAAAGACGAGATTGCTGAAATGGGTTGCATGAGTTCACTGCGTAATACCAGTTTTGAAAGCATTCTCAGAACCAAACGGGCTCAAATTTGCGACGGAAAAAATTGCAATTCCCTGGATAAAATACCCACAGATGCGCGTTGCTTGTCTTGCGACTCTACAACGAACGCTACCAGTTCCACGAACCCCGAAGATTACGACAGAGCCATCAATTGCTACAACAAGCCGCATACGGGTTGTTACACCCGCGTGGAGAATGTCAATGGAGTAGTGTCAATGGTGAGAGAACATCATTCCGCATATCATAATCCCACGAACAACGCTGCCAAAACAATGATCATGAAAATGGACACACAAGAAAGTTTTAAACGAAAATCATCTCCTACAGACCGAAAGCTGAGCATTTCCGACAAAGCGAAACAAAGAGTCCATTAATCATTGGAGTTTATGACCTCCGGAGATAATACTTTTCATTCTCTGAGTCACTCCTGTAGCACCAAGGGATTTAGATTCTCTCCAGTGCCGATTAACGAGGCAGAATCAATACTTTAATAGGCGCTGAGGTACTGCAGAAGTTAGAAGATTCTTATTTAGGGAACTATTACCTTAGAAAGAGGATTATTTTGAAAATTACAATAATTATTATTATTATTAATATTATTATTAATTACAATTAAAATTATAATTATAAAAGCACTATAATAAAATATAAATGTTTAAACTTATGTGGATACAGTTTTTTTTTTTTAATTAAAAATAGTTTAAATATTTTCTACGGAAGGTGCACAAAGTAAATTGATCAGACTTTGGTTAGAATTTCTGGAGCGGGTGATGAGTGGGCAATCTGCGAGGATGTGGGAAACTGTGAGTTGGGAAATACGCAAAACTGGCATATAGGTGACGATTCCTTTTTTAGTAGGTGTCCGTGCGTGATATCTGTGTGTCCTAACCAAAGTCTAACGAAGCATCTGTTCATTGCAGTGGTCGATGATGGAAGTATTACGGCAGTGTGATTAGTGTTCAAGGACTTGTATTCATGATTGTAGTTCTGCCAGTTTTGATAGTTTTCTTGATGGCATAGGATGATGCGACCTTTGCTATAAATTTGTTGTCGAAAGCCATAAACGTGTGCAGTGGAGATTTCACTGCTAATTTCGCTGTTTTATCTGCGTATTCGTTTCCAGTTATCCCTGCGTGACCTGGTATCCCCATTAATCTCACCTTCTTGCCTAGTTCAATAAGCAATTGCTTTATAGCCACAATTGGTTCAGAGCAGTGAGTCATGTTGTTTGCGCCTTCAAATACTGATAGGCTGTCAGTGCATATTAAGACTTTTTTTTGGGAGGCTTTGGTTAGAAGCAGGGCTATTATAGTTGCTTGTACTTCTGTGTCAAATGGACGGTTTCCCTGCTCTGACAGTAAATACATTTTTCGAATTCTTTACTAGCAATTCGTTTGATTTTGAATCCCTAGGGTAGGAGAGACGTCATATAGCTATTTTTTTGAGTGTAATTGTGACTAGGTTTCAAGATCATGTTAAGTAAGGAACGTTATCCGAAAGTTAGTTGCATGTGAATAGCTTTTACTGTGTTTAACTTTAGGTTTAAGTGACTGCCTAGAGCGCAGATAATCGACCAGAAGACACATCTGGTCCATGTGGAGGCCTATTGTGATACCACAAGTTAAGGCACTCCTCGATAATCTGTGGGGAGCCTAACTCCAACCATTTTGAAAGTAGGATGAATCTCAAAAGGTATTCTACATTGATTGGTATTAGAGCGTTCAAGCATTCACGTGTGGATACCCTTGGGTTTTTCAACTGTCCTTTGAGAGAGGCAGACACTTACATAGTATATGGACTATTGTCTGTTTTCCTTATCCCGCAACAGAATGCACCCTCGTTGAGGCATTACCCATTGACATGGCGGCCAAACAGACAGTGTCCTGTCAGGACTGCCAAAATGGAGCCAATGTGCTGCCTATTTAATGAGATTAGCTCTCTAGAACATCTGAGATCAAAACAAGACCAGAGCTATCTGACCGTACTACAGATGCTTTCCTCTTTGCTGGCCTGTGCGAGGAAATGTTGTACCCACAGTTACAGCGAGGAGGACCTATTCAACCTCATAAGCACTTTCCACCGGACAGTAAAAAAACCTAAAGAAAAAACACGTCCCTCAGTATTTGTCGTAGGGTGAGGTAGCCAGTTAGCACCACTTTGTTATGAATTGTAGGGTCGATGAGTTCTACAACCATCCTGACATATTCATTACCCAGTTACTCTGAAAACAGCGCCAGAGCCATTATCGCTTCTGCGGCTCAACTCCAGATCCACGGAAGTTGAACCGCCTCGAATTGAATGAGGTTAATGTTGACCACATCACGCACTGTATTAGAGTTAGAATCGCCAATAAACGAGCCTGGTACCAAGATATTTTCGCGGAATTTTAATCTTACTTACCCTGTGGGGATACGCCAAATGCCAAGTGACATTAAATTTGGAGCCAGATAGAATGGAAGTGCGTATAGAACCTGTAATAAATAAGTTTGTTAGCATAATATTATTAATTAATATAAAGTAATTAATTGTGTTTGGAAGGGTTAAAAGGAATGAGTACCAGCAAATAACATATTCGAGTCGTAGAGAAAAAGAGTTAACAAGAACCATTTTCGAGATCATGCCCTGAGCGGATTCGCACCCATGCGACCCGAACGACTGTGAGTCTGCGAGACTGTGAGACTCGCATGCCTGTCACAACAGCACGGAATTAGAATTATAATAATATGAATAAAATGAATAGCAGAACTCAGCAAAGAAGCCGTTAAAATATATTATCGAGAGAGTGAAGAACACGCAGAACTGTGGCGAAATGGCATCCATGTGCATGACCATAAAACTGACTCAAGTGCAACAGATCAACACAAACGCTGAGACGCTTGCGGTTACATGAAATATGAGCATTCTGCATGCACACCTCCAACACCCGAGCCAGCTCTGACTGCAATTAATGATCAGATCCAATGCAATCCAAAGTAATGCAATGCAACGGCATATAATGAACTTGAAACAAGTGCAAGACAAGTCTATTAATTTGAATGCACACAGGCATGCATGCATTTGTGTGTTTGTGTGTGTGTGTGTAGTGATGTGGGTAAGTATATGTGTGTGTGTGTGTATGTGGAGCAGATATTATAGATGTACACTCCAGAAGCAACTGCATAGAACTGCAGTTATTCATAAGCCGTTGAAACTCCATACGACTAACTAACTGCCTCATGCGACTAGTTGCATGTATGATTAATCAAGCGGCGCAGACGCCACCAACACCAACACCACCACTGCCATAACAACAACAACTACAACAATAATAAACTATCAAATAAACTAAATCCGAGCAGAAATTATAGATCCACGATACAAGTATATAATTTGAATTGAGTGCGCTTGGCAGAACTCAGGTTGAACTTGTTTCCACAGCTTGAGTTCGGATCTGCAGTTCACAACTGCAACTGGCAGTCGTTTTTAGGGCCTATATACACATTGCTGATGGCCCACACTCTGGCTATAGTCGCAGAACTCTCATGGGATGGACAGCAGCTCTGTGGTAAAACAACTTGGCAGCACTGTTGAGAACATATGTTGCTAGCATTGCATTCAAAATGCAAATAGTGTTCTACAATTGGAACAGAATCACGTTCTTCACTATCTAATCTACGAACATTATGATTTGTTCCCAGTAATATAAGTACTAAATAATAATTTGGCTATAATGATTTTTGTTTTATTAGCAATTTACTTAAGAAATAGTTTATATTGGTTCTTCAAGTTGTTCTATTCTCACTTCAATTTATAACCCACTCTTATCACTACAGTAGCCAATTCACAATTGGCCTGAACTTTCAATCCACTCAATTTTATTATTATTATTATTATTATTATTACTATTATTATTATTATTATTATTATCAACAATCCATGGGGACTGGGATATAAAGTCGTAATGAAAAAGATTGGAGCAAGAGTATCGGCACCCCAACTAGAAGACCATGCTATGGAAAACATAGTAAACGCTCTATTTCCTATACATGCCTTAAGAGAAGAATCGGAAGTGCTGGTCAAGGAAGTCCCACCTCGTTTTACGGAAGACGAACTTAAAGCAGCCGCCATAACCCTACAGAGCAACAAAGCACCGGGTATCGACGGTATTCCAGCAGAAGTCCTCAAAATAGTGTCAAATAGCCATGCCCAAGTACTCCTCGATATGTATAATGCCTGCCTGACAGAAGGAATATTCCCAGACGTATGGAAAAGACAGCGGCTAGTGCTCATCAGCAAGGGAAAAGGAAGCCCTGAATCACCGTCAGCATATCGACCACTGTGTATGCTAGACACCGCGGGCAAACTTTTGGAGCGACTCCTCAAACCCCGAATAGCAGCAGCCATTGAAAACGCTGGGGGATTATCCACTCGACAACACGGTTTTCGACCAGGATAGTCCACAATTGGCGCCGTAGAAGACGTCATAGAAAGTGTGCTAGCGGCACAACAAGAAAATCACTACTCCAGGCGAGTGGTACTCCTTGTTACATTAGACGTAAGAAACGCTTTCAACAGCGCTAGGTGGGTGGATATGATCGAGGCACTTGAAAATCGTTTTCAGATACCAGCTTATTTGAAGAAGATAATCCGGAGCTACCTTAAAGATAGAATGTTGTTATACGAGACCAACAATGGCACCCGAAGCAAAATCATCACGTCAGGGGCAGCGCAAGGGTCCATCCTCGGACCGGACCTTTGGAATATAAGCTACGATGGCATTTTGCGCATAGCGATGCCAGATGACACTCATCTAGTCGGATACGCAGACGACATTGCGGCTGTCATCACCGCACGCGACTCGGAAGACGCCCAAAGAAAGCTGAACCAGGTCATGATCAGAACCCAGAGGTGGCTCGATTCACATGGCTTGAAGTTGGCCACGGAAAAGACGGAACTGCTATTCCTCACGAGAAAGCACATTCCAATAGAAATCGACTTGAGAGTTTGCTCCGAGACCATCAGGACACAAAAGGTGATAAAGTACCTGGGAATTCAGCTTGTCTCCAAGCTCACCTACTGGGCGCAAATGCAAAATGCGGCGGCGAAGGCAGCACGGGTAACGGCTTCTCTCAGCAGACTAATGGCAAACATTGGAGGATCGACATCCAGCTAGAGGAAACTGCTTATGATGACAACGCACTCCATTCTGCTGTATGGTAGCGAATTGTGGGCTGACAAGCTAAAGGTGCACGCCCGAATAAAAGTTTTATCGTCCGTATAACGAACCGCAGCTCTGCGAGTAGCTTCAGCGTACCGTACTGTATCGGAGCCGGCTATTCTGGTAATTAGCTGCTTAATCCCTATCGATCTTTTGGCCCTCGAACGAAAACACCTACGAGATGCCAAGATGGGTAAGAATACCAGACCGCGCAGCATATAAAGCAACAAACCGTGCACCATTGGCAGGAACGATGGGCCGCCGAGAGTCGCGGAAGATGGACAGCGAGACTCATACCCGACATAGCGAGCTGGATAGGAGGAACTGCCGGAACCATCAATTTCTACCTCACGCAGTTACTGTCTGGTCACGGATACTTCTGCAAGTATCTACACCGAATGGGAAAAATTGGAGGGCCTGAGTGCATATACGGCGACAGCAATGTGGATGACGCAGAGCACACCTTTTTCAAATGCACACGGTGGCAAACAGAGCGCACCACGCTTGAAATGGAAATCGGGGAAACCTTAGCCACCGAGAACATTGTGGAGGTTATGCTAAGCAACATAGGAATATGAATAGGGACCACGTAGATAAATATGTGGAAAATGTGCTCCGGCGGAAAAAGCGGGACCTGGACGCAGGAATAATGTTGAGAGTCCAATAGGGACGAAGTGAGAATCTCCACCTTAAAGGAAGTATAAAAAGGGTTCCAGGGTGGGGAGATGTTCTCAGCGAGGGAGGGGGATGTTTTAGTGGGTGCAATTCTCACATACCAAATCTGTGACGACAGTTTTGATGATGCGGCAGGCATTTTTACCCTCTCTACCCAAAAAAAAAAAAAAAAAAAAAAAAAGAAAAAAAAAATTATTATTATTATTATTATTATTATTATTATTATTATTATTATTATACCTTGCACCATAATTAATTATGTCTGCAAGGGGTTGGGAGAATGAGTGTATCAACTAATAAAAATATTTAGAAAGAAGCATTTTTCAGGATCAGTTAATTTCACTTTTCAAACTACCCTTGAAAAGTTTACTTATATCAGAGCTTCCATTAGAGTTCCTCTTTTCGTCAATTTATATCATACAAAATGTCGTTCTTTGACCAGAACCACTTAGTCAGAGGTACTCTCTTCAGGTACTGACGGCTCCAAAGATGGTAAATGGGTCCATTTCTTCTTTTCACTTAGCTCAAGTTTAGTGTTAGCACTCTTATCCACTGAAGCACATTTTTTAAGTTTTCCCGAACTCTTTATCTTGGAAGCTATCCGGGCTCAGTATATGGTTATTAAATTTTAAGATAAGAAGTCAGAATTTGAGTCGGAGATAGAGGTGTAATATTCACTCTAAGCTATAATCGAAGCTGGGTCGAAGATGGAGTCGAAGCTGTAGTCGAAGATGTCTTCGAGAATGGAGCCGAATATGGAATCGAAGATGAAGTCGAAGATAGAGTCGAAGATGGAGTCGAAGATGAAGTCGAAGATAGAGTCGAAGATGGAGTCGAAGATGGAGTCGAAGATGGAGTCGAAGATGGAGTCGAAGATGGAGTCGAAGATGGAGTCGAAGATGGAGTCGAAGATGGAGTCGAAGATGGAGTCGAAGATAGAGTTGAAGATGGAGTCGAATATGGAGTCGAATATGGAGTTGAATATGGAGTGGAAGATAGAGTCGAAGATGGAGTCGAAGATGGAGTCGAAGATAGAGTCGAAGAGAGAGTCGAAGATGGAGCTGAAAATGTGGTCGGAAATGGAGCCCAATATAGATACAAACAGATAATCGATGTCGAAAATGGAATACAAAACAGAGTAGAAAAGATAATTGCAAATTGATACGAACATGATATAAAAAATGATATAGAAGATGGAAAATACAAATGAAAGTGAAGCCCAACATCGAAGGTGGTTGGTTGGTTGCAGTATTAAAGCTCCGACATCCAATTGGAACAGATGCGCCATTTTGAATCCACTTTCACAGTTATGCAATATTTTGGAATATAGAAGATCAAGTCCAAATTGGACTCGAAAATGAAGTTGAAAATAGAGTTGCAAATGGAGTCGAAAATGGAGAAGATGATGGGGAATCGAGCCGAAATTGGAGTGGAAGATTAAGTCGAATATAAAGTTGAGGATAGACATATAAAGCCAATCAAGAGTGTTGTCCAAGAAGATGTCGAAGATGGTGTTGAAAATAGAATAGAAAATAGAGTCGAAAACAGATTAGAAAACAAAATTGAAAAATAGTTTGAAGAAATTATCAAAAATTAAGTCAAAATAGTGTAGAAGATGAAAAATATAAATAAATGTGAAATCCAACATGTAGTCGAAGATGGTTGGTAGGTTGGATTCTGTACCAAATCTCCGACATCTAATTAGAGCCGGTTGCCCGTTTGATAAGGCATTCTAGGTTATACAATAAGTTGGTCTATCGAAGATCGATTCAAAAATGGAATAGGCAATGGAGAAGATGTTGAAGTCGAAATGGAGTCGAAATCGGAGTGAAAATGGAGTAAAAATTGGAGTGGAAGATGGAGTCGAAGATGAAAACGAAGGTGGAGTCGAAGATGAAGCCGAAGATGGAGTCGAAGATGAAAACGAAGGTGGAGTCGAAGATGAAGTCGAAGATGAAGTCGAAGATGAAGTCGAAGATGAAGTCGAAGATGAAGTCGAAGATGAAGTCGAAGATGGAGTCGAAGATGAAGTCGAAGATGAAGTAGAAGATGAAGTCGAAGATGAAGTCGAAGGTGGGGTGGAAGATGAAGTCGAAGGTGGGATGGAAGATGAAGTCGAAGATGAAGTCGAAGATGAAGTCGAAGATGAAGACGAAGATGAAGTCGAAGATGAAGTCGAAGATGAAGTCGAAGGTGGGGTGGAAGATGAAGTCGAAAATAAAATCGAAGGTGGAGTCGAAAATAGACACAAAAAACAATCGAAAGTAAACTTCAAGAAGAAGTCGAAGATGGTGTCGAAAATAGTGTTAATAACAGAATTGCAAATTGAGTGGAAGATGATATCAAAAATGGATTCAAAATAGTTTAGAAGATGGAAAATATAAATTTATCTGAAGTCCAACATGGAGTCGAAGAACAGGTGCAAACGGCGCACTGTACCACTTTCTCGATTATGCAATGTTTTGGTACATAGAAAGTCGAGTAGAAATGGACTCGAAAATTGAGAAAATGTTGGAGTGGAAATGGAGTCGAAATTGGAGTGGAAATGGAGTCGAAATATTAGTCGATGATGGAGTAAAAGTCGAAGATGGAATCGAAGATGACGTTAAAAATAGACTTGAAAATGAACTTGAAAGCGAGAGTTCAACCTAGAGTAGCCAAGTTACTGGTTTGGGAATGGAATCAGAATGGTTTTGATGACTCCTGCACGGAATTAGTTTTTTGTAATATCGACTAAAAACATTTAATTTCTTATTTGGGTTTGTTAAACCAATTGATTCACTTAGAATATTAAACAATGTGATACAATTTAAGTTGAAGTAGGAGTCGGATATATTTTGTAATGACTCCACTGTTCCTTATGTATTTGTTCTTATTGGAGCCAACTGTATAGAAAGAAAACATCATATATTATAGCAATGATCCCATCAATGCATATATACGAGTATATTGGACATCACGCGGAGATCTCAAAGAGAAAATGTATATAACTGAAATAGTGTGGTTCCAAGTATTGTTGGACACTATGAACAAAATATTGAACACTATATCCATTGGCACTATATCCACCACCACACTAGATCAACGCAACTATGATTTTCTTGATATAATAATAGTGTGAAGTTTGATGTAGTTTGTCCATGGTTCTTCAAAATTGGCGTTGTTCTCCTACATTAACAGAGCCTCAGTATGGAATACCATTGACTTCACCTTCCTTTTGTGGTTGTTCTACGCTTCCCCGAAACACAGCATGCAGGAAAGTATGCCGCGGTCACCAAAGTGTGTGTCACCTCACACAGTTCTTTGCAGCTGTATGGAATAATTGGATTCGTAGCACACATTCGACGCTTGCACACCTGTGATCTGCCCATGTGATTCGGCAAATTGTTAACACACATACTTGAGCCACAGCAATTGGCAATCATTCTAAACAACAAGCCAACATTCCGTATGCGAATCTGGAATCTGGAGCAAATATGCCAATTTCGTGTTCATGGATAATCCCCGATTTAATGAATTTAAATGCTGCGGCGTTGGTCTGATGTGCCTCGCTTGTCCGTCGAATTGTTAGAAACAATTTCAGAGTGGCTGCATTTGTAGCAAGGTCAATGCTGACTTGTTTTGTTGTTGTTGTTTGTGTGTTGTTGTTTGTGTGCTGTTTTTTGTGTGTTTGTTCTGTTTAAATTTGGAATCAGAGCACATGCAACAACACGAAACATGCTTAACAAGTTACCAGAACATTCTCCGAGTATGTCAGTTTCATATTGGCCGAAATCAGGATTTGGATGAATAAGCGAATTTCAAGCAACTGAAGTTGTGGTGGATGATGACCCAGCGACCTATTCTCGAGAAACAAACTTACCAACAGAGGCGCCATCATATTGATGGAACACTCTAGGGATGCAATGGACATCGGGCATAGGACATTTAAATAGATAGATTACTATCATTTCCCAAGGCAGCTGACGAAAGATGGTCAACAGATGGACACATCGTGGCCTCAGCTTATCCAGAAGTTCACTTTACCTCAGCTGGAAGTATACTGCGTCAGTTCTGAGCTGTATATATATTTATTCCCTATATTGATATATATTGATTTGGCATCAATGATGGTATTACATCTATCAGTCGTCAATAATTGTATGAAAAAATACAACCACTCTGACATGTAATTGCTAAGAGATCGTGTGAAAAGACCCCATTAGACCACGCTACTCCATAATAGGGATTCTGGAAATTAAAAGTTTTACCAAGCTGACGAAAGTATGCGCCCAAACCGTTTAAAGCAGTAATCGTGTGAACTCAATTAAGTTCTCCCTGAGATGTCATTGCTGAGTGATTGTGTGAAAAGACCCCATGAGACCACGCTACTCTATTATAGGGATTGTGGATTAAGGAGTTATACAAATCTGACGAAAGTATACGCCCAAACTGTTTAAAGCAGTAATCGTGTGAACTCAATTAAGTTCTTCCTGAGTGATCGTGTGAAAATTCTCCATGAGAATACGCTACGAATTTCGAACAAATAAATAAAGTCACTGATCCACTCAGAGAAAATGCACTTGTCTTGGTTGCTCATAGTAAGGACGGTAACTTAGGACTGATAAGCTTCATGGGAATTGACTGGACACAGGAAAAAAAACAGAAGAACTGTGCGAAAAAAGTATTTCTTTATAACAAGACAACAAATACTGCCAGCATATTACATAAAACCACCACACTCAATCGACGGACAGATCACCTGCGTGATAGCCAAATCAGAGATCGCCGCGAAGCAGACATATGCCAAAAGCACGGTGGGTTGTGGCAGACGGCCACATATTTCGACACCTAATTCAATATTAAAGAGGCACAACAACAACAACAACACCATGCATACATAAAGGAAAGCGAAAGGAGTGCCCACTTTCCTTGGTGTTCGTAAATAATTTGACCACTTTTGCAGAGTTGAAGGCAAAAAAATGGCCAACATGCCAACAAGCAGCATCAGCGTCAACACGAATCTCAGCCGAAGTAGCTGAAGCTATGAAATCAGCATGAACATCATTATCATCGATCATTAGGTTTATCAACGGCATCGCCAAACGGGCGTTTTATTGTGCTCATACTTGGGCAGGAGGTTATCTGACGGACGTGAAATCGACGCGCGAGTGTGTCATAAGCTGAAAAATGTTGCCCAAACGGCATTCCAGGCGGGTACTTGTGACTCTGACGCTGCTCTGATGCTCACCACAATGATGTTGCTGATGATGACGATGATGGGAATGATGATGGTGATAATGATGATGGTGATAATGATGATGGTGATAATGATGATATTGTTGTTAACGTTGCCAAAGATGTTAACAGCGTGGCTGCTGATGATTTCTGCAGCTGCGGCGATTACTCGCACGAATACCATGTTTAGTTGTACGCATGCGCGCAGCTGCATTTATGGGTCAGCGTGCATTGTTGCACTCTTGCTTTCTGCTTTTAGGGGGGCATGGGGGAGATGCTGTTAGCAAAACGATTGATTGGGGGCTGGCTACGGAACTCACAAGGTTCACAAAATAATTTCGCACATGGCGGCAGTCAATTTAAATAAAAAACGTAATCCCAACAGTTTGCTAAACACTCGTATCGCCCAAAATGGCAACTGACTCTCAAGATGCAGCCTCTGATATTCGTAAATCTGTGCGAATTTAATCAAGGCTCGAAAAAGGCGACTATAAAGCTAAATCTTGATAGAGGAGGATTGGGTTTTTTTTTGTGTCTTTCCCTCCTCACAGTTTGGTAGCGCAGCAACTTCAACGCCACCTGCTCCGCGGCGGTGTCGAAACGATCCCATCAAAACGGAAATTTCGCCTCACATTCCAAGTAATGAGAAATTTAATAACAGACACTGATGCGAGCAGTCGTTCCACCGTATGCAAGTGGGTTAAGTTGGACACTGCTGTGCGGGCACTCTACATGGATATGTCAGTGAGTATAGCAAAAGTGTTAATGATCATTCGTGAAAAAGAAATCCAGATTAAATGAGAATTAAAATATTATTTTAAAGCTGACTTTAAATCTCAGTTGGATGAAATTCGCTTTCTATATTTTTTAATCCTTGGAAGAAACCTCATCTAAAGTCGAAAGGAAATTCAGACGTAAGAAACGCGAGCAGGAAAGGCGTTAGTGCGAGGAACGCGGAATGTACCGGGACAGAAATAATGCTCAAAAATTCTAACAGATCATCTGACCCAAGGTTTTAAGCCCGTACCTGTACAGATGAAATGGTAATCTAGTTAAGGATACGCAGTGGACACTGAGATTATGGAGGGAACATTTCTCTAAATTACTTTCAGGCGACAATGCCACTAATACCGCCTCTGGAAAATTCAACCCGATACCACCAATTGACGATGAAGGAGTGGCTCCTCCACCATCTAGCCTGCATGATGAGGTCCTATTTGCTGTTCTGCGACTAAAGAACAACAAAGCGGCAGGTGCCGATGGACTGCCTGCTGAATTCTTCAAGGGTGGTGGCGATGAGCTGATAGGATGCATGCATCAGCTCATCGGTAAAATATGGCTAGAAGAAAGCATGCCCGATGATTGGAATTTCAGTGTCCTCTGTCCTGTATTGAAGAACGGTGACTCGACGATGTGCTACCGGAGAATTGCCTTATTGCCACCTCATTCAAGGTTCTGTCGAGCGAATTGTGTGATAGACTAAAATCATATGCCAACACACTGATTGGACCTTATCAGTGCGGTTTTAGACGTGGAAAATCCACCATTCACCAGATCTACACGCAACACCAAATCCTGGAGAAAGCCTACGAGAAACAGATCGGCAACCATCATCTCTTTATCGACTATGAAGCTGCTTTCGATAGCCCGATAAGGGATTGCCTATATGCCACCATGTCTGAGTTCGGTTTGCTGCAAAGCTAATGCGGCTCTTTAGAATGACATTGAGCAGTACGTCCAGTTCAGTCAAGGTAAGAAGTGACTTCTGCGAACCAATCAATACCGTGCGAGGTTTCCGGCAAGGCGATCCACTGTCGTGCGACCTCTTCAATGTCATCATGGAAGGGGTACATCGGAATATTTTCTACAAAAGTGTCCATCTCCTCGCATATGTTGATGACATTTACATCATTGGACGTTGCAAGCGAGATGTTACTGCTGCATTTTCCACCATTGAAAAGCATCAGCAAAAGTAGTTATGATGGTGAACGAGATTAAGACAAAGTATATGCTGTCCACCAGCAGGGATACTCGGCGTTTAGGATCACATGTTATAGCGGGCAGCTGTACCTTTGAAGTTGTCAAAAATGTATATACCTTGGATCTGTCATTAACACCGAAAACGACGTTAGACTGGAGATTAAACGAAGAATCACGCTTGCTAATCGGTGTTACTATGGGCTCAGTAAGCAAATGTGTAGTAGAGCCCTCTCTCGACCGACAAAACTGGCACTCTACAAGCCGTTCATCCTACCCGTGCTGCTCTATGGCGCAGAACTAAGGGTCGTGTCGCAGACTGATGCAGCCGCGCTTGGGGTGTTCGAGAGGAAAATTCTTCGTAAAATCTTCGGTCCTGTTCGAGTCGGCTACGACTACCGTATTCGGTACAACCATGAACTGTAAGAGCTCTTCGCTGATATGGACATAGTCAGACGCATCAGTATGCAATGTCTGCGCCGACTTGGATATGTCGTGCGAGAAAGAAGCTCCACCGAAAAAGGTGTTCGAAGCGGAAGTCGCTGGACGACGACTTAAAGGATGAACATACCTCCGATGAAAGGTCGAAGTCGAGGAAACCCTAACCACACTTGGTATAGCGGATTGGAGAAGAGGCGCGCAAAGCAGAGGCGCCTGTCGTGAGCTGTTAAGTTCGGTTCAATTTGAATTAGGGATAAGATAAACTCCTTTCTTTCAAACTAGTTTTGAATTGGTTCAAACAAGTAAAAAACATTCAATGATAAAATCGGTCGCTTGTATTCCCACTCATTCGATTAATATTGATAAGAAAATCGTCATTGAATTTAATGGAATTGGAATTAAGCATCTCGAAAACTTAACAGACTTATCGCCGATTTGACCGAACATTTGGAGTTCCTAAAAAGTGTTTGTGGCTGACGACCAACAATCGCTTAGAATTGAACATTCGAAGGACATAATCAAGGAGGACTCAAAGAACAAAGGCTTCCTTTACAACATTGTGACTGGTGACGGAACGTGCTGCTGTATCGCAGCCGTAACTGTTTCAGTTCAAAATGAGCCAAATCAGTCATTCCAAGCCGTTCACAGGAATAAGGAATCTCCTTGTGGCGAATTTTGCGTAAAGATCTTGATCTACACTCTTACAAGACCAAATTAACTCCAAAACTGAAGCGTCTTGATCATTTGAAGCGCCCAAACTACTCCGATTGGGCCCTGGAAAAGTAGATGGAAAATACTGAGTTTCATTGAAAAATCATCTTCAGCGATACAGGTCACTTTTGGCCTTGTCAATAAGCAAGTAATACAACAAACCCACGTGAGCTTCAAGAGATTCCATTGTATCTACGAAAAGTGGCCGTGTGGTGTGGATTTCATACCAGAGGTGTGATTGGACGGTATTTTTTCGTCGATGCAAATGATCTCCATGTTACGGTCAATGGAGTTTGCCATCCTGTCATGTTGGAAGATTATATTTGGCCAGAATTGGATTGACTTGACATCAGTGATATGAGGTTTCCACAGGCTATTTGTGGTGACTCTCTGAGGTGATTTGTTTGAATGAATTCAAACATATGTTGAAATCGAAAATAACACTTTTTCTTTCAAACCGCGAGTAGTTCTCTTTGTATATCTTTGTATATCTGTTTAATACCTTTCCTAAATCTCTATCAGGCCTTTGAGGCTTAGCGTAACTGTTAGGTTAGGGAAGTGGTTTTAGTGAGTAAAAATCTCACACTCTTGGGTGGTGCGTACCCCCTCGTGTCTTCTTGAAAATTTCCATTCCCTTCGGGAAAAAAATAAAAAAATTATGCAACATCCCACACAGCTGGTCAAACAATTGATCTATTGAAGGGGAAGTTCGGCAATCGTGTAATCTCGAAAAATGGCCTTTCGAATGGCACCCTCGCTCATGCGTTATAACGACGTTGGATTTCATTTTATGGAGTAACGTTAAGTCTTTGACCAACAATGTTAGAGGACCTCAGGAACAATATCGAACGCACAATTGCCAACGTTTCGGCCGATAAGTTTGGGAGAGTGGTGGAATAATGGCTCCAAAAAATCGATTGCTGCAAACACCCTTTTTCAACATATAAACGAGATCGAAATTCATACTTAAATGCCACATGTGCACCACACCTGGAATACATTTCAGCCCGATATCTCAATTATTCTGTGTATTAGTTACATACAAACTTGTTATGTCCTTATATAAAAACTTGTTTATTAATGTGCTCTACAACGTCAAACTTCGAGGATGAAGACGGGTATCTCTGACATAAACGACTATTTTGGAGCCCAATAACAATTTCGATGGCTTCAAAAAATTGGAACATATATGGAAAATGAAAACAAAGCTCACAGGGGATTATGTAGAGAATTCAACATAAACACATAAAAAAAGTTGTCTAGAGGGACAAAAATAATAACTGAAGGTTCAGGTTCGATTCCTGGGAAGGTTTAAAGATGCTTTCAAAGACATAATATCTACTTGGGAAAAAATTGCCTTTCATTGAAAGATCTCTGATGAGTACAGTGGCGTGTACGAAATAGCTATGCTAGGCTCAAAACTTGTTGATGGACCCTCGTAAAACAGCTCGAAATAAAACGAATGCGGAATAGCTCCATAAGGAAGTAGCATATGTTCACTTCATGGCATTTAAATAAATTGAATATAATTTAATACGCGTATAAAAAATAGCTTTGGCACTTTTAATTTAAACGCTGTACTCAGTGTCGTTATGTTATGCCCATTAAATTCAGTGTTCCTCATGCAACTCTCCTCCATTCAATTCAGTGTTCCTCAAGCGACTCTCCTCCAATCAATTCAGTGTTTCTCATGCGGCTCTCCCCCATTCAAATCAGTGTTCCTCATGCAACTCTCTTCCATTCAATTCAGTGTTCCTCATGCGACTCTCCTCCATTAAATTCAGTGTTCCTCAAGCGACTCTCCTCCAATCAATTCAGTGTTCCTCATGCGGCTCTCCCCCATTCAAATCAGTGTGCCTCATGCGACTCTCCTCCATTCAATTCAGTATTCCTCATACCCCGCCCGCTTCATCCTCCTCATTGCGTCAACGTTGAACTCTGCTCTCACCAATTGCAGCCCACGCAGTCAATATATTATATACAAATCTGGCAGGTCAACGCCGTGACACCGCTGGGAAGCTGGAAGCATCACCAGAAAAGTGTGTAATAGTTTACTTGACACTTTCACGTCTGCCACACACGCAAACCTCTCTGCACAAGGTTCACGCCAACAACCAACTCTTACGTGGACTCATACGCATACACACACTCTCTTACGCAAACTTACACACTCTTACGCACACTTACATAGTCTCACGCACACTCAGACGCACGGTCATTACAGCCAAACGCCATCTAATCAAATTGTTAAGCGTTGACCACTTACATAACGACCGTCGTAATGAAGCCAAAGAAATAATATACCGAAAAAATAGTAAGTAAACATAGTCAAGTAAAAAGTGCCGTTAATTTACGCGTGAACATGACCACCGCTCATAAAACACGCTACAGCCAGTCTTGCGCCGCAAACGCTCGTAAAAGTTCATTGCTCTGCCTCAGTCACCGCTGCTTATTTGAATATTTGAAATATCGCTGAACGAGCAGAGTTGAGCGTGGCGGAAAAGTTTCGCTACCAATGAGGAAATTGTTATTAATTATATTTTAAATTTATTATGCAAATTAATCGAGTGAGTGTTTAAATTTCCTTTAGGCAGTTCCTATTTGATGATTGCTGCATTTGTGTTGAAATGTTTGCAGAAATGAACATGAACTCTTTTGGGGGAAATATCTGCAAACGCAGCAGATGTGGCAGTTATTTTGCTTGTACTTGCAATTAGCAAGGATGCAGCGGCAGCTTCAGAAAATTCAAGGCAAACTAAACATTATTTGATCTATTTTATAAATATTTAATTTATTTATGCTGCAAGTTATGAACGCGAAAAAATTTGTAAAGTGCCCTCCTACACAATATTTAAAACTGGAGTTTTGAGAGCTATCATAAAGTCACATATGACTGTTTCGAAGCCTTCAACCTCAATGAAATCTTTGTGGACTCGAAGATCATTGAAGAGAAGAATGGTCTCATGACGACAATCCTGTTGATTCCTTCTTCATATCTTTGGGTATAATTGCAGCTGCAGTGGAAAATTTTGAAACCCAGAAAACACGTTTTTATTGCCCTCTTCTCTACAACTACTCCATTGATCTCTGTGAAGTTTCCAATCATCGTAGGAATGAGGATACGAAATAGTTTCTCGAATAATGTCTGGTTTTAGCAAGATCAATCTTAATTGTCTGTATTAGCTGAGATTTATAATATTAGAAAAATGAGTTTGAATTTGATACTTGAGAAAATATCATGGAATAGGAGAAAGGAAAAGTTCAGAACACTGATTATTATTATTAGAATTCTCTCTAAGGTGTTCTTAGAGGAGCTTCAAATTGGATTAGTAGACTCTCCCTGGCCTGGCAAAAATATATTTCTATGTGAGGCGTTCTTCAAGAACTTTGAATTGAGTTTACTATATTATTAGACTCTTGAATACCTGGCCAAAATATGAATCTATGAAAGGTCCACCTCTTTCTAATGTGTTCCTCAAGGAACTTAGAATTGAGTCCACATTATTATCAGACTCTTGGACATTGACCGAATGATGCTTCTATTTAAGGTGTTCCACAAGGTATTTGGAATTAATTCCAAAATAAGCTTCTATTTAAGGTGTTCGTCAAGGTATTTGGAATTAAGCCCATATTAGACCCTTGAATGCCTGACCAAAATAGGCTTCTATGAAACGTGTTCCTCAGGGAACTTAGATTTCATCTCATTATTAGACTCTTAAATGAATGGCCAAAATATGATTCTATGAAAGGTCCCCTAATGTGTTTCTCTTTCTAATATGTTCCTCAAGGAACTTAGAATTGAGTCCACATTATTATCAGACTCTTGAGCATTGACCGATTGATGCTTCTTTTTAAGGTGTTCCTCAAGATATTTGGAATTAAGTCCATATTAGACCCTTGAATGCATGACCGAAAGAGGCTTCTTTTGTGAGGTGGTCCTCAAGGAACTTAGAATTAAGTTTATTATATTATTAGACTCTTGAATGCCTGACCAAAATATGCTTCCATGAAAGCTGTTCCTCAAGGAACTTAGAATTGCGCTCATTATTAGACTCTTAAATGGATGGCCGAAATATGCTTATATGTAAGGTATTCCTCAACTAACTTAGAATTGAAACCATTATATTACTAATACTCTTGAATGATGCTTCTCTCCAAGACGTTACTCAATGCAGTGGGAGAAAGTCATCCAATCCAATAGTGATGAGAAATGCCCACAGCCGACTCGTATTGCAGCAACTACTTTCATGCTTACACTCCCAGAAAAGATTAAGAAAACTGCAATTCTACAATAAGATTTCCCCAACCCTCGAGTATATATAACCTTACGAAGGAACAAACAATTTATATTCTATTCAGGAGCACAATGAGATTCCAGTAAATCTGTCAGGCAGGCTATTAAAGCAGCTAAGCCCATAGCTATATCACGTAGTAGGTAACTTTATTATACAACAACAAAAATTTCCCCAGGTATTCAAGAAATGGAGGAGTAAGAATTCCAAGAAAATCGCAGTAATTGGAAAAAGTATATTCGAGTATATTGGTAAGAGGAGGGGAATTGGTTGTATTGTGAGACTAAAAATTAATATCTTATTCTCTAATATGAACAATATTCCACCAAATCTTCATACAGAGAATGAGTTGCCAAGAGGTCCCATTATTATATTAAAAAAAGATGAGGAACTATGAGGAATTGGCAGCTAATAGAATTGAAATATAATCCCAGCTTGTCTGGAGTTGAAACGAAGTGGATAAATGGTTTAAATGGCTGACTCATACATACGAGTACATACTCATATAAATACGGCCTCATATCGCATCGCGTATACGGAACTCATTTCATCAAATGCCCTGTGAATGAAGTACCGTGCTGTTATGATAATGAGCTGATGATGAGCTGATGATGAGTGATGATGAGCTGATGAGGAGTGATGATGAGCTGATGATGAGCTGATGAGGAGTGATGATGAGCTGATGATGACCTGATATGACATTGACGTCGAAGACATGTAAACAAATAATCGCCATGTGCGAAAGAGATAGTTATATGTACACTTTAACCTAACCACCTAATTGTCGTTTCTCTTTTGTTAAATAGACTGTCATATCTAGTTCGTAGTTCTCTTTAGGCAGATACGCTTTTAGTTCTCGTACGGAGGAGTCCGGTGCGAAAGTCAAACAAATTGTGCCCTTTATTAGGGTTTCACAATGGCTTCACGAGTGAAATCAGAGGTTCAATGTTAAGCAGTGGTATCACTATGGACCTATAGGGTCTGAGGGAGTTGGTCTCCTTTATTAGGGTTTCAAAATGGCTTCACGAGTGAAATCAGAGGTTCAATGTTAAGCGGTGGTATCACTATGGACCCATAGGGTCTGAGGGAGTTGGTCTGTAGACTGACTGTCAAGAAAAACAAACCTAACCTAGTTCGTATGAGATAAAGTGACAACATCATAAATATATATAGTGTATATAAGTATCGTTGGCAAGAAAAATGCACCCATAACTGTAGATATGGAATTGTGATTGTTCAAAATAGATCCAGCAATTTCCACACGTCCACTCAAGTTGCATCATGGCTTCTTCAGCACAATATTACGAATACCTTTCTTGGTAAGTCATGTTTCACTGCTTCACTGGCACTTTTCTTTTCTATTGACCGCTGGATGAGTCAATCAGGAAAGGAACACAATAGATGGAGAAATAGAAAGAGCAGCTAGAAGCAATGGTCAATTGTTGGACACTGCTTGCGCATTCCGCAATTGTCATGCCGCGCATAGAATGACTTCCGTCAGTGGCCACTTCGTCAACCCGTGCCGCATAGTAAGCAGAAAGGTAAGGTTGGCAGGCATGAGCTCTTAACATGCATGCACAGCGTTTACTTAAATAAATCTGCCATAAAGTAATAAATTTAAACAAACACACACATAAACAAATACACAAGCGCACACACACAAACACATCCATACATAATGAACACACACACACACATAGCCAGACAAACGATAAGTTTGTTGAATGCAGCATTGCAAATCCGCATCCGCAATGAAATTTATTCGGTTTGCGCTGTGGCAACCCTAAAACGTTGTTTACCATATTCGCTGCATGGAATTAGCCAACGACGACGTGCCGCAGCAAGTGGTGCATGATGCATATTTGGCTTTGGAGTTCTGTGGGGGGAGTTGTTGCAGGGTGGGGGGGCAGATATTTGGCAATTTGTTGGCAAAAATATTGCTGCATTTGTTGCAATGAGGAGATTGCCTTATAGCCAGTCTGATGTGTGTGCGGAGGTACGGCGGCGCGGAGGTAGCTTTCATGGTAGCGGTGATGATTGCGGTGGTGGCACAACAAATTATTGTAAGGTCCATTTTGGTTGTGTTTGTTTGCATTTTCTCAATTGGTTTTTTTTTTTTTTTTTTTTTGTTAGCAAGAATGCAACTTCATTACAAGCAAGTGCAATTGCTCACAATTACAACAACAACAGCAGCGAAATGTGCCCAGCTGCAGCGGCTTATGCAGCCGTGCTGCGACTGTCCGCCTGTCCGTCCATGCGCCTGCGCATTATTTACGACTTGCTGCGCATACGTATTTATTTATTGCAAATAAATTTAATCTCAAATTTATTCAGTTTATAGTTTAATGTATTTAAACGGTTTTAATTATGTACGCCGTTGGTTAACTTATGAAGGCATTTGGTAATTGTTAAAATATTCAATTCGTTGGCTTTTAATAACAAACAAAATATTAAGTAAAAATATTCAAAAAGTATTGCTTAATATTTCAAGACTGTTCAATTAAATAAGTTTTTCCACGATTTCTGCATAGGATTGACTTCAACTTGATTCTAGAACTCATGGAAATAGATTGCTAAGGCCACTTACACACCTTTGAGCATAAACGGGAAAGGGAACGAGGCAAAGGGAATGAAGCAAAGGGAATGGAGGGAAGGGAATGAAACAAAGGGAATGAAACAAATCGAACGAGGCAAAGGGAATGAAGCAAATGGAATGAAGCAAAGGGAATGGAGGGAAGGGAATGAAACAAAAGGAATGAAACAAATCGAATTAGGCAAAGGGAATGAAGCAAAGGGAATGAAACAAATGGAATGAAACAAAGGGAATGAAGCAATGGGAATGAAACAAGGGGAATACACTCATCTGGACAAGTGATCGAAGCAAGGCAAATAGCCCCGGCCTGTTCGCACTGAAAGTCATCCGATTCGAGCCGTTACATCATATAGGAATTACTCAGGGTCCTTTATTGCTTTGTACACATGTCGACATGAAGCTGTATCGAGTTCTCACCTTGACTTGTTCTCATTCATGCTCAGATATGTACTCGGCTTTACTATTGCCCACACAATATTTTTCTTTATAAGGGGTCTCATCGGAGAGGGGTTTGATTTATTACCCCTCTTGCTATTAGCTGTACTTCAACTGATCCTGATAAGGAAATTATATTTCATGTAAAATCATTTCAAATATCTCGGTAGTTTGTTTGGCCATTCATCTTCAGATCATTGCTCTAGAGTCTACACGAATACCAAAACAATCTCCTTCAGAGGTCCGAAGACGTTATTAGTTAGTGCCTATCTGCAAGTTTGTTTGTATAATTAATTATACAAATAAATAAATAAAATAAATAAATAAATCTCCTTAAGAAATTTGAATGGCTGAATTATGTCACAGAAACATTAGAAATCCCTTTGAAACCCCAAAGAGAGATTTTAGTAGCAAATGCATATTATTACACAACCATGATCCTTTACAAAATCAGTCGTTCTTCAACCTTATATAAAGACTTAAATTCAAGATCTCGAATGGGTGATGTAATAAGAGCTCGATACTAATATTCCGCGGCAGTGATATTCAAGTTGAAGTTGAAACCATCAGTTGACTTGCTATTATAGCTTAATATCTACTCTACTATATACCACTGTCTTGGCTTAAGATATCTGGACAAAATATTTGCATTCTATCTGACATCGAAGCGGCTTTGGGCTAGCTGGATTCGGCTATTATCAACTTAAAAGCCGTCAAGAGCTGCCGCAAATCTTTAGACGAGATAGCTAACCAGACTCATCCGCATCTGAGCTGGGTTCCCGACCACAGGGATATTTCAGGGAACTGCAAAGGGGCTAAACTCGTCCGGTAGGTTATCACGATTCATCTTACTAGGTGAAACCTCGGTATTCCTATTGATGCATGTAAGCTACTAATTAACACAATATCGTTAGGCGCAGCGGGCAGGTGATGGTCTGTTGGAGCAGGATGCAAACTTGGTAAACAAAACTGGCCGGAAATATATGTCAAGCGCTCTAAAGATGTATTATCTCTAACTAGACTAAGTATAGTTTCCGTAGTTAGTGTCCTAGTGAGACACTGGACCCTGGGTACTCATGGCAGTAGGCAGGGGATTGCCTCTAGCGACTTCTACAGGAGTTGCATGATGAGGAGGACCAAGAGTCCATTGAACACCTGTTAAGCCCGTATCCAGCGCTGTTCAGAAAGAAAGGCACTTTCCTGGGTGACCACTTTCTGCATTCTTTGAGAGATATTCCAAATAATACGATAAGCTCCATCAATTTCTTCATTAAAAGCTCCAAATGACTGGACCTTTGAAAGGGTTTGGAACTTGTGTCTCAAGCGGTATCACATAACTAATGATGTCCTAAGTGCGCCCTTCTGGCGACCGCTATATCTACCTACCTACTTTATAGCAATAGAGAACCATTTACGTCTCTTACAGTTCCGATCTAGGAACTTTAGTACTCTTTTTGTTTCCTCACATCAGAAAGAATGGTACGCTCCAGATAGTAAGGCCCCGTACATATCTGAGTATGAACGAGAACGCGTCACGTTAGGAACCCGATACGCCTTCGTCCCGAGGCTTACATTAGAGTCAAGTGGAAGAAGTGACCTCCCAACTATTGGTGTCTGATATGCTCTTAGATCGATAGACTCAGTGCTTTCGTAACTGGTTCCACAGAATGAATAAGTTCATAGATTTTAAAGTTAGTATAGAAAACGAAGGAGAATAATTAACATGGCTTTCTTTGTTCGGGACGAGGAATTTTCAGGGTGATTTTCATAAGCTTTGATCCAGTTCACAGTTGAAAACATGGAAATTATGTCACGGAGTAAATTATTGGTTGGGTCGACGAGATAAAGAGCGGTGAAATAGTGACATGCTCTTACTTGGCTCACCAGTATTAGTCCAGTGTCTTCTGAAATACTTCGAAACAAACCTTAAATGGGGGGACATACTATATATATATATATATATATATATATATATATATATATATATATATATATATATATATATATATATATATATATATAGTATATATAGAATATATATCGAGAATATATATAGCACATATATACCGTATATATATAGTGTATATATAGTATATATATTAGACACATATCTTCTGGAATATTTCTAATCAAGTCTTAAATGTAGGCACATTCTATGGGCATATATGGCATATATGTATGTATATGAGATTATAGGCTCAGGACTGACTAAGTAAGACCAATCCATTCTAACTATAATAAGATTTATTTCATTTCCTCCCACACTCTCCTTCTCACATTTTGGAAGCTGCCTGGTGTATGAAAATGTAAAATGGGAAAAGTACTCTTAGTACTGATAGAAACTTGGGCTAGCACTGAGACCTCTTTGCATATTCCTACACGGGTTCATTGCCAAAAAAGATCCCAGTAAAGTGGTTCTCATTGGAAACCTTACTTAAAGCCAATTGCAATTTTCCAATTATCCCTAAATGGTTTCAATGGTGATTAGATACTGGGTGTTTGAAGAAAAACCCTCTTCCTACATTTTTTCCGGATAAATCTAAGAATGTCATGGATCACACTTTTATTGATGGTGGAGCGAGAATGTTACACAGCGCTATGCCGACACGATATTTCCACACTTACGTATTGTAGGCAATCTAAGATTGTGGACTCTGCAGCAACACACGTTCGGCAAACCAAAGAAAACATACAAGTCAGACATTAATTGACCTTAGCTTGTGCTCAAATATGTACTCCAACAACACCACCAACAACAAAAGTATTTGCAATAATTTTCATAACTACGACTACGCAACGAACCGAGCCTCAGGCAAGCCGCGCTCGCAATGCCACAAAGAAAGCAAAGAAAATTATAAACAAGGAACTTGTGGAGGTCAACAGTGAACGTGGCACAAAAACTCCACTCCATACACTCGGATCATTCGTATTTAAATTGGAGTTTGTTGCTCCAGTGCACTATTTGCCCACTTAAAACGAGATGCATAAAAACAACAACACTGCTCACAATAAAAACCACAGCTGCAGCAACAACAACAACGGCAGCAGCCACTACAAAGGTAACAACAGCAACGGCAACAACAACAAAGGCAACAACAACGGCCACGACAGGAACAGCGGAAAAAGAAACACGATGCAAACCAACCCACAGACCAACTGTCAATGGCATTTAATCTTTTAATAACTTTTTACTATTTTATCTTTATTTTATCTGCCTAACTGCAGGAATTGAGCTGCTGCACCATTTTCACAGGTGGGCAAACTTTTTCCTGTGCGCGCCATATGTGCTGGCATGAATGAGTGCGCGTATGCTAGTGCCCTGTTGGAAATGACATCGCAACGCACAAAGTCGCCAGACACTGTTCGATGACATTTGATGGGTGTTCTATGGCAGGTGCAGATACAAAATTATATAGAATGATTCAAGGTTGATTGTTGGAATCCATTTTTTCGGAACACTTCAGGAAAATATCACAAAAATATCGTTCAAATTCATTACCTCGGCACACTTTAGAAAAATGTCACCAAACACTATTCGATGACTTTGTGGTATGGTACCATAGCCAGTTGATGGGTGTGATATGGCAGGTGCAGATACAAAATTATATAGAATGATTCAAAAACCTTTCGATGAAATATATTTTCGGCCCCCATTTTGATTATTGAGTTATTATCTTTTAAAAATGAAAGCATATAGTAAGAGGTTATATTTGCTGTTCGATATGAACTTAGATATAACTTGTCAGGGTACGCAGTATCAATTGCATCTAAAATAGAAAACAATGTGCAAAACAAAGTAAACAGGACTTTTTAACAATAGGTATATCTAGGGAGACCCTCAATAGGCAATTTAACTGTCAACCACTTCACGTATTCACCTGATATGGCACCGTGATACTTTCACCTTTTCGGAAAAATGCATTTGATTGATGAAACGAAAGCTTTTTGTGCACATAGAAGCCACTCAGTAGGCCTGTGCAGACTTCTTGAAGGACATGCCAAGCGATAATCTAAAACTCTCATTCGGCATGCAAATCGCTATCTTGAGTCGGAAGGAAACTATTTTGAATAAAATAATCGGTGTAGTAAAAAGAAATTCCAATAGATGGCTTTCGTAAGCTGTATCTCGCGTTCTATAAGTGCGATCCCGTTACGCTAGATGGCGTTAGAAAGATAAGATTTCGCACTAAAGAAACTTATTGGTTGGTTTTGTGATTTCTCTACTCAGTATTGTTTGAGCGCATGTCAAAGTTGGACACCAGCAAAGAGAAAATATATCATATTTTACACTTTTTCTTCGATAATGGCGAAAACGCAAGGCAGGCGACTGAAAATGTGAATAGTGTTTATGGTCCTGATCCTGTAACAGCCAATCCCGCACAATTTTGGTTTCGTCCATTTCATTCCGGTAATTTTGATGTTAAAGATGCATCACGCTCTGGAAGGCCAATTGTCGAAAATGTCGATAAAATCATCGATTCCGACCGTCTGTCAAAAGCACTGCTTCGATTGCCCGGGAGCTGAACATTGCACAAAAAACCGCTTGGAACCACTTGACAAAGGCTGGATACAAAAAGAAGCTCCATGTATGGGGGCCACGAGAGTTAACGAACCACGAGCTTAAAAACAACCTCACGGACCGACTTTTCATCTGCGTATCGCTGCTGAATCGCAACAAAATCGACCCATTTCTGAAACGGATATTTCTGATATTGATGAAAAGTTGGTCACTTACAACAACGTCAAGCGAAAACGGACATGGTTTAATCTCGATAAACGGGCGCAAGCAGTGGCCATGCCAAAATTTGTGGCCAGGAAGGTTTTGCTGTGTGTTTGGTGGGATTGGCACGGAATCATTTACTATAAGTTGCTCACCTCCGCCTAAGCTCTTAATTCGGACCTGTACTGTCAACAATTGGACCTCTGAAGGAAACCCAGAAGGGGCCAGCTTCTGCCAATAGGAGAGGAATTGTGTTCCATCAAGACAACGCCAGGTCACACACATCGTTAGTGGCTCTCGAGAAGCTCAGGGAGCTGGATTGGTAGGTTATTATGTATTTATCTTATAATCCGGACCTGGCACCAAATTATTACCAGCTACTCCTGTTCCAGGCGAATAATTTTGCTGGTGAAACAGTCGCCTCAGGAGAAGCTTGTGAAAATTGACTCTCCCAGTTTTTTGACAATAAGGACGAGGGTTTCTATGAGAGAGGCATAATGAAATTACCTTTAAAATGGCAACAAGTTATGGAACAAGACGGTGCATATCCTGAATCGGATCATTCTAACTATGCTAAATAAAGCCATCAACCCTACAAATCAGTTACACCCTATAAATCGATTTTGCCAGAAAAACTCTTTGTTGTTCTTATTTTTAAAAAGTCCTGTTTACTTTGGAATCCAACTTGTATTTTGTTTTTGTTCCTTCGTCTGTTATTTCAATTTTGCCCATACTTCTCACACATTGGTCATGGATACGAAGCTATCAAAATATGTTCATTCTTTAATCACCGCTCCTCCAGCGAGAAACAAGGAATCATCACCGAGTTCATTTCCTACTGGGTACGCATTGATGCTGAAAGCAGTTAT
Source organism: Clusia tigrina (assembly GCA_920105625.2). Lineage (NCBI taxonomy): Eukaryota > Metazoa > Arthropoda > Insecta > Diptera > Clusiidae > Clusia > Clusia tigrina. The sequence continues at coordinate 414,599,848 of OV050030.1, forward strand.
TTGTGCATCATCATTCTTGCTCTTCTTTTTGTATTAGATTTTTGTTACTTCCACTTGAGCTAAAAAGCTCTTACGAATCTTCTAAAAATCTCTAAAAATCTCTAAAAAATCTCTAAAAAATTCTCCAAAAATTTGTTAAAAAGCCTGTAAAATATCTTGAAAAAAATTTATGAAAAGTCTCTTAAAAATCTCTCCCAAAAAATCTGTAAAAACCCCTCCGAACTTGTTATTCTCGCTTATATTGTGGATAATTTCACTGCTTCGCGGCAAACGCGTGGTTCACACGCCCGTTACGTCGCACACGACTTTTCTTTTGTTTGTGGCGTGAAACTGGTGCGCACATAAAAGTTGCGTATACGCGCCGCACCAAGATTCGAACTGGCCGGCTTTTTGCCGCTTTCATACCACACGCAGACTCACTTGCAGACAGGGGCAGAGGAAGAGACAGACATAGACATGCACCTGAGCTGTTCAGTGCCCACTTTTCTCCGCAGCATTTGTGTCGGGGCATGATTTGTGGCTACCAGATAAATATGTTGTAACGCGGGTCTCTTTCTCTTTTCCTTTACTGCCGTCCGACGCATCATTGGAAGTAAGTGAAAGTTTTTTTTTCACTTATTGCTGTCAACTGGTGGCGTAGTTGCTAATGTTGATGGTGCAGTCGCTGCAGTTACTGTTGCTGCTGTTGATGGTGCGGTTACTGTAGTTGCTGCTGCAACTTGCTGTTGCATTGCGTTGAGGCGTGTTGCTATGCATTGCATCCATAACTTGCACCGCAATTCACGTTCCGTTGAGGTCTGAGCGCGCCCCGCGGCTTAATTCATTTTCATTTCTTGCGTAAACGCGTCTCTTCATCTCGCCCCGAAATGGGTTAAACGTGCAAACGGTCGCCGTTACTCGCTGTTGCAGTTGGAGGCGCAGTCGCCGTCGTTGCCGTTGCGTATACGCAACGCATAATTGGCGACCACTCCGCTCATATGCGTCCGACTGCTGCAAAATGTCGCCGAACTGGTTGCGCACTCGTTGGAACAAGGCAATTTTCCAATCGATTTGGTAATGTCTGCAAATGTGAACTGCTTTGCGCCCTACGACGAAAGAAAGCGGCAATATGGCTGGTGTGGACACATGGTCAGTTGATTGGTTGTGTGCGGAGAAATGTTCGTAATTACGAGTAATTGCCACACTAAGAAAAATACACTCCACACAACTGTGAACAATGAGTGTGCAGCAATATTCAACGGCAGTGATAAGCAGCGGTCGTATACTAAATAGGAATAATTACTACCGATGAAAATCCTCGTATGACATGTGGAAGTAATACGGGTGTAAATAAAAAGCATAACACCACTTTAGGCCGCAGATATAAACAAATTACAATGAAAATCAAGGCTGAGGAAAATAGCGAGAAAGTTGAATATGTGTTTCGCTACATCGAGGCATTGACAACTAAAATAGAGGTGTAACCAGAGGATTACGAGTGTCACAAACGCCCATTTCGTGGCTTCTTGTATGTTTGGATCTGAACAGAAAATACTTCTTAGGATGAACGGAAGCTATTCCACCATATAAAATACTCATAATTCCAATATAGATACTTATACTAAGAGTCAATCCCCACTACAGTACGAAAGGCAACAAAACTCAGAAAAGCAACGCTCCCCTTAACTTTTCATCATCATCATCTTCATTGGCGAACCAGCATTGTGGATCAAATTTGGAGACAGTCTCATATAAACTTCCATCATCATCATTGGCAATCAACCATTGTTGATCATTGCCGATTTATTAGACTTCGCCAGTCGTCTTTGCTAAGCGCACGGTAACGCCAGTTGGAAATACCGAGTGCAGCCAGGTCTTCTTGAACTTGGTTCTTCCTTCGTAATGGTGGTCTTCTCCTTCTGACCTGCTCACTCGGTGGCATCGATTCAAATTAAGTCATATCAACAACTTAATGGAGAGCATTTGTAGACCTTTATACTTTTTTGCGTTTTCTCTTTGGTGTTTGCTGAAGTGTGGATACTCCCTTAGTACGTAGCAAACTTTGTATGGGTAACGGGATTGAAGAGAGCACCAAATTTCATATTGTAAATTATAAAGAGGTGTGTGAAGTACTGCGACAAAAAAGTTCTATTGTACTACCCTCTGCTAATAGAATATCCCTTTAAAATGGTATGCAACCCTGAGGTCCTCAAAAAGGATGACGTCGAGGCTGTCGGCTGGTTCAAATCGTGCTATTGAGCTACCTAGTACTTGAAAAGAGCCCAGGTGCTTTTTCCTTTTGTGCATCAACGTCCCAAAATGTCAATTATGTGATCTAGGGATTCAATTTAAGAACTCTGACAGCACCTCACAGGCCACTGTCATTTAAGAAGCCAACTCATGAAGCTGGGACTCCTACCAGTAAACACGTATAGATTCTGCACGGGTACAGAAGAAACATCAGAGCACCTTCGAATGAACTGCAAATCTTTAGCTCGCAGTAGGAAGAAATATCTGTGGCTTTACTGCCAGGAGGGCAGAGATATTAGAGCAATGAACCCCAACTCAGTGTTAAGTTTCCTTAGAATTATTGGACTAATCGAAGACCTTTAATAGGTACAAGCAGGAGGAGTACAATAGAACGAATTGGTGGAGGTACAATTTCCCTTTTTATTTCATTCATTCATTCAATCATTCAATTTTGTGATTCAGTATCCACCTCACAGAATCTGCGCATGGGACTTGCTTCAATTCCTAGCTTGCTCAGATATTTTTTGAGTCTACCGTGTCCAGTCAGAAGCCCGGTTAAATTTTCAATCTATTCTTGGATAGTTCAATACAGGACTCAAATCTTTTGGTGCTGTAATTGGCTAACAAGAGTTTAGATTGTCTTAAGCCTACGTGGCTTAAAATTAGTTTCTGTCTACAGTTCTCATATTATCTGAGCACGTTTCCCCATACTCCACTTCCTATCCTACAAAAAGGCTCTGGTCCTATTATTTTTGTGGAAGCTCCTTCTCTGGCAAGTTCTTCACCCAACTCGTTACCTTGAATTCCCACGTGTCCGGGGATCCAGCCGAGGTTTTACGTTGTTATCTTTCCTAGCTGGTTTAGTTTCTGAAGACAGTCCCATACTAACATAGAGTCTACTTCGTAAGAACTTAGTGCTCGAATGACACCTTGACTATCCGATAATATGGCTATGTCCCGCCTTCTGTATTTCCTACTCAAGTTAGCATGTACGTATCTGTCGATGGAATGGATTTTGGCTTGGAAAATGCTTGGGTAGTTTCCCACGTTTTCGAGTTATCTAGTTCTCGGTCCGAATACCCCTGCTCCGGTACCACTTCCGGTTTTCGCATAAATGATATCAGAGATATGATCATGATAATGATATGAAATAATGAATATTAGTGCGATTCTTATGCTCTTAAGAGGGACACAATCGAGAAGCAAATATCACCATTGATAATAACATCAGAAAAGATCAGCGAAATTAACGAAAGAATTAGTGGTAGGACCAAAGAAATACTTCTGAGAATAAATATTCTGAATATATCAGAACCAACCCATCCCCAACTTCCACGATAAACTGATTACTAAAACATTGGGTGCTATTGACAGAGGTTACTAAAACATATATTCCGAAGAAGAACAAATCAGAGAAGTATAATATAAACAATAAGACAACGCAAATATTGGATATTGACAAAGATAACTAAAACATTTATTCCGAAGAAGAACGTGTCAACATAAACAACAAGAAAATGAAGAGTCCTCTGTTAAATGAGCATTTCCAAGCATGTGCAAGTATTTAAGATGGAAACCACTAGCTAAAGGATCTCATTTCTAAACAACTGAATGATTTGAAGAACTCTGGCAGAGCTGTGTTTAAGGCAATCATCCAGAATATAAAATCGAAGGAAAGGACATTCCAAGGATAATAGAACTTAATCAACAATTCCGAGTATGAAACGAGAAATTGTTCGGTGATAAATTAAATATAGATCGAGGTAGGAAACTAGCATGACATGGTGATATGATGATTGTGACATGAAGAAAAATATCGGATACAAAATAATACATAATACATAATAATCCTGGAAGTCTCATTGGGCGTCAGAAGGTCGAATCATTATCAAAGACCACTCCAGACATCTGTATACCGAAAGACTTCAAAAACACGCGCTGCAGCTTCACCTAAATTTTTAAAACTGAGTGGAGCTACAAAAATTCATGCAGAGGTATCACCGACACCAGGTTAGATCAGTCCACGATCACCTGTTATGCCGACGGGTCTCTCACAGAGGAGGAATCTGGCGAGGGGGTATTTGGTCCAAACACAAATACTATGAATCAGTAGGCAAATATACGAGTACTAGCATCTTCCAGGCGGAAATCAACGCTATTGAGAGATGTGCACACATTAATATTGACACAGGCTATGAACGCAAGGCAATTGACATCTATCGGGTAGCCAAGCGGCCATTAGGGCACTTACCTCTTATCAGGTAATCTCAAATCTGATATGGAAGTGCATCAGCAAGCTCAATACACTTGGCTCACGCAACAAGGTTACTATCCTATGGGTTCCAGGACATACTGGCATACAAGGGAATGAGATTGCCGACGAACTTGCAAGGAAGGGGGCTGCAGCATACTGGCAAGGCTAAGGCAAGCTGTTCAACCAACTTAGGATTGATTAGGCACAATTACTGGATTGACATACCGGGCCTAATGGTATCAAAGAGTCGGCTAGGGCCATACCACCCAAAAGTATTGAAATCACTCATCAATCTTTCTAAGAGTATTCTTAGGATGATGATTAGTCTAATCACAGGATACTGTAAATTGAGCTCATATTTGGAGAGAATTGGGTCACCTCGGACAGCTCCTACAAATTCTGTATGGAGGAAGAGGCGATGTTCTTGCTTGTGCTGACACAATACCCGGCTCTCAAGTACACCCGCAAGAAATACTTTGGATTCTCCCAAGCCTCTGCTAGTGATGTGAAACCTCTGGAGCCCAAACTCGGTATAGCGTTTATCAAGAAGATAGGTCTCAAAGATGTACTTTGAACCTCTGATGAGGGCACAACATATCATAAGGTCGCGGTGCATTTACATCCCCTGTACAATAATCAATATATTAGAACTTTCGACTGTTGTTGGTGAATTGTGAACTGTTCATTTGCAAAGTTCTCTTGACATTGTCATGAATTCAACTTATGAAGAGACACTTGGACACGGTGGTGAATTGTTTGGGCCGATTTCGTATGCACGATCCAAAAGGACACATCGGATGGTTTCATATAATATGGAAGAAGGACTTTACAAATGGGTTCAGGTAAAATTTAAATAACGTTTCATAGTTCAGAACCTTCTTCATATATTTTCGAAACTAATTTTTCTCAGTATTTCATTTTTGGCAAGAAAATTTCGGTACAATCCTAAAACTAGATTGTTGGTTGGAGATCATTGAGTTTTTCTGGAAAAATCAACTAATACAAGCGGACATTAAATATAGGGTGGTATTCTGGAAAAGTCATTAAATAAAGGGTGTTTTACTTGCTCTTCTTGTGGGCTAGAAATCGGGTGTTTCCTTGAAGTCGATTTACTCTAAAGAACTAAGTTTTACACCACCCTATAAAGTGTCCTTTGTTGTTCTTTATGGGAAGAAATCGGAAGGGGCATTACCGGTTTATGAGTTATAACAACATTTTTAAAAACAATTTATATTTCAATCTGCCAAGGAGACATATTAAAGAATAATGTTTTTACAATTCTCAATTTTGATCTCATTTTTTCCTAGTCCAATAACTAAATTCTTTAACAACGCTTTTTGTTTGGTCAACAAGTCAGTTTGTCCCACTGTTACTGTGATTGCGTGTCGTTGTCATATTTCAAGGGAGACATTTTTGTATATTAATTTTGATAGTCCAACACTTTTAATACAATAATTTCCATTAGATAAACGACAAACAATTTGTGCAGTTTTGAATTGTTGTGGCAGTCAGTGATGTTGTTGTTGTTGCAGTGATGTTATCGTCATAAATCATAAACAATTCAAAACACTTTCTGAGACTTTTGATAATTGCGTACGAGTATAAACAAAAGTGAATGCAACAAACACGACAGCGAAAATTTTGTAATTTTATAATAAATTGGATAATTTACGGCATGAGGTCAAATAGAAGAAGATTGTTGAGTCAGAAGATGAGCGTAAGGTGAGTATTTCTGTTGTGAATTACATACGCAGCACTATTTAAGTGGCTCGGATTGGTCAGTGAAGTGGTGGCCTACTCGTATTTCAAGCAACACTTTTCAATCTGCATTTAGTGAGCTTCGAAAGCAACTTTTGAAAGGTGTTCTCCAGTTCATGAATCTCTAGCAACTTTTGGAAAGGTGAAAGTGCCAACAGTAGATAATTTTTTTTCTCATTTCGAACCTATGACCAAAAGATCCCTAACAAGTCGGTGGTTTACGAAATATCAGTTGGAAAGCCTACTACAGAGTCACTACTGCAGTTTAAGTTCCTTTTGTCTGTACTGGATTAAAGGAAGACGTGATAAAAAATTTCAGTGAAGTTGAAGAAGCCAACTTTATAATTGATCGATGAGTGGCCGGCCTCCGTGTTCTAGTGATAAGCATGCTAGACTCACACTCGATGGGTTCGAAGCCTGCCCAGGGCAAGGTTTAAAAATGTTTCTTTCTAAATATTTTTGCTCTTCGAGGCGAAGGCCTTAGTTGACAGAAGGCCTTAGTTGCCAGTACTCAGTCCTTTGACACCACAATTCATAATGGTGGAAGTCATAATAATACTGATCGATAAGTGACAATTTTATATCCTCATAGCAGTTCTTGCAATTTGTAGAGATGAAAGAGCTCACAATACAGACTAATACACGAAATCCCCAAACATCATGGAAACCCATATCAAGAAATAGCCCACTAGCGCTTAGTCCCGATAATTGGATAATCAGTAAAACAGAAGAATCTGTTTCGAGCACTGACAGAGAATTCAAAAAGGATGTAAATTCAAAGTGGTAGTAAAGCGAAAAAGGAAGTAAATTGAAAGAGGAAGTATGTACTCGTATATTCAAGTTCACTAAAGAAAGGGTCGGAAATTCAAGGTCGAAGAAGCTCATAGTATGAAGCTCAACTAAAAATGTCCATTTGTGACTATAAGATGCAGACATCTGAAGAAACCATCAAATATTTGTAGATTGTGACGAAATAGTCTTTTCAATACTAAACATCAATGAATGGTAAAATGATATTGGAAGATGATTATTGATTAATGACAGGTCAGAAGAAAGAAATAAGAAAGTCCTAAGAAGTAAGAAGTATTAAGAAATCATTAGTAAAATGTAACAGAAAAAGGAGTCATAAACAAAAAGTCATAAACAGCCAGTCATAAAAAGCAAGTCATAAACAATAAGTTGTACACAACAAGTCATAAACAACAACTCATAAACTACTAGTCAAAAGCACCGAGTCATAGATAATGGTATCTCCTTTGTAATACTGGATGGTAGCTCCTTTAAGTTAATGGAATGTTTAGTATAACTTCCGTACAAGTCATAAATAACAAGTCATAAACAAGAAGTCATAAACAAGAAGTCATAAACATCGATGCATAGATAATGGTAGCTCTTTTGTATTAATGGAATGTGTGGTATAACTCCAGTACAAGTCATAAACAACAAGTCATAAATAAAAAGTCATACACAATAAGTCATAAACAAGAAGTCATAAACATCGATGCATAGATAATGGTAGCTCTTTCGTATTTATGGAATGTGTGGTATAACTCCAGTACAAGTCATAAACAACAAGTCATAAATAAAAAGTCGTAACAAGTCATAAACAAGAAGTCATAAACAAGAAGTCATAAACATCGAGGCAGAGATAATGGTAGCTCTTTTGTATTAATGGAATGTGTGGTACAAGTCATAAATAACAAGTCATAAACAACAAGTCATACACAATAAGTCATAAACAAGCAGTCATAAACATCGATGCATAGATAATGGTAGCTCTTTTATATTAATGGAATGTGTGGTACAAGTCACAAATGACAAGTCATAAATAACAAGTCATAAACAACAAGTCATACACAATAAGTCATAAACAAGAAGCCATAAACATCGAGCCATAGATAATGGTAGCTCTTTTGTATTAATGGAATGTGTGGTACAAGTCACAAATGGCAACTCATAAATAACAAGTCATAAACAACAAGTCATACACAATAAGTCATAAACAAGAAGTCATAAACATCGAGTCATAGATAATGGTAGCTCTTTTGTATTAATGGAATGTGTGGCATAACTCCAGTACAAGTCATAAATAAGAAGTCATAAATAAAAAGTCGTTAACAACAAGTCATAAATACCGAGTCATACATAATAGTATCTGTGGAACTACACTAATTGAATTCGTAGTATAACTTCAGTATTGAAGAAATACGATCAAATTATAGTTCTGAAGTGTGGAATGAACTCAAAGGAAGCTGAAGTAAATAAAATGAAGATGCGTTGTGACGAGATCTTGCAGTTGTTGTGACTTGGTAGCAGAAGCTATTAGAATATGTAGAAGAAGCTGATGAATGATGATTTAAAGTAAAAACTGATAATCTGTTGAATAATATTAAATAAATAGTGGAATAAAATGAGTTCTTAAGTAAATTGTTATTAAACAAAGCTATTTTAATTAAATCGAAATCATGAAACAAATTCTTACTTGACACAATCCAGTGATGGAACTATTAGGATAAATAATTCTCGATATATATTAATATATTATTATACCTTACGCCATAATTAATTATGTCTTCAATGGTTGGCGGAATGGCGGGTACTAAGCAACTAAGGTGTTCGAGACCATGTCCGAAGCAGGATTTGAACCCAAGACCCATGAGTCTAGCATCGTTACCAGTAGACCAAGGAGGTCGGAATATAGGATATTTATCTTTAGAACAAAGTAGAGAAATATAAATTTGGAGGATTTTTCTGGAGAATGGTCAGTATATGTATATGGGCTAATATATCCGATTGGATTACGACAGCTAAACAAAAGTTGTTTTAAACAAAGGTCAATAATTCAAACGATAGTTCAAAACATACTTTTAATATAGCTCTTTGGATATTGGAAATAAAAGAGCATTGACTTTTATTACACTCGTATATATGAAGGAAGTTTCAAAGAATCGATAAGTGATATAGTAAACTGGCCACGAACTGGATCAATATGGACAATTTGCTGGTATTAAAAGACAGATGAAGCTTCAAATTTCACGAATCAGGATACTAATTTTTGTCTAGAATGGGAGGATATGCCAACTTTCACTACTCTCACTACTTTCACTACTTACACACTTTTATTGTTATTCAGAGCATACAAACATATAGAATGCTGACCTCCGTGATTTAGTAGTCAGCATGCTAGACTATCCCTCGGCGTGTCGCGGGTTCGAATACTGCCTAGGGCAAGGTCTCAAAGATGCATCTTTCTAAATGTTTTTCCCTTCGAGTCGAAGACCTTAATTGCTAGTACTCAATCCCTCAACCACTTGCAAGGTATAATAATAGTAATAATATATCCAGAATCAATAACGGTATAACCATCATATATTATTATTATATCTTACATCATAATTAATTATGACTGCAAGGGTTTAGGGGAATGAGTACTAGCTACTGAGGACCTCGACTTGAACAGAAAAGTTTTTTAGAAACAAACATTTTTGGATCATGCCCGTGGCAGGATTTGAACCTGCGACCTCTGAGAGTGAGTCTAGCCTACTTACCACTAATCCACAGAGGCGGCTAATCATCATATAAAGACTTAGAAGCTTCTGAATATCCAGACCAACTGGCGTCCAATCATGACATTCGAAATCGTATGCGAGTTTCACACAATTTTCGCGTAAGAACTTCCTTCTGCATTGGGAGTATGGGGAAGAGAACGAGACTTTTTGTGGTGGAGAATGATTCCACCACATCTGTCATTCGTGTGGTGAGTTTTGAAACCATGCTTTTGAGTTAACGATATTGTGTGTTATTAGTGATCATTAGAGAGAGCTTACTTTATGGCTGTGTGCATTCCGACTACACCAACATTACAGGGTGCTGACTTAAAGTGTTGACTTGCTATTGAAAATTCTTGTACAAAATTCCTGTTCAGCCTCACTTGCCTAGAGTTACGATTGCTGGTTGGAAAAAATGGCTTCTCCAAAGAATTAGCGGTCGCAGCCGCACTCAAGCACAACTCTCATCGGAACGACTTTACGCAACTGAACTTCTTTCGCTGATCTGAACTGGAACTAATCATTGTCGGCAACATTTTCGGTGTCAATCTACTCGGACTTTTTGCCCGTTCCGAGGCTCCCATTAAACCAGATTAATGCAGCAGTTTTTTCTTTATTTATTGGCACTCGTATTAATATTTTGTCGACGACTTTTTGTTTACTCTGGGCTCGAGTTCTTTGTTTTTGTTGTGTTTGCTCGCATACCGACTCGGATAATAAATAATTTTTTGTTTGTTTGTTTGTTTGTTTGTTTGTTTGTTTGTTTGTTTTGCTTTCGCGTTCGTGTTCGTGGGAATTGCAGGTTAATGCAACAAATCGCGGTGGCTTTTTTCTGATATATTTCCATTTTTTGCATTCGAATGCAGATTTTTTCTCGTATTAGAGCCACTTGTGTGCCGTAATTTGTGCGGCAAGTTGGGATTTCTTAACTGTGGTCGTTGGCCTACTTTGCCAGCCATTCGCGTTACCGTTTCATTTGTTTTGCTTTTTTATATTCACAATTTTTTGTGGGGATTTATGAATTGCATATTAAAATAAGAATTAGAAAGCCGCAGTCGCAATTTATTGAACCTATTGAAATTGCATTTTCTGCTCCATTACGCCACAACGGACCTGTTCAGTTGATTGTATTTTGAGAGTTGGAAGACGTCATAATGAAGTCACAGTTGGCAGAAGAGAAGAATTCCAATTGATAGGCGAGGAATATGCCATGGTTGAGGAAAAATTCATTTTGGTTCGATCAATGGATTCGCAGGAACTCTCTTGCTCTACTACCGGTGGAGTTCTTTTGTAGAATGATGTATAGGTGTTGTATAGTAATGAAGACGATTGCGGCTGCGACCGCTAATTCATTGGATAACTTTTTCCAACCAGCAATCGTAGCTCTAGGCAAGTGAAGCTGAACGGATGAAGATATTGTACAAGTATTTTCAGTCAACAGCAAGTCAGCACATTAAGTCGGCACTCTGTAATGTTGGTGTGGACACAATCACACAGACATGAAGTAAGCACTCACTGATGATCACTACAAACACACAATATTGTTGTCTGAATGCTCTCAAAACTCATCACAACAAATGAAGCATGTTGGAATAATACTCCACCAAAACAAGTATCTTTCTCTTCCCCACACTTCCCATGGCAGAAGGAAATTCTTACCCATAAATTATGTGATACTCGCAAATGATATCGAGTGTCATGATGGGATGCCAGTTGGACTGGGTATTCAGAAGCTTCTAAGTTTTTATATGATGAATTGCCGCCCTCTGTGGCTTAGTGGTCAGCATGCTAGACACTCTCAGAGTTCGCAGGTTCAAATTCTGTCCCGGGCTTGATCTTAAAAATGTTTGTTCTAAAAAATCGTTTTCCTTTGAGTTGAAGGTCTCAGTAGCTAATACTCATTCCCCTAAACCCTTGCAGTCAAACTTAATTATGGTGTAAGATAAAAATAATAATAATATATGATAGTTATATCGTTATTGATTCTGGAGATATGCATGCTCTGAGCAGCAATAAAGCTGTATATAAAATGGACATGTCCTGCCATTCATATACAAATTTATGCAGCTCTTCTGGGTTCATCCAGTAAAATGTTCAAATAGCTCCCAATAAATAGTGAGGCCAAACAAACGAATCCACTCAATATGATAAACTATTGGTCCAATTTATATTCACCTTGTATCATTTATGAAATAAGAGGTAATAAATCCCAAACCCACTCCAGATAGTCGCCAAGTTTTAGTCCAAGAAATGTTAAATATTTCATTATGAAGCATTGAACAAGGAATGAGTAAATATATTAAGATCTTATATGAAAGTTATCACGGCTAGTCCCATTTACGGTATAAGAACATGGTCAGGCTTTACATTAATATGAGAATTTAAATAAAGAGTAGTTCAGTACCAACCACCTACGCCACTACATAGCATTCATGGTGTTAAAATAATAATATACTTTATATAAAGAGAGCGGAAAATCCATTTTCACCTTCCCAATGTTCCAAAATATAGTCGCAGTTTTCAGCCTCCACTTTTTTGTTATGAACAAAGAAGATAATTGTGCTTCCCCAAGTAATTCTGCTAATCTTGTGACTGTCACAATCAGAGTATTAGGTTTAGGTTGGAGTGGCAGCAAAAAGCACACTCAGGCACAACGCTCTATATGCTTGTACAAAGATGCTTGGATGCACTGGGGGCCTCCTTTCTTCTCTGATGCATTGGTGGTACACAGTCATAGCAAGACATATTTTACTCTACGGTATTTTGGTGCGGTGGAATGCTGTTAGGAAGAAAACTTATGGCATACCTATGGAAAGAGTCCAAAGGCTTGCGGCACTGTGTGTGACGGGGGCCTTAAGGACAACACCAATGCCTGCTCTTAACACCATTCTCAATTTACCCCCAATCGACCTCTTTGCAGCAAAATCTGCGGGAAGGTTGATGGCCACTAAACAATTCTCTCTCCGGCCCTTCGGTCATAGCTCTGTAGGTCGAAGTCTCACGGTCAACACTGACTATGTAACTCCTATTCTTAACCTGCGGAAACAAATAAAAACAACTATTGAAAAGGAAGGATGGCATAGAGGTATATATGCTAAATGCAAAACCTTCAACCTATTCATGGACGGCACGAAGATGGAGGACAGTGTTGGAGCAGGTGTCTACTGCCCCCAACTAGATATCAAATAGCCGTTCAGACTACCAAACTACTGCAGCATTTTTCAAGCGCAAGTTTTTGCAGCATGGAAAGCCGCAGAGCTCGCCAGCATAGCAGAAACTACGAACTCCACAATAAACTTCTACGTAGATAGCCAAGCTGCGATCAAAGCTATAACTTCATGCTGTGCATCTTCCAGAAATGTTCTGCAATGCAAGGCAGCAATGGATAGACTGGCCACCAATCGGAAGCGACACTTCTACTGGGTGCCAGGGCATAAGAGCATAGAAGGAAATGAGAGTGCGAACGTCATTGCAAAAAGCGGAATCTTACTACCAAACGAGCAAGTATGTAGGGTACTGATGCCTCTGAAAATGATCAATAGCCGTATTGAATATGACATGATGAGAAAGAGGAAAGAACGGTGGAGTATTGCCACATATAGGATCACAAAGTTCATGTGTAAACCGTACGGCACTCAGACCAAATCGATGCTGGCACTCATTTCTTTCATCGGAGAATCCTTGCTAAAATTCCTTTACTTCTCATGTGTCCATTGAGTTTACAGTAACCGGTCAAGAGCAACCTAATCTCAAACCCAAATCTATTGTGGTTATAGTTGCCCAGTAGTAATTTAGATTATCTAAGACCTAGATGGCTTATAAGAAGTTCTTGCCTTTGTTGTCTTCTTTGTTCCCTAAACTCATGTTGCCATACTCCTTTACCTATACCACATTAGGATTCTGGCCCAATCATTGAGGTAGAGGTTCTCAACCTGGCCAGCTCGTCGGCCTGTTTTTTGCCGTGGACGCCCTCATGTCCTGGAACCTAGCAAAGGCTGACTTTATTATTCTTGCCCAGCTGATTCAGTCTCCTTGAATAATGAGTATGACAAAGTAGTCTACTAAACCACAATAAGATTCACGCTTCTATAAAACTCTTATCACAGCCGGTTGCAAGTCACAACTCTCCCACTATTACGATGTAATTGCCTTCCAAGCAATTCAAATAACTTCGAATTCATTCCTACACACTTCAGGACCAATTGCATCAACGCAAAAGGGGTAGCATAATTTATGACTAGTTCTTTATAACTCTCTGAATTTTGCTTATGACATTTCATTAATAACTAATTTTATAAGTTTTACGACTAAAATTGAGACAATTTCCACCTCTGAATAATAGGTAAATGATCTATTAAGCCCCAAGGTAGAGCAGTTCAATTTGAAAGGAATTCAAAAGCAAAATTATCACCCTACAATTTTACGAAATTTTAACAAGTTTTACTTCCACTTCAAGAACACCCTTATCACTGCCGCTTCCAAATAACAACTGCTCAAATATTACTATGTAAGACACTTTTCAAAAATTCAGTTGTCAGAACCAATTCCTTTAATGCCAAAGGCTTACCATCAATTATGAATGGTTGTTTATAACTTGCTGACTGATGTTTTCGTCACTCTGTTTACGGCATTTCATTAATACTCGTAGTACGAGTAAAGACGACTGAAGTCGGGTTAGACCGACTTCAAAATACCCTTTACCCTTTACCCTTACATTTGCGTGCCAGTTAAACAATGGCAATGTTTTATACAGATAACATCATTAAAAGATTCTCTAGGGTCATTTTCGGTAGGATACCCTGAGCTGATTACAATGGATGGAGGTGTGTCCTTTATCTGATCATCCCCATTTCTTGAGTATGGCTTTGTAGCGTCAATATACGTCTATATACTAATATAAAATTTTGCTCAAAAATAATATATAGATGTCTCTAACGATCTGGAAAGAAAGTGGGCACAGACGGATAAACGAACAGACGGACGGACAAGATCTAAATTGCTCAGAAAGCGATTCTGATCATTTATGTATATATGTATACACGTATATGTCTATATCTGCCTCGCCTTTTTAGTAGTTGAACCCGCTCAACTTAGTATAGCCTTTTTCCCCTGTTTTAGGTTGAAAAATGTCTAGCTAATGTTTCATTGGAATGCATGGGGAAAAGGAGTGCATGAAGTCATTTAAAATAATACCTGAACATTCCAGAAGTGTGTAGGCAGACGTGAAGGTAAAAATTTAATATTTTCTAGGTTTTTAAATATTTCAAGGTGGACGGTGAGAGAAGTCGTTCTTGATTTAATGAACTGTCTTAGCGAATATTGTTATGACTTCATTCGATTTCTAAGCTGGAGGACAGTCAATAAACGGCAGACTCCGTGATTGTAGTTGGATATTTCAACATACTTTGTTCTGTCAATGAACTGCAGACTCCGTGTTTGTAGTTGCATATTTCAACATACTTTGTTCTGCCAATGATCTACAGTATGCGGGTTTCTACTTGTATATTTCAACACAACTTTCTTCCCTAGTCCTTTTTGGCTTCAACTTATTAACCAAGTAATTTGGGGTTGTTGGAAGGTTTACCTCATCCCAAATTTACTCAGCTTTCAATGAATTCAATGCCTTCATAGAAATCTCATCCTTGACATGAATTTACAAACATTCATTTCAAGTTCTTAATTAAAGTGTGAGTTGGAATAAATTGCTACGAATAATAATAATTTCATTGACACTTGCATAGATTCAGTGCAAAATATGGCATATAAAATTGTAAGACAAATATTCATGTCTCTGAAAAACACCCACTTTTGCGAAACTTCGTCGATTGGCCTGAAATTCAAACAGAGTGTATCATATTTCATAATGAAGCTGGGGGGCGAAACCAAACAATTTTTCAACTCAGGTAACAATTTGAATTTCAATTTCGAATATAAATAAAAATCAAATTAAACGTGAGAAATTTGCAGAAATCGTTTCGTGGCGCAATTTCCGACACAAACGAATTCAAAGTGCCAAAAATAGTTTCAAGGAATTTTGACTTCAGTCAACTTCAATTGCAGCTGAGCGAGAAACACGGCTAAAACTCCAACTGAATCGCCACAGACATGAGAGCACTTAACAACGGGTTCTGCTAGTTTGCCCCAAAGGCAATCAGTGTACGAGTATGAAGGGGCTCAGACAGAGGCGCGCGGCGATCGAACTGCCAGTTAAATACGTGCGGTAATTGTACCAACAATGAGAACAACAACAACAAACAACAACAAACAAATTTATTAAATAAATTGCAAATATGTGATTGCGAAAACATATTTGACAACAAAAAAGTAGCAGAAAAAACTGTGGCTCACCTTTTGGCATGCCGCACGGTCCCTTCGTACGAGAGTTGTCCAAGAAATCCAACTCGTATCTGCGTGCAGGTGGATACGTCAACGCCACGTGAGCGTCGCTGAACTGCAGCCAGCAGCAAACGTTCAAAAGCACCACGAAGGCGACCCATATTGGCCAATGCAGGCGGGGGAGGGGACTGTGTGTTTTATTATTTATGGCCATTTTTTATGTGTTTATTTATTTATTATTTACTGTGATTTCCACACCGTTGCGGGCGGAGGTGATTTCTTTTCCGACAATTTTTACGAATATTTACGAAATTTGTTTATTTACGAATATTTACGAAATTTGTTTATTTTGTTGCTTTTTTAAATTGTTATAATTTTTTTATTATTTACTTTATATTTTTTATTATTGTAAAATTATTATATTTTTTTATATATATAATATTATTTTTTTTTACACTATTTTTTATATTATTATTTTTAATTTGTTTATTATTTTTTTTATTATACTCGTATTACACTTAGGGAGGGGACACTTGGGTAATATTGGATTTTCTATTTTTTATTTAAATTATCTTTTTTAATTATATTTACTATTTATATTATATTTAATATTTTTATTTGTTTACTCGTTGACACTGTGACACTAATTAAAACCGCATACTCATGATTTGTTCGTACGCTCGCATGCCTTCATGCATGTGTGTATGTATGAGAGTGTGAGTTTGAGTATGAGTATGAGTTCGAGTGTGTGTTCGCGTCTCACACACTTTGAACTTTGCTGCTCAAGCAAACTTACTCATTCGCCCCGCGCACGTGTCACGTGAGTTTCTCATTTGCATTGCAAGCGCTTTGTTGAAATTTTCTTAATTGGATTTTTTTTCGATTTTTTAATATTATTATTTACTTGTTTTTTATTATTATTTTCTTGTTTTTTTCTTATTTGTTTGTTTTTTG
The DNA here is from genome assembly GCA_920105625.2 of Clusia tigrina. NCBI lineage: Eukaryota > Metazoa > Arthropoda > Insecta > Diptera > Clusiidae > Clusia > Clusia tigrina. The sequence continues at coordinate 414,616,927 of OV050030.1, forward strand.
TTGTTGTTACTTTTAAATGACTTTTCAAATTGAATTTTGTTTTGACATTTGTCTGGGTTTTTGGTGCGTAGGATGATCGGGTTGAGTGTGTGGCTGTGGCATTTGACAAGCAACTCTCTCCGCCTTTTCTAAATCTGTAAAGAAAAGAACAAAAATCCATTATTATTTAGTAAATTTTTTAAAATTAAAACACTATTACTATTGAACTATATATGAGAAGTTTCAACATTTTTATATTCCTCCTGCAAAGGATCAGGATGAGCCAAAGGCTAGCGGTATTACGCATTAAGAGGGCTCTAAGAACTACACCAATGACCGCGCTGAATACAATGTTGGCTCTAGGTTAAATCGGGTAGCTTGCGTGCTACGAAAGCTGCTCTCGGAGGCCCATTGTGATGTTGATGCCACCTCCAATAGAACATTGTGTAGGAAGTCTCGCTGTTCAAGCTGCAAGAAGACTATTGGATCCTAAGCAATTTACTCTTAGATACTATTAACATAGCTTTGTCTTCCGACACGAACTATGTGACCCCGATTCTTTGGGGTAAACGATAAGGGCCCATATTAAAAAAGAAGTTCAGAGCACGGGCATGGCAGCCAGATTCAGAACTTGCAGTATATTTACAGACGGGTCTAAAATAGCATAGGGTATATGTGCTGAAGTCTACTGGCGTGAACTAAATAAAAGACAGCGGTTCAAACTAGCTGAAGCGCAAAGCACAGCCGCCTGGCGAGCGCTGTTAAGTTCGGCCGCAACCCGATAGGGGGTTGTTTCGCAGATTCAGCGATTAGGCCACGAAAGGAAGGAAGAAAGGTTCAAACTACTACACTAAGCTGAGCTGTTCGCTGCCAGGAAAGCAGCAGACCTAGCCTCTACCCCAGATTATACCAAATCTGCAATAAACTTTTGTATAGACAGTCCGGCCGCAATTAAGGCCACAATCTCATGTAGCTCATCTTCTAAAAATATTCTTCAATGCAGGAATGCCATTGCTAAACTGTTCAGCTACACACCTAATGGATACCAAGACACAAAGGCACGGAGGGAAATGATATAGAAGACATGATTACCAAAAGCTGAACTCATTTGCTAGAGGATCAGATCAGCTACGTAGTGCTGTCTTCACACCTTTTTCAACAGAGGTTTAAGGGAAAGCATGTAACAACGGTAGCGAATTGGAACAACGTAGCTACCTGCAGAACCAGAAATCTTTTGTGCAAGCCGCATGACAAGCAGTATGCCACGTCTTTACTAGTGATACCACGAAAAGATTGCAGATTGATGATAGGGATAATGGCAGTCCACTGCCTAGCCGCAATATATGCTATAAAGATAAAGCTCACAAGCAACGATGGGTGTAGGAAATCCCTGGAACTAAGCTGCAAGAAAACCTTGGAACACATTCTATGTTTCTGTCCATAGATCGCTACAGCACATTTAAAAAAATTGGGGGCTTTGGGAAACTAGACGAGGATTCAACCTTGGGAATAAGAAGTTCGCCTCTTGACCATGGTAGTTGAAGTCTGTCTGGTGACACCACAGGTCCGCTCCTCTAACTGGGATCCTTTTGCTTCCTCCAGCTAGTGTTGATTGATCGTAAACTTTACGGAAGCTCAGGGTATACCAACGGCGAAGAAGAGGGAGATTTCATTAAGCGAGTGACCTATTTGGGACTTAGGGATAGGTCGCCTCGCAGTTGCCTATCTCTATGTCCCGTTACGCAGTAGAGGTGGAGCTGTGAATTCCTCGCACACTATTGTGGGAAGAGCGGCAGTCAAGAACAAGCTGTGTTATATACAAGCATGGGCCTTGTTTACTGCCTGGCTATTGGAGTAAATGTAAATACGTATATCATTGCAAGAATCCTCTTAGATGCCTGATATATTGCCATCACTGATGCGTGGAAGACATTGCAATGATCCGGGAGACGGGCAGATTGTCTCAGTCCTAGTTTGCTAGAGAAAATACCGGAACTAACTTTCTTCTCTAGCTTGGAGCTTTCTGTGTATATGTCAGTTGACTGCTTAGTTGTTAACTTATCTTCGAAACATTCCTCTCTGCTAGGGATATTTGGTGGAATTATGTGGCCGAGCAAGTATAGTTGGAAGGAAACTGAATCTGGGGACTTTAAGTTTAGGGACCACAAACTTAACAATGTCCAATGAAATGAAATATCTGGGAGTAATCCTGGACAAAACTCTAACTTGGAAAAACCACTTATCATACATAACTAGTAAAGCCTTAAGAGCAACCTATGCTTGCCAGAGGTTGTACGGTAAAACATGGGGACTACGGCCAAAAATGATGGCGTGGTCATATAAAACAATAATAGTACCAATGATTACTTATGCGTCGTTGGTATGGTGGCCAAAAGTCAACCAAACAGGAGCTCAGAGGACTCTTAACAAGATTCACCGTATAGCCTGTTTGAGTGTGACGGGAGCAATGAGAACGTGCCCCACACTAGCTTTGGGAGTGATCACTGGACTGACTCCTCTACACCTTGTAGTTAAAAGGATGGCGGCCAGCGCGGCCCTAAGGCTACCTAATCTAGCCCATCTTAAAGAAGGCAACCTTTCGGGGCACGCAAAGATTCTGGACACTGTCTGGAATTCTCCGTGCCTCATGGTCTTCGACAAAATGGACAGAAAATTAGACTTCTCAAAGCAATTCAAAGTGGTCATCAGTGACCGTTCAGCTTGGAGAAACAAGGAAATAACAATAAAACAGGACTCTCAGTTGTGGTATACAGATGGGTCCAAAATGGAAGATGGCAGTGCAGGAGCTGGAATTGTAGGGCCAAATTTCCAAAAAGCAATTGCAATGGGAAAAACAGCTTCCATTTTTCAGGCGGAGGTCCACGCTTTAGAGTTATGTGCTAGAGAATGTCTACGCAGGGGTACACGCAACACCAAAATATGCATACTCTCAGATAGCCAGGCAGCTCTAAAATCATTAATAAACTTCTCATTCCAATCAAAGCTGGTCTGGGAATGCTGTAAACTTCTCAATACCCTAGCAGCGAGAAACTCTGTTACGCTAATGTGGGTACCGGGACACGAGGGACATGAGGGCAACGAAATGGCAGATTCTTTAGCAAAAAAGGGTGCAGACACTGCCTTTATAGGCCCAGAACCCTTCTGTGGGGTAAACAGTAGCTTCACAAATAACTTGTTGTGCGAACAGGAAAAACGAAGTCTGCTAAACTACTGGAGAGCCCAAAAAGGCATGCGGCAGTCGAGACTACTCATTGATCCTGAACACATAAGGGTAGATGCTTCTTTAAACCTCAGCAGAAATGACATCAAACTATACACTGAACTTTTAACAGGACACTGTAAACTAAATTACCACCTAAAGAAAATAGGCGTGGTAGAAGACGATTCTTGTCGACTCTGTCAAGAGAAGCAGGAAACGGCAGAACACATTCTGTGCACTTGCCCAGCGGTGGCAAGACGCAGACATAAGTACCTAGGCAGTGGGTTCATATCTCCAAATCACCTAGTTAAAATTAAGCCCACAGCAGTTACGAGATTTATAAACAGTCTAGGACTGTTTTAGTTGGGTACGAGGCTGCACAATAGATCTTTTAGGTCGCGGTGTTCTTTTAGCCTGTCAATAATAATAGTTGGTCTCTGTTCTTGCCAACGCATCTGGAATTCGGCACCACCAGCTTTTATTCAATTTGTGGAGAATAATCTTTAAAAACTATGACATATCGAACAAATTTTGAAGGCTTTATTAGTTTTACCACAACTGAGAGGAGTTCAACACAACCGGATATATAGAATTTTTCTAGTCGGCATTTCTCTGTGATGACGTGGTACGATTGGCAATTACAATTAACAGTTCCGCAATATCACGACTGGATCAACTGTTCTATTCGAAAGTGCAACTCATGAAGGTCTTCAAATGAGGTCCATCAGAATCTGTGTTCCACATCATAGCCGGGAATGAAACATGATTTGATTCGAAAGTTATCAAGTTTCGAGTTTTGTTTCCCCTCAGATCAAGAACACAAGCACATTTAAAGTCTTTCAGCAGCTCTTCAGCAAACAAAAGGATTCTTGTAGTGTGTCATTTCAGGAAAGGAAAAGCCCTCCAAACAAAGTTAGTCCATTTGAACTTATGGTCAACAATTTAATCAGATAATCGTCAGTTCCCTTTATGATGGCCACCATTTATATCAAGATCAATCATTATTCATTCAACACATTCATTGTTAATTATCAAGACTAAGCACATATTCTCAGCTACTTAAGCGTTCGAGTGTCTAAACACCTCCAGAGAGGATCTAATACACACACTTCTCATTTGTTCTGCTTATTTGTTCGGACCAAGACTAACTCAGTCGACCCAAGAACTCATTACCAATATTTAACTTGAGGTCTGGTCTAGAGACCACACTGAATACATACCCTTAACAGAAAGGAGATAACCCTTAGCTTAAGACAAAATAACACCCGACTTGAGTTAGGGACATTCTTTGCCAACCGCAATTTTCTTAGGCAACTCCAGTCACAATAGGAATATTGAGGCCACAAATGTGTAAGGTTGGAATACCTCTTCCACTGACTTACCCAATCTGGCCAACTAAATAGCACTGCATAATTAATTAAAATAATATTTTAAAAAGCATAACAATGCTTACAAAGACATTTCGGTCTCTTGAATTCCGTCGACTCCACAAATGTACCCAGCTGTGCTCCCAATAAGCCCAGCCAAAGAGTTACCCTAAATTCTGCCGTTTCTTCTGTTGGTTTTTTCAACTAAAACCAAAACAAAATTGTGTAATTTTCGAGGCTTGATTTAAATGCAACAATTGCAACCACAAATACAACAGCAACAGCAACAAAAACAACAGCAACAACCATGAATAGTTTCCCACAATTTTTCATAACAATAACAAAACACATAAAAATAAATTTTATGCAAAAAGATTTATGAACAAAACCAAAAACAAAAGGAAAACAATAAAAAATTGTCTCAGCTGAGAGGAAAATATGGTGGAAAATTTCGGTAGCAAAGCGAAATAAATAAAACATTAATTGAAAAGTCAACAATTCGCAATGTTGGCAATATTAACGAAACAGCAATAAGGAAGAGTGAATGTGCTCCAATTGTGTGCTCTGACACCGACTTTGTTCATTATGCACTACACCAGGGACAGGCAGTCATATAAGAGACGCCTTATATTCTCTATTTAGAGAATGTATGAAACATTTTCCCAATTAGCTGGGAAACACCCCAGAACTTGTTCAATTCACGCCCATCATTGTAGAAATGACCAATTTCTGTTCAAGAATGATCAATTTCTGTTTTAAGTATGAAAGGGAAAATACAGGCATTTAAAAAAGAAGCCAGGAAGCAACCTTCTTTGGTCACCAACCCAAGTGATCTGAGTTAAATACTCCTCACAAAATAAAACTTTCCCCAACAAAATCGATTACGAACCACACGCACACATCTCTTATAAAGAGTGTTTGCCAAATTTCAAACTCAATCTCAGTTTCAATCTCATTTCGAATCTCTCTCTCTATCTCATTTCGAAGCTCACTCTCGATATGAGATCCACTTCAAATCTCACTCATATCCTCAATCACACAACATTCAATAATTTTCATTTCCAATCTCACTCTCGATATGAGATCGATCTCACTTCAAATTTCACTCATATCAGCAATCACACTTTCAATCATTTTAATTTCCAATCTCAATCCCGATCTCAATCTTCAAACACACTTCAAATCTCATTCATATCCTCAATCACACTTTCAATCATTTTCATTTCGAATCTCACTCTCAATCTCATTTATCAATCACTCATATCCTCAATCACACATTCAATCATTTTCATTTCGAATCTCACTCTCGATATGAGATCGATCTCACTACAAATCTCACACACATCCTCAATCCCACTTTCAATCATTTTCATTTGGAATCTCACTCTCGATATGAGAACGATCTCATTTCAAATCTCACTCATATACTCAATCATTTTTTCAATCATTTTCATTTCGAATCTCACTCACGATCTCATTCCTCAATCACACTCCAAATCTCACTCATATCCTCAATCACAAATTCAATAATTTTCATTTCGAATCTCACTCCCGATCTCAATCTTCAAACACACTTCAAATCTCACTCATATCCTCAATCACACTTTCAATCATTTTCATTTCGAATCTCAATCTCATTCTTCAATCACACTTCAAATCTCACTCATATCATAAATTACACTTTCAAACATTTTCATTTCGAATCTCACTCTCGATCTCAATCTTCAAACACACTTCAAATCTCGATCACACTTTCAATCATTTTCATCTCGAATCTCACTCTCAATCTCATTCTTCAATCACTCATATCCTCAATCACACATTCAATCATTTTCATTTCGAATCTCACTCTCGATCTCATTCTTCAATCACACTTCAAATCTCAATCATTATCATTTCGAATCTCTCTCCCGATCTCATTCCTCAATCACACTTCAAATCTCACTCATATCATCAATCACACATTCAATAATTTTCATTTCGAATCTCACTCTCGATCTCATTCTTCAATCACACTTCAAATCTCAATCACACATTCAATCATTATCATTTCGAATCTCTCTCCCGATCTCATTCCTCAATTACACTTCAAATCTCAATCATATCCTCAATCACACTTTCAATCATCTTCATTTCGAATCTCACTCTCGATCTCATTCTTCAATCTCACTCATATCCTCAATCACACTTTCAATCTCCATCTCATTTTTAATCGAATACAGGGATTTTGCCAAATTGACACTTCGTTAACTTGAGTGACTTGAGTGGTGTGCACAACTCTTCCCGCTTGGTGTAGGGTACTGCATACACAGACGTAGCTGCAGCAATTCACTTTCTTTGCAGCTGGTGATGAATGCGTTATGCATTTTCCGCGGCGTGCAGTGTCGCTGCAGTTGCAACTAACACAGAAATTATGCAAATGAAAAAGCATACAAAATGTTTCATAATGTTTGCACGCTGTGACATGAGCTGAGAAAATTGCCGCTGCTCCTGATGCTGGTGCTATTGCTGCTGCTTATGCCGCTGCTTGTGCCGCTGTTGCTGCTGCTGCAAGTAGACACACGAGTGTGAGGCTGGTAAAAGTAACAAGCGGCGTATGAGCGACATAGTTGCATAATATTAAAAGGTGTAAAGGCGTCGCACGTAAGTGACGTCACACTGGGAGACTGATAAATGAGAGTCACTGTTTGGAGGGGGTCTTTTTTGTTGTTGTTAGTTGTCAGACCTCTTCTGAACGATAACTGCCAAAAGATTGTTCGATGTAAAGGTCTCATTTTACACTTGTGTTCAGAATAGTTTGGGAAATTGTCTTGGAACTATGGAATCTTATTTTAAAAATTAGTATTATATTCACCAACTATAAGAGTTCTATAATTTACACCTTGTCCTGTTCAGTTCATAAGAAATCCTTATCAAATGTACCACTCAAAGACCGGTGCAATGGTATTTCAGTGATTAGTTTATTTCCAGAAGTAGTTCTGCAAATTGATCTCCATACTTATGTGACCTGGCGCTTCTATGAATATACGATATGAATACACGATCGGGGTGGTTAATGCTGTATTTTCTTGTATTGCAAATGAACATAAGCCGAGACATTCCCGAATTAAGGACACATACAAAAAAGTCACCAACTGACATGGTCTTAAACGGAATGCCTAAGTTGCATTGAATAAATTCGAAAAAAGTGTTCCAATACGGTCTTCAAAAACTGTATTCAGACTCTATAACAACACTATATATATATTTTATAAATTATCACAGTACCCTGGGTAAGAATTACTAAATTCTGTTTTCATTCGGACGGCATTACTTCATCCATTTTGTGACGTTATCAAGGCTTTCTTCCCATTTTAAAGAAGTAAAGGCATTTTGGTGTGAGGACAGAAAAGCTGTATCATCTGCGAAAGTGCCCACAACGGTGTTGCTTGAAGCAGGCAGGTCTGGTGAAAATAAAAGGTACGAAATGGGTCCAAGGACACCCCCTTGGAACCCCGGCATTGATTTTTTATAAAGCGGAGACGTCGTCACCATGTCTGATGTAAAATGGCTATTAGTGAGAGAGGACTTAATCAGATGATAAAGATTTACTGGAAGCATATACAATAGCTTATACAGCAATGCCTCAATCCATACTCTATCACATCCTTGAGATATGTGAAGAAAAGCTGCTGTTCCAAATTCTTTACTTTCATAGCTTTTGTGGTTATTCTCCACCAGCCTATGGACTTGTTCAATCGTACCATGATGGTTCCGAAATCCAAATTGATGTTTCGGGACGATTTTGTTTTTTCGCTTCAACAATGGGCATTAGCTTCTTGATTATAAGTATTTCAGACACTTTTGAAATCATTGGCAGTCAGCTTATGGACGATAAGATGTCGGGTCGACGCCACTTTTGCTGGGTTGTCTTTATTTCTTTCAAATTCCATTGTGCTGGGAAATAACTTCTTTGCCGTGCAACATTGAGTATGTTTCTTAAAAGTTTTATACATGAAAGAGGTAACTGAGTACTTTGTTTGTCACATCCTGGAGCCTTTCTTTCATTCAAGTTTGCTAGAACACGTATTAACTCAGTTCTTGAGATGTTTTGCATAGGCAATTCAAATTGATGACATTCGTTTGACTTGTTCACTATTAAGTCAATCTATCTCTGGGAATATTCAATCTTATTTGGTTTGAACACAGAAGGTAATAAATACACTCTTGCGGTGTCTGATTTCGCCCAATTTTTATCAGCTCTCACTAAAGGGGCTGATGATGTATTATACTATATTATTACATGTCCTTCTGTAAACTTTCCGTAACGAATAGTCCGGTTGGATTGTTGCGTCTAAGTTCCTGAGTGTGTTAGCAGTGCTGGAATCTTTCTGGGGTTCTCTGATAATCCTGTTTAATTCGGCTTTGGTATCCGGATGTCTTGAAATTTCCCATTGTTTGCACACTCTTCTTGTCTCAGGAATTTTGTCAATCTCTGTTATAGATATTTGAGCTCTATAAGGCACTACTTTAAGCAATTTCAAAGATTTTATAGAGTTCATATAAATATTAGAGCTTTATAAGGCACTTATTTCAGAGTTCCTATGAAGATCATAGATTTATTTGAGCTTTATAAGGCACTAATTTAAGGAATTTGAAAGTCCTTATGGAATTCATGTCAACATTTGAGCTTTTAAATACACCACTATAAGAAATTTCAGAGTTCTTATGGAGATCATATAAATATTTAAACCCTTTAAGGCATTACTCTAATGAATATCACATTTTCTATGGATTATTTAAAGTTTATAATGCACTGCTATAAAGAATTTCAGAGACCTTATAGGTCCCATATAAATATTTGATCTTTATAGTGCACCAGTCGAAGAAATAACTAAATTCTTATGGATGGAATGACGCAAGAAATTTGATCTGAAAAGGGTACGCCATTAGTCATGGACAACCCCAAATAGATATGCAAGTGTTGCTTTAAAAAGAAGATTTTGAATGAAGCATTTCTCTTTCCTTACAATATTTGACCACATTTTTCTTCTTTCTTTTCTGCCTTTGTTCAAAAAAACCTACTTTAAGTGTTTCAAAGCAATATTTGAAGAGAACACTTGACCAGGGTGAGAATCTTTCTTAACTATCTCCCATTTGTCTCCTTGTGATATATTGAATTGTCGGTGGTTACAAGTTGCTCCAAATATGTTACCAACCGACATTCAATTGCGTCTTTTAAGACTTAACAAATAATGAAAAAATCGGCCAGCAAAGAGGGAGCAAAAAACCATTCCGCATGTCAAAGAAGCAGAAAACTTATTGACGTGTACTTGAACTGGGCGCCTGTAGTAATGCTTTCTCATTTGTCCCCTGAGTTTACTTAATTTTTTAACAAAAGCACTGCCGGCAACTTTAACGACCATCCAGTGACAATGATGAGTGGTGTCTTTGCTATGCCGCCGGAGCGGTCGTCAGCAGTCACACAAAATTAACACTTTTCATTTCTGGCGAGTGCGGACTGCGGAGTGCGGAGTGTGGAGTGTGCAGAGCGAAGTGTGGAGAGATTAGCTCAGTTAAGCTTCGCGTGAAAGTAAAAAGAAAGAATTCACCGGTACGTACGTAAAAAAACAGCCTAAGAAATGGAAAGAAATTAATCAACAAAGCATGCTGAGTATACTCGTAATTATGGGAAAAACAATCACTTTAAAAAATTTGTTTTAAATATTTAAAATAAAAATGTAGTGGGGTCATTACAGGGTCTCCCAAATTAGTGGGTATTCTCTAAAAGAAAAAATATTTCGTTCCTATCTCCCTATTAATTCGACTTAAAACTTTCTCTCACTTTCAATCTCACTCACAATTTCAAGTTCACTTTCAATCTCACCCTCCATCACAATCTCAAACCTGACCTTCAATCTTAACCAGTCCAATCTCACTTCCAATGTCAACCTCACTCACAATCTCAAACTCACCCATAATTTCACTTCCAGTCAATCTCACTTTAAATCCTACTATCAATATAATTTGCAATATCACTTTTAATCTCCATATCGCTCATAATTTGACTCTCAAACTCACTCACAATCTCTCTTTCAATTTTACTTCTAATCTAACTCTGATAATCTCATTCTCAATCTCAGTTTCAAGGTCACATTCAATCGTAGTCACAATCTCATTCACAATCTTTAGAAGTTTCAAACTCACTTTAAATGACACTTCCAATCTCACTCACATCTCGCAATCAATCTCACTTTCAATGTAACTCACAAATTTTACTCTTAATCTCACTTTCCATCTCACTAACTCTCTCAATCGAACGTCAATTTCACCTTAATTTCACTTTATGTGACAATCTGACTTATAATCTCACTTTCAATCTGATTCTTAAACTCATTTCCACTCACAATCTCACTCTCAATATCATTTTCAGTCTCACTTTCAATATCATTTCCAATTTCACTCTCAACCTAAATTTCCAATCTCACACTCATTCTCATTTTTCAATATAATTTTAGCTCTCATTCATATTCTCAATCTCACTTTGAATCCTATCAAATCGCCCTTCCAAACTCAATCTCATTTTCTTCACACTTTTAATGTCATCATTAATCTCACTTTTAATCTCAGTTCCAATCTCACTCTCTATCTCACTCATAGTCTCACCTTCATTCTCAATCTCAAATCTGACATTCAGACTCAATCTCACCTTCAATCTCACTCAATCTCATCCTCTCTCACAATCTCAATATCGCTCACAATTTCACTCTCTTTTTCAACCTCTCTAACAATCTCTAACAACTGCTTATTAGTTTCACTCTCAATCACACTCACAATTTGACTATCAATCTCACTCACAATTTCATTCTTAATCTCACCAACAATCTCACTTCCAATCTCGCTCTTTATCTCTCTTTCAATCCCACAAACTATCACGATCTCACCTTCAAACTCACTCTAACGGACAAAACCACTCTCAATCTCACTTGCAAACCCACCTTCATTATTCTCACTCACAATGTAACTCACAATGTCACTCTCAATCTCACTCTCAATCTCACTTTCAATCAAGCCTTCATTTATTCTGACTCACAATGTCACTCTCAGTCTCACTCTCAATCCCAGTCTCCATGACACTCTTTATCTCACTCACAATCAGTCTTTTAATATCAATCTCAAGCACATTTTCACTTTTGATGTCACTCTTAATCTCGCTTCAAATTTCACATTGATTCGCACTTTGAAATTGGCTATCAATCTGATTTTAAATCTCACTGACAATATTAATCTCCCTTTCAATCTCACTCACAATATTAATCTCCCTTTCAATCTCACTCACAATATTTACCTCCCTTTCAATCTGACTCACAATATTAACCTCCCTTTCAATCTCACTAACAATATTAATCTCCCTTTCAATCTCACTCACAATATTAATCTACCTTTCAATCTCACTCACAATATTAATCTCCCTTTCAATCTCACTCACAATATCACTCTCTCAATCACACACTCACTCTTAATCCGACTCCGCTGCTTATGCAACTCGAAGCGTCATTCGCCAGTTCCAAAATAAGTTAATTGAGCCCCCGGTTGACTCAGAGAACTTGTGACATCATCGTCAAAACCGAATATAAACCAATCAGTTCCTTTCTAATTTAGGCGTTAATTAAGTGGCTACACTTGCGATTAAAGCTGAGATCGTAAAACAAGCCGCACAGATCGGCGCTCATTTGCTGAACCCGCATGCCACATGCTAATCCCGCGTCAGAGGTGTGGAAAGCAATTAACTTAATGGCGCTGCTACTGCCAACGAACACAAATATGCAAAATATATGCAGAATGGTGGAGTGAACCCCTCTCCGAAATTGGCGGGCACAACCGTGCGATTATCGAGTCAAAATGTCAGTTAATATGAAGGCATTAACACCGCGCCAACTCAAATAGGAGTTGTGCCGAAAAGTGTGGTTATGTGCGCGAAATTTTATGAACAAATATTTTGAGTATTTTTTCTCGATTAAACGATACAATCCGAGTTGGACTGGGTCCCAAGAGCCACCGGGGCTGGAGCGAACGAGTGCTGTGTCTGCAACGCAACATCGAACCAGCTGAAAACGATTAACAACAAAAACAATTATTTATGGAAATTTTGTTCAGCATATTATTATATTGGAGTTCGACGCTGTTGTTGTTGTTGTTGTTGTTGTTGTTGTTTCTGTTATTTTAGTGCCGGCATTTGGCAGCGAAATTGCATGTTGCCGCAGATACGGCTCAGATAAAAGCCGCTTAGAAATAGTGTCAGTCGGGCAGGTTCATAAAACACACACAAATCGGCAGGTGTGACGTGAATGAGGCATTGAGTTGGTATTTTGACCCTTGTGCCCGGGGAAATACGGTGGCATTTGCGTTAAATTTGGACAACCTAGTAACGAAGACACCGAGCTGCATTGCCACAATTGGTACTAAACACGGTCTGAACGACCAACTAGGTGGGGTATCACTGCTAGATAAATGTGACTGCCCAGAGTGGCATCACTCAGGCCGTCGGCCTATTTGTTGTTACCACGAGGAGCTCTGACCTCAACTGCTCGAATCATGTATGTACCATTGACTGAAGTATACTTCATGCTGATGTCTCCTCCAGCACGAAAGATGTCTTACTTTCCCAAGTAGTGGAAGCTCCTCTTTGCCTGCTCTGGGGTATTTGCATAGCAAATGGTCCACACTTTCTTCTTCCTACTCATTGCCGTATCTTCTGTAGAAGTCCAAGTCTATCGCATGTGTTCCAATAAGGCAGTGATACCTACTAATATTCCGATAAACGGTTTAGTTTAGTTTAGTAGTATCAGTTTAATGGACCTGTCGATGGGGTACCAAGGCCATTCAATTCTGTGAACACCTCAGCAGAACTACCGTATAAGGAGTGACTTTATATAAAAAGATTAAAATATCATTTTTTGTAGTTAAACCCTTCTTGAGAGAGTAGTCCACAGGATTTATTGTCCTCGATACTTATTTTAATCTTTTTATATAAATTCACTCCTTATGCAATAGTTCTGCTGCATTCGAGTGTGCCAATCGAACTTTGAGGGTTGCGTACAAAACTGGTATGATGCTGGCGCATACATGTTCAAGTCATCACTTGTGTGCAATCATAGTGTGTTCGATCGAACCATGTGGCAATCATTCTGCTCTGTATGATTGCAACCCGTGAAGTTAATTCCTTTCAAACGTGCTGGCATAAGACGGCGTCTAGGACGCTATAAAAAGTGTAGACCAAACCGACAGCTCTGGTCTTAAGAACCAAATTAAATTGAGGACAATTTTTTGACATAATTTTCACCACAAACTTTAATTCTTACAGGAAGTGAAGATAATAACCATGATGAAAATTACTGCGATGAAAATCATGATAATGATGTTGATAATGACGATGATGGCCATACAGAAACAGGCGCAATGTCGCAAAACTAAAGTCAGCAAAGTGAAACAGCATTTGCCGTAGTCATTAAAAAACTACGACAGCAATATTGGAAAATTGTTGAAGTCAGCGTTCATGAAGAATGAACTCAAGCGTAGTTGTGGGCTGTCATTGCAAATTTCCACAGTTACCAGCCCGTGCGCTCTTGATGATTCTTCAAGAAATATGTTGGCGTATACGGGTATTTAAGTACAATGTAACTGACACTGAGGCCACTCTAGACAGCTCTGGCGAGTGCCAGCAACAACAGCAACAACAACAACAGCAACAACTAGCAATATCAACAACAGCAACAACTAGCAATATCAACAGTTGACAATTGACATTGATCCAAATGCAAATGCAATAAAAAAATAAACAACATCAACAACACCATCACCAGCCACATCAGCAACACCAACACCATCAGCTGTGTAATATCAGTATCTACCCAGTTGGATAAGCGCAGAGTACTCGGATATATCCTAAAGGTAAGTGAGTTGGTGTAAAAATAAATTAAAGAAGCACAGAAAAACTGGTCAAGAAGGGGATTTCCTTTTTTTCTATAAAAAAATAAACAGAGTGATATGAAATCAGTCTAAATATATCATTGAAATGGCCTCTCATTTGTATGAGAACTTTCAAGAGGTCCAATTATATCGATGGCATTATAACATAAAGCAAGCTTTCCTAACGTGATTTCGTATCATGTGTTCTTTAGCTCTTGATAGAATTCTTGGGTCATAGACTAACTGAATACTCGTATACAACCAGATCACATTTGATGACTAAGAAAAAACTGTCACCAATTCGTTCTATTAAGAAGCCAGTGATCTATTCACGCTATGGGACGATTGTTACTCCACTTATATGGCACATGGTTCACGTGGTTCAAAAAGTTACCAATGGACCCCATCATAAGAAGCAAACAGAAATAATCGCCTGATGTATATATCTCAATTGACCGTTAATGGCATTATAATCGAAGAATTGTGATCAAATGAGTACTTGGGATCAAGTGAAGACTTGGGATCAGATGAATGTTTGAGATCAGATGAAGACATCGGATCAGATGAAGACTTGGGACCATATGAATACTTGGGATCAAATGAATACTTGGGATCAAATGAAGACATCGGATCAGATGAAGACTTGGGATCAAATGAAGACTTGGGATCAAATGAAGAGTTCGGATCAGATGAAGATTTGGGACCAGATGAAGACTTGGGATCAAATGAAGACTTGGGATCAAATGAAGACTTGGGATCAAATGAAGACTTCGGATCAGATGGAGACTTCGGATCAGATGGAGACTTCGGATCAAATGAAGATTTGGGATCAAATGAAGACTTGTGATCAGATGAAGACTTTGGATCAGATGAAGATTTGGGATCAGGTTCAAACTCTTCTCACGCCCAATCTGCACCAGACAGTAATTTTATCTATGATTTTATGCGCTTTGCTTTCAGCCGATATGCAGTAATTTGAATATATTTACAAAGCCGCTCAGCCAAGTACCTGAAATTATTTTAACGATATGTTGTTAGGTTGAATGGCTGTGCTTAGACTCACCTAGGCCTGTTAAAGGCCCATTATGACACCACTAGAGATTTTTTCCCCACACCTCCGGATCCTCCTTAAACCAACCTGAGGATTTGTTAAAAGTAACCACCTTCGTTAGCTTCATCCGACACCAGCGAATTTAGAGCTGTTTCTTTAGATTTACCTTCACAGTACGCGGGTTTGTGAAATCGCCATTTGAGATGGGATTATTTTATTCCTGATATGTGTTTCTATTAATATCTCGAGAGTTTTCAATAGAAATGACAATAGACTGATAGGCCTGAAATCCTTTGAACTAACATGTGAGTTTTTCCCCGTCTTTGGGATAAAGACCACTTTCACTATAGTGTGGGGATATGATTTAAATACAGAGGACTTTTGAAAATGGTTACCAACCATTCCATAATGAAGTTTATTGAATACTGAAGTTGAGCTGGAAGATCCCGTCTGGTCCGGGCGACTTTGAGGGTTTAAAGGTTTTTACGGCCCATGTGATACCAGACTCCGAAATAATATTTGGAATGTCGGACTTTGCCCATGCGTTATGTAAAATTTCCATTACACCCGATGTTGGGTTCTCAGAAAAATGCAATTATCAAAAAATTTTAAGATAATACTGTCCAACTCTTGTCGGGTCTCCGGAGATATCCCATTAATGGAGTGGAAAAAATTTTACGTAATCGAGACGCCCTCAATATCACCACAGAAGGACCTCCTTCAAGAGGTTCTTTTCGCACAGAAAGCAACAAAATTTGTAAATACTCGTGATACTTCGTAGCGCAGACTTCAGTGTGAACGATAGCTGTCCGTTTCCAACTGGGATGATGCGAGATGGACACATGCCCCATGCACACACAGACACACACACATGCGTTTGAATACGTAGAGCGTTACAGAAATTGCAGCTAGTGTTAATATTAACGCTCATGGTGTTGTTGTTGTCACTGTTGTTGTTGTTGTTGTTACGACTCGTGTTGTTGTTGTCACGACTCTTGTTGTTGTAATAATGTTAATATGTAACAAGGTCACTCCAAGCACAGCTAATTACATTTTTGATTTCGATGTAGCAACAACAACAAAAACTGCAGAAATAACAGCAACAACCACGAAACAAAAACACTTTTCAATACAATTGAGTAAATCACAGGAAAATGTTGGCCTACAAACACACAAAAAAGCAAATAAATTGCTTTTAAATTCAAATGAAGTGTAATTGCCGACCGAGCGAAACGGAGGGGAGGAAGGGAGTCATTTTGCGCGCATGCAAAGGGTCACGCTGCCACAAGTAAATAGCAGCAAATCAGCGTGCACGTGTCTAAACTAGCGCTTAAAACAAATTTAGACTACACTGCAGGCTCCGCCTGTGACCGCGCGTGTATGAACAAATAAGAAAGTGGGTGTATATGTGTGTGTGTGTCTGGCCACTCTTGTTGTTTTTGTTGTTTATGGTTCTTTTTCGATAACTGGTTTTAAAGATCTGCCTTTGTAAATTTGTAAGTCACACACACACATACACACGGACACATACGCTGGCACAAACTTATGAATGAGCATTTACATGCCTTTGGCAGCTATTTCGAAACCAGTTAAACTACATTCTTGCTTATAAACTTAGCACACAAAAAATTGGGTACTAAAAAAAGAAAACTGAATTAAGTGTAGTTAAATATTTATAAATTATTACAATCAGCCAGCAGCATCGCAAGCAGCGCCAGCACCGTCCGGACTCCGCCTCATATGCCACCAGCACATTTGGAGTTGTTATTCAGCAAGTGTTGTTTTCATTCTGCTTGTAATGCACTAAACAGGGTTGCCAGATCAACGGCGGGAGTGCTGGGCAGAGCCGCATGCAAGAACGGATTTTCAGGATCAAATAATTCCCCCTCCAGAATAAAAATGTATTATTATAAATATATATACTACCTTGAACTTTCCACTGGATCTAATGATTCAACAGGAGGCGATGAAAACAATCTGTCGATATGAAGGATAAACTCATACCTAGAGTTTATTTTGGAAGAAAGTACAAAGTCAGCTTCCCGACAAGGGATCAATGAGGAGATACAGTATAACTTCTAGGTGCCTGGCGAAAACTTTCTTCACTGACGGCTCCAAAACAGAAAAGGACAATAAGCTGGCAGCATCAGAATAAAAATTTCAGATGCTCCTCGGCTGTGGGAAGTATGGCAACGGTATTTCAAACGGAAGTGTTTGCTATTCTGAAGATAGCGGACTGGGTAATTGAGAAGAAATGGCGCGGTCAACAGATTAGAGTCTGTAGAGACAGTCATGGACCCACTGAAGGCCCTAGAAAACGCATTAACGACTTGCAAAATTGTCCAAGAATGTAAGTTAAGACTTAACTCCGTCGCCAGGGGGAATTTATTTGAACTTATTTGTGTTCCGGGATACTGTGGTGTACGAGGAAAAGAAGTAGCTGATGAATTGGCAAACTATGCGGGTACTCCAATGGGACCAAACTATTTAATGGTATGATTTTGGCAGGACCTATGGATTGGGTGAAGAGCGATGTGTATAATTTTCACAAGGACCGATGGTGCAGTTCAGTTGCCTGCAATACAACCAAGTGTTTCCTAAAGAGCCCAAACAAGAAAATTGCAGATTTCCTTCTAACATTACGAAGGAAAGATCTTCGATCTTTAGTTGAGCTACTCTCGACGCATAGTCTATAGGGACATCAGAAGGCTTCACCGAGAGTCCAAACAGTGTCTCCTGTTTGGAGGACGACATCGAGCATTTCTCGGTATTTTGTTTGCTTCTGCCTAAATGAGGAGGCGCTTATAAGGCTCAGATGTATTGGGATTTGATGTACATTTATTATCCTTGGACAGACTTCTGAGATTCATAAAAGAGTCAAAGAATTTTCAAAAGGCGCAACTGCCTATCCAAAATCCTCTATCTCCCCCTTCCCCCAAAAGATTTCCAGGCTTCAATGCCTGAATTCTTGCAGACCTCCTTCTTCGACGATTCTCCAGCCGTTCGTTTTTCGATCCAAGTTGTTTTTTTTAATTGAATACTAAACATTTTTGTGAACTGAAACCTGGCAACCCTGAGACTGGGGCTCCATTGAACACAATCGCGCGTACTCATAAGCCTCCAAATGGCCCGTTAAGGTATTTCCAGTTAAACTTTTATTTGAATTTTTCCCCCGTATAGGTCAGTAGCTGAGCTTTCCAAAGTGGGTTTTACTTTTTGCGTGCTTATTGGCGTTTAAGCCATATAAATACCTTTCATGCGGTTGGTCGTGCTTTTGCGGTTGAACTCAATTGAAGTTGATGCAACAATTTGTTCATTAAACGCGGTTAATTAACACGCTCATTAAAGCGCGCCGGCCAATAATGAGCAATTGTTTGCAGAGTTAAGGCTATAACAAAATCTTATTACCCCTTAACATACGCTGAAACGGAGTCAACGCAAAGGCGAACCAACATAACAGCGCCTTTATATGTTTCATATATTTTAACACCCATTTTTAATAACACTATAAATAAATAAAATCATTAAAAATTTTATGAGTTTCATTAAAATGTTCATTCATCTCATTAAGGAATTGTTCATTGATTTCATGTCAGTATTTGTTATGACTTTAATGAATGCTCTGACGTAACTGCCTTGGCAACATTTACGAAGTAATAATGCATTGTGTTCAACAAGAGAGAAACGACGATACTTCATAGTTAAGGTGTACATATAACTATCTCTTTCGCACATGGCAATTATTTGTTTACATGTCTACGACGCCATTAATGAATTCTGATTCATTAATGATTTCTGATTCAATCAAAGGTGGATTTGTGCCAATACCTGCGAAATCGCCAGGCAAACTTGACCGAGGCTAAAGCTGCGTATATCCAAGAACATCATTAGACTCAATAGACTACAAATTAGGACTCTAATAGGAGCCCTCACGGGACATAGTCTAATAGGTAATCAAGGCAGAAGAATGGGAGTTTATACGTGGGATTTCTGTCGCAGCTGCAGGAACGAGGAGGAACTGGAAGCCTCCCTGCATCTCTTCTGAACATGTCCAGCTTTTGATAGATATTGGGAACGTTTACTAGGATCCCAATTCTTAACAAGTATAGATCATTTATACCTGTGAGGTGTTAATAACCTTCTACGCTTTATTAACGGCTCAAGTTGGTTCAATCTGGAGGGAGTAGCGTAGCCAGACCCCGCACCCGCCGCTTGCAACGGACCCAATTGGTCGTCTAAGTGGCATCACTGTTCTCAGGTGATGCGGCTGCCTAACCTACATGCCTAACCCGTTTTAATAGCATAGGAAGGATTATCCTGTTTCAATTATGAATGCAGAAGAAAGAATTTACTCATAATATAAATTGAAAGCTACGATTGTTGTCATAGTTATGATTGATGTCAAAGCTGTGATTGATGTGATGAAAAAGCTGCGATTTATAAGAAAGCTGCGATTGATGTCAAAGCTGCGATTTATGTCAAAGCTACGACTGTTGTTATAGCTGCGATTGTTGTCATAGCTACGATTGTTGTCAAAGCTGCGATTGTTATCATAACTACAATTGATGTCAAAGCTGCGACTGATGTCAAAGCAGCGATTGTTGTTAAAGCAGCGATTGATGCCAAAGCTGCGATTGATATCAAAGCCACGATTGATGTCAAAGCTGCGATTGATATCAAAACTGCGATTGTTGTCAAAGCTGCGATTGATGTCAAAGCTGCGATTTATGTCAAAGCTGCGATTGTTGATATAGCTGCGATTATTGTTATAGCTACGATTGTTGGCAAAGCTGCGATTGATGTCAAAGCTGCGATTGTTATTATAACTACGATTGATGTCAAAGCTGCGATTGATGTCAAAGCAGCGATTGTTGTTAAAGCAGCGATTGATGTCAAAGCTGCGATTGATGTCAAAGCAGCGATTGTTGTTAAAGAAGGGGATTTTTGGCATAGCTACGATTGTTGCCAAAGCTAAGATTGTTGTCAAAGCTGCGATTGATGTCAAAGCCACGATTGATATCAAAGCTGCGATTGTTGTCAAAGCAGCGATTGATGTCAAAGCTACGACTGTTGTTATAGCTGCGATTGTTGTCATAGCTACGATTGTTGTCAAAGCTGCGATTGATGTCAAAGCTGCGATTGTTATCATAACTACGATTGATGTCAAAGCTGCGATTGATGTCAAAGCAGCGATTGTTGTTAAAGCAGCGATTGATGTCAAAGCTGCGATTGATGTGAAAGCCACGATTGATGTCGAAGCTGCTATTGATATCAAAACTGCGATTGTTGTCAAAGCTGCGATTGATGCCAAAGCTGCGATTTATGTCAAAGCTACGACTGTTGTTATAGCTGCGATTGTTGTCATAGCTACGATTGTTGTCAAAGCTGCGATTGATGTGAAATCTGCGATTGATGTCAAAGCAGCGATTGTTGTTAAAGCAGCGATTGATGTCAAAGCAGCGATTGTTGTTAAAGCAGCGATTGATGTCAAAGCTGCGATTGATGTCAAAGCCACGATTGTTGTCAAAGCTGCGATTGATGTCAAAGCTGCGGTTGTTATCATAACTACGATTGATGTCAAAGCTGCGATTGATGTCAAAGCAGCGATTGTTGTTAAAGCAGCGATTGATGTCAAAGCTGCGATTGTTATCATAACTACGATTGATGTCAAAGCTGCGATTGATGTCAAAGCAGCGATTGTTGTTAAAGCAGCGATTGATGTCAAAGCTGCGATTGATGTGAAAGCCACGATTGATGTCAAAGCTGCTATAGATATCAAAACTGCGATTGTTGTCAAAGCTGCGATTGATGTCAAAGCAGCGATTGTTGTTAAAGCAGCGATTGATGTCAAAGCTGCGATTGATGTCAAAGCCATGATTGATGTCAAAGCTGCGATTGATATCAAAACTGCGATTGTTGTCAAAGCTGCGATTCATGTCAAAGCTGGGATTTATGTCAAAGCTGTGATTGTTGTCAAAGCTACGATTGATGTCAAAGCTACGGCTGTTGTTATAGCTGCGATTGTTGTTACAACTACGATTGTTGTCAAAGTTGCGGTTGATGTCAAAGCTGCGATTGTTATCATAGCTACGATTGTTGTCCTAGCTCCGATTTTAGTCATAGTTATGATTGTTGTCATACAATTTTAAAGCTTCACACCTTTAAATGAATTCCATATATTGGGTACATGGGGACACATTGGAATGAATATTTCATGTGTCAAATTGGGGAGTTTAATACGAATCCTATTTAATCTATATCTTATCGTGTATAGGAGTCAATCTTCCGTTCAACTTATGAATTCAGCTCATTCCTCAAGAATTTGGGAAGGATTTTGAGGGAATATTGAATATGAAAATCGTCGAAATTCGGCATAGAACAATTTCATTTACCTTTAAAGTAAATTGTGTTGCATTCTCTGGATGGCGAAAGTCAAAAATATATCTTCCTCGATCTATTTAAAGTAATTACGTTATCATATTGAAGTAGTGTGACCCTTGGAACAGTGCCGAAGTCTGGACTCCCTTAACAAAACAACGAAAATGCAAGTAAATAGTTCAAGTAACCAAAAACAGCTGGAATATTTTTGAAAAAATTCTAATTAAATAAATTTATCAATCAGTTACTCGCAAATTTACACACAAACTTTATTTTGCAAAAATTTTTTCAAATATTTGATGCGATTTTTCATAAACTGTTTCAAACGTTCCCAATTAAAATGCAATGAAGCAAAATGTTTCAAAGTTTTGCTCTATTGTGTAATCGAATTTTAATCAACAACACAACAGTTTGAAAGCAACAACAGCAACAACAGCAATGACGGCAACAACACTAATAAATTTACACACTTGCATATTGCAAATACCTGCCTGCTCCGCCATGCCACTCAACCATGCTTAAGTGTCCATACGCCATATAGAAATATACCCACATGCATACTTACATATGTACCCATGCACCTATGTAAAGTCGTGCTTATACATACATGTACATATGTACTTAGGAAACAAACAAACAAAGAAAAAAAATAAAGCGAAAAGGCGTTCATTTGGCAACGCTCTTGGCCACTTTGGCGTACAACGCTCTGAAGGCGCGCATGCGCAGCGCAACACACCAAAGCACAAATTTCTTTACAGCATTTTCGCGCACATTTTCACTTGAGTGAATTTTGTGACTATGGCAATATTTGTGATATGCTTTTTTTCCCCTTCTTTTACAAAGCCATGTTTTGCTTTTATTGCATATTTGTTGCTAACACACACACACACACACACACATACACTCATATGTACAGATGGTCATGTGTGTGCTCAGAGCCTAATAATGCAATCATCTAACGCCAACATAACAACGCAGCGAGCAGCAGGCGGCCCAGTCATATGCGCTTGGCTGCGAAATTGCAGTCTTGGCAATATTGGCGCTGTGCCGTACGCGTTGAGCCTGCGTCTGCGCCTGCGCCTGCTTTCGCGCAAACGCAACGTCATCAACGTAGGTCGAGCAGCTCGAGCATAGCTTGGCTGACTGCTGTTATTGACGGCTGTCTGTCTATTTTTCCCCCCTCTTTTGTTGTCTTGGCTGACTTTGCCAAATTCCTTTTGCTGCCTGCAATGCAGCAAAAAAAAAGAAAGAAATGTTGGCAATTTGCAGCGAGTAAGCGAGTCCGCTGCGAGCCAAACGAGCCAACAAATAAGCTGGCGAAGTGGCATGGCTGAAACATTCCAAGCGATATTACGTCATGTCTCAATGCAATTTCATTTATTTTTTCTAATATTTTTTGTTGTTGTGAATTATTCTCTTTTTGAAGAGTTTTATGAATGAAATAAAGAGGCGATAAAAGTGAAATTGACATAAACATTTGGACATAAACTTCCACATGAGTACTGGTAAAGAAACCAGTTCGTTCCTGGCACCTGTTGTATAGCCAACCATATCCGTGTACTGATTTCAGTGACTTAGAGTGATGGATGAATCCAGGCAATTCGATACTTCAGACCATGAAGGCACTGATACGGTGTAGGCTCAGAAAAGCTGAGAGATGGAATTAGACAGAATTGGTGTAGGCCCAGGAACAACCACAGAAGGAGGACTCCTAGGACTCAGGCAAGCGATGCCCATTGTACTATAAACCTGGAAGTAGGGAGGGGATAGCGAATTTATGAAAGGGAACAAAAGTTACACCATTTCAAACTTCTTTTACTCCTTTATGAATCTCAGAAGTCTGTCCGAGATAAACAAAGTACATTGTCCACTCCCAACATATCTGAGCCTAATAGAGCCTGCTCACTTTGGCAAAGGTAGAAGAAACACCGAGAAAATGCTCGATGCCGTCCTGATCTTCCTTCAAACAGGAGATGCAGTTCGGATTCTCGATGATGCCTGTGGTCGCCATATGATGTCCCCATGGATTATGCCCCGTGAGTAGCCCAATCAATGAATGAATATCTTTCCTTCGAAATGTCAGAAAGGAATCTGCAACTTTCTTATTTGAGCTCTCTAGGAAGCACTTAGTTGTATTGCAGGGAACTGAACTGCGCCATCGAACCTTGTGAATATTATTCACATGCCTCTTGATCCAATCAATAGGCCCTGCCAAGCTCATACCGCTAAAAGGCTCTGGTCCCACTGGAATACCCCCACAGTTTAACAATTCAACAGCTACCTGATTCCCCCGTACATCAGAGTATCCCGGAACCCAAATAAGTTCAAATAAATTCCACTTGGCGACGGAGATAAGTCTTGACTTACATTCTTGGACAATTTTTGAAGTGGTTAACGCCTTTTATAGAGTCTTCAGTGGATTCGTGACTGTCACTCTTCAGTGAATTCATGACAGACTGCAATCTGTTTACCGCGCCATTTCTTGTCAATTACCCAGTCCGCTACCTTCAGTGTGGCAAACACTTCCGATTGGAATACAATTGCCACACTTCCCATAGCCGATATGCATCTGACATTTCCATTCAGATGCCAACCAGTGCCAGTTTCTTTTTCAGTATTGGAGCCATCAGTGAAGAAAGTCCCCCTATAAGTAATTCTGGATCTCTCCATTGTTCCCTTGTCGGGAAGCTGACTTTGTAATTTCTTCCAAAAGAAACTCTGGGTATGAGTTTATCGTTCGGTGTCACAAAACAACGAGTATTGGGGTATTGTTCTGACAGCCTCTTGAACATCTGTCTATGTCCAGAGTTCTTGTCGTCGTGACAATATCCATTTGTAAATAGCCGATAAATCGTCTTCATCGCCTCCTGTACAATCATTAGAATGAGTGGTGGACAGTTCACGTATTCAGAATGTCACCACTGGTGTCTTCTCTGCAGTCTCCTTAACCCCAAACATGTTGACTCAACCCCAGATCTGCGCAAGCCTAATACAAATTTGGATTTCCAAACCTCTTTTTCTGAGCAGAATTAAAGAAATAAGGACACAAAATTGTTCACTCCTTCCTCTATTTACAGCTCACTCTTTTGTTTAGGAGTAGTTTTGATTCTTGCTAAACCAAGTTTAACACTTTCAGTTTCAATCTTAGTAGATTCTTAGATCATTAATCTTTTTATTATTTTGTTAGGAAATTAGTCTTACCACAATTTTTCGTACTTTACTATGCCAAAATGCAGTTCAAGCTTTCCACTTTACTACCTGTTCTTTATGCTTTCCTACTTCGCAGCCTTATTCGCCTATCGTCCATCACGTGCCCACAATTCTCAGCTCATTTGACTTGGTGTTCTGCAGCAGAGTATTTTGTTAAGAAATGGTCGGTCAATAGCTTCGAATGGTGCCTCAATTCCTAAAGTTGGTCAATAATTGATCAACATTCAGTTCGTTAATAACAATTTACTAACAAGTTACCTAAATGCCGTTGATTTCGCAACTCATGGTTCAATGTGATTACCAAAACCCACTGTGGCCGCGCACTTTCTAAAAGCCCTTTCCTTATTGGTACCTGCGTAGAAAGCGTTTCGTTTACGGTTTCATTGCTCTGCACGAAATTTGCACACTTCCAAATTAATAATAATTACTTTTGCACACCGCGTGCAATTTGAATATTTAATAATTAGTTTCTATTTAAGCCAACAACATTTTATAGCAGTGAGAAAACGGTTTTCATGTTAACTGCTGCTCATCATGAACAGTCTCCGTGGTCCATGCTTTCAATCCCCGCCTCAGTTTGATTTCGTTTTTCCAACTTTTGAGCTGCGAACACAAATGGCTAACTTCTTCTTCCGTCGATATCTCTCAACAACTTTTAGATGGGTATCGGTATTTATACATATATACTCCAACAAGATGTACACTGGTTTACTAAGTCAGACCTGTCGAAAGGAACTAACTTAAGAAGTATATATCATATGACACTAGACAACGAAATCTGTAGTGGACTAAACCCCAGGATAAAATTACAGATGTGGAGAGCTTAAACTGCCCTTGAACTAAACCTGAATTGAGCTTTATCTGATCTTAACCGATCCTGAACTGAGTTTGAACTGAGTTTGAACTGAGTTTTAACTGAGTTTGAACTGGGTTTTTAACTGAGTTTCAACTGAGTTTGAACTGAGTCTGAACCCGCTTCAACTGAATTGGAGCTGAGATTGAAGTGAGTTAGCACCAAGTTTGAACTGAGTTTAAACTGAGACTGAACTGAGTTTGAACTGAGATTGAACGTAGTTTGCACTGAATTTGAACGGTGTTTGAACTAAGTTTCAACCAAGTTTAAACTGAGTTTGAACTAAGTTTGAACTGAGTTTATACTGAGTTTGAACTGAGTTTAAACTAAGTTTGAACTAATTTTGAAATAAGTCTGAACGCGCGAAATAAGTGAATGCAAGCTGACTTTGAACTAAGTTTGAAATGAGTTTGAACTGAGTTTGAAATGAGTTTAAATGCACTTCAACTGAGTTAGAATTGAGTTCGAACTGGGTTTGAAGTGAGTTTGAACTGAGTTTGAAATGAGATTGAACTGAGTTTCATCCGATCCGTAACTGAACTTACACTGAGTTTGAACTGAGTTTGAACTTAGCTTGAACTGAGTTTGAACTTATCTTGAACTGAGTTTGAACTGAGTTTGAACTGAGTTTGATCTCTGAGTCTGAACGCGCTTCAACTGAATTAGAGCTGAGATTGAAGTGAGTTAGCACCGAGTTTGAACTGAGTTTAAACTGAAACTGAACTGAGTTTAAACTAAATTTGAACTGAGTTTAAACTAAGTTTGAACTGAGTTTAAACTAAGTTTGAACTGAGCTGGAACTGAGTTTATACTGAGTTTGAACTGAGTTTAAACTAAGTTTGTACTAATTTTAAAATAAGTCTGAACGCGCTTCAAGTGAATGCAAACTGACTTTGAACTAAGTTTGAAATGAGTTTGAACTGAGTTTGAAATGAGTTTAAATGCGCTTCAACTGAGTTAGAATAGAGTTCGAACTGGGTTTGGAGTGAGTCTGAACTGATTTTGAAATGAGATTGAACTGAGTTTCATCCGATCCGTAACTGAACTTACTCTGAGTTTGAACTGAGTTTGAACTGAGTTTGAACTGAGTTTGAACTTATCTTGAACTGAGTTTGAACTGAGTTTGAACTGAGTTTGAAATGAGCTCGAACTGAGTTAGAAATGAGTCTGAACGCGCTGCAACTCAATTAGAACTGAGTTTGAACTTGGTTTGAAGTGAGTTTGAACTACGCTTAAACTGAGCTACAACTGAGTTAGAACTTAGCTTCAATTGAGCTTCAATTTAGCTTGAATTGAGCATGAACTGAGCTTGAACTGAGTTTGTACTGAGCTTGAACTGAGTTTGTACTGAGTTTGAAATGAGTTTGATCTCTGAGTCTGAACGCGCTTCAACTGAATTAGAGCTGAGATTGAAGTGAGTTAGCACCGAGTTTGAACTGAGTTTAAACTGAAACTGAACTGAGTTTAAACTAAATTTGAACTGAGTTTAAACTAAGTTTGAACTGAGCTGGAACTGAGTTTATACTGAGTTTGAACTGAGTTTAAACTAAGTTTGTACTAATTTTAAAATAAGTCTGAACGCGCTTCAAGTGAATGCAAACTGACTTTGAACTAAGTTTGAAATGAGTTTGAACTGAGTTTGAAATGAGTTTAAATGCGCTTCAACTGAGTTAGAATAGAGTTCGAACTGGGTTTGGAGTGAGTCTGAACTGATTTTGAAATGAGATTGAACTGAGTTTCATCCGATCCGTAACTGAACTTACTCTGAGTTTGAACTGAGTTTGAACTGAGTTTGAACTGAGTTTGAACTTATCTTGAACTGAGTTTGAACTGAGTTTGAACTGAGTTTGAAATGAGCTCGAACTGAGTTAGAAATGAGTCTGAACGCGCTGCAACTCAATTAGAACTGAGTTTGAACTTGGTTTGAAGTGAGTTTGAACTACGCTTAAACTGAGCTACAACTGAGTTAGAACTTAGCTTCAATTGAGCTTCAATTTAGCTTGAATTGAGCATGAACTGAGCTTGAACTGAGTTTGTACTGAGCTTGAACTGAGTTTGTACTGAGTTTGAAATGAGTTTGAGCTGAATTTGTAATGAGTTTGATCTGAGCTTGAACTGAGTTTGAACTAGGTTTGAACTAAGTTTAAACTGAATTAGAACTGAAGACTTTGAGATCGCTAGACATAATACTACACTTATTACCCTTTGGCAAGTAGCTACCCTACAAAACGACATCTTACTTTCAAGTTCCAAACCGCGAAAAAACATAAAAGTGCGTGTTGTAGTGCCATTAGGTTGAGATCAGTTTTGGAATACTCCAATACTGCTGAAGGCATTATATCTCTTTTGGAACATAAAACAAGAAAAAAGGACTTTATTCCTCGAAACTTTCTTGTCGATATAAAGGTATTAACTGTATAAATGATAACAGAGAATTGGTTTCTGAGGAGGATGTCAGGAAGAAACTTTCTAATGAAGCTACTAACTTTTACAATAGAACTGTTTATTATTTATTTATTTATAATTGAAAAACAATAATAAAATTATTATTATACAAAAGAAAAAGGGCACTAGCTGCCGGTAGCACTCGCAGTAAGATTTTCATTCGAATTTCTCTGTATTTAAGGCAGAAACTCAAAGAACAATAGTTTAGCTTGAAAAGTACAATCTACAAGTTGTTAATAACTATTCAGATAAACAATAATTCTTTAAATCCTTGACATGAATATTTGTTTCTATATATATGGTAGCTTTCGCCAGGTCAACAACTCTGAGAGATGTATTAGACCAATATAATGAGAGACGTATTAGACCAATATAATGAGAGATGTATTAGACCAATATAATGAGAGATGTATTAGACCAATAGCATGGGTACCGGACATAAATTCAGCTGCAAATCATTTTAAAACATACCTTCACCTAGTAAGAAGGCCACCTGAAAGCAGTTGATAATCTAAAGTCCTACCAGGGAACCAATAAAAGATGGAACCGTGCTAAATTACTAGACTAAAGTGGACTGAATTGAATTGCATTCTTTCTAAAGAAACTCCTGTGAATTGTTTGATACAATTTGAAGATGGTTGCCAGGGCTTATAAGGGGAAAAATGCGTACTCGGAAGACCAGACGAATAAAGATGGTCTAACAAATTGTTATTTGTTAAGGACAGTGCTTAAAGATCCTTATCTGTCAGTCAATCTTATCCTATTTTATCTTATCTTATGAGTCCGAATTTTTCCATGTACTTTCCCAGTCATCTATCAACGAAAACTACTCTTAGAAAACTAATCGTCCATTGAGAATTATGAGTGACAGATCCCTTATGAGGAAACACATGATTCGAGAGGAACTCCTCAGGGTTTACCATTGAATTTGAAGTTATCTTTCTCGTGGTAATACAATGAACACACGTTGTACCGGATTGTGTCCACTTGTAAACTAAGCTAAACTAAACATTCAGTACCACTGAATAGTACAATGCCTGAGTGCTTGGAGACCTTTTTCAACTTTGGTTCTCCGGGCATCACTTGCCTGAGCGCTTGGAGACCTCCTTCAACTTTGGTTCTCCGGATTATTCCAATTCTAAAAAATTCTACTACTTTTTATATAGAGCGATATAAGGTGACTAATTACTTCAAACATTTATTCCAAACGATTATTAAATAATAATTTAATAACTTGTGTGTCATTATAACTGTTTTACTGTATCTTTGAAGATATTTTTATATACTCGTAAAACACTTAATTTCAATTGCGTTTACTTTACTTATCAAACAATTGATTTCCTTTCCATTTCATTTCCAAACGGACTGCCATGCAATTTACCTTACTTTTCAAACAACGAATTTCCTTTTCATTTTCATTCATCGTCGTGTTCAATTCACTTTCCACCTGTTCAGCGCCACTAATGAGCGTGTGCACGGGGGCAGTCGTATTTATTTGGGTAATTAATAATTATAGCCACGAGCACGAGCAACGTCAACAGAGAGAAAAATCAAAAAAAACCGAGAAAAATAAATAGAAACAAAATATGTGTTAAAAAATTCCTAAACCAAATAAATCCGTTTGTGTTTATAATTTATAAAACAAATATTTGGATCGATTGCTTGCCATAGCGCGGGCATTTTAAGTGAAAGTTGAAATCTGAAATCCAATGCGTGCACTTCGAACACGGTGCGTGCACGCATGCGTGCGTTTGTGTAGTGCATAAATGAGTGTGACTATAGAGAGTGTTTGTGTGTGTCTTTGCTTGATCGCATATGAATAGGTGTGCATTTAATTTATTTCACTAATAATAAGTTTTATAAATTTGATACCCAAACTCACATACGGGAGTGTTGTAAGGGGAGCGAGAGTGTTGAGAGTGTTGAGAGTATTCAAGTGTGTTTCTGTGTGAGTGCGTTTGTTTGGTTGAAGTGTACGTTTGAAAAATGCTTTTTGGGTCAATTGAATTGATATTGAAAAGTTGTGTTGTTATTGTTGTTGTTGCTGTTGTTGTTGGTGCGCATGCGTTAGCATAAATTATGAGGCGAGTGCCGTGGCAACAAAATTTTTCTACGCCGCTTCGGGCTTGTGTAACAGGTTCGTGCCTTAAGTCTTTTGTTACCCGTAGCCAGCATTTCTTTTTGGGGGTTCAGCTTGGAAATTAAAAGTGTGTGGCTTTTTCTTGCAATATAAACATATTCGATTTAAAAGTAGTTTTGATATTAGTGTGGTTTGAAAATTAAAGCAGGGCTAACAAAATGATTAAATTTCAGATTTTCATCAAAATTTCTTCTGTAGTATTTTTATTAAATTTTTGAATGTCAAATTTCTCTGCTCAAGCTTAACGATAATTTGTGTTAGAAAAGAAACTTTTGTATTTGATCAGACTGGAGTGAATGATATGATAAAAAGACTTGATTAAAATATGATAAATGATATCGCTTCCAATATTAGAACTGATATTAATCCAGACTATTGGTATCTGAAGATATTAGCCAAAGAGTACCTAGGAAATATAGTACAATGGGTGTCCTGTTATGGTCTGAGTGCTCTAACTGACGAGATGTTGTTGGACAAAATAGCCTAGGATGGTTTTGAGTACTAAATTAGATTCCTCTGTTTAATAAACTTACAATGAATTAATATGTTTTACAGACTTGGAGATGTTTTTGTTTAGTAGAAAATTATTCTTAAGGAGATGTTTTTATTTAATAGAAGTTGTTTGGTAAGGCAATGTTTTTGTTTAGTATAAGATGCTGCTTAAGGATATGTTTTTGTTTAACAACAGATGCTTCTTAAGAATATGTTTTTGGTTAATAGAAGTTGCTTCTTAAAGAGATGTGTTTGTTTAGTAGAAGATAATTCTAAAGGAAATGAGCAAAAAGGGGTACACTGCCTTTATAGGTCCAGAACCCTTCTGTGGGGTATACAGTAGCTTCACAAATAACTTGTTGTGCGAACAGGAAAAACGAGGTCTGCTAAACTACTGGAGAGCCCAAAAAGGCATGCGGCAGTCGAGACTACTCATTGATCCTGAACACATCAGGGTAGATGCTTCTTTAAACCTCAGCAGAAATGACATCAAACTCTATACTGAACTTTTAACAGGACACAGTAGCCTCAATTACCATCTGAAAAAAATAGGCGTGGTAGAAGACGATTCCTGTCGACTCTGTCAAGAGGAGCAGGAAACGGTAGAACATATTCTATACACTTGCCCAGCGGTGGCAAGACGCAGACATAATTACCTAGGCAGTGGGTTCATATCTCCAAATCACCGAGTTAAAATTAAGCCCACAGCAGTTACGAGATTTATAAACAGTCTAGGACTGTTTTAGTTAGGTACGAGGCTGCAGATCTTTTAGGTCGCGATGTTCTTTCAGCCTGTTAATAATAATAATAATAATAAAGGAAATGTTTCTGTTTAGTAAAAGTTGGTTCTTAAGGAGATATTATTGTCTAATAGAAGATGGTCCGTAACTAGATGTTCTTGTTTAACAGATGATGCTTGTTAAGGAGATATTTTTATTTAATTGAAGCTGTTTGTTCAAGAGATGTTTTTGTTTAATAGAAGTTACTTCTTAAAGAGATATTTTTGTTTAAGACAAGATGTTTCTTAAGGCGATGTTATTGTGTAATAGAAGATATACTCCATAAGGAGTTGTTTTTGCTTAACGGAAGCTCCTTCTTAAGGAGATTTTTATGTTTAGTAGAAGATGCTTCTTAAGAAAATGTTTTTGTTGAATAGAAGTTGCTTCTTGAGGAATGTTTTTATTAAGGAGAAAGTTTTTATAAAATAGAAGTTCTTTCTACTCCGGTAAATAAACTCCGAATAAAGATCTTCCTCATTTTTCCAAACAACTCCTTTCTTTAAGTATTTTTTCTTTACAAAATTGTTATTCTTCATTTTTTCAGAGAATAGTGAGAAAATATTATTATTATTATTATTATTATTACTAGAAAAACAATAACTTAATTATTATTTTATATTGTAAGGGGAGCACTAGCTGCCAGGGCCTTCAGCTCAAAGAGAAAATGAAAGATGCAAAATGGTTCGAATCCTGCCCCGGATATGTTTATTTCTAAACTTTTCTCTCTTCGATTCGAAAACATCAATAACTAGTACTCATCCTCCCAACCTTTGAAGACTTAATTCATTATAGATTATTATATGCATCTTTCATTATTATTATTATTATAATGAAAGATGCATTCACACCTTTTTTAAGCATACAAAACTATGTTTGATACACAAGTATTTATTCTGCTAAGCATGAGAGAGAGTACAACTCTGATATCTACCAAGAGATACTTTCCACATCTTCCACAATTACAATGAATTTGAAGTGACAATGAAAAATAGACCGGAAAAGTGGAACGCTGCTCGAGAATATAAGCCGGAAGCTGCATTAGCTGGAAACACCGGAGATGAACTAATAACAATAAAACCATATTTGCATATGGACCTCATAAATATAACTCAGTTAAGTGGGCGTAGCTGTAAATGTAAACTAGCAAAGTCTTATAAGAAATGCTAAATACCAATCACTGTCAATTGAGTGTGTGTCGATTGTAATATCCAACTCTAAGCAGCGACACTAATAATATGGGAACAAACAAATCATCAAAAGCGGAGAATAAAATATCATATTTGTTTATAATATTCAAATAGATTAACCGAAGAGTGATTTAGGGCCGCCGTACTGTAACACAGCAAGCCGCATTAATAGCCACCATCTTGCGACAAGGTCACGCTGGAGACGCTAATCGTACTCCGCTACCGCTCGCCTCATAAATCATGTGCACTTGAACCGACTCAGCTGCAGGCGGATTCAAAGTCAGAAGGAGATACAAAACAAACAAACCTCGGGAATGCGATTGCGCAATAGGCGGTGAGTCCAAGAGCATTAATCAAGCACTTGATTACACCATAAAAAATTGTAATCATAGTACAAAAAATAAATATGACTGAAAATAAACAGTCATAAATAAATATAAACAAAACATAAATAAATATAAACAAAATATTGGGAAAAATAATGCGAAAGAAAATAACAATTTTAAAAAAATAATTGAAATTAAATCAATAATAATTAATAATAATGCAAATATTTACCAACGATATTATAAAATTTTTTATATAATATTTAACAATGATATTGAAAATTATAAAAAAAATAATATATAAATAATTAATTATTTAAAATATAACACAAATATTTAACAAAACAAAAAAAATAGTCCACAAGTAAATAAATGTTTTAAAGAAAATTTTTAAAAATACATTTATTAATCAAAACACATTAATAAATATAAATAAATAAATAAGCGCAAATACAGTGTGTCAAATGTGAAGAAAATACTAATAAAATACTAATAAAATAATAAAATATTATAGCAAAACCTTACAATAAATTAACACACAAAGAAATGGAATTATGTACTAAATATTTATATAAATAAATAATTAACTAATAATAATATATGAATAATTAATAATATAAATAATAATAATATAAATAAAATAAATAAATAATAATAACAAATAAAAAGAATTAAATAAATTAGCCCAGAAAGAAATATAATTATCTACTCAATAAATAAATAAACAAAAATATAATAATAATAATAATAATAATATTATAAATAATAATAATAATTATATAAATAAAACAAATAAATAAATAACTAATTAATTATAATAAATATAAAAATTAATAAATAAATAAATAAATAATTATTTTTTTTATTTTTATTTTTTTTTTGTAGAGAGGGGAAAAATGCTTGCCGCATCATCAAAACTGTCGTCACAGATTTGGTATGTGAGAATTGCACCCACTAAAACATCCCCCTCCCTCGCCCAGGAACCCTTTTTATACTTCCTTCAAGGTGGAGATTCTCACTTCGTCCCTATTGGACTCTCAACATTATTCTTGCGTCCAGGTCCCGCTTTTTCCGTCGGAGCACATTTTCCACATATTTATCTACGTGGTCCCTATTCATATTCCTATGTTGCTTAGCATAACCTCCACAATGTTCTCGGTGGCTAAGGTTTCCCCGATTTCCATTTCAAGCGTGGTGCGCTCTGTTTGCCACCGTGTGCATTTGAAAAAGGTGTGCTCTGCATCATCCACATTGCTGTCGCCGTATATGCACTCAGGCCCTCCAATTTTTCCCATTCGGTGTAGATACTTGCAGAAGTATCCGTGACCAGACAGTAACTGCGTGAGGTAGAAATTGATGGTTCCGGCTGTTCCTCCTATCCAGCTCGCTATGTCGGGTATGAGTCTCGCTGTCCATCTTCCGCGACTCTCGGCGGCCCATCGTTCCTGCCAATGGTGCACGGTTTGTTGCTTTATATGCTGCGCGGTTCCTCTGGTATTCTTACCCATCTTGGCTTCTCGTAGGTGTTTTCGTTCGAGGGAGATCGATAGGGATTAAGCAGCTAATTACCAGAATAGCCGGCTCCGATACAGTACGGTACGCTGAAGCTACTCGCAGAGCTGCGGTTCGTTATACGGACGATAAAACTTTTATTCGGGCGTGCACCTTTAGCTTGTCAGCCCACAATTCGCTACCATACAGCAGAATGGAGTGCGTTGTCATCATAAGAAGTTTCCTCTAGCTGGATGTCGATCCTCCAATGTTTGCCATTAGTCTGCTAAGAGAAGCCGTTACCCGTGCTGCCTTCGCCGCCGCATTTTGCATTTGCGCCCAGTAGGTGAGCTTGGAGTCAAGCTGAATTCCCAGGTACTTTATCACCTTTTGTGTCCTGATGGTCTCGGAGCAAATTCTCAAGTCGTTTTCTATTGGAATGTGCGTTCTCGTGAGGAATAGCAGTTCCGTCTTTTCCGTGGCCAACTTCAAACCATGTGAATCGAGCCACCTCTGGGTTCTGATCATGACCTGGTTCAGCTTTCTTTGGGCGTCTTCCGAGTCGCGTGCGGTGATGACAGCCGCAATGTCGTCTACGTATCCGACTAGATGAGTGTCATCTGGCATCTCTATGCGCAAAATGCCATCGTAGCTTATATTCCAAAGGTCCGGTCCGAGGATGGACCCTTGCGCTGCCCCTGACGTGATGATTTTGCTTCGGGTGCCATTGTTGGTCTCGTATACCAACATTCTATCTCTAAGGTAGCTCCGGATTATCTTCTTCAAATAAGCTGGTATCTGAAAACGATTTTCAAGTGCCTCGATCATATCCACCCACCTAGCGCTGTTGAAAGCGTTTCTTACGTCTAATGTAACAAGGAGTACCACTCGCCTGCAGTAGTGATTTCCTTGCAGTGCCGCTAGCACACTTTCTATGACGTCTTCTACGGCGCCAATTGTGGACTTTCCTGGTCGAAAACCGTGTTGTCGAGTGGATAATCCCCCAGCGTTTTCAATTGCTGCTGCTATTCAAGACAATTCCCGCTCCAGCACTGCCATCTTCCATTTTGGACACATCTGTATACCACAACTGTGAGTACTGTTTTATTACTACTTCATTGTTTCTCCACGCTGAATGGTCACTGATGCCCATTTTGAAGTGCTTGGAGAAGTCTAATTTTCTGTCCATCTTATCAATGACCATGAGGCACGGAGAATTCCAGACAGTGTCCAGAATCTTTGCGAGCCCCGTTAGGTTGCCTTCTTTAACATGGGCTAGATTAGGTAGCCTTAGGGCCGCGCTGGCTCCCATCCTCTTAACCAACCACAAGGTATAAAGGAGTGAGTCCAGTGAACATTCCTAAAGCTAGTGTGGAGCACGTTCTCATTGCTCCCGACACTCAAACAGGCTTTTCGGTGAATCTTGTTAAGTCTTGTCATCTGAGCCTTGGTTTGACTTACCTTTGGCCACCATACCAAAGAGGCATGGGTGATCATTGGCACTATTATTTTGTTTTAAATTAACATAACATTTCTAATAATTTTATTTCCGTGTATTGTTTTTGTTGTATTGTTTTAGTAATATCGTTTGTTTATATATATGTATATAGCTTTTATATTTCCTCGCATTGTACACTTTTAAACTTGATCTTTAAACTGTTCGAGTGTCGCGCAAGTTTTCAAATCGTTTTTTCTGCGTTTTGTTTTCATATTTTTATAATTTTTTCCAAGTTTTATTTTATTTCATTTTCTCAGCTCGGATTGGATTTCAGCAGATTGAATGCCAGCCAGACTGGGAGTTAGTCGACTTGTGTAGCGTTAGAAGGTATGCGGCGCTCAGTACTCGGGTAGAGTGACTGGTTTGCCTTTAAACGCTGCTGCGTACGAACAATTGCGACGGCGACGGCGACGGCCTCTGCTGCTGCCGACTGAGGCTCTTGAATACCGCTTGTCATCTTTGCAGACAAGCGATGACGAAGTTTATTGCTTCGAGTTGACCTTAAGATCAGTTGGAGTGGGTTTCTGGAAATTGATTTGCTTAGCTTTTGTTTTACTGCTGCTGTTGTTGTTGCTGTTGTTGTTGTTGTTGTTGTTGTTGTTGTTTTTGTTTTTGTTGTTGTTGTTGTTGCCGATATTAGACTCGCATTTGCCTTCGTTGTTTTTTGTTTTTTGTTATTGAAAAACGGCATTGTTTTTGTTTAGACATGTACGAGTACACATATAAATACGAATATATATGCAAATACGAGTACATATGTATTTAGAGAGGTTATAAGTGTTTATTACAAAATTATAGGACTGTTCATATGTAAATTTGTTTACCCAATTAATTGTTTTGTTTTTAATTCTAATATGAAAAAATTCACAGGCATTGTAAATTGAGATAATAAATTAACAAATAAATAAAAGAACAAATAAAAAAAATTTATTTATATATTTGGAATACATTTTTTTTCGGCGGCTCTCCGCCCCTCCCCACTTTTATCTATCTATCTATACTCTTCGGTCCATTTCTGCCCAAAAACTGAAATTTTCAACACATCAATTTACTTATTTTAAGGGAGAAACTATTAAAGTCTGAGTATATATCTATGAACTACCGGTAGGTCTATGAAGTACAGATAGTTTCACCATATACCGGGATTTCCCTGGAGCCCACCCTAACCTACTTCGATATTTGAATCTCAAAAAAACCTACAACCATTTTAATATATTTGCTCCCTTACTTAGTTAACTGTATTGACTAATTCTCTACGCATCTATGGAAAATATGTTCCTTAACAAGAATTACGAAGAAATAAGTAAGGTCCCGAACACCGAAACCCTTCCAATTGCTCCTATGTGGGTCCCAAAATCGGTAATTTCCTCTTGTCCATTTTCTAGTCAAAATGTATAAATTCCTTCACAAAAATTTACAAGAATCATGAATCTGAAAAACAAATTACAATCCATCGACAAATGGATGAACAATGAAACCTCCTCAGTCGGTTATTTTACAGAACAAGGTGCATTCCAAAGTAAGGAGGACTTTTCAAAAATAGGTATTTCCAGTGAGGGAATCTATTGGAAATTTAACTGTCAACCAAATAATCTATTGGAAATTTAATTGTCAACCACACCCAGTATTCGCTAGATTTGGCACCGTGCGTTTGTTCGGAAGAATGCATTTGCTGATGAAAGGAAAGTGTTTTGTGTACGTAGAAGCCCTTCAAAAGGCTTATACCGACATACTGAAGGACATCCCAGCCGACGATATAAAACACTCATTCGACTCTTTCGATTATAAAACTGATATTTGAAGCTTTTCTCATAATAATTATTAATTTAATAATTTATTTTAATAGTAATTAAAGTGACTACTAAAGAAATTTGATCGACCGAAACAGAGGTGAAAGAGCTCGAAGCACAATACCTTCTGCGTCAGACCTATATAATATATTTAGAATAATAACATAGGTCTGGCGCTGGTATTTTCGAACTTTTCAAACAGAATCGAAAACTCAATTACATAAATCATCACAGATGGCTACGAGAAAAATGTTTCTAGAAGTGTTTTCCGAACATAGAAATTCCTTCAGTCGCACCACTTCCTCTGAAGGGGCATAAAATGCTCCCAGAACAGAAATTTGCATCAATTTGCTTTCGCATATATAATTTTTTCCAATGTAGTTTTCTAACTCACTTTTCTCCCTACCCTGAATGTTAATACAGGCCACCCAAGGTATCGACCTCAGAGAATCTTCCATTGTACTCACATAAAGCATTAAAATTCCTCGAAGCGGCCGCTTTCACCTCACCGAACCTGTAATGGCATAGTTTGCTAAGATTTTCTTTTGTGGGTATGTGAATGCGGGATTAGCGCTTTTCTTGGCTTTGCATTGTATTGGAATTTTTATTCAAGTGTTAATTTTAGCATATTCCGTGAAACTTGTTTTTGTTAGTCGTTAAAATCTTTTGGATTCCCAATCGACGATCTTTTAATGAACTTAGTCATGAATTTGTGATAACTGTGCAAATATTTATTCACAAAATATCATATTTATGTAAAATATTATTATTAATATTTTTATGGGATTTTTATTGAGTCGCTATTTAATCAGGCAGTGCGAGATCCGATTTAGTCACCTGAAGAAACTTGTTTACTAATTTTAATTGCTGGTTTAAATACCGAAATTGAATATTTCAAATAAATAATACTTTATTTCTTTATTATAAAAACATCTGAAGAGATTAGATGAGATTTACTTATCATATTGAAAAATCCAATGTATAATATAGATAATCCTTCCTGATCTTGAGTAGTATCAGGAAGAAGTATTTATCAATATCTCACTTTGATTCAAACATTTATTTAAATGTTGAGTTGGTGGTACAGAAGAGAAGAGAAGAGGCGAAGTTACGGAAATATATGCAATAGTCTATAGAAGGATAAGTATTAGAAGTTGGAGAAATATATGCAATATTCTGTAGAACGATGAAAATCAGAAGCTGGAGAACTAAATACAATAGTCTATAGAACGATGAATATCAGATGTTGAAGAGTTATATACAATAGTCTATAGAAGGATGCAGAACAGAAGTTTGAGAAATATATCCAATAGTCTATAGAATGATGCAGAACATAAGTTGGATAAATATATATATAATAGTCTATAGAGCGCTCCAGATCAAAAGGTGGAGAACTATATAATGTAGAACGATGCAAATCAAAAGTTGAGAAATGTATACAATAGTCTATAGAACGATGAAGATCAGAAGCTGGAGAACTAAATACAATAGTCTATAGAACGATGAATATCAGATATTGAAGAGTTATATACAATAGTCTATAGAAGGATGCAGAACAGAAGCTAGAGAACTATGTACAAAATACTCTATAGAACGATGAATATCAGAAGTTGGAGAAATATATGCAATAGTCTATAGAAGGATGCAGAACAGAAGTTGGTGAACTTATTGCAATAGTCTATAGAATGATGCAGAACATAATATAATAGTCTATAGAGCGCTCCAGATCAACAGGTGGAGAACTATATAATGTAGAACGATGCAGATCAAAAGTTGGAGAAATGTATACAATAAAATGA
Organism: Clusia tigrina; assembly: GCA_920105625.2. Classification (NCBI taxonomy): domain Eukaryota; kingdom Metazoa; phylum Arthropoda; class Insecta; order Diptera; family Clusiidae; genus Clusia; species Clusia tigrina. The sequence goes on from OV050030.1 coordinate 414,656,880, forward strand.
TGCTGAACAGAAGTTGCAGAACTATATACAATAGTCTAAAAAATGATGCAGATGGCATCAATGAGGGATCTGGTACCTCACGAACTTTCAATCGTCGAATCTTTATGTATAAACCGCAAATAGTTTTCTAATCATAATTTGTGGGGTTGCGGAACTTTTGATATTAATTACATATATATAGTATATCCCCCAACCCAATCTTTTACTGTTGCTGTTAAGAGAACCCTCTGCCACCCTTTTTGTTATTGGGGTAGAAATTTCCTAACCGAACCTTACTTTACTTAGAAAGAGGTGTTATATCATGACCTCGAAATTCCAAGGTCCAGGAACTGACAAACTGAGTAGAGTATTCCACTATAAAGTCTGAAGATTTATAAGAGAGTTTTCTAAAGTGTTTGTAGAACCTTTTCATAGACATTAATGCGATTTCAAACTTCCACGGATTTGTTTAATAAGTTGGCATCTCAGATAGACGATCTTGCAGATCGCATAAATTCATCGCTGAACCAAGCTCACAAGTGTGGTACACATATGGATCTAAGCTCGAGGATGGAAGGAGCTATTTATGGCCCTAGATTCCAAAAAGTCTTTTCGATAGGAAGGTTAGGTACAATCTTCCAAGCAGAAACCTATGTCATTAAGGTATGCACAAGGATATGTTTACGCAGAAAAATCATCAGACAGTCAGGCGTTACAGAGCTTTGTGGTCACATCAAGTCTAGTCAATGATTTCAAATTAACTGAAATAACGTAATACAATGGATTTATATTGGATCCCATGTCATCAGGTGCACACGAAGGCAACGGACAAGTCGATCATTTAGCAAACAAAAAAGAGCACTAAGCCCACTCATAGGCCCGGAACCATTCTGTGGACTACCTACGGGCAACAGCCAATAATTATTGAGGAGTTGGGTAGATAGAAAATTTACCGGCCAATGATCTAATAACGTAGGACTACGCCAGGTCAAAAGATTTCTGGTCTCAGACAGAGGAATATCTAGAAAGCTCCTCATGATTAACAGAGAATCCTCACCGGATACCAGACGGGCCACTGCACACTCAAGTATCAGCTCAAAAAGCTAGGAGTTTCCTCCACGGATGTCTGCAAGAACCAGAAACTTCTGTGTAGCTTCTCAGCGAGTTCCCTGCAGTGTCCCCAAAGCGATTTCTCCAGCTTGGAACTGCTAACATAGTACCCGCAACAACGAGGAATATGGAACCCTATAAAATTCTGAAGTATCAAGTACCACAAAGAACGTGGGTCCCTCACACAGAAACACCACCAGTATTCACCGGGGACCCAGTGCGTTTCCCTGATGAAGCGAGGGATATTGTTTATACTAATGGAGAATAGCTCAGCAACATTCTCGAGAAAAGATGCTTCCGGAAATCGAAATACCCTTCTCGCAAGGAAAGGGCAGTAGCACATTGAATATGGGATGTCCTCCTCTTCGTCTGACGACCAAACGTTACTGAAGAATTATTGTAGTAAGAATCATTAACATTATAAGAACTTTTGAAGTTTTCTTACATAGTAAATACAATTTTGACATTCTTAAATATTTAAAAAGACACTGAACATCCAGAATATTAAATGGTGACCTTAATAAAGTTGGTGAGTCTGTATAAAGTTTCTTTACACAGCTACGAACTCTCTAATATTATAAAATCTAAAGCAGTTTTAAAGTGATCCCTATAAGGACCTTCGGAGCTCTCATAGAGAATTGCAACTATTATTTTGGTTAAATAATTATAACTACAAAACTTCTATAGCTTGAATTCCTATATACAGCATAGCTCCCTAATTATCTAGGTGCTACTTTACACTTCCTTACTGAAGTAGGTTCCGTGCCAGTATTAAATAAAGTGAACTCATTCGGGTCTCAAAGAGCAAATATAAGCAAATGGCATTTAAATTTTTGAGGAAATTGTTGTTTCACTTGCTTCAGAGCCACACAAATGTATTGAAAGCAAGAAGAGACCACAAGTTGAGCATTAAAAAAGAGTCAGTAATATTGGAGAACAATGGCGTGGTCCATTCACTGAAACACAATAGAAGCTGCGGCAAAGCAGGCCAAACTGCTACTTTGAGACTGCCATAATCTGTCTTGAATCAATTGCGGAATTTTTGGTTAGCACGATCTAAATTCTAAGATTTCTGCCATTTAAACGGGAAAGTGCTGAATCATTAAAGTAAAGTGATGTTTCAGCAACAGCGAACACTAAGCAGTGCTCACTGGACGGACTGTAGCGGTCAAGTCAGGTGAATCATACAAACATGCGGAGAGCAACTAAAGTCGATGACTTCAAATTAATAAATGAAATCGAAAGACAACAAATTAATTTGAGTCCAAATATTTTTAGCATTGCTGGGGTTGATTTGCAACTGAGTCACTCTGGCCGCAAATTGAGCGATGATTTAAAGAAATTCACTTACAGAGGTGAAAGGATAATCATGACTGGTAATTCCAAGAAGCTCCCTTGATGCTGTTTAATGGCAAAACAAGTATTTAAAATAAGTTCATAAAATATAAAAGAGCATAAATATACCAAGAAATAGAAAGAACATAAAATATTTTGAGAAAATATATCAAGAGTTGATACCCCGTCTGCTGACAGCCATCACACTGTTTAAAGCTATCACAGAAAGACAATTCGGCACAACTAAGCAATGCTTTTGGATATGGATATTGATAAACTACGCTTACCCATGCGCTAATCCCCTCGAAACACCATTCAAATGTGCATAGCATATCTCCACATATCAACACTCAATCACATCGTCCGCTGCATAAGTGAACGTGGCTAATGCTTTGTTGCATAAACATCATCAACCCACTTTAAACGAAAAATGCACTTAAATAGGAATAAAAAATGTTATTAATGAGTTCGATATGCAAACTTGAGTAATTTTATGTGTAATTATTCCGTGCCAGTTGACAGCGAGGCATTCAAATTGCTCTCTTAGTTCAGCCCAAAATAATCAAAGAAGTCCAAACAAAAAACCGTCCGGCAACAATTGCCAGTGAGATTGATTGATGTGGAATTGACGAATTGACAATTGAGGTAATTATTTCTTGCACCAACAAAGGCACACAATGAGCGCGACCAGATGCCAAAAATCAATTGGAATTATGTGCGGGCACTTTGAGGGAGAAACGAAAGACTTAAGCAACGAACTCGAAATTGGATGCAAACGCTCAAAGAAAACTTAAAAATAAAACATAAATTCAAACTGAAACAATAAAACATAAATATAAACTTAAACAGAAAACATAAATTTAAACATAAACATAAAATATAAATTTAAACTAAAACATAAAACATAAGTCCAAACTTAAACTTAAAACATAAATTCAAACTGAAGCATAAAACATAAATATAACTTAAGCATAAAACAGAAATTTAAACATAAACGTAAAACATAAATTTAAACTAAAACATAAAACATAAGTCCAAACTTAAACTTAAAACATAAATTCAAACTGAAGCATAAAACATAAATATAAACTTAAGCATAAAACAGAAATTTAAACATAAACGTAAAACATAAATTTAAACATAAACATAAAACATAAATTTAAACCTAAATATAACATAAATTGAAACATAAACATAAAACATAAATATAAACCTAAATATAACATAAATTTAAACATAAACGTAAAAAATAAATTTAAACATAAACATAAAACATAAATTTAAACCTAAATATAACATAAATTGAAACATAAACATAAAACATAAATATAAACCTAAATATAACATAAATTTAAACATAAACGTAAAAAATAAATTTAAACATAAACATAAAACATAAAAACTTAAACTTAAAACATAAATTCAAACTGAAACATAAAACAAAAATTTAAACTTAAACAGAAAACATAAATGTAAAAATCAACATAAATCATAAATTTAAACCTAAATATAACATAAATTTAAACGTAAACATAAAACATAAATTTAAACCTAAATATAACATAAATTTAAACATAAACATAAAACATAAATTTAAACCTAAATATAACATAAATTTAAACATAAACGTAAAAAATAAAATTAAACATAAACATAAAACATAAAAACTTAAACTTAAAACATAAATTCAAACTGAAACATAAAACAAAAATTTAAACTTAAACAGAAAACATAAATGTAAAAATAAACATAAATCATAAATTTAAACCTAAATATAACATAAATTCAAACATAAACGTAAAACATAAATTTAAACATAAACATAAAACATAAATTTAAACTGAAACATAAAACACAAATATAAACTGAAACAAAACATAAATTTAAACTGAAACATAAAACATAAATTTAAACTGACTGAAACACAAAACATAAATTTAAACATAAACACAAAACATAAATTTAAACATAAACGTAAAACATAAATTTAATCTTAAGCCTAAAACATAAATTTATACTGAAATATAGCACATAAATTTAAACTTAAACCTGCCAAATAAAACACTCTGAAACCGCTGAATTCGGTAGGCAAATGATGGGCCGCCTGATTAGATTGTCTCGAAAGTAAGTACACTTAAATGCGCACTAAACAGTTTCTAATTTCCGAAAATCGCCGCCATTAGGCTGAAAATATTCAAACAACCAACTTGGAAGTCAAATTTCAGCCGTAAAAATAATCAACAATCACGTTGGTGTATTTTTTTAAGTAGCACAATTAAAATGTTGGATATCTTCGAGATACTTGAATGGTATTGCGCCCATACGGGCAGCTGCAAATGCGCTCACAATCAAACTGAAAGTGTTTGGGCACGCTTAGATGCCCAGTAGGAAATTTGGTACGAGTATACTATAAGAATTTTATATAAGATATCTACGAGTATGGGGAATATTTCAGGAATTGCTCTTAAAACTCTGTGGAATATTTGAAGGATTGGTATGGAAACTCTGTGGAATATCTGAAGATTTGGTATGGAAACTCTGTGGAATATTTGAAGGCTTTCTATGGAAACTCTGTTGAGTATTTGAAGAATTTCTATGGAATTCTCTGTGAAATATTCATGAAATATCAATAGAAGAAATACAGAATATTTCCAAAATATTTACGCAATTATGGAATATTTCCAAAATATTTATGGAATATATTGAAAATGTTTATGGAATATATATGGAATATTTCCAAAATATTTTTGCAAAATTTTCAAAAAATGTATGGAATATTTCCAAAATGTTTATGGTATATTTCCAAAATATATTTGGAGTATTTCCAAAATTTGAATGGAATATTTCTGAAATATTTCCAAAATATATATGGAATATTTCCAAAATATTTATGGAAATATTCAAAATGTTTATGGAATATTTATGAAATATTTCCTAAATATTTATGGAATATTTCCTAAATATTTATGGAATATTTCCTAAATATTTATGGAATATTTCCTAAATATTTATGGAATATTTCCAAAATGTTTATAGAATATTTCCAAACTATTTATGGAATATTTCCAAACTATTTATGGAATATTCCCAAACTATTTATGGAATATTTCCAAAATATTTATGCAATATTTCCAATAAATTTATCGAATATTTCTAATATATTTATAAAATATTTCGAATATATTTATAAAATAAATCGAAAATATTTATGAACACTTTCAAAATGTTTATGGAATATTTCCAAAATATATATGGAATATTTATGGAATATTTCCAAAATATTTATGGAATATTTCCTAAATATTTATGGAATATTTCCTAAATATTTATGGAATATTTATAAAAATTTTTCGAATATTTCCAAAATATTTATGGAATATTTCCAAAAAATTTTGGGAAAATTTCCAAATAATTTATGGAATATATTTAAAATGTTTATGGAATATTTATGGAATATTTCCAAAATATTAATGGAATATTTAAAAAATATTTATGGAATATTTCCAAAATATTTATGGAATATTTCCAAAAATTTTACGAACATTTCCAAAATATTTATGCAATATTTCCAAAAAACTTATGGAATATTTCTAAATAATTTATGGAATATATTCAAAATGTTTATGGAATGTTTATAGAATATTTCCAAACTATTTATGGAATATTTCCAAAATATTTATGGAATATTTCCAAACTATTTATGGAATATTTCCAAACTATTTATGGAATATTTCCAAAATATTTATGCAATATTTCCAATAAATTTATCGAATATTTCGAATATATTTATAAAATATTTCGAATATATTTATAAATTAGATCGAAAATATTTATGAACACTTTCAAAATGTTATTGAATATTTCCAAAATATATATGGAATATTTATGGAATATTTCCAAAATGTTTATGGAATATTTCCTAAATATTTATGGAATATTTATAAAAATTTTTCGAATATTTCCAAAATATTTATGGAATATTTCCAAAAAATTTTGGGAAAATTTCCAAAAAACTTATGGAATATTTCCAAATAATATATGGAATATATTCAAAATGTTTATGGAATATTTCCAAAATGTTAATGGAATATTTTAAAAATATTTATATATATGTTTATGTTATATTTCCAAACTATTTTTGGAATATTTCCAAAAAATTTAGGGAATATATCCAAAATATTAAATATTTATACGTAACTGGTCACAATAAATCAGGATCTCTTCCATGGTTGTGGGTCAGTTTGTTTCAGGAGATAACAAAGTTTGGTCAAGAATTGAAATGAAGATATATTTGTAAATTAATTTAGCCCCATTAGGGTGTAATTTCTGTTTTAATTTTTCTTTAAAGATCTTTGGATGGAATGGTCTAGTGACGAGTTGTAAGATTTTAGAATGGATTTGCATAGTTCGATACCAGTAGCAAACTCCTCAAGGATGTTCCGGTGAAAGCTGGCACACTGGGGGATGCAGCTAAGTTGGAGGTGCTGATATTTCCGACTGGGATGCGCTGCATTTTTGTACTAGGCGAACTCACCTACGAGTGTATGTGGAAATAACAAATGCGATTTTGCATTTTATTAAAATAATTGCGCACATGAAGATCAAGAATTCGCGTGCCCCGCCACCCGCAGTCACTGCTCGTGCCAGCCGTTCCGACCACACTCGGACCCGTTGGATTCATTTTCAGCGTAAGAGCCAGCACGAGAGTCTCAGCAAGCATTCATCTGCATAAATCTAGAAAAGTGGCTACAAAATTGCTTTTTAAAAGAGTCAAGATGCGCCTCAAGGTTTTCGTCGTTCCAAGTGTAAGCGAAGAGTGTGTGAGTGTGTGTGAGTGTTAGTCAGTAAATGTGTGTGAGTATGAATGAGTGTGTGTGTGCGTTGCTTGGCAGCTTCTAAAACTTCAAGCGTAACGCGACATTAGACTTTTACAGATATATAAATTTCAGATACTTTGCATTGAATGTTTCCTTCAATACTCAACAAGTTTCATTGCTTAAATACTGGTTTCCAAGCCGATTAGAAAAACAACAACAACCGAACAACAACAAAAACATTACCTACAAAACAAATATTCTCGTGTTTAGCGGTGCTTTAGCTCAGATCAGTTCCTTTTCTTGATTTTTTTGTTGTCTTTTTGTTAAATCTCTATTTTTATTAATAATATTATGTGTGCATGTATTAGTAATAAATTATTTATATTTATTCTGGAATTTTTTGTGGCTCATGCCTTTGAGTCTTCACCAGTTTGTAATTTGTAAAAAGTTCATACATCGCCTCATGCCAATGACTACAATTGAAGGAAACATTGATAAAGTGAAGGAATTGGTGCTCTAAAACCGTCATTTTAGCTTTTAAGAGATGCTAAACATCTGTAAATATCTCTCACGAATCAGTGCGTACCACATTAGTTGATGTTTTGGGCATGAGACGTGTCCCAGCAAGACTTGTTCGAAAAGAGCTGAATTTGTTGCATCGAAAATCTGCTGCTGAGGATATGCTTTCTCGAGTCGCTACTGATCCTACTGATCATAACTGGTGATCGGAGTCATGGGTTTACGATTCCAACATGCAAACCAGTCAAGAGTAAGCGGAATGGTGGACAAAAGTAGAGCCGAAACCGAAAAAACCACGTCGAAGTCGATCAAAGATCAAGGTCATGTCCACTATTTTCTTCGATTATCGTGGAATGGTGCATTCTGAATTCCTTCCGCAAGGTGAAACCAGAGAATACAGAGAACAGAAACAGGAGAGCAGCGAAATAACGCAGACGGACGTGGTACATGAATCCACTCAAAATCGTGGTGTGCCTGTTACGAACGCGGGCAGCGAAATCGGCTCTCTTTTCTCTGTGTTCTCTGGGTGAAACAGTCAGTAAGGAATATTATTTAGCAGTTATGAAGAGTTTGCGCCAGAGTATTCGTCTTAGCAATTCTGATTTATGGAAGGACAACAGTTGCATCAGTATTTGGATCACGATAATGCACCATCACACAAGGCTATCGTGGTAAAAGAATTTTTGACAAAAAACTCAACGAATATTATCGAACAACTTCCGTATTCCCCAGATTTGCCTCCGTGTGGATTTTCCCTGTTTCAAAAGCTGAAATGCCACTTTGTGGTACACGTTTTGAGTCGATCGAAGCCATAAAAGAGAATTCGATTTGCCATCCCGGCCTATAAGCAGGTTATGGATGTCTGGGTCATACGTTGGCATAAGAGTATTGCTTCGTAAGGACTTTGAAGGCGATAAAAGCAACTTTGATTGTTAAATGAATATTTTGTGTTTTGTTAATGAATTCGGTTTCAATATTTGACAGAATGCATAAAGTAAAGAAACATGGAAAGCAATAAAGAAACAGATTCAGAAATTCAACTGAAGATGATTTCTGGATGGAACTGCGATATTGACGATTAAAATAAATTGTCAAAAATATTACCTTCAACTCGAGTTATATGCAAGAAATGAAAGTGTACACAACTGCCGAGACCTCATTTAGTGTCCATTTTGTAAAATAGTATTTAAGTATTAATTTTTATAAAATCTTATGGAAATCTTTCAGATGAGTTATGAAGGAAGTTGAAATATTAACACGAATAAATTATAAAATGAAATTACATCCTTTATGTAATATTTTGTAGGTAATTTATTTTTATTCAAAATATTTCGCTTAACTATTTGTTTTATAATATTTTTAATTAAGATTATTTCTCTCGAATTTATTATTATATATTAATAAATTTTTCCCTTTTTAAAATGTTAAATTATTATCACGAATAAATTGTAAAATCAAATTAAATGTCTGTAAATTAGTTGATCTTGAATTGGAAGTAAATAATTTTAATACCAAAAAATTATCAAAAATATATTTAAATATAATATTTTTATTCATTTTTTTTGCAAATTAATTTTTTGGGATTTCTGTTATTATTCTTTATTTATTTGAGTTTGTTTTTTAATATTTTTTAAGCTAAAATGTTTTTTTTTATTTTTTCTCTTAATATTTATGTTATTAATTAATTAATTAAATAATTTTAAATTTTTTTCTTTTAATTTTTTTTATTTGTTATTTAATTAAATAATAAATTTCAACATGTTTTCGCTAAATATTTATATTATTTTTTAATTAATTAATTCATTTTTAATTTTTTTCTCTTAATATTTATTTTATTTATTAATTAATTAAATAATTACTTTTAAGTTTTTTTCTCTTAATATTTAATTTATTTATTTATTAATCTTAAATTTTTTTCTCAAAATTTATATTATTAATTAATAAATTAATTTATTTATTTTAAAATGTTTTTATCGTAATATTTATTTTATTAATTAATTAATTATAAGTTTTTTCTCTTATTACTTATTTTATTAATTAATTAATTAATTACTTTTAAGTTTTTTCTCTTAATATTTATTTAATTCTTTAATGAATTAATTAATTAATTTGAAATTTTTTCTCTAAAAATTTATTTTCATTATTTATTAATTAATTAATTTTAAATTTTTTCTCTTAATATTTATTTTATTTATTTATTAATTATTTAATTACTTGTAAGTTTTTTTCTCTTAATCTTTATTTTATTTATTAATTAATTAATTAATTTTAATTTTTTTCTCTTAATATTTACCTTATTTATTATAATGATATTTTTAATTTTTTGAAAATTATCAAATAAATATTTCAATTTTAATAACATTTTTTTCTGTTAATAATATTTTTTTAAATAAATTTTTTTCTTAAAAATGTTGAAATTTTTTTAATATGTAATTATTTTCTCTTTTTTTATCGTTTTTTTAAATAATTTTGATATTTTAAAAATGTTGAAACGGTTTTTTTTCAATATTTTGCATGTTTTTCAATATTTATATAAGTTTTTTATGATTTATTAATAAATTTATTATTTATTTATTTATTTTTTATGTAATATTTTTGTATTCTCAAATATTTCACTTATTTTTTAATATATTTTATTTTATTTTTAATCATGTTTTTAGTTTTTCTTGATTTTTAATTTAAAATATCTTTATATAATAATAATTATCTTTTTTTTGTGCTTAATAAAAATTTTTGTACATGATTAAAAAAATTAATAATACAACAATTATTGTTTTTTTATGTAATTTTTATTATATTAATAATTTCTCCTATTTTTCTAAATTATTTATTTTTAAATTTTTTTTAAAATAATTTTTTATCTTTTTAAAAAAGTATTTTTATGTGCTGATTTTTCTTAATTTTTGTTGTTAAAATAATTTTTTTTCTGTGTTTTTAAAAGTTCTCTCAACCTGTTATTTTTGCTTATTGGTCGGTCTCAGCTCCCAAATACTGCGTCTATTGCTGCATAATTCAAGCCTTGATTATACATAAATACAATAATATTAATTATTTAATTGCACAGCTGCATTCTTCTGAAGCGCAGACAGATGCTGCACATCAATCAATACCCAAGCGATATCCCAGCTACCTCAAGGTCGGTTGCGTTGAAGCAGTCGGTCTCTGGCTTCATATTTATTTTATAATAAACATTTTTCAACCAAGCGGCGATTTTCTGTGATTCCAATTCGTTTGCTAGACTCATGGCAGAGATTCATAAATGTTGAATTAAACTAGTGTGAAAAGTTAATTGCAGCAGTTAGCATCATTCCGATTATTTATGGAATTTTAACTACCGTGAATTCTAGTCTGTTAGAAGATGATGATGTTCATTAGCTCCAACATTGCTTACAGTATACGAATGAAGCTGTTTAGTTGCAAGTCGAGACTTCTCCAGAACTTTACGTAGACTTTGCTATGTAAGTCAACTTGCCATATTTGTCACTGGCATTACGCCATTTATTCAAATAGTCACAAAGATTTCTTGAGATGTTGCCTCTTTCAATTCGTCAGCTATTAGAAGGGGGAGTGAAGATTTTGGGGAATGCAGACGACTTTTGAATATCCACACTTTTCTCTAATAGTTCAATCGCTTGTCTCTAACCGAACTTGAAGCTTGAATAGTTCCACCAGGTTGCCCATCTTGGTTCTCAGTAAGTCTTCCCAAATTCACAGAATAAATGCTTCAGAGTGTTACTTAAGCTTCAATTACTGATCTCTATATTTTGAGTCCTTGGGTAGAACGTACTTGAAGCATGCATAAAAGCCGATGACAATGAAATTACACCGAACAAAATTTCAGCACGATAACTCACTTTCAAATAAAACTAATAAGGCCGTTACCCAATTGAATTAAGGGATTGGCTCCAATCAGCTCAAATATGAAAAGCATGCCAAAGCATCTACACGCAGGCTCGAAAAGCGGCGCCTAAGCTCATAAATATTCCTCAACTATGTGGGCGTGGAGTACACAAAAAAATCATTAAAAAAACGTAAACATTAAAATCCTAATTTAGCATCATGAACAGGTAAACACCAACAACATGCAAAGAAGACAATCTTTCAAACAGACACAAAACCAAACAAAAAAATATAAAAAAAAATTATAAAAACAAAAACAAAACAAAAAAAAAACTAAGGTACAAAACAAAGAAAAAACTAAGGTACAAAAACAAATAAAAAGTAAACAAAAAAATAAAACAATAAAACTAAAGCAATAAAAACAAAGAAAAATATGCATAAACAAAAAAAATTAATCCAATTTTAAACACGAAAAAAGCATGATTCAGAGTGAAGATATGAGAGAGAGATATCACCGCAAATCGCATATCCCGTGTCGGCGATGTTCTGTTTCCCGAACGCTGCTCCCTTTGATTAATGATCCGACAGTATTTGCGCTTTCAAAGATTGCGTTGATGCGGTTTCTTCTTTTACCTCGAATAACTTTGTTCTTCGCCATAGTCTTTGATCAGGAATGATGTCATTCGTACTGTTATTCCTACTACCTTCCAGCTTCATCGAGAACACAAAAGGGAACCATAAATATCGTATATACCTCGAAATCACTGAGTTTCTTTGAATAGTTCTGCATCCATTTTATGCGATTTTGCATAACAAAACAACATTTTTAAATTCAAATACGCAATAAATATTTCTTTATATTTACATGATTAAATATTACGGAATAAACGCGTATTAAAATTAACATTCATTCATGCAACAAACAGAAATTTAAATAAAAGATGAAGAAAGGAGTCATTGAACTTGCACGGGTAACTTGCGATTATTTTGTGTTTTTTTTTTTGGTAATTGGTTTCAATAGATAAATTGTTAAAGAAAATGTCCTCTGAGTTGTTTTCAGTTACTCCCATCAATCTCCTTTGTAACTCTCCAATCTCATATGAAACCAAGCCCTCCACTCCCTCAAAGTGAAGGTAATCTTCTGAAGTCATAACGGAAATACTTTTCTATGCGAACTTAGTTTGTAACTTTTCGTGTTTCATGTCATTGGAAGACAATCTTTGGAAGGACTGGCTGAGATTAGATGATCTCATATCTGGAAGACTAGCAGTGAATAATCTTTCTGTACTCGATGGACAGGAATTCCTAATAATATTAATAGGGAAGGTTGGTTGATAACCCGACCAACTAAGACCATGGAATATGCCCTTCCATGAATTATAGCAAAGGAAAAGCATTGAATTGAGGCATGAAAGAATACATAACTATTCCCACAGAAATGTTGATGGCTTTAGCTGGTTTCCACGGCATACCTACACCAGTAGTGAAAGCCGATTACAGAATTTGTTCGGGGAGCATCCACCAACATTGTAGAAAGAAATTTGATTATAAGATATGGCTCCAAAAGGCCTCTGAATCTCAATTATCAAAACTATCAACAATCGAGGCGACTAATAGAACTGAAGATGTAGTAACATTCTGTGGAATAGTCAACCAGGGCGACATGAACTCACGCATTAAAAGAAAGTCATTCGATTTCTCGGAGCAAACCCTACGAAAAGAAGAGGGCGACTTCTTTAGTCTCTAAATCACAAGGCATCAAATGAAGTGGACAACAAAAGAACACGTGGTGAAGACTTAATAAATAATAAATTACATCAGAGAACTACTTAGATATTATATCATATACTTAGATATGAAAAACAATCCACGACTGACATCAGTGGACCACAGTTAGATAGATAGGAGCATATACCCAATACATCTGACCCAAAAAAGCGCCTTTTGATTATGGTAAAGGCACAGAGAAAATGCACTGTGACGTCCTCATATTCCTCCCGACAGGAGACGCAGTGCGGACTGTCGGCGATGGCCCCATGGATTGTGCACCTTGGCTGCTTTATAGGCAATTGAACTGCACCATCGGTCCTTGTGAATATTATTCACATGGCTGCAGAACCAATCTATACCCCCTGCTAAACTTATACCGCTCTGGTCTAATTGGAGTGCCCGCAGATCCACAGTGTGCCAATTCATCAGCTAATTCGTTCCCCCGAACCTCACAGTGTCCCGGAACCCAAATAAGTTCAAGTAAATTCCACCTCACGACGTAGTTAAGTCTTGACTTACATTCTGGGATAATCTTTGAAGTTGTTAACGCGTTTTCAGGACCTTCAGTGCAGCCTGGATATCGCTACAGACTCTTATCTGGTTACCGCTCCATTTCTTCTCAATTAGCCAGTCCGATACCTTCAGTATAGCATTCCGATTGAAATATGCCGTCGCCATACTTCCCATAGCGGAGAAGCCTGTGACATTTTCATTCAGATGCCAGCCAGCATCAGTTTCCTTTTTAGTGTTGGAGCCGTCAGTGAAGACAGTTTTCGACAGGCCCTGGGAACCAACTGTGGATTTCTCCATTGTTCCCCACAGGTAACCCTGTATTCTAATATTCTTGACCTTATTTTCCAAATCCCCTAATTTGAATTAGAGTCATGACCCCTCTTATTCCAAGCTCAGAAAATGTATACCGTTGGACCTACCAACTTGCCAGCACACCTTGAATATATTGGGCACGCAACCGTTATACGATCCACCTTTTTGGTGATAATGAAGGCCACTATCGAAGTACTACTCCCTTAGAATTACAACAACATCTCGTTGGAGCGAAAAAGGGGATAAAGTTGATTTTCTTTATTATTGTACTACTATGTCAGATCTAGGACAACATGTCAAATGCAGCATTGACCTTTCTAATTCTGTTCTCCTCAGATTCGGCTCCACCGACACTAATCTTGCGAGGTATTGGAGCTATTCACTGATTCGGTAGGTTAGGTTAGGTTAACCAGGTAGCCTGAGAATTACGCAAGTTGCACTCGGAGACTCATTGGCCCATTGTGATACCAGTTTTTAAGGGGGAACCACTTCTCATTCTCCCTCCAAAAATCCTCATCACCCCTTGAACCAGTCAGAAGCTTTTGTGAAGTTGAGAATATCAGTTAGTTTCAGCTCGACTGTTCTTCTTGTAGTTTTTCAAAGAAGTCCGAGCCCATATCCCTCCTCTGAAGACCAGGAAAATATTAGAACAGGTGTTTCACCGATTCCTCCCCTCCTCCTCCTCATCCCCACAACTCCTACAATAATCCCTGAAAGGAGCACCGTACCTGGCTGCCATTCCGCCTATGATGCAGTGCCCTGTCAGAACCCCACGATAGTCCTGATTCGGTAGCTCATTCAGCAATTCCAGGACACCTAAGTTACGGTGAGAATTTTACTGGCGATATTCATCTATCTATCCATCTTCAACTCTACTTCGTTTACTTCCTCTTCATATTTGCTGATATTAGAAGATCTTATTCGCAAGCCTCTCATCATTGACTTGGGTGTAATCACTGCCAGTGGGCCAATACATAACAACACAATCACCCTGTATTTTCGTACGATTACAGGCAATTCATCGTACCCTGTTGGAATTACTAATTTGAGAGGGATTTTCACGCCAACCCACTCAAAGCACGTTCCAAGAATTCATAATCCTCTCTCTCCCTGTCGAGACCAAGTGTGTGCAGGGATTTTTATTTTAATTGATTACAATTGTAGACATTATTTTTGTAAATGTATTGCACGACAATTAATAAGAAAATAAATAAATAAATAAAAGTCATAAAAATTCCCATTGCAACATTTCGAGTGGCGGTGGCGGCGGCCTCGCCACAAACAACTCACGTCTAAAAATAAGAAAACTCGCTGGCTTCATTAAAAATTCTTCGCATATCCCTCCCACAACACATTCCCTCGGCGATCGTGAGGAATTCTTTCGCCTGCGCAGAGATTTCAAAGAACGACAGCTACAATAACAATGCTTCAATGCTTACCACTCGCTCTGCACGGAGCTGTTGTTGTTGTTGTTGTTGTTGCTGTTGGCAATTTGACGATTGTAGGCGCTGCGCCTGCTGCTGCTACAATGATGATGACAACGACGACGACAGCGACAGCGACGACGGCGGCTGCTCAGATCACCGATCACGTAAGCTGTTAGCTAGGTAGGTAGATGGCTGGTTACGAAAGCCAAGAGAATATTCTTAACACTTGTGTGTAATCAATGCGCCAGGAGGAGGCGGGGTGGGATGAGGCGAAAGGTTCGCAATAGTTTGTGTGCCGATTTTGAGTGAGTTGGAAAATATTTGCCCAAAAAAATACTCAAATCAAATTTTTGTTTTTTTCTCTCTGAGTTTAAACACTTTCAAAATCACGTTTCACACTGTTTGTTGTTGTTGTTATTGAATATTCGCTATTAACTTTTTCAATTATTTTACTAGAGCTCCATAATTCCGGGAATTCAAAATTTCACTGAGCAAATCTCTGGCAAAAACGAAACTGACTGCAAATAACTACAAATAAAATCAATGAATGCATTTGAGCCGCAATTGTTGGCGCAATTTTCAAACGCGTCAGAAGCGCTTTGTTATTATTTGGCACACGACGATCTTTTAGCCTTTTATCTGGTTTGTTGTTGTGGCTCAAGCTGAGCTCTTGCACGGGCCTAAACAGAGGGAAGCACGAAGCGCCGAAGCTAACACAAATTCACACTTCTTTACTGGCTGACTGCCTGCGACTGACTGATTGACTCGGCCTCAAGCTCTCAGCACCGCTCAGACACGGGGTAATTGCACACACTATCGCGGCTTTAACCAAATACTCTCTATAAAGAGAGTATTTGCTTTAACCTGTTCAGTATCTTTTTATTTGAGAATTAGCCTAATAAGTGAGCGACAAGAAACTCACTCCAAAGAGAGCACCGTTGGATTGCCACCCATATACAAATAAAGATAACATGTTGCAAATGCAACAGCGTGCACAGACCCCTCCGTAAGGCAAAAGCGTCGTCTTGTAGCTCTCTTGCTAAGGTTGAGCTTGCTTTGTTGGGAGAAACGAAATATTGTGAACAAATATTGTGACTACAGTGGCTGAGTGGATAAATCGGATGTTCCTAAAAGTATGCTTTTGAATTATTAGCATTTTACTCTATTTTCATATATTGTAAAAATGTGAGTGTGCCACCTGCAATACCAAGGCCTGATTTTCAGGCAAGTGGGCTAAATACAGGTGGTTAGTTATTTATTTATATAAAATGTTCCTTATATGAATTTCTCCGGTTTACTACCAAGTCTAAAGGAAAATAGTTTAATATATATTTCTCTAAACACTCTAAATATCTGCTGTGTAATTAAACATATATGAGAAATTTCAAAGTAAATTTTTCTTTTTTTCCTAATTAATTTATTATAAAAAGTTTTTAAGAGACTGATTTCTAAAAATGCACATCATTCACAGCGTATCTGCTGCAACGCCTTCCATGCCTCCTTATTCTCTGGATATAAGTGTATGGCGCTTTGTAGGAGCTTCAATGAACGCTGCTTATCGACGGAATGTAGCGCACGACTAGCCACCAACAATGATTTGGCATCTTCAACGCAATCGCTTCTACAGAGCACAGAGATGAAATGTTTATGATTTCAAATATTATTTATAATAAAATGCTAATTTAAACATACTTTTTCGAGCGACTACTATGGACCAGTGCTATAGTGCTGAGCGCTATTTGGCATGTGGACATCACATACTTCCGCTGCTTGCCATAATTGTCCAGAAGAAAATGGGCCAACACTTTACGTAGTTCGGCACACTGGGGATAGATGTGCACGCGGGAGGCAATATACTTGAGGGCCTTGTGTGGCTGATCCTATAAGTACATTATTTATATGGATATATTAGGTTAATAGATTTGCTTAATATCTTGTTTCAGTCATATAAGTATAAACTATATATCTTTATAGTTTATATATTATATATCTGTGTTTCAGTCATATAAATATAAAATTTATATATACATATTTGGTTTATATATCATTTAATATCGTAAAACAACCAAATATTAATATCATCCTGACAACGAAAACCCAATCTGAGTAATTTCCGAGTCATTTCATTTGGTTATACTGACATGATATCCTTGTTTCTTGAGATTTCTGGAACGATGGTACGAAAAAATCTACTTACATTGGCCAAATAATATTGGGCAGTAAGGTAGGCTATATGCGCACAATACTTTTCACAATTTTCATATTTCTTCAGCTCAGTTAAAATAGTTTCAGTCAATTGATTGTCCTTGTGAAGTATGCCCAAGGCGCAGGCGGAGTATAAGGCTTGTATTGGGG
This sequence comes from Clusia tigrina, assembly GCA_920105625.2. Classification (NCBI taxonomy): domain Eukaryota; kingdom Metazoa; phylum Arthropoda; class Insecta; order Diptera; family Clusiidae; genus Clusia; species Clusia tigrina. Next base: position 414,674,857 of record OV050030.1, read on the forward strand.
GATTTTTGAGCAGAATACTGATATAAAAAAAAGATAGTTTTTTGGTTTTTCCTTTCAAATTCCGAAAATAATAAATACCATTGATACAATATTGTTTTGGTGTCGGCTTCGCCCTGAAATGCGTACACCATGGCCGCCATGAAGACCAGAACTTTGGCAGACTTGTCATCCTCGGCGCCAGCAACAGATTTCAGCACGGAATTGTAAAGCGAATAAGCTTCTTGATGTTGATCGGCGCGAAAGTAGGCCAATGCCAAGCCCATAATTGGCTTGAAAGTTGCCTGCGTTACCATATTAAAAGCACCGATAGCCTCGTTGGGTTTATTCAGTTTTAAGTACAAATGACCTAAATTCGTGAGAATCTTATCACGTTCTGCACCGGCAGCGGCTTTTTCTGATGCTTGCAGGTACGCCTTGACCGCAGGATGATAGAGCTTTTGGCGCACATTGAGAAAGCCTTGAAATGATAAACCCGCCACTGAAGTAGCATCCTCCTCAGTTAGCGTGTACCTGAGTAGTGAGACATCTTTATATAAAGTTCCAGAGATTGTGGAATATATGCACTTACCAATTGATTGCATCCAAAGCCACCACGTCTGCGTACATATTCTCAATGGCATGCTTATAGCGCGGCTGTCTGCACTTGTGGTCATCCGACAATATTGCGCACACCCAGTGAGCGTAGCCCAGAGCAGATTCCGCATGAAATTCGAATTGCTGGCAATGTCGAAACAGATCCAAGGACTCCTCCTCTTCGCAGATTGTTTCGGCTATCATTGCTTGACCTATCCAGGCGTTTGGATACATGGGACTGGACTGCTGAGCACGCTGAAAGGCCTGATTTGCTAATTTTATTTCTTTCAGCTTCAGATAAAGCACACCCAGGTTGGTCCATGTGGTGAAGGATTTGCGATCGAGTGTTAACGCTTGTATAAAACAATGCTGAGCCAGTGGCAAATTATCGACGTCTGCAAATAAGGAATGGCAAGAACGTGAATAGGAGCCCAACAATAAAAAGTACACTATAACTATTTAGATGAACCCACTTTTGTGCATGTTTATAACGCCCAACAAGTTCCAATTTTGCCAGCGATTGCTTTGCTCCTGTATGGACATTTTGCACGCTTTCGTGGCCAGTTCTAAGTGCGTCGCAGCTTCTTCTGGCAAGTAATCGGCACTGTAGTAACAACACAGAGCCAGTTCGTACCAGAGATATGTGTTTTCCTTCAATTTCAGAGCACAGGTGTAAAATCTGCACATAAAATAAAAGTGAGTTAAAGAGATATTCAACTAAAATCAAATAATGAAATATTGAATAGAAGGGAATAGGCTAAGGTCGTTTACATCGACTTTTAGGCATTAATGGCATACCAACTGTAGATAAGAATATTTCATATAAACTCGAACACACCTTACAGCCAAATTGAGCAAATCCTTCCGGCTTAATATTGCCGTCTCTGTATCACGTTGTGCCAGTTTGCCCGCCACCTCCAAGTTTGCCATAGATGTAGGCATGCGGGCTGTTTGCAAGAACACATTAGCTGCCAGGCGCCACAGCCACACCATGGCTTGGTTATCACGAATAAAAAATGCTCTAAAATAAATAGAATACACAATGAAAAACGGAAAATTTATATATAATTGCTGAACCAGCACCTTTGCAAATAATTCACAGCGAACTGCAAATGAGCTTTGCATCTACCGTAGCGGTGTTCCAATTTTAAGTTATGTGCCAAGCCGAGGTGGGCTTCGGCAGCACCCTTCAAGCCAGGCAAATAATTTTGATCATCTTTCAGTAAATTATCAAAGTCTTCAATAGCTTCTGGATACATACGTATTGTCTACAACAGTAGTTCATAAAATATGCAATGAAATGAGGTAAACAATAATTTTAATGAGTGCAAATAGAACACGCACTGTTTTAATCAAAGCAATTTGCAGTTTAGCATAAACATTGCCCGCATCCATTTCCAAAAGTTTTTGAAAAACACGTATAGCTGAGTTATAAGAACCACGTGTAGCGTAGGCGTCACCCAAAGACTCCCAGTAGGTCATGCAAGTGACGTCAAACTTGATGGCAGTGCGAAATGCGTGTATTGCCTAAAGTAGAGGACAAATACCAGAATTTCAAATATATATTTAGACATAAATAAAAGTAAAATATATCAAAAGGTGAGCGATGAATACGTTTATAAACGATTTTGAGTGGTTTCTTCTGGACATCTAAGAATATGCTATGGTTTCACATACATATACCAAATTTTTATGTTACCATAGCATACTTTCAGGTGCACGAAAATATACCCTGAAGGCTCATGAATGTATTCAATGCCCATTCCCAATTCCAACATACGTCATCCCATTTCTTAATGTTTAAATAATGCAAACCGAGTTTGAAATGCACTCGTTTCGAACTCTCAGACTTCATGTATTTCAGAGTATTCAAGAGTAGCGCCTCGTTGAGCTCCTAAAATCATTAAAATTAACAATAAACATAGTCACCTGAAAAGTAATTTAATATGGAATTTTACCTCCTCTCCGAGTTGCTGGTAAATTGCACTTAAATTATTTACAGCCTCCTCACACAACGGATTTATGTTTATGCATTTCTCGAAACATTTACGAGTGCGGACAATATCAGCGGAAGCGTAGTAAACTTTGCCCAAGTAGAAGAAACACTCAGAACGATAGGGCTGCAGTCTGGTAGCCTTCATCAGGCATGTGAGTGCTTCCGCATAGTTGCCTAATTTCAAATGTAACGCCCCCAGCAGCAGTAATGAAGAAAATGACTCCAAGTCCGGGTGGGACTTTAAGAGCTCAATAGCTTCAATGGGGGATCTTAGGACGTAAGACTTGATAAGAACATGCAGAGAGCATAGTCGTGTATACAAACTTACAAAATGTATTCAGCTCGTGATAAGTCATTCAATTGCAATTCCACAAGTTTGTCCCTTTCATTCAAATGAAAATAGCATCTAAAAAAGGAAATTATTCACGCTGTGTCGCAAAAAAATGCTCAAGTATCTTACCTGGCTAACGCACTTAAAACCTCATCTGTATGCGTTGCACTTAGCAGCAAAGGTACAGCATCCTTGAGGTCTTTCGTTTCCTTACTATGCGCTAAACATATAGCATATTCCTCGCTCAGTTTGCTCAATTGCTGGCACAATGGCAAGGCCAGACCATAGGCACCCAAGTGCATTTCTACACGCGCCAGCAGCTCCACCGTTGCTTCATAATCGGGCTGCAGTTTTAGTGCTTTGTACAGTAAATCTCGAGCGGCCAAAAATTGCTGCTGCTTGTACAATTCGATCGCTTTTACTAGCAAAGCTAAGCTGGCGTTTTCATTCAAATTCAATAGCGTACTCGCATAGTGTGTAAGGGGTTCTTTCAACTCACATTCCCAAGGTGTATTAGAGGCAGTGTCCGTCTTTGAATTATAATGATCACAATAGATTTTACAAATCCATGCATAAGCATAGTTGTCGTCGGGATATTGCTCAATTGTGGCGCAGGCATATTTAATGCACTTCACAATATCCCCCTGGTTGTAGAGTAACTTTAAATATCGTTTGAGCGCTGTGAGATGGACTTCCAGTTCTGGGTCTTCGATGGTAGACTCCAACACGGATTTATACTAAATATAAAATATGCATTAATTTGTTTTCTTATAGGCATACTTAGGTGCAGGTTCGAAGTTTAAAAAGAAGAGAGTTGAGCTCCTAATTTTGTGTCTACTCATTTACTACTTACCAGTTCTTCCTCATCTCCAGCGGCTTCGTAGTCTTTGGTCAGCCAGATTTTGGCCAATTGCCTCAAAATTGCTTTTTGGCGTTCTTCGGCGTATGTCTTTTTGGTTTCTCTTTTGAAAATAGTGAAGCATTCCAGCGCTGCATTCGAATTTGATGTGGTTTGGAATAACTTTTCATAGTAATCACTGAATTTTTCACTGAAATTTAAGCATTTTCATTTGAATTCCATAGAAGATTCATTCATTAGCACACTTACGGCAGCAGCTCCAATAGTTGTTCATAGATCTTAGGTAACTCCTCAACCGGTGCACAGTTGGCCAGTCCTTGCAGAGCAACAGTTGGCGCAGCCGGCGAATATTCCACTGCTTTTCGTAGATATTTAGCTGCCTGAAAAATGGAAGAACATTATAAATTATTTAAGTCTACGGTTAATAACAGCGACGGCTCCCACCTGGGTTTTGTTACCATTCTGGTAGGCTGCTCCCAACAGTAAATGAGCCATATAATTTTCGGGCTCCAACTTCAGCAATTTCTGTGTAAATAAAAACAAATTATTCAAGAAGTCCGTGCGCCACAACTATTTGCTTAGGGAATTACTTCGCATTTCTCAATTGCAGCATCATACTTTTCGTTCTTAATCTCTTCGCGAACTTCTTTCAAAATTACTTTAATTTCTTTTGTACCCATCTCCCATTCGATAACTTTTTTGCATCAATTTATAAAAATTAAAATACGCTCCTTCCTTATTAGCTCAACTTGTTCCCACAACAGCTGCTTTCGGTAATTCATCAATACGTTGCAAATATACGCGTGGTTGCCACATAGTTTGAATTTCATTATGGTGAATTTTCTCTTTTGCAAGGTGAATTTATGAAGCATACCAAGGAGAGTTAATGCTAGAATATGAAGTTTCGTTGGCAGGAATTAAATAAAATAAGTGCTATCTGTGATGACTATATTATTACCTCACGCTATGCAAAATGACCGTTTGAGCCAGCTACCATTTCTACTGCGAATATCACTCAAAAAGATTGGAAATATGTACTCGTGAGCGAAATTTGTAGTAGTACCACATATTTCGCTTCATTTTTTAGTGCAATTTGTATGGGGAAGAAGTTTATCTTGCTTTCTAAGGTAAGCAATGTAGTTAGATTACATAATAAGCTAATTAGGTATGCCACGCTCTCATATGAGAACATTCAGTCAAAATGTGAAATAAAAAAAAAATTGTATAAAATGTAAGCAAGAACTTCAGAAATTATTAATGTTTATTCTAGGAGCAATAATAAGATGGGTGGCCTCAAGGCCCCAAGATCATCAGTTGAGTTGTCAATGAGGTGAAAATAGCTGATGGCTGCTGACAACCTAAACAGATTAACGTACATTCAAAACTATCAAAAAGAAGAGTGATTTTCCCTGTGACCACATAATAAGAGCGCCCAGTGTTCCTTCACTTCCTTGGTTGACATTCCCTTCTCAGCTGGCTTAACAGGGTGCGGAATGTATTTAGATGTGAATTCGCCGATAAGATTTTAGGACAAGTTAAGCAGTTAAAAAATTCAACATCAGCTAGCGACAAATTATATATCTGTGAAGATGGCTGCAAATTATATATCTGTGAAGATGGCGACAAATTATATCTCTTTAACATGGTAGATGTGGGGGAAAAAGCATCGATCTCAATGAGGACTCCACCATCTCCAAATTTATTTTTTCTGTTTATCATACGATCCAACCATAAATGACCCTATATTAACGGTGATTCCTATCTGTCTACTATAAGAAATTATAGTGTCTAACCTACTTCAGGTCACCATACCAAATCACCTTTTATACTCCCAAGGCTAGATCTCCCGAGTCTTTACCAGACCCTCATAGATTTCCACCGCTCCCAAGGATGTTCATGACTTGCGAATGGTGGATTAAAGCTTTCACTCCCGTCGCTAAGGTTACATTCTCAAAATATCGTCAGCTTAAAATAGACCTTAGCGAATGGTCCTTTCGATCCATCAGAGCCTAGTATCCACACAGCCTTCCATAGGTCTTTTGTCATATGTAACAGCAAAACATTCTAAAGAGCGATTTGAACACTCTTTAAATCACATACTCTTTGGATGTTAGCTCAGAGGATTTCACCTTTTTGGTTGTACTTATCATAAATTAACTAATCTATTTTATAATTCATACATGGGTCTTTCTTAAATTTAGTTCTACTTTTTCTTTATTATATTGCCTATAGCATTTATTAAATTAGTATATATATCTATATGTATATAAAATAAGAAATACAAATATATTTAAATTGCATAGCAGCGTATTCCATTGGGAAAATTGGGATACTCACTTGCATACATATACCGAAGTACTGAACGATCAACTTTCTGTCTTTCCATTATTCATCACCTTTCCATTTTTATCTGTCTTCATTTCACAATATAATTTATTTTATGTTCCTCCATTAGGATCGTGTGACCGTGTTATATGTCGCTTTTGTAACTCCACACATGAAAATAGTTTATTGCACAATTTGCACTTCACATACCGATTGTAGGGTAGATGTGTAATTTTGTGGCTCTGTAGAGACCAAGTGTTCCGAGAGCTCACCTCAGCACTGCATTCTTTGCATTTGACCCTATTTGCGTGTAAATATTCCATATTCAGATTTTCGCGTTTATGAAATTCATGACTATCTTTGAGATGCTTTCGCCACTCGATGGAATGTAGAAACTCTATACCACAATATGGACATATAAAAATTGGATTATTGGGGCTACTTTCTGCTGCACTGGAAACATGTTTCTTATACGATTCGTTGGGATCGCGATTATTGTGTTGATGTTGTAAATGATGAGTGAGCGGATGCATTCGTAGGAAGGTTTTTTCGCATAATTTGCATTTGAAATACCGATTGAACGGCAGATGTGTTATTTTGTGTTGCTGTAGAGTACAAATGGAGTTTGGACACAGACCAGTACCGCATTCTTTGCACTTGACCTTATTTTCGTTTACATATTCCATGTTCAGACTTTCGCGTTTGTCGAATTCATGAACATCCTTGAGATGCTGCCGCCACTCAAATGAATTTGAGAATTCCGTGCCACAAAATGGACAAAGTAGACTAACATTCTCAGAACATTTTTTGGTGCCCAATTGGGTTGGCACTCTGTTGTGAATCTGCCTAAAATGCCGCTTATGGGACTCATTGCAGGTGAAACATCGGGTGCACAATTTGCACTTAACATACGCCTTGTATGGCAGATGTGTTATTCTGTGCAATTGCAAAGAGCTCAATTTGTCGATAACGAGCAACTGGCACTCATTGCATTTGGCCATGTATTCATCGATGTAGTCCATGTTGAGAAGCTCTTTGTTTTTAAATTTATGTATGCTATTGAGATGTTCGCGCCATTCGGAAAAATTGGAAAACTCCGTCCCACAAAATGGACAGAGAAGAACTGGGTTGTTTGGACTGTTCTCAGGTGCAGTAACACCAAGTTGCTCGTATATTTCGTCGGGCACGAGGTAATTATGTTGCTTCTTTAAATGATGTGTGAGCGCATCGAGATGGAGAAAACTGGTGCCGCATAACTTGCATTTAAAATACTGATTGTAAGGCAGATGCGAAATTTTGTGTTGCTCCAAGACACTGATCGACTTCGAGTTTAATTCAACATTGCATTGCTTGCATTTCACCCTACTTCCGTCCACATAATCCATATTCAGACTTTCGCATTTGTTAAAATCGTGACTAACATTGAGATGATCGCGCCATTTGGATAAATTGGATAATTCGGTGCCACAAAATGGACAGAGAAAAGTTGTAAACGCTTCCCAAGTATTGGCACTGTTGGAATCCTCCTGCTTGACATGAGCTGCGGCAACGGGATGAATGTGCTCATGAAAGTGCTTTTTATGTGATTCGCAATTGGCAGAACAGTGGTGGCATAGTTTGCATTTGAAATAACGCCTAAACGGCAGATGTAATATTCTGTGCTGCTGCAAGGTCCGTGTCCACTTGGTACTCACTTTAACATGACACTGTTTACACTGGGCCGCATTGACGCCTCCATAGTCCATGTTTAAAGTTTCACGTTTATTGAATTTATGATCTGCGTTGAGATGCTGCCGCCAATCATAGAAACCTGGAAATTCGATGCCACAAAACGGACAGATAAGTATGGTATTGGTTTGCCATGTAGTGTTGGCTGATTCTTTACTTTTTTCGTCTTCAATTATATCATGGAATTGTTCAAAATGCCTCTTATGGCTTACACCAGAGGTAAAACTACGTTTGCATAATTTACATTTAAAATATTGCTTGTATGGTAAATGTGTAATTTTGTGACATTGTAGATAATAAATTTTCTTTGCGCTTACGGAAGCAGCGCACTGCATACACTTGGCAGTGTTTTCGTTAACAAATATCATGTTTAAATTGTCGCGATTATAAAAATCATGTATATCCTTGAGATGTTTCGACCACTCGAAAGAATTCGGAAATTCTATCCCACAAAATGGGCACAATAGAACTCTGTTACGAAAATGAGTCGCATCAGGAACTTTAACTCGCTTCCGTATTGGATACTGATTACTTTTACAATCGTTATCACTGCTGCTCGGGTCCCCATTAGAGTTACCATCAGTCAATTCACTATAATTTGAAGCCAGTTCCTGCCTTTCTTCTTTTTCTCTACACAGGTGTTCATCTTCGTCGTATTCTGGTTCATCATTATCACTGCACATTTGTTCCTGCAACTCTTCTTTACCTATAAACAAGTCTTCATAAAAGTTATCGCCCTCCATTCCGCAATCTGTTTCATCAATGCCAATGTCATCGTCACTGATAACTTCCATCTTCGGTTCACGCATGTATAAATTGCAGTTTTCTCCACCCGTCTGATCCTGCTGTTCTGTACTACCAGATATTTTAGCTGTCACAATGCCCGGATAACCCAGTTCTTCGTCGGGAGTCTCTTGTTTTATATGCACTTCGCTAACAGTGAATTTTGTTTCTTCGTTCTGTAATTGCAAATCATATCAATTTGGCTTTATTGGAAACACAATAAGTACCTCATAAACCACGGTATCTACCACATCTACTTCAGTGGCTTTTGTTTCCTGTAGAAGTGAAGCAACTTTCTTTTTGCGATTCCGTCTTTGAGGTCTTTTCAACCTGAGTGGTGTTGGTGGTAATGTGGATGCAGAATTTTTATTTATGCACGGAACGGCATCAGACTTCAATTGCCTTTCAGCTGCAAGTCCTATGATGAATGGAGTAGTTTAAAATCATATAGATACAAAGTAAAGATTATTGTTTACCCATTTGAAACTGCGAATCGTCCAGAATGTCCTCTGCCTTAAAGTGTTCCATGCAAATTTGCCAAGAGCCCGTATTAAAACTTTCGTTTTGCCTGCAAAATGCCAACCACTTTTTAGCCAAGTGTTTTTCTTCCGGAAAACTAAAGAAACTTAATTTTAAGTGATTATTTTTGCTGTCGTTCGCACAGTTCCAAACCGCGCACTTCATTTTTCGGCAGTTTTATTACAAAATTTATTTATTTCTCTATTTGATGTCATTGGCAAGACAGGTGATCATTCCCCTTCCCTTTTATACCATGATGCAATTCTATAAGGTGGTGGCAATTGAAGAAGGCCTAAGAAGAAGAAGAATACGGCAATTGAAGTTTATTTTAGCATGCAAGATACTTAAGAGGTAAAAGCCTCCTGGAATGCGCCCTCAGTATCATTCGCTCTATTATTGTTTAATTGGTCCATTGAGGGTGTACTAATAAGGTGGTCGCAAGTCCAAGATAACAACAATTTCATTAACCTAGATTGTTTGTTGAATTTTTCAATTAGGTGAAAATAAGGTGTTGAATTGTTATGTTTTGGCTTTGTGAATAGCACTGAATAGGGACTTATACTCCTTACATTTGTCTGCATTATCGTCAATATTCTTCATGTCCAGAAATTCATGTTCATTCACTTCACGGACACGGTCGAGTTGTTGAGGCCATTCAACTTGATTTATTATGCCATCAAATGGCCCTGATAGAATTTAGGTTTGCAGTGGATCCGCTTGTTTGTTCCCTTCATTATTCATCCCATTTTCAGACATTGTGTTTACAAAGTCACACCAAAGGCTGTTTGGTATACTACTGTCATTTAAGATTATTCCAAGGATTGCACGTAATTCACACAATGATGTTTCCTGCTCTAATACATAACTGTAGGCAGAGAATACAGAGAAAAGAAAGTCTTTTTCGCTGCCTGCGTCCGTAGCGGACACACCACGATTGAGTGGATTCACCACGATTTTGAGTGAATTCATGCACAACGTCCGTCTTCTTTATTTCGCTACTTTGCCGTGTGACGTTTAAGTACAGAACACAGAGAAAAGAAACTTAAACGTCAAACGGCAAAGCAGCAAAATAAAGCAGACAAACATTGTATACGAATCCACTCAAAATCGTGGTGAATCCACTCAGAATTGTGGTGAATCCACTCAAAATCGTGGTGTGTCCGATACGGACGCTGGCAGCGAAAAAGACTTTCCTTTCTCTGTGTTCTCTGCTTGAAGTTTCTTTTATCTGTATTGTCTGATTGTAAGTTTCTTCACGTGTCATACATAAATTGGGATTCCAATCTCTTCCGCATGTGTGATCAAGGATTTTTGCAATTTAATGATTTCTCCGGGGAGCACAGTTCCTCATTGTATTCATATTGTTGGTCTAAATCTAATAGTCATTATATAAGATTAGTGCATTATATTTTATGAGTACAAAAACGATAACTCACTACACTATTGATAGAAATCAATCATTACAAATATTTTTTGCCCGTAATTAAAGCCTGAAGATGCAGTAAAAATTCCAAAATTCAGTTGTTAAAATCAGATGTAATTCTTGAGTTATAACGGCACTATCATATTTATCGAAACGGAAGGCGCTTTCAGATCAATATTAATAACAGAGATTGTTATCTACAGAGAATACAGTACAAGAACGATTTTGCTTGCTTTGAAGTAAAGTAATGTGGAGTAAGAACTGACAAATAAAATTCTGTTATGTATGTAAGAGATATTCCGGGAGAACGTTTATGCATGGAGTAAAGTAAAGTAACGCAATGTAAGATGAAATGATTCTGAAGACGCTAAATATTTCTTATAGCTTTGCTTCAAACGTAACAAATCAACTGGTAATGCAGTGGCGGTAACTTAATGTTTCTATTATACGTGTACATATATATTTTCTGATTATGATATGTACTCTTGTAGGAATAGGCAAACAATTAGAAATGTACTTATACTGTCTTTTTTGGTATACACTTTGCTTACACCACATTTCTTAAAGTCATCTTACTTTGCAGTTGACATTATCACACCTCTGCGCATAATTTAACCTTGGAAATCTACGTGACTCAGGGAGTGCCTCATTTATAAAGCTTATTTTTATAAAGAAAAGCTTATCTTATATAGAAAATCTTAGTCAGCATTAGACAAATAAATAAAATTTTAAAGTTGCAGCTTTTTCTTTACAATAAATAAAATTTAAAAGTGTTTAAAACGTAAATATTGCCGAAGTTTGTAAAAATATGTAGTATATTTAAAGAAAAAATCTGTTATAGAAAATAGCAGCGATTTCGATAGGTGCGAACGTCTGAGGTACGCTTTTTACCTCTTATTCACCACAACAAACTGCGCTTGCAATTAATATTCTCTTTCTGCTTCGTCCCCTTTTCGCCACACCCACCTTCCTTCCAATTGGTGTTAAGCGATTTCGATAGGTGAGGACGATTTTTACCTCTTATTCACCACACCAACTCCGATTGCAATTAATATTCTTTCTGCTTCGTCCCCTTTATGCCACACCCACCTCCCTTGAAATCGGTGTTCAGCGATTTCGATAGGTGCGAACGTCTGTGGAGGACGCTTTTTGCCTCTTATTCACCACACCAACTACGCTTGCAATTAATATTCTCTTTCTGCTTCGTCCCCTTTTCGCCACACCCACCTTCCTTCCAATTGGTGTTAAGCGATTTCGATAGGTGAGGACGATTTTTACCTCTTATTCACCACACCAACTCCGATTGCAATTAATATTCTTTCTGCTTCGTCCCCTTTATGCCACACCCACCTCCCTTGAAATCGGTGTTCAGCGATTTCGATAGGTGCGAACGTCTGTGGAGGACGCTTTTTGCCTCTTATTCACCACACCAACTACGCTTGCAATCAAGGTGAATTTACTTACATGGTGGCTGCAATGTGAATTTCGTACCTCCGGAATTGTCAAACATAAGCAATGTGCGATCAAAATAAACGAAATTGAGAGGAATGGAGGAATACATAAGAGCTGCTTAAAATGATATATAATTAAATAGATTCATAATGTTCAAACTTTACAAAAATAACAATTAAAAAATTCTTATTCACTCAATTCAAAACTCTATTTGCAATTGTTTGCATATTTGTTTTGATCGCATTTTTCTATAATTTCAATTTTGACAACTACTGAGGGAAAATTGGTTCAAAAAAATTTGTTCTTTCAGCCACCATGTAAGTAAATTCACCTTGGCTTGCAATTAATATTCTTTTTGCTCTGTTCCGTTTTCACCACACCCACCTCCCTTGCAGTTGATCTATTTTTAAGATTAAAGTACCTCAAATTGTGGTGAGAATGAAAATTGCCATGAACCTTCCAAAAAAAGATCTTACTTTCAATAGTATAATCTTATATAATTGAGGAATATGACACAATTTTGTACCCAAGGTCAATTCTGAGCCCACTTTTTGCTTTTTTAATCCTCCTCTACGCTTGAGGAAATTCTTATACCTGCTAAGCCAACAATGAATACCAAAAATCAATTTGTGCTCGACATCAAGCAAATTATCCGTTCCACAGAAATTGTATTCAACTTGGGGAGCCTATTAAATGTCCTTGGCCATTGACTCCGTTAAGAGTGTTACTCTTGCAACAGGGAAATGGCTGGTTCCACACACAGCGGCGTTGAACCCGGAAGGCACTTACCCAATGCAGTAAATCAGCATGACTGGAGCACAGCGGTTTGGCTGGTTTCATTGCCTCCTACAGCGTACATGCCAAACTTTCACTTAAATACAAACAATGCCTTAAATGCTCAACCGACTTTAGGACTTTATTATTACACACCTTGAAGGCACTATTTTTGTGTTTCTAGTAAACTAAACGAAATTACAGTCCTGATATTTTCTAGATTAAAAAGTAATTTTTTGCTAATTTTATAATAAATAATTTTAAATTTTTCATTTGCACATTTATGTCGAGTCCACAAAATCAAACGAAGAAGATGACTGCATCGAAAATGAACATTTTTTTTCAACTTATTGGGAATAAACGAATGGAATATCAGTGCTATTTGAGTTGTTTTCATTAAAAATACAAGTTCCAATTTTCAAATGGATCAATTTGGAACTTAATTTGTTTAGTTACGAAACTGACCAGTCAGCTTGTTTGTTCACTTTACTTTAAGTGAATGAAATGCCATTTATCAACTGCAAATAAAGTAAAAATAACATATATTAATGTAAGAAAAATTAACTTTATTAAAGTTTAAATAAATAAAAGCAACTACGACCATAATAGGAACAAATTATACAAGCAAAATAACAACAAAGATGGTAAAATATAAACCCAACTCTTATACTAAACAATGTTAAACAAATTACACTACATAAAAAAGTGTCTACGTTTCGTATTGTATTAACGATTTTTATAAAAAATAAATTTCAATTAATTAAAACCATGCAGTGCGTGCTGTGTAGTACGTGCTTAATGCAGAGGAGTATTTAAGGCATGCTTTAGTTTTACTGGTACTCAAGAGTCTACAAGTGATGTTTAACGTAAGAAATCTTACCTGTATCGAATAATTCTTCAACCTCGCCACCTTCTGGGGCTTCAGTGAGAATCTTATCAGCTGCATCTTGGGGACTTAGGAATGGTGATTCAGTGTTGGTGGTGTTCACGCTGTAAAATGAAGTATTTATTTACTTAACAAGGCTCAAATCATTGACTACACACAAACCTACCAAGATATTTCACCACCATCCAGAGTTTTGGAAATCAATCCCTGCCAAAATTGATGAGTTTCGGACACTACTCCTATGGCAAAAGCAGCATTTTTTGCATCACCATTGAAAGCAAATTGATTTTCCGGTTTACCATCGGGTATTTTATAAATCTATGACGAAAGCAATACATAAAATCCTAGGCAACAAACCAAATCCAGGTAAAACGCCTCTTACCTTGAACCATTCGACGGTTGCACGCAACAATCCTGGAAAATATTTGTCCACATCGCCAATATCTTCCATTTTTTCAGCTAACGGATCATTGACATCAATCGCTATGACCTTCCAATCGGTTTCGCCCTCATCGATTAGTGCAATTGTGCCGAGAATCTTGACTTGCACCACCTGGCCACGAGCAGCAACGCGATAACCAATTTCGAGTACATCGATGGGATCATTGTCACCCTTTGAGCCTGTAGAAGCCTCAATATGATCGGGATTTTCCCAGGTTTGTGGTAAGGCTCCATAGTTCCAAATGTAGCCCTTGTGTGGGAAACAGTTGGCAACATAACGCAATTTACCCTTTTTAATGTCCTGTTTGATGGGATTCAATGGGCTCTTCAAATTGATCTGCAAATAAATGCAACATTGACACGCGATTTTGTCATTAGAAATGTATTTAATTTGGTTATAAATTCAGTTACCTCCATCTTAGCGTTTGTCCAACGCGGCACTTCCACCACCATATTATATAAGGTCTTCTCCTCGTTGGCATAGAGGGGAATATCGTGCAACGGCGATATGGCATTCCCAGCTTCGTTTTCTATTAAGAAGTAAAGGAAATGCTAACATTAATTACCACAAATTTCTTATTAATTACAGTAATTGCCTCAAAATGTGTTTTTTAACAAATGTATACAAATGCTTAAGTAAAATGGCGGGTTTGAAGACAAGACTTTTTTACATCTTTACTTAAAAGATGTATCCAATAAATTAAAGCTGGAAAACCCATTAATTCAAATCGATTTTATATTTATATATGTGTATATAAACTTGATGTATTTGCTACCTATTTCGCTAATCTAGATTATTCCCATGATAATAATATATTCATTATACTTCTAAATTATAATAACAGTACATTTTGTATATGGCAAAGCAGTTGGAAAGTGCGAAGCCTAAGAATCGATGTGATGATATGAAGTATATTAGAAAATATTAATTTGTACATTGTGTTTAAGCAAAGACCTTTATTTGGAAGTGTCCAAAGGTCGTTCACACTTGAGATGAGTTTTCGACATCATATGCACCACAATGCATGGAGTAGTCTCTGCTGTATTAGTTGAATATTAACAAGTGTTCTCCCAACTCCAGCTCTGGCGATGGTGATGAAACTATTCTCATTTAAAGACAATGTGGTAGTTTGGGGCTTTTTAAACTGCTTCTATTGGCTTAGAAAGCAGTTGCAACTAGTCCAGGGTGTAATGCAATTTAAGTCTTGCGACCACCTTTTTTAGGGCATAATCAGCCCAACTCAAATTGTTAGTCCAACTTTTTCTTCATGCTGCTATGAATATGCTGAAAACTTTGACCGTGCATACAAAAAATGCTTTTAAATAAAAATACCTACAAAAAGGTCAACTATAAAAGAACTTCTAAATAAACTTATCCAGAACGGAATTTATAAAAATTTGAAATTTGGACTTTAAACACTCAGCACCTCATTTCCTACCATTTACGATCGAATGATATATAACAAAGTCACACAGAAATATATATTCTAATTTAAAATATAAATCTTATAAATTTCCATCAAACCGTTTTATGACTACAGTTTTAACTTTTATTGTTAGGTTCAATTAGTCACCTCTACTTTAGCATCCAATTGTAAGAATTGCATAAAAGCAGCTGATAAGAAATCGGCGAAAGGTACTTACGGAAATAAATGCTGTAATTTGTGGAGTTGGGTGCTCCTTTCTCAACAGTGGTGAATTGAGACATCTTTTGACTTGGTTTTTGGCAAACTTTCTTCGAAATTTGTTGTTGAGTTGCAAAAGAACTTGTATATTTCGCTTGTTGCGTGGAAACTGGCAAAATTAGCGTCTGGGCACGTGTCCACCGCGGCAACTGAAAAATTCTAATGGGGATTGTCTGCATTCTGCAGCAATCATTTTACTACAATATGCCGAAGAGGAATGAAATGCAAATGGAACGATTATGGTAAACATGGTGCAAAGATGGTGCTAGCACTCTAACTTGTCAAGCAATTAAAAACTAAAGTAGATTGAAAACATTCAATTACTTGGAATTTCTAAGGCACAAATCACAGTAGGGGATCACCGATTGGAGAGAAATTAAAGTCCTACTTTTGTAACATAATACATAACTATCTCTATGCTTTATCCATATCATGATAAAATTATTATAAAGTTTTTTAGTGCATCTGTCAAAAATCGTGAGTGTTTAGGGCTTTTGGCTGCACTTTTTGCACTAACTGCCCTGAATTGTGTAACCCTACGTCTCCACGGGCAATTTTTGATGGTATGCCATTGGCAATTTCAAGCAAATTGCCAATGGAGACTCCAAATTGATTCAAGTTGGCAATTTATGTTATGAAATATGTTATGCCATAAATTGCCAACGTGTTGTGTTGCAATCAGTTGTCATTTTGTTTGTTTGACAGCCTTTTTTCATTTTTTCGTGACGCTCACAGTGGAAGCATCGTGGACATTTTCGTTTTACCGCATCTATTAAATTAATAAAAACGCTAAAATGAATGGAGACTGTGCATTTGCATTGTTTGTAATAAAGGATTCACCCACAATTGCGGTTTTCTTATTTTTTCCTCTTCATCGTATAAATAAAAATTTTTTCAAGCGTGGGCACAGCGAACTAGATTGCTTGACGGCATTTTCAAAATGACAATGGCATAACATCGCAATGCCCACCATTAAAATATTGCCAACCATTGCAATCAAATTTGACAGATGTTATGCCATCAAAAATTGCCCGTGGAGACGTAGGGTAAGGGTCACAAAGTCCATTTGAACTTTTTTGTTCGCATCGCACTTGGTTAACTTTCACTTCATGAAGTAGATGCACTAAAATGTTTCTGGTGCAGTTGAGTTCATATGGTTGTTCACGTCGCTTGAATTAGCTGCACATTTTCATAAACTGCTATAAATAGTGTTCGCGTCGCAAAGTTCAGTTGCACTTCTTTGTTACAATCGCACTAATTTCACTTTCAGTTCAGAGGTGCTTGCGTTGGAAGAATTAGTGGACCTCGCGTTAATTTTCAATTCACTTTGTGGAGTTTCAGTTCAGTAATTTGACGCTTGCAACGGGAACAGGAAAGTGCATGAAGAGTTCAAAACTTCAAATTTTGTTTACAATTAACAGCTGCAAAGTATAAAAATAGTCGAAAATTGTGTATTATAATAAATATATTAATAATATTATAGTAAAAAATAATAAAATGGATCGATATTAAATAATTGCCCCAGTATTAGTGGAAGAAGAAACGAAATTACTTTTAAACAATGAAAAAGATAATTATAAATTTTTTAATTGCAAAAATGAATATTTGATATATAAACAAATTTAGAACTATAGAAATGAACAAAAATTGGAAAACGTTCGTTTAGTTTCAATATAGGAATGTGCACAATTACAAAATCCAGCAAAGAATATGAATTCAGCTGCACGAGAAATATTTTAGTGCAGTTTGTTCCCTAAACTGAAAGTAAACTAAGTGGGACGCGGACAGAAAAGTGGAAGTGAACCAGGGCACACCTATTAGTGCTCCCTGAAGTGAACAATGCAACGCGAACACTGTTCAGAAAAGTTAGTGCAGCCAGTTAATGCGACGCGAACTCATACTTAGTTGAATGCCGGGTTGTTGACATAGATTAAAATAGATACGCAACTCTATGGCAATCTATATTGTTGATCTTTGGCCCAGACTGCCTTGATATATCGACTAGATGATTGAACCATTTCGAGTAATTATAGAAGAGACCCAACGTTGAACCCTATTGTTTAATAGAAAGCTTGAGGAAAGAAAAGTTCCGGACGATTCATATTTTCAATTGGTTTTTATACAATATTTGTATGTTTAAATATACACAATTTGTAGTTTTATATAAAACTAGTTGAAAGCAGGAAAGTTCCGGAGCATTCACATTTTAAACACACTGCAGGATTGGTAGTTCTATAAGCGGAGAACAGCTTCCAATTCTATGCCTCTGAGATGAATTCAAACAAACATGGAAATGGAGTTCAACAATTACTTGCAAAATACTGATAATGAATATTTAATAATGTTATACATCTAATGAAATTAATATTTAATTAATATTTTCTTGATTTTCTGCACATTTACTTATATATTAAACTATATTTTTTCGATTTCAATAGTATAATTAATTAATTTAATATATTTACATAATCACATAAAAAGCCTGAATAAAAGCCTGAATAGAAACATGAATTTAAATCGCTGTGTACCGTGCAATGAGCAACTAAGCAATCTAATGTTTAACTAGCAATGGTCATCATAACGTAAGTGTTCTAAATTTATTCTCTTTCGTCAATGTGAAACTGAACTCCACGATTATACTCTGGCAAATCTAACAATTTTTAGATGCAAGTTAATTTGGAGGATCTGTTAATCAGAGCGTGCTACTCGGAAATTCGCCTAAGTCAAGAAATTAATGTATAATTTTATGTATAATTTCCGCTTCTCAGCTGCTGTTTAGTACATCGCAGTCTATTAGGTTTTGACACACTTGGCAGGACTCCACAATGATATCAAAAGGTGTGCCAGAATAGGGCGACAATTTTCGCTGAATCTATACATACTTATTCAATATTGAGATCTTGTCTGATCATCGTCGTTAAGTTACCACAGAAATACATTACTTAGTGAAACATACTGTGAGTAAGGTAAATGCTTCGTGTTTCTTTGTAAATTGGTAGAATGTTCTAATCTTACTGCATTGCACTGCCTACATTTCCACTATTTGTTTGTATGCTTCATATTTAGATTGATGGAGTTATGAAAGTAATGAACTTCATTGAGATGTTGGCGGCGGTCTGAGTATTTCCCAAATTCAATGCCACAAAATGGACAGAGATGTGTAAAATAAGCCACTTGACGTTGTTTTTTAGGCTTAAAAACACTGTGTACAGTTTCCAAATGCTGAATGTGGTTGCTAATCTGTGTAAAGCGCTTTCCGCATAAATTGCATATCACATACCCTGAGAAAGGTAGATGCGTAATTTTGTGTCTTTATAGAAGGTATAGACGTTTTTTTAATACTACATTGCACTGCCTACATTCGGCGCGATTGTTATCCAGATCCTCCATATTTAGACTTTGGTAATTATGAAAATCATGAACTTCATTGACATGTTTTCGCCAGTCTGAGGAATTTTGTAATTCTGTGCCACAAAATGGACAGAGAAGAGTGAAATGTGAATCAAGCTTACAAGTTTTTTCTTAGGCGCAACAACATCCCCGGGATTATTTTCCAGAAGTCTACTGTGATTGGGAATATTTGTAATGGCTCGGTCGGTTTCCAGAGAAACTGGCCCCAACGGAAGATCGGGTTTTAGTGGAGGTGCTTGTTGGTCTCCTTTAATCGGCATCCATTCCTTCAATTTTATATTTTCAGAGTCAGAGGCATGACTACTTGGTGTACTGCCCTCCTCTTGGTCAGTGTCCTTCATGTACTTTTCAAACCCCATATCATTCATTTTGTCACACTCTCCGTTCTCTGAGCGGTCCTTTCCATTGTTAACTTCTCCTCCACCTTCTCTAACCGGGAGTTCTGTATTACGAAGAATATTTGAGGAATAATTTCCCGTGACCTGAGGTGTCTCTTGTTCCATTTGTTCGTGCTAAAACTAATGATAATTATTTCGGTCTATTTCACTTTTATGTATGTAAATGGCAGCTTACACTGTGAATATTGGTATCAATCATTAGTAATTGTTATTGTATAATTACAAAAAATGCAATGTAAAACAGTTTTCTAACAAATTCAATTGTGAAGTCTGTTTTGCAATGAAACTAAGCTTAATCTGCTGTTATTATGACATTATGATTGTAACGGTACAAACGAGTGTAACTGAACACAGTACTAGGTCAATGGGTGCATTCATAGGAAAATTATTTATCTTCTCCATGGGTGCATTCAGCTGGCGTAGTAATCTACAGTATAGACTTGCCATTGGTCATTGCTGCAATCAGTAAAACCAGCTGCCAATTTTTAAGTGGTATTTAAATATCTCAAAGCGATTTTTTTTATAGCATAGACACGATTAGGTTCTCTGCTGTTCTAGCTCTTATATTGAAGCGCTCTCTTTGGTTTTATTGAAGGTATTACTGGACTCTACTAACAGACCTGAGCGCAATTTACTTCATTAATTTATTGTATACAATTTTAGCTATTATCCATCACTCAATATGTTGACTAAATTCTTAAAATATCCTCACACGTCGAGTGTCGTGAGTGCCAGTAAAGTTTTTATTAGTTTAATTTGAATTTAGTGTTATTTATTAAATAAAAAAAGTTAAATAGTGATAATTAATTAAATAAATGTTCCTCAAAAAAATTTGCTGATATGTGCATCTTTCTAATTAATTTCACCATGTTCCAAATAGTGTAAATCTGTTCCAATTCCACTGTAGCAGTCTAAGCAGATCCAAGTTCACCTGTCATCCACGCTGTCAATATTTTTTCGACAAGTGATTGTAATAGAAATTCATTGTACGGCTTTTATCACATATTTCACAATACATCTTATAAAGATCCACAAAAAAAGCAGCAGTGAGACTTTTTCGTTATACAAAATTTCGAGGAAAAGGGGACAAAATGATCAAGAATATCACGGGTGCTTCTAAAGTTAAAGAAGGTAGTGAAACTTCTGGATTAAGTGATGCCAGTCAAGTAGAGGAGAACGTGTGCGTTGTGTGCTTCAGGACCGTAGAGATTTATTCCATAGGTGATTGCGATCATCCTGTGTGCTATGAGTGCTCCACTAGGTAAGTTTACTTAAAATTGGTTCTTCCTCGTTTTACATATATACTCAAGATAGCTGTATAAGTGACGTCATTCTTATCTCTATGCAGGTTGCGGGTACTTTGTGAGCAAAACGAGTGTCCAATCTGCCGCCATGTTTTGGCAAAAGTATGTTGATAGATTCCAATGGAGAATTCTTCTGAGGGTTTCCCTTTCGGATTTGAATGGGAATGTTGGCATTGCTCTGGGCAGAGTAATTAGAATCCCATTCATATCCCAGGAAGACTTCCAAAGATTATTTACGTTATATCATTTTTGCATTTTTTCCAAGTTTATTTATCTTTTCGTTACAGGTTATATTCGCGTATGATAAATTATCTTATCGGGAACTAGAAGCTAAAAATCGATCGGAGTATTATAACAAAAAATACAAAATCAGTTTCTATAACAACCAAATTCAAAAGGCATTCTTCAATTTATTGGATCATCCTTGTCCACAGTAAAGTTTATTTAGTATTAATATTCTCTTTTATTATAACAACCTAAATTATTTTAGATGTGAGGCGCCGCCGTATCGCACATTTCAGGGACTAAAACACCATGTGCGCAAAGAACACGATATGCACTTCTGTGATATCTGCACTGATAATCTGAAAATCTTCACGTACGAGCGGCGTTGCTATACGCAGACCGAATTAGGCTTACATCGTACCAAAGGTGATGTCGATAATCGATCTCATCGAGGCCATCCGCTATGTGAATATTGTAATAAGCGTTTTTTGGACCGAGACGAGCTTTTCCGTCACTTACGTCGTGAGCATTACTATTGCCACTTCTGTGATGCCGATGGCTGCAATGAGTTTTACAAGTAAACCGCATTTGATTTTTTGGCTAATTTTGTAATTTGTGCGAACTTTGATCTGTATAAAATAAATTATGATTATTTTAGGGATTATGATGCTTTAGCTGAACACTTTCGACGAGATCACTATCTGTGCGAAGAAGGAAATTGCGCTACTGAACAGTTTATTGGTGCATTTCGAACTGAAATCGATTACAAGGCGCATGTAGGCAATGTCCATGGAAAATTTTTGAACAAACAGCAAGCGAAGCAGACGCGTACGTTGCAGCTTGAGATTACACTTGGACCACGCGGACGAACGGGTCAGACCGCACAAAATTATACCAACGTTAGATCGAGGGACTATGATAAGTTAGTGGAAATATTTTCTGTTAAACCATTTCATTACAGAATGTTCTTTTTTTAGTAATGAGGAAGTGCTGGAGGAACAGGAGGAGTTATTTAATATCCATCAAAATCAGAGAGCAACCACCAGCTTAGACACATGCAACGAACGCGATTTTCCTTCCCTTGCAGGAGCTGCAAACGGACCGAATATATCATTAGTACAACCAATACCACAATCGATGCGCTATCGCAGTACCGCTGGTCTTGCGAGAACGAAAGAAAATTTCCCGGCTCTAGGAGGCGGAGTCGAAGGTGCTTTCTTTGATGAGTTCCAATAAACGACAATGTTTAAATAGCTTTTCTTAACTTTAAGGTTTTAATTCTGTTACTCAACGCTCACAGACTCAGCAGGGGCAGAATATTTCAACAGTGTTAAGAAAGACACCTTCTGCCGCTACAGGTGCTATTGCACGAACTGGTCCGGCCCCAGCCACAGCCAATGCCAATCCTTCTGGTATGATCATACACGTATCTAATCGTCCTACTCAAAATAGTCCTAGCAGCACAACTGCCAAGAAGCCTGTAATGGATTTTCCAGCACTACCAGGAGGAAAGGGTAAGAAAGTTCCGCGTGATTTGGATGACGACATTTTACAGCCGTCTTTATATAAATCCATGACAAAAGTTGCACACAATCCCCTGGTCACCACACGTGCTGTTGCACGCACATCTCCAGCCTCAGCAGCCTCCAATGTCAATCCTGGTATGACCATGCACGTATCGAATCGTTCTACTCAAAATAATCCTAGCAGCACAAATGCCAAAAAGCCTATCTTGGATTTTCCAGCACTACGAGGAGGAAAGGGTAAAAAGGTTCCTCGTGATTTGGATGAGGACATGATACTGACGGACACCTCTATGCACATGCCAAATGTTGCCGCCAAGCATCGCCAAATGATCGAAGATTATGTGTCAGTGGCCAATCCTAGTAACTTTCAAAAGTTGCAAATGGTAGAAAAGGAAGAAATCGATGCAAAAACGCGTATTGCAGCGGAAAAGAAAAATCCGGCAAATTTCAAATCACAGGACTTTCCTTCACTTGGCGATGGCAGCGGCAAGAATTCCGCTCCAACGCAAAGTACCTGGTTGAAGACATCCGACAAGAAGCAACGTGAATTAGAGAATCGCAAGGCGAAAGTGGCTCCACCGCCCTTACTGCCGAAAGAGAACAAAGCAACAACGCCAGCCCATAAACCACAGGCAAACAACAACTTTCCCCAATTAACGGATTCATCAACGAAGAAAGAAAAGAAGAGCAAAGAGAAGAAAGCTACGGCCGAAAATAGTTCGCAACAAAACAAAGGCAACCCGAATGGCAAATCCAAGGAGAAATATAATAACAGCGAAAATAAAGCAGCAAATATGAATTTAAACCACACCCCTTCGAAGCCGACTCTGGTTGCAAACGGTAATAATGGCGCCACTGTACAAATGCCGCCTCCGCCCGGCTTTAGTTATGTGAAGCCACCGCCCGGATTTCAAACGAATGTCACTGTCAATTCCATAGCCAAATCTCCGAACAATCTGACATTTACCAGTTCGTTGGGTGAAAGCTACAACATTGTGTCCTCCCACACATACATTCAGCCTCCCGAGGCAGTGTCCAGGAATCAGGTAAATTCGAAGCTGACACTATTGCAATTGCACATTTGTTTATTTTGTTATTTGCAGCTTCTCGTTACCCACTTTAATAAAATCTTCAAATTTCCCGAGGCTTTAGACGAATTTCGTCTCATATCGACGCATTTTCGAGAAGGCATTTACAAGGCAGACGCCTATTATGAGCATTGTCAGGCGGCTTTGAAGGACACATTTGATGCGGTTTTTCCCGAATTTCTGGCTATGCTGCCCGATATCAGCAAACAACAAGTAAACCTAATTTGCGATATGCTAAAATGAATTTGGAACCATCAATTTTGTATTTCAGGCTCTTTATTTGGTGCACACGCAACATTTGAATACCATGTCTCCGAATAAACGCAAATCGCTGCCGAAACTCGAGGTTTGTCCCACATGTAAACAAGTTCTGCTCGGCAAAGATGTGGGCCATCATCTGAGTGTACATAAAATAAGGGATCATTTTCCAACGCTTGGCAACGAAGCGCCTCTAACCAAAAATCATATTGCAAATCGTAAATGAATGTCTTGGTTTTGTTTTACTTTTTTCCTTCTCTGTTCTAAACAATTGCAAATACCTCACCTAAAATTAACAGCACCTCTAAATTAACTGTAATCTTTTGTTTATTTTAAATTATGTTAATGACCTGTAAGAAGTTAAATTTGAAATTGATTTAGTGTATAAGGATATTGACCTTTTTGTACAATCGCATCATATATAAAAATTGTATGTACATTTAAACTATTTAAGTTTCATAATTGTGTACACTACTTAAAGAAATATTTGTGTTTGACTGGCTTGAGAAAGCTGCTTTCCTGTAAAATACAAAAAAAGAAAATAAAGAAAAGCGTACATAAATATATAATCTATGTACGAGTATGTGGACATGCTTATACAGGGACTTTCATTTGCGACCTCTTTTCAGATGAAAAATTGTATATTTTTATTAAAAACGATGTCGGCCAAATTTGCACCGGGCTACGTTCGCAAGCAACATTCCTTCAAGGTTTTACATAATGGCGGCTCTGTCTCAGCAATAGCGTGTCGGTTGTTGGCTTTGGATTATTGGCGTTGACCAGAGGGCGAATCTAGGCATTTGTGATCGAGCAGTCTTTCGAAATATTAACGTTTTGGATCACGGCATACGCCAGCGAGCAGAGCGTATCGACATTTTAAATCATCGTATACGAAAGGGAGTAATCAATCGAATGCAAAAGTAAATTTCAGAACTACAGGAAATCAAGAGAATGAATTGGTAGTACTATATATAGCAAGTATGGCGTTGATAGCTATTTGAAGTGAACTCCCTTAATTAGAAAATATAATTCACTTTGCTTATTAATTATAATTTTTGCTTGAATAATTGATATTTTTTAATCTCTAGGACAAATTTGAATAAAATAAACTTCATTCAGAAAATAAAAACTTAATGGGAGAGTACATGCTGGAGCATTTAGCTTAGAAGTCTTTTAAACTGAGCCCAAGGCAAAGTTGTTTCACAACCATTATGGGAGTAACTAGCAAACAAATTAAATGCAGCTGCCACACCCATTAAAGAAATGAAATCCTGGCAGCAAGGATATATGTATATGCTAATTGGAGAGGTGGTGCTACTGACATTAACATATGATCCTTGAACTTCAGGTGGGAGATCAAATAATTAAATGCCTGTTTAGTCACCCTGAAACGATATGTGGATTTTTATATCTATAATATAGATATATTATATTTAGAGTGTATTAAAATATAGAGTGAAAATCGTATTAATTTATTTCTTACGGTGCTGCCGGCAATGACAAAGGATTGCTTCTGTCCTGAATTTGTCTCCGCACGTATAGGTCACTCCTTTCTTTTTCTCCGAAGAACCTAACAATGCGGGATTCTTTACTATATGTAATAATTGCATGACTTATGTATTTAGTTTAAAAATCACAACTTCTTTGGAGATTTAATCATATTGCTCTATTACAATGTAAGGAAGAAAATCTAGTACAATAATTTGAATTATTTGTTCGTTTCGTTTTGTTTCGAATGACGTGTTTCGTTGATTTCACACCTCACATAATTTCATACGGTCAGTTACATATGTTGCGTTTCGGCCCGTGAGCATTCACGTATCCCCACAAGGAATAAGCCAACGGTGAGAAATCACAAGCTCCTAGTGGGTTCTAACACGAAATTATTCGTTCGGGAATTTTCATCCGCAATTGATTCGCGGTCTGAGTGGCATCTGGCGTCGGCCTGTTCAAACCACATATCACTTACATCCATGCATCAATAATTGGCCAACATTAATTCATTAGCATGTCCTGATATCTTAATCCACTCATCTCAATAGTCCTTTCGTGCTTATTCAAAAATATATATAACGCTATCACTGCTCCGGACCAGAAAGCGCACAAAACTAGTGGTATGTAAATGCTTCTCAACAACCTCCCATGGGTTTTCAGCGATCCAAATGTGGCAGCAGAGAACACAGAGAAGCGACACTTAAACGTAAAATTTTCTGACGTTTAAAAAAAATGTCAATCTGTATAGGTTTGTTTATCATTGGTTCTGAAGAAAATCAGCCACACTACAGTATCGCAACTCTGTGGTCTCTGGTGGCAGTTCTGCTCACTTACATATCCACAAATGACAAAATCAGTAATAAGATGCTTTTAGAACTGCCCCGTATAGTAAGAAAAATAATTTTTTTCATTTTTAATGCTATTTTACGCCTCCAACAGTATCCTACTGAATGGAAGGTTTCGTTGATTACCATGATACCTAAGCCCGGAAAAGACCATACGAAAACAGAATCTTATAGACCTATTAGCCTATTATTTAACATGTCAAAACTATTTGAAAAATTACTTATAAGCAAGCTGACCCCATACTAAATGAGAATGGATGCATTCCAGATCATCAATTTGGATTCAGAAGAAAACATAGCACTATTGAACAAACACATAGACTTGTAAACATAGTTAGAAAAACGTTCGAAGGAAATAAGTATTGTTCTGCCCTCTTCATTGACGTTTCCCAGGCTTTTGATAAAGTATGGCATGAAGGTTTAATTTTGAAATTAAAGCAAAACTTACCCACAAACACTCATAAACTATTTAAAAACTATTTAACTGGACGAAAATTTATCATCCAAGAAGGTAATTTTCTGAGCACACCTCAACCGATTCAAGCCGGAGTTCCCCAAGGCAGCATCTTGGGTCCTATCTTATATATGATATACGCCTCTGATATGCCAATAAGCAATAATATCCTCGTATCAACATTCGCTGATGATACAGCTTTCCTAAGCGTCCACGAAAACCCTCAAGAAGCATCCCGCAAATTACAGGAATATATATCTCAGTTGGAAAAATGGCTACAACAATGGAGGATAAAGGTGAACGAACAAAAATGTGTACATATTACATTTGCATTGCGCAGGGAAACATGCCCGCCTATCCATATCAACACCCAGACTATACCACAACACAGCGAGGTTAAATACCTCGGTATTCATCTTGATCGTCGATTAACATGGAAAATCCACATAGAAGCAAAGTTGATCCAAATGAAACTAAAAACAGTTCAAATTAACTGGCTTATTGGGAGAAATTCTACACTAAGCCTAGACTGTAAACTTCTACTATACGACTCGATTCTAAAACCAATATGGTGCTACGGGATTCAGCTATGCGGTACTGCCTCAGCGTCACATATAGAGAAAATTCAAAGGCGACAAAATAAAATCCTCCGAATGATTACAGCCGCTCCGTGGTAAGTCAAAAATTCGTGCATTCACAAAGATCTAAACGTCCCGATGGTAAAAAATGTGTTTTCAAATCATGTGACAAAGTATATTAAGAAGCTTGAGTTCCACCCAAATCCACTGGCCCGCAATATTCTAAATTATAGAGGTCACACTCGGATGAGAAGGAGAGACACCCTTGATCTCAGCCGATTAGGCGTGACGTGAAAGACATTCACAGAAGCAATCGTAGAAACTATATTTTTTTGTCTAGCATTGGCTGGACTTAATAATAAACAGTTTTAGAGCTACGATTTGATTACTTATTGTTAGTCCAATTTATATTGAAGATACAATAAATAACAAATGAGAAAAAAAAACATATTCACATAAGTAAAATGGGGCTCTTATGAAAAGATGATTGTTTCAGAAAACCATCACTTTTTTCGGTTATGAAATTGGTGAAATTGCGAAGAGAATGATCAGTTAGTTTCAGTTCTTGCACTAACTGAACCTTATAAGGATCAAAAACCAGATTCTTGCACAAAATTGTTCAGGAGGTGTTGGTTTCGAAACTCCATACTGTTGTGAACACTATAAAATTGATGATTGGGTCCTGTTAACTTCTTTCACTTACTGTAGCGATATTTTTAGTCGAACGACCAGGACGAGGTATAGATTATTAATTGCTAGCTCAGAAGGACGATTAAGATTTTTGCGAATTTTGGAAAATGTGGTTTTCGCATATCCGCCATTGTCAATTACTTTGGAGTTCTATTCCAACTACTTTGAAATTATTCTCGTTTCAAATTGAAGACATTTTAATAAATGGCAAGCAATCTACTAAAGATCTATCAAAGAGTGGGCGAACAATCAAAATGGTCAATAAGGATCCTGTAGAAAAACGGTCACAATCAAAGCGTACTCTCTGATCGCAATCAATTTAGTGGGAAATTCACGTTGATACACCAGAGAGCGGAACAAAGTAGAATCTCTTGCATCGTAGAGAACGGAACAAAGTGGAACTTATTGCATACGACAAGCGAATTTCTTGACATTTGAACGCGGATTTGAAGTGTTATATTATGTAATTCCATTTTTTTTTCTTTTCAAATATTCTCATGGGTTTTCTACAAGTTGCTCCAGGACTCAATTTTGAAGGCGACCACTTTATTAGTTCTCCCTGAGTTGATCTGAAGTGATTGATTGCAGTGAAGTGCATAATAGATAAAAGCGCAGTGCATCGAACAGATAAAGCCAAACGATTCACTATTAATAATGTGGCCCTTAAATAATTTTCCTATAAGCAGTAATTCTCTCAGATTGTGGTATCATAGAAAAACAATTCCAATAGAATGCGAAGCGATTAATATTTATTGTTATAAGTTTTTCCTCTTCATATGTAGTCTATTATGAAATGTGAAGGCATATTCAAGTTAATGTTAACCATTTGAATATTATGAATTTTTGCGACCATATAAAATTCAAACTACCTTACAAATAGTTAGAATCGTGTGAAAATCTCATAAGATTTAGAAAATTGAAGAACGTATAAATTTTGCATTGAAACGCCAATTGAGAATTAATAATCATTACACAAATTCCATGTAAATAAATAATTTTTGCAGTCAGTATTTATGTACATATAAATTAAAAAGAGGAGATATATTTTGCGGCATATTTGTACTTCCACAATCAATTACCCAATTTGACTGCAGTTCTATAATTTTAAATTCTTATTCAGTTTCATCAACTTATTGGAACAAGGTGAATTTAAGTAAATTCACCTTGTATTGGAACCTAAAATTTTAAAGTAATAGATTTGGAACAGCTGTCATTGACATTTGGGTTGACTCTTGTCAAGTCTTGATGTATATCCAATTTTTCTGAAATAATTGTTTTTCTGAGTTTTTATTTAATACTATTAAGTAAATAAATGCATACGCAGCTATAAATGTAAGTTTCACGATGTATTTGGATTGTTGTGCATTTAGGAAATGATTCTAATAGTTAATTAAATGTGAATAAATATAAATTGCATTGTGAAACGTAAAATAGGATTAGGTACATTTGCAGAGTGTGTACATATTGAAAAGAGCCAATGAAAACGCAAAATTCTTTTTCATTTAGTTTTACTTGTTACTTCTTTTCATTGCTGGAACATTCACATTTATATCTTAATATTACAGCGAAGAGATGTTTCATTAATGCGACGGTTAGGCTTAACAATTACAATAATTAATTTTAAAGGTGGTATCAAGAATACCAATACAAGCAAAACCACCTTGAGAAGCAAACGACAACAGTAGCAGTAGCAGCGGCAGTAGCAGAGGCAGCGGGAGTAGTGGCAGCAGCAGTAACAAATACAAAAACAAAACAAGGCTGATTACCGAAAAACGCGGAAGTGCGTTTGCTCTTTAATTTGAAAGTGGCAAATTTTTGGGTGGATCAATTGTTAGTTATGGACAATGCTGTCGGTGGTCAGCTACCGGAAAATGGTGTCAATATGGCGGATGCTGATATTTTGGCAGCGAATGCATTTAACAATAATCGCAATCGTGGCGCTGGAGGACAAGTGAGTGTTTAACAAGTTAAAAGTAGCATTTTTGGTAAAAATTCTGATTAAAAACAGTTAGAAACAAGAGAGTGCTGCTTACAGATAAGTGTAAGCAAATATTTTTGACATTTTTGATTATATTTGTTTTATATTAAAATGTTGAAAAAGTACAACAATAATAGTAAACAGCCTTTTTTAAAATTGTCTCTACATGATAATTATTAAGAATTCAGAACCGCATTAACAATGATGAACTTTATAATGTATTAATTGTTTCTAAGTACAAGAATAACGAATATTGCCGATTAAAGAGAATAGTTATTCTCCATATTGCACAGGAATGACGGCTAAATACAAAATATTTCCTTTAAAGGAGGTGCAACTATTCTTTTCCCACAGCGTTCCTAGCTAAAAATCACTGGTAGAATTTATTCACCACACTATTTTATATTCTCGCCTCTAATCTCCTTGTTTCCATTAAAGAATTTAAACATTTTTATCCCCAGATAATATTCTAAAGTTTGTTTTATATTTACCCTAGAATAACTTGATGAATATACGGGATCGTTTGTTCCACGCAATCTACTTCAAAGTGGCCATATTGTATGCCCAACTGGTGCCCAGGTAATAGCAGTTTTAATTTGTGTTTTCTAATATAATTTAATTGATTACATATTGAAATGCTTTGCAGACCGCTGCAGCGTACGTTAGAGTACTTCATTTTGTTGAAGGCACTTGCATTCTTTATGGTGTTGGTCTATATACACATGGCCTTTATTAAGAATCCCCCAAATTGCCTCACTCATGTTAAAGATTGGCCCAGAGATGGAGTTTTACGGTGGGTTTTGTAAGTAATGCTTTTTTCACAAATCTGATTTCGTATATTTATTCCAGAGTGGAAGTTATACCGAATTTGGATGCGCACAATGCTATGCTAGCTAAAGTGAAGGCCGACGAGCAATTAGTGCGCGATCTACAAAATCATTAGTAATGCCCAAAATGGATTCCTTCTAAATGTTTTAATATTCCCATTGTGCTTTCACATAATTCCCTTAGTTACTACGGCATTGGACCCCAGACCTTAGAAAACTATTATCGTCTTAAAGAATATGAACAGAAACTAACTCGGGCTGGGTACAAATTGCGCCCCACCCTCGGCTATTCCAATGAGACTTTAATTTACTATTTCAAAACTGAGGCTGTTCCACAGAAACTAGCTAATAAAGCACCAGTTGTTTCAAAAGACAAGACCGATAATTCTGATGATGGTGATTTAATCAATGAAAATCCCTGCTCATATTACTCTTTAATACTAAATTAAATTTCAGTTGAACAATACATTGTGGAGTATTCTTTGGAATACGGGCATTTGCGTTTATCGCCTGCTACACGTAAACGTCTGAACATACCGGTGCGTGTGGTACAATTGGATCCGATGACGAACACATGCTTTGGCGATAAATTTAGTAAATTTTTGCTGTATGAATTTCTGGGGTAAATTGTCTTGCAATGGCATTCAAATTTAATTAGCTTGAAATTATAATTGTGATTGCTCTACAGCTACGACGATCTTTTGATGGCTTCCGTGCGTATCATTGCCGAACAGGAGGATAACAAGGGCTATTTGCGTAACGTGATCACTGGCGAACATTATCGTTTTGTGTCCCTATGGTGGGCAGCTTGGAGTTCTTATCCCACCGCATTCTTCGTGATGCTACTTTTTGTGAGTTACCCTCTTCTTAGATTTCTATTTGCTTAAGTGAAAATATAATTTTTTTTTTTCATTGTAGACCTTTTCGATATCAATGCTTTTACGCTTTTCACACCACCAGATATTTATTTTTATTGGTAAGCTCTCTGTTCTGAACATCAGCACAATCACATCAAGGACGAACTCCGATTGAAACCTTCCGGCGAATTGTTTCTCCTTACCTGATACTTTTAATGGAGAAAAGCTTTGCCAGTAGTTTCTATGCGAGCTGTCCTGTTAACTTAGTTTCCTTAATTTAATGATTCATTTAATTAAATTTTTAGTTGATCTTCTGCAAATGTTGGAGTTTAATGTAACAGCCCGGTTTCCTATCGCTCCGCTACTTACCGTCATATTGGCTCTAGTCGGTAAGTTCAGCATAATCTTAATATTGAAAAACACTGATGAGAAAACTATAAATTATAAGTAGGAATGGAGTCAATTATGTCGGAATTCTTCAACGACACCTCAACTGCGTTTTACATAATCTTGATTGTTTGGGTTGCTGATCAATACGACGCTATCTGTTGCCACACGAGCATCACAAAGAGGCATTGGCTCAGGTAGGAATCATCTTAAATAAGTTATTCTTATATTATATACTGTATTATAATTCTATAGTAAATGAATGACCTTAAGAGCAATTTAGATGCTCTAAAAAACCAAGATCAATTTCAAGTATTTGTATATAACTCTCTTCAGGGAGTGCTCTACTTCATCACAATAATTTGTATGGTCTGAAATATTTTCCAGCTTTATGTTTTTCACATTTTCCTTTAAAATGTACCCACATTCAACACTTTATGGCCTGTATAATTTCGTTGGAAGAATAGTTATAAACCTTATAATTGGACACTCCAAAGACATTCTTTATTTTAGCATAACCGCGTCATTTGTAATGATAAAATTGAGCAAGTCTCTGGAGTGCCCCATTATAAGGTTAAGAACTATCCTTACACAGAAATTATAGAGACATATAAAAAGTTGAATGATGGAACATTTTGAAAGGAAAGTGTAACAAAGTACGACAAGCATTTGAGGAATTATACAGGCAATGAAAAGTCGACTCAGTGATTTTATGTTTATTTTTTTATTTATAAAATTTTTAATAATTTCATTTTATTTTTATTTGATAAAGTAATGTAATATTTTTTAATTGAAATTAGTCTTTGCTAAGGCGCAATATTGGCGAGGTCCATGATCTCGGGTTTGCCTCAGTTGCTCAAGCAACCAGTTTAGTTACTTTATCTGGAAACTTTCGTATGGGATTGACGAATTGATTCAGGAACTCTACTATCATCTAAGTATCTGAATCCTCGATAAGCTGCTTTACCATCCTTCTCTTCATTGTATTCCGTATAAATCAAAGATACACGAAACCCTGTTTTCCTCTATTACTCAATGAGATTTCGACGGCGTTATATTTTAAAAGACATGTTTTAAGGTACGGCGTGATTCCACGTCCTAGCATAAATTCAGAACCAATGATTATTTCGTCCACAATGAACGCAGTTATAAGCTCATGCTTCACTATTGTATATTCCAATCGTTTACTTAATCCATCAAGTGATTCTAGATACTTGTCGATTAGATCACTTCTTATTATGGAGTGTGACGCCCTCGTATTTAGTATCAGAGTAAGCGACTCTCATAATACTCTGCCATCAACATTGTGCTTAAATTGGGAGCCGAATATTATAACTCGTATGCGATCCACCTATTGTAACTGGAGCTCCAAATTACTACTCGAAATTGTGTGCTACACTCCACACTAAGGCCTTTGATTCGAAGAGAAAAATATTTAGAATATATCGTATTTGAGACCATGCCCAAGGAAGTGAGTCTATCATGCTTGAACTCATTTTTCTGGTGAACTGACAAAATTTAATTACATAGTGGAAAAATGTGAAGAGAACAATTATGCAAGACAATTCACCTTCCATGCCCTTCTAAGGTAAATTCACCACAGTTACACGTATTTTGATCTACTTCGTCAGCTGAATGCACCCATGGAGAAGATAAATAATTTTCCTATGAATGCACCCATTGACCTTGTACTGTGTTCAGTTACACTCGTTTGTACAGTTACAATCATAATGTCATAATAACAGCAGATTAAGCTTAGTTTCATTGCAAAACAGACTTCACAATTGAATTTGTTAGAAAACGGTTGTACATTGCATTTTTTGTAATTATACAATAACAATTACTAATGATTGATACCAATATTCACAGTTAGGCTGCCATTTACATACATAAAAGTGAAATAGACCGAAATAATTATAATTAGTTTTAGCACGAACAAATGGAACAGGAGACACCTCAGGTCCCGGGAAATTATTCCTCAAATATTCTTCGTAATACAGAACTCACGGTTAGAGAGGGTGGAGGAGAAGTTTACAATGGAAAGGACCGTTCAGAGAACGGAAAGTGTGACAAAATGAATGATATCTGGTTCGAAAAGTACTTGAAGGATATTGACCTAGAGGAGGGCAGTACACCAAGTAGTCATGCCTTTGACTCTGAAAATATAAGACTTGAAGATTGGATGCCGATTAAAGGAGACCAACAAGCACCTCCACTAAAACCCGATCTTCCGTTGGGGCCAGTTTCTCTGGAAACCGACCGAGCTTTTACAAATATTCCCAATCACAGTAGACTTCTGGAAAATAATCCCGGGGACGTTGTTGCGCCTAAGAAAAAACTTCGTAAGCTTGATTCACATTTCACTCTTCTCTGTCCATTTTGTGGCACAGAATTACAAAATTCCTCAGACTGGCGAAAACATGTCAATGAAGTTCATGATTTTCATAATTACCAAAATCTAAATATGGAGGATCTGGATAACAATCGCGCCGAATGTAGGCAGTGCAATGTAGTATTAAAAAAACGTCTATACCTTCTACAAAGACACACAATTACGCATCTACCTTTCTCAGGGTATGTGATATGCAATTTATGCGGAAAGCGCTTTACACAGATTAGCAACCACATTCAGCATTTGGAAACTGTACACAGTGTTTTTAAGCCTAAAAAACAACGTAGAGTGGCTAATTTTACACTTCTCTGTCCATTTTGTGGCATTGAATTTGGGAATTCCTCATTGCTTTCACTTCGCCATCCTTGTTCAGTGTTATCTCAAAGCAACTACGCCGACGTCAGACACCACACTGGTGACAAAATATATTTATTATTATTATTTTTATTATTATTATTTATATATTTACTATAATTAAAATTATAATAAACTTATACTATAAGCACTATTTACCAGGGCTATCGCCTTGACAATTTATAGAGTTGTGACCAAAGTTGTGATAAAATTTAGTATACTTCATAGGTGCATGACTAGGACCAGGTCGTTTAAAGACAACTTCAAAAATAGGAGGTTTGTTCCAAAATGTATCACTTTGTTGAATGTTTCCCCGTCATAATCGCACTTTTAGAGTCAAGATTAGGACCTCGTTTCCAGCTACGCAACAATTACAATCATTGTCACATCGTTAAAAATAAGTTGGGCAGTATTATATAATAATATATTCATATAGCTACGCTCTACTATATCATAAAAACTCTAATTTTATCTGTGATCGACTCCCGATATACGGAAATTCCACTCGGCATACATTGAAATAACTCTGTCCTATATCATGGCGCTGCTCTAAAGAGTCTACGTCGGTTTCCAACCACTTCCATTGAAATTATGTTAGCTAAATCTAGACTACCCGCTAGAATTGATCGCCTAGATTATACCATCGCTCGCTTAAAATGGAAACTTTTCAACAGCAAAATCTTAAGGATATCAAAAATGCATAAATCCAAACGACGCCCAAGAGAACCTTCATCAATCCAACGCGTTTTCCTTGCAACAAAGGAATTACAGCTAAAACCATTACTAAAAAAAGGGCAGTACGCATACTCCTTGATTCCTTCTGATCTATTCATTCAATAATAAGCTTTGTCAGTCTTCCAAAACCATACACTAGTGACTAGTCCATCAATTGACCGTCAACACTTCGCTGAGGAAAACCCAGCTTGAATAAATCGAACTGGAAATCCCTTTTTACAGACCGCAACCAAAATGGATGACGTACTTCCACCAGTATTCGGCGATCAATCCGTCTACTGTTCCAACTTGCGCCACCATTTTGAGGGGGCGTAGATGATAATCGGTTTGACGACACTGTTATAGGACCATTAGATAGTTTTAGGTATCATGCCCCAGCCTTTGTCATGTTTACATGGCGTGCATGGCTTTATTGGTTACACTATTCAGCCTTCAATTCCACTTCAGTGTTTTTCAAGGATCACTGCAATATATTTCACCTCATCCAAGATGGGTATTTCTTTTCCGTCCAGTGAAGGTCTTTTAGGGTGTGCATGTCTTCTTCTGGTGAATGGTACAAGCGCAGTTTTTATTGGGTAGTCCCTGATGATAGTCCCTTGTCCTTCCACCAAATTTGAGTCGATATGGCGCAGTCATCCTAGCCATCTGACCATGTGGTCATCATCTGCATATCCAGGGTTTTTGAAACCGAGGGTGTTCAGCTGGGTAAGAAGTTCATCGATTACCAAAGTCCATAGCAGACAGTATATCCCTAGGGAAACCTCTAGTCTGGTTATGACCTCCCATTTCAAAGCTTAGTTCCCGGCTTTCCAACATGGAAACTATCCCCGAAGTGGTCATTCAATCTATATTTTTCCTGATTATTTCATTTTTGATGGCGTGCTGTTTCAAGAATCGATTAATACATCCATTCCTTGATGCACAGCCTCCTCTACTTTACCCACAAGCTCAAGATGGTTTGACAAGTGAATGGAGACGTTGAGATCTGATGGTATTACAAATGTCCTTGGGATTTACTGAGATCTGATGGTATTTCAGAAGATCTTTACTGGTCTGGTTTGAGTGCGCCTCCCTTGAAATGTTCAGTTTAACCAAAACTAACCTATTTGGGAGAAGTTTTTCTTCTTTGAAGAGAGTAGCTTTTTTTTGGAGCCATTTTTATTTCATATGAGCTGTTGGATAATTCAAAGCGATAAATCTCATTAATCATCACATTCGTGAGACCTTTGAATAAATCGTGAGCTCTTTCGACATTCCCTTGAAGCTAGGTGGTTGAAGCGCTCGTTTGATTGACTGTCGCTGTTGTGAGTATCCAGACAACTCATTTCCGCGAGTGGCTCAATATTTAAATTTTGAGTCACTCATCGTTGAAGGTCTGTGGAAACAATTCCTTTATTAAAATGATAGTGAGGTTTTCGTGTCTATCTAAATAGCAATTTAATGTGCGTCTATTCATTAATTAAATTCATATTCATTCATTCTATTTATAAATTCATTAATCTATTCATATATTCATATTTATATACATCTATTCATATATTCCTTCATTATATTCATATATTCATACATCTATTCATATATTCATACATCTATTCATATATTTATTCATCTATTCATATATTTATTCATCTATTCCTATATTTATTGATCTACTATTCATATATTCATTCATTATATTCATATTTTTATTCATTATATTCATACTCGTATATTCCTTCATTATATTCATATATTCATACATCTATTCATATATTTATTCATCTATTCCTATATTTATTCATTTATTCATATATTCATACATCTATTCATATATTTTTTCATCTATTCATATATTTATTAATCTACTATTCATATATTCATTCATTATATTCATATTTTTATTCATTATATTCATACTCGTATATTCCTTCATTATATTCATATATTCATACATCTATTCATATATTTATTCATCTATTTCTATATTTATTCATCTATTCATATATTCATACATCTATTCATATATTTTTTCATCTATTCATATATTTATTAATCTACTATTCATATATTCATTCATTATATTCATAATTTTATTCATTATATTCATACTCGTATATTCCTTCATTATATTCATATATTCATACATCTATTCATATATTTATTCATCTATTCATATATTTATTAATCTACTATTCATATATTCATTCATTATATTCATATTTTTATTTATTATATTCATACTCGTATATTCCTTCATTATATTCCTATATTCATACATCTATTCATATACTTATTCATCTATTCCTATATTTATTCATCTATTCATATATTCATACATCTATTCATATATTTTTTCATCTATTCATATATTTATTAATCTACTATTCATATATTCATTCATTATATTCATAATTTTATTCATTATATTCATACTCGTATATTCCTTCATTATATTCATATATTCATACATCCATTCATATATTTATTCATCTATTCCTATATTTTATTAATCTATTCATATATTCATACATCTATTCATATATTTTTTCATCTATTCATATATTTATTAATCTACTATTCATATATTCATTCATTATATTCATATTTTTATTCATTATATTCATACTCGTATATTCCTTCATTATATTCATATATTCATACATCTATTCATATATTTATTCATCTATTCCTATATTTATTCATCTATTCATATATTCATACATCTATTCATATATTTATTCATCTATTCATATATTTATTCATCTATTCCTATATTTATTGATCTATTCATATATTCATACATCTATTCATATATTGTTTCATCTATTCATATATTTATTAATCTTGTATTCTTATATTCATTCATTATATTCATATATTCATACATCTATTCATATATTTATTCATCTATTCATATATTCATACATCTATTCATATATATTTTCATCTATTCATATATTCATTAATCTACTATTCATATATTCATATTTTTATTCATTATATTCATACTCATATATTCCTTCATTATATTCATATATTCCTTCATTATATTCATATATTCATACATCTATTCCTATATTTATTCATCTATTCATATATTCATACATCTATTCATATATTTTTTCATCTATTCATATATTTATTAATCTACTATTCATATATTCATTCATAATATTCATATTTTTATTCATTCTATTCATACTCGTATATTCCTTCGTTATATTCATATATTCATACATCTATTCATATATTTATTCATCTATTCCTATATTTATTGATCTATTCATATATTCATACATCTATTCATATATTTTTTCATCTATTCATATATTTATTAATCTAGTATTCATATATTCATTCATTATATTTATATATTCATACATCTATTCATATATTGTTTCATCTATTCATATATTTATTAATCTTGTATTCTTATATTCATTCATTATATTCATATATTCATATATTTATTCATCTATTCATATATTCATACATCTATTCATATATTTTTTCATCTATTCATATATTTATTAATCTACTATTCATATATTCATTCATTATATTCATATTTTTATTCATTATATTCATACTCGTATATTCCTTCATTATATTCATATATTCATACATCTATTCATATATTTATTCATCTATTCCTATATTTATTCATCTATTCATATATTCATACATCTATTCATATATTTTTTCATCTATTCATACATTTATTAATCTTGCATTCATATATTCATTCATTATATTCATATATTCATACATCTATTCATATATTTATTCATCTATTCATATATTCATACATCTATTCATATATTTTTTCATCTATTCATATATTCATTAATCTACTATTCATATATTCATATTTTTATTCATTATATTCATACTCATATATTCCTTCATTATATTCATATATTCCTTCATTATATTCATATATTCATACATCTATTCCTATATTTATTCATCTATTCATATATTCATACATCTATTCATATATTTTTTCATCTATTCATATATTTATTCATCTATTCATATATTCATACATCTATTCATATATTTTTTCATCTATTCATATATTCATTAATCTACTATTCATATATTCATATTTTTATTCATTATATTCATACTCATATATTCCTTCATTATATTCATATATTCCTTCATTATATTCATATATTCATACATCTATTCCTATATTTATTCATCTATTCATATATTCATACATCTATTCATATATTTTTTCATCTATTCATATATTTATTAATCTACTATTCATATATTCATTCATAATATTCATATTTTTATTCATTCTATTCATACTCGTATATTCCTTCGTTATATTCATATATTCATACATCTATTCATATATTTATTCATCTATTCCTATATTTATTGATCTATTCATATATTCATACATCTATTCATATATTTTTTCATCTATTCATATATTTATTAATCTAGTATTCATATATTCATTCATTATATTTATATATTCATACATCTATTCATATATTGTTTCATCTATTCATATATTTATTAATCTTGTATTCTTATATTCATTCATTATATTCATATATTCATATATTTATTCATCTATTCATATATTCATACATCTATTCATATATTTTTTCATCTATTCATATATTTATTAATCTACTATTCATATATTCATTCATTATATTCATATTTTTATTCATTATATTCATACTCGTATATTCCTTCATTATATTCATATATTCATACATCTATTCATATATTTATTCATCTATTCCTATATTTATTCATCTATTCATATATTCATACATCTATTCATATATTTTTTCATCTATTCATACATTTATTAATCTTGCATTCATATATTCATTCATTATATTCATATATTCATACATCTATTCATATATTTATTCATCTATTCATATATTCATACATCTATTCATATATTTGTTCATCTATTCATATATTCATTAATCTACTATTCATATATTCATATTTTTATTCATTATATTCATACTCATATATTCCTTCATTATATTCATATATTCCTTCATTATATTCATATATTCATACATCTATTCCTATATTTATTCATCTATTCATATATTCATACATCTATTCATATATTTTTTCATCTATTCATATATTTATTAATCTACTATTCATATATTCATTCATAATATTCATATTTTTATTCATTCTATTCATACTCGTATATTCCTTCGTTATATTCATATATTCATACATCTATTCATATATTTATTCATCTATTCCTATATTTATTGATCTATTCATATATTCATACATCTATTCATATATTTTTTCATCTATTCATATATTTATTAATCTAGTATTCATATATTCATTCATTATATTTATATATTCATACATCTATTCATATATTGTTTCATCTATTCATATATTTATTAATCTTGTATTCTTATATTCATTCATTATATTCATATATTCATATATTTATTCATCTATTCATATATTCATACATCTATTCATATATTTTTTCATCTATTCATATATTTATTAATCTACTATTCATATATTCATTCATTATATTCATATTTTTATTCATTATATTCATACTCGTATATTCCTTCATTATATTCATATATTCATACATCTATTCATATATTTATTCATCTATTCCTATATTTATTCATCTATTCATATATTCATACATCTATTCATATATTTTTTCATCTATTCATACATTTATTAATCTTGCATTCATATATTCATTCATTATATTCATATATTCATACATCTATTCATATATTTATTCATCTATTCATATATTCATACATCTATTCATATATTTTTTCATCTATTCATATATTCATTAATCTACTATTCATATATTCATATTTTTATTCATTATATTCATACTCATATATTCCTTCATTATATTCATATATTCCTTCATTATATTCATATATTCATACATCTATTCCTATATTTATTCATCTATTCATATATTCATACATCTATTCATATATTTTTTCATCTATTCATATATTTATTCATCTATTCATAT
The DNA here is from genome assembly GCA_920105625.2 of Clusia tigrina. NCBI lineage: Eukaryota > Metazoa > Arthropoda > Insecta > Diptera > Clusiidae > Clusia > Clusia tigrina. Next base: position 414,716,461 of record OV050030.1, read on the forward strand.
ATTCATACATCTATTCATATATTTTTTCATCTATTCATATATTCATTAATCTACTATTCATATATTCATATTTTTATTCATTATATTCATACTCATATATTCCTTCATTATATTCATATATTCCTTCATTATATTCATATATTCATACATCTATTCCTATATTTATTCATCTATTCATATATTCATACATCTATTCATATATTTTTTCATCTATTCATATATTTATTAATCTACTATTCATATATTCATTCATAATATTCATATTTTTATTCATTCTATTCATACTCGTATATTCCTTCGTTATATTCATATATTCATACATCTATTCATATATTTATTCATCTATTCCTATATTTGTTCATCTATTCATATATTCATACATCTATTCATATATTTTTTCATCTATTCATATATTTATTAATCTACTATTCATATATTCATATTTTTATTCATTATATTCATACTCATATATTCCTTCATTATATTCATATATTCCTTCAATATATTCATATATTCATACATCTATTCCTATATTTATTCATCTATTCATATATTCATACATCTATTCATATATTTTTTCATCTATTCATATATTTATTAATCTACTATTCATATATTCATTCATAATATTCATATTTTTATTCATTCTATTCATACTCGTATATTCCTTCGTTATATTCATATATTCATACATCTATTCATATATTTATTCATCTATTCCTATATTTGTTCATCTATTCATATATTCATACATCTATTCATATATTTTTTCATCTATTCATATATTTATTAATCTACTATTCATATATTCATATTTTTATTCATTATATTCATACTCATATATTCCTTCATTATATTCATATATTCCTTCAATATATTCATATATTCATACATCTATTCCTATATTTATTCATCTATTCATATATTCATACATCTATTCATATATTTTTTCATCTATTCATATATTTATTAATCTACTATTCATATATTCATTCATAATATTCATATTTTTATTCATTCTATTCATACTCGTATATTCCTTCGTTATATTCATATATTCATACATCTATTCATATATTTATTCATCTATTCCTATATTTATTCATCTATTCATATATTCATACATCTATTCATATATTTTTTCATCTATTCATATATTTATTAATCTACTATTCATATATTCATATTTTTATTCATTATATTCATACTCATATATTACTTCATTATATTCATATATTCCTTCATTATATTCATATATTCATACATCTATTCCTATATTTATTCATCTATTCATATATTCATACATCTATTCATATATTTATTCATCTATTCATATATTTATTCATCTATTCATATATTTATTAATCTACTATTCATATATTCATTCATTATATTCATATATTCATACATCTATTCATATATTGTTTCATCTATTCATATATTTATTAATCTTGTATACATATATTCATTCATTATATTCATATATTCATATATTTATTCATCTATTCATATATTCATACATCTATTCATATATTTTTTCATCTATTCATACATTTATTAATCTTGCATTCATATATTCATTCATTATATTCATATATTCATACATCTATTCATATATTTATTCATCTATTCATATATTCATACATCTATTCATATATTTTTTCATCTATTCATATATTTATTAATCTACTATTCATATATTCATATTTTTATTCATTATATTCATACTCATATATTACTTCATTATATTCATATATTCCTTCATTATATTCATATATTCATACATCTATTCCTATATTTATTCATCTATTCATATATTCATACATCTATTCATATATTTATTCATCTATTCATATATTTATTCATCTATTCATATATTTATTAATCTACTATTCATATATTCATTCATTATATTCATATATTCATACATCTATTCATATATTGTTTCATCTATTCATATATTTATTAATCTTGTATACATATATTCATTCATTATATTCATATATTCATATATTTATTCATCTATTCATATATTCATACATCTATTCATATATTTTTTCATCTATTCATACATTTATTAATCTTGCATTCATATATTCCTTCATTATATTCATATATTCATACATCTATTCCTATATTTATTCATCTATTCATATATTCATACATCTATTCATATATTTTTTCATCTATTCATATATTTATTAATCTACTATTCATATATTCATTCATTATATTCATATTTTTATTCATTCTATTCATACTCGTATATTCCTTCATTATATTCATATATTCATACATCTATTCATATATTTATTCATCTATTCCTATATTTATTCATCTATTCATATATTCATACATCTATTCATATATTGTTTCATCTATTCATATATTTATTAATCTTGTATTCATATATTCATTCATTATATTCAAATATTCATATATTTATTCATCTATTTATATATTCATACATCTATTCATATATTTTTTCATCTATTCATATTTTTATTCATTATATTCATATATTGATTCATCTATTAGTATATTCATTAATCTATTCAAATATTTTATAATTTGTTCAATATTCATACATCATTCATATAGTACATGAATTTAGTGAATGTAAGGAATTTAATGAATATATGAATAATTTGTTCATCTATTCATGTATTCATTAAAATTCATAAAATTTACTAAATTCATTCAAATCATTCTTTAAATTATCCACTAGCAATCTCCCTCTTTGACTGACTAATTCGCACAATTATTTAATTCCCAATAAAAACAATCACGTGTAAGTCAACGTGTCCTTTTTATTACGTTCGTCCTCGTAGATTGACTTCTGCAGCTGTGGCGTTTGAGTTCCAATGAAAATTGAACATCATATCAAATCATTCTCCATTTTAGCGTTAATCATCACCGTTGGCAGCAATGCGCAGAGTAATTATTTCCACGCCAAGTAACTTGCATCACGCATCCTACACAATTATCCTTAGCGAGGATGCAACAATTTTTAATGACACTGAATTTTCACGTATGATTGCGCACTGCGTTGGCTGCAACTCACATAAGTGGAAATGAAAAGCTGAACGCGAACGCGGGGGAGAAAAAAGTGAAGCAAATAAAATGTTGCTAATTAATAGGAATAACAAGAAACTTGTTAAGTTGTTAAGTGGAAAGCAATGCAGCAAATCCCTTTACAAAGTTGTGTCCTCGCACAGGACATGTGCACTCGTGCGAGGCAAATTAAAACTTTCTTAGTTTTTCGAACGAAACGAAAAATTTCATAATTGGCTCCGTACAGAGCAGAGGTGGCTGGATGTGTGGGCGGAGTGGGCGCGTACTTTGCAAAGCTTCTTTTGGCTCATTGAAATTATAATGATGTGCATAAACATTTTCATCATTGACATGTTTACATGTGTTAATTTAATTGTGTCCTTATACAAAGTCTCCCAAAGCGAAGTCAAATTGTACAGAAATCCTCAATTTAAAATGAAAAAATCAACACATTCAAGGAAATGTTCCACGAATGGTTCTTTGCTTTTACATTCGTATGTACTCACATTCTAGGAGCACTCACATCCTAGGATACACATTCATACTCAGATACACTCATATGTGTACACTCTCCTACATGTACTCATACTGAGACATAACCCAGCGGGAACTTGTTTGCGACAATTTACAAGAAATTTGTCAGGCTTCATCGTATCTTGGCTTCATCAATATCCTCTGTGAAGTTGGCCTTAAGTATTTAAATCGTTGACATAATCCTCATTGTTCAGGTAACCTGGACAGAAAAGTTTCTAAAGGCGTCAAATAACATAGTGTTGTGAGGCGTTTAAAGTGTCTTCAGATAATAAATTATAATGACAGTTTAAGGTCAGGTGGCTTCAGCTCTTGTCTGGCCTAAAGTTTGTAGACTGTTAAATCTAAAACTGCGCGAAGTAAATATTTCATTCAGACTTGGGAGATACGCAACTTCTGCGAATATCCTTGAAACTCGTAATGTAAGGTTGTGGTCCACAATCTTCGCTTACGGCAATTTTGTTTTCGCTTGATCTAAATGTAAGTTTAATGTTCCATCTGTAGATTTGAAAAATTCATTAAATTCATTATATTCATGAAATTCAATACATTTTTTAAATTCATTACTTATCTTACATTCATTACATTAATTAAATTCATCACATCCATTAAATTCATTATATTCGTTAAATTCCGTACATTCAATAAATTCATTAGATTCATGAAATTCATTAAATTCATCACATTCATTAAATTCATTACATTCATTAAATTCATTACATTCATTAAATTCATTGCATTAATTAAATTCATTACATTCATTAAATTCATTAAATTCATTACATTCATTACATTCATTAAATTCATGAAATTCATTACATCCATTACATCCATTAAATTCATTACATTAATCAAATTCATTAAATTCATTAATTCATTAAATTCATCACATCCGTTAAATTCATCACATTAATTAAATTCATCACATCCATTAAATTCATCACATTAATTAAATTCATCACATCCATTAAATTCACTACATTCATTAAATTCATTACATTCATTAAATTCATTACATCCATTAAATTCATCACATTCATCACATTCATTAAATTCATTAATTCATTAAATTCATCACATTCGTTAAATTCATCTCATTAATTAAATTCATCACATCCATTAAATTCATTACATTCTTCACATTCATTACATTCATCACATTCATTAAATTCATCACAACCTTCAAATTCATCACAACCTTTAAATTCATCACATTCATTAAATTCATTAAATTCATTAAATTCATTACATTCATTACATTCATCACATTCATTAAATTCGTTACAACCTTTAAATTCATCACAACCTTTAAATTCATCACATCCGTTAAATTCATCACATTAATTAAATTCATCACATCCATTAAATTCATCACATTAATTAAATTCATCACATCCATTAAATTCATTACATTCATTAAATTCATTACATTCATTAAATTCATTACATCCATAAATTCATCACATTCATCACATTCATTAAATTCATTAATTCATTAAATTCATCACATTCGTTAAATTCATCACATTAATTAAATTCATCATATCCATTAAATTCATCACATTCATTAAATTCATTAAATTCATTACATTCATTACATTTATTAAATTCATCGCATTCATTAAATTCATCACATCCTTTAAATTCATCACATTAATTAAATTCATCACATCCATTAAATTCATTACATTCATTAAATTCATTACATTCATTAAATTCATTACATTCATTAAATTCATGACATTCATTAAATTCATCACATTCATTAAATTCGTTACAACCTTTAAATTCATCACAACCTTTAAATTCATCACATCCATTAAATTCATTACATTCATTACATTCATCACATTCATTAAATTCATCACAACCTTTAAATTCATCACAACCTTTAAATTCATCACATTCATTAAATTCATTAAATTCATTACATTCATTAAATTTATCAAATGCATTAAATTCATTACATTAATTAAATTCATTAAATTCATTACTTCATTAAATTTATCAAATAAATTAAATTCATTACATTCTTTAAATTCATCACATCTATTAAATTCATTACATACATTAAATTCATTACATTCATCAAATTCATTAAATTCATCTTTGTTAAATCTATACATTCAGGCGATAAGGTGCAACATTAGGTCCTAATTCAGTGAAGAATTTTTGTTTTATACTTTTATCAAACGTAAGGCGATCCTTGTTCGTAAACTTCATATTTGCTTTTTGCCTTCTGGCTAATTTCATAGTTTTCCCTGGGACAGAAGTAAAGAATCTTCAGATTAAAATTGAAAGATCTTTAAATAACAACCTCCTAAATAATTCTCTTCTATCCGATGATGTCAACTAGTTTTGCTAGAAGCTATTATGTAATGTTTTACAAAGGATCGCATTCGCTTGTTCCGCCTTTTGTAAGGTATTGTCTGGTGTTAACCCTGGCATCACATTTGCCATTTCCCACTGGGATATACTTAATTCATGTTTTTATGCACACTCATAAATCTGCACAATTTTGTATTTATCGCGAGCGGGATAATGAGGCGGCGGCTAAGCGGCCTAAACCCCAAATCCTTTTATGCGGCGGGGTTCATTAATGGCTCTTAATTAGCTGAGTCGTTCCTGTGGATTCGTAGCATCTGAATAGTAATAAAAATGTTTATCTCTCACATCGCTGCAACGCCTTCGCGCCCTTCCTCATCATTTCACCACAAAATTCTTCAGCACTCTCTCACGTGGCTTTACAAGGATTGCCTCGCTTAAGCCTCTGTAAAGAATTTTAATTTCCTTTAAATGCTTCAATGTCTGTCTGGATGAAAAGAAAATAATTTTTTTAGGTTCTTTAAAAATGTTTCAGTAAATTGAAAGAATAAAAATGATGAAAGACAAAATCATTTTTCACAATTTAATTATAAAAAATTATTTTTATATATTACTTAATAGATAGTACGGGGGTTTCCCCATTTGGTAGAAAAGCGGATAATTTAAACATACAAACACTTTTATTTGGCAAAACAATTTTGCTTATATGGAGAAAATTGAGAGAATTCTAACCCAATCCTATCGTGAATGCTCCCTTGTCAATACATGCCCCCAGATATAGATTTAGGATTCCAATAACATAATAATCGGAATAGTCACATTTCTATTTCAATCCTCATATTCCAATAACATAACAATAGGAATGAATATTCACATTTCTGTTTCAATCCTCAAGCTCCAGGAACAATAAGCAGCCTGATCCTAGAGCTTGAGGAACAATAAGCAGCCTGATCCTAGAGCTTGAGGACTATTATTGTGGTTTAACCGGGGTACGATCAAATTGTAAATTATTTCAGAGTCACAGTTTACCAGGGATACCATAAAAAGACGTGGGGTAGGCCAGAGAACTGCCGAAGAAGGAGCTCTCCAAGCACTCAGGCATTGATGCCCATTGTACTATGATACCCTTACCCAGATATCTGTCCCTTACTTACTGGAATTTAAAACCGAAGACTCTGGCTACAATAGCTAAAGCTTTTGCTGAACTAACATCCCTATTTACAACAATTACAATTGAACGAACCTCCATGTAAAATTCCGTTGATGTATCTTCTATATGAACCTAGTTATCATGTATGGTTAATTGTGGGCATGGCAATAGTATGCTGGCCATATTGTGCACACGCCAATGTACATTCCTGCTTTTGTTCATATATCACCAATATGAGCAGAGCTAGGCTAATTATAATTTTAGTCCCGAAAGGTCCTTATATATATATATATATATATATATATATATATATATATATATATATATATATACATATATATATATATATATATATATATATATATATATATATATATATATATCTTATCTCTTAAGTTATGAATATGTGTTAATAGAGGGCGTGGTAGTAAATATAATCCACCCACATTTCGCACCCACATCTACATAACTACCAAATTGCGTCACTATTTCTTCAATTGGACAAAAGTTATAGTCATTTTAAAAAAGGTGAAGTTACATATATGAGAGGTAGGCATGGTCTTTCTCTAAAATGGCTCATGTAGCAATCTGGTTCAGTATTTTGGTCCAGACTATAATTTTGCAAAGTTCCATTAAGATATCTCTGACGGTGTGGAAAACAAGTGGGCACAGATGGAAGCAAAGACCGAAGAACAAACGGTCGGACAGTGGGACGGATGGACGAACAGTACGACTGGTGGACGAACAGACGAACAAGATTAAAATTGCTCAATATGCTTGGGAAGAAAAGCTGCGGCCTTTCAGTACAACGTCCCCGAATCCTTCTGTGGACTATCTATCATCCAACCCCAATGGAAGTGCACGGATGCAAAAAGAATTCAAACCTGGAAAAATCTTCTGTGATTGAGACAGTCCAAAGCTCTTCTGGGGGACTTTAACCCTAAAAGAGCTAAAGAGTTACTTAACATGCCTCGAAATAAATTGAGAATCATCACAGGCGTTTCAAGCGGACACTGTAGACTCAACCATCATACGAATAAGTTGGGTCTATCTTCAGATACCATCTGTAGATTCTGTGGAGAAAGTAACGAAAGCTTACTGTACCGGATCAGAGACTGTGGACTATTGGCACACAAAAGCCGCAGATGTTTTGGAGAATACATCACAGATATCAGCAAGATCCCCCAGGTGCTTTTCCTTTTGTGCATCAACGCACGAAAAATCCCAATTATTTGCTTTTGCATTCAGTATTCTCCTCACAGAATCTACACATGGGACTTGGGGGACATGGGGTTACAATTCCTAGCTTGCTCAGATGTTGTTTGAGCCCACAGTGTCTACTCAGAAGCCCAGTTGAAATTCTCAGTCTATTCTTGGATAGTCCAATGCAATACTCAAATATTTTGCTGCTGTAATTGGCTAACAAGAGTTTAGTTTGCCTTAAGCCTTCGTGGCTTGAAAAGAGTTTCTGTCTTCCACAGTTCTCATATTCTCTGAGTATGTTTCCCCATACACCTCTTCCTATCCCACAAAAAGTCTCTGGTCCTACTATTTTTGTGGAAGCTCCCTCCCTGCCAAGTTCGTCTGCCTGCTCGTTACCTTGGATCCCTACGTGTCCGGGGACCCAGCAAAGCCAGTTTAGTTTCTTAAGATAGTCCCTTACTAACATAGAGTCTTCTTCGTAAGAGCTTACTACTCGAATGGTAGCTTGACTGTCCGATACTATAGCTATGTCCCGCCTTCTGTATTTCCTACTCAAGTTTGTCTTTGCTTATCTTCCGATGGCATGGATTTCTGCTTGGAAAATGTTTGGGTAGAGTCCCATAGGCTTGGAGTATCTGATTTCCTTATAGAGTCCCTCTCTTGGTATGCATATTATAAATATTCTTTTTGGTGTTCAGTTCAAACTACAAATTTCAATACATTTTACTACATTATTAACAAGCAGAATTATCCTTCATGAAGGACTAAGCTAAATTGAGAAGGCCCACATCCGCTGCAGTCCATAAAAATCACTTTAAACATTAAATGCTCACTTCAAATATGGCCCCAAACTTTTAATCAAAGGAAATTGATGCAAAAGACTATTTAAACAAAAGAGAGGGGGTTGAGTGTTTTGGCCTGGTGGTGTTGTTGGCTATTTGTATGTATGTTGAGAACTTTGAACTCCACCACCATCGACATCGTCATTTCCATCATCATCGACAATGCCACTTGCACTACCAATAACCACAACAACCAAAGCAATAATAAACAACAAGAAAAACAAAACAACATGTTCTCAACACCCTCAGGCCAAATAAAAAACTAAACAAAACAGTAACGAAACCGGGCCAAACCCCATCGAGGGCAGGCCACCGTCACAGCCCCAGACGCAGCCTTTTACATTTTAGCAAATTAAAGAGCTATAGAAAAAACACACTTTTCGCATTTACAACTGGTGAAACACAGCAGGAGTATAGGCCAGCAGTAGCAGAATCACCAGTGGCAGCAGCAGCAGAAATAGCAGCAGCAACAGTTGCTCACAGTAAAGGATAGTAACGCGCTGACTCTGACGTTGAAGCGCCAAAGCAGTACTGCTCGTTTGAAGACTGTGGCGGCAACCGAAAAGGGTTTAATATGTTTAAAACGCTTGCGGTTGTGAAGTTCTTCCCCCGCTTCCCGTTTCTTGTGCGCACCATTGAATGGTGCGTTATGTTTTTGAAGCATTAAATATGAAGCTGCTGGCGGCGAAGTGCTACTTGCTGCTTGCTACTTGCTCCTTGCTGCTTGCTACTTGCTGCTTGCTACTTGCTACTTGCTGCTTGCTACTTGCTCCTTGCTCTCTGCACTCAGCTCCTCGTTGGTTGCTGAGCGCTTCTGTGTTGCGTGTGGCCTTCTGCGGAGAAGCAGCAGCAGCAGCACTTCTTAACTTGCGTCGCGATAATTTACTTTGCAATCACAGCGAATTGAAAGTGAGCGCTGTTTATTCTTATAATGGATGCCAGGCAACAGCGTCAACATCAAGCCGCCGCATCTTGAATTGAGTCCATGAAAAATTCATAATTTTCACCATTGACCTATTTTGCAATAATCGTTTGAACGTTAGCAGCCTTTCAGTGAAATCAAACATAACCCTCGCCCTCAAAGCCTTCGTCCTCCCACGCCGTCTTCGTATTCCTCCAAGTTAACCAACCAGACAAACAACAAATTTAATATAAGCACTCCGCGTGCTGGGCTTAGCATGTTCGCCCCCTGCCATCGAGAGGTGTTGAGAGACATTCTTGCAAATTGCCCCCTAAACAAACGGTTTAATTGCCAAAATATTCGGTAAATTGGGTAAAACAACAGAACGGAAAAATTCCGTCGAAAAAGAGAATTCTTAAGTGAGTGAGTGATTGAGAGACGGACCAGACCACGGCCGTGGGTGTGGGTTTGATTTGGTTGCAAGTGAGAGGAAATGTGATTCTTCCTCGAAAGCATACTTAGAAGTGCTGTCATAGGGTTCATTTGGGGGGCCCGTAGCTAGGTAACCTTACTCATTATCATCCTCATCATTGTCGTGGTCATCATCAGACTTCATCATGGTTAACACTAATGCATTCCGCAAAGTTATTAGCTAAATAGATTTGCGTTGAGGCTATTAAAGCAAAATAAAAATAAAACACAGAAAACCAGGAAAGAGTTGCTAGAAGTGTTCGCCCAACCCGATGGGGGTGGTGGCGTGTCAGAGCGTTGTCTGAAATGTTGAAATACACCGTCCGAATACCTCGGGGGTCGATTTCCGTAGTCAATTTCCATACAACAAAAATACAACAGGATTCGGGCAACTTGACTATGAAGCAAAGTGAAGGTGTATTGCAAGCTATCCACTGGGAGGGAGGGAACAGGAGGAGTGGGTAATTAAAGAGCTCTCTGGCAAATTGGTGTACAAAAATTGTAGAAAAGTTTTTTATACATACAAAAAATTAGTTTCATTTAAGAATTTTTATGTTTGCTAATTTTTTAATTTAATATTGAAATTATTGTTGAAGGTCCTGGCAATTATGGACTATTTTTGTTTTAGTTATGATCGTTTATTATTATAATAATATTTATTTAAGTTTATTTTTTATATTTTTTATTTCAATTATAATTATTTTAGTTTATTTCTTAAATTAATATTGTAATTTATTTGTTTTTATTTAGTATTTTAATTTAATTTTTGAATTTTAACATTTTTATTTATTATTTTATGCAAAATTTTAATTTATTATTTATTTATATTGATTTAATAATTTTTTTATTTTAATGTAATACATAAATTTATTGTTTTAATTGGTATGTTTATAATTTAATATTTTAATTTTAAATTTTTTAAATTTAATATTTTAATTTTTATGTTTTTAATTTAATATTTTAATTTTTATGTTTTAATTTAATATTTTAATTTTTATGTTTTTAATTTAATATTTTTTTTGTATCTTTTTAATTTAGCATTTTAAATTGAATGTTTTTAATTTGTATGTTTTTAATTTAATATTTTAATTTGTATGTTTTTAATTTAATATTTTAATTTGTATGTTTTTAATTTAATATTTTTTTTGTATATTTTTAATTTAACATTTTAAATTGAATGTTTTTAATTTGTATGTTTTCAATTTAATATTTTAATTTGTATGCTTTTAATTTAATATTTTAATTTGTATGTTTTTAATTAAATTTTTTTAAATCTTTTTTATTTAATATTTAAATTTTTATGTTTTTAATTTCATATGTTAATTTTTATGTTTTTCATTTAATATTTTTTTTGTATCTTTAATTTAATATTTTCATTTGCATGTTTTTAATTTAATATTTTAATTTGTAAGTTTTTAATTTAATATTTTAGTTTGTATATTTTTAATTTAATATTTTTTTGTATATTTTTAATTTAATATTTTTTTGTATATTTTTAATTTAATGTTTTAATTTTTATGTTTTTAATTTAATATTTTAAATTGAATGTTTTTAATTTATGATTTTAATTTGTATATTTTTAATTTAATATTTTAATTTATATGTTTTAAATTTAATATTTTTTTTGTATCTTTTTAATTTAATATTTTTTTGTATATTTTTAATTTAACATTTTAAATTGAATGTTTTTAATTTGTATGTTTTTAATTTAATATTTTAATTTGTATGTTTTTAATTTAATATTTTTTTTGTATATTTTTAATTTAACATTTTAAATTGAATGTTTTTAATTTGTATGTTTTCAATTTAATATTTTAATTTGTATGCTTTTAATTTAATATTTTAATTTGTATGTTTTTAATTAAATTTTTTTAAATCTTTTTTATTTAATATTTAAATTTTTATGTTTTTAATTTCATATTTTAATTTGTATGTTTTTCATTTAATATTTTTTTTGTATCTTTAATTTAATATTTTCATTTGCATGTTTTTAATTTAATATTTTAATTTGTAAGTTTTTAATTTAATATTTTAATTTGTATATTTTTAATTTAATATTTTTTTGTATATTTTTAATTTAATATTTTTTTGTATATTTTTAATTTAATGTTTTAATTTTTATGTTTTTAATTTAATATTTTAAATTGAATGTTTTTAATTTAAGATTTTAATTTGTATATTTTTAATTTAATATTTTAATTTATATGTTTTAAATTTAATATTTTTTTTGTATCTTTTTAATTTAATATTTTTTTGTATATTTTTAATTTAATATTTTAATTTGTGTTTTTAATTTAATATTTTATTTTGTGTGTTTTTAATTTAATATTTTATTTTTTTGTTTTTAATTTAATATGCTAATTTTAACGTTTTTCATTTCTGTTTTAAATTTAATATTTAATTTTTTTAAAATTTTCTTTAAATTTTTGTGTATTTACGTTTTATTCAAATTTTTATTTATTTTGTGAATTTTGGTTTATTTTAATTAAAATTTTAATCTAATATTATTTTTATTTTAATATATTTAAATTTATTTTCTTAATTTTTTTATTTTGAATTTATTTTATTTGTTTCAAGTTTTTAATTGAATATTTTATTTCCGTATTTTTATAGTTTTTTTTCGTTACAAAAATAATCTTCATGGTGTTTTTTTATTTAAATGTAATATTGTAACGACTCAAATTTCGCTGGGATATAAACTCACCGGTTCGCCAGGGGTCCTGTACAGAAATCATTTCTCAGAGCGTTGGAATTTTATAATTTTATTAATTCATCAAAAATGAAACACAAAGTACCTGAGCCTATTGCTAAGTTTACAATATTTATCGAAAATAAGTAACAACTTGATGAAGGCCGATCCTGTTGTTAGCACTGTGCAGTCCTGGTCTCCAGTCTCAACGGTGGTGAATTGAAAAATTGGAAAAAAGCCCAGCATTCGTGGCAAGCGCAGCACTTGTGTGTGTGTCTGTAGGTTGGTTTTTTCTCCTGGTAGCGTCTGGCGATTCGGCAACGTTTCCTTTGGTCTCACCCGAGTGGTGTGCAGCAGGAAAAGCGAAACCGTATGCCCGGTTGCAGTCGCTTTTATAGACAGTGTTGCAAACTTTTGTTGTTGCCTGAGTCCCGCTGGCCGTTGCTTCCTCTACCGCTTCCTGTTGCTAAGGCATGGTATTGTTGTTGTCCCCTCTTAGGGCTTAGGCGACCTTCAGTATCTTCGGGAAAATTCCGTCTGTTGTCTAGCACGTAGTAGTTGCTGCAGCACGTTGTTGTTGCTGCAAGCCGTGTTGTTGTTGCTACACGCCGTGTTGTTGTTTGCTGCACGCCGTGTTGTTGTTGCAACCATTTCCCCTTGGCCTTCCTGCAAGAAGAACTTGCCACTTATTTGTTGTTGCTCTTAAGTTATTATCAGTTGACGGTTAATAATATTTAAATTACAGATCCGTGTTTGAATATTATTTCTTGCATTCTCCTTTGTGCTACATCCTTGCCACTTGTATGCACCTCGATCGGTCTGTCGTCGTCTCTTTTGTTCTTCGCATTCTTAGCTTCGTGTTGTTATTGTAATAGTTACCGAGCTAGCGCACTCTGTAAATTATGCCGAGACTTGTTGTTGTTCTATGCAAACGGCTGGGTTGGCTTTGCTAACGCTGTTGTTGTAATTCTGCTTGCATAGTTGTTAGTGTAATTTTTGTACTGCGTTACTTTATCGGCCTGTGATGCCAACGAGCTATTATCGGGGTAATTATTGCTTTTGTGGATTTTTTGTGTGAGCAAAATTAGTTAATAATTTAATTGTTTTTATGCTTTTACTTAATATTTTTTAGTCAGTATTTTTTATTTTCATGTATTTAAGAGTCATTTAATTATTTTTTTAAATTTATTGACATACATTTTTATTTTTATTCTTTATTTTCATTTAGTACTTTATTTTTTTATTATCACTATTCGGGACTATTTTTTTTAATCTACTTTTATATTTTAATTTTGAATTCGCTCTTTTTTACTTTTTTAATTGGTTATTTTAGTATTTTTTTTAATATATTATGTTAATGTATTATTTTAATTTATTATTTTAATTTTATAAATATTTTTTCTTTGTTTTAATTTTATAAATATTTTTTCTTTGTTTAAGTTTTATAAATATTTTTTTTTTGCTTTAATTTTCACGTTTTTTTAATATTAATACTTATTTTTTAATATTTTTACTTATTTTTTTAAATATTATTTTAATGATTGTGTTCTAATATTTAATTTGTAATATTTATTTTATTAATTTTTATTTTATTTTTATATTGTATATATTTTTATTGAATTGTTATTATTTTTATTATTATTATTAATTTATATTAATTTATGTTATTATTAATTTTATTTATTTTTAAAATTTTTGTTGTCCTTGCTTTGTTTTGTTTTAATGTTCAGAAAATCAGAAGCGCAAAATTTTAAGTGAACCATTTTCCACTTCATTCGTTTTCGCAAAGTAAACATTTAAAATCAAACAAAATTAAATTAAATCTTTTATCTTGGCAAACTCAGAAATTTTGTAAAAATTCATTTGAGTTTTATTTATTCATACCCAGCCAGACGGGCATATCCTTTTTTGCTTTCCATACTCACCTCTCTGAAAATATGCTGCGGCACTTTAGGCAATTTGCCTCAGTTAGACAAATATTTGCTGGGAGAAAAGCAAAAAATACAAATTTTAAAATGTTTACAAGGACTTAAATGAAATGATGATGAGACGCAAAAACATTAAATTGTTGTTAAAGCGGAAATTTCTTATATTCGGAGACTCATTTAAGTCAATGTGGGTGGAGAACAAACACAAAAGCGAAGACACAAGCAATACAAAGCTCAGAGAATAATGAAAATACAACTTCAATTATGCTGGACAAGGCAAACATGGCCAGGGCTAACAGCAATTGAAATGGAAAGGACGCAGAATGGCTTCCAAAATCCTATGCCACAGTATTGCAATTAGCAAGCTCAAAAAGTTGGTATCCACCAGTAAAGGAATCTGGTATTCACCAGTAAACGAATTTGGTCTCCACCAGTAAAGGAGCTTGGTTTCCACCAGTAAAGAAATTTGGTATCAACCAGTAAAGGAACCTGGTATCCACCAGTAAACGATCTTGGTATCCACCAGTAACGAACTTGGTATCCACCAGTAAAGGAACTTGGTGTCCACCAGTAAAGGAACTTGGTGTCTCTCCCAGTAAAGGCACTGGGTATCCCCCAGTAAAGGAACCTGAGATCCGTCTGCTAAAAAGTGCTTTTTTAAAAAGTAAAAATAATTATATTCCATCAGAAGCAATGCAGGGTAGTTCTGTTCTTCAAATCAATCACTCTCTTAAAATATGTATTTTGTCCCCCAAAGCAAAAGTATCCTTAAAAGTTTTTTCAAAGGCAAATCGAAAATTGGTTTCATTGCTACTCACATTATAATCCATGATGTCTAAAGTACTTTTCTGGAACAACTCCTGGGAGCACTTACGTATAACCCATCCTGCCGCCTTAGTGGTCTAGTGGTAAGCATGCTTGAGTCACACTCAGGGGGTCGTAGGTTAAAATCCTGCCTCGGGGTTGGTCACAAAAATGCTCCACCCTAGATTTGAAACTCCTCTCTAACTGATCATAATAATTTCCAATAATGACACTATCAGTTTCATTATTACCGACAGTAGAAGGACGTCACGCACAAGGACTTTAATACTGAAGAAAATTATTGTGAAATTCATTATTATTCCGGAATCAACGGTGCCTCGGATGTGTTACATTTCGTTTCTTGAACCCTTTCCGTTATTTTATTGAAATATAAACTCAAATGTAAACACTCCTTTTGAGTTATATACACTTTCCACTCATTTGTTAATATACAATCACTCAGTCTTGTCCATTCACTCAACCTTTGAGTTGAAGTGTGAAGTAGTACAAGACATTTTTGGAGGAGTTCATTCAAATATTGTATAAAGATTAAGAGAAATTTTTGCCCAGGACTTGGACCTTCATTACAGAGTAACATTTGACTGATATGAGTGCGGAATGAAGTGCTACGAATGAACTGAAAGAACAGGAAGGATCATGGTTGTTTTTATAATCGGACCATCTTTAGAATATTTTAAGAACTGTATCCGAGTAACATAAAAATAATTATTAATGGAATATAAAACCCCCAATGAGAAGAATCTCATTACAAGGAAATACGCGAATGTCAGGATAGCAGCTCTGCAACACTTTGTAGAATATTTCTTAATAAATACTCAAAAAGGTCTATACAAAAAATTCAACCGAAGAAGGAGATGTAAATTAATAGCATGGAATTCGCGTGAATAAAATGTAAACAAATAATGTACGCATTTAAAATAATATTCGTATTTGCTTGAGCAGTATTTTTGTTGGGAAAAAACGGGCAAAATAGCAACAGAAATAACAACAACGTACAAAAGAACAACAAAAACTGAAACAACAACAACATAAATAACAAGAATCGAAACAGAACAACCACAATATCGGCAACAGCCACAGTAGCAACCCGAAGGACGAACCAATGTTGACAGGAAACTTAGCAAAGGAAACGTAAGGGGGAAAAAAACTACGCCTTAAACGGAAGGGTGTGCTGGAAGCCTCAAAATTGCTGTTCTCATGTGGCTCAAGTAGTGGTGTGAATTATAAAGCAAGGACATATGTGCGTAGAGAAAGGAATTTATGCCCAAGCATACTACACACTGACGAACACACACACACGCACACACACACACACACACACACACACACACACAAAACACACATATACACTCGAACGAAAACACACACACAAGTATATAGAAACTCACAAAGGAAGAAACAAGCGAGAGTAAATAAAAAAAACAAAGAAAAAGAAAGGCAACAGCAAGAAACAAAGTTATTCTTAGGCGATAATGAAGCGATTTTCCAGTTATGTACACTCATCAACTGCACCTAATAACAACAGCTCAACCCTCCATTTTCGCGACTACCCCATCTTCTCAGCAAGGACCTTAACCCACCTGGCTGGGAGTACACACAAAAACAAAACTTGACGCTTTATTTGCGCTTTGTGTAATGTGAGCTCAATCAACAGCAACCAACACCCAAGGAAAAGAAAGCCAACACAGGCAGCAGGCAGGCATCCGCAGTCAACCGAGAGCAACAACAAAAGAACAACAACGAGAACAACAACAATAACAACAACAATAACAACAACAACAAAACAGCAGCAACACAAGCACCAACGATAACAGCGGCAACAGCAGGGATAACAGCGGCAACAGCAAAGGTAACGTGTCGGAAGAGGCATAAAGTAAAGTCAACATATCACATACCTATGCTCACTGGCAGTTAAGACGCGGCAGGCACGCAACAAATTGCTGCCAGCTTATGGAGCGTACCAAATTCGCGTATCCACGCGAGCAGATCCTTTATACAAGCTCGTTGTAGCTGCTGCAACGCCAGGCAACACTTACGAGAGGACTCTGTGTAAGCGGCGTCGGTGGCAATCGCGCAGTTTAATCAGCCAATTGTGTGTTGCGATGTAGTGCTTCGCTCCTGAGTTTCAATGCCGCCTACGACTGACTGACTACTCTTAATGCCTGGCAACAAGCGGCTTAATCGCAGCTGAATGCTTCGCTTACTTTGAACTAACGATTCACTGAAGTGCTCGCTACCTACTGCCAGCCGCCATTTAAGCTGAAGGATATTCCCTATAAGGACACTTACAATGTGAAGATGTTTTTGTAAAATGCACTTCTCTAAACAAGGCGGCTCTGGTGGAAGCAGTGCCAGCAATACTCGTAATTGTATTGATGCTTATTAACAACTAAATTACTTAAATTTATGTAAGTACGCTTTAATCCTCTTGGAAAGTTCGGTGATGGAGCAGCTAAAAAACATGGTAGTGAAACTCAATTTAACATGCAAAAAGGGAGTATACTCGTGAATATGTATAAAAAAGCGAAGCAGACCCTATCGGAATTATTGCTAAGAGATGATGGAATTGCAGACGCGCGTATGGTGTGGTTGGCTTCCTTTAGCCCAATTTGTTACTGTTGTTGTTTTGTAGTTGTAGTTGTAGTTATAATGCATGCTTCGCCAGCGACGATCTTAGTCCTTGTTGTCGCTTTATTGCCGGAAATCACATTACACTATCGAGTACGACGCAAGCTAACAAACTTCCGGTGTGTGGTGGACAAAATCCGGTCTACTCGTTTTTAAGGTTTCCTTTCATCAGCATTCAATTTGAATTCACAATTTAGCAAAAGTTGATTGATAAATTCAATATAAACTGCTGCAAAAAGTTACGTAAAGGGTGAAGCTATCGACTGGGGACGTAACATGGTATAAAAATGGCTCAACTGATGCGACAATAGCGACTCACAACGATTATAATGGATTGTACAGTTGACTAAGGTCAAATACGTTTATGGGGTTAAAGGGCACTCATAGCACACTTGCCAAGTAAATATTCTTACATAAATTAGTTGAACTAAGGATTGCATCACCGGACTGTGTCGAGGTTTAAAGTAGTTCAATATAACAGCAAATTTCTGAAGCAATTGTTATCAGTGTTTTGTTTACTATTCTTTTATAACGCTCTTATATCTGCTTCCAAAGCGTATAATTATATTTCGTCCTGATAATCTACCAAGTTCATGATGGGAGACTTATTTGATTATTCTCATATATGTGTGGATTTATTTTATTGTTATTTTTTTTACTATTATTTGTATAATAATAGTAATAATAATAATAATAAATAATAATAATAATAATAATAAATAATATTAATAATAAAGCGCCATTTTGTGAGTGCTTTCGCTTCTGCAGTTCACATCTTGATAATAAATTCCAATCTGGGTGTGATGGCAGGACATTTTCCAATAAAGGTATGGCGTTCTCACGAAACCCCCGCCGTTGTTAGTTCCCTTTTACACCCCGAGGCGTTTGGTACGCAGCTGGCACGGTGGAAGATTTTTGTTATTGGCTGTCTCTGCAATTGTGTCCTTTGAATTGTCCTTGAAGTTGATGCTTGTTTATTACTCCCTCTTCTGATGATCGCATGATTTTGTTAATTCTTCTAAAGCAGTTGCCTCGTTCTTGATCGCGTGGAGTACTTGCTCTGGTGTTTGAGATTGATGTGGTTGCTGTTTTGTTTTTTGATGGGGGTGTGTTCATTTTGTAAGGGTCCCCACTGTGTAAGGGAAGCCACTATATCTTTAAAATATTCTTGTGGTTATCTATGCCAGATGGGGAGGATAGAAAAGGGCTGATACAAGTCTTCTTGGGTGCTTGTGTTCAGAGCCAGGATTGAACGTTAGTCAGGATCATTGCTCAACTGAGCCTATGCCGCTTACCGAACTTACTGGTGTCGCAACATCGAACGTACTTGCAGCACCGCCTCGGTTTTAACGGTATGAGGGCAGCTTCAGCATTAGTCCGGAAGCCAATTCCACCCGATCTCACTCTGGTGTACTACAGTAACGGCATGCTGCAGCTACCAGCCCAAGGGAGACAGTTCATATTTGGTAATTCAAGGAGCTTGGTTGGTTGGTTTCAGTGGCTGATCCAAGTCAGTCCTCACATGGATCACAATTATCGCCTTAGCGACGTTTTGATACCACAACCTCTCCTAACGCCGGAGAAAACGATGGATTGTTCACTAAATCCACTTTGTGGAGTTTAGGTATCTTAAAAGATCTTTCGGTTTTACACCCGAGAGATCGGATAAACTCGCTAGGAAATATTTTCCTAGTGTTCTATTTCTTGCGGCCGCCAGAGCCGGGCATTCGCAAAGAAAATGGATTAAAGTTTCCTTCTCTTCTGAGTTTCCACAACTTCTACAACGGGTATTGTACGGTCTCTGCAATTTCTCTGCATGAGTACCCACGAGCCAGTGACCCGTAAAGTTGTCCCTGCGGTCCCTGTTTATGAGATCCTTAGATCGCGCTGTGTTAAAGACTGGCCAGGTCGCCCGGGATGTATTACATGTTGTAAGTGTCCTTCATCTATTGCCTGCTAAGGCAAGACAGTGCATGTAGATGCCCCTCTTAATCGCACCCATGGAAACAGGTACTAGTTCCACATGGGTTAGATCGAGAGAGGCTCCTCTGCGCGCCAATTCATCAGCCTTCTCATTTCCATATTCAAGGAGCTTACTGTGTCAGTTTCCTTTTCGCAGGATCAGAACTCTACAGATCGACTTCGGCTTATATTCATCTACCCCGTAGCCATCCGTGAATGGATGGGGAGCACGTTTTCAGGCGGTGTGCTTGTACGTCTTGACTCAAGCGTTTCTCAAAGGCCGCAGCCATAGTAGGCCAGTTTAGGGTAGTAATAAACTAAATCTCAATACCCACTGCATTATTAACACCATTAAAGCACTTATCGTATCAAAAATTATAGAATATACCTTCATGGATATTCTCCGAACAAAATTAAAACCTCGTTTAATGCAGCAGTTCTGGCCATTGGCGCCTTCAAATCAACACCAATCAACAACTTGCTCATCGAATCCTATTTGGGAGTAAGCAAACACCCCCGGGATTATAGAATCACAAAATGGATTAAGACGCTTGTGAATTTTCTTAATAGCCCTCTGCACAAAATAGTCTCAAAATTCCGAACAACTCGACCCAGCGTCAGCTCTCTCAGTCCAATAAGCAGAATTAAACCACTCGTGGACGATCTTTTCAATTGACACCTCTTTATGCAGTTTTGCTGAAACCAGTCCATCAATCACCAATCCTAAAATATTCCAATTCTAAAATAAAAGAAGACCTTGAAGAACTACTCTTTCATGTATATTGACGCCTTAAAAATGGACAACAAAATTTTTTTCAGTTTAGTAACCGCCCTCAACCATATCGTTAAGAACTCAGACCTACCAAGTTACAGTTCTATATTTACTGCCGAAATCACTGCTATGCACGAAGCGGTCAAATACGCAATTAAAGAAAGCTCCAATTTTGCCATTTGCACCGTTACACTCTCCTCCTTAGATGCTATACCCAAAATATCGAGAATATGAATATTATCCATTATATTATGCTTCTAAACCAGCAATCAAACTAATTGGGATACCTGGACATATTTCTATAGAGGGCGACGAGTTTACTGATCAATCAGCAGAGGACTCGAACAGAGCTCCACTACTTACAAGAAACAATCACAATATAAACGATATAACATATTACATATAATACAATATAATATAATAATAAAGCTGAATCCTTGCTGTTATGGGAATCCACGTGGAACTGGTACAAACAGATCAATAATGACAAAAAATCAGCCCAAGATGTGTAAGGTATAAGCAGTCCTGACCTACTTAGATTAGACATCATAAAATTCGAACGCTTAGGACACGGAGACACCAAACGAACACACGATCACCCGATGAACAACATCATTTACCCCTGCCCCTACTGCAACCTACTCATTCCCATTAATATACCGGACTTGATTTCAATTTGCCGGCAAGTTGTATATCTTTAGAACAGTCAAGTTAGAACAGGGATTTTTCCAAAATATTAACCCCTTCTCCCTCTCATCTCTTCTCCTAATCTGAACAATATAGAAGAAATTATAAAGTTCCTAAACAGCACTTACAGAATTTATACCATCATATTCATCGCAATATGTATGATTATTATTCAAGTGGACCGTATCAGCAGAATATGGATGAAGTCCTACAACGAAATGTTTTCTTTAAGCGAACTTCTCATTTCAACTTCTCCAACTTCTGTGGGGTACTTTTCCATTAACATTGTCAAAGTTATCCATCGAACTGATAATAATAAAGAACTTTAAATAGTGTTCCACTGACATTGCCAAAAATTCCTCACTTGTAAGGATTATTAGAGTAACACAGACTGGTTGTTGGAGCTGGATGCATGTAGGAGAAATCATCGCAGAGATATACAAAGTTTTAACTGGATTGCAGTAATAATCCGTGTAATGTGTGAGTGTCTGTATGACAGAACCTCTGCAGTCAACTGAGTGGTGTTGGTATAATAGTGGAACTTTATAATCCTTCGATTGCCTCAATGTAGCATAAGACTGAACTCTAATTATGTTAATTGCAATTCCTTTTGTAGACTTATATGTAAACTTCCGCTGTGACTGTACTGCATTGACTCATTTATAAGGCTGCGTTGCCTTAACCATCATTGTCTTCCAGTAAGAACTTTGAGAGAACAACGCGTTTGCTTTTATTACGAGTATTTCCACTGAGACTCAGTTTACTTCTACCGAAGAGTCATTGAGGAAAACTGGACGCATAAGTTGTTTGATAGCGCAGCTTATTTAAGAATTTGTTGGGTGTTTGAGGTGTTCTTGTAATAAGCGATATCGTACGTAGCTCACCAGAGTTATACCTTATGTTGAAAAAGTACGGATCGAAACGAACCAACAATCATCGGAATGGCGAGTCTAAATCCAAAAAAGTTGATCTAAAATACAAGACTTGGTGACTGTTTTCTTTGATTGCCGTGGTGTGGTCCACTCCGAATTCCTTCCGACAGGCCAAACAGTCAATGTAAATGTATTATGTGAGCGTACTGAAGTGTTTGTGGGATAATGTTCGTTGCAAGAAGCTGAAATTGTGGAGAAAGAACTCGTGGTTTATACATAACGGCAATGCACCGGCTCACACATCTCATCTTGTACGCGACTATTTGACGAAAAACAACATTAATACCGTTCCGCAAGTTCCGCTCCGTGTTCTCCCTAACATGGTTCCGTGCGACTTTTTCCTGTTCCCACGGTGCAAGTTATCACTTTGCGGAAAGCGTTTTGAGACGATTGTGGGTTGATAAAGGAGAATTCGCAGAAGGAGTTGAAGGCGATTCTAAAATCGGGCTATGAAAGGTGTTTTGAAGATTGGAAGAAGCGCTGGAATTTGGGTATTGATTACCATGGAGATTACTTTGAAGGGAATGAAATAAATATCAATGAATAATAAAATGAATTGAACTGTTTCAGTTTTCTTGACAAATTCCGGGTAATTTTTGAAAATACGGTACGCCACGCTGTAAGATGATTTCTCAAACTGAACCTGGAATGATTGAAGTTTTGATCTTGGTGAATATTTATTATATACGCTTAGCTCGCAGTAGGTAGTAATATCCTGCGGCCTTATCGGCGAAGCCTTTATTCGCAGTAGGAAGAAATAACAGGGGGATTTCTAGCCCGACGGCAGAGATATTAGAGCAATGAACCCCAACTCAGTGCTAAGTTTCCTTAGAACTATTGGACGAATCGAAGGCCTTTAATAGGTACACGCAGAAGGAGTACAATAGATCAAATTGGTCGAGGTACAATTTCCCTTTTTATTTCATTCATTCATTAATTCATTTGTTCAGATCAGATGGATGGAATGCTTAGGCAACTTTTTGAATTTCAATAAAAGGTCTTCAAAAAGAAGTTTGTGGATTTGATGAATCATTTCGGAGGTGATCAACTCATTGAAGGTCCAATTCCATATTCATATTTGCAGCTCTTTCCTCGTTGTTTCAAGTTAACCCCTTTGATAATGGTGTTGACCAATGGTGTTCCAACCATATTTTGAATCGCGTGGTCGAGAAGAAACTTATTAAGAGCAAAAAGAATGTGATTCCGATACGAATGTTTTCTTTAGACGCCGTCGTTATTGGATTATCAAACTCTTAATATGCAACACCCTAGTGAGCTGATATTTTAGATGTGTCTCTCTTCGTACACATTCAAAATATGGCGTTGCCACATTTTTCACAATTTACGATGCCATTTGTATTTCATTAATATAACTTCCCGTCTCAACTCTTGTGGGCACATGTGCTGGAAAGTATTACTTTACTGCAGCATTTTCGATTGCATTTTATTTTCATTTGATAAAGCCACAAAAGTATCTACTGTGCTCGGGGCCCGCCTTTGGCTGCGGGGGTGCCTGCTCCCCTTTCGCGTGTTTGTGTGTACGTATCACTTCACTTTGCTGCTTACTATGTTTTCTCTTTATTTCTATTTGTATTTCTATTTCCATTTTGCTATTTTTTATGTTTTTTTGCTACAACCAGAATATCCTTATTCAAATACCCATCGAACAGTCGACGTCTTTTCGCTACATTAACAAGGCGAATGAATCGGAAAAGAGCACAACGACACGGAAAGGCAAGATTGTGCGAAAGCTCTGTAGAATATGTCCATAATAACGTTGAGTGTATGCGCTACACTCAACACGACTCGGGGAGACATGGTCACATGGACACGGTGACTCGAATTTAATTCAATAACATAATTCACTCGACCGCCTCGACCAGAGCAACAATGCCAGTTGGGCACCTCATGGCTGCTCCACACCTGTGTTGTCACCGAGCAACTAAATTAAAGTACAATTCGCCATTTTGTCCGGCAACTGTTTTCAATAGCAATTATTTATATTATTAAACTCTATGGGCGCACAGTGGGCTGCTTTCTTTCTATGTGTGGGTGCGTGGGTGCGTGTGTGTGTGTGTGGGTCTGTGGGTCTGTCTTTGGATGTGGGAGTTCGCTCGTGTGTTGTGTGTACATTTGTTCCACACCCATATACAATTAATTTTCCTTAAGGCTCTTCGATGGGTGGTGGGTGGGTTGGTTGGTTGGTCGGTCGGGTGTATGTACGGACAGGCAGATGGATTTTGCTAAACTCTTCGTCCGCTCATGGCTTCCGCTGCAACTCTTCGGCGCTTATGTCATGTCGAATGACCCATTTTCATTCACTAAACAATATTGAAAAATAATCATGCCCAAAGCGTTGGGAAGCCTCAATATCATCATTGCAATGATTATGGCCACAAATAAACAAACAGACAGCCACACATACACTCACATACACTCTCCATACACCCTCCAATACCCATGTTCATGTATTTATGTCAAGGATGATCCGCCATAATTCGTTTAAAAAATGAAAATGTGTTTGCGCTTGTGTGTTGTGTTGTGTTGTGTTGAGTTGTGTTTGTCCCTGGTACTGGGTTAGTTTAGTGTTTGTCCTTCCCTTTGGGAATCGGCACTTGAACGCAGCGCCACTCATTTTGTATTGTTTCCGCAAGGCGTCTCCCTTTTATACTAATTTAAACAAAAGGGACGAGCGTACACTTTATTTCATTTCTTTCATTACATTACAAACAAATAATTCAATTTAGCAGGAATCCATAATCTATTCGAGTAGTTGGTCATATCCTTTGCTTAAATGTAGGTATACCCCTTGAATTGGCGGTTAAGTGATTGCGTATGAAATGCTTCAAATGGTAATATTGGTTTTATTTTCGACATTTGCCATTTCAAGTAGAATATTTGAGAGTAGTTTTTATTACAAATTGCTGTGACATATGATATGAAAACCTCAGTAATTCCTTGGAGATTAAGTGGAATCAAGTTTGTGGAGTGGACGTCATGGAGCTGATCGTTTTTGTGTACAGCTGCAATTGGGGTATTTTTGAAAAATCCAAATAATTAAAAGGTAGTCATAGGGTGTTACTTTAGCGGTATAAAACTTCTTTTCAACAACACTTTAATATTAGAAAATTCAATTTATGTTCTTTGAGGTTTTTAAGACTATTTTCACCAATCAAGCTTAGTCTGGAAGTGCAATCGAAGTCGACTTTTCGAACAACTGTGCACGTATACTGCCAATAAAACGATTGTTATTGAATTATAAATTGAGGAACGTATTCTATGTGAACTCTCAGGTCATGCTGGCTCATAATGAACCTGGGACCTCACAAATGAGAATCAAGCTGAGACTTCATATATGAAAAAATCCTGAGACTTCACAAACGAGTTTAAACCTGAGAATAAAATTTTGAGAATAAATCAGAGACTACACAAACGAGATTAAACTTGAGACTTCATATATAAGAATAAACCTGAGACTTCAGATATGAAAATAAACTTGAGACTTTACAAATAGAATAAATCTCAAACATCATTATAAGAATAAACCTGAGACCTTACAAATGAGAATAAAATCTCAAACATCACTTATGAGAATAAACCTGAGACTTCACAAGCGAATTTATACCTGAGACTTCACATATGAGAATAAACCTGAGACTTTACAAATGAGAATAAATCTCAAACATATAAAAATAAACCTGAGACTTTACAAATGAAAAAAAAACCAGAGACTTTACAACTGAGAATAAACCTGAGACATCACTTATGAGAATAAACTTAGCTTTTCACATATAAAAGTAAACCTTACTCTTCTCATATGAAAGTAAACCCGAGATTGCATATATGAGAATAAACCTGAGACTTTACAAACGATAATAAGCCTGAGACTTCACATATGAGATGAGACTCGACACGAACTAGTCAAAAGGCGTCAAATCGATGATTCTGGAGGCCCGTGAACCTCATACCTCGTTCGGATCAAAATGCCATATATAGTTATCAAAAAATATATATTGAACTTGGTCCACTAACGACTTTTATGGTCATATAATGGTATTAGCGTTCAAAGCGAACCAGATAAGTTGAATTTTTCGAGGTTTTAGTGGACTATGTTCAATCAATGGCCTCCTCAGTCCACATGCGGCAAATTTAATTATTAATGTTAAGACCGAAATAAACTGGCATATATAAAAAAATATATATGTATATGCCAAACTATATCTATAACTATCAAAGCTAAAGCTGACCTTTGACCCTGATTTCGTAACGGTGCCGCTGAAGCGTGAGACTATTCATTCTAAGGAGCACTGAATGTAAATATTGAAACGTGATAGCTCAGTGAAAAGGGATTGCATACTTTTAGGATCCCATCAGGAGAATGAGTGCCCCTTGTGAGTCAAGATGCGAACTATTCGAATAAAAGCTTATTCAAGAACCATCTGTCGGTAATATCAAAAAAGAATATTCTCGACTTCTGTCGAAGTGGATCGAAAATTCTAGAAAATACGAGAATGGCGTAGAATTTTCTACTCCAACCTTTAGAAAACTATAAAAGCGACAAGACTGTTCAAAGTCGAATACAGTAGATCAGAGACCGTAAAAGTGTGTACATCAGGCATTATAATCGAAGCAGCAGTATTTGTAATTGTTATTTTGCAAAGTGATAAAATTCATTATTAAATAAAGTGATGAAATTACTTATTAAATAAAGTGACTAATGGTTTGTGAAATAAAGTGCAAATAATAACTAAGTAAACTTTAAGCCTAATATTAAATGTGTAAATACTAATAATTAAATAAAGCTAATTATTTTAATTTAACCAGCGATTGCTTGATTGCTACACAATCCAGTGGTACGAGTCCGAGTACAGAGAGTTAGAGAAATTGTCAGGAGGGCAATTTTGTAGCAGAGTAAATTGTCAAGAGGGCAATTTCGTAACAATGTGATGAACACAGTTTTATAAATTAATAGAGGAGTTTTCAGCGAAGTTTAAACATATACAATAAAACACACCCTATACTCGTATATCTTATATATATATATATATAACCCCAAGCTTTAGTTTTAATGTCCTGTGCACATAGTTCTTGGTTCACAGTAATTGGAAGACCCTTGCACTTCACCTATTTAGTGGGTAATTATGTTCCTTTCATTGTGGTTGTAGTCGATGAAAATTTGAGGCAAATTTCAAGATTGTGTCCGGTGAAACTCTGAGTGGGAGGCTTTTTAGCGACTCACGTCTATCATGACCAGCAGTGTTTTAAGTCGGACGTTTTGTTGTGGCTGTAGGCAGATCACATTTTATCATATCCACACCACCAAAGCAGTCAGTAAGTCTACACAGTAACAATTTTCATACTCATAAAAATCAATATTACTATAAAAACCATTCTTCTTTGATAAGAATTCAACTGAGATTGTTTTTAACTTCCACCGCCGCAGCACCATGTATTTGTTCACAAATTTTAGACTGTACAACTAACTGTATTTTGTTTATATTATTATTATTATTATTATTATTATTATTATTATTAACATAATTATTATTTAACAATGAGAGAGGAGCATTAGCTTCCAAGGCCTTCAGCCCGAGTCTTTTGAAAATAAATACTTGGTGCGATAGCAAGCTTTCTAGAAGCTCCTGAATATATGCTACTATTTTTACATTTTACATACAAATAAATTTATATGATTCAGGAGTTAAGTTTAAAAATAGGTATGTGAAAATAGTAGCATATTTTTGAGGGTTGCCTATGAACATGTACAATGCTCATCGCTAATATGTACTCGAGAGCCACGCACTTTCTATTATGAAATACGTGAGATGTATTCAAGTTTTCTTACCCTGTAAATGCCTTATAAATGTCGTCGAATTATTACTTCAGCCTTGTTGATTTGTTTACTATGTCTCATATTTCCATTTTACTTGTCTCGTTGCAGATTCTTCTACTTGTATCACTTCGCCTTCTATGCTTATCATTATCGCTTCAGTGGACAAAATCGGAGTCTGGCCTTGATCTCTTCCTGGCTCTTCATACAGGTTAGTATAAAATTAAACAAAGCAATGTGTGACTGTTTGCAGGAGTGAGCCATGTCATTTGGTATGGAAATTTCGTTTGTAAAGTTTCCTCTGAATGCTCACGACAAAATTGAAATAGTTGCAATGCGTACCATTTGTGTCTGCTGAATGAAATTCGAACGGTAGCTGCAGTTGCTGGCAACAGTATGGAGAAACTAATTGACATCATTGCCGAGCTCACGTGTATTATATCATTTGTGTGCAGTGAATGTATTTGCGTGCCTCACGTGGCAAGTATCGATTTTAAATAGCTCACGTGTACGCAGATACACGTACACAGGAGCAGCAGCAGTAGCACCGAAGGCAGCTACATAAGCGCTGCATAAGCGAACAGCGGGAGCAGCTGCAGTGCACATTCGATTGCAGCCTCCAATCCAAATAAATGTCGTACTGAAACAAACGCACTCATAACCCGCATACCCCTCTAATACCGGCGTACCTTACCCGTACCTACGTAATGATATCATGCTGTGGCTTGTCCCAACGCATAGATGCGGCTTGTGCAACCGAAAGCGTGCAATACCGCTGACGAAGGCCATAAATACATTTCACATTATTTGCCATTTTCAATTTGAAGAGCAAGCCTTTAAATTTTGCATAACGAAATGTTACGTATACGCCGCGGTGGCAATTTTCTCATTCGTTTTCTAACTAAACTATGTTTTTTCTCTTTTTCTCTCTTTCTATCCTTGTCTCTCTGCCAATTTCGTCCACAGCACTCTATGTTTTACTTCTTTCATCACTATGAGCTCCCAGTGATTATGCAGCAAGCACAAATTCTGATTATAGCGCGTGATCAAAACGCACCCGGCAACGAGCTGCAGGTTCAGGCGCAACTGCCTACAATTCTGGTGAACCGCTTGCTCCGTCGCATTCCAGCACAACAACAGCAACGCCCACAACAGCCCGGCAATGGCGACCAGAATCAGCGACAAGGTCCGCTCGTCGGCGTCTTGAGGCAACGCCGTGGCACCTTGGCGAACTTGCTGCGTCGCTTAATGCGCGGCCGTGGCTGGTGGGCGACTCCGATTCGTGTGCGCGTGCAAATCGGCAACTTGCAGCGCATCAACTTGGGGTCCATTCAAATTTATCCCGTAATTGTGCCACCAAATGCCCCGAATGAGGCTGCCAATGGACTGGCTGACGGCGCTGTTGCCGTCGGTGATGGAGTCAGTGGTATTGCATCCGGAGCGAATATGGCGAACGACACTTCTAATGGTAATATAAGCAGTACAACAGCAGCAGCAGCACCAGCAACCGCCGCCACCGACACGTCTGCAGCCACAGCGAGTGCATTAGCGGCGACCACAACAATGCCAGGGACTACAGCGTCAAGCGGCGCTACACCAGGTGAGTGCTGTTTACGCAACATAAAAGTTTCTCATATTCTCGTAGTGAATTTATTTGCTCAGCTTTATTTTTTGTTTATGAAAGTTTCACAAAAATAAGCAGCGCCAGACAATGAAGAGAACTTGGCTCTGGCTGTGGCTGTGGCAGTGATTCGTTGCTTTTTTAGCAGTTGTTATTCATATTAAAAATATAAATCTCCTTACACCCTCACTAGAAAAAGTTGGTTATAGTCGTCTGCAGTGCAGTACACTTTTGGTCTAAGGTGACTTGACTTAAGCACTTGGCTTCTTCTTCAAACCAAAATTTGGTGATAAATGTCTGGTTATAATATATAATGGTCTTCCGTTATAAAGTTGTGTGCCTTATGGGTGTGGCAGCCTGTATGTACCTCCGGCATTTAACATAGTTTGGAGTATGAACCTCATTTTGTAGAAAATTCTTGTACACGTCTCCAAATATGAAATCGTATAATTGTCAGTTTGGTAGTCTACATATACCACACAGGTCTTATATAGTCTAGTATGCACCCACATACTCCATATTACCGTGAACATTTTTCATTATATCCTCACCAGAAGGGATCGGTGGTCATTTTAAATTTGGTCTCGAATTGTTTATATGAGAGGAAGGTGAGTCCTGCCTATTTATGCAGTATGATTGTTCAAACTAAATTTCATCCAGAAATCTTGAAGAGGTCTTCAGTTATATATGTATAGGTGTGTATTGTGGGCGTGGGTGTCCACATTTTACAATAGTTTATTATGGAATTCATCCATATTATGGTGATATTCTATCATCATATCATAGGCAGGAACGATCTGTGACTATTTTAAATGTTCTTTATATGGGAGGTGGGAGTGTCCTTTATCAAATTTGCTTCATGTACTAAACTGGTTTTATCGCAAAGTACAGGCAATGCTTATTAAATATATGACAAGGTTTTTAAAGTATTTGTAACGGTATGGAAAAACGTTACCCACAGAGGAACAGGAAGTGATTCTGATTATAGTTATTATATAATATAATAATATATGATCAATTATGATTTTCGTTGAAATTAGTATCTGTACCGACTGAGTTGACAGGGATAAAAGTTGGTGGGGTAGAAATTATGCCTCATGTTATATTATCCACCCATGCGCGACCAAATGGTCCGCAAAGTTAGCATTAACAATAAAATATTATGGAAAGAGAGCGGGGAGATTATCCCCCATAGGGGTCCTTTTTTCTGAATAAGACACAGTTGTGTTTCGGCAGGTGATCAGCACGGTTGCCACTGATTTGTTTGGAACTTCTTTGCAAATTTCTTAATAAAATTTTAATTCATTCCAAGCATATCCACTTAATTTCAGATTAATACTTCCAAGATTTATGGTCGAATTTTATTTTGATAGCCTATTTGAGGTATCAAAATTTGTGTTATGGGTGAAATATCTCAAGTGACCATGCTCTGAAGTTTACTTTGATTCCTATGTTCATAGATTTGTGTAAATATCATCTGGAGTGGTGAAGTATCCTGCCGTATACCCCCTTTTTTAACACTTTTTCCATTGCTGCGCTCTCTCATAAACGATGCAGGCAGAAATTTGTAGCAGGACATGTGTTTGAAAAGTGCTGCGCCACCTTATTTCCCCATTACTGGGATCATACCAGTCTCAAAAAATTCCCGGCCTCCTGCTGAGCTCTACAAATGGAAACCCACACCAAAATCCATAGTTTCGCTTACTGAGTTCATTAGATATCTGGGTATACAAAAGCAATAAATATCAATTCCGAATTCAAAAATATTGCATTATCGACAACACATATGGACAGGGTCTCCCACACGTCCTGTAATGGGGCTTTCGATACTCGCAATCATCTATGCTCATTCCATTGCGGCTCTGCTGCTCTGGTGGTGGACACGAGTGGATTCCTTCAAGAAAATCTGGTATGCAGATTAAATATTAAGTGCCAACCAAGGCAGATAACCGCCCCAATCCTCTCAATGTCTGAAGTCAATTTGGCGTAAGCAGTCAACAAACAAACAAACGAACAGACAGACACACTAACACACCTACATACCCACACACCCACACGCGTACTCAACCACCCTTCAGCAAGCATCCTTGAGGCAAACAATTTAACCCTAGGATATTCAATGAATCTAAGTTAAATCAAGAGGAAAGTAGAATTTAAATTACAATCCATTGAACACTCTGCCCGGCGAATCCTTTCGTGGCCGAGAGTGAGGGAGAATGGAGTGGCAAATGCTATTCGATTTAATTTCAACTTGCAACTTGTGTTATTCAATTGGCAGGTGATAAGGAAGGCTCCACACACTCTCTCACATCCAACGGAAATTCCCCTCGGAAGCAGTACTTGAGGAGACAGATTTCCTGCTCTTTATAAGTTGCAACAATTTACGCCGTTTTCACAGAATCGGCGGCACTTCTTTCTCAGGCGGCGCCTCTCGCAACTACACAAAATATTTTATTATTTCTTATTGCTGCTATTTTAATATGCATATTTTCACGTTTGTTTTTCTTTTTTTTTCTCTCTCTCTCTCTCTTTCATTCTATTATGTGCCTTTTTTTGGGATGATACAAGATGTCGCAGCAAATCCCGGCCATGAACAACAATTTACAACATCCGCAGGAGCACCGCCACCGGAAGTTGTAGCAAACAATCAAAAGCCTGGCGAGACTCTTTCAAAAATCGAATCGAGCCAGAAGCAGGAGGGGCAAGAGCATAAACAACAACACGCAAAGGATACTTTTATTGTGGAGGATCAAGGTGGGAAATATAGTGTTGATGGTGGTGCAGTGGGGCAGAACATTTCCCTGACTACAACTCAAACAGGTAATGAGAATGGCGCAGAATCGCAGAAAGATGAATTATACCCAAAGCAACAGCAACGTCAGCAATCTAATGAGGCGAATATGTTGGCAGGTGTTAATGATAGCTTTAGCGTGGCTCCCTTGCCAACTGCAGGGGCAGTCGAGCAAACAGCTAAATCTGAACAGTTCCGTCAGCTGAATGAGCGTGACCGCGAGAAGCGTGTTAATTCCATTTTGGCGGCAACACAGGCAAAGGCAGCAATAACAACACCGGCAGCAGCAACAGCAGCATCGGCAGCAGCACCGGCAGCAGCAACAGCAGCAGCAACAGCAGCAGCAACAGCAGCAGCAACAGCAGCATCGGCAGCAGCACCGGCAGCACCGGCAGCACCGGCAGCACCGGCAGCAGCTACAGCAGCATCGGCAGCAGCAACAGCAGCATCGGCAGCAGCAGCTAAACGAAGAGTTGCAGATCTAGTGGCTGCAACGCAAATATTTGGCAGGATTGATGGTTACAACAGGAATTATATAAACAAAGGAGGAAACTCAGCAAAAAAGCCAACTGGGGGAGGAGGGACAGGTGCAGCAGCAACAGCAACACCAACAGCAACACCAACAGCAACTACTGCTACAGTTACAGCAGACCCAACAACAACCACTTTGAATAGCCGCAGTAACATTGATTCCAGCAACAACTTCACCAACCCATCCTCCACGTCTACCGACACCACCGGCGGCGCCACTGTGCGCAATGATAATGTGCCGTTCATCGAGAAGAAGGATGCCATGAAATTTTAAACAAATGATGAAGTAAGGTAACCCGGTTAATTGCTAATTGGCTGGCGGTACGGTACTAATTTACCACATATTTGGCTATCAATTTGTTCCCCTTTAAAAGTAAGCGAAAATCAAAAGAGAAAATATTAAAAACAAATAAGAATTTTACCACTGATAAAAATAACCATGCTAAATATGTGTGTGTGTGCAATTAATTGTTGTGTACGAACACAGCTCCTTTAAATTAAATCTAATTATACATGCAGACATGTGTATAAATATATGTGAATTATACTGTTTTAATAGTTTAACGCCAAGCCCAGCTGCCCTGTGTGTGCGTGTGTGTGTGTCTTTGGAATCGAGAGTCCGCCCGCCACCCCGGCAGAGCGCGCTTGAATTGATCTTTTGTACATGTTTTTGAGCATTTCTTAAATTTTTATGTAAAATATGTGTTTATTTTATTTTGACTATTTCTCAATTGTCACTCAAAAAAGAATTAATTAATTAATTTAAGTAAACAACAAAAATAACTGAAAGACACTCTTTGCTTGCTTGCGGTGTAGCACTGCAAAATTTTGTGATTTTTATTTTTATTTTATTCAAAAAATTTTTTTTAATAAACATTTTATTTAATTAAAAAGTTTATTTTATTAAAAAGTTTATTTTGGTAAAAAGTTTATTTTGGTAAAAAATTTTATTTTGAAAAAAAATTTTATTTTATTAAAATATTTTCCAATTATTATTTAATAATTTTATTTTTATTTAAAGTTTATATTTTCAAATTATTATTTAATAATTTTATTTTTATTTAAAGTTTAATTAATTAAATAATTGTATTTTATTGAAAAAGTTGATTTTATGAAAAAATTTTATTTTATTCAAAATTTTATTTTATTTAAAAGTTTATTTCATTAAAAAGTTAATTTTATGAAAAAATTTTTTTTTTATTAAGAATTTTATGTTATTAAAGAAGTTTATTGTATTAAGAATTTTATTAATATCAAAAAGTTTTATTTTATTAAAATTATTTTCAAATTATTTTTATTTTTTTAAATTTAAAGTTTATTTTATTAAAAAAGTTTATTTTATTAAAAAAGTTCATTTTATTCAAAATTTTATTTGGCATATTTTATGAAAAAGTTTATTTTATTAAGAATTTTATTTAAATTAAAAAAGTTTTATTTTATTAAAAAATTTATTTAAATTAAATATTTTATTAAAAAATTTATTTTATTCAATTTATTTTCAAATTTTTATTTGATATTTTATTTTTATATTTTTTATTTTATTTATTTGTTTATTTTATTAAAAAAAATTTTTTTACTCAAAATTTTATTTTATTGAAAAAGGTTATTTTATTAAAAAGTTTATTTTATTATAAAATGTAATTAATTTTTTAAAAAGTATTTCAAATATTTTTTTCAAATTATTATTTAAAAATTTCATTTTTATTCCAAGTTATTTTATTAAAAAATTGTATTTAATTAAAAAAAGTTTATTTTATTAAACAAATTTATTTTATTAAACAAATTTATTTTATTAAACAAATTTACTTTTTTAAAAAAAATTTATTTAATTCAAAAATTTATTTTATGAAAAAATTTTTTTTATTCAATTTATTTCTGTTATTAAAAAAGTTTATTTTATTAAAAAAGTGTATTTTATTTTATTAAATTTTATTTTATTCAAAATGTTATTCTATTAAAAAGTTTATTTTATTTAGAATTTTATTTCATTAAAAAAGTTTATTTTATTAAGAATTTTATTTAATTCAGAAAGTTTATTTTAATAAAAAATTTTTTTTATTAAAATTATTTTCAAATTAATTATTTGTAATTTTTTTTTATTTAAAGTTTATTTTATTAAAAAAGTTTATTTTAATAATAAATTTTATTTAATTAAAATATTATTTTCAAATTATTATTTAAAATTGTATTTTTATTTAAAGTTTATTTTTTTTTATATATTAAAATTATTTAATAATTTTTTTTATATAAAATTTTTTTATAACAAACTTTTATTTTATTAAAATATTTTCCAATTTTTATTTAAAGTTTATTTTTTTAAATAAATTTATTTTATTAAAATATTATTTTCAAATTGTTATTTATTAATTTTATTTTTATTTAAAGTTTATTTTATTAAAAAAATGTATTTTATTAAAAAAATGTATTTTATTTTATTTTATTTTATTTTTTTTTTATTTATAAATGTATTTTATTAAAAAAATGTATTTTATTAAAAAATTATATTCAAATTATTATTTTCAATTTTTTTTTTTAATTTTTATTATTCAAAAAGTAAATTTTATTAAAAAATTTTACTTTCTTAAGAATTTGTTATTATTAAACTATTATTTAATAATTTTATTATTTGATTACTCTATAATCTTAGTATATATAAATACAGAAAAAATGTCCTTGAAGATGGCAGCCATCACAGGAAATTAGTTGGATTAGCGATACTGAGTGAAAGATTTGAATATTTTTTTTTGAATTTATTTTATGTTTGTGTTTTATTGCAGTTTACTTAATTTATATGTGTATATTTTTATAAAAATAATATACTTGTAATACTTACGATATTTGTGTGCGAATGTAAATTTTATATTTTTTTAAAGATTCAAAAACAAACCCTCTTATGGGAATTTTTCCCGAGGAACTTTGAGGGTACACAAACGAAAACCACAGAATATTTTACAGTTGTAGAATGCGAATAACTGTGCTATAATATTATATATATTATATATACAAATATATACACATATATATATATATATATATATATATATATATATATATATATATATATATATATATATATATATATATATATATATATATTTAATACACATCAATTTGGCAGTCATCAAGAATGATAGAACATAAGATGTTGACGTCTTTCAGCTCTTGTAGCAGACATTTTGGCATATTTTCTCCTCAAAAACATTTTACAAATTGCCTTGAAAGAAATCCTGCAGATATAAATTATTCTATATATAAATCATATAGAAACGCAGCGTATCGTATTATAGAAATCTGGATGTGATCAGATCAGATTCAATGAGCGTCCACACATACCGAACATATCTATCAGCAGATTGATACCGCAATCTTTGAATGCAACGTAAAGTAGGCAGAGCTACCATGAGCTCTTGCAATTGTGGATATTCATCTACTATTTTGCTCTGAAGCTCTTTAATCTTACTACTACTAATTACTTACTAATAAAAGTTTGAGCGGATCTCCCGTAATTTATATCATTCTTCATATAAGGACTCAGATAATAGTGTACTTGAGAGTAGTTCTGTCCACAATTAGTTAATAAAATATTATTATTTTTTGGCTCAAACAATCGTCCAGTTTAATCGATTTATAACTATCCATTTTTATCGATCAATCGATTAATCGATTATTCTGACAAATATTCTGCACTAAATTAAGAACATTCTCAATTTGTGTTTAATGTACTCTGGCAGGACTTGTGGGGGTTTACGTACCTCAATGCTGCGCCGCTGCCTTTTTGTGTTTGGGAGAATAAAGTTGGGTTTTTAAACAGTGTCTCAAAACTAACTTCTCTTATACAATCTAAAAGAATGCGAAGTATATACAAAATTTAATAACATTTCAGTCTCATTATATTCTGTGTGGCACATACTTGCCACACCTCTTTATGTGCCTCACAATTTCTGCGCTTTCACACTCGCAGGTGCATTTTGCAGTTTAATATCTCGATGCAGACGTAGCAGATTTTTTTATTCAGCTTTCACGGGAACGCATTTTATCTGTCTGCTGATTTTATTGCCCAGCCTAGTCTAGATTCTTTAAGATCAAGTGTAGGGCAAGTAAGACGAAATGTCTGAGTATAATTGCCTTACTACACAGAGGGATATAATGGTAGCCTCTCTTTAGAGTAACTTCAAAATGTTACCTCATTTGAGGTGGTTCATTAAAGCACCTCATTTAGCTTAATGAATCACCTTATTTTGTAAAGAGTCGGTCATACAAACTCACTACATATGAGTACCTAATTGTCTTACTACTTCCAGTGAAATCTTGGTTAGAGTAACTTCAAAATGTTACCTCATTTGAGGTGGTTCATTAAACCAGATCATTTTGTAAAAAAAGTCGGATATACAAACTCACTACAAACGAGTACATAATGCCTTACTACCTGCTTAAAAAGTGCTACCTCATTTGAGATGGTTCATTAAATCACTTCATTTGAGGTGGTTCATTAAAGCACCTCATTTAGCTTAATGAATCACCTTATTTTGTAAAGAGTCGGTCATACAAACTCACTACATATGAGTACCTAATTGTCTTACTGCATCCAGTGAAATTTTGGTTAGAGTAACTTCAAAATGTTACCTCATTTTAGGTGGCTCATCACCACATTTTGTAAAAAAAGTTGGTCATACAAACTGACTACAAATGACTGTTTTTGCCCTACTAAATATATTTTCGAAATCTTTAGAATTGGGATGGAGTTGGAAACATTTTCTACTCTCCAATGCAGACCTCACTTTATTGATTTATAATAATTTAAACAGTTAAGGTGCACAATTTGTCCTGCTCAAAATTGTTATAATTTTATTAATAATGCTACAAAAAGTGGAAATTTATTCCTCAGCATTGGGAAACTCCTCAAAATGCTGTCTTCGCCTTCCTCCATTTAAGAGTCTGGAACACAAATTTTTCTTGCTTTTTGAGATCCCAATTTTCTTGCTTTCATTTCTTGCACATAAATATTAATTAATTAAATTTTTATTTACTATTTTCGAAGAATGCGTAAAATGTTTGAGTGCAATTTCCTTTCGTAAAAACTTGAATTGTTGCTTTTGTTTTAAGTATGTAAATTGTTTTAAATTGTTAGTAATTTTTCATTGCATTAGTTATAATTAATTTAAAATTTGCTTAAAGCCATAAAATGGCAAAACAACAAAATAAAACTTATACTAAAAATTAGTCAAAAAAAAAAAAATAAAAAACATTAAAAAATTAGGCAAAAAAAAACTAATAAAAAACACAAAAACAATTTGTCAAAAAAAAAAAAAAATTTAAAATAGAACTAAGAACCATGAAACTCGAAATGGAAGGTTCACTTTTATCATTAAAACCCCACACGGAGAGACAAACCTGCTGCCTAGAAGTAAATCACACACTTATACAACACCCTATTCAATACGTTTACCACTACATACATAAATACATAATCGTGAATAATTGTCTATGTGGCATTAGTAAGAGCAACTTGCTGAAGTAATGAAAATGTAATTAATTTAAAAAAATTAAAAATAAAAAAAAATTATATAAAAAATAAACATTTTTCTCAACAATTTTTCGTATTTTTATTATATTATACAGGGTGCGGTAAAGAGAGACAAGTAATTAATAATCGTTTCAGACAACTTTATCTGCTTTTGGACAGATAATCCAAGCTCTCAGTTACAAATAAAGTGCTGATATATAAATCAATAATCATGCCTATCTGGAGATGTGGGGCACTGCAGCGAAATCGAACATCAGAATAATTCAAAGAATACAGTCCAAAATTCTTCGCACCACAATCAATGCTGAGTGGTATATATCAAACGAATACATCTGTTGGAGCAACCATCCAAACATGCAGCCTGAAGCACATGCACCGCCTGTTAGCACACACAAATCCAGATCTGAGAGAAATTCTTCCTTCATTAGAAACTTCACAATCAGGCCGACTGAAACATTGCACACCAACAGAACTAGAGATCTAGTCTGCACTTAAGATAAAATCTTAGAAAGTAAATGTAAATATAGTTTTAGATATTGGTTTAAGATTACCTCTATTTCCTTTGTATATTCCGGATATTATTGTCGCTTCAGTAAAATTGTTGCAAACCTTTTGCACAGCAAGTTGAGTGCCATTACACAGACGTGGAGGATCAATGTTTCTTAATAAAATAATAGGCGCGCCAATTTTTAATTTTATTCTGTGTTGTGAAAATCCTGGCACATCGTTTGAATTTTGAAATTCAATTGGATTGTTGACGGAATCATCTTGATTCATAACAGTATCAATTGAGCTGTATGTTTTTTTTTTTTTTTTTTTTTTTTTCATTCAATTTAAAATAATATTCTTTATTGAATCGACTTCCGAATTTTTTGATGCTGATAGTGCTCGTACACATAACTATTGCCGATTTTTATAATTGCGTTCCATTTGTGGAATGCCAACGTAGAGAATTCATTTGATAATGTGATGTACTTTGTTGTGTCTTCAACGGCAAATTTCCCAAATCCAATAATTGCTTTAGAAAGCGATCTCCCGTTCTGTCGCGTTGCAATTGTACTCTCTTATTTGTCGTTAATTTCGAGGCTTTTACGTTGCGCCAAAATGAAGAAAATTTCAAGCACGCATGCAATTCATCTGCGGGTGTGCATCGCTAAATTACCGCCAATGTTTGACGAAAATCTCCTACCAAAAAAATCAGAATCGCCGCTAAATGGTTGTGTGTTGTTTCATAGATCTTGTAGTAATCGATCAAGTGCATTCAATGATTTTTTATGTGCCATCATACGTCCATCTCAAATAATGATTTTACAGTTTTGCAGCACTTTTGCCATCCCAGCATTTTTTTCACATTGTATACGATACTCTGTTTTATCCAAATTCAATGGTAATTTGAATGCTGAATCCACCGTTCGTCCTCCATCCAACAGTGTAGCTGCAACACCGGATGATGCTATTGCTAATGCAATTTGGTTTTGCGAACGAACTTTAACCAAAATTAACGAAATTACAAATGATTTCCCAGTTCAGCCTCACGCATCAAGGAAATACAAACCACCGGTCTCATTTCGAGCGGCTGCTGCAATGGTATTGTATACTGTTTGTTGTTGGTGGTTGTGGTAATTTTTCTGCTAGGACGCTTGGTAGTGCAGTTGCATCATATTCGCTTTCTCGTCGCAGATGCAGATGCGCGATTGCATGATCGAATCGGTGCAATCATTGTCACCAATATAATTGCAAATAATGCGCGTATCTGCTTTGGATTAACGGTCATGCATCTTGCAATGTTGCCTACCAGTGTGTATCAGTTCCCAGCAACTTTGACTTTTGTCACGCAGATGATATTGACGGCTTTATTTAGCATAGTTAGAATTATCCGATTGAGGTCAAATATGAATCATCACAGGCGTTTTAAGCGGACACTGTAGACTCAACTATCATATGAATAAGTTGGGTCTATCTTCTATTTCAGGTCCTGCAAATTTTCACTTCACAACCGGAGTTAAGCAGAGTCATTTTGTAGAGTTGAATTACTTTTGCAGGAATACCGAACTCAGACATTGTTGTGTCCCTTACCGGACTGTCAAAAACGGCTTTTATAATCGGCAAATAGGTGGTGTGTGTCGATCTGTTTTTCTTTCGTCTTCTCCAGGATTTGGGGTAGTGTGAAAATCTGGTCTATGGTAGATTTACCAGGTTTGATGCCACATTGATAAGGTCCAATCAGATTGTTCACAATAGGCTTCAATCTTTCACACAGTACGCACGATAAGTCCTTGTGTGCGTTGCCGAGGAGACTTATTCCATGGTAGTTGGCGCAAATTCTGGGGTCTCGCTTCTTAGGTAGAGAGAAAACTGAGACTCCAATCATCGGGCATGCTTTCGTCCCCTCATATTCTGCTTATGAGCAGTCAAATTGCTCATCGCCTCAGGTCTTAAACAACTCGGCAGGCAGGCCATCAGCACCTGCAGCTTTGTTCTTCAGACTCATTATGGCTGTTTTGACCTCATCATGGTCGGGTGGTGAAAAATCTACGCCTTCATCCATGATTGGTGTATTCGGGCAATCTCCTATTGTCGTAGAGTTCCCTCCATAGACTCAGTAGACTTTGGACATCTCTAACCAGTTTCCCATTTTCGTCACGACATGAAGAGGCTCTGGGATTTCAAACTCCACTTACGCGTTTCATCTTCTCGAAGAATTGTCGACTCTCATTCCTGTCTGTACACATCTCTATTTCGTCACACATTTCGAAGGAGCCTGGCAAAAACGCTCTTCACTGACGGCGTCAAAACTGAGAATGCAACTGGGGCTGGTTGGCACCTGAACGAAAATGTCACAGGCTTCTCGGCTATGGTAAGTATGGGATCCAATCGCATGTGCTGCTTATACTGTAAGTAGGGGACTGGGTAATTAATAATGAAGAAATGGTGCGGTAAACAGAAGAGAGTCTTCAGTGATATCCAGGCTGTACTGAAGGTCCTGAAAAACGCGTTAACCACTCCAAAGGTAATCATCGGAGGGCCGACTTCCAGTAAGAGGAAGCTTCTGATAACGACAACGCACTCCATTCTGCTATATGGTAGCGAATTGTGGGCCGACAAGCTGAAGGTTCACTCCCGAATAAGTTTTGCAACGAACCGCAGCTCTGCGGGTAGTTTCAGCGTACCCTACTATTTCGGAGCCGGCAATTCAGGTAATTAGAGGCTTAACTATCTTCGATATTTTGGCCCTCGAACGCAAGCACCTACGAGAAGTTAAGATGGTTGAAAATACCAGAGTAACCGCGCAAGATATAAAGCGTCAATCCATGCCGTAGTGGCAAGAGCGATGGGTCGTCGAGAGGCGTGGAAGATGAACAACGAGACTCATACATAGAGACAGCGAGCTGGATCGGAGGAACAGCTGGAAATGTGAATTTTTACCTCACACAGTTACTCTGTGGCTACTGACACTTCTGCAAGTATCTCCACTGGGATGGGAATAGTCGGAGGGACTGAGTGTATATACGGTGATAGCAATGCGGATGATGCAGAGCACACCTTTTCAAATACACAAGGTGGCAAACAGAGCGCACAACTCTGGAAATGGAAATGGAGGCCATACTAAGCAGAAAAGAGGACCATGTAGCGAATTATGTGGAAAATGTGCTCCGGTGGAAAAAGCAGGACCTGAACAGAGGAAAGGACAATAAGAAAGACTCCCACCGTAAAATTTATAATTATCGTCATTAAAGGCTTAAATGACAATGCCCTGAAGACCCAGAACACATCATCTTTCATTGTACTAAACACAATTTGTCAAGATATTCTTTCCCATATAATTCAACTCTCTAAGAACCCTAATCCAGGCTAAAGAAGACTACGCCTTCAAAATAATCACCGACTTTTTAAAGGATATTGATATCTACATATAAAACTTAAGTTTCAAATTTTATGGTGGTGGCGTTATAATCCTGTATTGTGGACTTCTCTCAGGACGTCCCTAAATTGCCAAGATAGTAGCTACCGGAGTATGCTTTTCTTATATTGGACAACGCAACGTAAGTACCTCAATAATGGGCAGGATACCATGTGCCTGGTCCACATAAATTACGTAGAAATGCCTTAAGTCGAGACCCAACCGAGGTGTCCAGCCGGATCGCATGCGATCCGATCAGTCAACCTTCTGTAAACTCTAAAACAACCCCTACATTCTGCACGTATGTGAATAAATACTCTGTTCATAGAGTAATTTCACTATGGGCCTGACCGACCAAACAATTTGAGTATTCTTCAAAAAGGTTTCGTAGAAGTCATGTGAACTGCAAAAGGTGTTCTCATTAAAAGCCCATTGTCCAATGTACCATGTACTAAATAGCTAAGAATTAACAATTTGAGAACAAACACGAAATATATATATATATATATATATATATATATATATATATATATATATATATATATATATATATATAAATGTTTGTTTAAATTAAATTGAAATTGAAGAGAACATTCTTTATTTTCTTTATCAAAGCCTCAAAAGTTCCTGCAGTTGCTTTCCTTCATTTGCAACAAATTGTTGAACATATTCGTAATGAAGTGCCCACACCTTGGCGGCTTTTATGCGGTACCCTACCCCCAAATGCGACAGCAGTCACAATTTCACACGAACACACACGTAAACACATATTTACATACTCGTACATGTGTGCCCAGTTGGAAATGAATTCAGAAATAACCACACTGCAACATTGGGAATTGGTGGCAACAACGGAAGCGTAAATTACTCTCATGAAAGTCTGACTTGAAGAGAGAGTGTAATCAACCACTGTGTAAGGCAAGGTCAGGGCCAACGGAGTGGGAGGAAATTGTCCATCGAACCGAGGCTAGGTTAGGTTAAACTGGCTGGCCGTGAAGACCACACATAGACCCGCAAGGTCCTTTGCGGTGCCAGAAGGATATCCGTTTAAGAACTGTAGTATAAATTGTTAAACTGAGAGACGCTCTTAGCAAATCTTAAGAACCGAGCTAAGCGAATGGTTAATTACTGAGGTTCCTTCTATTAAACTCTGCTGTTATATATCAGTCCTTGGGCAGCTATTTCATTATCAATAAATTTCCACATTAGATTCTTCTTCTCTATGTTGAAGCCAAACAAAATGTAAATGCATTGGATGAGATCCTGCTACTGTAAAAGTAACAATTTGTCCTATGGTTTTTTAGCATTAGTATATCTGCTACCACATAACATCTTCCAACCGCAGCTATATCTGCCTATCTATATCTGCTGTGATATGCATTATACTGATCAGTCCGATTAATCAGATAAATCTTTGAGTAGAATGTAGATTAGATTAGTGTATATAAAGGATGTTAAAAATAACGATCTAAAAGATTACGGACTTTTGTTTTGGAATAGGAGGAAAGCATCAAAAGCCATTGGCCGTAGCTATCAATGGGTGACTTGAACCGCCCTAAAACCTCCTTTCGCCCATACGATTTGTTCTTCCA
This sequence comes from Clusia tigrina, assembly GCA_920105625.2. NCBI lineage: Eukaryota > Metazoa > Arthropoda > Insecta > Diptera > Clusiidae > Clusia > Clusia tigrina. The sequence continues at coordinate 414,761,151 of OV050030.1, forward strand.
GGAACTTTTCCGTTAAGTAATACGGTCTGCTTACTTAAACGGTGAGGGTAGACTCATCTATAGGTCCTCTGTCAGGTTTGTTTCAGACAGAAGCTTATGTATTTTGGAGATATCAAGTTGAGGAATTTTTCTCATCTCCAAGATGTATTCTCCAAAACTTCTTTTGTATACCAGAGCTTTGCAATTTGTGATCAGCTGCCAGATTAGCCTTAGTTTCTTTGTATGTGTGATGCAGCCAATATTAATGAAGATCTGGCTACTGGATTTTATATTATGGCCAAGGTGGTAGGTGTGATATTCATGTGGAAACGATCTCTTGTAGTAAAGTCCATGACACTTTTTTAATGCTAGAACATTAGCAGTGAAAGTGGAATTAGTGTGATACTCATCAAATGGCAACCATAGGGATCATCGACAGTCCGAACTGTGTCTCCGGTTTGGAGGAAGAAGAACATCAACTGTGAAAGTGGAATTAGTGTGATTTGTGGGTTGAATGCAACTGTCTTTTTGAGGGCTGTCAGTAAGAAACTCCAATCGGTGTGAGTTTAGCAGAGGCTATCAATATATATCAGATATACAATAATTGGTCCACGTGAATAATATTCACAAATACCAATGGTGCAAATCAGTTGGCTATAAAACCACCAAGGAAGAAAAGGAGAGGAAGAAAGAAGGAAGTTCCAAACAAGAGAGTTGCTAGTTTCCCTTCTAACATTACGAAGGAGAGATCTTCGATCGTTGGTTGGCCTAATAATAATAATTGAGTATAAACCATGGAGCCATCATATGGCAACGATAGGCAACATCAATAGTGCGAAGTGCGTCTTCTGTCTGGAGGAAGAACACCACTGCACAGAGAATTTCCTCTGTGTTTGTCCTTTACTAAAATGAGGAGGCCCTTATTAGGCTTAGATGCGTTGGAAATAGACAAAACAGATTCCTTATCCTTGGACAGACTTCTGAGATTCATAAAGAGACAAAAGTTTGAAAATATGTGACTCCCTTTCATAAATCCTCTAACTACCATCTGGTTATAGTACAATGTGTTTGGAGATCTGGTATGCCTTAGTGTTTGGAGACCTCCTTCTACGTCGATACTCCGGTGTTCCTTAATTCTATCTATCTATCTATCTTTCTATCTAAGAAACTCCAGCAGAGCTACACAATTTATCATTCATACTTTTAAATACCTTCCGAAAATCGATACTTTAGGATTCCTATTGACTCCTTGTTAAAGTGTTCAAGAAATTTGCTAAAGATTGCTCAGTGATGAACTGTTTTGCTTCAAGAACTTTGAAGGGATGATTTACAATAAAGTGAGATTCTTGGGCATATAGTCAATATTCTTTTGATATAGTCAATAACCCTTCCGCAAGGACTATCCCTGGGGACACTCAATGTGCTTTGGTATAGACAATATCCTTTGTTATAGTCAATAACCCTCTCGGCAGTTAATATCCCTGTGGAGAGTCAATATTCTCTGGCACAGTCAATATCCCTTGGGACAATTAAAATCCTTTGATATATTCAATATTCTTTGGCACAGTCAATCTCCTTTGGTATAGTCAATATCCCGTTCGGCAGTCACTATCCCTGGAGACAGTCAATATACCTGGTGAAGTCAATATCCCTTGAATTGATTATGATGAGTAAACTATTTTTCTTATAACAATTTCAGGGTCCTATTGAAACTAGCGAATTGAACCGGTAAGATTACCGATGGTAGGTTAGGTTAGGTTAAGTTGGGAAGGCGTGTGCGGATACGAAGTATCCGCACTTCCACTCGGAGACATCTATGTCCATTGTGACTGCCTTCAAAAAATGCCAGGAGGAGGCATACTCGTCCTTACCCTCGATTTCCATAAACATTGGAAGTTCCATCCCTATTAAACCATTTGGTTTTCCAGATGAAAGTGAGAAGATCCGATAAATCTACCTTCGTTATCTCTGTCAAGCTTGTGAAGAAGCGCGACCCCAAACATTGAAGTCGTTTCAACTATAGTCTCGGACATTGACATAAAAAGTGATGAATCGACTCTGTCTCTTCTTCATCATGACAACTCCTACATAGCCCGCTCGACGGCATACGCCAATGTTGAAGCATTGGTGCGATAGCACAATGCCCCGTAATTACCCCCGTAAGCACCCTTACTGCAGGTTTGTTGAGCCCTAAGAGAACCTTTGTTCTCTTCATGTCTAACCTAAGGCATAAGGCCCTTGAAACTTCACAGTCGTCACGATTATTCCATAAGTTATTTGTCACTGCAATAGTGAATTCATCTACGTTCCTAAACAGTTCACATATCGGGATTTGTATTGGGGTGGTATCTGCTTCGTTAATGTCCATTTCAGAGCCCCTTCTGGCCATCTCGTCCGCTAATTCATTCCCTTTTATATCGCTATGTCCGAGAACCCAGCAAAGCGAGACCTTGTGGGGTCCAATGTTCAGTAGTGAGGTACGACATTTCATTACCAGCTTCGATTTAACTCTCTTGGCTTCTATTGCCTTAAGCGCCGCCTGACTATCCACACAGATAGTGATATTCGAACGCCGAATTGTACTACTTTGTATCAGTCCGGCTGTTTTCTTAATTGCATAGACTTCGGCCAGAAAGACGCTGCATGCGTCAGGCAGCCGATATAACTGTCTTGCGTGGAAGCCTTCCGAGAAGACACCCGCCCCCGATCCACCCTCCATCTTTGAGCCGTCAGTGTAGATGGTAATGACCGATTGTAAGAAGCATTCGGCCTACTTCAAATATCTTAAAGAAGTTGTAAATAATCTGAAGGATCTCCAACTTTTTGTTTGTATATATTTTTTTGTAGTTTGCATCAATCCTTGGTCCCTGATCTTATGCACAAGTCAGTAACGACGCACTAAAAAAAGAAACTGCTTCACATCACTTCTTCTGCCACATTGATGCCATTTCCTACTAGTTATATCCACTCTACTCGTACGTTTGTGAGTGCAAACAAATATCCTCGTACGATTGTTTTTGTAATTCCTTACAGGAAATCCAGTTTGAGAAGTTCTCCTGCCAGTTTGAATTCTTTCCGGCTCGTTGATGCAGTTCGCAGCAACAATAGCAATACTATATAAATTATTGTATAATAATGCCACGAAGAATTTTGAAAACACAGAGACGAGAAAAACAAAGCAACACTCGCAGCTAAAATCAAAGACCGTGCCCCACATAAAGCCATGGAATACCATTCATCCCTGACCCCCGCTACCGGGCCTACCACTCCCCACCACCATCCCCACAACGGTACGCAAGGCGCGTTTATTTCATTTACTCGTTTCCGGTTTTTTCGTTTGGCAAACAACGCCGCCTGCACGAGGACTCCGAGCCTGTCGCTGACTACGCGACTTCCTCTGACTCTGCGACTGCCACTGGCTCTGCGTCTCCCACTGACTCTGCGTCTGCTACTGACTCCGCGACTGCCGCGTGTGCTTTCATTGTGTAGCACTCGTTTAGCTGCCTCGCTGGCGTCACTGCGGGCGTGCCGCGATGGTATTTGTAAATTTGAATTTTTGAATATCTTACCGCGCGCTCTGATATCCCCGCCTGAGGATATCCCGCTCAGGGCATACGCTGCGTTCTCGTAGCGTTGTTTACGCGTGTGTTTATTGTAATTTCAGCAAAACTGACAACTGACAACTTAAAAATAACAATTTGCATCTCATTAATAATGTTTTCTTAAAACGTTCTCGAGCTTCACTGGTAATGTATGCAAAAGTGTCCTGGTTATGTTTGTGCTGCTACAAGTATTCCTTTTTTCAGTCAGTTGATTTTTGTTGTTGTCGTTCGTTGGCTGTGTTCTGGCTCTGCTTGAGTGAAGCTTCGATGAATGTAGTCAAAATGGTGCAATATCGAAGTTCAGCTGCAGTTAATGAGATGTGATTAATTTCACAGGACAGGCGTGGCTGTCAACAGATTTCGTTATGTTCATCATTCCTATTTTTGGTTGAAAGAGTATATTTACATATAAACTCAATTTACGCAACTGCAAAATCTGCCTGAGCACATTTTCTCATTGCTGTCCGACGGTGTGTCCTGCAAGGACATGACCAGCTTCTGCTCTGTCCACGCTATGCTCATGTGATTGCAACTGGTTGGTTGACACGTTTGCTGACATGCAATTATTATTTAAATATGTTTATGTATCGAATAATATGTTGTGATATCAAGTAATGAAATATGTAAATCGCAGACCAATATTTGCAGGCAGGCCAACTGCAGAGGGGGACAGGGGAGGAGAGCGACGTCACGAAATCATTGTACTGAATATAAGTATGTTTTTAATGAATAAATAAATAATGACGACAAAATCAAACAAAAACAAGATAAAAAAGGAATAATTTCAAAAAATTTACTTAAATTCCAAATTAAATTCAGTTGAAAAAATATATAAAAAAAATTTATTTAAAAACAATTATTTCCAAAAAGAAATAATTAATTAATAAAAAATTTCAATTAAAAGAGTAACATTGAAACAAATTTCTGAAAAGAGATTTTAAAAATGGAAAATTTTCAAAAAAATACATTAAATTAAAAATAAGTAATGTTGAAAAAAATTTTAAAATTAACAATTTAAAATAATAAAAAATTAACAATTATAAAAATAAATAATTGAAAAAGACAAATTTCAAAATTTTATAATTTCAAAAAACTACTCAAATTAAAAATTAAATAAAAATAATGATTTCAAAAATGACATTAAAAAAAATTTTTTTTAAATTAAGCAAATGATTGTTACAAAAATAAATTTAAACATAAGTAATGTTAAAAAAATGAATAAAAAAATAATTATTTAATAACTTTACAATTTCAAAAAATTTACTTAAATTAAAAAATAAATAATTTTGAGAAATAAATGAAAAAAAGATAGCTTAAAATGAATAATTTAAAAAAAAATTATTTAAATTGAAATAAAAGTAACGCATAAAGAAAAATAAGTTTAAAAATAAAAAAACTCAAAATAATTACTTGAACTAAAAAAAAATATGGTTGCAAAAATAAATTAAAATATCAATATTTAAAAAAACATACAATTACAAAAAAATTTACTTGAATGAAAAAATAAATCTTGGTGAAAAATAAATAAAAAATTATTTAAAACTGGAAAATAAAACAAAAAATTATATAAATTAAAAATAAATAGTTTTGTAAAAAAAAAATAAAAAAAATTATTATTTAAAAAATTTACAATTAATTAAATTAAAATAAAAAGATCGCGTGAAGAAAAACAATTTTTAAAATAAACAAATTAAAAAAATTTATATATATAAATAGTAAGTAATGTTGAAAAATAAATAACAAACATTGATTTAAAAAATTTAAAAAAAAATTACTAAAAATAAAAAAAAATTGAAAAAAAATAATGAAACAAAAATTTAAAAAATTAAGAATTTGAAAAAAAATTACTTAAATTTAAAAATAAATAAAAAAACAATTTGAAAATATACTTAAATTAAAATATAAATAATATATAAAAAGGATAATTTAAAAATGAAACATTTCCAAAAAATTTCTTACATAAAAAAAGAAATAATCTTGAAAAATATTACGACAAGATAATTTAAAAATGAACAATTTCCAAAAAATTTCTTACATAAAAAAAGAAATAATCTTGAAAAATATTATGAAAAGATAATTTAAAAAATGAAAAAATTTAAAACAAATTTTAATTACAAATAAATAATTTCCAAAAAGAAATAAAAAGAATATAAACTTTAAAAATAAACAATTACAAAGAAATTAAAAAATAAATAAAGTTAAACAATATATAAAAAAAAAATGTTAATAATGAATAAATGAATAATAAATTAACAAATTAATAATGTATAAAAAAAACAATTTAAAAATTATTAGTTTATACAAATTTCTTGAATGAAAATTGTGTATTGTTGAAAAAAATAAAGAACTAATATTTACAAAAGAAACTTTTCAAAATTTTAATAAATAAATTTCAAAAATTTTTTTAAAATGTGAACAATATCAAAAAAATTACTTAAATAAAAAAATAAATAATGTTGAAAAAAAATAAAAAAACAATTATTTAAAAAATTTGCAATTTAAAAAAAATATAAAAAATAAATAAATAATAATTATTTTAGAAAATTACTTAAATTAAAAAATTATAAAAAAAATTTCAAATATAAACAATTTGAAAAAATTACTTACCAACAATATAAAAAAAAAATATAATAATTAAAAGAGTTCATTAACATTTTTAGTACATTTTATTTTGTTTCATTTAAATACATATTTATATTATTTATGTACATCTTAATATAATTTTTATTTATATAAATCCTTAAATGGAACTACAAAAATTATATATATATATATATATATATATATATATATATATATATTATATATATATATATATATATATATATATATATATATATATATATATATATATATATATATATATATATATATATATATATATATATATATATATAAATATATATAAATATTTTACATATATTATTGTAATCATTATCATTATTATCATAATTATTAATTGTTTTCTAGTGTTAAAATTTTTATTAATTATTAAATTAAATTATTTATATAAATTAAATTATTTACATTATTTTCTATTTACAATACAATTTATTGATTATTTTGTATTTACAATAGAAGTATATCTCTCTTTTTATAGGGTTAAATACTTGACAATCCATTCTCTTTCTCTTTAGAATATCTTGAATATCTTCTTAGATTGAATCCCTCAAATATTTAGCGATAACTTGAGTAAAGGAGTAAAAACTGACAAAGAAGTCTTCAACCTTATAAAAAGGATCACATTAGAACACTATTTATAGAGAATTATTACGTTATAATAATCGTGTGTGATTCGTCATATAGTTCCTGGGTTGTAACGGAATGACTCCCAATGCACTCAATATAATTGGTAGAATTTTGTCTTCGAATCTTGCTTCCAAATTTTGTCTCCGAATCTTGTGTTTGAATTTTTTCTCCGACTCTTGTATTTCGGGGACAATTAAATTCTGATATTTAAATAATAGTAAAAAATAGAATCGATAATGTTATAATGACAAATCTCAATATATATATTTTTTTGACAATTATGTTTTTATATATTCTTGTAATCATCATGGAACGGATTTTGCGGTACTATAAACTGAGGAAGGTATTGAGCTTTTATTTAAGAAGTGTTAGGTAGGTAGGTTGGGCAGCCGCATCACTAATAAACTAGTGATGCCACTGAGACCACCAGTTGGGTCCGTTGTGAGCCGCGGATGCGAGGCGTGGCTACGCTTCCACCTCCAGATTGAACCAACCTGAGCCTTTTATAAAGCGAAGAAGCTTGTTAATGCCTGACTGGTATAGATTATCTATACTTGCTATGAAGTGAGATCCAAGTAAACGTTCCCTATTTCTAGCAAATGATGGACATGTACAGAAGAGTTGCAGGACCGTTTCTAGTTCCTCCTTGTTTCTGCAGCTGTGATAGAAATCATGCGTATAAACTCACATTCTTCTGACATGATTTCCTATTAGACAATGTCCCGCGAGGGCTCCTATTATAGTCCTAATTTGTAGTCTATTGAGTCTAATGATATTCTTAGATAGACGCAGATTTAGCCTCGGTCATGTTTGCCTGGAGATATCGTAGGTAGTGGTGTAGGTCCTGATCCTAAACCGGTAATCATTTTTAATCCGTGTGTGTATATCTTCATGGGAGTATCTGGTGATGGATCCCCCTCGAGCTAAGTAGTGATGTGTGATGAATTTATACCAAAAATAGGAATTCTCTCTGAAGAATTTATAGAGTCCTATGTTAAATTCCAGTCTATGTAAGTGAAGAATTTATAGAGTCCTATATTAAATTCGAAACTAAGTGCAGAATTTAAAGGGTCCTATGTTAAATTCGAAACAAATCGAATAATTTGTAGCCTCTGATATTAAATTAAAGGTTAATTACTTTGTAAGTTTTTAGGGTCTCAAAATCCGTTCAAGTTGATCAGTTTTATTGTAAGTTAATTATATAACCAAATATTCTTTTATATTATTGTAATAAAGTTATTGTAAATAAGACATATTTCCATCTTAGTTGAAAAGAAGAAGGAACCACATGTGACCTAATCACTACTGACTCAATTAATGTTCAACGTCTCAGGGTAACAAGAACCTAACCACATTTGTTTGTGGTATCCCGATATTGCATGGACTGGCATGGACAGGTAACCCACCTGTCACACGAACATATCCCTACCATGCTTTAGCACTGACTATTGTAAGCGTGTCTCCACATATAGATGCATGTGTTTGGTTCTCTTCGAATTGTCAGAGTAGACGTAGAAATTAAGTTCAATCGTCATGGTAATACAATTCTTGTGACCCTCAGTCATCGAGTCAAACAAACCAATCCGATTATCCATGGTTGAAAAAGGATGCGTTTTCTGTCAAAATAAACGCAAAAAATGGAAGAAAATAAATTAAGATACGAGTATGTTTTATATAATTTTATTTACTTATATTTACGATAGAAAGCTGAAAAGGATCATGAAACTAAAAGCTGGCTACATACCCTTTTCTTTGTAGATCCTGAACGAAGCCTTCTCGCTGATGGCGTGTGATGAAACTGTTGTGGAATTTTACTAACGAAGACCTTACTAATTAACTTTAAAGATTATTAAAACAATGAAGTGTTTAGAATAAGCGAGGAACACCCAAATTCAAAGGACATATATGAGGATGCAATATAAAAATAAGAAAAAAATTTACTCCAAAACAACTTGGGATAAGAATTGTTCTAAATGAATTGCAATGGTCGGGAAGTGGTTTAAATAAGGGCTGCAATGTTAAGAAAATAAAGTAACAGCACAGAAAGTGACATGAAAATACTGAGTTTGTGATATATAAAAATAAATCACCAAGGACTGAAAAGGATGGAATTGACATTAGTCTAAACCAATGCTGGAGTCAATTAGGAAAGTAGAGACTACTCGTAATGAAAGTGATTGGAGAGATTGAAACTGCAACTATAACAGTTGAATATAGAAATAAATAAACTCGCTTTATACTCGCACACCCAGGTTCAAGGACGACGGCCAGAAAGAAAGAGACCATCAAGCACAACGCTAGGAAACACGTTTGTGGTACAACACGACTAAAGTATCTGCTCAACTTAGTCCTGTGGTATCACAAAGTTTTCCAGTGTAGTAAGGCAAAAGTGGAATTTAAGAAGACAAGTCAACATAAAAGAACATACACAGGGAGCAACTAATGAAACCACGTCGTAGGCACACAGCACACATCACACATCTTTCTGGATACAAGCTACAGGGTTTGCACAAAAGTATCCCAGATTATAGATTAAGAAGCCTTTGAAACAATTTTGAAAATCTTTTGAAACAATTTCTAAAAAAACTGTGAAACATTAAAAAAAATCTGTTAACGTAACCGTTGAACAAGATGACTCTCATATGATTAATAGTATTAGACTTCGCGCAGAGTCTCCGAAGGAAGAACTGCCAGAGAAAGTTTAAATTGATTAAAATTCATGAATTATCTGTTTGTTAGTTAGGTGCCAGGACACACCATTGAGATGTTCAGCTTCCCGTTGAACAATCATTGTGCCTCTGCTGTAAATGTCAGCAGCAAAACGAGTATGAGAGAATACTCCAGCTGGCATACAAGTTTACGGAAGCCTTTGGTCCTTAGGGTTGACTATGAAAATCAGGTTTCAATGTTCAATATTCGACCATTTCAATATTGCTATCAATCAAGATGTGAGAGAAAAGCAAAAAATAGTAAAGAGAGTAGGCCCATAAAGAGTAATTCAACGTTTCGTACAATTCAAATCATTTGCATCTGAGTTCTGGGTTCTTCTGGGATCATAGGGGAACAACTTTATATGGTGATCGTAGTTCGGAGAGTGACATATTTGATTTTATATCTGTCAAGAAAGCTCAGAGATTTTACATAGCAATTTTGCATCTGTGTTTGATCTGTTTGAAGGGAGATGTTTTTTGAAGAAAGATCCGAGTATAAAAGTTTGTGGGGGAGAAGACACACAAATAAAGGAGGACATGGAGCCGAGCAACAGTATAAGGCGTTATTACCATTTATCAGAAGACTAACTTATTAGTTAATTAAGTTTATTATTTCTATAATTAAGTTATATGTATTTCTAATTAAGTTATATATTATCTGTAGTGATAACCGTTATATCGATGCCTGTGACTTTGCAGCAGTGGGCGCTTGGATACTAGAATAGCCACTAATAACTTTTGGAACTAACTCACTTTGGGTACTGGCGATTTCAGTTACTGATGACTTGGAGTAATGGTAATTTTAGATACTGATGATTTTGATTACTGGTATCTTTTGTTATATTGGATTCTGGTAAATTTGGTTATTGGAAACTTTGAAAGTTAAAAATTACCCAGAACCCAATATCTCCAGTATCCAAAGATATTATTAATCAAAGTCGCTAGTATCCAAAATTACCATTAATCACAGTAACTTAAATCATCAGTACTCAAAGTCAGTTACTTCCAAAAGTTCCTGGTATCTTTGGATGCAGGAGACGTTGAGTACTGGTGACATAAATTACTGGTGACTTTGGATAGTTGAGACTTTGGGTACTGGTGACTTTAATGCTTCAGACTTTGGGTACTGGTATTTTGGATGTTTTAGACTTTGGATACTGGTGACTTTGGGTGCTGGAGACTTTGAGTACTGGTGACTTTAGTTAATTGTGACTTGGTTATTGGTAACTTTGATTATGTGGTATCTTTGGGTGCTGGTGACTTTGGGTACTTGTGACTTTAGTTAATGGTATTTTTGGATACTGGTAACCTTGATTACTGGTATATTTTCATACTGGAGACTTTGGGTACTTGTGACATAAATTACTGCTGCCTTTGGGTGCTGGTGACTTTGGCTACTGGGAAATTAGATTACTGATGGCTTTAGCTACTTGGCTACTACTGGTATATTTGGATTCAGGACACATTGGCCACTGGTGACATAAATTACTGGTGACTTTGGATGCTTGAAACTTTGGGTACTGGTGACTTTGGTAACTGGTAAATTTGGTTACTGATATCTTGGGATACTTGAGATTTCGTTTATTGGTGACTTCGATAAATGGTATTTTTGGATGCTAGCAACTTTGATTAATGGTATCTTTGGATACTAGAGATTGTCTGTACTGGTGACTGATGAGTTGGTTACTGTTAAATTTTATTATTGCTGACTTTGGAAACTGGTACTTATCTAAATATCAGTTAGAGACCTGTAATATTGGTTATCTTTTAAACTATTATTAACTAGGGACTTTTAAGCTTTAATGTAAAGTGGTCGTTGTTTATTTTTGTGGGCTCTTCGCTGAAGAGACCAAAAAACTCCGACAAAGAATTCCGAATAAATCGAAGTCGAATTCAGCGACCAATCTTCACTGCAATTTGCCTACCTAAAAAGGGGCTTATGTCTTGACTATACTCGTTGTTTCAATCAACGAGTCTGAAGTAACCAGTTCTTTTGGTAGCTGCTGAAATTACCAGAGACTTGAAGGTCCTTATGACTGGTTTACAAAAAACTCTTTTCCAAGCTCATCATTTATTACCAAAAATTTCCTTCTAAGCAGTTATTTATTACCAAAAACTTTCTTCCAGGCTCATCATTTATTACCAAACATTCTCTCCTAAGCAATTACTTATTACCAAAAACTTTCTTCCAGGCTCATCACTTATTATCAAAAACTCACTTCTAAGCTCGTCACTTATTTCTAATAACTTTCTTCTAAGCGAATCACTTATAACCAATAACTCTCCTCCAAGCTCATCACTTATTACCAAAACCTCGCTTCTAAGGCCTTCAGTTATTCTCTGTAAACTTATGTGCGTATTTTCGAATATTAGAATTCCATTAAATTAAATTGGAAATTGCTCAATTGTTTAAAACTCATCTGTCCTTTAATCTTAATTGCAATACTGTTGCTTGGCCCATGGAAATATAGTCTCATTATGAATCTTAGCAAACATAAAGCTAGATACCGATCACCGTTTACTGGCTCCATCTAGCGTTGCACTATGTAATTTGCCCTCCGATAGTATATTTTTATCTTGCCTACTTTTTACAACTTGCTTGCTACCTTTTAACAACAACAACAAGTGTCATCTCCATGTCTATGACGTTCTTGTAAGTGCATCACCATCGAAAGTTATTTCCACTATGGCTGTGACAAAGAAACTATGAGTTCACTATGAGTTGCGGGAGTATGTTACCTTAGTAATGTGCCCTGCTTAGGCCTCTTATTTAGTTATGCAGATTTCTACATTGACTTCTGGGGGTTTGCTCTCATCCGTGATCGTTTTGTTCGTCCCCCAGATGAAAGCTCTTTTTTCTATCTGTTAGATTAGGTTATGTTTAATGGCTGTCCTAAGACTCACTTAGGTCTGTTCAAGGCCCATTGTGGCAATTTTCTATCCGTAAAAAGCTTCTTTGAGAAATAGGAAAATATCCTTGTCCAAGATTGGACTCACTTAGGCCTATACACTCCCCACAGTGGCCATTTTCTATTCATAAGAAGCTTCTTTGAGAAATAGGAAAATATCCTTGTCCAAGATTGGACTCACTTAGGCCTATACACTCCCCACAGTGGCCATTTTCTATTCGTAAGAAGCTTCTTTGAGAAATAGGAAAATATGCTTTTCCCAGATTGGACTCACTTAGGCCTGTTCAATCCCCATTAAATATGCTTTTCCATGATTTATTCTGCATTCACGCATGGAACACTTCGACCCCGGATGCTATGAGCGACAAATGGTCCAAGATTAGTTTGGCCAATAGCTACTCTGGTGATACTTTGTGCGTCACCCTGTATATTTGTTTGTTTGCTGAGTTTTTTGAGTTTTTGTCTGTGGTACTCTGATATTTGAACGTAGGATATACTCATATATGTATGCTTGATGCGTTTGCTAAGACCAAATTGTAAGTTACACTTAATTTAATAGGCATATATACGACGAGCTGGAATACGCACCGGTGTGCTCGGCACACAACAAATTGCCACGCACGTTGCTAATGTAAATAATTTCGTTTCCAGTACAATGAGCAAACACACTGATTTCGTTGCAACTCTGGGAGGGGTGAGCCTGCCTGGGGTCGGTGGGTCGGTGGGTCGGTCGGTCGGTCGATCGATGGGTAGATAGGTAGGTAGATGAGACTTGTTAACTACGTGTATTCTCAAGCAATAACAACATAAACAGTGTGTTAGTACCCCAAGAATACGCGTGGCCGCTCAAGTTCCTTTAACTTTAACTTTTGCCGCATACAACAATTACACCAACATTTTAATGTTATAATATCAAAATTGAGTTTAAAAAACTTCGAGCATCGAAAGGAAAAAAAAAACAACACAAAATAAAGTTTAATTGAATTTTCACACTTGACATTTTACGTTTAATTACACATTTCACTAATTAATTACACTTTATTTGCAATTAAGTATTTAAATACGATTCATGGACGAAATCCGGCGCAAAAACGCACTGCGGTGGGTACTGCACTGGGGTGAATGAGTACGTGAGGTTGTGTGGCTGGTGTGTGAGTATGTGTGGTTGTTTGCGTGAGTTTGTGTGGCTCTGTTCCAATGAATGAGTTTGTGTGAAAGAGTGAGTGAGGTGTGTGTGTGTAGTGAGTGAGTTTGCGAGTGTTGTGTGTGTGTGTGCGTGTGTGTGTATGCTGGCGCGCGTGTTGACAGTGTTGCACCACTGCCATTCTAATTGTAGTCCTCGCAGGGCTCGTGGTGGTGGTGGTGGTGGTGGTGGTGGTAGTAATGGCAATTTGTGCCCGTCGCTTGGCCAATGTTGCTTGGACGGTGTTGGTGTAATTAATTAAATTAAGCGAAACAAAGTTAAAGTCATTTTACTTCGTTTATTAGCATCGCAGCAACAATAACAATAACAACAACCACAAAAAGAAGGCACTACAACAACAACTACACCCACAACCAGAAGGAGAACAAGAAACTTAACTGGCACCATGGGTGGGAAGGAGTACAGCAAGCATGGTTTCGAGTTGACAATGCAAGCATTTTGGGCCAATACAATTTTTCTTCTGCTTGCTTGCCTTTTTTTTTGTATGGCAAGGCAACCGCCCTCCCCCTTTGGCCCATTAGTCGCTGTCCTCATCGTGCTAAAATACACTCGGGGTGGAGCTGAGCAACGACAACAATTATTTTTCAATTTTATGCACGGAAATCCAATGAACCTTTTTAATGCAATTCTGTGCTGGGAAAACAAGACAATCAAGGACGAAAGGACTACCATAAAAAGCACTCAATTTTGTTGGGTGGGGCTGCCGACTCTGATAATACTGCATGTTTTAATTGTATACTTCCCTTCGGTTTCTCTTTTACATAATAACCCCTTTCCGTCGTCCTCATCGGGCTCTTCCTATCGTAATGTTAACCGCCACTTTGCATGAAACTCCAACGCGGTCGCATCTGTAAAGAATGAAGAAAAAAAAAGATGAAAATAAAATATTGCAAGCGTCAAGAAGTGGAAATATATTTAAAAAAATATGTGCAGTTTATATGCAAAACCCAAGCAAACAAGGAGCAGCACAACTGTGCCGAAGGAGGAACGAAAGAAATGCATTCACAGGATAAATTTTAATTTTGTTGATTGCTTCTGCAGAACTTCAAATGAGCAGCAGGGAAAAAGCCAAATAGAAAGCAAACAGAGAAGAGTTGGGAAATAAAAATATAAATACTAGAAAAAAGCTATTAAGGCGAGCGCTACAATGAGTCCACACAAACACATAGCACAGTTCAAGAGCTCAGGGAATCGTTAAATGGGAATATGTAAAACAATAAATGAAATTTCAAGCACCTCCATAAGGATGTCGACTTTAAATGGGTTAGAAACATTAATGAAAAAAGTGGAGAGAACACGTAAATAACACCACTAGATTAGATTGCTTGTGAGCGGGAACAAGTGGCCTAGTCACTGCGGCCACCTAAAACAACACCACTAAATGCTGGACAAAATCCAGGATGACTTTAAATAATTAAACCCCATGAGTTAATTAGTGTATCGAACAAATATGTTTATTTTTGTATTGTGAGGAAATATTCTGTTCATCATTCGTAACTGAAGAGAAAACCAACGATGTTTTGGCCAGAGTTGGCAACACTGGCAGTAAATGTTCTGTCAGTATTGGTATATTGTTACGAAATTGCGCTCCTGTCAACTTATTCTAACTCTCAATACTCGAATTCGTACCACTGGATTGTGTAGTAATCAATCAATCGCTGGTTGTATTAAAATAATTAACTTTATTTAATTATTGCAATTTACTCACTTAATATTAGGCCTAAAGTTTACTTTAATACAATTTTTCAAAGTCATTTTACTTCGTTTATTAGCATCGCAGCAACAATAACAATAACAACAACAACCACAAAAAGAAGGAACCAATTCATTTAATCACTTTATTACTTCTTAATCACAATGACAAATGTTACTGTTACGATTAAAATGCACGATGTACACACTGTTACGATTTCTGTTCAGCTGTGTCGACTTTAATTGTGTGGTCGCTTATATACCTCTCATATGTTGAAGTAGAACATTCTAGAGTATTCTCTACACTTCGAAGAAAGTTTCTGGAACATTCGAGAATCTTCTTACACTTCGAAAGATGTTTCGAGAACATTCTAGAATATTATCTACACTTCGAAAGAAGTTTCGAAACGGTTCTAGCATAAGTTTTTTTTTCGTATAGATTCTGTCTTGGCTTTTATTTCTCTCGCGTTGTGGAATGCAACCGATAGAGGATCCTAAAAGTATGCAATGAATTATGTTTCAATATATGAACAGATTCTTATTCTATACGCAAACCATAGAAAGCTGAGCAAAGTGATAATTCGACGAAGCGAGTCAATTAGAACTCGTTACAAATAACGACTTCGCTAATTGTGTGATTGAGATTCTGAGCATCTCTCGTAGACGCACCCAATGGCTGCACCCGTTCACGTAGGGTGCTAGGTGGGACAGACTGAACTCATTCGTAGTGAGTGCGACAATAAATGTTGCTGTTTATTCCTTATTTAGTCAGCGTTTCGGGTCGCCTGCAGCAGTGGCAGGAGGATAACTCATGATGTTATTTGAGCCCGTTCAGCTCGCTTCATTTGTGCTCTTCTGCGTGCGTGCTGTTGCGTTCATTTCGCAGTTGTCATGTCAGCCTGGCCCCAAAATCGCATATAATTCCGAATTCCACAGCAACATCACGAAATATTTATTCTTCGTGACAAACGATTTGTCTCTGCACAAATACACAAACACACAAACAAGATACACAGGCAGACAGACACTCAGAGGCATCGACACAGCCGTACCACACAACAGTCCCACTCAGCATCCGCCTCCTCATCCGCATCCGCATTCACATTTCTTCGCATCCAAACAACGCATTTACGACGCGGCCGTGGCTCAGGCTCAACAGGCTGCATGCTTGTTTGCTGTCGTTCTGTTTGCTCCTTTTGTTTGTCCTTGTTCCTGTTCCTGTTGCTGTTATTGTCAAATGTTCTGCGAGCTCTGCTTTCATTGTTGTTGTTTGTTTTTTTTATTGTTTTTTATTGCTTTTTATTGTTGTTTATTTTTTGTTTGTTTGCTCCTTCGTCGTGGCAAGTATGAAAAATATCGAGCAGATAATTAAGCGCATTTGTTGCTGCGGCATGGCTCTGCAGTGTACCACTTCCGCAGAGTTGCTCGGTTAACCATCCAACATTGAGCCGGGAGTGGAGTGGGGCACTCCGCTTGTATGCAAATACACTTTTTTGTGGGTGTGTTGCGTTTGTTAACGATACTTTCTGAACATTTCACAATTGCTTATGCACGCCCACACTCCGCAGAATGCTGAAGGATTCGGTAAGAGTAGCGTATTTGAATGTAGGTAAGAACACTTGTGAAACTCCATTCTATTAATAACTCTATCTTTGCTTTCAGGCGTGATGTTGTAGTCGCGAAGTGTTGGAATCCTGAGCCAAAACCATATCCGGGAATTTTTATCATTTTGAGTTAATAAGGCGAGCGCTACAATGAATCCGCACAAACACATAACACAGTTCAAGAGCTCAGGGAATCGTAAAATGGGTATATGTAAAACAATAAAGAGATTCCAAGGACCTGCATGAAGAAGTCGACTATAAATGGGTTAGAAAAATTAATCAAGAGAATTCCCAAAATAATAACTTAGCGCTCATTTCTGTAGAGTTCATCCGTTGGCACGCGGAACTGTAAAGGTTTCTAGGTCCCCAAACAATAGGCAGATAATATCTAAGTGAGGTGAGTGAGGAGAGTTCATCCGTTAGCTCGCGGAATGGTAAATGTTTGTAGATCCCCAAACAATAGGCACACAAAATCTAAGTGAGATGAGTACGTAAGTGAAGTGAAGTTCTTATCCTGCCATAGAGTTCATCTATTATCATGTCAGGATCCTATTTCTTGTAGATATTTAAAATAAATTTTCAACTCTTCGGTTTTGTTATACAAGAGAAACATTCCAAAGTAAGGAGGTATTTTTGAAAATATGTTATTTCTAGTCAGATCCTCTATTGGCATCAGTTACATGCGTCAGAAAGGTAGATCCCTCAGTGATGTACACTCATGACAGCACACTTGAACTAATAGAAGCGGAAATATTGTGTCTGAAGTGACGGTCTTCGGTCCAAACATGAGCCTCGAACAAAGAGCTGATATTAATTTTAGTTTTAAACTTGTTAAAAAAAAAACCTTTACCGAAACGTTTCAATTGATGAATCAAGTTTATGGTGACCATTGTTTATCCCATGGTAGAGTTCATGAGTGGTATACGCGGTTTAAAAACTGTCTTGAGGATATGAATGATGAGGAATATGTTGGCCAACCGAAATAAGTGATCACCGCAGATTCCATCAAAACCGTGCGTGAATTCATCAAAGATCAGCTAAAATCTTCATTGAAATTCATCCAATTGGAATTGAGCATCTCAAACACATCAATTTATCGCATTTGAACCGAACATTTGGGCTACCGAAAAGTTCTTGCACGGCTTGTTCCGCACTAGTTGACTGACGATCAACAATTTCCCCGAATTCAACATTAGAAGGACATCATCAAGAAGGCCAAAAAGGATAATTTTCTTACAACATTGTGACTGGTGATGAAATGTGGTGTTTTCAATATGATCCAGAAACCAAGTACCAAAGTGCCGACTGGAAGTTACCTGAGGAGTCCAAACCCAAAAAATCTCATTTCGAAAAGTCGAAAGTGAAGGCAATGTTGATTTGCTTTTACGATTCCAAGGGCATTATCCAGAAAGAAATCTTTCCACCGGGCCAAACCGTTAATGCACAGCTCAATCTTAGCATTTTGAAGAGTTTCGTAGATGGTATTCATAGTATTCGGCCGGAATATCGCGCAGTAGGATGATAATGCGCCATCCCATCAATGGACACTTGTGACAGATTTTCTGACTAAAAATTTTTACTGTCAACCACGCCCTAAAATCACCTGATTTGGCACCTTGCTACTTTCACCTTTTCCGAAAAATGCATGTGCCGATGAAAGCAACGCATTTTGTGAAGGTAGAATTCATTCAAAAGCCTTGCACCCACAGCCTGAAGCTCATCTCAGCCGACGATTTAAAATACCCTGTCGATATCCTTAGAGATCGGGCAAATCGTATTGAATCGGAAGGGAACTAAGTTGAACAAAATAAATCGGTTTTGCCAAAGGACCTTTTTGTTATTCTTATTTATAAAAAGTCCTGTTTACTTTGGAATGTAGCTTGTCAGAGGGGCTTTCAATTTTCCTCGCTGGTTCCCAGAACAATGAAATTTCTGATTTTCTTTGGAAGTGTGCTTACGATCCAAATATATACGATTATGATTCTTGATATCTCAGAAGTTGAATAGGCTGTGGTTATTCTCATACCATCAATATTCATAGTAGTAATAACTAATTAGCTAGTTAGTCCTTCATTATTCTCCTTCATATTTAGTTAGTTAGTCCTTCATTATTCTCCTTCATAGTTAGTTCGTTAGTCCTTCATTATTCTTCTTCATAATTAGTTAGTTAGTCCTTCAAATATTTAAGCGAAAAACGAAAATCCTTTCAATTCTCACCGCTGTTTTTTGCCATGATTTTATTTTAATTTCTTTATTATTAATTCTACGAGACTCGAGACTCAATTAATGACTCTTTTACTGGCCCGACCGCAACATAGTGTGCAGAGGAGCTCAAAATTAATCTCCTTCTAGTGCCGGGAAATGAAGGGACTATTTGTATCAGTTCCACACGATTCCATTATACCTTTCAAGTTACGAGCTCAACTAAAATAAAGGGAAATAATTTTTCTTACAACAAACTGCACTTCAAACTCCTCTTCACAGGCTCTCAATGCGTGGTGCAATTTGCTATTCTATTAAAAGAGTTAAATGCTCACCGATAACTCGGTTAATTTCTCGTTCTAAGAGGCAGCTTTAAAACCACTTTCTTCTCCGTAGCATAAGTTGCGAGAGAATCAACGGAACCCTAAAACTATCAGACGATATTTTGTACTATAATTAACATAGTTGAGAGAGTGCTTTCCATTAACTTTGTTAAAATAAATTCAATTCATACAAAATAATGAAAACACCAAAGATTTTTAATCGGTTGCGTTGATCCTAGATGCCGTATCCAATTAAGGATATCCTTCTCACAATTGCCTAATACTGACGCAAATATTCAAGCATACATGCTGGCAGGGAAATATTTGTTCTTTACTTTTGCTAAGTAAGCACACAATTACATACGTGCACACAAATTTGCCAAGACGAGGCATGTCTCGACACAATCCTACGGATTAAATCATTTTCATCCTCACCCACTTCCCAGCCGCTTCCTGGGAAAACAATAAACAACTTTAAGGAGATTTAAGTTTATAATCGCTTTAGCAAATATTTTCGACTTCGTGCACATTCTGCTCCTTGTTCAACTTTTAATAATAGCATAATTGGTTTAAATCTGTTCTTCGGCTTGTTAAATTGTACAAATTTGCTCAAGAAGTCAATGCTTGGAAAATTATGGCCTTTTAATTGGCTCGACCGCAGCATTGTTTGCCTCCCTAAGCAGAGCTCAATATGAATCTGTTGGAGAATGAACAGATTAATTAAGTATGTAGAAGCAGGGAAGCAGTGAAGCAGGGAAGCAGTGAAGCAGTAAAATCTGTGATGAATAGACTAGGAGACCAACAGATGACTTGCCTAGCTGTACCGTTATTGATAATGCACTTGCAGAACAATGAGAGAGTATTGAAAGACCACAATAGGCTTAAGCTTAACTGGCATTCTGCAACGGAAACAAGCAAAGACAAAGAAAATATGTTCTCCTAAAATGTTACGTGAAGACGATAAAAGCCTCCCATGCGAAGGATTAAGAATGCAATCTGAGCACATGCCTGAGCACATGCAGTTGTTAGGCTGCCAAACCACGCCAATTGTGCACGTGTTTCGCCCCCAAATTGCATTTGCCTATCACTAGAAATTAATTAAATATCCGGCCATGTGAGAGGTGGGCTTGACACAGGGCATGCACTCATTGGTCAGCACACAAATTAAGCTTGTTATGAAGTCAGAAGATTATTTAAACAATGTGCACTGCTGATACTCTGTTGCACAATGGAAATTATCTCCGCTTTTCACATTTCTATTGAGCGAACATTTGCCGCCGCTTGAAGCAGGTGCACTAAGGGTTGGTTTTAGTCCAACGCCAGATAAACAGCCTGCTGACTATATATTCAAATGAGTGGTAGGATGATTTGATTTCAGGTGACAATAGCTTCTATCAACGAATTCGCTCTTTGAATCCATTAAGACAAGTCCTCAAACTATCTTCATGACTAAGTTTTGATATTTAGATACATTTTCTTACAATAATCTCCTTCTTTCTGGGTACACTTTAATAAGACAAGTCCTCTGAAGTATCTTCATGACTAAATTTAGGATTCCAAAGTCGTCGTCTAACAAGACTCTATTCCCTTCCTGGCTACACTAGAATAAGTCTTTTAAAGTGTCTTCTTGGCTAAGTTTTGATATTCAAAGACATCGTCCTATAATAATCTCCTTCCTTCTGGGTACACTCTAATAAGACAAGTCCTCCACAGTGTCTTCATTACTGAGTTTGGATCTCAAAGACAATTTCTTACAAGCGCCTCTTTCCTTCTGTATATACTACAAGCCCTCTACAGTGTTTTCATGACTAATTTAGATGTGCAAAGACTTAGAATACCCTATTTCCTTCTTGATACACTGCAATAAGACAAGTCCTCTACAATGTCTTCATGATTGAGTTTTGGATAACAAAGACATCGTCTTACAATACCCTATTTCCTACTGAGTAAAATACTAGTCCTCTAAAATGTCTTCAGTTCTGGGTACACTCCAATGAGACAGGTCCTTCTTAGTGTCTCTATGACTGAGTTTTGGATTTCAAAGTCGTCGTCTAACAAGACTCTATTCCCTTCCTGAGTATGATAAAATAAATCCTCTACTATGTCTTCATGACTATTTTGGATATTCAAAGATATGGTTTTACAAGACTATATTTCCTCTCTGTGTACACTAAAATAGGACAAGTACTCTACAGTGTCCTCATAACTAATTTTGATGTTCAAAGACATCGTTTTAGAATACCCTATTTCTTTCTTGATACACTGCAATAGGACAAGTCCTCTAATGTATCTTCATGATTGAATTTTGGAAAGTCGTCGTTTTACAAGATTCTATTTCCTTCCTGAGTACAACACATTAAGACAAGGCCTCTACAGTGCCTTCAAGACTCATTTTGATATTCAAAGACATCGCCTTACATCGCTTTTTTTCTGGGGACACTATAATAAGACAAGTCCTCTAAATAATCTTCATACCTGAATTTTGGCTTTCAAAGTCGTCGTCTGACAACACCCTATTTCCTCTGTGTACACAGGAATAATACGAGTCCTCCAAAGTACCTTCACCATGAGTTTTGATTCCCAAAGACAATTTCTTATCAGACTCTATTTATTTCCTTCTGGGTACATAAGTACTCGTAGTCTGACATGTAGGAGTATTGATAGCACCGCAGTGATTGTTTCGGGTCTATGCGCATCCCTGGACTACACGCATCCATCCAATCGAATTAAGTCGTAAATATTTGAAAACATAAATAAATGAATATCAGATCAGATCGCATGCATTCGAATCACTCGATTACGCGTATTGGCGGCGACGTCGGGTTGGGTGATGGCGGTTGGGTGTAGGGCGCGCATAACATAGGAAATGGCATGGGGTTATTGCTCAACGAGATATTTGACTTGTAAACAATATACGAAATGCTCAGTTACACGTTACAAATTCACATGAATTCATAATAAACACCAAACAAACACAAGCCCAAAAAAGCTAATAGTAAAAACACGAGCAAGAAGACAAAAACGAAATAAAATCAGTGACAAACAACGTCGTGGTTTGTCGGAGTGCCATCCTATCCACCCCAACTACAACACAGCAGGATTTACATCGCACATACCCACTCGTACCCACACTTTAGTTATGTGCTCCTATATCCCCGCAGAGAAACAGCATCGTTCACCAAGCGGAATCTGTGGGGGATTTTTTAAAGATAATGTTTTAAATGAATATAAAATTACAGTTCTATTTACAATTTCTAATTTGTTAATAACTGCTTTATAACTGCAATATTCATGTCTTGCTGAATTCTGAATAGTTTACTATAGTCAACAATAAACATTGAAATAATGTTATAAAGGGTAGGAGTGATTTTAAACTGCAAAGAGAGAGATAATACACGGTGGATTCCAACAGGACTTTTTATAAATAAGAGTAACGAAAAGTTCCTTTGGCAAAACCGATTTAATTGTTCAAATCCCTTCCAACTCAATACAGGGATTTGCATGGTCTAAAAGCATATCGAATGGGTATTTTAAATCGTCGGCTGGGATGAGCTTCAGGCTGTGGGTACAAGGCTTTGGAATTGATTCTACCTTCACAAAATACGTTGCTTTCATCGGCACATGCATTTTTCGGAAAAGGTGAAAGTAGCAAGGTGCCAAATCAGGTGATTTTAGGGCGTGGTTGACAGTAAAAATTTTTAGTCAGAAAATCTGTCACAAGTGTCCATTGATGGGATGGCGCATTATCATCCTACTGCGCGATATTCCGGCCGAATACTATGAATACCATCTACGAAACTCTTCAAAATGCTAAGATTGAGCTGTGCATTAACGGTTTGGCCCGGTGGAAAGATTTCTTTCTGGATAATGCCCTTGGAATCGTAAAAGCAAATCAACATTGCCTTCACTTTCGACTTTTCGAAACGAGATTTTTTTGGGTTTTGACCCCTCTGGCAACTTCCAGTCGGCACTTTGGTACTTGGCTTCTGGATCATATTGAAAACACCACATTTCATCACCAGTCACAATGTTGCAAAGGAAATTGTTGTCATATTTGAACTCATTGAAGACTCCTTCGAATGTTGAATTCTGAACAATTGTTGATCGTCAGTCAACTTGTGCGGAACAAGCCGTGCAAGAACTTTTCGGTAGCCCAAATGTTCATTAAAATTGAGTTAAATTTATGTTTTTGAGATGCTCAACTCCAATTGGATGAATTTCAATGAAGATTTTGGCTGATCTTTGATGAATTCACGCACGGTTTTGATGGAATCTACGGTGATCACGTATTTCGATTGGCCAACATGTTGCTCATCATTCATATCCTCAAGACAGTTTTTAAACCGCGTATACCACTCTTGAACTCTACGATGGGATAAACAATGGTCACCATAAACCTGATTGAACGTTTCGGTAAAGGTTTTTTTTACCAAGTTTAAAACTAAAATTAATATCAGCTCTTTGTTCGAGGCTCATGTTTGGACCGAAGACCGTCACTTCAGACGCAATATCTCCGCTTCTATTAGTTCAATCTACCTTTCTGACGCATGTAACTGACGCCAATAGATGGTCTAACCAGGAAGGTATATTTTGAAAAGTCCTGTTTACTTTGGAATGCTCCGCTTGTATAACAAAACCGAAGAGTTGAAAAAATTAATGTTAATCCCTCAAAAGGAATGGGATCCTGACATGGCAATATATGATCTGTATGGCAGGCTAAGAACTTCATTTCACTTATGCATTATTACTATATATATTGTAGATTATATATATATGTATGTATATATATATATATATATATATATATATATATATATATATATATATATATATATATATATATATATATATATATATATATATATATATATATATATATATATATATATATATATATATATATATATATATATATATATATATATATATATATATATATATATATATATATATATATATATATATATATATATATATATATATATATATATATATATATATATATATATATATATATATATATATATATATATATATATATATATATATATATATATATATATATATATATATATATATATATATATATATATATATATATATATATATATATATATATATATATATATATATATATATATATATATATATATATATATATATATATATATATATATATATATATATATATATATATATATATATATATATATATATATATATATATATATATATATATATATATATATATATATATATATATATATATATATATATATATATATATATATATATATATATATATATATATATATATATATATATATATATATATATATATATATATATATATATATATATATATATATATATATATATATATATATATATATATATATATATATATATATATATATATATATATATATATATATATATATATATATATATATATATATATATATATATATATATATATATATATATATATATATATATAGTGAAAATATATCTTATTAGGACTAATGTAATTTTCTAAAGAGTTTTTGCAGAAGATGCCATAAAAAATCGAGGTCCGACCGTTTCTAAGATATTTCGATGCTGCCAATACTGTTAAAAATGACGACCTATTTTCACAGTATAGAGTTGTTGTTGTTGTCGGGACGAACATATGCTCAGATACTGTTGGACATTCATTCATCAACCGATACGAGGCAAGGGAAACTAAATAGAATAAACAACTTTAGTTTTCACAAAACAATATTTATAATTTTCTGTATAAGTTCAAAAGAACGATAAAGCAATATCTCAGAAACGATTGGACCTAGAGACCAAGCTGGTGTTTCAATATTTATTGAGCGAGGGAAAGAATTGCAAGAATATATACGGAGTTGTTTGATAAAGATATCTTATAAACTTGAAGCGAAATGATCTTGCGGATGGTAAGGTGGAGGTTGAGGTGGGAGTGGCAGCAAAAAGCACACTCAGGTACAAATAATGCCTCATTGTGATACCACGGATGGGGCGCTGCACACCTACTGACCACCTAAGCCGAGTATAGTTGCCGTTCATGCGGTGAGCGCCTATGCAGCACCTGAGGCAGCACGACGCCCCCGATAACGAACTGTGGAGCCAACCTGACGGTAAAGGGTATTATAAAATCTGAGCCAATGATATGGACATTTTTGGATGACGCAGAAACTATTCCATTGACGAATAACCATGTTGAGAGATAGATACGGGATTGTCTATCGCATGAATTGGTATTTTACACTTTCAGAGCAAGGAAACAGGTTTCTTGAACGGATAATCTCGTTATATCTAGCTTTACTATTTGTACTATTGTTCCTAAACCACGCCCCTGAACGGATACAAATAAAGGCAGATAAAGGATACTAACAGAGGCTGCGACGCCGACTGAGACGCGGACTGAGGCAGGGTAGACATAGGCATAGAGATATATTGGGTAGATATAGGCATAGAGATGATATTTGTATCTTGGGATTGCCTTAAATTCTCACTAACTATAGAAAGTTCATTTGGATTGCTTCTTCTTGTGGTCGCTTCCTGCGCAATCAAGGCTTGTTTCAAGATACTTGCTATTGAAAAACTCGTCGTAACGCAGAGGAAACTAGATGGGAATAAGGGAAGGTAACATAATTCGACGCTATATAAATATACATATACATATCAATAAACAAAATAGATTTTAAAAAGAAAATGAAAATAGTTGAAAGCATGATTGAAGAATAGTTCCTAACGATGTTCGTAAAGAAGAGACTTAAGGGATATCCGTATCCTGATCTTGGTTTATTCACATGAAACTCAAGGTACAGCTAGAAGAGAATAATAGTTATAATGAAGAAGCTGCTTTTACATATAAAAAAAGATTCTTTAAAAAAAGTATTCATTGCTTTGGAGATTTGGGAACACAAATGAAACAATTGGTCCCTGAACTGTATATCAGTTTCTTCACTGAACTGTTCTCTATAAAGGCGGGTGTACCACAAGGCAGTGTTCTAGGTCCTGTGCTCTACACTATCTACACGGCTGACCTTCCACTGACGGAGAATACAAAAATCGCAACCTACAGTCATAATGGCTACAAGCAGCAACAACCTAATCGCTGCAAATTATCTCCAAGAAAGCTTGGATAAGCTCCAAATCTGGCTAAATAAATGGAGGATTAAGGTGAATGCAACTAAGTCTGTGCAAGTAACCTTTAGCTTAAAACAGAAGACTTGTCCTTCAGTAATATTAAATGATTGTCAACTGCCCCAATCCGAAGACGTTAAATATTTAGGGCTACATCTTGTTCGACGTCTGACATGGCAGAAGCATATTCTTACGAAGAAAAAACAACTTGGAATAAAGCTTACTTTCTTATATTGGCTCTTGGGATATAAATCCCAGTTATCGCTTGACAATAAACTGCTCGTTTATAACACAATTCTAAAACCCATATGGACATATGGTATACAGCTATGGGGTTCAGTATAAATAATGAATAATAATAAAAATCATTGAGAGATTCCAATCAAAAGTATTACGCTTGATAGTAAAGGCTCCATGGTTCGTCAGGAATGATATAATTACGTCACGACTTAAATATCCCTACTGTCGATGAGGAAATAGCAAGATACAGCAATAATTACCTGGAACGACTAAGTAAGCATCCTAACATACTAGCTTCAAATCTTCTGGAGAGGACAGGCACAACACGGCGACTGATGCGAGCAACACCACTAAATTTATAATAATAATTTTTTCTAACGCAATAGTTCTGAACTAACCTTATGGGAGATTTGCACTGGCTCCTCTTCCTCATGTTGATTTAAATAATTATTTTAAAAAATTACTTTGTGTGTTGATTTATGTAGTTGTTTAATATTGTTATTTAATTTGATTATTGCTGCAAGGGGCAGAATGCATATAAAACTGGAGTTAAAAAAAAGTTTCTTCAATATTTAACTGGTCAATCTGTGCCTTACTCTGACACCAGAATATGATCTTGATCTGGTACCCTAGTGTAATATTTTCGCTTAAGCCTTCATCTATTATGTTGAATTATAGTTGCTGTAAAATAATATTTCCCCCCTTATCCCTGCAGGGACATCACACATGTGGCACATAGTCATATACGCACGTACATATGTATTTGTAGAACGCAATAAAAGCTGAGAATCGTGGGCAGCGCGTATGCAAACAGGCGCTAAAGTGTCATGTTCTAAATTTATTTATTTATGCAAAAATTTTGCAATTTCATGCGTGCTTGAAATGTCCACTGTCGCCACCCCACCTCTAAACATTAAATAGCGTTTGAACCTTCGCTATCACCCACGCAACCACGCACCCAGGCATGAAGGGCGGTTTGTCGCCTGTCCGCTTGCGTGGATCCCTTCAAACGCATCAAATTGCTGCAATTCCATTAACACATTTTAATTGCAGAGCCTTCGGTACACATCGCCACAGCGACACCTGCTCCTGTTGGACCTTTGTTTGCACTCCTGCATTTTAATGATGCCACGGAGGCAGAAATAATTGCACCAAACATGACACTCCTACCCTGGCCATGCATAATTTCGGTGACTGCATTCGGTTACCTACTCAGTTGGCTTTATGAAGTGTGCGGTTACTTTGTGTCACCCTACTGTGCATCCAACCGGCGGTATTCAGGCTGAGGTTTTCCCTTCAAAACTACAAAGCGAGTGTTTGTATTTATCTGTATCTTTGTGTGCGTGTGTGTGTTTGTGTGTGTGTGGTTGTGTGCGTTTTGATAAGCTGTGATAACAAACAAAACAACGACGTTCGAATGTGTTTATGTAAGTTGAGAGGTGGATGAGTGCATGTGCATCCTGCAGGAGAGGGGGCCTTTCAACCTTTCAAGTCACAGACAGTTTTATGCAATCCGTTCGCCTTTTGTTCTGAATTTTCCATTGCTATTGTGTAACTAATTAATAATTATATCATCCCTTTTGTCGACCACAAAGCGAAATTCGCAGGGGACGGCAATTTCACTCAGGGTCTTTGTTTACGTAACTCCCACATACAGAAAAGGATTCAAAGTGATGTAATGACAAATATTTGAAAATGTATTTAATAGATGCATGAAAAGTTTTTTAGTATGCAGTGTTAAAGTGGTGTTAATTGTGAAGCCCTGATTTGCTCTGATACTGGTTGGTTGGTGACCGCACACTGGTACCCCAAGGATTCGTCAAGAGAAGCCCCGGATAGAGCCAACTCATCAGCTTTCTCATATCCCTGGATGCTCCTATGGCCGGGAATCCAAATGCGGGTAATGTCAGGATGATGACTTAGCTCGGGCAACACCTCTCTGCACTCTTTGACCAGCTTCGACTTTATAGTGTTGGATTGAAGAGCCTTGATTGCCGCCTGACTGTCGATAAAAATAGCTCATCTGATACTACTTGATATCGCTAGTTTCATTGTGATTCCCTGGACCTTTGGAATCGATGTTTTATTTCAATTAGTTCACTTTATATCGGAAAAGAGAATAATATCGAAAAGAGTTTAGACGATTCGATATAAATAGCATTAAATGCATGGTCCATTTTTCACCTGGGCAACATTACCTATCCTCCCGGATAAAGTGCTTTTACCAAGGCCTTTAGCTACAAGAAAATTGCTAATAGACAGACTAAGTAGGCAAACGCGGCCGTACTAAACTGTTGAAATTTAATAGGCAGGATATAAAAAATGCGATAGGGGTGCTGAAAGGTCATTGTTTGATTGGTAGATATGCAAATAGACCGGGGTTACCCCATTATGACTTTTGTAGGAGCTGTCAAGGTATGAAGGAAGAGGAAAAAGTAGCACACCTCCTGTGTGGGTGCATGGCTCTATACAGAAAAAGATTATCCACTGTTGGATTCGGATTTCTTGACAGTACTGAGGAGGTTTCCCGAATGAAACTAACGAAAGTGGGTACTTATATCATATCCACAGGATGGTTTTAGGAGGATCAGGAGGTGTAGGGAAAAAGCTCTAGTGGCCACAATGGGCCTTTAACAGGGCTAAGCGAGCATTAGGACAGCCATTCAATCAAACCTAATAGTTAATGATGAGCAGCTCCAATTGGGAAGAAAGAAGAAATAAGTTTGGAAATAAACACCGGAAAATAGTCAATAAGGCGGACGCTACACTGAGTCCACACAGACTTCAGAGAATGACAAACACCTTCGTGAAATGGGAATAACAGAATAAATGAAATTCCAAGGACCTTTAGAAAGATGTCGACTTTAAATGGATTAGAAAATTTTATGTAAAATGAGATAATGAACATGAAAATAACATCACTAAATCCTGGACATAATCCTGGATGTAAGGTGTCTTTAAATAATTAAATCCATAAGTTAATGAGGAGATAAAACAGTTTGCTTGATTATTTAGCTTCGAAAAAAGTAGCTAAAATGAAGTAAATTAAGGCACTGAAGCAGTCCCTAGGTAGGTAGGTAGGTAGGAGTGGCAGCTTAGTTTACCAAATGCACACTTGAGCATTCCTAATGGGCCGTTGTGCTACCACGCTAATCCCTAACAAAGTTTAATTCACTACAACAGTTCAACTGGTTTAACATTTACTTCCAAATCACTCTTATCACTACCATACTGAACTCCATTCATGCTGAGCGTGTCTTTATACTTATTTTCCGCCGCTTTCGAGATCATTCCAACACATTCTAAAAGTAAATCCAGTTAAGTGGGATGCACATAAACCTTCATCACTAATGCTAATATGAGAGAATAACACTAATGACTTACAGCACTGACTTATATCATTAGGGAGCACAAGGACCCCCCAACAACAGGAATTCTAGATATAATTGAATTAAATATACTGAATATCAATTTGCTGCTACTTAGAACTGACCAATGAATGGATGAACATATGATTTGCATTAACTCATTTCCTTTCAAATCAATTTCAAGTTGAATATCTCTGCGGCATCTCCAGATTACTTCAAGCAAAGATGCTGAAGAGTTTTAGGGGACTTAATTAACCCTAAAAGCCTTTAAAATTTCTGTTCTAGAGTTGAGATATTTAACTTGATATTGCTTCCTCAAAACTCTCTTTCTCAGTCCATAAAATTCTGCTGAAATTCAATTTGTCGATCCCTTAAGAAGATTGGACCTGTTTTTAATTATTGGCAGACTGGCTTGCTAAGCAGTGCAAGACACAATATTTCTAGATTAACAAACAATCCACGCAGGATGTTACTGGCACAAAGGAGACATCGTCGAATTCCATACATTGATTTATTATTCAAAGAGCTTTTGGATTAGTTTGCCTTGACACAATAGGGTATTTATCCTCAGGATCGTAGAGTCTTCAGAATCTGAGGTCACAGCTTATGTATTATATATCTATATGAATATCTATATATATACATATATATCTATATGAATAGTATTTCTTTTAGGGTCGTTTTTCAGTCTAGTGTATTTGACAACTTTGAATTGACATTTTTACTCAGTAAAATTCGGCAAATCATCATGGAAAGAAGGAGGAAGGAACCTTGGTAAGAAATTTTGTAACTTTGTATACAAAATCAGCGTTCTGTAAGAAATGTTTATACAGCAATTTTACTTCTGGAATGAAGCTAATTTCTGACTTCAAGGATACGTAAACAAGCAGCACTGTCATATTTGCAGTGAGAAGGTTCTTGAAGCAATTAAGGAGTTATCCAGTATTACCAGAAAAATACACTAATTGTTGCTTTCTATGGAATCATAGTCATGTGGCCTTTATACCTTATGGGTTTCCTTCAATTGTGTCCAGTGCAGAGCTATGATCTGCGACTTTTATTTTATTAACTTCAAAATATTGATAGGGATAAGATTTGGTTTCAACAGATGGGTCCTACATGGTATGCTATTGGGCGAAACAATCAACATGTTGAAGGATCAAGTGGACGAGAAACGTTTTCTCAAGAAATTATTCTTACAATTGGTCGCCAAAATAGTGTGATTTCAGTACTGTGGATTTGTTGGTGTGAGTTTATATATGAAATATCTGGTGTACCATAAATTATCCTTTGTAAATGAACGTTTTACCTATTATTTTCGTTCGGCCCTCTTTGCTTCACACTTTATTTTCGTTATTTGGCCCCAGTTGCTCGAGAATGTACTCGAATATGGCACCTATATAAAGCTCTATGCTAAAATTATCACCCGAATAAACGAAATCTGTTGACCACGGCAATTTGATGATTGTTCCATTATGATTTGTTGCTTTTTGCTTTTAAAAACCACCCTTTATATAAGTTCAATATCAAAGCAAAATTTCTCCTCAGTTCGGAACAAAAGGAAAAACAAAACCTTCATTAACAAACGCATTGAATCACACATTATCTGAGGTTCTGATGTATAACGCAGTCAGTGTAGCCAAGCTGAATGTAGTATTCGAATTGGGAATATTGGTTCTTGTTGCTGAAAAAGCCAAAATGTGTTCGGGCCATTAATTAAATCACGCACGGACATTCCACTAATATGCACCTCAAATTTCTGTCGCTCATACGCAAACCCACACATACCCAGAAACAAACACACACACACCCACAAACGCGGATAATAACTGCTTGCATTGTGCCATAGAATCCCATCACTTATAATTAGCGGTGATTACCTGCCTTTGATGTTTTAGGTTTTCTGTTTTAGGGACGGGAGGCACTACTTTGTAATTTTGTGCAATTTCATGACCACGGACAAACATTGACTTGAATGTGTATTTGAAAAGATATAATTATAATTCGATGGGACATTTGCGTTTTTTTTGCTTTGGAATATTGAATTTCAATCATTTTCATGATGTCATTATTTAATTATTTTATCATGATGTTCGTTGCGATGCTTAATGCATTTTAGTCGCAAGTGTGCAAGAGCGTGTTATTGGATGCAATTATTTGGTTTTTGCAAAATAAAACAAAATTACTGTAATTAAGTGTCTGGAATGGCATTTAGCTGATCATCGAACAATAGGAAATATTTGCATAAATTGGCAAATATATTTCCGCGGACGTCCTTCCACTGTTCAAACAATTTGGCGCCTATCATTTGTGGCAAATTCTAAGCGTACAGTGATGCCAATAATCTCTGTATGAGCTGCCACACTGCTGATGTCTTATAGTTAGAATGCTACCAAATTCTTAGATAATGCTTTAGCAGGCTTTATGGGGTTAGTTTGTTAGATATAATGCTACCAACTTTATAAATTATGCTTTACAGGACCTTATGAAGTTAGCTTGTGAGTTATAAAGCTACCAACTTTATACATAATGCTTTAAAAGTAGTTTTGGAGTTAGTTTGTTAGTTATAATGCTACCAACGTTATAAATAATGCTATAGAAGACCTTTTGGAGTTAAGTTTGCTAATTATATTGATAACGAAGTTTATAATTAATGCATTAGAAGGCCTTATAGAGTTAGCTTGTTAGTTATAATGTTACCAACTTTATAAGTTATGCTTTAGAAGGCCTTATTTAATTTGCTTGTTAGTTATAATGTTACCAACTTTATAAATAATAGTTTAAAAGGCCTTATGGAGCTAGCTTGTTAGGTATAATGCTACCAACTTTATAAGTTATGCTTTAGAAGGCCTTATGAAGTTAACTTGTTAGTTAAAAAGCTACCAACTTTATAAATAATGTTTTAAAAGGCCTTTTGGAGTTAGTTTGTTAGTTATAATGCTACCAACGTTATAAATAATGCTATAGAAGACCTTTTGGAGTTAAGTTTGCTAATTATATTGATAACGAAGTTTATAATTAATGCATTAGAAAGCCTTATAGAGTTAGCTTGTTAGTTATAATGTTACCAACTTTATAAATGATGCTTTAGAAGGCCTTATGAAACTAGTTTGTTAATTATAATGTTACCAACTTTATAAATAATAGTTTAAAAGGCCTTATGGAGCTAGCTTGTTAGGTATAATGCTACCAACTTTATAAGTTATGCTTTAGAAGGCCTTATGAAGTTAACTTGTTAGTTATAAAGCTACCAACTTTATAAATAATGTTTTAAAAGGCCTTTTGGAGTTAGTTTGTTAGTTATAATGCTACCAACGTTATAAATAATGCTATAGAAGACCTTTTGGAGTTAAGTTTGCTAATTATATTGATAACGAAGTTTATAATTAATGCATTAGAAGGCCTTTTAGAGTCAGCTTGTTAGTTATAATGATACCAGCTTTATATATAATGCTATA
Source organism: Clusia tigrina (assembly GCA_920105625.2). Taxonomy (NCBI): domain Eukaryota; kingdom Metazoa; phylum Arthropoda; class Insecta; order Diptera; family Clusiidae; genus Clusia; species Clusia tigrina. The sequence goes on from OV050030.1 coordinate 414,794,847, forward strand.
GAAGGCCTTTTGGAAGTTAGGTTGTTAGTTATAATGTTATCAACTTTATAAATAATGCTTTAAAAGTTTTTATACAGATAGTATGTTGTGTATATTACTTTTATACTCTTTATATGTTTGACTTTAGAGGCTTTATAGCGCCTCATCACAAGAAACACTTGTTAAAAAAATGGAAAAAAGATTTTAGATATGATGGGAGAATGTTTCCTCGAATAATTTTCCATCATTTCAATTTTTGCTGACAGGTCGCTCTCTGCTTCAGCTGCGCCAAATTTGCTCCTTTGCGCGTTCTGTGCAACCAAAATATTATTTTGTACGTGACACAGGATTTGCTTTTATTTGATTGATGTCCTTGTCTACGTCCTGGGTGAATAGATGAAACAATAACAAAAAGTTTCGTTTATTTCTGATTTTGGTTTCGCAGTTAGGTATTAGGAGAGCCAAAATAGCAGTCTTACCCAACGGAATCTGGATGGAATTTTGTGCCTATGCTAGTTCTATTTCTATTTTCATTTCTATTTTCATTTCAATTTATATTTCTTTCATTGTTATTATTTATATTGATGTATTTTCGTTATTTTATTGTATTAGGGTGCTACATCCTGGCTATTCCTTGCCTTTAATTCCCTTTGTTGGGTGTCAAAAATTGTTTGTTTGGGAAATCAGTGAATGATAAATCAAAAGTTTGGTAATATCCTTTGATACAGATAGTTTGTAATATTCTCTAAAACCCTGAGTAGTGTGTGCGGTCGCTCTCCTGATCGTCAGCTCCTTACCTAACCGGATGCGATATTTCATTCATTAGCAGCTCTTTCATTCCTTATAAGCTCTTCTTTTTTGCGATAGCAATTCAGTGAATTTGTCGGTGTTTGTTAGATTTTTACACCTTCCTGATATAAATTTAAAATCTCCAAAGGATTTGCGATATCGGAGTCATGTGCTCTGTAGTGTGTTTACAACTCTATTTAAACTTTAGGTGAATCCTTGAGATCTAAAACTATTTGAATAGGATTTTCTTTATTAAGTTCCAATTTGTAAATTAGTCCTATTCATATCGATTTGATCAAAGTTGTGGTAATGCATCAGCAAATTTATTCATCGATGCATTATAAAAACATGACTCTATAATATAAAAATAGGTTGGTTCTTCGACCAGAAACACCTCCTCTGTGGGTGCATGGCTCTATACAGGAAAAGGTGCTCCGCTCTTGGATTAGCATTTCTTGATAGTATTGAGGAGGTTTCCCGGATGAAGCTAACGAAAGTGGCTACTTTTTTCAAGTTCACAGGATGGTTTGAGCAAGATTACAGGATGGTATAGGGAAAAGCTCTAGTGGCCCCAATGAGCCTTCTACAGGCCTAAGTGAGTCTTAGGACAGCCATTCAACCTACCTACCTACCTAACTGGTGCCTGTTCCATCCATCAAATAAGATATTTTTTATCAACAACAATTTCAAAGACCCTCTATGGAGTAATGCTGTATCCGTCACTGGCTTAGCTAGTCTCCAAAAAACAGGGGTGCTCCCAGAAAAAAGTGTAGGAGGGCGTTATTGATATCTGACCTGCATTTATTCTCACACACAAGGATTCATTCAAAGTACAAATTAGGTTATTTTTTCAAGCAGGGGCGCACTCTGAAAGGTTTACGAGGGGGTTGTTGATATATCAAATACATTTACTCTCAGATACAGACATGTCGTTGAAAGATAGATGTTTAATTCGTTCAAAGGATAACCTCGGTTCTTTTGGCGCACACAGAGAAGTTTGAGAGGGTTGTAATTGTTGTTGTTGATATCTAAAGTTCATTTATTCTCAGCTACTTGCTCATTTTGTTGAATAGATGATTAAATTCGTTCAAAGGACAAAGTTGATTCTTTCTTCCAAGCAGTGGCGCACCCATACGAGTTTAGTAGGGGGTTGTTGATAACTTAACTGCACTTTTGCTCAGCTAAATGTTTAGGCCGCTGAAAGATAAATGATTAATTCGTTTAAAGGAAAAATTAGGTTTTTTCCAACCCCCCATAACAACCTTCGTTAGTTGGCGCCCACCGAAAAAACACAAAGAATTTTTGAAACAAAAATTTTTCATAATCTGAAATTTTGTAAAACACAAACAAAGAAATTTTGACCGAATTATTTAATGTATTGTAATTACAGTGTAATAATTGTCCACTCCCATTTGACCCATTTCATTTGAACATATCTAAATTCTTTCTAGCGATATTTACGATTCTTCCTGGACGAATTGTGAGTTGTCCGTTTAATGTGCAACGAAAGCCATTAAGGACCTCAATTTTCAGAATTTAATAAAAATATTTGTGTGATGTAATTAACGGAAGCCGGGGAGGACATGTGAGACAATGTCAATAATGATATTCATAACCGCCACAGCACCGCCCAAAGGGTCGTGCTTCCAACTCAATTACAAGCGCATATGCGTTGTCATGCAACAAGGATGAAACAAGCCTGAGCAGCGTCAGAAGGCATAACATACCTGCACAGTTCACCCCTACCTCTGCCAGCCACCTCCAGCACTGACTTCACTACCATTCACAACACTATACCGGGCTGCCCTTTTAGGTTTCTCATGTTTTATGGACATGTTGTAAGGCAACCCAGCAAAGGCGGTTCACTGAAGCTAAAGAACCACATCACAGACCGCCCGAATGCACTGCACTGTTGACCGCCGTAGCTGGCCGGGCGTGCTGGTTAGTGAAGCAATATAATTAACACAATACAATAAATGTTATTATCTGCAGTATATCTAATTAATTTGGCTAATTGCATTTATGGTGTTGGACGGATCAGCAGCAAAGGACACCCTTAAATTGAATTTAGCACGCAGCAGCGTAATGCAGTCCAGGCAATGTCATAAACAATGCTGGCAGACATGTGCGAGGAGGTTCGCTAGGAGCCAACCCAACAGAAAAATTTTAAACTTAAAGTCATCTTCTCGTACCTACTCGTTGGGAAAGAAACGTAAATGAAGCGAAAAACAGTTTGAATTGAATACTCGTTGCTGAAGTAAAACTTGTTCTTGCAGTCAAACTCGTTTCTGAAATCAAACTCGTTCTTGAAGTTCATCTCGCTTATAAAGTCGTCTTCGCATATCTCCATGATTGTAAGGAAAGAAACTAGATGGGTTCTACTCGTAAAGGATATGACAGTCTGAACTGAATACTCGTTGCTAAATTTGTTCCTGCAGTCAAACTCGTTGCTGAAGTTAAACTAGTTACTGAGGTTAAACTCTTTGCGGAAATCAAACTCGTTGCTGAAATCAAATTTGTCCCAGAAGTCGTCTTCGCATACTTCCATGCTCGTTGGAGGAGCAAATTAGTGATGTGAAAAGAGACAGTTTGAACTGAATAGTCGTTCCTCCAGTTAATCTTGTTCCTGAAGTTAAATTCTTTGATGAAGTTAAACTCGTTCCTGAAGTTAAACTCGTTGCTGAAGTTAAACTCGTTCCAGAAGTCGCTTCTCGTAGTTCCATGATGGTAAGGAAAGAAAGTAGTTGGGTTCTACTCGTAAAGGATATGACAGTCTGAACTGAATACTCGTTGCTTAATTTGTTCCTGCAGTCAAACTCGTTACTGAAGTTATACTCGTTGCTGAAATCAAAATCGTTGCTGAAATCAAACTCGTTGCTGAAATCAAATTTGTTACAGAAGTCGTCTTTGCATACTTCCATGCTCGTTGGAGGAGCAAATTAGTGATGTGAAAAGAGACAGTTTGAACTGAATAGTCGTTCCTCCAGTTAATCTTGTTCCTGAAGTTAAATTCTTTGATGAAGTTAAACTCGTTCCTGAAGTTAAACTCGTTGCTGAAGTTAAACTCTTTGCTGAAGTTAAACTCGTTCCTGCAGTCATCTTCTCATACTTCCATGCTTGTTGGAACAGCAAATAGTTGAGTTCTACTCGTCAGTGGTATGAAAACGGACAGTTTGAATTGAATTCTCGTACCTGAAATCAAATTAGTTCCTGAAGTTAAACTCGCTGCTAAAATCAAACTCATTTCTGAAATCAAATTCGTTCCTGAAGTCAAACTCGTTCCTGAAGTAATATCGTTGATAAAGTCTTTTGATTTTACGTGATTTGAGTTGCATCCCCAAATTAATCTTCGCACTTGAGAAAAAGTGAAGTGAGGGAGCTACTCCTCAGTCCTTAAAGCTTAGAGTAGTTCTGTCATCAAGTGATGATCAAAAGGATTGATGATGCCTCAGAGTCACAGTGTCACAGTTTCTTCAGTGTGCTAAATATTAAAATCCCTTCTAAATTCCAACAATCTGAATTTCTTCCAAAGGCAAAAAGTTGCCACATTTAGAAGTATTTAACTCCTACTTGCTGGAATAATGTCAACGGTTAAGTTGTTCGAGAATTGTCAAAAATCGTGTTTTCCGCTGTGGTTGTTGTTGTTCTAGCAACTTTGGGAAGAGTGAATCCCATAAAAAATTTATGGAGTAGAATCTTGAAAACTGTTTGAATATCTTCACAACTTTTTTCCGAGACTGAACATTGATAGCAAACTTTTTATTTCTCGGAACAACTAGTCATATATAGTCACTCAGACCACAAGGCGTTAATTTTTTGTTTTTCTTTGAATTTATCTCATCTGGGAACAATCCTCAGTAGATCCTATGTCTCCTAAGGAGTCAAAGCTTGCGATTGTGATCTACTGTAAGAACTGAGGAAGTGGAAAGAATTGGCTAATTTGTGTTAATGTGTTTTGAGGATTACTCCACAGCTACGTTTGAGTCATTCTGGATTCTTATTGGGCTTTGTAAGATGGCGCAGAACGGTTCACAAAGCTCCGTCAAGATAAGAACGAATCATTTGACACTGTACGAGGTTTTAGACAAGGCGACACCTTACCCTCCTCAACCTAATCCTACAGAAGTGTACTACAGAAGTAGAGCTGTCACCGAACTGGCATAATCTTTAATGCGAGGCGTGCAGAACTTCTGTTATGCAGATGATATTATTATCATAGATAGGACGGAGCGTGATGTATTATCGTGCTTTTGGGGCTATAAACGGAGAAGCGGTGAAAGTGGCTCCGCCGGTAAATGAGGGTAAAACGAAGTTAATGTTCTCAACAAGTAACAAAATAATGTAACAAAAATTACATTTGGCACCTATCCTTTAGACGGAGTCTAGGAGTTTATTTATCTTGATGTGAACAGCAGTAATAATGCCAGCCTGGAGATCAAGTAAATGACTATTTAAAATAGGTGTTCTATGGGCAGTTTAGTACTGGAGTCCTTTCTGAACGTACACAAATTACATTCTACAAGGCGCTCATCCTACCAGTGCTTATTTACGGTGCGTAAAACTGGGTCATGAAGCAGTGTGGGTCATGTCGTTAGAGTGGAGGAAGGTGCTGGAGACAGAAAGGTGTTCGACACAAGAGTTGAAGGTGGAAGACGAAAAGGAGGACCGAAACTCCGATGGAAGGATCAGGGTTCACCTATCTAGACTAGGAAGTTGGAGACAGCCAGCACTCACCAGGGCCTTATGGAGGTATTTGTTTGGCGGGGCCGCCCAGGGAATACGGTAAAGGGCTGTCATGTCCGTCGAAGAAACAGTTTTGAAGTATTAGGTCGAAGCCTTTTTAGTGAATTAGAAATGAAAACATTTTTTGAAAATTCCAATATATTCTTTATATTAATTTATTCATTAGAGGCCAATCTGTCAACCTCTTTGCAGAGTACATAATCAATTATAATACCCGTGCTTGTACTTCCAAAATACAAATCTGATGCTTTCATAACAATTCCTTCCCCATCGGCAGTCATTTTCACCATGATTGATGTTTGGAAGTATGCCAAATAGGAATTATGTAAGGTCAATTTATGTCAAAGTGAGGTGAATTTATGTCCAAATGAGGGGAATTTTTTTATGGTAGATTCAAGTAGGGAATCTATACAAGATTATGTTGGATTATAGTATTCAATGGCGGATGTAAGTGTAGTAGAGAATCCGATGGTAAATGAATGTAGTGGGGAATCACGCTCAAATGTGGGGAATTTCATAAATGGACTTGAGATCCCTGCGTTGAACTCACGTGAATTGTTGACTGTACTAGATTTCTAGGCACTGTGATAGTAAACTGACTATCTTTGCTGCTGGTTTTAAACAATAAAATTACCTAAATACTCAATACCTTAGTAACTGTAAATAAAGAAAATTAACTGACTCAAGTTATTTGTTATTTAAATATTTTTTTAAATAATGGAAAACATAATTTTTGTAATAGCAGGGAACGATTTTTGTGCCAGTCCAACAACTAGTTGCAAGATGCAGAAGTAGTTCTAGACTAGTTCACTTTGTACTAGTTCACACTAGTTCATGCTGTACTAGTTCACATTGGTTCATATTGTATTAGTTTTCGCACTTGTTCACATTGTACTGGTTTCGCAACTAGTTAATGATATACAAATTTTACACTAGTTCATATTGGACTAGTTTCATACTAGTTCATGCTTTTTAAATTAACACCAGTTAATTTTGTACCAGTTTCACACTAGTTCCACAGTAGTGTCACACAAGTTCATATTGTAGTAGTTTTCACATTAGTTAATAATGTACATATCTTACACTAGTTCATATGAATTAGTTTTCACACTAGTTTATATTTCACTAGTTTTCATAGCAGTTCATATTCTACTAATTATCACACTAGTTCGTATTTTACTACTTTCACAGTAGTTCTTGTTGCACTAGTTTCACATTAGATCATATTTACAAATATTGCACTAGTTCATATTGTACTAGTTTTCACACTGGTTCATATTTTATAAGCTGACACTAGTTCATATTGTACTAGTTTTCACACTGGTTCATATTGTACTAGTTTTCACACTGGTTTATATTTTAAAAGCTGACACTAGTTCATATTGTACTAGTTTTCACACTGGTTCATATTTTATAAGCTAACACTAGTTCATATTGTACTAGTCTTCACACTAGTTCCACACTAGTTCCACACTAGTTTCACACTAGCTTGACACTGGTTTCAAACTAGTTTCACACTAGTTATACATTAGTTCACATTGTACCAGTTTTCAAACTAGTTGACTATAAAATAGATGCCACCTAACTAGCTACTAACCTGATTTAAACATATTAAACAATATTTATAACTTTTGTAGGCCGCATGAATTTTCGAACAAACACTCCAGCTGTTTCTTTCTAATGCGGTTGTTGTTGTTGTTCCCAAAATGTGTTCGAATCTTCTTAACTTGGATGAACTTATTTCACTGTAAGAGTGTTGCAAAACAACAAAGGGCCTGAGCAGTATGTGGGGGGCAGGGAAGTTGCGAACAAGTTGGTGTGAGATCAAGTACGAGAATAATGCTTTTATTTCGCTTGGTTAAATAAATATAATTGATGTTAGAATTTTAGCTTTCACCCCAGTATTTCACTTCAGCTTGTGTCATGCTCGTAGCCTCCTTCTCCTTCTTATTGTACTTGTTTTTGTTGTACAAATTTTTCCGATAGGAATAACATAAATTGGCACTTAAGGTTGTTTTTGATTTAAGGCGTTTATAAGATTGTCAACTTTTGTGAGGAAGACAGGCAGTGAATGGGCCACTGCGTTACATTGAAGCACCGAAATCACTCGGTGATAATACTTCATATGCTTTTCGACTTTTCAGTTTATTTATTAATGTATAAAGATTATCTCCAGTCTTCTTTTTAGTTTGTGAGGTATGATGAGAAAGCTTTTCCGGGCTTATGAAGGTAAGAAAGATTCAATAATAGTGAACAAATAAAAGCTTTCTATGTTTCAGTAATATTTCGGTGGTGTCTTGATATATCAAAAATTCACTTGAACAAACGAGTTAATATTGATTTGTTGTAAGTGATTTACTAAACCCTTTGAACAAATCAACAAAACTCTCTGAACAAATCGACAAAAGTACTAATTCTGAACAAATATGGTGCAGGAAATACAACGCCGCGACAATAGCAGTTGGAAAATATCAAAGATTCATATATCCTTGAACATGTGGAGTTAGATATACAGCAATTCATAGTAGGAATGACACTTTCTGGAAATGGAGCATCTCTATTACACAGAAAGATCATTGGCTGTGTGGCGTAAAGTGAGCGAGAAATGTCCTTTATTCTAACATCACATAATTAACTGATAACCGGCGATTGAGAACGGAAATTTATGACTAATTCATATTTAAGTCACGATATGTTTTCGTCCTATTTCCATTTGTTAAATAAGAAAATATCGCATGCAGAGTAAGAATGACTCTTTCATGAAATGGAGCGGATTATGTTGTATCTATTACACTGTAAGATCATTGGTTGTATGGCGTAAAGCGAGGGAGAAATGTCCTTTATTCTAACATCACATAATTATCTGATAACAGAGGTTTCAGTAAGACCATTTATAACTAATTCCTATCTAAGTCACGATATGTCTGCTTCCTATTTCTATGGTTAAATGATAAAGTATCCCTTTCAGAGTAAGAGTGACTCTATCATGAAATGGATTATGCTACCTCTTTTATATTGTTAGGTCTGCGATTGCATGTCATAATGTGAGGGAAACTGTTCTTTATAATCACATAATTATAAGCGTATGACAATTTATGACTCATCCATTTTGAGGTCCGGATTTTCCATTAAATGACTTCTTCCTGTTTTCATTAGTAAAGGGTCAAATAGCACCAGTTGACATTCAATACCTCTGAAGAGGCAGTGGAAGACTGCTAACATCTTTTCTCTCTGACATGATTTCTAAACGATCGATACAGTTTTTACAGGACTGCTGCAAACCTATAAAAAGTCTATTTTGAGAAATAACAAACAAAACACATGTTTTTCTGAATCCTGTAGTATAAAAACTTCCTTGAAATTTTTCACGAAAGACTTTCCTTTGAGATAACTTCCAAATGCTGGAGTCAGAGGATTCAAAATAGAACTTTCTCAAACAAATTGTAAAATTTACTAAAATCCTTCAAATAAATGCTTTGCAATATAATAAGTTGTTATCCTGTATAAAACCTCCTTTGGAGAATATGCCCCACTTTGTTTGGCATAGAATCCCGGAAAGTGTGTATACACTGTAAGGTTGTTCATGCATCTTCAATGATTTCTTGGTCATCCGTAATACTTAAGTAGCAACCCTCGTTTTGTGCGCACAAAATCAAACCGTTTAAAAAATGTGCTCGTTTCATGTGCCTTAATATCCTTTATCCACATTAAAACATTTCCTTACACAGTTACAGTCTTTAAAGGTTGAGCACACGCACTCCAGCAGTCGTGAACAGTGCAAGCGAGTCCTGATTCCAGAGAAGGAGCGTATTAAGCACGTTATATATTTTGCGCAATTTGATGCCGACATATCCTGAGGGCTGAGCACACATGAAGCACACGCATGGCGAAAGGAGCTCAAAGTTTACAACTTTTCAAATGAGCACAGAAGCATCCATGAAATAAATATTAAAGTTAAATAATAATTTTGCCATTTTCTGGCTCAAACGGAAAAAGGCAAAAACCAATACACATAACAAATACAAATACAAATACAAATCAACACACAAACACGCATACAAGCACACACTGAAAACAGCCTCTGGAGGATGTACCAGCAGGACGTGGCCGTATATTAAATTTCTTCCTGCGTTTTTTCTTTGGCAATTCAGAAAATCTACTTTGGCCTTATGCGATGCAGCGTCAGAAGCGTCTGAAAGTATTTTCCTCTAAGTTTATGGCTGCATTTATGCAAAGAAACCTTAAAATATGAAAATCCTCTTCCATAATGACACTTTGCAATGCTATTTCAGGAACTCGATGAACTCTTTCCGCATGCCAAAGCCAGTCGCATTTCAAATGCCACTCTGAGAACGCAAAGCGGAATTCACCTATTCTACAAATACTCCTGCTGACTTGTGTAATGGTTATTGAGGGAACAAAATATCTCATTGTAAGCACATTGTTGGATTGGTCAAAGTTCCTCTGGAATCCTGTCATTGTGTGACTTAGTGCAAATATGCACCAGAACGACACTGCAAAGTTGCATAATCGTGTTGTGGCTTTGACCGTGCCGAGGACTCTTTTTCTAAGGAAAAGCAAATAAAATATCTCAAAGTCAGTCAGAAAGAAGCCTTTTCTGAATGGAACCACAAAGCAATGTCAATTAAATCAAAGAGGAATCTGTGATAGCAATGCCAAACAGAGCATCTCCATTGGGAATCTTCAGAAATATGCCAGAGATACCTTCAGCTAAAATGTTTGAATGCAACAGTAGAAATAAATCAAAAAGTATATTTAAATATCAAATTTAATCGCAAAATTATTCAAATCAAATAAAGAATGAGACTACCAAAAATATATTACAATATTAATAAAATAAACTAAATATAATTTTGCTTATATAACTGGTCATTGGTTGTTCGGCAGGCATGCTCTCAGGCTGGGAGTATTTTCTCATGAATACTGCAGAAGCTGTGGGGATGGGGAGGAGTGGGATACTGTGGAACATCCCTTCTGTAGGTGCATGGCTCTAGCTAGAAGCACAGCAGACTCTTTAGGCAAAGACGCTTTCAACTCTCTTACGGAAGTATTCGGTGCAAAGGTCAAACAAATTTTGCGCTTTATTAGGGCTTCCAAATGGTTTGATTAATGAGGTAGAGGTGCAGTGTTACGCGATGGTACCGCAATGGACCTATAGTGGTCTGAGTGAGTCGGTCTGTAGACCGGCTGCCACGAGAACCCACCTAACCTAAATACAATTTTAAATAATACAAAATAAAATGTATAATAAAGTCGTATTCAAAAAATGCGTTGGAACTGACGAAGAACTCGCCTGTCGCCCATCTCAGCAACTCTCGAGACCTTTTTTAAAATTACCCCAAACTAAGTTCCTATTGACGATGTAGACCATGTAGTAATGTTTTTTTTACTCTATACTAGTATGTACGAGTATGCCAAAAATGGGTAACATATAGCCACGCCCACAATTCACACAAGTTCATATCTGTGGACATTTGGAACATTATAATTAAAAAAATTGTTCATGATGAAAAGATATCGAAGAAGCCGAAAACAGAGTGGTGGAAAGAAGCGAATTATCGCTCAACCTTTTCAGCTCAATCTCCTTTGGATCCGACCAGTCAAATAGTAATGGAATTATTACTTGATGTTCCAAATGGCCACAGATATGATAATGTGTGAATTTTGGGCGTGGCTATAAAATATTAAACAAAAAATGGGCGAGTTAATGCCACAAATTTATTTAAAAATTCTAAAGTGGTATAAAATTGTGTTAAGAAACTAACTTCATAATACTTCAACTGCCACGCCCACTTTCATGTGGCATTCAGTAATTTGTAAAACGTTCCTCTAAAGATGCAGAGTGATATAAAGAAGAAACGCCTAATGCTCATTTTTTGTCGTTAGCCTTTGTAGTTTCTGTTGCAAATGTACTGGATTCTGTTTCTGTTGCCGTTTCTGTTGCGGTTTGTGTTTTATGTCACTCTGCATCTGAAACTACTGTGTTTAGTATAATACAGTATATAGTAATTGTTCTTGTTAAACTGCAGTCTTCCTCAGCATTGTGGGCAGGTTCTATATGCAAGTTAAGTATAAACTTTTCATTTTTCTATATACTCCTCTGATTCAGAAACCCATTAGCCCAATACAGCAGACAGACGGCGGTCATATCTGAAGCCCATTGCACAGGAACTTTTGTACACTGTCTGCTTCAGGGTATTGTTGGCCTGCCAAGTTACTGGCAGGGTTACAAAATTGGTCAGTTTTGATCAGAAACTAACTATATAGAAAATAAACTAAAAAAAATTATAACTATAATTATAAATATATAAGTGTATTTATAATTAATTATTAAATTTGTTTTAAAAAAATATAAGTATATTTATTAAATTCTGATAAAACGGAACAATGGATCTTAACAAAAAAATACAAGACTCCATCCTTCAAACTTCCGAGGCTTAATGGCCAGCGACTCTCCCTTTCATTAAGAATAAAGTATCTTGTTGCCCTATTGGACCCCAAACTTGGTTGTAAGAAGCGCATCGACGAACGAGTACGGAAGGCTTGTGTGGCTTTCTATGCTTGTAAGTCGATATTGGGCAAAAACTGGGGTCTTAGACCAAAAATTGTGCTCTGGTTGTACAATATGGTGGTGCGGCCGATCTTTACATGCAGCTCCATAGTTTGGTGGGAAGATCTCAGGAAGGGCTACAATCTCTCGAAATTACACAGAATCCACCACACCTCGTGCATTGGAATTACAGGAGCCTGTCGCACTTGTCCCGGCGTTGCTTTAGACTCGATTCTAAACCTCCGCCCTATTGATCTTCATAATTAGTGTATGTCCGCACAAAGTATACTGAGACTCACGGAATCCGTTAACTGGAGGGATACCCTGTATGGTCATAGTAGCATTTTAAAACAGCTGGCACCAGATATAGTATCCTCGAGTACCGACTTCTTCGTTCGCAATGATTTTGCGAGCTGTATAAACACAGTTCTACCACAAGTAGGAATGACAGGAAGGAAGAAGGGAAAGGTGCTCGCGAAAGGGGGTACGACAATTTTCACCGATGGTTCCACGATGGAATGGGTGCGGGAATATTTCGAACCTCTGTGGGTGCGGGAATATTCCGAACCTCTGAATTTTCTACTCTCCTTCAAATTGCCAACGACATCAAATGTCTTTCAAGCAGAGGTCTTTGCAACTTGGCATGTAGGGTGCTGAGGAGCGCAAGCTGTCCAAAAACACATCAATTTACTCCGACAACCAGGTGGCAATAAAGGCGCTAGTGTCACCTTTTTCCAGCTCTAAGTTGGTCGGCCTCTGCAAGGAGGAATTTAAACTATTATCAGTATAGTATAATATCCCTTGTAGACTCAACTACCATATGAATAAGATGCCATCTGTCGATTCTGGGGAGAAAGGGACGCAACCTCACTGCAATTGATCACAGGCTGCGGACCTTTGGCGCACAAAAGGCACAGCTGTTTGGGAGAATATATCTTAGATAAGAGCAAGATCCCTCAACTTGGTTCCTCCCAAATTCATGAATTCCTGTCGAAAACTAACCTGACAGAAGATTTGTAGATCACCTTTCAAATAAATAGGGGCATCACAATAGATCTATCAGGTCGCAGTGTTTAACACCCTTTAATAAAGGGTGAAAGGGCGCCCTAAGTTCCTCCCTACACTGTCTGACCAGCCTGGAGATGATGGTGTTTGACTGACACATAGCAGCCTGGCTGTCCACAAAAATGGCAACCTTGCTTCTATATCCTTCTCTAATATATTGGGTGATTTAGTGACACGCCTCCCTGATTGCGAGTACTTCCGCCTGAAAAACTGTAGCCCCATCAGGTAGGCGCGTGCAGTAATTGATGTTAGCGTGTGTTGAAAATACCCTCGGGCCTACAGCCAGATCCATTTTGGACTCGTCTGTATAAATGGGTATATCGTATTCCGTTTCAAATTTTCGCATTGACCACTCTTCTGTTAAGGAAATTCTAACCGTGAAGTCCTTTTTAAAGTCTAGTTGTGGTACTATTTAGTCTGTTGTTATTTGTGTTAGTTCCCTCGGTACTCTACCATGATCATATGGTCGCTCAGTCCAGCAACCTGCCGCTTTCAACCTTAGTGGACTATTGCAGGCCAAATTTTTAATGTAAAGGTCAATAGGAAGAAGATGTAGCAGTATATTAAGTGCCTCCGAGTGAAATGTGCGGAGGCACCCCGCTAGGCATTTGAACTCTACTGAGTCTCTGAACAATGTGTCGTTTATCTAGCGCCGGCCACCAAATTATTGAACCGTAATTGAGTATTAGACGCACGATTGCTTCGTACTTCCAATGAGTGATATTTTTTTCGAATATTATTTTGCATGAGTAGAAGGCTACATAGGCCTTCCGGACACGTAACTCTATATGGGATCTCCAATTCAGCTTGGGATCCAATATAACACCTGAGTATTTGGCCTTCTCTGCAAATTTTAGCTGTCGTCCATTAAGAGTCGTAAGTATAAAGATCGGAATTTTGGTCTTGTTGGTGAAGAGTATCAATTCTGTATTTTCCGGATTCACACCTAGTCCACATCCTGTGGCCTAGGAGTTCAGTTTGTCCAGCCCCTTTTGCATAATATCACTTATTACTCTAGGGAAACATGCCTGATACTGCTATCACCACATCGTCCGCATATGCTACCGTCTTAACCCCTATGGAGCATAGTCTGCTAGTATACCTTTTTTGTAAGCCTCCAGAGAGGATTTCAACCTATTTCACATGAGAACCAGTACTTAAATTTAATGTACTTCACTACTGAAAGACTCTTCAAAAAATACAACATTTTTAATAATAAAAAATGGGAAGGGAAATTGCTCTCTTCTTAGTGCTTAAAGACATTTTTAAAGTCAAAGTTAATATGCCAGTGAGTCCTTTCACCCACAAACTGTCGAATGGCGTATGCAGACAGACGTTTGACGTTTGAGTGGTCCTCAAACAAACACATTGTGAAGAGTGTATTAAAAATGTATGAGCTCCATTCGATATCAATATCGCCAACGCCAAATCATAAATACGAGAGCAGAATTTTATCATAATTTCGCCAACTGAGTGACACAGCGCACCCGAATGCGCTGCTCTCAAAAGGATATCAAAATGAGGCAAACGTGTAAATATTTGATGAAGACATTATTTTAAATATGGTTGGCATAGAGCGGAGATGTCTTTTTTAAAATACGACCAACCGTCTTCTTTCAGACCAAACAACAACAAAAAAGTAAAGAAAAGAAAAATCAGAAAAGGGAACGAAAGTGGGAAAAAAATCCTTCAGTTCACCATAAGCAGCCACATCCTTTGGCCACTGCTCAAGTGCATCACTAGTGGCCGGTGCTTTTAAAGCAGATTTATTGACATACTGGCCACATAATCGCAATACACAAGTCCCTATTAACATATTCTACATAAATTTACTTTAAAACTATTTCACTACTCCTGTGGCCACTTCAAGTAATCTCAAATAGCAAACAAATTGCTTTTGTGGTGACCAGTCATTCATTTTGTCACAGGCATAATTGGAGTTTACTCAGAGCAAGTGTCCTTTTCCTTGCGCTCATCACTCACGAATCTCTGCCGTCACGTAGTGTTGACGCCTTTATTATATACGAGTATGTTTGGATATTTGCAATATTTGATAGGAATATTCGCAGGCGTTGACAAAATATTTGTGTGCTCGCTACGAACAGTACACAGAGAAAAATGTTGACTTTATAAATACTGCATTGATTGATACTAGTTTTAGTAGAGCGTATCTTGTATTAGGACTTTTGAAGGCTCCTTGGTGTCTTTTGAGTTAATGAGTATATTTGTATGACTGACGATCGGGAACTAACTCGCCCAAGCTAAGGGTGATATATTCCATATTAAAGACTGCTTTTATTGAAAAATTTTGGAGTTCTTCATTGAGATTCATCTCCAAAGAAAAGAAGACTAGAGAGAAGAGATTCACCTCCAGAAAAAGACGAAAAGAAGTTAAGAAAAAACAGTAATATCCTATCATAAGGAAATAAGTGTCAAACGATTTGAGATTCAATTTCACTTATGCGGACACTTCCCGGATCTGTCTTAATAAAATCATCGAACAAAAAGGCAGTCATCTTACAGCATCAAGCAGATTCATCACAATCATGATAATGCACTGCAAGATAATGATAAAACATTCACGCAGTGTTCTGCTTAAATGTCTGTGATAAGGGGTAATAGGGTATCTTCTCCACACCAGTGTGCCGAGTGAAACCAGAGTTACAGGAACTAATGTTGGATCAGAAGGTGCTCCGCAAAACATGTATGGAATACCTATTTAAAGACATGCATATAAAAAGTAGACATTTTTTATATAAAAGGCGCATTTTGAGCCCATGTCTTGGAAAGATCTCGAACAGGCGGCTTCATTACTGTGATACTCTCTTTCGAATGCAGGTGGCATAAGAGAAGAAACTCAATATATTTCTTATAGACAAAAGTCCTCAAAGCACAGGAGACTGCCAGAATGATCGGACCATAGTTTCACGCCAGCAACAGCGGTCAAACTTCGCAACGTTAAGAGTTGAGGAATTTTTTAAAGCGGTCTGGGGTCATTCCTTATATGAATTCATTCACTCCTTCAAATTCTTCCTAGAACAATAATTTTGAGATCAGAATATATCAGCAAGTACGACTGACCTTCAAAGTACTCAGTTCATGTGATGAACCGCTTGTTTCCCTCTTTGCATGGATTTGAAGATAAAGCTGAACTTTGGTGAAATATGGCGAAGGAAACCTTGTTATTAGACCAGACCCGGAGTCTGGCTAGCTAACTCTAATGCCAAACTTCACTCCTAAATCTTGACGGGTTCAACTTAAATCTGAAGAGGAGTCGACACCCGTATCGTAAAATCTCGAAGGTAAGGGAGCAAAGTTTCCCAAGTGTATATTGAGTCGGTGGATGAGTCCGTCGTTTTTTACTCACAGCCTCTGCCATAGCTCAAAATCGATGAACTAGTATTGCTGAGAATCTTTTGGATTATGCCCGGTTATTGCCTTAATATAATCATCGTTATTGCCTTAATATAATCATCATTGTACCATGCATCATCATTATACTATGCATTGAGGTAATTGAGATGGGAGAAAGGAGACTTTTTCGACACCTTTCAACAGAGCTCAGCTTTAGCTTCTAATCTATGTGAGGAGAAAAACAAACTGTTCATCATACGAACTGAAGACTTTGAAGGTCAGTCATATTTCTTGTATTTAAAGAGTGAATGAATGAAATAAAGAGAGAAAATGCACCTCGAACAATTTGATCTATTGTACTCCTCCTGCATGTACCTATTAAAGGTATTTTATTAGTTCAACAGTTCTGAGCACTGAGTTGGGGTTCCTTGCTTTAATGTCTCTACCCTCGGGCCAGTAATGCCTTAGACGTGTCTTCCTACTGCGAGTTAAGGCTTCGCAGTTCATTAGAAGGTGCTCTGATGTTTCTTCTGCCTAATCTAAACGTCTTTTCTGGTGAGAGTCACACCAAGTGTGGAATAAAAGAAGCAAAAATGCTGATATATTCTGATCTCAATTTGTTATTCTAGGAAATACTTGAAGGAAGGAATGAATCCATATAGGGCATGACCACATGCCGCTTTTAGAAATTGCTCACCTCTTGACGTAGTGAAGTTTCACCGCTATTGCTGAAGTGAAACTATGATCCGCAAGCTTTCAGTCGTCCTTCTATGTTTTGAGGACTTTTGTCTATAAAAAATTGCGTGTCTATACTTTTGCCACTTGCATTCGCACAGAGGTCTGAATTTGTATGTGTTGATTTTGTATGTGTTTCCAGCTCTGTAAAAGATCTAAGCTCTTAGACTGCCATAAACTTAAATCTGGCTGAATATTCCGGCCATGAATATAACACTTTAGCCAGGTTAGTGCTGCATAGCTTCTGCTGTAAATAAACTGCAGTCCACTGCTAAGCGAGATCGCGATACTCATAGAAAATACCCTACAATTTGTTTTGGTTTGTGTTTATTTTCAATTCCGATGCCATCAGGCGATTCAGCTTCAAAGTATCAATTGAACTGAAACCAGAAAATATACGAAGCATTATAAGGACCCTCTACAAAAATTGTCGACTTTCAAAGACCGATATTATCGCATGTTCGATTGTTTAAATATTATAAGCAGCGCGCTCCCTCTGCATTGCCGTGCTATTAAATTTATTGTTGATTTAACTGAACCCTCAAAACTCAGCTGAAAATGTCCCTCAGGCCGCATAAAGTTTGAATCGTTCAGCATTATTTTAAGTTCTAAAAAAATTCACTGCAATTGGCTTAAAATAATGTCACCACATATTTCTTTAACACAATTAAAGAGGAGGTTAGCGATAAGCATTTAAAGCAAAATTCACACTCACACACAGTCACACACACACACGCGTATAGGGACATATTTGAAGGAACTAATTTGATCGTTTCGTTGTGGTTGTCATCACACTTGCCAGCCTCAGTCTCAGTCTGCGTCTCTGCCTGTGCGTGGATGTGTTTGTCTGGCTTGTGTGTGCGTGAGCCATGCTGATAAGCCTTCGGGTATGTCACCAATTTCTCTCTCCTCCCACTTAATTTGCGAGCGAGCTCTGTGTTGGGTTTTGTGGCCGCTGGCGGATTGGTTGCTGGGCACCACGTCCGTCGCTGTGACTCTCTCCTCTGCCTGAGTTGCACGGTAGCAAATTTTATCTGTTGCAGGTGGGTTTTTTTTTAACATTCCATTAAATAAATGAAGTAACGATGAAGGGGCGATCGGGTTATCAAACAGGTGTTAAATTTATGTGCGTTTCATGGTTGCACGCCAGCAGTGGAGGGAAAAAGTGTGAATACAAAAATGTTGTCTGCATAACTATAAAGTATTTGTTAAATTTTGGATAAGGAATGCTGTCTCTACTGCTGGGTACCAGGTCCCATAGGAGGAGACGGGTATTAGAAGGCTGATAGCTTAGCAAGGAAAGCTGAGGCTTTTCAACCTCACTGAATCCTTCTGTGGTCTATCATCCAACATCATTGGAGGTCTGCTGAAGAAGTGCACAGATGCAAAAAGAAGTCAAACCTGGAAAAATCTTTCAGAATTAAGCTCTTATTCTGGGGTACTCATAAAAGAGCTAAAGAGTTAGTTAACATTCCTCGGAGTAAATTGAGAATCTTCACAGGTATTTATGCGGACACTGTAGACTCAACTATCATATGAATAAGCTGGGTCTGTCTTCAGATACCATCTGTAGATTCTGTGAAGGAAGTGGTGAAACCTCACTGCAACTGATCACAGACTGTGGGACTTTGGCACACAAAAGGCACAGGTGTTTTGGAGAATACATCTTGGATATCAGCAAGATCCCTGAACTTCATTCCTCCAAGATACATGAATTCTTGACGGAAATTAACCTGACAGAAGATCTATAGATGAGACTATCTTTTAAATAAATAGGGTCATCTCAATAGATCGTGAAGGTTGCAATATGTAACACCCTAAAAAAAAATGTAATCTACACTATAACGAAATTTGTCTGCAAGGATTTTGGGAGAATGAATTCTATGAACTAAAGTCTTTGACTTGCAGAGAAGCTGATTGAAAAAGAAGCAATTCGAGACTAAGACTGCAAAACCAGATACAACTTCCAACGTAACTTCAAGGTCACATTCCATGATAGGGTTATTTGGGAACAGAATAGACGTAAACCTGCAACTATGTCTCATGTACGAGTATGGTACACAAACGGCTCTAAAATGCATAAATGTGTAGGAGTAGGACTATTTGCTGAAAGACCCAGAAGGTGCATTTTTAGCAGTATGGGACATGAGAACTCAGTGTTCCAAGCCGAAATCTATGCAATTGAACTTTGCTTAAGAGAAGAACTACAAAGGGGCACCACACATAGTCACATCTATATTCACTCAGAGAGTAAGGCTGCGTTGCTGGCACTAAGCGCGTTAGAAATTAAATACAAACCAGTTTAGGATCGCTTACTTCCATTGAAGAGACTAGCATCAAAAAAACCGAGTGCATCTGATATGGGTTCCAGGGTATAGTAAGCACGTGGGGAGCGAAGAGGCAGATGAGCTGGCTAGAAAAGGGGCAGCCAGTAGCTTTACTGGACCCAAACCATTCTGTGGTTTACTTTGGAGCTCCACACAATACGAAATTAAGGAATGGCTAGGAAAAACTCACATCAATATTGGATGGAAACAAAAGATATTAGGGTAGCTAAAACTTTCAAGCCAATCCATTCTCTCAAGAGAACTACTGAGATACTGAGCTTAACTCGGTCACGTATTCCCCTTATCACGGGACTTTTGACTGGGCACTGCAGAGTACAATATAAGGATCACTCAAAATGACCTCTGTAGGTATGTTATGAAACGAAGAAGAGGAAACAGTTGAACATCTGCTTTGTCACTGTAATGGTCTCATATGGATGCGGCTTCGTTACTTAGGTAACCATTTCCTAGAACCGTCTGATATTGCGGACACATCTCCTAAAGAACCCTTTGAATTCGTACCAGACTTGGGGAGTATTTGTAAATATAGAGTGTGTCACAATAGGTCTATTTGGACGCAGTGACTTGGTGACTAGTTCCCGCTCTCATTACAATCTAATCTAATCCGACAGTAAATATTTTGTTATATCCTTAATTATAAGTTTAAGTTTTAAGAACTGTACGAAACATAAAGTGTGCCAACGTTTCATCAGCATCGAAGCCAGTTGAAAGTTTACACAATGATCAATTACCGAAGTGTCCAAGTGTCAGAGATGTGGAATCTTCTGATCCCAATACGAGCAGTGCCAGTGAAATCGTGTTCAACGGAAAGCATTTACTAACACAAGCTGAACTGAATGATTTGGTCCGCGATTTGCATTTATCCAAAGGAAATGCGGAAATGCGGGGATCACGTTTGCAACAGTGGAAATTTCTCTAGAGCGAAACGAAAGTCACTCATTTCAGAGAAAGGAATAAAGTGATATTGCTATTCTTTGAGAAAATGAATCAAATTTGTTTCAGCAAATACATCAATGGCTTATTTCGCACAATGAATCAACCGTACGTCCAAAATGAATGACGACTTTTCATCGACGGTTCTAAATACAGTTTGAGGTCCGCTCTCCTGCATATTGGTATTAAAAACCCTTCAATTCTAATTGCACATGCCTGTCGACGAAAAATTACGAATCGATGGAAGAAATTTTGGGATTGATATCAAGTACAACGAACATAAATGGAAAATTTGCGGCGATCTAAAGGTATTTGATGATTTCGAAGTAGGATATTAATTTAAACTAATTGATTAAGGATATATTCCAGGTTTTTGGCATGTTGATTGGGATGCAAAGCGGCTTCACGAAATGCTGTTGCTTTGGTTGTTTGTGGGATAAGTCGAGCAACAGCGCTTCGTTACGTAAAACAAGTACAGAAGTCTGAAGATGGGCTAGACCGACTTCGAAATACCCTTTACCTTTCCTTGTGCGTGCGAGTTCAACAATGAGGATGCTTTCTTTATAAATCATCGTTAGGAGCATATCGAGAATAATAGAAATAATGGTTACGACATGGGCATGATTTCCCGTTAGATGACGTAGTTTGTCCAAGAGTATAGTTTGTCAAGGGTTGTCAACTTTGTGTGTCCCTAGATAGTTTACAAACAACTATTTTTATATAACAAATCAATTGAATTTCATACGAAATCAGTGATAAATACAAATCCAATCTTTATTTTTGCTCTGTTTATTATACGTGAAAATGATCATTTCGTGCAAAAAAATGTATTTATTTAGTGAGAGTCGGCAGCCCTGCAATAAAAATGTAAACATGAGGTCTGCAGTGTGCAAATGCAAGCAAATCACCAGTAAAAAATTAAGTGAGAAATTGTACGGAAAATTTACACAATGCGTGTTTTGAATAAAATCTACGAGTATATAGCTCAAAGGAAGCTTGGTACGTTTTATACACATACACATATATCGGATTGTAATTCATGTATTTAGATTCAGGTGACGGGATTGCATTTGGAAGGTAAAGTGTCTGATTACCTCTCACTTGGGAGAGGTCTGCATGATCCTTGCAGGTGCACCTCAAGCTTCTCAAAAGGATGAATACCCTAGACTTGATTTCGTAAAGTCTTATTGCGTGCTGTGAAAACACTAAATATTCGATGCAGTGGCTGAGGATATTACCTAAGTATGTAAATGTAGTCTGTAAGCTTAGAAAAATCTCATTTAGTTTCTTGACAAAGAAAGATTCAGTAAATAAATAAATGAGGGAAAATGAGGGGAAATGAGTGGCTGAGGATATTACCTAAGTATGTAAATGTAGTCTGTAAGCTTAGAAAAATCTCATTTAGTTTCTTGACAAAGAAAGATTCAGTAAATAAATGAATGAGGGAAATAATGAAAACGAGTTAGAAAAACTAGAATATGACGGTTTGCAGAATTTGGCTGGCTTTATTTGCCACAAATTGAAAAATGAAAACCGTATTCTTATGGTTAATCCTCTACCCTGACTGTGCCCTCTCATGGGTGAAACTTCTAAGTGAAGGTGGGCTAAGTAAGCCATCAAATTCACTAATGGGAACGGCGAAATCATGCGATGCATTTTTTTTTTAATTAAATGGAGAAAAATTATGGCTTACTAGCGGATATTTGCAAAAACATTTGACAAAGCAAAGGACATTGAAGCAAATGAAAAAGTGAAAAAAAAACTTATTTTAAGATGTAGAATCTACTTTACAATAAGATCACTTAATACAGAAATTCCTCAAAATACCAATGCACGAAGAGAAAATTCAATGAAAGAAGAACATAATTTAAAAAAAAATTGTTTTATTTTTCACTATCAAATAATTTGAAAAGAAAAATAATAAATCGTCCCACTGTCATATTTGCACAAATATTTTGCTGGAAATTATTGGCCATTTGTGCTACATACGCAGAACATTTCAATTTTCAACGCGGGATGTCGTAATCTTTGTTTCTATCATTCTTGGGAGCATATCTACGGTAATTTTCGGTAGGATACCTTGAATCGATTATATCCACCCCATTTCTTGTGTATGGCTTTGTAGTGTCAATAAACGTAGTAATAGAAAATATCGTCCAAAAATATTGTATAGTTCGTAAGTTATAAAAATATTTCAATAGTGGGCGTGGCTGTAAAAATAACACACCCATTTTTTATGTGGTGTTTAATATTAATACCTTCCTGCGAAATTTCATTGATAAATCTTTAATAGGAATCTAATAATGATTTTTGGCTAATTGTGGGCGTGGCAGTAGTATTATGATTACCATATACTGCACACACACTATTATCGATATTTCTGCCAAGTTTCATTCCGATGGCATCAATACGAGCAGAGCTAAGCTAATTTTAATTTTAGACCCGAAAGTTTCTTATATCAAAAGTGGGCGTGTCTTTTCCCTGATCAATCCTATTTGTTGCAGAGAGCTTTACAATGTCCACATGTTCCTTCCTGTACAATTGCGTCCATAAATCTCTACCAGATCTTAAGTTATGACTATTTGTTAATAGTGGGCGTGGCAGTTAAAATATACCACCCACTTTTTGCATAGGGTTTTGTAGCACCCGCATGTCCATAATGGTCAAATTGCGTCACGCTTCCATCAATTGGACCGAAGTCATTTAAAAAAGGTGAAAAAAGTTCCTTATATGGGAGGTAGGCGTGGACTTTGTCCAAATCGGCCCATATAGCAATCTGGTTCTGTATCTTTGTCCAGACTATACTTTTCCTTTCTTTAGACAAGGAACAACTAGGAAGAAAAGGAACTGATGACCTAAACTGGAATGCTTTGACATCACTAAACGGAAGGAACGCCGGTACTAAACCAATAGGCTATAGTAGATCAGACAGTTGTGATCGCATGGATAACTAAAAACAAAATGTAGAATGACACAAGAGATCTTTTCCGCCATTATTATTGTCATATTTAGTAGGACCGACAGAATAATTTTTCAGCTTGTTTTATTATTAATTCAGTAAATCCAAGTTTCAAAGAAATCTTCGAGAAATAGCTCAGAAACCGTTTGCAGATTGGAGCATCGAATAATTGATGATTTCTATGCACAAAGTCCTACTTCGACTTCTGCTCCAATAATCAATTTGCATTTGTTGTACTACAAAATTCATCACATTAAATAAATTTAAAAATAAATAGACACTAAAAATTTTTCATATTCATTTTTATTCCTCATCATTGGAGTGGTCAAAGAACATTTTCAGAGCATACTCTGAACACTTCTAAGGAACTTAAACAAATTTAATGTGGAATTCCAACGCAGTGCTTTGTTTCATTTAAACCACTGGTTTACAATTTCAGAGTCCCGTACAAAATAAAAGAACGAATAAGACGTTTCCAAGGATATGGAAAATGATTACAGAAGGTTACATTGACATTTAAGTTGGTGAGTCCGGTGTGGTAAACACGAATGTCGTCTATTTTGATACACTATGTTTGCCATTTTCGCAATATTTGGATAAATAAAACAATTTCGTAGAATATCACCATGGAAAATTAGAAAATAATATTTGGGACCCATTGAAGTATTGTGTGAAATTTATTATGAAAGGACAGAAACAAAATTATTATTAGAACTGACTTAAATCGCTCATACGCATTCATTAACTGAACAGAGTTGTGAGCATTTTGTTCGACTATCATCATATTTCGCTTAAATTAACAAAAATCATATTAAAAATGCATTAATTTGTAATTATTTTCTATTTATATAAAATCTTTAGACATTATAGTCCGATGCAGAGCCATTCCTCCATCAACTTCTTGGCCCTCGAACGCAAGCACCTACGAGAAGTTAGCTAGGTAGGTAGGTTAGGCAGTCGCTTCACCTAGAGAACAGTGATGCCACTTAGGCCACCAGTTGAGACCGTTGTGAGCCGAAGTTGCGGAGCGTGACTCCTCTTCTCCCTTCAGATTGAACCAACCTGAGCCTTTAATAAAGCGTATAAGGTTATTAACAGTTGACTGTGATAGATTATCTATACTTGTTTTGAAGTGAGATCCTAGTAACGTTCCCTATTTCTAGCAGAAGCTGGACATGTACAGAAGAGGACCGTTTCCTGTTTCTCCTCGTTCCTGCAGCTGTGATAGAAATCATGCGTAGAAACTCCCATGCTTCTGGCATGATTTCCTAGTAGAAAATGCACCAATGAGGGCTCCAATTATAGTCCTAATTTGTAGTCTAATGATATTCTTGGGTAAAGGTAGATTTGCCTCGGTCATGTTTGCCTGGCGCTTACATAGGTAATGGCACAGATCCATCTTTGATTGGTAGAGTTAATCAGTGGGAAGCTTCGAGTGGTATACCCATAAGCCTACTAACATTTGGCATACAAGTGCCGTCTCTCGCAAGTTGACCAGCCTAGCAGTTCCCTGACACATCCCATTGACCTGGCAACCAGCATAAATGGATATGGAATTGTTTAGCCATCTCATTGAGAGATCGGCGACGGTCTAAAACACTCCTTAATGTTATTTGCAATTCATCCAAAGCCCTCAGGGCAGCTTGGTTGTCTGATAAAATGCAGATATCCTTACCGGTTACCATATTTATCCTCAACCAATTCAAGGCTTCGTGAATAGCAGTGTTTCCGCTTGAAAAGAAGTTAAGTTGGGTAAAAATACCAGAGTAACCGCACAGCATATAACGCAGCAAACCGTGCAGCAGTGGCAACAACGATGGGCCGCCGAGAGTCGCGGAAGATGGACAGCGAGACTCATACCCGGCATAGCGAGCTGAATAGGAGGAACAGCCTGAAACATGAATTTCTACCTCACACCGTTACTATCTGCCGACGGATACTTCTGCAATATCTACAACGCATGAGAATATCGAAAAACTTAAGTGCATATACGGCTGCGGATGCTGCAGATCACACCTTTTTCAAATGCACAAGGTGGCAAACAGAGCGCACCACTCTGGAAACGGAAATCGGGGAAACTTTAACTACCGAAAACTTTGTGAAGGTCATGCTAAGCAGCAAAGAGAAGTGGGACCATTTAGCGAAATATGTGGAAAATGTGCTTCGGTGGAAAAACCGGGACCTGGACGCAAGAATAACGTGTTGAGAGTCTAAGAAGGACGAAGTGAGAATCTCCACCTTGAAGCAGGTATGAACAGGGTTCCAAAGTGGAGGGATGTTCTCAGTTAGAGAGGGGACATTTTAGTGGGTGCAATTCTCACATACCAAATCTGTGACGACAGTTTTGATGAGGCGACAGGCATTTTTGAGTACTAGCAACGAAGGGTTTCGGAGGACTCAAAGAGAAAAATATTTAGCATGAATCAGTTTGAGACCAACAAATTTCTGTCATTAAAAATATTTTAATTATAAATCCACCTCAGCAGTTCCTGATGAATTTGACCTTGGAAATTCAATTCTCCTATTTTTTTCACTAAGGATGCGACAAAATAAAGTTACCGTCAACAAAGTGACTCTCAGAGAAATAAGAAACTGTATCCAAACCCAAATTAACGGATCTGGATACGACGGCATAACAGGAAAATTATTAAAAGAGCTACCAGATAAAAATATATATGAGAAATCTATTCAACTCGATCATAGCCATTAAATATTTTCCAATTGCATGGAAGGTGGCCGAAATAAATGCCATACCGAAACCTGACAAAGATCAAACCCTGCCAAATTCGTATAGACCAATTAGCTTACTGCCACTTCTCTCACAGCTGTCTGAAAAACTAATATTTAACCGCCTTAATTGAGGACAAAAAACTCATCCCTTCATATCAGTTCGGTTTTCGGCGCAAACACTCTACAATACAACAAATTCACCGAGTAGTCGATAGAATACTGATGGACAAAGACAATACAAAATTTTGTGTAAGCATATATCTTGATATCGCCAAGGCATTTGGCAGCGTCGGGCATATTGGTATCACCCATAAGCTTCAAGAAATGCTTCTTAAAAACTATTTTTTGCTATTAAAAAGCTACTTAACAGACCGGCACTTCTATGTGATATACAAAGAAAACACTTCTAGCCTGATGCAAATGGAAGCAGGCAGTGTACTGGGCCCCATTCTATATCTCATTTACATAGTTGACATACCACCTCCCCCTACAGAAGAGGGATTGATAGCAACCTTAGCTACAGTACTGCTGCCGTCAAACAAGAACATTACTGCAGCCACTCACAAACTACAAAGCCACGTTAATAATGTACTGAACCGGTTCGATGACTGGGGTATTCACTTTAATGCAGACAAGACGGCACAGGTCATATACACAAATAGAAAATGCCAAGAAGATCACTTAACCATTAACAATAACAAAGCAAAATATCTTGGAATGTTTATTGATTCTAAGATAACCTGAATTTCTCTACATTACGTTTATGAATTATATGTGCTTAATTCATAAACGTAATGTAGCGAAATTCAGATTTTCCCAACTCATTTGGCTATTGGTACTCGTCTCTCTCAATCAAGCAAGTCTCTTAATTTAGAAAGCAATAATCGTTCCCATTTGGAGTAATGGAATCGAGATATGGTGTACATCAAGAAAATCAAACAATAAAGTAATACAACGTCTACAATCAAGAATCTTTCGTACTATCATTAACGCTGAATGGCATGTTACCAATTAAATGTTTAATGTTACTGATCTAATCGGGATCTGAAAATCGACACCGTAAATTACCTAATTCAAAAAAGGAGTATCAATCACACCCACCGGTTACAAACACACTCGTCTCACGATATGCAAGTTTTGCCAGCAGTTGATTTGCCAACACAGAAGAGACTTTTTCCATCTGAGCTAATCAAGAGATAGTTTTAATCTGAACTTAAATTTAAAAGTTAGTGAACAATACTATTTCAATAAGTAATTTTAAGTAATGTTTTGAAATTCCGATTTTGCTCCGCTGTAGTTTAACCCTCCGGCGAGTGAGAAGGTCCCTGGGGTCCCTTTTTCATTTTCAAACTGAAATTACTCCTTGATGGTCCATGGGAAGTATACCCGACCCCCACATGTATTCCAAGGAAATTTTATTTAGAATCATTTAAAATAAAGCGATCCGACCAATAGTTTAGTTTCTATTGAGATTTAAATGTGTGACAAGGTCCGCTGGGACTAATCAACAGCAAAACTGCGGCTATTGATGATATTTGGCAAATGTTGCAGTCTAACTTAGCAGCAGCTTACACTCCGCATGATGCAGTGACCGTTGATGAGCAGTTATTCCCATACAGAGGCCGCACCCGCTTCACACAATACATTCCATCGAAGCCTGCCAAGTACGGTATAAAGTTATGGTGGTTGTGCGACTCAAAATCATTTTATCCTGTCAAGGGAATGATTTACTCTGGGAAATTGCCTGACCAAGCACGAGAGGTGAATCAAGGGCAGAATGTTGTACTTCAACAATTTGTTCACAACTTTGGATTTGGCGCGTACTTTGATCAGGAAGAAAACCGCATATGTTGGAACAGTGCGCTCGAATAAGACATGTGTGCCTCGGGAATTCCAAAAAAATCATACGCGTCCTGTCAACAGCACATTGTTCGGCTTCAACGAAGGCGATATAGCACTATGTTCATATGTGCCCAAGAAGAACAAAGCGGTAATTTTGCTGTCGACACAACATTATACTGGCGGTGTGGACATGCAAACTGAAAAGAAGAAGCCGTTTGCTATTTTGGATTACAACGCCAACAAATCGGGCGTTGATACAATGGACCAGATGCTTGGCACATATAAATGCAAGCGCTCAACAAACCGCTGGCCATTGGCCATGTTTTATAATATGGTGGACATTGCTGCATTAGCTGCATTTATTTCATACAACGAGATGAAGCCAATAAAAAGAAGTGACAGACGACGGTCATTCCTACTGATGCTGACAAAACAATTGGCATTACCAAACATAGAGGAACGAGCGCTGAACAACCGCATAACCGCATATCCAAGGATACGGAACGCAATGGAAGCATTTGATGTAAAGGTAAGAAAAAACAATTCTAATGTTCAAAAGCAGAAAAACTACATAATTTTGTTCTTTTTAGATATTATCAAGACCGGCAGATGGAGCTGCACCGTCGTTTGCGTCTAGAACGAACAGACCGTCATGTTGCCTATGCCGTTCTGAGTACGGACGGCAGCGGAAAACAAGGGCCTATTGCCATTCCTATAACAATCCAGTTTGTGCAGAGCATTCAACACTTATGCATCGATGCTACACCTGCACAGAAAATATGTTGGACGAGGGACAATCTACACAACAATAGTTTTTTAGGCTTTTTTCATATAAAACTAATAAAAAATTAATAATGTTATATATAAAAAAAAAAATTTTTTTCTAACATTCATTATACATGTATAATTAGTAAATAATAATAAATCAAAACAAAAAAAAATGTAAAAAAATGCGTTTTCATATAAAATTCCATACAAATAGAAATAGTCCCTGTGGACCTTGTACTTCGTATAAGGGCAACGGATGACTCAACCGTCGGAGGGTTAAAAACTATTATTTAATGTCTTTATTGTAGAGAGGTAAAATCAACTTGGGTATTAAAAAAAATTAAAAAATAATTACGAGCTGAAGGCCCTGGCAGCTAGTGCTCCCCTTACAATGTAAAATAATAATTAAGTTATTGTTTTTCTAGTAATAATAATAATAATAATAATAAAAAATAATTAAGAATACTTACATAAAAATATAGATTTTTATATAGAAAGTTTATGTTTAATTAATTTTGCTGATGAATGATATTACTTAAAGTTAATAATAATTATATGTAAGTATTTATTTATTATTAGAATTTATTATAGAAAGTTTTTATATAAATTATTTTTGTAAAATATCGGCTAAAATTAATAATAATTATGATTAGTACTTTTAATAATTATTTACACTTATTTAATGATTTTTTGTGGAATAATATAATTCAAAAATAATTATAATTATATATAAACTTATATATTAATATAAAAGGATTTTATTTAATGAATTTTTGTGGACTGATTTCATTCAAATTTATTTTTCTTATATATAAATTTAGATATAGAAAGTTTTAATTTGTTTGGAAAAATATCATTTAAAATTAATAAAAATTAAAATTAAATTTAAATTTTTGTTAAATAAATTTTTGTCAAATGATATCAGTTAAAATGAATATTAATTATATATAAATAAATTCGTTACAAAAATAATATTCATATTCACAGAATTGACGACTATCGACTTACTCACAATTATATATAAACTTAGATTTTAATATTGAAGGTATTATTTAAATTGATTTTGTTGAACGATGTCAGTTAAAATTAAACTTAATTAAATTAATTATATATAAACACCGATTTGTTTTTATTTAAATAAATTTTTGAAGACGTTTATCACTGAAATTTATAATAATTATTATTGAATATTAAAACTTTCTGATCTCTTGGCCCTGGAACGAAAACACCTACGAGAAGCCAAGATGGGTAAGAATACCAGAGGAACCGCGCAGCATATAAAGCAGCAAACCGTGCAACAACTATGGGCCGCCGAGAGTTGCGGAAGATGGACAGCGAGACTCATACCCGATATAGCGAGCTGGATAGGAGGAACAGCCGGAACCGTCAATTTCTACCTCACGCAGTTACTGTCTGGTCACGGATACTTCTGCAAGTATCTACACCGAATGGGAAAAATTGGAGGGCCTGAGTGCATATACGGCGACAGCAATGTGGATGATGCAGAGCACACCTTTTTCAAATGAACAAGGTGGCAAACAGAGCGCACCACGCTTGAAATGGAAATCGGGGAAACCTTAGCCACCGAGAACATTGTGGAGGTTATGCTAAGCAGCAAGGAAAACTGGGACCACGTAGATAAATATGGGGAAAATGTGCTCCGGCGGAAAAAGCGGGACCTGGACGCAGGAATAATGTTGAGAGTCCAATAGGGACGAAGTGAGAGTCTCCACCTTGAAGGAAGTATAAAAGATGTTCTCAGCGAGGGAGGGGGATGTTTTAGTGGGTGCAATTCTCACATACCAAATCTGTGACGACAGTTTTTATGATGCGGCAGGCATTTTTACCCTGTCTACCCAAAAAAAAAAAAAAAAAATATATATATATATATATATATTATAATTTAATTTATATTTTTAAATTAATATTTGTGAACTTACTCGTATGTCATGAGAAACTAATAATAATTATATATAACCACCGATTTTAACATTAAAGGATTTTATTTAAATTATATTTTGTGGATATGATTCCACATGAAAAATTAATAATATTTATATATAAACACCGATTTTGATATATTGTATTTTGTGGACTGAGATAGCAGTGAATATATTATAATAATTCAATCAATACAAGCACCGATTTGGATATAGAAAGATTTTATTAAATTACTTTTTGAGAGATAATTTCATTACTTAAAATGAGCATATCTCGAATATTTTTAATTTTCATATAAAAATATAGATTGACAGTTCTTTTGTTTGGTTTTTTACTAACTTCACTGGGACTTCTTTGGGCGGGCAGTAATTTCATGAACTAAATTTGGTAAGTCCAGGGATATAAACTCCAAGTCTCAATTGAGATTGAGCTTAAAATTAGCAGATTAAACTTACATATCAGAAATTATGGAAGTGTTCTCGTACAACATCAACATATTGTAACACACTTGTATATAGCTGATCCATCAGATCTAGAAATATTTTCCACTGAACTGCAATTTCAATTTAGAAAATTGTTTTAATCTTTCACTCACTTACTTACTTATGTGGCCTAATCTCAGAATCAGTGAAGAAGCTATTCATAAAAAGTATTTGGCAAACAACTTCCTTCAATTGAACCACAAATGTCCTGCTCAAAAAGCAGAAGAAACGAAAATACCTCAACTCGCATAGAAATGCCACTCGTAGCATGCTCCATCGAGTGGATTAAAGACAACAACTGTCGAAGCAATTAGCAGCGAACCGTAACGCAGGTGTAAGGATGTCCATGGTCGAATTAAGGCGCTTAGGGAATGGTTTAATTGCAGCTGACAGTGATGGGATTTCGATTGGGACATGCCAGTGGATAATTGGTCGAGATTTTTGATGTTCTCTCCGCTTACACGTTTGGTACATGAGTGGATTTAGTGTGAGTTCTGTTGGCGAATGGGAATGACAAAACAATTTACAAAGAGGAAGGCGAAAAAAGTTATTCTGCAGTTGGTGCCACAGTCGAATATCCCTTGGCTCCCCACTTACGCCGACAATGGACGTTTCTTGGCCACACATTGTGCATGTCCTGGAGTTCCATTCAAAGGCTTTGCATACTTGACTTGTGTGCTTTTCTTTTGTTTGCCTGCACAAAGCCTGCAGAGCAGTGGGTTTAGACGATTGCTGGGCAGTATGGAAGGACTTCGACTGTGATTGAGCAATTGAAGCAAGCAATGTAATTTTTTTGTTTGTCATGGACTAGCATGAATATAATGGCTTAGCATCCTCATGCACAGGACTTGTTGTGCGGTCACTTAAGAATGTGTGCTCCGATATATGAGCACTCGCACGTATTTACACGATGTTATATAAACTTTTAATATTATTTTGCTTGTATATAAATTCAAATAAATATTATGATTCACACAAAAATATAATTCTGATAGAAATGTAATTTATTTCGGCTACTTACTCTGCCATATGGTGGCCATGACTGGCATATGGTGGCCCTAAAAGCAACGCCACTTGGCATGAACACTCTTCAATGAATACATTTGATTTAAATAAAACTTCACTTGATGCTTCTGTCTCTTCTTCAATTCAAATTTTTCTGAGTTCAATTTTACACTTGCAGTTGTTTTTCTAAACTGAATATATCAAAAATACTTTGCACTTGTTCGCACTTCCATGACTGGTCCTGTTGAGCTGCTGTACTGCACTAAACTTTCTGCTCATAATTTATGATGATGGTGCATGTGCCGAGGTCGCCAGCGCCTCTAATAAATGACTCCTTCTGCGCACAAGTGCAATCGTTCCGGTTCGGATGGGTTTCTGCTTGTGAATATTGGTGGCGAGGCACGATGCGGCACGGCACCGCTGAACTGCAACAGGCGAATGCCAGGATTGGTAATTATTGTTCGTCTGCCAACCGAGCCAAAGTCAGCTCCTTTCGGGTTCAGCTGCCAGCGTCGACCCAACGCACAACGGCAGGCAGCACGCCAACAACATCGTTCCCCACACACATACACGCACGTACCGTACTGACGCTGTGGGCCACGTAACGCTGGCAACTTGGGCGCGGTGCAGAAAAGCAGCTGCACGCATCCGAGTGCGGGGCGGCGGAGTCGCATATCATGAGCGTGCCCTCCTTCCACTACTCTGTGGCAGCTAAATAAGTAGAAATTATTTGTACACTTCCCCTAAGGGTGGCAATTCAACATGCACACACTTTGATATGGTGGAGCTTCCGAGCTGCCGAGCTACAGCGCAGTCGACGTCCGCGTTCATCCGAGCAAGTAAATGTGCGGGCGCTCCGACAAGTTCCACACAGTCGTTCGGTAGCGATAAAGTTAAAAATAAATATACTATAACTGATAATAAATGAACCCCTCATAAAGTAGGCGGGAAAATGGAAACATATTCTGATAGCTAAGGGGAAGTTTTGCAATAATACGTTGCAATTGGAAGCTATGAGGGGGAGCCTACGCGTACTTAGAGCTAGCTGTCCCTTTTTAGAGTAGTCAGGGTTGAAGTTGAATGGGGAAACCATTCCCACAAGATCAGACTTATTTCTCCATATAAGACATTTTCTCCAGAATAATTTATATTATTGCGATATAATAGAATATGAGTACTTTCTCAGAGATCAGAGATATTGCGATAATGTACTGAGAGGACTTCCTAGGAGAGCAAAGATATGGTGATAATATATTATGAGTACTTTCTAAAAGAGCAAAGATATTGTGATAATACTCGTATATTATGAGGACTACCTACGAGAGCAGAGATATTGCGATAATGTATTATGACGACTTCGGAAGGCCACAGACATATTGCTATAATATATTATAAGGACTTCCTAAACGAGCAGAGATATTGTGATAATATGTTATGAGTACTAGATATTGTGAGGATAACTAGTACTTTCGTATTATAAGTTCTTTCTAAGATATCAGAGATACTGCAATAATGTATTATGACTACTTCCGAAGGTGATAGAGATATTGCCTACTGGATATTTATGACTACTTTCGAAGGTCACAGAGATATTGCTAGAATATATTATGAGGACTACCTAAGAGAGCAGAGATATTGCGATAAGAGTATAAAAGCGCATTCTATAAGAAGAGAATTATTGCGATAATATATTATGAGGAAAGTGTTAAGATATATATGTACTCGTATATAATATATAATTTTACCTCTATAAAGGTGCTAAACTGTTCTATAATGTTGCTCTCTATGTTTGGCAGTCTTATTTAGGAAAAATCCTACGATCACTAATTTGAGCTATCATTATTTTGTTCTATTAAAGTACGAATAATTCATATTTAATAAGAAAGCAAGGAGCTAAGTCCTTACCACTTACATTAGTAAGCACTACGTAGTGGTACAGGCATTTCAGCTTAGCACTTGGATCATTTTTCCTCTATAGACATTAATCTTATATTATCCTACATTCGCTCATCCTTGTACGAGTATATGAAGGTGACAAAATTGTTGCTACCCTTTAAATATTTGGATCCAAATAAAAGTATATAACTATAAAAGAGACATTTGATACGTCAGTAATTGGTGTTCTATATGAAGACCCTGAAATTAGAATGGGGTTTTGTTTAGTAAACAATTTATACATTCCGAAGTCCGAGAAATGCAACCGGCCTTCCAGTTGTTTTGTTAATCAGGCCAGTCTCACAACCAAAGGAACGCGGCTTCGTGTCAGGCCTAAGAGGGTCTTTCGCATTGCTTCATTATATATCCTTTTCTCTTCGAGTTGAAATCCTTAGTTGTAATATCCTTAATCCTTAATAATAATATGTCTCGTAATAAATGTAAAAATCATAACTTTGCTTTGGAGCACTTGAATATATGTCCGAAGACCATTAAATGAATATTGTATAAGTTTTGACAGCTGTCACTTGATATATGCTTAGTTTGGTTTGCCATTTCATAATGAATAGACTTACTCCGGAACAACGTTTGCAAATCGTGTAAAGTATACTCTGCCTTCCGCAGGAAACGTAGAAGCTATTTAGGGTTCTACCAGACAGATAATCTAGTCGAGGTAGAGGAAGTTGACACCAATTGCCTAATACGCTTCATCATAAGTTGAGATTGGTTCGACACCTAGCGGAAGGGTTCAGTTTCTGTGGTGTCACAGTGAGGCATACAGAGCTAAGTGGGCTCTCACAAGGGGCAGCCACTTCTACCTACCTACCTTAGGAAACCATTAAGGGGCGAAAATGAGATGATCCCTTAGTAACACCAATACTTTAGAGCTTTCTTGTCGAAAGAATATTAGAGTACGGATGAACCCACTATGTATTAACTAGACTAAAACTTGGTGTTAGTGTAAATGCCATGTTTGCTATTTGTACTGGGCATTTATCAATGAGGCCGTGTATGAAACCTTGCTTACTATTAACGTCGACATAAACCATTCCGAACCTTCCTATATTGATCGCCACGAGAGTCATGTTGAAAGTCGATCTAAAACTCTCTCATTTTTACTGCATGAAATTTATTTTAATATTCCGAATATCTCATCCAGGCACCAAATACCAGTTGAATGGTACTTCCTTCTTCCTCAGTTATTATTATTATGTCTGCAAGGGATTTGGGGTTGGGAATGAGTACTATCAACAATGGCTAAAAAATACCAGAAAGAACAAGATTTAGATAGGGCATGTTCTCAAGCCCTGGACACGATTCGAACCCATGGGTGTGAGTCTTGCATGGTTACAACTAGACAACAATATGTGCATAAAAATTTGATATATAATTCAATAGTATTATAACACTATTTTCCTCTACTGATGGTCTGAATAGGCAGTCGATCCCTTGGAATTATGCCATAAACCAAAAAAATTCTTTACGAGGTTTCATAAAAAAACTGCGATTGATTTTTGAAATTTGTTGATCATTTACTAAAATTTTCTTTATATACATTTCAACAATAAAAATAAATAATTAGAAACCTATTCCTGATGAAACAAGCAGGACACGCAATTAGTGAATGAAGTTTCTTAATTCGAATGAAGAATTTATTAGTCAAAAGTCGGAAGAATTTATGAGTCAGAAGTCCATAAACACAAGAACTAGTTCAAACTGAGAAATCACCGAAGCAAGACTATTGAAATTCATACCAAATCACGCTTGGATATGACAGGATCACAGCAAAAAGGAAGCTCCCAGCGAAGGATTTAAAGGGAAATTGCATTAATTCTTAAAGAGTCGCAGTTGTATATACTTCATTCGAGCTCTTTTAATTGATTATATCTCTGAACGTGTCACATTTCATTATGTTCTGAACTAGTGTGGCAAATTTGTGGATATATTGATTAAGATAACGAATCCCTGTTGAATTTTGATTTATTCTAATATACCAAAAATTTGGAGTAATCACGACAAAATTGATATCTAGATTATGATGATTTTAGGTGCTTTATTTGGTTCAGCATTGCGAAACTCTAATTTTGGGTGAACTCATTTACTTATTCGATATGATATCTCAAATTCCTTTGAGGGTTCCTCCTCCTCTTCCTTTTTTTGGGAGCTCAGCTCCCAACTTTAGTTATCCTATAAATTAGCATGCTGGTTATTCTAATGAGTGAGTTTGAGTTCCACAATTCTTCTTTTTATTCAGTCTTTTACACTAATCTGTTCTGGATGATCAGCGTGTTTTAGTGTACTTAATCATAGACGAGGATAGTAAAGATAAAAATGTTGAGTACAACGAACAAAAATTGATACGAGTACTAATTCAAAATATTCCCTGTGTATTTGGGGACTGATTAGGAACGTTCTGAGATAGTCGTACACTACAAAGTGCAGGACAAGAAAACAGAACAAAGTAAACAGAACAAAATAGGTATTTCTAGTGAGGTCATCGATTGATAATTACATGCGTCAGAAAAACAGATCCCGCACTGTTCTGTAAAAAATTCATGATATTTGGACTGAAGGACATCCACACCCACGATCTAAAATACTAACTTGATATGCTTTTAGAACGTACCGATCGCTGTATTGAGTCAGAAGTAAATTCTTTTCATCGGTTTGGCCAAACAAACTTTTTGTTGTTGTTCTCATTTTAAAAAAGTCCTGTTTACTTTGGAATCCGCCTTGTATTCTTATTTAGGACTTACACCAAAAAAAAACATTTCTCTTCTTAAGATCGACTTGCTTCATAACCATTAATAAGTTTTCTTAAAACCTGAATGCTTCACCAATTCAATAATCATGAATATCTCCTAACAACACTTCATTATGTCCTTATCTCAGAAAAACACACCCTCCCTAAATATTTCGTAGCTGAAATGGTCTTTCAATGCAATGTTTCATGTTCAATATTTGAACATGAAAACTCCAGTAAAGCCTTCCACAGATAATCTCCGAATATCTGTAAAGGGGACCTTTTAATGTGGAACCTAAAATTGCTTACTTCTTGGCCACACACATACACACATGCACGCACACAGCTCACTCATACACATAAACGCAAAAGTGATGCGCATGCGATTAGCGCCGCAAGCAACAGTGTCTGTCCGTGTGGCGAACACTCAAAGCAGCAGCAGCAGCAGCAGAAATCTAAGGTTACCATGGGAAATATGAAGCCGTCAGCAGAGTTGGCAGAGTCACCAGCAAAAAGTGGAAGGCCAAAACAACAGCAACAGAGAACAGCGCTAAACAAAATAAAGCAACATGTTGCTTGTCAGTGCTCAGCGTCGCCAATGGCGAACAGTGGCGCAAGAGCCTAAAAACACAATGTAAATTTATGGATTTGCTTTACGATGTTGCTTTAATAAACATTTGTCTAGCAAGGATTCACAAATGTTTTGGGTGCTGAGCCAACCTATGAGGTCTATTGGTAATTATACTAGACTCCCACTCAGAGGCAGGCAGGTTTAAATCCTGCCTCGGGCTTGGTCTCAAAAGTGCTTCTGCCTCAGTAGCTAGTACTCATTCTCCAATCCCTTGCAGTCATAATTAATTATGGTGTAAGATATAAAATAATAATAATAATGTTTTGGATGAATTTCCATATGAATTCCATACTTATTTAGGAGTCTTTGACGTCACGAGTTTAGGTTAAATGAAAGCTTCAATCTCGTGTGAGGGTGACTTGTGACAGACCAGTCATTTGTGTTAGAACCAATTATCAACGTTCTGAAGCAGTTTAATCTGTAACTTTTAATCTAAGAATTTCCCAGATTTCGCAGATACAGTTTTACTTTCTTACTGAGTGCTGGTTAAGTGTTGACAGCAGTCAAAATGGTGTCATCCTCGAAACTTCTAGAGAATGTGTTTCTGGAAACATCCTCCTCTGAATTGCAACTGAAATAATTTGAAGAAATGTCCTCCTCGGAAATTCTTTAGAATGCATTTCAGAAAATATCCTCATGGAAATTCTACACAGCACATTTGAGAATATCCATTTCTAAACTTCTACAGAAATAATTTGAGGAAATGTCCTCATCTGAATTTCTGGAAAATATATTTGAGGAAATATTCTCCTGTGAATTTCTGCAGAAATCAGTTGAGGAAATATCCTCCTCATAAATTCCACATTTGAAAATATCAGAAATCTTTTCAAAGAAATGCCCTCTTCGGAAATTCTACAGAATACATTTGGCATTATCCTTTTCTAAATGTCCACAGAAGTGATTTGAGGGAATGTACTCCTTTGAATTGCAACAGATTTCATTTGAAGAAATGTCCTCTTCGGAATTTCCAGAGAATGCATTTCAGCAAATATCCTGCTCGGATGTCCTACAGAATACATTTGAGAATATCCTTCTCTCTACAGAAATGATTTGAGGAAATGTCCTCATCTGAATTTCTAGAAAATACATTTGAGGAAATATCCTCTTGTGAATTTGTACTGTTGAGAAAATATTCTCCTCATAAATTCTACATTTGAGAATATCCTTTTATAAATGTGCACAGAAATCATTTAAAGAAATATCCTCCTATGAATTTCCACAGAAATCATTTAAAAGAAATGTGCTCCTCGGAAATTCTACAGAATACATTTGAAGAAATATCCTTCTCTAAATTTCCACTGAAATCATCTGAGTCCTCATCGGAATTTCTAGTCAATACATTTAAAGAAGTAACCACCTCCATTTTTATTTTTCAAGTTCCTATGGAACAGTGTCCAGTTATAACCCCAATCGCTGTTCTTAAATGATTCTGTGCAGCGAAATTATAAATATTGTACTAGTTTAGTTCGAAGGGTTGACCTCGACTTATATCACCAGCTGCCCATCTTCAATGGTTTACTTTAAGGAAATTAGTTAAATATGCTTTCATTAGTCTGAATTTTCCTATACTACTTGTAGAGTAGTCCTTATTTCGATAGTTCATCCTGCTTACGAAGTCCAGAAATGTCTCCCTGACAGAGGAATTATAAAAGTGGCTTATTTAGCTGTTTCGCCATCTCTGGACCAACTACGTGTGTTCATTTTAGATATAAACGAAACTGACTATGATGGTCTGGCTACAAGTGAAGATGCTGATATCCTTTGATGCTAATCAGATTCCACTTTATTCATGATTTACCTAAAATCTAATCATTTCTCCATCATTTTGATAATAAAAGTGCTGAGGTTATTAGCTCGATACGGCAACTGTTCGGACTTCTTGCCTGCCTTTGGTATAGACACCACCTTCACTTCAGAACAATTGTGTGCTATGTGGCGTATTTATAGACAAGGTTTGAGAACCCTTGAAAAGGAAGTGCCAGTATAACAATACCTTGTTGTAAGAGACATGCTGGGATGCCATCCGGTCCTAGAGAATGATATGGACTGAAGGAAGATAAAGCCTTTGATTGATTATATCAGAAGTACCTCGATATATGGTAACTCTTGGTACTCATATGGTCATATTTATAGCGAGCATGTCCCATATAAAGCAGAGTTCAGATTGGTCATATTATTCTATATATCCTATATGTATAAGTATATAAAGCACTTAAACTATAGTAGAACAACTTTTGCATCCATTAGGCCCACTGTACGTGCTTTCGCTGTTGGTGTGACATACCGGAAAGCGAGCAAATCGAACCACATTTGCCAAAAAGCGACAAAATCCCGGATGTGAGAGTGCTGCTATGGTCTTCCTGTGTGTAGCTGAAGTGTGCAGCAAATGCACTAAGCGCATAAGGCGCCGGTGGCTGGGTGTGATATCGCATGAACAGCTTAAAACCAACAACCACGTTGGTGGCTGGGTGAGTCGCAACTTAGGTAAGGCGCATCCTTTTATTTGCATGCTAATAAAAGTACGATTTTATAGGGGGAGAGTGACTAAAAAATTGTGAGGTTTGGAGCATTATTGTGCAAGGCGATTGTGACTGATTTCTAACGAGAGAAATTATATCCTTGAGGTATAGAAAAGCAAATAAATAAATATTACAATAATTATTTGAGTGTGGTAGGCATGGGGAAAATCAATCCTGGCCACTAAACTTGAAAGAATTCGTTGGGAAATATATATGCAATTAAAAAAAAAAAGATTATAAGATCTGCTTTAGGAGAATCTGACTGTATTGAGAGTCTCCTGGTAGTCTAACTCCTCTAGATACCAAACTCTCCATCCAAATTCCAAGCAGACAAATATGATAAAGTGGGGAAGTGTCGGAGCATAGAGTATGTTTCTATACTAATGGCTCCAAGGTGTGAGTTTGGACTGGTGTACTATGCGAAAGCTTTCAATTTAATGAATGCTTTCGAGTCCCAGATTACTGCAGCGCCTTCCAGGCGGAGGTAATGGCAAATATTCAATGCTATCTCTGTCTAATCTATCAGACGAACATGTTCAAATCTTCACTGACATACAAGCTGCCATTAAGCCCTTAAACAAGGCATCCACCTCCTAGGAGGTAGTCTCCCTCTGTCACTCTCTGCTCAACGAGCTGGCGAACGTACACCATATCTCCTTGACTGGGGTGCCAGGTCATTGTGACAATACTTTGAAGGCCGATATGAATTAGTTTCTAAAGAGTTGGCTTTTAAAAAGGATTTAAATTAATCATATTTAAACAATCAATGTAGCAATTAGTGACAACAATTTATTGTTTAACTTAGGAAAATTTTTCCAAGGCACTTTCTTTGATTAGAATTTTTCACCCAGAAATGACTGACGATATACCTCGGTTGTTTTCATAATTTTTATTATATAATTGTCTTTAATTGAACAAGGTCCTGCCTGCAAAATTTCTTATAGCTTCAAGCCATGAGTTGATAAGCACCTTCGGGAGGACAGCACCTGATATACGACCAGACAGCTCTTCTCTCTATAGGCTACACATAAACTTTGTTGTTGGCAGTTTTGACAGGACACTTTCTGACAATGGTGGCCACGAAGGATGGGACTCGACGAACGGCAAATTAAGTTGAGGACGGGGAAAAGATAGCAGTATCTTTGCTCTGTCACTGTGAGGCCCTCTCCCAGCTCACCTGGGACACCCTAGGGTACTTGTCTTTAATCCACTTAAAACAATCAATGTAAGGGGCCTGTCTGGGATTCAACCTACTTTCAAAATGGCTGGAGTAAGGCCCCCACAGATTCTCAGGAGCTACACACACACATATTCCTCAACAGTGGTACTGAATATGGGCCTCTACATGGCCTAAGAGAGTCTTCTGGTCCATTATCTGTACCCTAGGCATCCATTTAAACTTACAACAAAACCCATGCCAAGCCTTTTTCTATGGCAACTTCCCTGATCCTAATAAGTTTCGTGGGCAGAATTCCATATCACACAAGCATTCCAACGCGATAAGTATACTTTCAACTTTAAATTGTTCATATACTGCTTAATCCTTCTTAGAATATTAAACCTCAACTCTCCGTGGCAATGATTGTGTTCAGAAACTCAAGGATTCAATTTTGTGATGTTATGTTGAGTATTGTGGCTGTGTTTGTGAGACTGTTGTTGGCAGGAGTTAATAGTGAATAAGTAAGACCGCAATGCCTACCAGCTCAGCAATTACAGGGCACTGTGCACAGGCACAGTGTTTTCACCACATACAACAAGACAACAAGACAACAACTACAGAAGCACAACTGTATTGAATTTTTTTCATATAATAATTGTTATGTTTTTATTTTATTACTTTATTATTTATTTTTATTTTACTATTTATTTATTTTTAATTTATTATTTATTTATTTTTATTTTATTATTTATTCATTTAATTTTAATATTATATTTTTATTTTTAATGTATTATTTATTTATCTTAATTTTATAATTTATATATTAATTTTTAATTTATTATTTATTTATTTTAATTTTATTGTTTATTTATTTATATGCGAAAAATGATAATACAATTATTATTTGACAAAGGAAAAAAGAGCATTGGAGCTGGCAGGACTTTCAGCTATAATCAATTCAAGTTGTAGTCAACCTGCTTCGTGTGATTGCAACTTAGATCGAACTTGTACGTTCATGCCCTAATAACCACTTGTCCAACCGCCAGCACCAAACCAGTTTTGTAGACAACCCTCGAGCAAAGTTCGATCACGACCACACGACTGCACAGCCAATGTTGGACATCGATGAGGTTCGATACAAATTTGTTCAGGTTGTTAGTGTTGAAATCATGATGAGATGCCAGTACCAAAACAGTTTTGTAGACAACAATCGAGCAAAGTTCGATCACGACCACACGACTGCACAGCCAGTGTTAAATATCGATGAGGTTCGATAAAAATTTGCTCAGGTTGTTAGGGTTTAAATCATGATGAGATGCGTATACACGTGTAGCTAACAGGCTCTGGTCTAAGCAACAAACCTGCAGGATCACCAGAGAAACCTAGACTTAGCTTAGCCCGAACAGAACAGAGCAGTTACTGCAACTAAGAGGAGAGACTCTTTCGCCACAACAGTACCGGTCACTGTGTCATTGACAGACTTGCTCAGAGACGTAGCCTACCCTTAATAAATTTTTCCGCAATACAAGTCGTCGGATGAAGAGAGGAACATTCCAAACTTCATGTGATACTGCCCTACTCTTGCGAGAAGGAGATCTCGATTCCTGCGGGAACCTTTTCTCGAAGATATTGCTGAGCTAATTTCCATTAGTATGCAAGATCACTCGCTTCATCAGGAAATCACTCACACCTCTTTCAGTCTCGGCGGTATGTTTCAGTTTAAGGGACTCACGTTCTCTGTGGTATCACAGCCGGCCAATTCTTGGCCTCGGTGAGCGCCATGTTAGTACTGATCAAACCTATGTTCAATTGTATTAGCGTGCCTAGGCAAAATACGTGCAAGCATCCTCAAGTGGCTGGTTCAATGAGTGCGGGGTTGTGGAGCCCTGATCCAGACTGTTTGCTAGATCATATATTGGAAACCATTTTGACTTAAATATTGAGGCAGGCGTATACTGCCCTGAACTAGATATCATACAACCATTCAGGCTCCCTGATTACTACAGTGCGTTTCAGGTGGAGCTGTTTGTTGCTAGGAAAGCCGCGCCTGCACACCAGAAACAACGAACTCCACAAGAAATATATACATAGATACGATTAAAGCTAGACTGCGATTAAAGCTATAACCTTATGCTGCTTATCATCGATAAATGTTCTTCAATCCTGGATGAGTGGCCACCAACTGGAGGCTTTGTAGCTATTGGATGCCACAGCATAAGAACATAGAAGAAAACGAGAGAGCGGACGCTCTTTCTAGAAGCGGAATCCAACTTCCGAATGAGCAAGTAATCAACTTACTGATACAAATAGTTAATAACCGTGGTGAAGATGGGATGATTAGGAAAGCGGAAGTAAATTGAAGTATCTCCACATGTAAAGTCGCAAGGGTCATGTGCAAATCGTATGGTAGTCACCAATCCAAATATATACTGGCACTCTCGAAACAGGATTGCAGATTGATTGTAGCCATACTGATAAGTAAGTGTCTAACGGCGGTACATGGCTGGGGTCAAAGCGGCCCATTGACGAAGCGTCTTGACCATACTCATATGTAATAGTATGATTGAAAAAGAGAAAATGTGCATGTGTGTGTCACACGAACATGATTTCGCTGTGATCACTGATTGAACTTCGAAAATCAAAATCATTTTGATTTTGGGGTGAAATTTTATTATGATTTTGCTTATGTATATCGATGTATCGAGGATTGTCGTTTGTAAACATGTAAATTTTTCTCATTTGAGTTTGACTGCCAGTTTTTGAAGATGTGTGCGGATAAAAATAATGAAAAGGCGTTTCTGCTGGAGTTCCTTGAATGCTATTGTACTCTTTTTTTGTGCCATTCTCTCATCCAAAATCGGTATTTCTTTTCTTTTCACATTTTTCCTTGCACAATGCGAGTGCTACCGCCCACAA
Source organism: Clusia tigrina (assembly GCA_920105625.2). Classification (NCBI taxonomy): domain Eukaryota; kingdom Metazoa; phylum Arthropoda; class Insecta; order Diptera; family Clusiidae; genus Clusia; species Clusia tigrina. The sequence goes on from OV050030.1 coordinate 414,838,994, forward strand.
ACTTCATCATCCGAAAGCGACATGACGGATCTCACTCAATGACGAGTGTGCAAAAATGACTTGACTTAGGATTTTGATCACTCGTCTGTGGTGGAGCATCATTCAACACGTACATGAATGAGTATGATCATGACGTACCGTGTGTGGACCGCCTTACGAACAAGGACGATTGTAGAAAGTGTGGGCAGCAAGGCAGAAAGGAAACTTTAGAGCATATCCTATGCCTATACCCCGCATTCTCAAAAGTGTTCTGGAACACCTGGCCACCCCCTGGTTTGAGGCACTGAGCAAGTTCAAGGAATGGGATCGCTCTTAAGTTCGCTAAGTCTCTCTTTTTACTACTCTCTATTACGACGATTAAATGGATATCCATCTGGCACCGCAAAGGACCTTCTTCATGGCCAACCAGTGTAACCGAACCTAACCTAAATATAGACGAGAGCCAAAGTTCGTCGGAATTCAATATTGCTTTAAGAAAGAAAAGTTCTGGAACATTTTCAACTGGTTTTTCTACTTAATTTGTACTTTTAAATTTGCTTAATTTGTAGTTTTAGTGCAGAATTGGTGGTTTTATAAGCGGAAAACGGCTTCCAATTATTTGCTTCTGAGACGAATTCAAACAAACATGGAAATGGAGTTCAACAATTACTTGCAAAATACTGATAATATATTTCACAATTTTATATATTTAATGGAATTAATATTTAATTAATATTTTGCTGATTTTCTACACATTTACTTATATATTAAACTGTATTTTTTCGATTTCAATAGTACAATTAATTAATTTAATATATTTACATAATCACATAAAAAGCCTGAATAAAAGCCTGAATAAAAACATAAACAAAAACATGAATAAAAACATGAACAAAAACATGAATTGAAAATATGAATTGAAAACATGAATTGAAAACATGAATAAAAACATGAATAGAAACATGAACAAACACATGAATAAAAACATGAATAGAAACATGAATAGAAACATGAATAAAAGCCTGAATAAAAACATGAATAGAAACATGAATAGAACATGAACAAAAACATGAATTGAAAACATGAATTGAAAACATGAATAAAAACATGAATAGAAACATAACCAAACACATGAATAAAAACATGAATAAAAGCCTGAATAAAAACATGAATTTAAATCACTGTGTACCGTGCAATGAGCAACTAAGCAATCTAATGTTTAACTAGCATAACGTAAGTGTTCTAAATTTCCTCTCTTTCGTTAATGTCAAACTGAACTCCACGATTATACTCTGGCAAATCTAACAATTTTTAGATGCAGGTTAATTTGGAGGATCTGTTAAACCATTAAAATCAGAGCGTGCTACTCGGAAATTCGCCTAAGTCAAGAAATTAATGTATAATTTTATGTATAATTTCCGCTTCTCAGCTGCTGTTTAGTACATCGCAGTCTATTAGGTTTTTGACACACTTGAGAGGACTCCACAATCCTCTCAAAAGGAGTGCCAGAATAGGGCGTTTTATCTAAAAGATTACGCAGAATCTATATAAACTTATTCAATGTTGAGATCATTGTCGTTAAGTTACCAACGAAACACATTACTTAGACATGTGCAACCATTGGAATATTGATTACATTGATAAATGCAGAACGTCGCTATGCATGTTTTCTAAATGTTCTTTTGGTTGTAATTCAAGTGAAACATCGTGTGAGTAAGGTAAACGCTTCCTTGTGTGCCTTCGTAAATCAGTAAAATGGTTTAATAATACTGCATGGCACTGTCTACATTTCGGCCATTTGTTGTCAATAGGCTCCATATAGTATAGATTATTCGAGTTAAGGACTTCATTGAAGTGTTCTCGGTAGTCGCCAGAGGAATTGGGAAATTCTGTGTCAGAGAAGTACGACATTTGATTCAGGCATCTCGCGTTCCTTTCTAATTGCGTCCTAACCGAGGTGTTCTTTGCTAAAGTGGCTATTGAAGCTACTCCGCGCTCCATAGCGTCGTTCGCATAATTTGCATATCACATAATTTGAATAAAGTAGATGCGTAATTGTGTGCATTTGCAAATTCCAAAGATGGTCTTTTAGAACTTTATTGCACTGCCTGCATTTGGCTTGTTTGCCGCCCAGAGAGTCCATATTCAGATTTTGGAAATTACGAAACTCGTGAACTACATTGAGGTGTTCTCACCAGTCTGAGGAATTTGTAAATTGGATGCCACAATATGGACAGAGAAGTATAAAATTTGAACTAGGCACCCGACATTTGTCCTTAGGCTCATAAATGCGGTGCTTATATTGCAAATGCGACAGGTGGAGACTGATCTGTGTAGAGCGCCAGCCGCAGAAATTGCATATCACATAAAGTGAGAATGGTAGATGCTTGATTCTGTGCAATTGTAAAACGTGAAGATGTTTTACTAATACTTCATTGCACTCTCTACATTGGGCGCTATTGTTACCCAGATCCTCCATATTTAAATTTTGGTAATTAGTAAATTCATGAACTTCGTTGACATGTTCACGCCAGGAGTAGAAATTCGGAAATTTTGTGCCACAAAATGGACAGAGAAGTGAAAAATTACAAACTTTCTTAGGCGTAAAACCGCTGTGTATACTTTTCAAATGTGCATGGTGGTGGGAAATCCGTTTAGAGCCCTTTCCGCATAAATTGCATATCACATACCCTGAGAAAGGTAGATGCTTCATTTTGTGCACTTGTAGTTGGGCAATTTGTTTTTTTAATACAACATTGCACTGCCTACATTTAGCGTTGTCGTCACCCAGATCCTCCATATTTAGGCTTTGGTAATTACGAAAATCATGAACTACATTGACATGATCCCGCCAGTCTGAGGAATTCGGTAATTCTGTGCCACAAAATGGACAGAGAAGAGTGAAATGTGAATCAAGCTTGCGAGTTTTTTTGTTAGGCTCAACAACGTCTCCGAGATTCTTTTCCAAAAGTCGGTTGTGATTTGCAATATTTGTAAAAGCTAAGTCGGTTAAATCGCTCTCCAGAGTCTGTAAGTGAGGAAGATTCGTTATTTGATGTATTTGTAAATGTTCCAAATCTGGATTGTATTTCTTTTGACACTGGTCATACTTGGAGTTGTTCTCGTCACCATCTTTCATTTCCATATATTTTCGTTTATTAAATCCATGAACATTATTTATATGATTCTGGCAGTCAAGAGAATTTGATAATTCTGTGCCACGAAATGGACCCAACGGAATATTGGGTTTTAGTGGAGGTGCTTGTTGGTCTGCTTTAATCGGCATCCATTCCTCAAGTCTTATATTTTCAGAGTCAGAGGCAAGACTACTTGTTGTGATGTCGTCCTCTAGGTCCATAACCTTCAAATCATCTTGGTCAATGTCCTTCAAATCCTCTAGGTCAATGTCCTTCAAATTCTCTAGGTCAATGTCCTTCAAATCCTCTAGGTCAACGTCCTTCAAAGCTTCTTGGTCAATGTCCTTCAAAACTTCTTGGTCAATAATTTTGAAGTAGTTATCAAAATCCTCTTCAGTAAGCCAGATATCATTCTCTGACAGATTAATATCAATGCCTCCTCTACCCTCTCTATCCATGAGTTCTGTATTACAATGAATATTCGCGGCATAATTTCCCAGCAGCTCAGTGTCTCCTTTTCGTGCTAAAACTAATCACAATTATTAAGGTTTAGTTCACTTTTATATACATGGAAGCTTACACTGTGAATAATTGGGATCAATCATTAAAAATTTTGATTGTTTCATTTAAACCAATTCAATGTATGAAATATATTAATAAATTTAATTGTCAAGCCTGGGTTAGCATCAAACTAAGCTTATTTTTCTTTGGTTATGACGTTTAATTCTAACGGCACCACCATCTGTAATGGAGCAGAAAACAAGGTGAATGGGGGGTGCATTCACAGCAAAATCATTTATCTTTCCCATGGGTGCATTCAGCTGGCGAAGTACATCAAAATACTTGGAGTGGTGAATTTACCTTGAATGTGTTGGTGAATTTACCTTGATTGTGGTGGTGAATTTATCTTGAATGTGGTGGTGAATTTATCGTGAATGTGGTGGTGAATTTACCTTGAATGTGTTGGTAAATTTATCGTGAATGTGGTGGTGAATTTATTTTGAATGTGGTGGTGAATTTATCGTGAATGTGGTGGTGAAATTACCTTGAAATGTGGTGGTGAATTTAGCTTCAAATTTGCATGCAAGGTGAATTTTTTTCCTTCTGAATTGTTAAACAGGACCAAAGTGCAATAAAAAAGACGGAATTCAGAGGAATATAGAAGTCCATAATATAAAATTCACATCCCAAAAATAACACTGAGGGAACCCTGATTCTGCGGCACGGGATTTTTTGGACAATTTTAGGTAATTTTGGTCTAAATAATAATATTTTTGTTGAGTTGACTCTTCGTTTCGAGATAAAGGGAATCCATTTATACTGGTAAGTACATTCAAAAAAGAGGAGAATGCTTTTTAAAGCTTTTATATTGTTAATCGATTGTCGTCCTCCGGTTGGAATTTAATTATTATATTTTTACATCTTATTTATATTGACAAATAATTTGTTATTTTTCAAAACACTATTTTTTTGAATGTATTCAAATTTTCCAATATTTCGGACATTCTCAGGGTCTACAATTAATAACAGTAAAGAAGTCTGAAGTCGGGCTAGACCGACTTCGAAACACCCTTTGCCTTTCCTTGTGGGGATAGTTTCTTCATAAATGATCATTAGGAGCATATCTACGGTAATTTTCGGTGGGGTCCCTTCAATTGATTCTATTAGACGGAAGCGTGGCCTCTGCCTGATCGACCGACTAAACAAACTAAAACTAAACTAAACAACATTAAAAGGTGCCTTACATTAAAAGGTGTTCCCAATTGTTCTTTGGTCAGCTGTTTGTAGTTGTTGTTATTATTTTGTATATTTACTTTTCTCGTACAAGTTCTCTGTATACGTGTTCCAGTTATCCGTGTCCCGTTTTACAATTAAGTCTTTGTTTTGTTGGTAGGTTGGGGTGATGCGAGTTCAGTTTTGAAAACCAAGTTTCTGTCTGCAACACAGATTTTTCACTCTATTTTTTAGATCAGCAAATGCCTTTTTCGTTCTGGAGTTGTGCTTCCATTTTTTCTATTCGATTTGTGCGTTGATATTCTCGTCCTTAATTGGTTTTTTGTCACATTAGTTTGACCCGTCTCCACAACAATTAATTTTATTTATCACGTGCGACTTGTCTAATCTGTCGATCGGAGTTTTTGTGTTGGTATATTGTTATGGCAATGTGTTGTTTGTTTTATAACAAATTATTTCTCTTTGGAACTTAAACTCGCTATAAAAATATAATAATTAAAACGTTTATATTAAAATTATCAAATGATTTCAAATAAACAGAGTGCTTTAAATGATACAAAGAATAATAAAACGAATCATGAGAACAAAAACAAATCAATAAGAGTTGAGAAAAACATTTTGTATGAGATTTTCTACGGTGCTTTTGGTCCGGACGATCTATTTGTAAGTTCCAGCTCCAGTCTTCCAGTCTTGATATATTTCCTCCATAATATTGATGTCCTGGTGGAACCGTTCCCCTTGTTCTTCGCTATAATCACCCAAGTTGTCAGGAAATTTATCTAAATTACTGCGCAAATAATGCAATTTGACGCTCCCATTACCTCTTAGTTCTTGGAAATTCTGGAGCATTTTGTCTTTTATTTTGGAATATTCTTTAGCTTTGTGATTCCCCAAAAAATTGTTGACAACTGATACAAAGCTTGACCATGCTTCCAATTCAACTTGAGTCATGTGGTTTTTGAAATCATCGTTGTTTATAGGAGTTAATTGTTCTATACTGAGACCAGGAAACGATTGGCAAATATATTTGAAGCAATCGTCATTCCTGGCTAGAGCTTGAACAAACTGTTCAATAAGTCCAAGTTTAATATACTCGTATATCGCGGAAGAATAATTTTTTCCTGACTGATCAACGGTTCATGTACGATGTTAGCTTTGCCTACAGTAATATTCATTCTCCACTGCCAGTCTTTTAGTGTTCTCCAGTGTTCATTTTTCTCACGACAGTCCCTATTAAAATTGAGCCATAAACTTATGCCGCATTCCCTTGTGTAATGAATTAAGATTTGTCAGTTCCCCAGGGAAACGTAGAACAAGCTTGCTAAACTCAGTTCCTCAGGCATAGTCTCGAAAATGCTTCTTTCTAAATCTTTTTCTCTTTGTGTCGGAGGCAAAACTTGGTTGCAGGGTTGTCGTTCATTAACATTTTTATACGATTTTCACTCCAAAAAGTACCCAATTCAGAATAGTCCAATTATTTTCTGATTCATAATTATGACCATTACTAATATTAAGTACACTACTCTATATGCTAATTAGATAAATTAACTAAAACTATTAAAAGCGTTTATGTTGCCTTCTCTTTATTTCTTATATGTTATTAATAATGAAGATTTAGTAATGTTGTCTCTCTCTCTCTCTCTATCTCTCTCTCTCTCTCTCTCTCTCTCTCTCTCTGTCATAATATGAGGCATAATAGAAGATATTATTATGATTATTATTATTATTATGAAATCTTACGCCAATTAATTATGACTGCAAAGGGTTGGGGAATGAGTACTAGCTACAGAGGCCTTCAACTCAAAGGGAAACGATTTTTTAGAAAGAAGCTTTTTTGAGACCAAGCCCGTGGCAGGATTTGAACCTGCCAGCCTCTGAATGTGAGTCTAACCTGCTTACCACTAGACCACAGAGGGAGGCTATAAAAGAAGATAATATCTTGCTTGTATATATGGACAACCGTCTCGAACAGTGGAAAACATATATGACCACTTACAAAATAACAAAACCGACAGTGATGAAGGAGCAAAAGGGAAACTAATGAACCTTTTTTATTATATTCAATTGTATGAACTACTTCATAAATGATCGTTTAATGTTTTCTAACCATACTACTATAAGGACCTTCATATACAATTCTATGCAGTGCACAAAACTTTTTGTTTTGATCATGGCACTGTAAATTGCAGGCATATAAGCGAGTAGCTAATAGGCTCTGGTTTGAGGAACAAACCTCCAAGATCACCAGAGAATACTGGTTAGCTTAGCCCGAAAATAACAGAACAAATACTACAAATAAGAGGGGCGACTCTCTTGCCACAAATGTTTCAGTCCTGACAGGCCACTGTAGTCATGCTCAGAGGCTTAACCTACACTTCAATGACTTTTGCTGCAATTGCAGGTCGCCAGATGAAGAGGAGAGCATCCCACACTTAATGTGCTACTGCCCTGCCCTCGCATGGGGAAAATTTCCAGTCCTGGGGGCACCTATTCTCGATGACCTTGCTGAGCTATTATCCTAATAATTAGTATAAGCAAGATCGCTTGCTTAATCTGGGAATCGCATTGATTCCCACGCACAATCCCGGGGAGGTGTTTCAGTTGAAGGGACCCTTGTCTCTGTTGTATCACAAGGTGAGTTTTGCTTTAGCTGCCACTCTAGTGTTGAAGATTGTTGCTGACAGTAGATAAAGGAGTGAAAGAGCTGAACATAGATAGTTGATCTATAAAGTCATTACCTGTTATTTGCATATATCTCAGAGATCAGTTTAAAATAAAAGGTGCCGATGAAGGTATTTTAACATTATTCGCTGTTGAGGCGAAGTACCTCCACTTCTTCATTTTTTCAGGACGCTAAATACTGAGCAGCAGAGCCGGCGACAACGAGGGCTCCAACTGAGAGTGGAACTTTATTTAGCAAATGAGTCTTCAATTTTTAGTCTATCTTCTCTCCATGGACAAATCCTACTTCGGTCCTGGTGTGTTGGTATAAGAGCTCAATGATTTCCTTATAAAATGACAACTTCTGGTTTTTCCCTAAGACAAATCACTGTACTTCGAGAGGATGAGGTAAAGCAACAGCAGCAAAGCGAGAAAGTGGCAACATGTGTTACTTGTTGCCTTGATTTTATAGGTTTACCAGACAATTGCGGTGTAAGCTGGTAATATAGATGCTGATGCAGCAACTCCTTGTGTGCTCGGAGTGTTGTAATTTCACTTTGCCTGCCGGATACAACATTGCCAACGTGCGTCAGCAGACACTTGGCCCACTTTAGCTCGTCTGTGCTTGTCTGCGCTGTGCGGCGACACGACACAATGCCGCATAAGCTTAACGCAATTGTCACGGTAGCGAGATGTGCAACGCATTGTAGGCGGAGGGGCCACCGTTAGGCAACACTTCACAGGCATAGAAGTTTAGAACCTTCTTCGACACGCTCACATACAAACATAGATTATTATTGTTTGCCAGCAGGAGGGAAGCAAGTCGGTGCTTTTATAGAAGGAGCTCTCGTATGCGCACTGCTTCACCCACGAGTACGCCAGTCTTAGTTTTCGCATTTCAACGTCGTTCCCAACTAAATTCACACCGCAAAGGAAACATAAAACGAAATGAATCGCACTTCAACCCAAAGGGTAAGTAGACCCCTTAAGCCAATTTAGCAAGTTTTCCAGCATTTGCCTGGCAATTGAGCGCTGAGACGGTGGTTAGAGTTACACAACTCGGGCCAACTACGCCACCAGGCGCTACGCTAGTAAATGACACTCAAAGCGGCAATACGGCGAGGCTTAAGTGCAATTGTACACCAAGCATGCTTTTAACTTTCAACTCCTCTTCGCCTGCGATTGCAAGTTTATGTTTGAAGGGGACTATGTGTGTGAGAATATATGGGAGAGTGCATGTGTGTGTGTGTGGTATCCTTGACGTTGTAGCAAAGCAACACATTCCTTATTCTGCAAATTACGCATACTGTCAGGTACAGGTAATTATTTATGTAATTGTCATCCGACCTGAGTAGGCATGTCCTTATTTTGTTGGCCATGCGAAATGCAGATGTGCTCCCAAATTGGGCCTTTTAATTTATTTCTTTCACACCTGACAAGGCAGGTTTGACACGCTCAGACGCTATTATCGTGTTTTTGCCATTTTCTGTTTTGCGATTCAGTTTTATTCACGTTGACGACGTTCTTCTAAGTAACTGTTTGATCGAAAACACATTAAAGAGCAGCTATAGGAATAGTTAAGTGGACTGTGATTGTAGTTGGGAGGTGAATTGACTGCTGTAAGGATACATTTGAATTTTTACTCAGCAATATTTCTTGATGCATACATGAATGTGCAGGGAAGTGTTTCATAAATATAATCACTCATTATATTCCAACACCTCAAATGAGCTTCTCCCATATATTTCGGCGATAAGTTCTGATCGAATATTGCTTCGATTAAAGATATTAAGAACAACAAAAGTTGTTTAAGCTTTTTTTATTTAATAGAAACAACTAAAATGTTCAGTAGGTAGGTAGATAAAATGGCTAAGAACCCTTCTGTCGTCCCAAACAAGCACTTGTGCGGTTTTAATGCCATATCCTCGCGAGCCGAAAGATGGTGATATACTCTCAGTTACTACCAGTTGGAGTTGTTTATGTATTTTGTTAGGTCTGATACACTCTCTTGAAAAGAACTTCTGAAAAATTTGAGTTTCATGAGAGCGAGGGTTGGACAATCGCAAATAGAGTGGACAACTGTTTCTCTCTCTGGCAGGTCTATGCAGCTCTTGCAAGTAGCATTGAAGTGAATACTATTTTTTCAGCGTCCCATGACGCATGCAGATATCCATAAGGTTGCTCATGGCGTGTCTTGGTTTATTAAGAAGATGATTCGTTCTGCTCGCACTGTAATAAGGCCACGTCATTCTCAAAATGGCACAAGTCGAAGTGTTTTCCACCTCTATTGAACCTTGCGAACTATAGGATTATATATATTTCCCTTAGCAACGGTTAGGAGGACGCCCACGTCCATGTAGGAAAACAGTTCCCGTGCTAGCTCATCGGCCCTCGCCTTACACAGGAACATTAAACTGTGTCCCGGAATCCAAACAAGGGGCACTCTTCTACTGGTCGATAATGTGTTCAATTCCTCCTTGCAGAGACCTACTAGCTTATACTCGAATGTTAACTAACTTTATATAAAACGCTAATGAGGAGGTTAGCAATGGATTACAATGGCTCAGTCGCTATTCTTAACTAGTTCGAAATTTGTTCGCTCCTACAACTTCAGGTGCAGAGTGGCATAGAACAGAAACGGGTACAGGAACAGAATCCAGTGCATTTGCAACAGAAACAGAATAAGTAATAGAATGTCTACAGAATTCAACGATAGAAATCGAGCGTTTTTCTGTAGCAGAAAGCAACAGGATTATTAAAATAATTGTTCGCGCTAGCGATGGTTTAACGGTTCTAAATTTGCATTTTAATGATTTTAAATTTGCATTTTAATGATTTTAAATTTGCAGCATGTAATAATTATGAATTTTTAATAATGAAGTTAAAGAAATATTTGTTTTTTTTTTCAATATAGTTAAAAATACAACTTCACTTTCAGCGGACACAATTTTCGAATCTGATTTGAAATTCATGTTTTCAGTAAACTTAATGACAAAATTCTCTCTTAGCTGCAAAGGAAATACAATTTTATATAATTTTCTTGTGTATTCTGTTTCTATTTCTGTGTCTGTTTCTGCTTTATGTGGCTTCACGAGGAATGCAAACAGAAGCAGAATTAGCTCCAGAAATTATAATATTCTGTTTCTGTTTCGATGGTCGTTTCTGTTTTAAGTCACTTTGTGCCTTTAGTGAGATGGAAGGGTCCTACCTAGACAGATTTTATATGATCTGTGCAAAGAATAAAACGAATTCATAAAAAATATTGAGTGCCAGAAGATTTGTTGCCAGTGCAGCCAACTTTCAATCAAGCCCCTGCTTTGACTTAATGGGTTCATTGTTGTCAAGCGTTTAACTTGGGCGCTAATTTGCTCACATCTTCAGGCTATGAATATTTTCCTCTATATATATGCTCTGAGCCGATAATTCAACCAAAATGAGAAGACATGAAGACAATATACAATTTCTACGAAAGTAGGCTGGGGAGTGGTTCAAATGACTTCTGCAGAAATTGCATGGACGAGGAGGAGCAATAGTCCATTGAATACATGTTATATACTCGTACATGTTCAACGCTGTGCAGAAGGAGGCGCATTTCCCTGAGTGACGACTTTCTGGACTCTTTGGGAGATATTCCAATGAAGAAGATAAACTCCATCAATTGCTTATCTACACTAATCGAATCTTATCTCTCGAATATTATCTACACTTCGAAAGAAGTTTCAAGAGGGTTCTTGAGTAAGCTTTTCTCTCGTAGTAAACTGCACTTAATAGATCCTGAAAGTATGCAATCATTTATGTTTCAATATGTATGTACATTGAAATGCTATTAAGAAGGCATTACTACTATGATAAGAGTCTGCTTACAAATTATAACTGCTGCACTATTGTCACGACGTATTTCCTTTTTATTTACTTCAACTGTTTTCGAGGTCATTCCAACACATCTCAGAATATCTCCCAACTAACGAGCAGGCATAATTGCTTATAACTTGTTGTTTATGATTTATGGCTCGCTGTTCATATTCTATGACTTGTTGTTAATAGCTTATGACGTGCTTGTGACTTATGACCTATGACATAATTATATGACTAGATAAATAGCTACAATTTTTTCCATAATTTTTGATTATTGAAATCTTTTGCATCTGTTCAACAACAAAGAAACAACGACAACTTGGAAAGTATGAAAGATATTTATTTTTGCATTGAAGTATTATTATTATATCTCACACCATAATGATTTATGACTGCAAAGGGGTTTGGGGAATGAGCACTAGCTACTGAGGCCTTCGACTCGAAGCGAAAAAGGTTTATTTAAAAAAAAAATATGTTTGAGACCAAGCCCGGGAGAGGGTTTGAACCTGCGACCCTCTGAGTATGGGTGTAGCATCCTCACCACTACACCACAGAGCGAGGCATATTAAGGTATACTCGTATGTTCAGAGCTACGATGCAATTATTCAGTACACTGTGAAATCGCCTTCAGCGTCGAGCATAGCTGCCCATCTTCTTGGCATGTTTTCAACTAGTTTTTCAGCATACTCCTTGTAAAGGGAGCCTCATATTTATTTTATTGTTCCGTTTGAAATTGTATACAGGATTTCCGTCAATCTTGCCTTTCATAATGGACCACACATTTTCTAAGGATTGGCATCTGGAGATTGTGTGGACAATCCCTTGTGATGACGCCAATTTGATCCTTGCGGCAGAGACGACACCGATGCTTTAGTGTAGTATGACTATTAATAATTATTTAAGTTAATAATTTATATATTTAATTAATTATGATCTAAGCTATAAGGATCAGAGATCTTAGACTCAAAAATCAAATAAACTGAATTAGGAAAAAGAGACAAAATTTACAACAATTTTTTTCTGATCCAACTATTTTGCTCAGTGCTCATATTATCAGAGATTGTTCATTCACCGTATCAATAGTCTCTATTTTTACAATTAAAGAGGTGGAGTCCCTAGTCTACCATGCTTGTTGCTCTCTTCTATGATTACGGGTTCAAATCGCATACAGGGTATGGTCTCTTAATACGTTTTCCTACATTTTCTTTCAACGGTAATCTAAGGCCTTTGTTGCTAGACCTTTTTTTCAGCTGCAGGACTATTGACATTCTCGTTAGCATTCGAATCAAAGAATTACTGCCCGATAGATGCAGCTGCTGCAGGGGCAGTACCAAAGGCCTCCTCATGGACAAAGCCACTGAAAATATTATGACTTAGGTAGATAGATCGATAGATAGACAGAAGTAGGGTAGACCGGAGAGCCGCCGAAGAAGGTGGTCTCCAAGCACTCAGGCATTGATGCAATTGTACTGTAAGCCTGGAAAAATATTTGGGTGAAGGGGGAGATAGAGGATTTTGGAAAAGAAGTCCACCTTATCAAACTTCTTTGACTCTTTTATAAATCTCAGAATTCTGTCCAGGCATAAGGAATGTACGTTATCCTTTCCTAACATATCTGACCCCAATATGCGCCTCCTCATTCTGGCAAAGGCATTACAAGCGCAGAGAAAATGCTCTGTCCTGTTCTTCCTCCCAACAGAAGACGTAGTTTGGCATCTCGTTGATGCCTATAGTCGCCATATGATGGCCCCATGGAGTATGGCCCGTGATTACCCCAACCAATGATCGAAGATCTTTCCTGCGTAATGTTAGAAGGAAATCTGCAACTCGCTTGTTTGGGCTTTCTAGGAAGCACTTGGTTGTTTTGCAGGCAACTAAACTGCACCATCGGTGCTTGTGAATATTATTCACTTGGCTGCTGATCCAATCAATATCCCTTGCCTAACTTATACCGATATATTATGCCTTGCTGCTGGGAAATACTTGTAATGTCCCATGAGATTACTCCAAAATTTGCATACGAAAATATTTACTCTTGTTAACAAAAATTCAATTTGGAAGATAATCATTTATACGTATATATTATTGATATATATCTATATACTCGTATATATACCACCGAAAATATCTCAAAGTGGCAGGTGCATCTTTGATATCCCTTTAAATTAGAGTCTAGTTACTAGACTAATACTCACAAACACTTGTTCCCTGCAGTTCAATTAGTTGACTCTCTGCTGTTGCTACTCACATTTTGCATTCGAGTCTCCAAATTGCAAGCTCCCAACTAATCATTAATACGGGATATCCTGCATTCATATCAGAGACGGAATCATTCTAAGTTGAATGTGAAAGGATATTTTTATGAGTGTCAGGTCCGTGGTAAATATGAGTTCCTCCTTCGGTTACTCTGGAACACGCTGATGAGTTGTGACTCTTTTCTGTGTCCTCGCCACCTTTTTCTGCATTTGTAAACAGAACACAATCGGGGCGCCCACTGAATGCAATGGGGGACTCCTGTAAGTGCATGGTTTATGAGCAACCATTTTGCCATGCCAACCAAGAAAGCGGCAGTTGGGTTCCCGATGAGGAACCCCGTATGCATAAACCTTGCATAGGCCAATGAGATGGTAGCATTTAATCTCATATTCTGAGTAGGTGAAATGTGTAAATTCCGTGAGTGTGTATGGGTGTGGGTGTGTGTGTGTGGGTGTGTGTGTGTTTGTGCGAAAGTGTAACACTGACGCCGCCAAAGAGTTTACCAAGCAAACAACCATCCGACCCAGCAACCGACTGATAGAGGAGCCCCGTCGACGACCGTCAGCGTTGTCACTAACGCTATTCCGCTGTACTCCGGTGGCAGCAATTTTCTATGCTCACAGAATCGCTAATGAGCTGGCATCGCTGCTTCAATCCTTGGCCAAAGAACAAAGAGTCCAAACACTAAAGACGCGCCGCTGCTATCGCTGCCTTGTGGCTGCTTTCGGTGAATTATTTAGTGTTTTCGCACTTAAAAAGCAGCTCCTTTTTCGCTCTTCTCTGCTTTTCTATTATTTTTGAATTGAAGCCGTTTTTTAAAGATTCCCCACCCAAAAGAAAGGATCGGTGTAAAGGATACAACGCTCAATTACTCATGTTGGTATTGTTGTTGCTGTTGTGGTTGTCCTTTTTTAGGACATTGTGTACATAATTCAGCATATTTAAGTCGACACACAAAGTGTTTTCCAGTGTTTTAAAGATGCAGTATGCAGCTTCGCTTTGCTTTGATTTGCGCACGTTTGCGCCTTCCAAGTCACTTGTTTGTGTGGCTGCGGAATCAGCAGAAAGCAACAGCAACTGTTTATGTTGCTCAAGGGTATGTTGGTGATGTTGTTGACGACACTATCGTACAAATCAGTTTTGTGCTGCCTGCGGTGCCGTCGCTGCCTACGCCGTCTGAAAGGTGGGTTTGCTACTGAGTCTGCGAGTGGGTGTGGGAATAAGTTTTGGTGGGTAGCTAATGGCGGGGTTGGCAATAATAACGTAATAATGTTTATAATCTTTGAACTCCGCTGTTTCTAGTTAATTTATATTCATAAAAGAAATTGGCGTACAATTACCGTCCGATTATACTTACGGGGATTCTGTATAAATTTTCTTCAAGCTTTTATCGTGCTTAACGAGCGAGTGTGGTGGTGACGTTGTTATTGCTGTTGTGTTGATGATTGTGGTTGTTGTTGTTATAGTTGTTGCCATAGTTGTTGCTGCTTGTTGGTTGCTTGTCTGTTGCTGTTGTTGTGTGTTGAGCCACAGCGACCTCGATGCTCCCCTTTTCGCTCCGGCGTGCATGACTCTGTTGCTCATATTACTGGAGCTGATTCTTCTGCTGGCGCTGTTGTCATGGTGGTTGATTTCTCATGGAAGGAGTTGATCTGGCGCCTCTGCTACTCGTATACGGCGTCATTCATGTCATGACTTGTCACCTATTTTGAGACAGTTCGCCTGTGGCGGTATTTGCCTTGCTCGTGTGTCGTGCTGCTCTCTCTCCTCCACTCCTCGACTCCAGCGTCCTGGTTTTATTTTTGTTTTTTTTTTTGTTTGTTGTTTTTGTTTTTGTGTTCTTTTTGTTCCTCCCCATGAAAATCTGTTAAGTCAGCCGCATTTTTGGCGCCAGACAGCTTCCAACCAGCTGTGCGTGTAGCCGAGAAAATATTTGCCACACTCTGTGCCAGTGTGCAGCATGTGGACGCTGGACTGTCCTGGTCGGGCTCCGGTTGTTTGGGGTGCGAAGTGTTTGGTGGTGTAGTGTGTCAGTTCGCTGTGGTGGACCGGGGCTGTGGCAGTGACAACCGCCCAACTGGCATCCCTCAATCCTTCATTTTAATTTTCACATAATTACGGAGACTCTATGTGGGAAAATGTGTGTGTTGAGTGTGTGTGTGCGTGTGCTTGTGTGAGTGTATCTGTGTGTGTGTTATTAGATGTGCGTATTAGTGTGAAGTGTGTGATGTCGTTGCTGACTGCGTTAAGCGTATTCAAAGCTCTACGCCCATCACCAATTACCGCCTTCTTTTTAGTTTTAACTCTCGTGCAGCCAATATGCCAGACCCCCTCCCCAGTCGCTCTGCTTCCCCCAAATTACTCTACTACGCTGGCAGAGAGCGTCGGCGGCGTGTATTGCTCTTTGCACTGCGCACGTAATTTCATGGGGAATCCTTTGGGGTTTCCGGTTACTGATTTTCAATTTAAATGAGGTCATGTTAAGGAAAATATTCTAAATTCCATATGGAATTTCTGACGTTCCTTATGAGCTCCTTCTACGCGTATCTATTCATAAATTTGTGCATTAAGAGCGCAAAGTAAATTTAATGAAATTCTCAGCAAGAAGTCACTTCCTTTCATTCAGTTGATCACCGACAGAGACAAGTACAGAGGATGGCATGTAGGTGAAGCTCGGAGGTAGAAGGTAGCAAGTGTTCATGTGTGGAATTTTTCTTTAACTTTTTTGTGAGGATTTTGTGCTCTTAAACCGCTTCTGAGGTAGTTGATGAATCCATAATTTGAAGCGGCTCAAGAATATTTGCAGCTCGAATCTTCTGGAAAGTGGGAGGTCAAGGTTCAACTAGGACCGTCGAGCCAATAATGATGATGATCTTCTGGAAATGCCTTTCTCACTTTGCTTGAGGATTAGCAAACTATAAAATTCGCGCTTGAAAAGGAAGTTGTCAAGTCTAAACGTGAGAACACAGAGAGAGAGAGAGATCTCTGGTTATTGGACTCTCTGATTGGGTCCTATGAATTCAGTCGAAAAGGGAGAGAACACACATCACAGATTTATAAACTTGAGATGGACATATATCAATGAGGATAAAGTTAATGGAAGTTTCGAAGGAATATCACTTGCATCAACGAGAATCTTTTAGAGTTCGATTGTACCGCCCATCGCATGAAAATTTTGCTGACTATTAATATTTGTTGTTATTTAATAGGGACCCTAATTTGAATGATGCCAAGAATAAGATCGGAGTACTTGGAAGATTTCAAAGAACACTCATTGCTAGTGGTATTTTATAAGAGATGTTGGAGGACAGTGACGTCATTTTGTATACCGATGGATGGCTCCGGGATGGCAAAGCAGGAACTACGAGGTTTCGCAATATGTTAAACTTACTCGTAGCATATCCAATAATCCAATATACCATGCAATGGGGGTCTTGTGATTGGAAAGATTTTTTGTCAAGTACTCTTATAATCAGACTGTATTCTTTCCTTGTACCACCATCTAAGGTAGGGATTAATTGAGTCAGGAGGTACTCGTATAATTAGACTGTATTCTCACCTTGTACCACCAGCTAAGAAAGGGAGTCAGGAGGTACTCGTATAATCAGATTGTATTCTTACCACATACCGCCATCGAAGGAAGGAATTAATTGACTATCGGCTGACTTGGGACTTTCTGTCTCCCATTCTTTAACTGATGGTCGGGAGGCCAAACGGACAAAAAAGAAACCGATGATGAGCATATATCAAAACACTAAATTCATGCCTCCAAGCAGTTCAGTACGTATTGCTGAAGGACCACAATGAATACACCGAATGCAAAACCAAAGCCACTTGGGATCAGGTCCTCATTAGGAGTACCTCGATACTAAACCGCTGAGGGCCAAACAAACCCACTTACTGTCACAGTATTCACTTCAGGAGTTCTATATAGTGCGGTGGACCAATGTCGCCTTAACACCAGAGGGGTATGTAAATCTGAGATTGTGAGTAGGCCCCCTTCAAAAAATCATACATAGTTCAAAGTTATATATTGGCACCTAGAAGAAAGGAGCTGAAAGATATTCGAAGATGTTAAACATACCCAAAGCATATCCATTAAGTCAAGGTGAAGCTACTGAATTGATGTAACGGTCAGATAGATATCCTCTCGCTACTGGGCAGATACCACCTTGGACCCCTGATGCTACTAGCAAACGACAGACTTCTTCAGGATATGCCTTGAATTAAGGGAAAAGCTCGCTCATACGAGACTAAAATTTTCCGGAAGTCCTTTTCTGGAGAGGCAAAGGAATTGCTCTAGATTAGCCAGATATTTTAACAAACTACCTAAGGAAAAAGCACCAAATTCCCAGGAAGTGCCTTCCGTAGTCCGTTTGACGAAAGTGGCAGTTGTTGACTGGTCAATAGAAGACTGTGTCATTCGCTCTTCCAAGTGACAAATGCCTTGTTGAGTTGAGTGATAATTATAATTGTAACATATAATATAATAACTATACGAATGATAACCGGAACTTATGACGAACCGAGGCCATTGGTGTCAGCTTCTTCCACATTGGCTTGGTTGTCTTTCTAGTAGAAGCTTAAGAATCTGCTACATTTCGTGCATAGTGCAGGGCACGCGCCTAGCAAGTGAATAATGCTTTCCTCCTCATATTCGTCTCTGCAACTTCTGTAGAAGTTGGTAAGGTGACCTAAACTTAGTCTTCTGGCGTGGCTACCTAGAACGCAGTGACCAGTGGTTACCCCAACAACTGTGATAAGCGTACAACTTTTGAGATTAGCAGATTTTCAGTACCTTGCCAGTCCACCATTGGCTAGATCTGTTGCACTGTTTTGCCCGTCGCCAATGCATCCCAAGTAGCATTGCCTTCATTGGTCACCGGCTATCCTATAATCAACTTGCAGGTAGTCAGTGGAGTACCTAAGTCGGGAAATTCTGGTGAGGGTCGCTTAGTGATGCCTCGTTTTGCCAGTACGCCTTCCCTGCAATTCCCAGGGATATCCCTGCTGTCAGGAACCCATATAAAGTATTTGTTGTGCCGCCCTGAAATCTCTTCAAGAGTGTCGCGGCAACTTATGACTGTTTTTGATGTCTATCTGTAAGTTTCCAGAGCTCCAACAGCCAGAGATTATGCCCAGATATCTCGGTGAAATGTGACCATCTTTTGGCCATTTCAGGGGCACTTTTATGGTTGAAACGTCTGCCTGAAAAACGATACAGTGGTCTGGCAGTTTGAAGAGCTATCCTTCCTGACATAGTAAGAATGGTGTCGTCTGCCTAACGGACCACTTTGCAGTCTCCCTTTCCCCAAGGTTTAAAGCAGTTCGTTTAACACAAAATGGTTCAATGGAGAGGGGAAATGACTCCACCCCGAAGTGTTCCTCTACTAACCTTTCTCGTGGTACGCGATCCGCCTTACTCAGCGCGGATAACTCTACTTCGTGAAAGTGTATCCACCAAATTTACTAGGACCTGTTCCACCCCAAGTCTGACGAGCTTCCACGTCATGCAACTTTACCTCCCACTCTTAGCGCAACATTATAAAAAGCTCCATTGATGTCCAGGAAGGTTGCTAACGTAAATCCCTTACAGTTTAATGATGTTTGTATTGTCTGCGTAAGGGAATAAACGACAGGGGCTACAGAGTTGACTTTGTTGTAGGCATGCTGGCTCTTAGAGAGGAGCTCATTTTGTATCCCTTGCCTTCAGTGAAGGTTTGTCTTAATTAAAGGCTAGTCTCTCCAGAGGAATCCGTATAATGTTTTCCAGAGGAATCAGGTGAGGCTGATGGGACTATAATCCTTAGGATTAGTGTGAGAGTTTCTCCCAGTTTTCGGTGTTAATACCACCCTTACTTTGGGCCATTCTTTTGGAATGTAGTTCAATCTTATGCTGGCTGAGAATACTTTGCAGAGAAGCTTGATAGTCCTCAGCAATATATGCTGGAATTGAGCTGGGAAGGCGCTGTCCGACCCAGGCGATTTGATTAGAAGAAACCCAGCAATTGCCCACTTAACTCCTTCTATTGACATGTGTCTGATATCCGTGTGACAGGCACTGCTGGCCCAATCATAAGTTTGCGACGGCGCCTCGCCTCGTCCTGACCGGTGGGAAAATGAATGTTGCTAAAGAGTTGAAGTGCTTCGTCTTCCGATAAAGTCCGCGATCCATCGGATCGTTGGGGAGCGCACGGAATGAAACCACCTTCCTGAGTGTTGAGGTCCCGAGAACGCTACCGATGCTGCCACATAAATTGATCCTTGAACATCACTGAGCGCCCCTGAGGCCTATCTTATGTATTCTGAGGGATTGTTTGTAACTATCTCAGGGTTCGTTCATTCCGCATCTGTTCGCCTTATTAAACTACATTCTGCGCTCCTTTCTGAATCCGTCAAGATCACCAAGGTAGTTTGTGTTTCCCTCTTGTTGTCTGTTTGTGATAAGCTGGGTTTTCTGCTATCATGAGTCTATTGATTGACAACCGACTCTAGCACCAATTGAATGCTGCTTTTAATACCTGGATTGAATTTGGATGGTTATCTACCGTTCATTTGAACAGTTCTAAGTTTGTATTTGTGGGATTCCTAACTGATGTTATTTCGTTGAGGGTCCATGCCCAGAGCATACGAGGGGTACTATTTATATTTCGGGAATAGCAAATAATAACAAACATTTTTAAATGAAAATGGTTTTATTGTTTTTCAAAATATTCCTCTTGATGATCAATACGTTGCATTTGTCATAGCAGTTTTTCCATTCCTCTTGAGACACCTTCAAAACATGGTTTTTGAACGCTTCAACTGCTTCTTCGGCGCTCATATATCGTTGACCACGCAGTTTACCTTTGATATTCGGGAACAAAAAGAAGTCATTGGGTGCCAAATCAGGAATGTACGGATGATGAGTCATCAATTCGATGTTTTGACTGCTCAAAAAATCACCTGTTTGACGAGATGCGTGAGACCTCACATTTTCATGATGGAGAATGATTCGTCTCTGGCGGTTGGAGTTGCGAATTCCTC
This sequence comes from Clusia tigrina, assembly GCA_920105625.2. Lineage (NCBI taxonomy): Eukaryota > Metazoa > Arthropoda > Insecta > Diptera > Clusiidae > Clusia > Clusia tigrina. Next base: position 414,859,642 of record OV050030.1, read on the forward strand.
CGAGGACTTCCGGGAAACAAATGGTCGTGTACCACTCGAAATTGACTGTCCTACGTTGCTCAAGCGGAACAGTGGCCACATGACCCATTCGGCCGAAGAAACAGGCGACCATTTGCTTCGCTGTGCTTCTTCCACGAACAAGTTGTCTTGGATTTAGTTCGTCTTGGAATACCCGCATGGTCGATTGTTGTTTTGTTTTCGGCTCATACGCATACGAGGGCGGATTGATATTGAAGCTACCTAGCGCTAGATGGCAGCACAAACACAACAACTTTTTTCTTTTTAGAAATTGCGTTCTGTCAAACGTCAGCTGTTAAAATTTCACCCAAATTCATCGATTAGTTTATTTGTTGTAGTCGTTTGAAGTAAGCAACTTTTGTGTTTCTTGAAAAATGGGAAAAACCTAATTTCGTGCAGTGATTAAACACTATTATTTGAAAGGGAAAACGGCGAAAGAGACAAAAGAAAAGCTCGATAAACATTACGGTGAGTCTGCTCCGTCAGATTACTTGGTAAAATATTGGATTGCTGAATTTAAACGCGGCCGAACAAGCACTGCAGCAATACCATAACAGGAAGGCCAAAAGAGGTGGTTACTGAAGAAAATATCAAGAAAATCCTCGATATCGTTATGAATGATCGCCGAGTCAAGTTGCGTGAGATTGTTGAAATGGTAAACATATCATATGAACGTGTGTTCAACATTTTGCATGATCATTTGCATATGAAAAAGCTATCGGCAAGATGGGTGCCGCGTTTGCTCAGTGTCGAACAAAAACGAGTTCGACAGACCACTTCACAGCGGTGTTTGGACATGATAAAGCGTAATCCTGTTGATTTTTGGCGTCGATTAATAACTGTTGATGAAACATGGGTCCAACACTACACACCTGAAACCAAAAATCAATCGAAACAATGGGTGGAAGCTGGTGGAAGTGCTCCGAAGAAGGCGAAGGCAGTGAAATCGGCTGGCAAGGTTATGGCCACTGTATTTTGGGATGCACACGGAATATTGCTCACCGATTATCTTGAAAAAGGATCCACAATCACAGGAAAGTATTATCGTGCATTATTGGATCAATTGATTGATGCAATCAAGGAAAAACGACCACATTTAAAGAAGAAAAAAATGCTCTTTCTTCAAGACAACGCACCGGTTCACACAGCATTAGATACGATGCTACAATTACGTGAAATGCACTTCGAATTGGTTAATCATCCACCTTCTAGTCCAGATTTAGCTCCTAGTGACTTTTTCCTGTTTCCAAACTTGAAAAAATGGCTCGCAGCAAAAAGATTCATCTCAAACGAAGAAGTGATTACCGAAACTAACGCGTATTTTGAGGGGTTCCCGACATCGGATTATTCACAGGGTATAAAAAAGTTGGAATATCGTATTACTAAGTGTGTCGAATTAAAAGGAAACTATGTTGAGAAATAAATGGTTTTTGAAAAAAAAAACGTTTTTTTCCTACTTAGGTAGCTTCAATATCAATCCGCCCTCGTATATCCATGATTCGTCACCTGTCGTGATTTTATACACGTCTACACGGTAGAACTTTTTAATCATTTCCTTACACAAACTTACACCGCGAACAAATCTTTTTTACAGCCAAATGTTCTTGCAATATTGAATGTATGGAAGTAGAAGGAATGCCCAAGGTGTCCTCTATCTCACAAAATGTCACATGACGATCTTGCAGTATCAGTTAACGCAATGCATCGATGTGTTGTGGCACAACAATCGATTTTGGACGACTTTCACTGAGTTCGTCGGCGACCGAACTACGACCACGATTGAATTCACTATGCCAGCGATATACTTTGGTTTTTGATGGTGCTTTATCGCCATACAAAGAACTGAGTTCATCGACACATTCTTGTTGAGATAATCCATGTCGAAAGTTGTGAAAAATAATCCAACGAAAACCTTCTCTTGAAATACCCATTTTTTGGCCAAATTGATTTTCTTAACTCACTGTAAACAAAACAAATAGCACTTGTACATCAACACGTTGTGAGTACGTTTATGCTAAAAAATGTCAAACTTTATCATGGTGTTGCCAGATTTTAGCTATTGACATTAGTGTTGCCAGTTCCCGAAATATAAGTAGTACCCCTCGTACTCTATGTCAGAATAAGAATGTTCATTAGAATGTTTCCAGTTCCTAATATAGTTGATGATGTGTCCGCAAAGGCAAGGAACTCTAGAACTATTTCCTACTCCTACTAAACAAAAACCTCAACAATTTTCTAATTTCCGTCTGCCAAATTTTCGGTTTTTATATCCCCGCAAAATCATTCAGAAACATAAAAAATACACCAAAATTTCATGTCTGTGATTTTTGCACTTCCTTCCATTTGCAGGACTATTTTGGTAGCTCCCTTTAATACTGACTGGATGAATAATCAGGCATGCGTGTGTGTGTGTTTGTTTTTGTGTGTTTGTGTGTGAGTGTGCGAATCCAACAAATGTAGTGGTAAGAGTCATCAACAGAAAAATGACGTTCATTAAAAGATTTTACGCCACAGCGCTCGTTTTACATTAAAATCACGTCTCGCACTTCGGAGCAACACGAGACTGCAAGGAACGGAAGGAAGGTAATTTCTCACAAAACATCGACAAACAACAAACAACCAGAAATCGACCAAAAAATGTCCGCAAATCCAGAGGAAGCAGAGCGATTTCAGCACGAAACGGACACGTTCACACACACACACACACATACACTCACTCACACATTGATGGATATGCACCACATTCCGCCTGCCGTGCCGTGCTGTAAGTCATTTCTGGTTTGTCTGCTTGTCTCTCAGCACTTTCGGAGTCCATCACGCCCACTCGCTCTGGTCGGGCCAAAATTAGCAGAGCTGATGTGTCAGTCCAGGTACGTCACTACGGTAGCGGGGCAAAGATGAATTAATCTTGATTATTTGCATTTAATTTATATTTGACCGTAGCGTCCGTCCTAAGCTTAATTTGTGTCCACTGTATTAATGTACACTGAGGACATCAGGAGCGGCAGAAAGAGCTCAGGCCACACGCAGCTGAGATGATGATTCGAGGATAAAAGCTTTTATCGAAACTAGCCTCCCTATTTTTAGTCTTACTGTACTCACAGAGTAGGGCCTACGAATCTGACACCATATTCCAGTTATATATTATACTGGAATACAATATATTACTGGAATTTTGTAGTCAGAAATAACAGTTCCCATTTGAAGTCTTTAGTATTGCAATCTGAAAATTATTTCAAGCATTTGATTAAAAAAACCATGTCAGAAAAGAAACAAAAAACTTTGTGACGAAATAGTATTTTCATTATTTATAACTTAAACGTTCAATACTATAAGTCATTAGGTCATCACTTATAAGTAATTAGTGAAAAGTCATAAGTGAAAAGTTATTAAAGAAAAGTCATTAGTGATAATTGATTAGTGATAAGTCATTAGTGATAAGTCATTAGGAAAAGGAGATAAGTAAAGACTTATTAGAGAGAAGTCATTAGTGATAAGTCATAAGTGATAAGTCATTAGGAAAAGGAGATAAGTAAAGACTTATTAAAGAGAAGTCATTAGTGATAAGTTATTAGAGAATGGGGATAGGTGAAAATTTATTAGAGAGAAGGCATTAGCGATAATTGATTAGTGAGAAGTCATTAGTGATAAGTAAATAGTAATAAGTCATTAGTGATAAGTCATTTGTGAAAAGTAATAAGTGAAAAGTTCTGGAAGAGTCAAGAGAGGTTATTAGTGAGAACTCATTAGTGATAATTGATTAGTGATAAGTCATTTGCGATAAGTAATTAGTGATAACACATTAGGGATAAGTTATTAGGGAATGGGTAACATTTATTAGTGAGAAGTCTTTAGAGGTAGTAAGCCATTAATGATAAGTCATTAGTAAGAGTTTATAAATAAAGAGTAATAATTGAAAAATTATCAGCGAGAAATCATTAGTGATATGTCATTTGTTATATGTTATATGTGATAGGTCAAATAGTATAAAATCATAAGTGAAAAGTTGTAATCGAAAAGTAATCAGGCAGAAGTCATTAGTGGTAATTCATTCGTGATAAGTGATTTGTGATAAGTCAATGCTGATAAGTCATTAGTAAAAGCTAATAAGTGAATAGTTATCAGTCAGAAGTCATTAGTGATAATTCATTTCTGATAAGTCAATGGTGACAAGTCATTAGTTAAAAGTCATACGTGAAAAGTTGTTAGAAAGAAGTAAATAGTTATAATTCTTTGGTAATAAGACAATTGTGATAAGACATTAATGATAGGTCATTAGTTAATGATAATAAATGAAAAGTTATTAGCGATAATCATTATAGTGATAACATGTTAGTGATGATGTATCTTTCCGGCAAACTATGATGTTTAAAGAAAGGGTCATAAATGATGCTATCACTTTTGGACCAATGAACTAAGTTCTGGAATATGGGAAAATGACATCGAAAGCAGTTGAAATATAATGACCAATAAGGAAAGCTTACACCAACTTTGAGATATCCTTTGCTCTAAGATGTTTTATGAGACTCGCCCATACAAAGAATGTCGGCATGCAAATTAATCCACGGCGTAATTAGGTCCTTACAATATAAAAACCATTATCCTTGCAAGGCCTATTTTCATACTGCTGAATTCTATGTGGAGGTAGGACTGAAATGCGATGCCCACCAATGTGCATATAGCAAACTTGATGCACAACTCTTGTATATATCTCATTGTCTGTTTTTTGTGGGTGTGGCATTTTAGTCAGTCCGACCATTTTTGGTGTGGTGCTTTGTACTGGAACTGTGCCTCCTTTTGCAACTTCTTCTGTGAATCTTTTAAAGGAGCCCTGTTATCAATATAAGAGAATTGTGGGCGTGGGAGTAGTAGTGCAGGAATACTGGAATGGGAGCCAATGCAAAATTTGTTAATTTATTATCTATAGAAAGACAGCTGACATAATTTTAAGTTGGTTATATGGAAGTCAGCTCTTACTTTGTAAGTGTCCTTTGATCCTGATCGACGCCATTTTTTCCTACTTTATAGGGCCAATATGTCTATTATATATCTATCTATATATATTTATTCATACTACCTTTGTTGTTAATTGTTGTTAATTAAAAATAAATTATATAAGTCTTTTTGAATTACTTGACACAATCCAGTGATGGAACTATTAGCACAACTAATTTAGGTAACAATATATAACGCAGGTATTCCACTTATACCCATTCCTCACAATTAGACCATGGCTGAACAGGTACTGGTGTTTGGGGGCCTTCGTTGTGTGGGGAAGAGAGTATGTCTTCATTGGCATTCACAGAGTATGCTACAACTACTGCTGCTAGAACCCCTTTTGTAGGGTTCCAGATATCCATATACATTCTGTTATTGCGAAGATGGGAATTTAAGAGCGGCCTGAGTCCAAGAATAGTAGAATTCACACAAACCACTGTAACCCTAAGAAGCTGTTATTAACTGCTGCAAAAGACCTGAATTGCCTAACTGAGAATTCCCCAATCAACTACTTCTTCCTGAAGTAAGGTATTTCTGGAAAACACTCCTTACATTTATGTATGTCAAGAAGATGAAGAGAATCCATAAACATCGTAGCACATTATTATTATTATTATTAAGGGAGGGATCTTGCACTCCGACCTTACAGTTCTATTGTGCCCCGTTCATAGATTCAGAGTATTTCTCTGAATCCAGTTTCCTCAATAAATTTTAGTATAAAGCCTATTTTGCTGAGTCTTATTTCTCCATCCGGTGTTAGATGATTACCCAAATGCTTCTTTCGATTGTACATTAGTGCTGGGCATGATCCTAGTACGTGTTTCGAGGCCTCATTTTCTTCCCTGCAAAACCTGCAAACCCCATTGAAGTACTCGTAAATTCACAGCTTTGTTAGGTGATAATTCAGCCTACAGTTCCCTGTTAGAATTCCTGTAATGAACCCTAAGATAATTCTTATTGAGACGATTTAGGTTAAAGGTTCCTATAAGCGCTCTTGCTTGCGTCCCGGTAAATTGTCCGAATACACTCTTCTTTGTTTGTCTTCTACTTCCTGAATGAATGAAGAGAAATTGCCCTTTCCTTAGCCTCAAAATGGTTCCGAACCTACAAGCTGCTCCCTTCCTGGCGAGATTATCTGCCATTTCGTTACCATAAATTCTCATATGACCTGGAACCCATGTGATCTATACCTGATTGTTTTGGCCAAGGATGTTCAGTTTATCAAGACACTCCATCACCAGTTTCGATGTCATCTGGTGAGAGCTGAGTGCTTAATTGCTGCCTGGCTATCAGTTGGATGGCTATTCATTTGTTCCGATAGTTACGCTCAAGGTTGAAATAAGCGCACCTTGTGTTGTTTCCTAACGCTTCTAAGTGTCTTTTCCTCAGCCCAAATACACCTATCTCGGGTCCTTCATCAGTGAAGGAACCATCCGTGTACCATGTTATCATATTCTGCTTTATGTTGTTAGTTTTAAATATGCCTTCCCAAATCTTTATATTACTAAGTTCAGTTTTGAATCGTTTTATAAAATTATACTTTGGATTCATCGTATTCAACGGGTTCGAAATTTCGGGAATATGTCTAGAATATCAAACTTCTTGCGGTTTAGCCAACTACCTAAGCTGATCGGAGCACCTACTATGCCAGTGCCCAGCTGCCAGTAGAAGCAGACTACTCTATGTGAGAAAAACGTCTGTCTGATACATGGAACCCTCGAAGGTGCTTATCTAAGTTAGTGTCCTTTACGGCTGCCAATTTAACCTGGCCTTGCCTAACTTTGTGAGCTCGAAGTAGTGATGAACAAACTATCTCTCCAAGGAAGGTTCTTTTCTATTGAAACATGTACATTTATAAGTTATTGAAAGTCATGATATATCTTGTGAATGGCTATAATGGCCCAGAGCAAACATTTAATTATATAAATAGAACAAAATTAAAATAATTTAATGGGGCCCGAGGTATAAATAATCAAGTGCCAGGGTCGTGTGGCTAATAAATATGATAGCCCGTGTACCTATGACCGACCATATGTGAGGATGTATCTCATCCTGCAAGAGGTGCTCCTGCTGTTACTAAATAAGGCGGCTCTGGAGGGGAATCTCGATAAAACCAGTATCCTAAGTGTCAATCGTACTGTGCTTATGGGATGAATGAAACTAAGTGTCTGCGAACGGTGGCCTCCAGATACAGGGCGACCTCTCTTATTATATTTAGCCTTCCCGGGGTAATGGAGGCTATGCCCCGATTGACAAACTTTCCCCAGCACTAATGGGACATTAGTGGGCATTTTAATAAAAAAAACAATGCAAGCAAAAGTTTCTAAAAACAACCAAGGGGATGAGTTCATTTCGGCCAACAGGGGTTCAGGTCCTAATAGGAAAATACCAAAGAATGTCGCTTTGGTATCGGGAGAACGAATTCCCCGTATAAACGATAGGTTGATTCGAGTAGACGAGGATGACACCTTGTGTGCCTCGCAATCTCTGCCTTTACTTCAGGTAGCCCATTTGATACCTGGGCTTCGCAACCAGCAAGCAATGGAACTCCGATGGATAAAGTATCTGTGACAGGGATCAAGTTCACAGTGACAAATATACAATAAAACCCAAGGACTATTAAGACCCTACTGGCTAATCAATCCATGCCTAAGCAAGATTCCGTTGGACAAAATCTGGAACCGGGCGAAAGCGTCTGAAACTGTTGTTGGCTAAGGGTCTTCACATTGACGAGGCTAGTTGGCTAGCTGAAAAGCCCCTCAACAAGGCTCGTCATAGCACCCCAAGCCAAAAACCTGACGAGCCGCTCATTCTTAGATTTCATCTGAAAGAGCTGGGTATCTTCTCTCTGAATCTGAATGTCTGAAGGATCGAGAAACGTACATGAACATTCTCTGCGAGTGCCCTGTAGTCTGCAGAAAGCGATTCCTATAGATGATGGCTGCTAGCATATCACCTATAGGAAACTATCGAGAACAAGGTACCCCATTTAGTGCTAAAGTTTATCAAGAGCCTTAATATGGGTGGTTGAATCAAGGCTTCGCTCATAAGATCAAATTGGTCGAAGTGCACTATATAACAAATAATGGTATGCATACAACCAAAATTCTCGTTACTTTGCTGACACATCATCAAAAGGCTTAGACTTCATTGCGACTTACCGTTAACAACTGCAAATGGCCATGCAAATCATTACCAAAGCTTTGCCGCACTACGCAACAATTAATCAATGTTTTTGCGAAAGCATTTTTAAATCCTTCTTACCACGGTGTTAACTGGCAACTTGCAACATTGCGCAGGATATTAAAACTTGCCAATCTTTTGCCGTTTTATTTTCCTTGTTTGTATTTCCAAATGCAAAACACTTCAATTAGCGAGGATGCCAACACCGCAAACCAGGATAAAAAATACTTTGCTAAATACTCTTGAAATACGTAGAAGCAAAGCCATTTCTTCCATTATGGACGCTTTTACGTGAGAGCACTCCGCAGCTAATCCTGCTTAGCTGCAGCTGCGTTGCAACATAAAATATTAAAACAAGAACTTTTTCAAATTAGCACGAAACAACGCAAAATGGATTAAAATGAGAACAGCCTGATAGATAGACGAGGGCAGGATGATAGACAGCGGGCCAGCAATGTGGCAGAACAGAAGAACAACACCGGAACAGCGGTTTGGTCAGAGGTGGAGATATTGGGGAACTATGCGTAGGACGGGCGAGTGTTCATATTGCAGGTACTAAACTAGAGTAGGCGTAAATATGCTTTCCACAGGTCAACACCCACACCGGAGCCACAAAAAACTAATACAAATGTGCCCTGCAACAATGCTGACAATAAAATGGAAAACAACCAAAAACAAATGGAACAGAAAAATAATAAAAACGCATCCGTTTGTGAAACAAATAAAATTACTGCATGCTGTGTTTTGTGCATACAAGTAACCAGGGCGACGCTTTGTGCCTCAGTTCCCCCAACTCCCGTATTGTCTTGTTCCAAGACAGCAGCACCTGCCCGTATCAAGTCAGCGGGGCTCCATCAATGCTGCCACTGTGCGCCTCAAAGGCTGCTACAACAACAACAGCTTCACTCAACACAAACACAACGCACACACACACACACACACACACACACTAATGCACCTGCACACCAATACACTTACTTACTTTGCAAATACATGATAAACACTTTCAAAGGCGTGTCTAACGGCCTATGCGCTTTGTTGCTCTGTGTTGCCACTTTGGCACCTCTCAGCGGGATGCTTACTGCGTCCAGTGCCAGTTGCAACACCATCAATTGCCCCACAGGGAAAAGAGTCGAAGAATCTTCAGAGGCTTCTTTAGAGAGATAAGAGAGTCGAATATCAGCCGGTCAGATGTGGCTCACTTGAAATTTTGAAGGGTTTTCAACACCATTCAATTTACCAACCTGAACTTGCCAAATGTGGTTCCTTTGAATTTTTTAGGAATTTAAAAAAAAAAACCCGGAGAAGTCGTTATTTTTAACGAGTTCAGGTTAACCAGTTCACTTTACGACTCCCTGCCAAGTTCTTAACGGCCTCTCGTCGTATTACCTAAAGGTGAAGTCCCGAGAGGATAATCCTGGCGGATATCGGGGTTAATTTAGTGGCATAAGGCCCCACAATTCATGGTTTTTTTACTGCTTTACACCTCCGAAATAAAAACGGTGCTGCCAAGTCACATTTTACAGGGTTTGTGTATAGAATAAGAATTTTTTTATTTGACAATATCAACTGACAGAAAATTGTTGCCAGTGCTGCCAACTTTGTATAAAGTATGAACTTTGCAATTTTTTCCTTCTTTGCGAAAGAGTCAGTCAGGTTGCAGCTAATGTCACTAGATGGATTTAACTTCTTTCATATAGGGCTTTGAGGACAGAGTAGAATAAAGTCTGCTCCCATAAACATCCCCCACAAAATATTTAAAAAAGCATTCAATACCACGTCAATAAAAATCAATGACGATCTTTCAACTCAGTGCTCGCCATATTTATGAACGTGGTCGGTGGAGAGAGCGCTCCAGAATTTGATCCATTTGATGGTCAAAGCACTTATATCGAAGTGTAGAACTAACGGTGCTGGCCAAAGAACACATCAGCGACGTATTCCTGCCACGGGCTTGGTCTCCAAAATGGTTCTTTCTAAAAATCTTTTTCTCTTCGAGTTGAAAGCCTCTGTAGCTAGTACTCATTCCCCCAACACCTTGCATTTATAATTAATTATGGTGTAAGAAGGTATAATAATATTCCATACTCAAATAGGCGTCAAATTGGAGTACCCACAATTGCCGCTACTTATCACAGTTATCACTATCAGTGCTTTGATTGAGATCCAAATAAATACTCATATTAAGTTTCCGATAATCTACACAGAAACGTGCGGAGCCATCCTTTTTCTTAACTAATACCAGGTGAGAACTCCAGGGGCTTGCTGATGGCTCAATAACGTTTTTCTGATGCATTTCGATCAGCAACACATTCACCTCTTCTCTCTTCGCCCTTCTTAACGCTTGGCGAATGGGCTTTTCCATCACTAGTGTTGATTGTGTGTTTCACCATCTTGGTTCTGCCTTCCTTTTTACCCTTTTCAGCAAATCTTGATCAACGTCTTGCCAAAAGTTTTCTAGCTCTTTTGTTCTGCTCTGTGGATAACTCTTTAGTCCATTCTTTCGTCAGATCATCGAGTACCTTTTTATTAGCTGGTATCTTACTTTTCGTGTCTCGAGGATGGTTTTCACAGTTTACAATGCAGAAATTACCTCTCCTTTCTCTATGATTCTAGTGGCATTTGCAAGATTGAATACTCTTTCTGGCACTATTCTACACTTCTGTTCTTGTACGAGGGCTCTTCCAGAAATTACCTCTCATTTCTCTATGATTCTAGTGGCATTTGCAAGATTGAATACTCTTTCTGGCACTATTCTACTCTTCTTTTCTTGTAAGAGGGTTCTTCCAGTTACGATGTCGTCTATTAAAAATTTGTTGGGATGTTGTTCTTCTCCCACAGAATTAGCGATATGCAAACAACAAGATATGCAAGTAGAATATCCCGAAAGCAATGATAGATTTGGAGGTTAATATTAGGAAGACAAAAGCCATGGAAATGGGTAGTACAAAAATATCAGGATATCGGAAAGAAACCAATTATTAAAAATATTTCCCTACATTGAAAGCATCATATCGATGGTCGAGAGAGCGGAGGAAAATGCCTACAACATAGTAATAAAGCCGGGAACGTTTTACGAACAAATGCCCACAACTCCTTTAAAATTGGTACAGACACCTTTTACATTGACATTGAGACGAGGACATTAACTGACATTGTTACGTTGACGTTCACATAACATTGATAGAGAGACGAATACGTTAACTGGAGTTCTGTAATTAACTCTCTAATTCATATTCCAGTAAACATGACTAGTATGTAGAATATACAACAGCTACGTTTTGGATAAGAAATATAGGACTCTAACGGAAATTTTCACAGGACTACTGAAAACTCCGCATACCCAGGCTTATTTGCATTTGATTTTTGAGCCATCATCATCACCTAGTTGAACATTGACCTCCCACTTTCTTGATTCTTGAGTCAAGTCTACTTAAACAACCCGGACTTCACTGCTTCACTACTTAAATAACCAAGTCTACTTAAACAGCCAAGACTTCAAGATCAGTTATTTTAGCTGATACTATGGCAGCAGTTCTAGTTTTCTGTGTCAAGCCTCTGCACTCCCGGCCTATGGGTTTTCTATGCTCCACTATGAAGAAAAGTTTCTTTTAATCTAAGACGAGGGTACTAAAAGCTGCTCCTTGTTTCAATGGTTAAACTCATATAGAAGCATGCTTTTAGGGGCATACAAGTTGAGCCTTGCGGAAAACCACACTGAAAAAACTTAAAAAATTTCTGGAGAATTATCAACAGAATAATAATTATCAAACTTGTTCTTAGCTTTGCCACAGCGAAGGACAAACTAACTTGATTAATCAATCAAGGTGGGAGCGATAATTGGGACAACAAAAAACTTATCCAGAAAAGATCTGGATACTGTCTAACGTCGGGCTGTTAATTGAATGTCCAATACGACAAGTTCTGGTGAAACATCAGCTCTAAAAAACGCAGAACCACAACGATCTGAGGCCTAACCACGGCTCTTCTCAGCCATCATCACACAAGAAATGAGATTTCCATACTGAGATTATTATTATTATACCTTGAACCTTAATTCATTGCGTCTGAAAGAGGTTTGGAGCATGAGTACCAACATCTAAGGACTTCGACTCGTAGTGCGAGACTTAAAATTGAGATTTCTATACTGGGATGTGTTGCGTATTTGTTTTTTTGCGAGCATTTCAATTGTTTACCTTTTTTCTTTGAATTACATTATTTCATTTTCTTGTCCATTTGTGTTAGGTGTGTGACAAACGTACTCCCGCTGCAGGCCTCTTGCCGGGCGTCCCATATAAATCTTAATTTACCAACACAACAAAACAGATGCCACCGCGCCACATCACCACCGAGGGCAGCTACGACGCGCATATCGAATCCCAATGCTGCTCGCACTTCAACTAAGCAACGGCTTGAAGGACTCTAATAGCTGTGGAACATGACTCTGTCCGGAGTGGGTATTGGAGAGTCAGTGTTTTGTTGGCTTTTGTCTCTTTATTAACCGAGCTGCGGGTGTCCAGTCGCTCAAACGCTGGCCCCAAACAACAACGCAGCACCCCAACTAAGCAGTTCAACCAGTCAATTGTTCCACTGTGTGTTAGTGTATGCCTGTGTGTGTGTGTGCGTGTGTGTGTGTGTGTGTGGTAAGTAGAATACAATAACATTCTAAAGTGGGAGTGGGAGTGGGAGGTGAGTTGGCGTTTGGCTAAGAAACGCACTGCAACTGCGAGTCTCGCATAAATACAGATACAAAAACAAAACACAACACCAACAATAACAATTCAATAATAATTATTTACACAAACTATAATCACCCGTCGACCCCCTGCCCACACCCCATGCACACACACTCACACACACCAACACACTAATGCATTTTATTAACATCCCCTCTCCACAATAGCGTCGCTTGTGTGCCCTGCTGTTAGTTTGCCAGTAATACTCGCATTGTAGAATAGAATTGTACTCAATTTTTCACAGCGGGCATGGCCTTCTTCCTTTTGTATGTGGGTAGGCGAAGTCTGTGTGTGCAAGAGAGCGTTTGTGTGTATTTTGTTGTTGTTGTTGTTGTTAAAGTTTGTATTTTTTATTGTTTGTTTGTATTTTCATTTCTCCGCCTGCAATTATTGTATTGTCATTGTAGTTGTAATTGTCGTTTATTCACAGCACCAAATTTAGTGGAGTGAAACCTGCAGCACGGACGCACAATGCCATTTCTGCCCTTATCTCTGATAGAGTCATCAACTGATGTGCGTCAGCGAGTGTTCGGGAGTGAGTTGTTTGTTGTAATCCCAACATATGGCAAGCATTTCGGTAGAGTTCTAATCACACGAGTTATTTCACACATAGACTGGATTTATTATCGTGCAACGCTTGCGATAAAAACCCCAAAAAATGAAAGGTGACAAAACGTGTACAATTATTGGACACGTATTTCACTGCTTCGACGGAATGAGGGGTCTTATCTGCTTTTACTAGAACCTCTCTGCCAAGTATGTGAGTAGGCGTGAGCAGATATTGAGCAGTAGTTGTGTGCATATTATTACTCCATAATGAGAAATTCTGAAAATCAGCAGAGAACTTTCTAACAACGAATTCAAAATAGTTCTAAGCTGAACAATTTTATGGCCATGTTTACTTCAGGGTATTTTTTAAAGGCTGTGTTAATAATATTCAGAAATTATCACATTCTTCTTTGAATTAAAATGAGTGATGTTGGAAAGATATCGATATATCAATATATCGAAATAACCACATATTAATATTGATGTACGGAGTTCGATGTATACGATAAGATTTTCAATCTCGACATATCGTGTCCTTAACACACGATCTTCCCACACACAGCTTTGAAGAGGTGAAGAAGACCCCAACAACCAAAGGAGTTATTTGGCTGATATTTTATATGGGCCATGCTTGAATGTTTCGTATTAACTGAAAAGGCGAAGAAGACCTCAATAACCTAGAGAGATATTTGGCTGATATGAAGTCAAGCTTGAACGTTTCGTGTCAACTTTGGTGAAAATTTAACCACCAACATTGATTTTCTATAAACTTATATTGTTGAAAACAACACTCCTTAAGAGGTAAGGGTGTAGGGAGAAGGGAGCAGAGGAGGGAGCAGAGGACTGGGAAGCAATGGCATATGGAGCAAAGGAGTAAGAAGCAAGGGAGTATGTAGCAAAGGAGCAGAAAGCAAGGGAGTAGGAAGCAAGGGAGTGGGAAGCAAAGGCATATGAAGCAAGGGAGTATGAACTGAGAGAGTAGGGAACAGGGGAGTAGGAAGCTAGGTGGTATAAAGCAAAGGAGTAGAAACCAAGGGAGTAGAAATCAAGGGAGTAGGAAGCAAGTGAGTAGGGAGCAAGGGAGTAGGAAGCTAGGGGGTATAAAGCAAAGGATTAGAAAGCAAGGGAGTAGAAAGCAAGTGAGTAGGGAGCAAGGGAGTAGTATGGAGGAAAAATAGAAGCATACGAATTCCCTCTCGTTGGGTATATAAGAAGGCAGGAATAATAATAATAATAAGAACATGGATACCGGAAGCTCAAAAATGAAGTGTGAGTAGGTATTTTCTCCAAAGATATCTGACAAATCAATCTGTCTACCAAACACATCAAGTGTATTCAAGGTGAGAAGACCTACCAATAAGACAGATATGTAGGATGGATTTGGAAGGCACTACCATAAGGACAAAATTGCAATACAATTCTAAAGTCTCGCTGCCAAAAAACACTCAACTCCGCTGTCATAACTTCGATACTTGTCTGGGAAGATAAAGAGATAAAGAGGTCACTACGGAACTAAGTCATTGGTTACACATAACCTTGATCTTCGGTGCCGATGACAGAAAGGAAGGGGCTGGTGAGTTGGATCGAGAAGTCTGAGCTATCAGCTTTCAGCATGAAGCGGAAATCTGTCGGGCCCCAGTTAGTACTAAAAGACCAGGAATTTAGAAACTTATTTGAAAAAGTACACAACAGATGGATGAGGATGAAACCCTGCCATAAATCTCTTATACATCTTAAGTTATGAATATTTGTTAGTAATAGGCGTGAGAGTTACTATATATCACCCATTGCATAGTGTTTAGTAGGACTCGGATCTACATAACTACCAAATTGCGTATCTACGAGTATTCCTTCAATTGGCCCGAATTTATAGTCCTTTTATACGATAAGTTGCATATATGGGAGGTAGCCAGGATATTTATCCACATTTAAGAGACAAATTTCTGTGGGATATATTCAGCAGTGCTCTGGATAAACTTCAACCTGCACAATTCTAATTCAACTGATACTAAGCAAGTTTATTAACCGCTGGAAGAGTATTGCACCCCTTGCTACACATTCACCACATTTGCTTTACCATGCATCCTCGTACATCTGTTTCGTGTTCATGCATTTGTCTTATCAATCCATTTTCTACTCTATCAGCATTATATTCAAATAAATGTGTGCCTTCGTAATGAATGACCAACCCAAGCGGTACTGACATATGTGGGTGTTATGTAGCACCATAATTGCCCCATAAAATATGCTCAAGTTTATGATAGGCAGATAGAGTAGAAGTGTAGCTGAAAATGCATGGAATCTTTTAAGTCGACTTATGTGGCACTCTACACAAATACTATAAGCAATGAGAATGCTTGGGGTTGATTAGATTAGATTTATTTAGTGTATTATTATGTGTGTTATTATGCGATCTAAAAGATCTATTGTGATGGACATAGTCTCATCTATAGATCTTCTGTCAGGTTAATTTCCGACATGAATTCATGTATTTGGAGGGAAGCAAGTTGAGGGATCTTGCTTATATCTAAGATATATTCTCCAAAACCTCTGTATCTTTTGTGTGCCAAAGGTCCGCAATCTGTGGTCAGGTGTAGTGAGATTTATTTACTTTCTCTACAGAATCTACAGATGGCATCTGAAGATAGGCCCAACTTATTCATATGATAGTTGAGTCTACAGTGTCCGCTTAAAACGCCTGTGATGATTCTCAATTTACACTGAGGCATGTTTATTAACTCTTTAGCTCTTTTAGCAGTAAAGTACCCCAGAAGAGCTTTGGACTGTCTTAATCCCGTTAGATTTTGCAGGTCTGACTTTTGTGCATTTTTGCATTTGTGCAGTTCTTCAGCAGACCTCCTATGATGATGGATGTGAGTAGAATGGAATAGAGAATAGTAGAAGAGAATAGAGTAGTATTGGTAGAGAAGTAGTAGTCCATAGTAGTAGATAGTCAGTTCGGTTGAACTGAAAAGCCGAAGCTTTCCTTGCTAAGCTATCAGCCTTCTCATTTCACTATACTCATATGGGGCCTGCTAACCACAGTAGAGATAGATTGTTGATACTGCTTAGGGAGTCTAGTTTCCTAATACAAGTTTAGACCCCAACAAGGGTGAGTTCAAACTTTTTAGTGCTGCTTGACTCTAATAGTATAACGATGTTTTCTCCCCGATACTTCCTGTGGGTATGGGGAATGTTCAACTGGGCACATCTTTCAATAGTGTGATTGACCACTTGAAAAATCCTTGGGAAAGAACCCATTGGTTCCCAATAGTCGGTCCTAGTCCCAAATACTTCTGCCCCAGTTCCGTCCATAGTCTTAGAACCGTATATATTCCATAAGACTCTCTAATTTTATATGCTTCAGTTAGACCTCTCCATTCTTGTTTGCAACTTTGTTCTGTATTTGTGTACAAAGTTTTTTGGCATACTATTCTTAAGAGATTGAGGTACATCCTTTTCTTGAAATGAATTGTTACCTCATATGTTTTGGGTGTAATTTGATTCCCTCAGAATTCTCAGATTCCTTGTATTCTGCTAAGATATTTCCTAGCGGAGTCTTGTATGTTGGTATGTAGATGTAAGGGGGTTGGATCTAGCATAACTTCCATTGCTACCGTTGGACAGGTACGTACGGCTACAGTGATGACAAATAAGCAAGACGTTGTACTTTCCTTAAGGCTGTCTGTTTCCACTATCTTAAGTCTGACCCTATTTGACCATGCTATTGAACCATAGGTGATGATTGGTCTCACCATCATGGTATACATCCAGCATGCATGGGTTAAGTCTTTAAGAAAGAGAGTTATGTATACAAAAATTATGTACTCGTATATGAGAATTTTAGTATACGAGACTTATGTATACGAGAGTTATGTACGAGTATATGACGGAGTATGAGAAGTATGTACACGAAAATTATGTATTCGTAAATTATATATACGGAGAGGTATGTATACGAAGATTATGTATACAGGACAGTTCAAATTCTGGTCTGTGGAAGAGTTAATTCGGTTCATTTGGCAAAAATAAATCCGGAAGCATTTAAAAATATCCCCGAAATTCGTTTTGAGAAATTAGTTCTCGATAATTGTGAATCAGCACTAATAGGAGCAACCAAATTTGATGTAATGACACTCTTCTTCCCATTCCTGATTCTTTCTATTAGTCATTATCTGAGCGGAGTACAATAGTTCGACGAACTGACTGTTCTGGGAAACACAAGTACACCCCAAAACTGACACTCTTGCTGACATAAAATTTTTTCTGCATCTTCTCTCATTGACCTGGTGGATGCATGGTGTATCCTTCTTCCGGCTTTTCATCTCATTTTTAGGTAAATCCTCCAGAAAAATCCGGGAAAATTTGAGTGAATCACTTAAGAGAGAAACTTTGCATATTTTAAACCCCCTCCACTAAAGGCGACGCATTTTTCTCCCTAGGTTAACCAGGTGGCTTGCGAGCTACGCAGTTGCACTCGGAGGCCCATTGGCCCATCATGATAAAAAGTTCTTCCCCCTAAGACTAATTTATGAAACATAGCAATTCTATTAAATTCAAGGATATTCATGCCTCTTTAGTGCTACAAAATCCATTCCTTCCATTTGGAATTCTCAGTTAGAAATAAATATTTTCACCATTTTAGAAGGACACAATTGAAAAGCTTGTATTATTGCATTGAACTCAAGTCTTTGAAAAACCCGTGCTCGCGTCCTGTGAAAAAATTCTGCATATTCCATTTATGTTCCATTTGTGTTTTGCTGTTTGCATACTTAACGAATTACCGGTAGCTCGAGTGGGAAGAATGCATGTGAACCATTAAGGATTTTTTCCTTATACTCGCATTCAGATTCCAGCATTGTCATTTTCCATTTATCGTTTTTCTATTTTCCCGAATTGTCCGTGGCACCGGAGGCATTAAGTCCGCTTAAGACCCAATACAATACAGCGAGTAATACCAGCACTCTCGCCAGTTGCATTATTCCGATGCATGCACCGCACACACGGCTTATAACTCACCTTGAAGAGCTGTCAGCAGTAAATGGAAGAGTCCTTTTTATTTTTTATCTGATTGGTTGGCAGCTATTCATAAACGGGGTGGACGGATGCAAATGGTACGTCGTTGCCGATGACGGCAGCCCCCAACCAGCTTTTATTTTTTATGCATAAAATCAGAAGCGTCAAGCTATTTTGCGGAACGAGGTTGTAGTACACATGACTATTGGCATTGAGGAATGCAAAATAAACACGAGAACAAGGATTTTTTATAATTCGCATTAGAAGGATGCGAGAGAAATAGAGAGAAGGAGATGCTACGAGCGTGTTATAAATGGTACAAACTATGGACGCATACTCCAGATAGTAACTGACTGATTAGTAAGCGCGAGTTGGAAAAAAAGACAAAGGATTAGACATAACGAGCAGGTACTGGTCTGAAGGAGCAGGAGAGAAATTTGCCGAACAAACCTGGCCCGAAATTATATTCAAGCAGACAAAGGATCTACTGTCCTTAAATAGACAAATATAGGTACCCATATAAGTGTTGTAACGGCAAACTGCACTCTAGGCAAGAGATTAGGATGTCTCTCAAATTACTGTAGCAGGAGTAGTATAGATGAGGAGAAACAGCAATCCATCGAACACCTTCTGCACTTGTCCAGAGTTGTCCAAGAGGAAAAATGCACTCCTGGGCAGCTACTTCCTGGACTCCAGGGGGGATATATCAGACACAAAATTGGGCTCCATAAATTGCTTCATCAAAAGCTCCCAATAGCTGGACATATGGGAGGGAATGGGATTTGTGTTTCAGGCGATATTACAAAGGATCAATTCAGACTTAAGTGTGATTTTAAAGCAGCCACTCAACCTACTAACGCAGCTACATTGTATTAGTACGAAGATTAGTTTATATTAATAGTACGTATCACTGGATTGTAACACGAAAACTTTTGTATGATATTTTAAGAAACTAAGTATACAAAAATACAATATATTATATATTTATATACAAGTAGATTCATAACAAACTCACCCAGAGAACGTCACATATGGTGGGAGGGAATATCTACAAAAATTCACATTAAATAAAAAGTCGTACGATTTGATCAAACTTTCAATTTGTTTATTCGAAAGCCCTCTTATCTCTTCTACTTTTAAGTCACTACTGAATTGCTCCGTCAAAGTCGGAACCCTCTTTAGATTCTTTTGTCCGATTTTGAATTGATGTCATGGCATGCAAGAATAATGTGCAACCAATTCCATTAGTGCGAAGAAGGCATCATCTGCATCGGGTTATGAATATTAGATTATGGAGACGTTGATGGGTCCGAGCATCTTAGGAAGAGGTATCAACGTCCAGTTTTACAGCTTAGATTGAAATCCCGTCTCATTTGCATACTTTTTTTTGTTTAATGAGGGGGAAGCATCAAAAGCCGCATGTCAGTGTGAGACTTCCAGCCACTAAAACCCACCTCAAGGTCGAACGGTTAATCCTCCCGGGATACCGATTGGTAAATACGCCAAGAAGCCGTTATGAGCGTCACCGCTTCAAGCGTCTGTTATAGTCAGTCGTGTTGTTGTCTGCTAATTGTGCGCATTCTGTCGCTATCTGCGAATGTGTGTGTGTGTGTGTGTGTGTGTGATGTGCAACTTCAGTTTATTCGGCTTGTTGCTGTAGTCGTTGTTGGTCAGTTGTTGTCTCATTTGCACTCTAACTCTCAGACTATTTTTCCCTCTCTCCTTCTCTGTCTCCCCCACTTTCACTTCTCCCTCCTCTCTCACTCACACTCAGACTATCTCTCGCACTCCTTCACTCGCTCTCACTAGCTCTATCACTCTCATTCACTCTCTCACGCTCTCTCTCTCTCATTTATTATCTCACTGTCACTATCTCTCTCTCTTGGTCTCTTCCCATCACTCTCTCTCTCTTTCATTCTCACTCTCATTGTATCTCTCCTTCCCTATATCAATCTTAATCTTTCACTCTCACCATCTTTCATTCACCTCACACTATTTCTAACAGTCTCAGAGTTCCTCTCAGAAATCTTGTCAAATTTCACTCAGCAAATCCTTTTACTTTCTCTCTCAATATTTCTCACTCTTTCACTATCTCCCACTCTCTCTCTCTCTCTCTCTCTCACTCTCTCTCTTTTTACCCCTATATTGGAACGAGGTGGAAATTTTCAACAAGGCACTGGCCGCATTGACAGCAGACTTGTTTCCTACCCACTAAAAACCGCCTCCAACGTAGCCTCTGTGTGTCTCTCTCTCTCACTCCCTCTTCCTCTCTCTCTAGTTTACTCTCTCCTTTACTCTCTCTTCCTCTCTCTCTCTCTAGTTTACTCTCTCCTTTACTCTCTCTCCTCTGTGTCCACTCTGTCTAATTTTCTAGAGAGCCTACTTTGCGGAATCTCATTTACTCATCTGTTATGTAGGCTGCTTGAAGGTCGCTTTGTATAATAATATAACCTTAACCCTTAAAAAGGTATGCTAAGTTTATGCGGATTTCAACCACCAGTAGGAGGCGTGTCAGAAATGGACTTAAGTAGACACAAATGAAATTGTTAAAATTTGCATTGTATATATATAAGGATATAGCATTGGTTATATATGAATTGAAAATATTATGTCAAGTTTGTGTTTCATTTCGCAACGGGGAGTTACTTTTTACGATTTCCCAACCCTGTACAGCAATTCTTAATATAACATCAAACGGATATATAAACCTCTTTAAAATTTTGTATACCAATTTTGATGTTGTCCTCTATCCGCCCGTCTGTCCGTCTGTGGCCACTTTCCTTCCACTCCGTTCGAGACATCTTCATGAAACTTTGCAGAAGTATAGCCTGGATCATAACATATTACATAGCTATGAGCGCATTTGGGGAATGACCACGCCTACCTCCCATATGTGCTATTGGGGGCACCTTTTTAAACTCACTAACTTCGGTTCAATTGAAGGCATCGTGAGGCAATTTGCAAGTTTCGTAGATGTAGCCCTACTACATGGCTCTATGCATAATAGGAGATAAAATTTACTGCCACTCCCACTATTAAAGCATATTCATTACTTAAGATATTTAAGAGATTTATGGAGATTTTATGCGAAGAAGTATGTGAACATTATAAAACAAGGGGTTGTTCAGATAAAGGACACGTCCATATTCCGTATAAGGACATTTAGTGACTAAAACTAGAATCAGTCTAACTATGCTCGTATTGATAATATGTTGGCTGTAATGTACGGTGGGTCCATACTAATGCTAGTGCAAAATATGGGCAATATACTATTATTGCCACACCCACAATTAATCAAACATCATTACTAAAGAAGAGTGGGATCTAGTCACCTAGTCACTGCGACCTCAAATTGGCCAATTGTGACACAAAAAAATCATTTCCAAGTTCCTATAAACGATTTATCAATGAGATTTCACATGAGGCTTCGCAATGCTAGTATAAAATACCAAACAGAAAATGGGCGGGGCATTTTCAGAGCCACTTTACATAAATTACATATTTAAAAGTGAGGACGTATACAAAATTCTTGGACCAAATTGGATATGAAAAAGTATATTGGCACTTCAAAGCCATACACAAGAAATGGGATCGATCAGTTAAAGGCCACGCTTCTCTACCTTATAATCAACTGTGGAGACGCCAACGAAAATTACCTTATACGATATGGTCCTAATGATGATATATGAATACAATTTAGTCGTAATGTATATCGCCATGGATTAACTCTCACGCACATGTAAGGGTGAAGGATATCTCGAAGCCGATCACTAACTCTCTGAGTCTTTCTCTCACTCCATTCACACACTCTCTCATTTATTATCTCACTGTCACTATCTCTCTCACTCCGTCTCTCCACATCACTATCTCTCTCTCTCTCTTTCATCTAAGAGTTTTCTATGATTTTTGTTTAAACAAAATTAGGTGTTGGCAACACTGTGCACAATCGGTAAAGTTCCTATGAACGAACACACAACGCTGGGAAGAAATTACCGCATTCTCATAAGTACAAGTAAATTGCTAACATGTTTACATTTTAGTTTTAAATGCCGAACGAAATCTAAAGTCAAAACAAAATGTGTCCAAGGATATCAAGGAACGAACACAAAAAAGGAAATAAAAATGTCATTCAAGCAGACAAATAACCTTTTCCCCACTTACTCTCAATATTTTCAAAAAGTTAACAAAATATTAACATAAATATATTTCTACAAGAAGCACACAAAATCAAATCTGATTAGAACTCAACAACAACAGCAACAATCAAAATAACAACAACAACAGCAATTCGTCAGCCAATTTTCGCCAAGTGAAATCAGTCCGAGGATGTTTTCACAGTAAAGTTTTTGTGTTGTTTTCTGGGGAAATTGAAAGATTTACACGCCAAGATATCAATGCCAACTCACAAAATATTCCCAAGACAACCCCCAAAAGTCGGCTGCACCAAACACAACAACAACACCAACAACAACAATAACAACACACAGCTGCTTTTTGCTACATTTGGCATAAATACCCAAACAACGCCATCGTCTGCCAAGCAAGAAATAACAACACGAAGGAAAACATCAGCAACAACCACATCAACAACTACATCAACAACAATAAGAACAACATCAACAATAATAACAACAATAACAACAACAACATCACTAGTTACAATGCCATTGATGGAGTACTTAAAGCCAGGCTAAAGTAACAACGGAAACGTTAAGGAAACTATCTCGGCGCACAAACAACACAAAAGGCCGCATAATGCCGGATAATTGAGTGAGTTCCTGCATTGAGCGCGCGTGTATTTCTGTGTGGAGAGCAGGAAACCGTATAAAAATATTATTCCATTCATTTGTCACCATTAAAAGGCGCTTGAAAAGTTATTATTGCGACAATAAATTCCTGAGCTGTATTCGTGTTGTTGTGATTTTTGTTGAAAGGAAAGGTAGTAGTAAGTGAGAAGGAGATGCGGGATGGGTTGAAGGAACATAAGAAAATGTAGAGGGGCACCTTCCAGTAACAGAAATTGTAGATGGGTACACTCCCAAAGCATTGTTTACTTAGCTCTCCAGAGTGGAGAAGGGTTTGAGCCATGAGTAAGTAGCCTATCGAAAGGCTGACGAAGATAACACTGTATGAGAAACTGGGGAAACAAAGTGGATGGCAGAGCGGAGACAAGATTCATGGAAGCTGAGGTCGAGCTATGTCATATATGACAGAATAATCTTGTTGGAGAAATGATATTCAAGAAAGCTGAGGTCGTGCTATTGGATACGGGACTGAAAAATCTTGTTGGGGAAATGATATTCATGTAAGTCGCCTATCGAAAAGCTGACAAAAAAAAACCCTGTTTAAGAAACTGGGGAAACAAAGTTGATGGCAGAATGAAGACAAGATGGAAGCTGAGGCCGAGGTTTGTCATATGTGACTGAACAATCTTGTTGCGGAAACCATATTCAAGAAAGCTGAGGTCGTGTTATTGGATACGGGACTGAAAATTCTTGTTGCTTTATCAGAATGCATAAAACAATTGTATATCGCAGACGGATCATATTTTTACCGGCTATGATCCTGGAGTTAGAGTTCTGGGTTGGCCGGAAAAGTTCCTTGAATCGGAAAGAATCAAATTTTTGTTGAAATTCTAAAAAAGCATTTTATTTCTCCACGTATTCTCTTCTAAATCAAATACGAATACGCGTTTCCTGGTAGATCCCTTTCAGTGATAATCTGGAAGTGATAACCCGTAAGTGATAATCCGGAAGTGATAATCCACCAGATCCTCAAAGTAGTCTTATATGACTCTGATGGCTTTATTATTATAATGGTATCCTACCAGGTTGGTTTTTGATCATTCGAAGCCTCAACTGGTCCAATTTTTGAGCCGAAAGTGATAATCTAACAGATCCCCAAAGTAGTATTTTATGATTCTAATTTATTATTAAAATGATATATTTTCCCGATCATGAAAGTTTTACTTTTTGGATACAGTAAATATACTACGAGACCAAATCTGTCTACCAGGATGGTTTTTTGAGCATTTGGAACCTCAACTAGTCCAGTTTTTGAGCTACCAAAACACTTTAATAAGCCAATTCCCTAGTTGGTATCAAATTGTTTTGCTTTTTAAACCAAACCGCCTTTCATTCAGTGCCCTCAAAAAAACTGTCTACCTTCCAGAAAGTGATCATTCAGGAGGTCATTTAAATATCCATATATGACCCAGATGATGTTATCATGGTAATGATATCGGTTCTCGGAAAAGAAAGTTTCAGTTTTGAATAGAGGTACAACTGCGAAGGGTCAAACACCAACCTTGATTAACACGATTTAGATCAGAGTGGTTGTTTGATCATTTGAGCTACCAAAACACTTAATTATGCCACCTGCCAGGTTGACAGAAAATTGTTTCCTTATTCAAAAGGAGCCTGCTATCTAGAAAGCTGACAACCCGTGGGTCGCCCCTATTAGCACTAGTGCCGTTTTGATGTCATATCCTCGCGGGCCTGAAGATGGTGATATCCTATGAATTACAACTAGCTGGAGTTGTTTATAAATTTTGTTAGATGTGAAAGTTCTAATCGAGAAGAATGCCCTAGACTCCTCAGAAAATGACTTCCGAAAAATTTGAGTCTCATCTAATCCAGGGCTGGGCAATTACAAAGACACAGTAGACAATTTTTTATGGATGGATACAGCCACCTTCCCACAATAGCTGCCTTCACCTCTTCCAGAAATGAGGCCAAGTTCTGGGTTCTAATACTTTCTTCCTTCTCCTAATCCAAGTGCTGAGTTGCTGTTCCCTAAAACAACGAATAATATAATTAACAACAAGGAAACTTTCCAATCAAGTTTAAAGGCGGTGAGCAAAAAATTTAAAAAATTATCTTCGCAATATAAAAATCTATCCAAGGGTGTTGGAGCAAAATATTCCCCAAAAGTTATTTAGGCAGAGAAAAACAAGTCACAACACCCGCCGCGCCCCTCTCAGTGTGGCACACATTGAGCACAAAGCGCAACAACACCAACAAAACCAAACAAGGAACAAGGACTAAGGATATAATTTAACGGCTGGCAGGCAAACATTTTTGAACGGTGTGAAGCGGCCAAGTGAAAATATCCGAACACGAGGGCGCCACCCAAGCAAACAAAAGCCAACAACTGTGATGGATACGCTCCCTTCGGAAATGAGTTTGGTCGAGAATTGATGTGCCAGCAAACAAACAAGGAAAATAAAATAAAATAATGTCCGAATAATAAAGAAAAAACAACAAATATAAAACGAAAGAAAACAAAATTTTGAAAGTTCTGCTTTTTTGACAAGTGAGTGCTACACTCAAAGAAAAATGTTCAATATAAACGCTAGAAATGAGGAGCAACGAAAGCGGTGGATTCTGCTGACTGGAAGTCCCTTTATGATTAAAGCATATATCTCTATCAAATTTACGAGGCTATTGAGGAGGAAGTGCCAGGAAATCTGTCTAGAAATCAAACATATAGGGTACAACTCTCAACCGATCGAAGACCGCTTTACGACTACAGCTTATTTCCCTACAAAATTTGCAAGGCTACTGATGAAGTCGTTCCAGTAATTTCGTAAAGATATGCGACTAAACAAACAGAGTGCATTTCTCAACCGATCAATAGGAACCACTGAAAACCCCAGGTTATGATAGATTAGGTTAGAGAGGCACTCTTTTTCGTGAAAGCTCACTTAAGCACAATTGAATGTACATTTATGATAACATTAGAAACCGGTTCGACTCTCCCATTAACCGCGTAGGGATCCATAGTAATTCCGATAGGATACTGACCATGTTCCTGATACTTGTGCATGATAATTCAATCAAACCAGTAAGGAAAGGTGACCCCAGAAATGTATGTATTCTCCTAACTAGAGAGGGGCACTGACATATCAGATTAAGAGCGGCCACAATGGGCCTGGAGCAGGCCTAAGTGAATCTTAGGACAGCCATATAACCTACCTAAGAGCGATATCTTCCTATTCCTCAAAGCTAGAAGTCAGTGGCAGACAACCTTGGGCGTTCAGCATGGCTACCAATCAAGCAGTGTCCTCTCAGAGATTCTTGTGCTGATGGAGTTTCTACTGTGGTTGGTCAGAGGAGTAGGATAACAGGCGAGTCCTTGTTGACAGAAAAACCAAAAATGCCAATGGTAATGTGCCTTTAAAGGATACGAAACTGGCATAAACCAGCTTTGGTGCAATGGAAAATGAAACTATTATTAAATATCTGGGGATAAAGAAAACTATATATTTTTTTCAATTATCTCAGACCTTGATATCAACATTTTAAAGGCTTCTAAAATTATGCAAGATATTCAATATCTTGAAATTGAAGCCTGAAGACTCAAAAATCAGAACAGATAAAAAAGTGAGATAAACCAACAGCTGCAAAAGTGTCCTAAAAATCATATTATATAGTTCAGGCGAAATAGTTATAAGGCAAAAATGAAGACAAGTCCAATGAGCAGAAGATAGAAGTGGGGTAGGCCGGAGATCCGCCAAAGAAGGAGGTCTCCAAGCACTCAGGCATTGATGCCCCTTGTACTGTTCAATGTTTAGTCAATGTTTGCTATACGGTTACTATATCTGATGGGTCAAAACTGTTGTCACTTTTGGAAACACTGGTCCAAACTCAATAGTAAAAAAAAAGAACTTCGTTTAGTCGATGAAACATCTTCTGCGGAAGGATTTCGACTTTCTTAGAAACTTTCTATATACAAGTATGACTCAAGTCGATTTAAAGTTAATAGTAGAAGATTTATATATGATTTTATTGGAATCTCAATTCGGCAGAAACCTCTTTCAATGTGTTTATTATTTGACTCTTCATTAAAATTTCCTTCATCAATATTCAATTCAGTAAGAATTCAAGAGTCAATCAGTCAGGCATAATATTGATAATTTGACAACGACTCTCGAATAAGGTTTGAGTATAATAACCATGGGGACTACCGATGAAGATTGTATATTATTCCAATTACCCAAATAAGTGATAAATTGGGTGATACTCTTGGTGTACTTATTACTCGAATATACAGTTCAGAGTCCATCGAACACCTCATATGTATGTTCCTAAACAACGCTGTCCAAAAGACACACTTTCCTGGGTGCCTACTTTCTGGACTCTCTGGGAGACATTCCAAATAGAAAAGAGTGATGGAGCCTCTGCTTCATCAGAAGCTCCAAATGGCTGAACTTTTGAAAGGGAATGGGACATGTGGTTCGTGTGGTGCTTTTTTGGGGGCCGCTCAACCAACCTAGCACATAGGTATAGTTCATCCTTCTCTTTATTCGTGATGAATTTTTGATTGATTCCTAAAGCATTTTCTTTTATTTTGACACTCTAATCAGGATCCAGAACTAAAGCTGTGGACTGTGGACCCATTTGAAAGATTTCTATACTAAGTGGCTATTTATAGTTTAAGACTTTGTAGTTTGTCTAAATACCTTAGGGAATGGTTTCCATGTGAACCTCTCAAAAGCCTTCAATAACTTTGATCACAATACTTTTAATTAGCAGAAAACAATGGAACTAATTGGAATTTAGTCATTATAAGTCCAGATTATAGAAACTTTTTTGATTTAAATTGGGTAAAATCTCAATGGGACGAATTACTCATTTATCACAGTATATGATTAAATGCTGTAACTCTATAAAAATTCTCATTAGTGAAAGATCTTAAAGAGCAGGTCTTAAAAATAGGTCATAAAAAGCAGTTTATAAACAACAGGTAATAAATAGCATACAAATAACCAAGCCAGTCATATTAAAGAAGCCAGTCATAAATAATGATAGGACTTATGGAGTGTGAAGAAATGAATGAAGGCAGCTGAAAGGGACAAAAAGGATATATGTGACAATCTTTGTACAGTTGTGCAGAGGGAGCCGAAGTTATGAGTATGTTATAGAGATGATAACTATAATTATTATAATTACTATTATACCTTGCAACATACAATTAATATCTCCAAGGGGTTGGGAGAATGAGTACTAGAAAGTAACGCCTTCGATTCGTGCTAAACTAGAATATGCGACCTCTACTTTTGCAAACATTAATAAAACAGCATTGAAAAAACTCCAAATTTGTTGTAATGCGAGCCTCAGAAGGTGTATGGGACTCATCTATTCAACCCCCATTCACATCTTATATCATATGGCAGCCGTACTATCGATAAAATTCAGATTAAAACTGAACACTGCAAAGGAGTTAGCGAAATGCTGTGCACTAAATCTTCCAATCACCAATATTTTATTTCTCAATGACCGATTGAAATCAAGCTATGGTTGCATATTCAAAGAATTTAAAAAAAATTTTCACAGACATTGGTATCATCCAGCATCTACTTGCTTCTACAAAGAAATTAAATTGTGATCTTGACTTCTTCAAAGGGACTCAAAAAAAACAAAAATGAAGGGAACGAGACCGTCATCAATGCCTTATTCAAAGAAAAAATGAACTTTCTCTACTCAAATAGTTTTGAAATATTTTTTACTGATTTCTCCGTCAAAGATGATCTCTCAGGGGCTGCTTTTCTACATGTAAACTCCAACTCAACCAAAAGTTTCTATATTAAAAAGAAACTATCACCAACTCTTGGCCATTGACCAAGCCGTAGACTTTGCAATTGAAAAATAACCATACAAAAATCGCCATACTTACAGACAGGAAAAGTGGAGCACTAAATCTCCTAAATCACAATTCCAAAAATTTCATTGCCTCACAAATAATATCAAAAATTAAAAATGGCACTATGGAGTCATTAGATATTCATTATATCCCAGGCCACAGCAGAATAAATCTCACCGAGCGAGTCGATAAAGAAGCCAAAAATGCAGGTCATGAAGGTCAGGAAGTTGACTTCCCACGGCCACTCCAAGATGCAATAAACAAGATACAGCATGAAATCCAACAACAATGGAAAAGGGAATATGTCAATCTAATTTCTGTAAAGGCACGAAATATGGAAAACTGTTTCCAGATATTCTGAAAAATCCTTGGTTTAAAAAAAATAAGAACTTGAATCCTAAAGAAGTCAAGCAAATTAACCGCATCCTATCAGGACACGCTTTCTGTAACAAGACGCTGAAGAAACTCAGAGTAATTGAAGATGGAAACTGTGAACGCCCTGAAGACCCAGAATACATCATTGTACTAAACACAATTTGTCAAGAAATTCTTTCCTAGTACTTATACAATTCAACTCTCTAAGAACCCTAAACCAGGCTAAAGAGGACTACGCCTTCAAAATAATCACTGACTTTTTAAAGGATATCGATTTCTACATATAACACATCAGTTTTAAATTTTATGGTGGTGGCGTTATAACTGTCCAAGTTTGGCCAAATAATTCTTCAACGCTGAAGTAACTTAAATTTAAAAAAAAAGAAACATTTTTGAGACCATGGCTGAGCAGGATTTAATTTGAAAACTAAACTGGCAAATAATGTGAATTTCGTTAAATAGTATATTGTAATCTTCCGATCTGGAGCTAAGTGTGCCTTTGCCAACCACCACATTAAATGGACAAATATTCCATGGCCTCATAAGAATCATCAGGTATGGTAGATAGGTAGGTAAAGCGGTCGCCAGAAGGCCATGGTTGCCCCCTGCATGAGACACAAGTCCCAAACCCTTTCAAAGGTCCTTTCATTTGGAGCCTTTAATGAAGCAGTTGATGGAGCTTATCTTCTTATTTGGAATATCTCCCAAAGAGTCCAGAAAGTGGTCACCCAGAAAAGTGCGCCTCCTTCTAGACAGCGCTGGACACGTGCATAACATTAAATTTGATACTAACTACAAAAAAGTGAGTTTTTATTCATGGCTGCGTATCTTTTAAACTGAAGTGTTCGACCAACAATTTTCGTGGGGTGTAATTGTGCTCCCCAAGGACGCTAACAGTGGAAAAATGGCAGCAGCTTGTTGCATGGAAACGGGCAACTTGAGCATTAATTTCCCTTCATTCCAGTCCCGATGATGAACAAATATTAGCGTCAAAGCATTCCACAACGTTACACCGCAAAATGATATGTTCGTCAGAGCAATCCGCCCGCCTCGCCTAGAGTGACGTGGGAATGCGTAACTATGTGAGTCCGAGCCTCAACACACCACACTCAGACACTGAAACACACACTTGCTTGTAGCAATAATTGGCGTGAAAACACCAACAAATAATATTGTTGTTGATTCCGAGCTGGATGTGGTGTTATTGTTTCTTACTGACCCCCCCACCCCTGCATGAGTAGAATTTGTGTGTCTGAAGGCGCCGAGCCATAAGGCAGGTAAAGTGAAGTATGCTGCTCTCAACGAATCAACGAAATAACCAGAAACCAAATAGCCAACCAACTACCTTCCTGTCCCTCCACTCCCTCCGCGGACGCACTTTTTTTTGGCGAAAAATAAAGAGTGTGCCTGGTTGCTGCGGCATTTGGCCTTTTGTCTGTTGAGGTACGCAGTTTGAGCTGAGTCTACTCCCGTTGCTTCTGCTCCCGCTGCAGTGTGTCTCGTCAATATTGTTGGCATCAACGCTGTCGCGCTTTTGTTTGTTACGTATTGTCGTTTTCCCTGTTGCACTCAACGGTATTGTCCTTGTGGGTGTTGTTGTTGTTGCTGTCATTTCAATTGTCCTCCGGTATGCGTAGCCATGCTGCTCCTTTCTGTTGTCCTTATTGCCGTTCAATACTATTCATGGAGAAGTGATTGTTTTCCTTATGGAACGCGTAAGTGTGGGCACTAGAGTTGACGGTCTCGCTGAGCTTTTAATGAGGCTCCAGGATCTCACTTCGAGGTACCCCTGACGTAAATAAATATTTACAGAGCCATACACGACAACAAATTGAAAGGCAAGAGTGTGGGCGCGTGTGTGAGTTGTTTTGTGTTGTATTATGTTGTGTGGCTGTGTGTGAGTTTAGGTGTGTGTGAGTGTGTGTGTGTGTGTGAGCTGGGGTGAGCGGCTTTTTTCTATTCTATTAGCGTGTCTGCATGTGGCGAATTATGTTCAATTAAAATACCAGCGAGGTTTTGCGAGGCAGTTGCAGAATTTCCTTCAACTGAAGCATTTTTACACCCTTTTCTTATAAAAGGGGTGAAAAGGTATCTAAGTTTGTGCAGTGTTTTAACTAGCTGAAAGAGGCGTGGCAGGTATACACATATGGATATATACAAAATTGGTCAGAATCACTTTCTGACTAATTTTGACTTTGTATGTCCTTCTGTCCATCTGTGGCGACTTTTTTCCACACCGTTCGAGACATCTTCATGAAACTTGCAAAAGTATAGCCTGGACCTTCAAACACAATCAGATAGATATATGATCCCATTTGGACAAATACCACTCCCATATAAGCTACAAGAGGCATCTTTTCTAAACTCACTAACTTCGGTTCAATTGAAGGTATAGTGACGTAATTTGCCAGTTATGTAGATGTAGCTCTACTACCTGACCCTATGCATAATAGGAGATACATATTTACTGCCACTTAAAATTTATTCATTACTTAAGATATTTAAGAGATTTATGGAGATTTTATGCGAAGAAGTATGTGAACATTATAAAACAAGGGGTTGTTCAGATAAAGGACACGTCCATATTCCGTATAAGGACATTTAGTGACTAAAACTAGAATCAGTCTAACTATGCTCGTATTGATAATATGTTGGCAGTAATGTACGGTGGGTCCATACTAATGCTAGTGCAAAATATGGGCAATATACTATTATTGCCACACCCACAATTAATCAAACATCATTACTAAAGAAGAGTGGGATCTAGTCACCTAGTCACTGCGACCTCAAATTGGCCAATTGTGACACAAAAAAATCATTTCCAAGTTCCTATAAAAGATTTATCAATGAGATTTCACATGAGGCTTCGCAATGCTAGTATAAAATACCAAACAGAAAATGGGCGGGGCGTTTTTAGAGCCACATCAAATAGTTCACATATTCAAAACTAAGGACGTATACAAAATTCTTGGACCAAATTGGATATGAATATTGAAGCTTCAAAGCCATACACAAGAAATGGGATCGATCAGTTAAAGGCCACGCTTCTCTCCCTTATAATCAACTTTGGAGACCCCAACGAAATTTACCTTATACGATATGGTCCTAATGATGATATATGAATACAATTTAGTCGTAATGTATATCGCCATGGAGTAACTCCCACGCACATGTAAGGGTGAAGGATATCTCGATGTCGGTCTAACGCGACTTCAGCTTTCTTAATTGCTTTTATTTAATATTTTGTTGACTTACTTTAACGTGTATTTGAATAGTAATAAAACAGGGTTTGTTACTACATCAAAGGAGGATTTGCTATCCGTGCAAATGATGGTTATTTTTTTAGCTTTTGCAGCAAATTCCGCGGCCTCTAATAGAGCAGAGGGTTGAACAATGATCGTATAGTGTTACAATACAGTCCCACACAGTGTCAACGACAGCTTCCTGTGCTATATTCTTTACCCTTCCATGAGCGTGGGAGTTAAACCATGGCGATATACATTGCTACCAAATTTTATTAATATATTTTCATTCTAGGGTAGTTTTCGTTAGGGTCCCCAAAGTTGATTATGAGGGCATTGTCAGTTTTGGATCGGTCAGTAAATATTAAACTGGCCCCCTTATTTGATGCCTCATTGCAGGATTCTTGGATTAATTTATGATCTACATTTGACGGTGAGTTTTTTTGTTTGTATTTCATTAACCGAAGAAGAAGCGAACTGTTTGTTAGCATCCAAGTGGCATCTTTTCTTGACTTGTATATTGTGGCGGGGCTTCCTTACCCAAATCATCCGCTAACTCGAGGATTTTCATTATAGAGTAGTGTTTAAACATTCGCTTGTACTTAGTTGCTTTAGGTATTGAGTTAAATAAAATGCTGTTCTTACTCCAGAAGAGTTTGGGAATAAGTGTCATAGTACTGTATTTACCACCCTTTTCAATAGATGGAAGACCAGCTGCAGCTAACATGAATGGAGTTGGTGATGTGGGATAAGCTCGGATGGTACTGCGAACTGTTGTATGGTATGCTACTCGGATTAGATTATTGTGTGTTTTTACACAGTTCCCAATTATCAGCCACTTCACCACTAATCACCCACTCACACTTTCCTATCCCATATGCTCTTCCGTTATATAACTCACGAGGAATCCACAGCCCAGTTTCCGGATTATGTTAGGACACTGGTCAGGAATGGTTAGGAATTTTTTGTCTAATGATAACTCTTCTGATTGCCTCAACACTTCCTGAAGCACTGTCATACATGCACATAGGAATTTCCCGCACACTGAAGAACATTTTTACACTTTAAATGCACAACATGTGTTACTGGCGCTAAGGAGCTACGATAAGCAGCGTCCATTCTCGTACATATTTAGTATATATCCATAGACACTTTGATTAATCACATTGGAGGTGCGTGGGTAATTCATCGGTATTGATAATACACTTACCTATCAGCGATAATGTCGTGTCGACATATGAATAAAATTTGGTGGTAATGTTCATCGTCATGTTTCACATCACCACCAAATTGTATTCATATATCATCATCCCATATAATCAACTTTGTATTCATCCCATATAATCAATGGAGAGGCGTGGCCTTTGTAGCGTCAACATACGCATTTTTATAAAGGTTTGGTTAGGTTAATCTGGCTGGTCATAAACCACACATAGCCCTATTGGCCCTTAGCGGTACGAGATGGAGCTAGTCCTCTACGTAGAGTTGTAGTAGACATCCTGAAGGATGTCCACGGTTTTAACATTTCAGGAGTGCTTGAAGTTACATTCCTGACACGTCTCCCAGCATCCTAAATTGTGGGCCCCCAAGCACTTTAAGCGTGTTCTTGATAATGCAGGACATATACATAAGATGAGTTCCAAAGTCTCCTTTGTATCCGGCGCTTCCTACATATGTCGTCATTTGTAGGTCCTTCCCATCTTGCGTGCCGCTAGTAAACTGTGGCCTTTCAGTATAGCCATGATAGTATTGCAGTCTTCCCGTGACAGTGCCAATACAAATCTAGTACACTCTCCAGCGTTTGATTTCCACATGACTTTCACAGTTCTGCAGGTGGTTAAGGTATTCCACCTCGCTGTCACCTGTCTCTTCATTTCTTCATCAATTTCATTGTGTACATTTTTGAGAGGTTTCTGTATGCCGTTTTCTTGTTCAAATGCTAGCTGAATAGCCTCTTCGACAATCTCATATACTATTTCGTTTCCTTCAATGCCTCTGTGGCCCGGTACCCATATAGATATGTAGCTGTGTATTCGCGACAAGCCACTCTATGGCTTCCCTTTAGCCGTAATATAGTATGAGGTAATTGCTTTTATTGCTGCCTGGCTATCTCATATCATATATGTTTACCTTGGAGTTCCTATCTGTTTTAGTGAAAGCCAGCTCCGCGGCTTTCCCCACAGCAAAAACTTCCGCTTGGAAAATGCTGCAGTGATCAAGCAGCTTGATTGCCTGCCTAGCTCTGCGCAGTCGGTTCCAGCTCCTACTCATTTTTGAGCCGTCTGCGTAGATGTTAAAGATTCCTTGGCTAGGTTTCATACCTCTACGCCACCCCGCTTTTTCGATTATAGTCCGTAGCCTTCTCTCCCAATTAAATCGTGGAGCCACGTAGTCCGTATTAGCTACGTTTCTCCTATCTATTGAGCTATGTCCGAAGGTTCTGAGAAAAATTCGCAACCTCCCCGTAGATTTCGTTGCTATGATTGGCAGCAGGCTGAATATCACTTCCAGAGCAGCCGTTGGAGTAGTCTTGAGACGCAGGATCTTTTCTATTGGCTTACGGTATGTTGATTTTCTCACTAAAGTCCACCAGACCAGACCACCATCAAATATTTATCTTCTAAGAACTCCCATATCCGCACTTCCACTCTGATTAATATGTGAGTAGCTTTAATAGTATCAAAAATTGACTATGGTCTGGCGATTTATGGCCATTTCCCGACAAGTAACATCAAGCTTCTTGACCTTCCTCACCATGCTACTGTTCGCCGTAGTCTCTGCGCTTTTGCCACATCGCCTATCAATAGCACCTTAACAGAAACTGGATCAGCATCTAATCTAACTACGTGCTCATCACAAAGCATTAGGACTCATCCCAAGAAATTGTTGATAGCACTAACAGAAACATCTACAATATAGTCTCAACTTCATCACGGTACAAACGTAATTTCAACCATCCATCCACTATCGTCAGATGCATGAAATACTCTTCAGATATTGACTTTTCTATATCTTCTAAAAATATTGAACTTGACTTCTTTCCGCCTTGGCAACTCGCGAGGTCGTCGTATCGTCCTTTTCGCCTTAGGTGGCAATGACAACTCTTTAACGGAGTACGGTCTCGCCAACCAAACACCTCCAAGCGCCTCTGTTAACTGCGTGCTGTCTCCAATTTCTGACAAGTCTAGATAGGTGTGTCTCCACTTGCTCCTTCCATCCGAGTTTTGTTTCGGCCACCTTCAACTCTCTCGTTGAACACCTCTCTGGCAGGAATATCTTCGTCCACTCTGACAACATGACCCAGCCAGCGGAGTTGCACAGTGCTAATCAGCTTAGCCACAGCAATGTCATTCAAGAGCTCTTATATCTCACGGTTTAGTCTGATTAGTCTGAAAGTTGTCTCCAATGCGCATAAGGCTGAAGATCTTACTAAGTACTTTTCTCTCGAACACCCAAAGAGGGGCCAAATCTGACTGACCTAGGTTTCCGGCCCGTAAAGAAGCGCAGGTAGGATGAACGTTTTGTGGAGAGTACATTTTGTATGTCGAGAAAGGGGACATAACTGTGCCATGACCCAGGCTGCTGCGCCGTAAAGAAATACAGGTAAGAGCTATATATAGATACAGGCAGGAGTCTTGTGGAGTGTAAGTTTTGTACGCAGAAAAAGGACCCTACTACTCAATTGCTTACTGAGCCCATAGTAGAACCCATTTGCAAGAATTATTCTTCGCTTGATCTCCAGGCTGTTAATGGCGCCGCCAAGATTAATAAACTACCTGAATCTGTCGAAAGGCGATGTTCCAAATGTAATTTTTGTTCCTTGATGCTGCGCTTGTATTTGTGTAGACAGCTCGCTTCGTTTGGCCCTCATTTATCGCCAGACCCACTTTTACCCCCTCTCTGTTTATAGCCGCAAAGGCCCGAAATATATTATGTTTCGTCCTGCCTGCTGATAATAATATCATCTCCATAATAGACCTGCGAGCTCCTAATAAAGATTGTGCCGGTTTGATGAACACCAAACTGTTGTAGAGCACTCTCAAGGACCAGTTTGAAGAGTGCACATGAATGAAGGGTCGTCTTGTCTAAAACCTCGTAGAGTATCAAATGGTTCGGAGAGGTGTGATTGTAACTTGGCGGTGCATTGTGAGCCGCTCCACGTCATCCTTAATAAGCTTTTCAGGGATACCAAACTCAGACATAGCTGTGTCGACGATCTCCCTTATTGGGCTATCAAATACATATACATATGCATATACATCATTGACATGCATCACCAAAAGGTGGTAGGAGCTGATTTGAAATGCATGAGTCTTCTTCAGGATTTAGCGTAGTGTATATATCTGGTCGATGGAGGACTTGCCAGATCCTAAGCCACACTGGTAAGGTTCAATCAGTACTTTGGTAATTTTATTCAGTCTTTCATATACCACGTTAAAAAAGACCTTGTATGCAATATATATAATAATATGTATATATATATATGGCACCTTGAATTCAATATGGTATATAATAATAATATATATATAGATATAAGCCTTATTCTCCTATAGTTGACGCAAATAACAGAATCGCCTGTTTCAAGATAGATCAGATTGTGCTGAGATTCCAATCGGCGGACATGCTTCCCTCTAACCAGATGTTGCTTAAGAGTTGATGCATGCACCCTATCAACTCCTCGCCGCCGGCTCTGAAGAATCCTCCAAGCAGGTTATCCCCGCATGCCCCTTTGTTGCTTTTCAATCGCTGTTTAGAGATATTCACTGCATGGCTAGGGTGTCGTCGATTAGAGGCTTGAATTGAGTGTCTCCACCCTGATTGTTATTGGTGGCGACGTCACTCGACAGCAAGGTGGACAAATGCTCCCTCCATATCTGCGCTCTGTGCATCTGTAAGAAGATACCCCTCATTATCCTTGCAGAAATACACCCCAGGCGTAAAATCTACGGTCCAATTTATCCCACTCACTTTGTGCAATTTGTATGGGAAGACGAATAATATCATTGTCCTTGCTGCAAACTCCCAACTAGCTCTGATACTGACTAGTTCGGCGAGTGTTTCATAATGCCTGGTAATAAAATATTTAAGATCTAAACAAAACTTAGTATTGTATGTTGAATTGTACATATTTGCCCCACTGTGCAGCTGCGAGGAGGCTATTTATTAATTTGAAACACAGACAATGCTCACATGAAATGTTGTCGAACAAAATGAATAGCAATGAATAACAATGATTAAAATAAATCCCGTCAAATTAAAACTTCATCAAAAATATCACTGGCATTCCGCAGCCGGGTTTGTGCATTTCCAAAGGAATTATCTCAATGCTCCTCTAATTAAGCTCCTTTGTCCGGTTCACTTAAAATTCAATTTGACAAATATTTTTCCAGCCGTGGCACCGACAATTATGAAGTCCTTTGTTACATTAATTTGCAATGTCTCATATGACCAAAACAAAACCCGCCCCACCACCACCCTCCCGAAAGTACGTGTCCTCATGCAAACAATTTAAAAAATAAAACCTGCTATTTTTTGTTTGTGCTGCAGGAGCACACTTCCATGGCCATTGTCCGGCCACTCAAACACACACTCGGACATAAACACAAACACACACACACACATACGTGCACATATACATACACACATACATACTCCCCCTAAAAATTCCTTCCAATTAAATGGCTGCGAGGAACGAAATCCAAAAGCATGCAATAACAATAACAACAGCAGGCGTCAGCATCACAAACAGAAATGCTAGGAACGGCAGGAGCGGCAGGATTGGGAGGAAGGTCGGGAGCGGAGGGGACAGCAGGAGTAGCAATGGCAGCCGACAAATTCGCCAACAATTGAAACAAACGAAGGAAGCCAAATCAGTGCTAATGAATACGAATTGACGCAGGAGTCGGCGGCATTAGAGCACATGCAGCCGTATGCGGCTTCCAATGAGGCTCTGTAACCGTATTAATAAAGGCCAATATTGCTTCATTGTTGTGGGCATTTCAGCCCCTCTGCCGGCCTTTTCGTGTGCTCGACGCAGCAGCCTGGTTTAATTTAAAGCGCCTCGATTTTAAAGGTAGCCTTAGTTACGACAGACGAGAGGAATGTCTCCAGCAGATGCAGTTGAATGAGGGGCGTTCCTATTCGTATACAAGCATCTGAGCCTATCGTGAACTGT
The DNA here is from genome assembly GCA_920105625.2 of Clusia tigrina. NCBI lineage: Eukaryota > Metazoa > Arthropoda > Insecta > Diptera > Clusiidae > Clusia > Clusia tigrina. The sequence goes on from OV050030.1 coordinate 414,898,578, forward strand.
CTGTCCTGTGAACAAGTTTGGGTGCAAATATGTGAAATTTTGAAAAAGATGCTGAACTGGCATGTGTTGAAATTGAGATTGAGGCGGGCAGGATGGAAGGAACAGGATGTCTGGTTCGGAGATGTGCAGTGAATGCATGCAGGAGCCTTTAAGTCAGTTTCCAACCTGTTGGAGACATATGGAAATATACTGAACTTGGTATAGTTGGCCATTTGCAGTTGGTGTACATGGGAGCAAATTTTCAGTCGTCTTAAAAAATTACTAAAGATGTTTCTGAATGTATTCTCGAAGCGTCTCTGGTATGGACCATTTACTCAAGCGTCTGCCATGTTGGGTGTAAGTAGGAATTGGTGTTACGACCAAGGACCACAAAGACTTAAATTTCTGTGTTTTGGAGTTAGTAACCGAACACTCAGAGGAGCATTTTCCAAACTGTCAAGGAATTCACAACGATAGGGTATTAAAGAAAATGAGAATACAGCGACATACCTCCTGCTAACATAGAGAAAACCAGCTTATCTTGGACACATCGTCCCGTTGGGTAATTATTCTTCAGATATCGATTGATTTCGTATATTTTGGTACCAGCCTCATTCCTGAAATGACATCCATAACTGATCAGTTTTGAAATGAGTGAGGGTAACTCTTGTCTACAGGTGTTACTGTGGGCTCAGTACCGGGTCCAAGGCAGGTTAAGGAACAAATCCAAAGCCGCATGTTAGTTATGAGAACCCCTCGTATCGAATAAGAACCCTCGAATCAATCGATAGTGACAAATTCGATAGGCCGAATAATTCATTCCTTGAGAGTGGAACTGGGGAAATCAAATTATATTCAGGGAGCACGAGGGAACAGGAAGATCAATAAACGAACGAGTGCTTGAGTAAACTTGTTATTGAGGAAACGTATGAATAATTAAACAAATAAATGAGTAAATAAGTGATTGAGTAAATGAATGCTTGATTAAACAAATTGGTGAGTAAAGGAGTGAATGATTAAGCAAGTAAACGAGAGAATGAGAAAACGAGAAAACGAGTGATTAAATAAACGACTGCTTAATAAACGAGTAAATGAGAACACGGGTAAGTGATGAAACAAGAGATGAATAAACAAATGAATGAGTAAACGAATGAATGAGTAAACGAAGAATGACTAAACAAGAGAACGATTAAACAAGAGAATGAGTAAATAAATGATTGACTAAACCAGTGAATGAATAAACCAGTGATTGTCTAAACAAGTGAACGAGTAAACAAGTGATTGACTAAAAAATAAATGCTGGAATAAACGAATGAGTGAGTAAAAGTGTGAATGATTCCTCCGATAACCATAACCCTTGAGAAGGAGGCCTGTAGTGAAGCCTTACGCCTTCAGGATATCTCCAACATAAAAAGTGGCAACCTTTGGGGTCTTATGAGGGTGCTTGATCCCTTTCTGTATGATCTCCTTATAAGGTTATCTGCCAATATGTTGCGAAAAATATCATTCACTACACTCTATAAGGTTCGCATCCTAAGTAAGTGAGGAATACATAACCCAGGTATGGTACACTTATGGCCCGAACTGGATGGCGGTGTTACAGGAGCAGGTATAATGAGACCCTTGTTCCAAAGAGCGCTCCCAATGGGCATGACTCCCACAATATTTCAAGCGGAAGTCTTTGCCATCGAAGTGTGTATACGAGAATGTCTTCGTAAAGTAGCTTATATACATTATGTTAGGCAGCCAGGATGATTTTACGGCACTGGGATCGTACCTCTATACGTCCCGAATGGCTGAAGAATGTCATAACATCTTAAATGAAAGACAACAATGTCAAACTTTGCTAGATGGCTGGACATGAAGGACACACTGGGAATGGACGGACGAACTCCCTCATCCATCCATTGGCCCTGAAACTTTCTGCGGCGTGGTTACAGGCCACTCTGTATACCTACTCAGAAAATGGGAAGAAACTCACATGGCAGCATGGTTCTGGCCAAAGACAGGCAAAGATATTTCAGAACAGAAGTATCTCCAAAAGCAAACTAACAAATCTTGTAATAATGCCAGGGTCTTCAGCTCCCTTTAATCATATTCCATAGGTAGGGAAAGTGGCCGCCCGATGGGCGCACTTAGGTCATCATTGACCCCTTATGATACCTCATGACACAACAGGTCCCATTCCTTTCAAAGGTCCAGCCATTTGGGGCTTTAAATGAACCAGTTGATGGAGCTAATCTCTTTATTTGAAATATCTCCCAAAGAGTCCAGAAAGTGGTCACCCAGGAAAGCGCGCCTCCTTCTACATAGCGGTGGGCACGTGCATAACAAGTGTTCAATGGGCTCTTGCTCCTCCTCGTCCATGCAACTCTTGCAGTAGTCGGTAGAGGCAATCCCTACTACCGTGAGTGCCCAGGGTCCAGTATCCCGTTAGCACACTAACTACGGAACCTATTCTCAGTCTATTTGGAGATACTAAATCCTTTGAGCGCTTGACATTTATATCTGGCCAGGTTTGTCTAGCTATTTTGCATCCTGTACCTTCAGACCAGCGCCTGCCCTCTGTGCCTAACGATATTGTATTTATTAAGACCTTACATGTTGCAATAGGAATACCGAGGCTCGACCTATGTGATTCAATAGTACCCCCACGGACAAGTTCATCCGCTTTATAGTTCCCTGGAATATATCTGTAGCCGGGAACCCAGCACATATGCAGACGGGTCTGCTTAGCTATCTCGTCTAAAGATTTGCGGCAGCTCTTGAGGGCTTTTCAGGTGTTCATAGCCGAATCTATGGAGCGCAAAGCCGCTTGGCTGTCAGATAGAAAGCAAATATCTTCTTCTTTAGCCTCAACAGTGCTGCCTCTATAGCCACGACAGTGCTGCCTCTATAGCCGCGACCTCTGCCTGAAAAACACTGCATTGGTCGGGCATCTTAAAGGACATGTTAATGTCAAAATCTTCTGAGAATACACCACCTCCCACCCTACTCTGTAACTTGGATCCATCTGTGTAGATGTGAATCCCTTTCGCATGAGGGGGGATCCCGCCCTTCCATTCGTCCCTGGAGGGAATGGCGCAAGCCACCATAAAAAACACAAATTTTTCTTTTACATTTTAATTTATCAAAATATAATTATTTATTGTGTATTTCCAAAATTGCAAAATTATTATTATTATTATTATGTTTACTTGCTACACTTCAGTTTGTTGCTATTTATCCTTCTCATTCCATTTATATTTGTAATTTATTACACTTCTTCGCTATACATAAAAAACTGATGTATACATAATTATGCAACTTTTATTGTTGCATTTGTTATTATAGTTATTATTTGTTGTTTTTTTAAATTTAGATTATTATTATATTTATATACGTAATGTAAAATATTAATGTATAATTATTTTACTTTGACATTCACGACTTTCCGTAACTTAATTGTTTCTTTTGTGTTAATATTAGTTTAATGCTACTCACTATTTTACTTGAAATTTTCTCAGTTACATGGAATTACATTTAATTATTGTATTTGATTACTTTTGTGTTAAAGTAGCCTGGGATGGATTAAATCAGGACTAAGACGAAAACAATCATGAATGACGGCGGCACAAATACGTACAAACGGTGCACAGCGAAGCACTCGAATACGAAATTATATTCTCTTTCAGTTGTTAACTTATTAATTATAATTATAATTTATTACGAGCCAGTTCTGGGGGCCCCACTTGAAGAGTTATACCATTTTATAGATTTTGTTTTCAACTGATAAAATAATTTTTTTTTTTATTAATTAAATTTTAAGAGTCCATTTTATAAATTTTGTTATCAACTGATAAAATAATTTTTTTCCTTTATTAATTAAATTTTAAGAGTCCATTTTGAAGGCTTCATAATATACTTTTGTTTTTTCTTTTCAGTTTTAATTTATTATAAATTTTTATTTCAACTAATTTTGAAAGTAGTTTTTACACTGAAAAAACCAAAATTTGTTTATAAATTAATTTTTTAAATATAATTTTTTTTCCTATAATTCCTTATTTAATTTCTACTTGTTTCTGTGTGATTGGATGGCTGCAGCGTTGCTGAATAATACAAACAATATGTTTAAGTATGAAATAAATGAAGCGAGCGAGGATTATGGACCTGGCAAAGCACGGTCCAGTGAAAGGACTAAAAAGTATTTCAGGAATTTCATTGATATGCAAAATGTTTGAAGTGTGTTCCACCATTTTCGAGGCATTCTTGCAATTCTAATAAATGAAAAATACTAAAAATTATCGCTCCGAAATTAAAAACTATTTTCATATTACAAAAAATTGTTTAAAGGAAAAATTGCAACTGAATTTTTGTGTTTTTTTTTTTAGTGTTTTCATTTTTTATCTTTGGCATTTTATTTAAAATTTATATTATTTAAATTGTTTGCTTTGAAATTTCATGCATTTCTCTCGAATTGAGCCTTGACAGCAATTCACGAAAATATTTACGAGTATGTTAAATTTTAAACTTAAATTAAGTAGTATCTTTAATTTAGTGTAAATGCATATGGCGCACTAAAGTAGCACAAATGAGTACAAAATAACGCTAATTAAATATTAATTAAATAAAAGAAAATATTTTGCAAAGAAAAAAAATGTGCATTCTTTTTTTAATTTTAATTTATGCAAACTTAAATGTGGGAGGTGGGGTAGGGAGGATTTACTCGGTGCGCTCAAAGCTAAGTGAATAGAGCCGCCAACAGTACTAAAGCAAAATTCAACTCAATTGCAGAGCGAGCTTGAAGCCGCCTCTCTTTCTAGTGGGAGCAATGTTGAGCGAGAGGGGAAATTTGGATGTCCACGGTGAACTGTGGTGCTGATGACTGCGGTACAAAGCAAACTAAGAACTTGACGAAGCGAACTTTTGAAGCGAAATCGTTTGAGATTTCTATGCTACAAAGCCTTGCGACAGTCTTAGCTGACTGACCAATTGGAGGGGAGACTGGCTGCCTTATCACTGCATATGCATGATTATTGTGCCTGTGTATAAATGAGTGTAGATGATTGTGTGTGTGTGTGTGTGTGCGTGTTTACATGTGTAATATGAATGGAAGTGTAATAGAGACGAGCATTCCTGTTATAAATCGCATGCATATGGCAAGCTTGCATGTCTACTTGTGGAAATTTTATTATTAATTAAGAAGAATTTTATTAATAATAATATTGAATATGGAGAATATTATTAACAATAATTTTGAAGAGTTTTCTTAATAATAACTTTGAAGAATTTTACTAATAATAGTATAGAAGAATTTTATTATTAATAATATGAAAGAATTTTTTTAATAATAATATTGAAGAATTTATAAAAAAATTTTTTATTATGAAGAATATTATCATTAATAATTTTTGCAGAAATTTAGTATCAGTTTTGAAGAATATTGTTAAATAATATTAAAGAATTTTATTAATAATAATATTGAACCATTTTATTAATAATAATATTGAACAATTTTATTATTAATAATTTTGAAGAATTTTATTAACAATAATATTGAAGAATTGTTTTATAATATGAAGAATATTATTATTAATAATTTTGAAGCAATTTATTAATAATAATGTTAAATAGTTTTATTAATAATAACTTTAAATAATTTTATTCATAATTGCTAAGAATATTATCAATTTTCAAGAATTTTATTAATAATAATTTTATTAATAATAATTTTATCAATAATAACTTTTAAGAATTTTATTAATAATTTTCAAGAATTTTATTAATAATTTCCAAGAGTTTTATTAATAATTCTTTTGAAGAATTTTATTAATAATAACTTTAAAAAATTTTATTATTAGCAATATTGAAGAATTTTATTAACAGTTTTGAAGAATAATATTGTTAATAATATTTAATAATATTGAACAATGTCATTATTAATAATTTTGAAGAAATTTATTAACAATAATATTGTATATTTTTGAATATGAATAACATTATTATTAATAATTTGGAAGAATTTTATTACTAAATTTGAAATATTTCTTTTGAGGAATTTTATAAATGTCTGTGTGTTGAAATTTTAACAAAGAGAAATGATCACAGTGACAGCGAAGTTTGTATAATTATCCACTTCCATCATCCCATTTACTCTCTAACGCAAGATCTTCCCTATCAGGCAATTTACATTTATTTTTAGGGTCTTTGAGCACCCATATTAACCTCTGTTTCAGTCAATTGAATTCTAATAAATTGAATGTGCTTCTTACTAAGTGCACCCAAAAAACTTAGCGAGATTTTTCAGCCAATCCACTTGAAAAAAAATATTGTCGAATCTACCCATTATAACAGGACCAGTTACTTGAGTATGAGTGTGAACCATTGTGAACCACTTTAAATGAAGTGACATTTTAAAGTACTCTATTAGAGTAATTTCGTATGAAGAGTCCATACGAAAAACACTCATGGTACTTCATACTAAAAGCTCACCCAGCTCACCCAATCGCTCAAGAGTTGCGGAAAGCAGTGATATAAGACCGAACTGTTTGAGCAAAGAGAATACATATATAGAGCTCGCATGACGATTGAATTTATTGTTGCAAACATTTTGTTCGAAGAGTTTTCTAGTAATCCCATCCAAACACTCATTGCATCTCGCTTCCCCTTGCTGCTCACCGATTTATGTGAAATCGCCCTCACTTCCATTACACAAAATTTTGAGTGGTTCAATCTCTGTTTCTATACTCTTTGGTTTGAGGTTCAAAGCAAAAATAACCAGTCACAAGACGTGCCTTTCTTATGTGTATGTGTGTGTTAGTGAAATGGGGGTTTGTGGCCCAACCAACTCGGCTATTTTTTAATTACGAGTAATATAAAAACTCAAATGTAATTAAACTATTTTCATGAACAAGTTTCGTAAATGGTTTTTACTGCTTTCTGTTGTACTGGCAATAAAAAAATATAGATAAGGAAGATATTTAGTCTGAAAAGTCGTGTTAGTTACGAGCGAACAATGCCTCCGACTTAAGTAATGTAACTGCTTAACTATGGTTACTAGCTAAATGTGCCTGAAGGCATCTGGGTGACTCACTCTTCTTCATTATCTCAACTAATGAGTGGAATTGTGAAGCAGTTGAAACATTTTTTGGTATGTGTTAATTTACTCATTTTATTATCTCAACTAATGAGTGGAAATATGCACAACATTGTTTTAGTTGGTAATTCACACATTTTATTATCTCAACTAATGAGTGGTATTTCACGGGGTTGAAACATTTTTTGATAGGTACTCATTTTATCTCACCTAATGAGTGGAATTGTGAAGCAGTTGAAACATTTTTTGGTAGGTGTTAATTTACTCATTTTATTATCTCAACTAATGAGTGGAAATATGCACAACATTGTTTTAGTTCGTAATTCACACATATTATTATCTCAACTAATGAGTGGAATTGTGAAGCAGTTGAAACATTTTTTGTTAGGTACTCATTTTATCTCAACTAATTTGTGGAATTGTGAAGCAGGTGAAACATTGTGTTTTAGGTGGTAATTCACTCATTCCTAATGTATGGTAACCAACTCCCGTTAGTAGAGCCAGTTTGTGTGTATTGAAGCGGGAGCTATAAAACTTTTGTTTTATTTCACACTCCACTAAAATCAGGAAAATTTCAACGACAGTCGGAATGGACCTTCAACTGAGGATTTGAATATATATGTGAAACCTAGTAAAATTGCTCACTACAGACCCAACTGGTGGGGTCTAAATGGCATCACTGTTTTCTAGGTGATGCGGCTGCCTAACTTACCTACCTTAGTCAAATTCCAGAGACAAAATCAGAGATGAATGTGTGTTAACAATGCAAAGCAAACTATTTCCACTTTCGAAGATATTCATAAATCTTTATTATAACATTTTATGGCTAATATTCACGTTAGAAATGAGAATTTAATGAGAAAATGAGAGGCGGAAGATTATACAAATTTTCATGAGAACACTGTTCGACTTTAGTCTCGAATATGCCAATGCAGTGACAGCGAATCATCATTTCTTTGACTGAGTTAATCATGTGTTTAAGTAAACAAGCACATTCCTGCAGTCATTGGTTGATTATCGTATGAAAAGGCCCAATTGTCAGTACACCACTCCTAACACTCTTCCATTACAGTTTTTAGGGGCGTTTGAAGAATTTCACGCCAACAAATTAAGCTAAAACAGTGCTCGGGGGATTGAAAGCAGTGCTCGGAGATTGAAAGCAGTGCTCGGGAGATTGAAAGCAGTGCTCGGGGGATTGAAAGCAGTGCTCGGAGATTGAAAATAGTGCTCGGAGGATGGAAAGCAGTGCTCGGGGGATTGAAAGCAGTGCTAGGCGGATTGAAAGCAGTGCTCGGGGGATGGAAAGCATTGCTCGGGGGATTGAAAGCAGTGGAATTGAATCAGTGTGGCGTGTCAAGATCATACCAGTGCAATCTTACTTTGGTGAACCAAATTTTGAGAGCCGAGCTACGTAGTACAATAGGAAACTATTTTTCTAACATAAGTGATAGATGTTCACATAAGTGACACATGTTCACATAAGTGATCATAATACGTCATCTCAGCATTCGCCTATATTGCTGTGACAAAGCAAGCAAAGCCAAATCATCCTTGCTTCTAAGCACATGACTGCTTTATAATTCTCCAATTGGTACCCTGTTCAGCAAGGCCCTGTTTTTAAAGTCTGACCAAAATAACCCCTAAAGCAAACATACTTCCTTTGGGCTTCTTGCTCTTTACATTAGATTAGTTTAGTTACTTTAAGTGTACCCTACTTTCTTATCATCATTCTACAGTCATTTCATTTCATTGTAATAAATTTGTGTATAGTTATTAAGTAAATTATTGGCAGAAACTTCTTTATTTCATGTATGATTGTACTGCTTTGTTTAGCCTTGAACGTCACCGTTTGTGTAAGTACAAAAATAAGCACAATTGTCAATACATATGCGTATGTATTGTATATAAAAGTGTAAATATATACTTGTCAATGAATGAAAAATGAAACTTAAGAAGCTACTTCAAGTAGTCTCGTTATTATATTATGTAAAATTATTCTCATTACTTATAAATTTAAAAAAAAAAATACAAATTAAAATATAGCAGCAAAAAGAGTCGGTGTATATAAAGTGTATATATGTATGTATGTAAGTATGTATACAAATTTTTATGAAAATATACAAATATATATAAATAGAATTAGTATAAATTGTTTTCTTTTAGATTGAGAGAATATTTTTATATATTTTTCCTTTTGTTTTTGTTTTTTGTTTTTTAATTAGTAAATTGAAACACAACAATTGTGACTGTTTGACACTTTCAATGCTGAACGCTCTCTTATAGTATACGAGTTATTAGTGTTAAAAGAAGTTTAGTGTTTGGTGTGTAGAGGGGGGGAGTGCGCTGTATAGACACCAAGAGTACAATGAGAGCAACAATGTGCAACAGACAGCCGGTACAGTGCAATGTACCAAATACAATACAAATGAGTAGGGAAGCACTACGTTTGTTGATTGATTGAAATACTATTTGGATAATAATGGGAAATTTAACAATTAGCATAATAAGCATGAATACCGCTCTGTAAATTGTAACAAATATCAGTTAATGCTTAAAACTAAATGCTATAAAAATATTGTAATAATTACTTTAAAAAAAGAAAAAAATTATTAAACAAATTAAAAACAGTAAAATTTCCCTTGAGCACGGTTTTAAATTCAAATTGAAATTCTTTTCATATGTTTAACGATTTGACGCAATTCCGTTGTGTGTTAAAAATATTCTCAACAAAATATTGAAATGGACTGATTGTTTGTTTGTTTGTTGGTTTGTTTCATTTTTACAATTTCAAATTATGATCTAAATTTAAAATACGATTTTTCACACATCAAACTGTCCATTGATAAATGTTCTTGTTATCCTTTGAAGGTCCGTTTTGTTTTCCGTTTTAATTTACGCTTAGCACATAATTTTAGTTATAACTTAGTTTATAAAATAAATACGCATAATTAGCACTTAAATTCTAAATAAAATTTGCGTTTGCTTTTCACGTTCCAATCCTCGCACAATTGCAAAATTAAATTTTCAAATCGTGGAACGCGCGGATTCGCTTCTCTGACTTCAAATTCGTTTTCGAAATCAAAAACAAAAGAGAAAAAAGCTTCCCAGTTCTTCTTCTTCTTATTCTCGTTCTTCTTCTTCTTATTATTATTCTCGTTCTTGTTATTCTTCTTCGTCTTCTTCTTCTTATCGTTTTATATGTTTCGTTTGTAAAAAAGGAGTAGTGTTGAAATTGATTGTTTTCAAATTGCATAAATTTGTTCATAAGTATTCTGACTTGATTTGTGTTTATGTACGGTGGCGGAGCGCAGTTGCTCGGAGCAGTGAAACAACCACTTTTTTAAGTATACGATTAAAAAAACATAACTAAACTAGACTTGAACTTTCTTAAGTAGTGTGTGAAGTAGTTGATCTTTTCCTTTTCTCTTTCGAGTGGTGTTAAGTTGCATGATTGTAGCTTAATTTGACACATTTATGGGGAAACGTATGGTGGGGGTTTTCTGTAAGAGGGCGTGGCTGGTGATTTCCCTCTCGCTTCGCGTCCGCCGACGACCACAGCTGGCGGGGGCACATATTCGTCGACGTCGTTATCGCCTGAAATTGAAAGAAAACAACTTTTATATATTAGCTTGTTTAATGATTTATGTATTTTAGAATTTGAATTTGTTGTTATTTTATTTATTATTATTATAAGTATTATTATTATTATAATTATTATTATTTTTATTATTATTATAATTATTTTATCTTACACCATAATTAATTATGACTGCAAGGGTTTATTGGAAAGAGTCATTACTACTGAGGCCTTCGACTCGAAGAGAAAACATTTTTTAGAAGGAAGCATTTTTATAAAAAATAAATTTATTTATTTATTTATAAAAAAACAAATATTTAAAAAAAAAAATGTAGCACTTTAATTTTATTTATTATTTAAATTTTATTTATTATTTAAATTTTATTTATTATTTAAATTTTATTTATTTTTTAAATTTTATTTATTTTTTAAATTTTATTTATTTTTTAATTTTATTTATTATTTTAATTTTCTTTTAATTTAATTTGCCATTAATTATTCTTTTAAATTTATTATTCTTTACTTTTTTATTTCCTTTTAATTTTTCTTTCTTATTTAAATTTTTATTTGTTTCAAATTTTTTTATTTATTTTTTTTGGAAACTAAGTTTTATTCTAATTTTTTTTAAATTAAATTTTATTTACAATTCTAATTTTATTGATTATTTCAATTTTATTTATTAGTGTAATTTTATTTATTAATTAAATTTTATTTATTATTTTAATTTTCTTTTCATTTAATTTGCTATTATTTATTCTTTATTTTTTTATTTGTTTTAAATTTTTTCTTTCTTTGTTAAATTTTTATTTATTCAAATTTTTTTTATAATTTAAATCTTCAGTTCTATGGCCAAACACTCGTTTTCTGTCGTTAAATTTTATAGCCATTCTGTTACTAGTTCTGTTATTCATTCTGTTTCTCTGGCAAATGTACTGGATTCTGTTTCTGTTGCCGTTTCTGTTCTATGTCACTCCGTACCTTTTATGTGTATCAGAGAAGGTTTCGATAGAAACGAAAAAGGTACCCATACAAAAAGAAACCTAATTAATTGTTATTTTATGACAATTTAGTTCGTTCGCATCCTGAGTTATTTTCGTCGCTGTTGTAGCTCATTTCCTATGATTCCCAACTCATAATATTACGTCACCAACTTCGTACACTGGCTGTATTCATACTTCAGTCAAGTTTTTTCGATGAGTGCGATCTCTTTCCTCATTCGCTTTAGTTGGCATGTCGCTCGCAATTTTTAAAACGAACAGATAGTTTTAAAAACTGCCTAGGTTAGGTTAGGTTAGGTTTTCGTGCCAGTCAGTCTACAGATAAACTCACTCAGAACACCATGGGCCCATTGCGATACCACCGCGTAACACTCTGCACCACTACTTTACTCCTGAAACCAGTTCGAAGCCCTAATAAAGCGCATGATTTGTTTGTCCTTCGCGCCGAACTGCCTAAGGAAAGTAACCCCGAGTACCAAATATTTTTACAGCATTGCCATCTTCGCCTAGAGAGCCCCGGACTCGGCATTATGATACTCATTTAGTACATATTCTTGTATGTATTTATGGTTATGTCAGTGCTGGCAGAAGGGTAATATCAAAGAGTATACATATATAGAGATTGAATCACTCAAAATTTGGTGAAATTAAAGCGAAGGAGAGCGGCATACGAGCTCTATTTATGCATACTCTTTGGTAATATCTGCAATACAATATTGATATTCATCCAAATATGAGTGCATAATCAATTAAGAGAAACCATAGAGTAAAGAAATAAGAGTCACAATCTGAAATATCAATCATTTTTCGACATAGAGTGGCGCTGCGATATGAAAATGAGAGCTATTGAGTAATTGGTGCCATAGCAGCGCTACCATACAAAAAGTTTGTTGTTCGAGAATGTGACTCTTATTTCTTTACTCTATGGAGAAACTCATACATACATTGCAGTATTATATTTCATAGTCGACGCAACGATAGATTAAATGAAGTTGAAGAACTCAATCACAGTGGTTTTTTTAAATTTTTCCAACACTCACCATTCATATTTGAAGTGTTGTAGGACGGTGGCAGTAGTGGCGGCTTCTCATCTTTTAGTATAATAGGACTTTTGTTACCGATTTCAGGTTTCTCATCGAGTTCGTCTTGGAATATTACCGGTATGCCTTTGGTGCGGAAGGACTTGCGCTCCTCTTCGTCACCTGCAAGAATATGATACATATAAGTAAACATGTTCGATATAAATTATAAAATTAAGCCATAAATTGAATTATGTCAAGAGAACTAATACTCCCGAAGTGTCTGAGCTGTGGTTGCTCTGCTCACTTATGCTCTAATGAAAGGCAGAAGTGAGGGGAAATAATATAATAATAATATTAAATTGCCTAAAGATACCAGGTTTGACACTGTTCCGCCAACCCCTGAATTATGAAATATATAAATATATATAATATATATTTATATATAATATATATATAATATATGTATATATATAATATATATTTATATATATTTTTGTCGAAGATTTGTCATACGACTTCCCGGTATATACCACAGCATTGAGGAGGTTTCTCGGATGAAGCTAACGAAAGTGGCTACTTTTATCAAATCCACAGGATGGTTTAAGGAGGTTCTGGAGGTGTAAGGAAAAAACTCGAATGGCCACAATGGGCCTTGAACAGGCCTAAGTGAGTCTAAGGACAGCCATTGAACCTAAGCTATCACTGTGGTCATTGGTTTCACATTAAGTCAATTGGTAGCTTGCTGGCTTTGGAGTCGTGGGTTGCGGAGTCGCAGATTCAACTTCTACCCAAAGTATGATCTAAATGGTTATTTCTAGGTAGTCTATTCCCTAGAATCAAAGTCACTAGTTCCTACTACTCATTGAACCAAAGTATTACTACTAACTCCCAACTAAAGCCGTACAAATCGTAGCTTCACTGGTGATAGAAATCTAGTCTACTGGTAATGATTCCACAATATTTTGAAGTTCTTTCAAAGCTTTAAGAGGTCCTTAATATATGTGTGGCGGAAAGCAGATGGTGTGGCGGCTGTATGTGTCTGCAGCAGCAGTCAGGCTGCGCTGAAGGCATTGCTCAGCCCACATGTCACTTCCAATCTACTGCTGATGTGAAAACCAGATAAAACTAATTGGAAAGCTTAATAGCCTATGTTGGAAAGCCACAATAGTTTATACATGGATAGTGTTAACATGGATTTCAGGACACATGTACGTTATGGGATATAAAGTGGAGGACGAACTTGCGAAAGGATATGAGCTCAGTTTTACTGACCCGGAACCTGATTTTACCATACCTTTTGCTGCCATTAAGGCCACTATTAGAGATTGGGCTGCTTATGCACAAAATCTCGTTTTCCTTAAGAGGCAGCGTTTGGCCAAAGGCTGTGCTACCTGTTAATACTGATAAAAAGCCTTAGTAGAAGGCACTGTAGACTTCTTATAGGATTGATGGCGTGTTATTTTACGTGGACTAAGCACGTGGGAATGATAAGCATTCCAGACAGTGCTCTTTCCCCTGCTTGTTGGGAAGAAAAGGAGACTGTTAACCACTGTTTGTGTCAGTGACTGGATAATCATGTTCGATTCGGTTCTTAGCACCGTACCCTAAGAGGTGTAAACTTTGGCTCCTTAGGGACACAGGATCTACTGAGATTTGTTCACAGATTAGTTATATACAAATAATAACAAAATTAAACGTCATATATAGTGCAATGGACGTGTCTAAGGACCGACTGCTATATCTAAAAAATGCTTATGATGACAAAATTGGTTCCTAAAGAGGTCCTTTTCCTACTCTTGACTGTTTTTTGTAGAACCTTTCCAAGTTAATAAGCAAGCAATATGAACACTTAATTTCGGGAGTACGTCATCTTCCACTCATAAAGCATCAGTTTACTACTTAATGCTACTTTAAACTGGATCCCATATATTCGGTAAGGTCATTTATTCAAGCTCACCTAATTCCATTTTGCCACTCTTGCGACGACGTCGATGCAGGCAGCAGGCAATTAAGGAGGCAATCAAAATCATACCCACAATGATGACCGCCGGCAGAATAAAGGTGAACATGTAATCGTCGGCGAATGTGGATTTCAGACTAGGTTCCTCAGTCTTGGTGGGTATGAATTCGCGATGAGTGATATCGGTTTGAGCTGCAATAATTCAAACACAAATAATTGGGAGTATATTAAAAGAAAAAACAAGCAACTTACGATGACACGAGCCCAACGGTATCACCTGCACGTTAGTTAAGTTCAATTCCGGGCCGAGTGCCTTCCTCACCCGATCGCGCAACATGTAGTCTGGCATCAAGTACACACTCCGCGCTGCTTCGATCTCCTCCTCGGGACAACGATTGTGCGTCTTAAACAAGGTCGTATTGTAGAAGTTAACGATGGTGCCGTCCGAATCGTGATGCGTGGTGACCGAGCGGATCTGCACAAAGTGCGTGGTATGGTCGCCGAACAATTGAGCAACGCGCTCCACAAACTTGCGCTGCAAGTCGGCGTTGAACTGTTCGTGGCGTATGGCCAGATACGCCTTAAAGTACACGCTGAATTCCCGCTTGGAGGCATGATTCACCACGACGACGAGCGCATCGGTGGCAGTGAGACCGCCGCTATCTTCGGCGACCAGCAAATACTCTTCCGTGCCGATATCACCGCTTTTCGGTATGCCATAGAATTCCTGATTCTTTGCGTCGAACTGCAGCCAATGACGTGGATTCAATTCCTTGTGCTCCTTTGTTTTCAGCGACAATGTGAGCTCGTTATCGTTCGGATCGTAAAAGGTATCGCTGGGCACTTTGTAGATGAGCAAATGTCCGACAGTGGCATTTACGCGATCCACCTGATTGCGCGGCATCGGTGGCAGATTCTTGGACATGTGTGTGGTGGGCTTTGGTTTGGTGATGTGTGATTTCTGGCAGGAGCCAATTAATTGTCCAGTGATTGATTTTACTCCCAACACAGGGTAAACTAAATCGCTTAGGCGATTGGCATCAAGTCGTTTCACCAGATCATTTAGCTCCGCTTCCGGACACGCGCTGGTCGGCAGGGTTTCATTGAAATACACAAAAGTAGCCGTGTGGGGATCCTGAGGCGTTTGTCTTATTTCACGCACAACAATCGAATTGGTCGACTGATCACCCAGAGTGGTAGCGATGGCTGTACGAAAGTTTAAGAGTAACAAGATTATTAAACGGATTTTTAAATCAAGTCCACAACTACAACAACATCAACACTACTCTGAACTGAAATAGGAAATTCATCCTCCACTGGCAACCCACAATTCCACACTAACCTGGAGAACAAATTTGTATACCAAGGATTAGGAGACCTTCCAGGGGATTAATAAGAATGAATGAGGAAAAGGGAAATTCAACTAAAGAGAGGATACCTCTGCATTCTGTGTGGTTCTGGCTTATGCATCGTACCTAAAGTGAAATGTTGGATCCAGGGTGCAATTGAATGATGATTTCAATATTCACTACTTGGAACAGTATTCTGAAACTACAATTCACTTGGAAGTCGCAGAAAAAAAGAGACATTTAGGAACAGGAACCCATTTTTTGTACTCTCTACTGATAACCCGGTCCACTTCCCCAAAATACACATATTTCTGACGATTGGGAGACATGTTAAAGCACGATTATTAAACCTACACAAAGAAGAGCAAGAGAGAAACGACCATGATTCACAGTTAAGATGTACTACAACTGTCTCTTTCGCACATTGCGATTATTTGTTCACATGTCTACGACACCACTGTCATATAAGCTATTAATTGAACGATATTTCATTAAGAGACGGTGTTGGACGAATTAAGTTCCGTAAACGCGAAGCGATATGAGGCCGTGTTTTATGCAACTTCTCGAAAGGATCAGAAATTTCTTATGCTGCCGCTACTAAAACCATTAACGAGTCCAAGTACTTCGTTAAGAGGTGAGTGAAGTGGTACGATGAGGCAAAAAACGTAGATGACCTTCCTGATGAACGTGGTGCGACGGGTGCGATAACGTGATTTTGAAGCTCTTCGAGCAGAATTCCACTCTGCGGCTACGGGAAGCGAAGGAGAAACTTTTCAAAAAAGGAGTTAACATTGATCGCAACACAATCAGGAAGCGCTTACAAGAGGCAAAGGCCAAAGGTCGCTCTACAACCTCGAACCCATTACGGGAGACTACATAAAACCCGGAGGATCTAGACAAGTGAGAAGTGTAAACGCGTTTGGTCGAATTTGGTGTTTACTAATGAATCGATTTTTGGGCACGTGTTCCGGTGAAGCATGCCTGGTTAACCATGCATAAAGCAAGAAGGGTAACAGAAACAGAATCCAGTGCATTTGCAGGACAATCTACAAAATTGATCGACAAAAAATTAGCGTTTGGCGACAGAACAGAAACAACTCCCGATGAGTTGTTTCTGTTCTGCCGCCAAACGCTCAATTTGTGTGGGAAAATTTTGTAGTTTATGTTGCAAATGTACTGGATTCCGTTTCTGTTGCAAATGTACTGGATTCCGTTTCTGTTGCAAATGTACTGGATTCTCTTTCTGTTGCAAATGTACTGGATTCTGTTTCTGTTGCAAATGTACTGGATTTTGTTTCTGTTGCAAATGTACTGGATTCTCTTTCTGTTGCAAATGTACTGGATTCTGTTTCTGTTGCAAATGTACTGGATTCTGTTTCTGTTGCAAATGTACTGGATTCTGTTTCTGTTGCCGTTTCTGCTTTATGTCACTCTGCAGCTTTAGCGAACCATTCACTTCATAGTGATGTCTCAACCAGTTCCAAAAGGTGGCTGAAGAAGTTCTTTCCCAAGTAGTGGAAGCGCCTCTTTGCCAGCACTGGGCATTTGCATAAAAGGTGGTCCACACTTTCTGCTTCCTTCTCATTTCCGCAGCTAATGAAGAAGTCGTTATGTCACTCCCCTAGTAACTATCTAGATAGAAGTGGGGTAGTCCAGAGCCACCGAAGAAGGAGGTCTTCAAGCACTCTGGCATTGATGCCCATTGTACTATCAACTACTGTCGTAACTAACTAACTCATACTCTTATTCTTAACCCTCTAAACCCATCCTTAAACCTTTAAAAACCCCCAAAGACTTTCAGGTAGTCAGTGGAGCAATTGCGGCCAGGTCAACACACCTTCCATGAGCTTAATCTGCCAGTCGATGTTGAGAATATGCTTCTCGTTGATTTTCACCGCGATATTGATTTCATGATTCACACTGCGCACTCCGCGATGCTGTTGCACGGATATCTCCACAATTTCCGCAACAGTATCGTTGCCCGAATCGGTGGCGGACAAACGATACAACCACTTGGAGACGGAATCATCGAGAGGTCTGTGTGCCAAAAAGGAAAAAGAAAATAAAAATAATGACGTCGCATAAACACATTTAACTACAACGCTGCTTACAGGCCGTAAATCTCTCGTTTTTCTGCATTGAATTGCAGCCATGACGTCGGCTTCAGCTCGTGGCCGTTATTATCCGTCAGGTCGAGCCGCAAATTCGTGATGTCCTCATTATCGTAGAAAGTCTCCTCGGGCACGGTGAATGCAAACGATTTGCCGGAGGTGATGGCAAACTTCTGCAAGCGTGTCTTAATCATGGGTGGCATATTTTCCGCCTTAGGCTCTGCGTACTCGGGCGTCATCATGTCACTGGTGGGTGTTGTTATGTACGAAGAGGTGGATGTAGGTGACGACGCTGAGGTAGATATCGTTTGTACGCTACTATCAAAGGCATTGGCAGCTTCTGGGGTGGTGTTCAACTGTGGAGGTGGGGAGAAAAGGAAAAAAACATGAAATAGTTTGTTATACGGAAGTTAAAGAGGAAAGTGGAGAAAGTGAAGAAAATGGAGTAGCAACAGGATGAGCAGGAAGAGGGGGAGTAGGAAGGTGAGGATGAGCAGGGAGTAGGAGGATGAGCAGAAAGAGGATGAGAAGTTAAAGAGGAAAGTGGAGAAATTGCAGCAAATGGAGTAGCAATCGGATCCGCAGGAAGAGGGGGAGTAGGCGGAAGAAAAAGATGAAGATGAGCAGGAAGAGGGGGAGTAGGCAGAAAAGGAAGATGAAGATGAGCAAAGAGTAGGAGGATGAGCAGAAAGAGGATGAGAAGTTAAAGAGGAAAGTGGAGAAATTGAAGGAAATGGAGTAGCAACCGGATGAGCAGGAAGAGGGGCAGTAGGAAGGTGAGGATGAGCAGGGAGTAGGAGGATGAGCAGAAACAGGATGAGAAGTTAAAGAGGAAAGTGGAGAAGTTAAAGAGGAAAGTGGAGAAGTTAAAGAGGAAAGTGGAGAAGTTAAAGAGGAAAGTGGAGAAGGTGAAGAAAATAGAGTAACAACAGGATGAGCAGGAAGAGGGGGAGAAAGCGGAAGAGGAAGTTGAGGAGGGAATAAGAGAATGAACCGAAAGAGGATGAGAAGTTAAAGAGGAAAGTGGAGAAGTTAAAGAGGAAAGTGGATGAATTGAAGAAAATGGAGTAGCAACCGGATGACCAGGAAGAGGGGGAGTAGACGGAAGAGGAAGATGAGGATGAGCAGGAAGAGGGGGAGTAGGCGGAAGAGAAAGATGAGCAGAGGAAGTAGGAGGATGAGCAGAATAAGGATGAGAAGTTAAAGAGGAAAGTGGAGAAGTTAAAGAGGAAAGTGGAGAAAGTGAAGAAAATGGAGTAGCAACCGGATGATCAAGAAGAGGGGGAGTAAGCGGAAGAGGAAGATGAGGATAAGCAAGAAGAGGGTGAGCAGGCGGAAGAGGAAGTTGAGGGAGTAAGAGAATGAGCAGAAAGAGGATGAAAAGTTAAAGAGGAAAGTGGAGGAATTGAAGAAAATGGAGTAGCAACCGGATGACCAGGAAGGGGGGGAGTAGGCGGAAGAGGAAGATGAGAAAGCAGGAAGAGGTGGAGTAGGCAGAAGAGGAAGATGAAGATGAGCAGGGAGTGGGAGGATGAGCAGAAAGAGGATGAGAAGTTAAAGAGGAAAAGTGGAGAAATTGAAGAAAATGGAAGCAATCGGATGAGCAGGAAAAGACGGTGTAGGCGAAAGAGGAAGATGATGAGCAGAAAGAGGAGTAACATGAGGAGGAGTACCAGGTAGAGGAGGAATAGGAGTATTAGGAGTAGGAACAGCAGGTAGAGCAGAAAGAGGAGTATTAGGAGGAATAGCATCAGGATGAGCAGGTAGAGTTGGAAGAGGATTACTAGGAAAGTACTCACCGTTGAGCGATTCACATTTGGATACTGATTGGCGTCAGGTAGCAACGTAGTGTCGGTGTCATTCTCTTCCTAGATTAAGTAAGTAATTCCGAAATATCAATTAAAAACTTTTACTGCTCAGCACACGGGCATGAGTGGTGATATACATGCTGCTTGTAGACATCAGCCCTATTCTCCCACAGAAGCGCTACCAATGGCGAATCTGTTCACCAACAAGGAGACAAGATTGCTCGGTAGTCTTCAGACAGAAGAGGACTGATTATGATATATTTTAAGAGAATAATAATAAGAGTAATAATAAGTGTAATTATTGTGAAAGTGGGTTATGCTCGAACCAATAAAAACTGAAGATGTACTACGGATAGAACTGAAATGAGCGATATTATTCGTATACAATTAAATACAACAAACAGAACATAAAAATACAAGAAACATTTAATAGCAAACATACAAAAATACAAGTAGAAATGTGTGAGTGTGTGAGGGGGTGAGGGTTAGGGTGCATTAACATACGCTTATGAACGTTATTTTGTGATACAGTGGTGATACAAGAATACTGGGGAACGTGAGAGGTGCAATTTTCATACATATTTATATTTTATATATTCTTTTTTACTACTCTGGTTGCAGATAAATAAAAATAGGTAGATTCTGTTTATATATTACAAGTGGCAAGGGCCGGGGAGCGGGGGTAATACAACAAAAACAAAAAAAAGTAGTGCAATAATATCTCGTTACACATGCTCGTAGAGTAGCGCACAGAATTCATTTGCATCGTCATGATTATTGTTTTTATAGTTTTTGGTTTGGTTTTTTTTGTAACTTTTCTGGCGTTAATTTTCACCTTTTTGCCTTCTTCAACACGATTGACGTCGCTGATATGTGGTGGTGAAGTTGATGGTGGTGATGGCGGTGGTGGTGTTGTTGTTGGTATTGTCACCATTGCAGTTGCAGCGTAGCCATTCCGCGTTTGTGTTGGTGGTGGAGTTGTTATGGTAGTGGTTAAAACATTTGCTATATTATTATTGGTTATTATTATTGGAGGTGTGATTGTTGTTGTTGTTTTGTTGGTGGTGGTGTTGGTGGTGGTGTTCATTGTGACGGTGGTGGCAATTGTTGCAACGTCTTCGGAATTTTGCGTTAGCATTGTGCTAATATCAACGTCGAACGATTTATGCTGCGGCTGCTGCTGCTGCTGAGTTTAACGAATATGAAGGAAATTTAATAATATACAATAATTTACATTAAAGTGAGAATTATGTACAAGGTTTGCGGGGGTGGAAACTAAACAAACAAAAAACACTAAATAGATTTCCTTTTTCTTTTGTGGGGAAAGTGTGGGGAACACGAAGAGAAAATGTATATTTAAAAACGAGGAGAGGCAAATTTTCGGTTCATTATCAACTTCATTCTAAGAGCACACACACAAACACACTGAGTTTAACGTTCATTTGTACAGGGGGAGAGGGATGAGTTGGGGAACAACAACTGGTCAAGCATACAATTGTGAGAAAAGTTGGAAGTTATTGGCAGGGCATATTCCGGAACACAACGAGAGGAGACAGGAAGGTTCATATACATAAGGAATTACATTAAGGAAAATATAGGATCATTACAATTGGAAATCAGAGTCCTTGTATTAAGGATAGTGTAGGAAATCATTACTTTTAAGACACAGAAGACACTACATACATTCAGATAAGTATTCGTATAAGAGGATTGCTTATATTTAGGAAAGTGGAGGATAAGTATTCGTAAAAGAGGATTACTTATATTATGGACAGTGGAGGATCATTACGCTAAGAGACATATACTACAGAGTTCATACACAAATAACGTCCAGGAGACACATTTCGTTGATTAGTTCATAGACATATTACGAAAGTTATAGAATAAATATGCTTGGAGACTTCAAGTTTCAAGTATAAAGAAAACTTTATAAAGATTACAAGAGTAATCTGGATAGTTAATATATTAGGACTAAGTTTATAAATATAACTATAGTAATCTGGGTAATTCATATATTAGGGGAACTTTATACACATTACAATAGTAATCTGGGTAATTCATATATTAGGGGAACTTTATACACATTACAATAGTAATCTGGGTAATTCATATATTAAGGAAATCGTTACAATATGAGGACACAAGAACATTTTATTATATTAAAGAAACTCAGGGATCATTACCGGATCATAAACGGATTTTATGATAAGAAGACCTTGGACAGCTTAGCTTTAGGTTTCATAATTCTGTCCGAGGATTCTTCAGGCTACTACATAAACTATAATAAAATCAAAATATTTAATACCACAAACTCCACTGCCAACTCCTGACAATAGGATAATAGGAAAATAAGATAAATGGAGCATTGGATTATTAAAGGATATGATCTGTTCAAAGGATTTGAATGATTCTTATACTTTTATTATAATATAGTAATAGTTAAGCAAAGTATAAGGATCTTTAAAATAGGAGAACAGAGACTGCATATGGCACTCTCAGGTCGAAAACAATATACAAATCTGTCCGTCTGCGAACTGCCTTGTAGTAAATACGTATATTTATACATGAACATGCGACAAAATAATACTCAGAGTAAAGTTCGTCTATTCTATGAGACAAGAGTAGGCAGAGGAGTATGGCAAGAAGTGCTTAGGGAACAAGAAAGGCAAAAAAGGCAGGAACTTTTTGCAAGTCATAATGGGCTAAGACAATCAAAACTACTTTTGGGCAACTACAACTGCAAAAGATTCAAATTTTGCATTGACTTGCCCAAAAACAGCTTAAGAATACTGGCCGGGCTTTTGACTGGTCACTGTAGGCTCAAGGGACACCTAAGCAACTTAGGAATCATTTCAAGTTCATTGTGCAGATTCTGCGACGAGGAAACCGAGTCGCCAGAGCACATATTAGGCAGCTGTGGAGCACTGATGCACAGCAGATACAAAAGCCTGGGATCATATTTGATACCAGGTAATGAAATAGCAAAGCTAGATCCAGCTGATATCCTAGTAATTTTAAGGATAACAAATATGGATCAGTTTCTATAGGATTATCCTATATTAGCAGAGGGTTGTACAATAGATCTTTTAGGTCGCAGTACATGACATACCTCCCTTTACATTACATTACATTACATTACATGATACAAGAGTGGGTCATCTGATAAGGAAAGTGTAGTGTAGTCATAACAATAGAGTACTTCAGTGTTTATAGTATATTAAAAGGTGTAGGAACTTTATACTAAAATACCAGAGGGCCAAACAAATTTAGGGCAGTGTGGGATCATTACAATATAATACTGGATAGTTCATCTATGAAGAGCAGAAGAGCGCACATATTTAGGGTACTGTGGGTTAAACTGGATAGTTTATATATGAATAGAGGTCTAAGAACTACATACTAGAAGGCATATATCACGGAAAGAATGAGATTAGTGCTTTAGAAGATAGACAGAGAGAGAATATTAAGCACAGTTAAGTATGTCGAGGAAGGAAGTAGAGATTCACATATGAAAGTAGAGATTCGTCTATGAAAGTAGAGATCAAGCTCAAAACTTAAACTACATTCTTGATCTTAACGACTTTCTTTTTTCACAACCGATTGGCAAAACGATAATGAAAGTGTAGGGTATTTAAGCGAAACATGGAAAGTGTTGAATCGTCATGCTAAGAGACTCAATATTTGAAGAAAGCAAAGTTATTGCGTTCAATCTAATTTCGTAATAACATTAATTTAGCTACTATATAGAGGGCTAATGTTGTTAAAAGATTTGGTCATAGTTTTTTTTTTTCTAATACTTAAGATCCTCTTTTTCCGAGGAAGGTTGAGCAATTTGAAAACTTGAAACCAACATTGGATCAAATTATGGATCATTATGTAAGTCAAAATTAATTTAAGTACCGAAATAATTTTAACGGAGATAGCATTTCAGTAACTGGAATATCATAATAAGAATTGAACACGATATCAAAACTAATGATCATTTTGCAGTAAGACAGCGGTCGGTCCTCAGTAGAAGAATAAGTTGATTTCCGGATACAAAAGGAAACAAAAACATGACATTGAACATGATTTTTATGCCATAAGTCAATGGACACATGAGCAAATGAGAAACATTAGCAACTGTTCTTTGCTTGAGTGGTCAAAGAATGTTTTAGAATTTTCTCTCATTTGTATGGGAAATCGACTCATCTCGAATTTTGAGCAGTTTCTCACTCATTTGTATTGGAAATCAATTCCTCAAAGAAATGTTTTGAGTATTTTCTCACTCATTTGTGTGGAAAACCACTCATCTCGAATTTTTGAGCATTTTCTGACTCATTTGTATGGGAAGTCGATTTTTTAAAGAATTTTTGAGCATTTTCTGACTCATTTGTATGGGAAATCAATTCCTTAAAGAATTTTTGAACATTTTCTGACTCTTTTGTATGGGAAATCAATTCCTTAAAGAATTTTTGAACATTTTCTCACTCATTCGTATGGAGAAATCGAATCTTCTCGAGTTTTTAAGCATTTTCTCACTCATTTGTATGGGGAAATGGACTCTTCTTGAACTTTTCAGCATTTTCTCACTCATTTGTAAGGGAAATCGATTCTTTAAAGAATTTTTGAACATTTTCTCACTCATTTGTATGGGAAATCGAATCTTCTCGAATTTTTGAGCATTTTCTGACTCATTTGAATGGGGAAATCTATTCTTTAAAGAATTTGTTTGCATTTTATCACTCATTTGTATGGAGAAATCGAATCGTCTCGAGTTTTTAAGCAGTTTCTCACTCATTTGTATGGGAAATCAATTCCTTAAAGAGCATTTTTGAGCATTTCTCACCCAATTGTATGGGAACTCAATTCTGCCAAGAAATGTATTGAGCATTTTCTCAATCTTTTGTGTGGAAATCGACTCATCTCGAATTTTTGAGCATTTTATGACTCATTTGAATGGGGAAATCTATTCTTTAAAGAATATTTTTGCATTTTATCACTCATTTGAATGGGGAAATCGATTCTTGAAAGAATTTTTTTGCTTTTTATCACTCATTTGAATGGAAAATCGACTCTTCTCGAATTTTTGATCATTTTCTAATTCTTTTTATTGAGTAAATATACTCTTCTCGTATTTTTGAGTATTTTCTCACTCATTTGTATGGGGAAATGGACTCTTCTTGAACTTTTCAGCATTTTCTCACTCATTTGTATGGGGAAATCGATTTTTTAAAGAATTTTTGAGGATTTTCTCACTCATTTGTACGGGGGGAAAACGACAATTCTCGAATCTTAAGCAATTTCTCACTCATTTGTATGGGAAATCGAGTTTTTAAACATTATTTAAGCATTTTCTCACTCATTTGTACGGGAAATCGATTCTGTAAAATTTTTTTTCGATTTCGAGAAATCGATTCTTGAAACAATTTTTGAAAATTTGTTCGCTCATTTACAAGGGGGAAATCGATTCTTCTTGATTTTTGAGCATTTTCTCACTCATGTTTATGGGGAAATTGCTCATGAAATGAGTAACTGATCATTTTTATGCTCACTAGATCCAATATTAGTTTTAAAAAATATAAGACTATTTAAAAAAAACAAAATTAAAATTCAACAAAGAAGGAAATGGAAAGAACAAATAAACCCCAATCCAGAACAAATTAAAAAATATTTCTTATTAGTGAAATAACTTTATACAATAGAGAAAATATTTAGAAAAAAATGTTAGGATAGCTACAAGACAAGTCGAGCTGGCAACAGAAGACGAGCATCACGGTTGAACACTACAGCGAACACTTGCGAAAACGTCCAGACCAGTTAGGGAAGAGAGACAAAGAATGCATTAGTAAGCTAAATTACAGCAGCAGTACTGGTACATGATTAAGATTAACTTCAGACAACGGGAGTAGAGGCCGGGAGAGCTTTGGTATAGTTGCAGGTCAAAAGAGACACATAAGGAAATCAAATAAACAAACTGATATTATTGCCACTTAAACATACAAGAATAAAAGTACAAGAAATGTTTACATTACACAGCCTTAAAATAGCAACAAAAATAAAGACGAGTATAATAAATTAAAAGAAATTGTACAGAAATCATGTTGGAATAAAAACAAACAACAAAAAAAATAGAAAAAAACAAAGTAAAGAAATTTACACGACTTGATAAGTTTGTTAAAAAAAGAAGTTTGCTCATAATGCGAATTGCGTTTATACTGCTAGGAATATACGCTGGAAAGTTGGCTGTAAAGAAAGCATTACCTTGGTTTGCATAGTTGTGGCCAATGGTGTGGCGGCCGTGGTTGATGCAGCAGTTGTGGCCGCTGACGCCGCCGACGACGACGCAGACGACGACGAAGAAGATGGAAGAGAAGCATCAAAGGAATAATACGTAACAGCGGAAGCCTGAACTGCTGCATCAACAGACACGCGTGGTGTAATCGTAGTGGAAAATGAGTCGCCGCCTGCTGCATTGTTCGATGAAGTCGGTGGAGTTGTATTTGCTGTCGTTATTACTGCCGTTGTTGTTGTAGTGGTGGAGGATAATTTTTCCGAATCTCCAGTTACCATGTCTGACGTTGCACCCGGCTCCATTACTTCCGCCACATTAACCGGTGCCGCTAAACTATTTATATCGCCCACATCCGCGTTTTGGCGCTGGCCCTGGCGCTGGCGCTGCCGCTCAAGTGGCCCAGATGCCGCCTCAAGTGCATTATGATCAACATTATTTTCATCGACATTAGGTACAGCGTCCCCATCATCATCATCATCATCATCGACATCATCGTCATCGCTATCGTCAATAACATCATTATCTAATTTTAGTGTTCTTGTTGTTGTCTTAAGTGCACCCAATAAATCAGTGGCACTGTGCTCCGTGGCCAACTCGAATTCACTGTTCGAATTGAGTGGCGGTGCGGCGGCGGCGGCGGTGGCAACATTTTTCCTTTCAATGTTTGCTGTTCCCATTACTTTAGCGATTTCCGCCACAGGCACATCGATTACGGTATCTTCCTCCTCGACTTCTGGCTCCTCCTGTTCCTGTTCCTGTTCCTCGACGACCACTGGCAGCTCCTTGATATTTTTGGTGTTCTCGATCGTTTTCGTTATCACCGACTCCAGCTGAGACACGCTTTCGACAATTTCCGCGTCAATATTGCCATTCTTATTCAATAGCAACAGATTCGACTCATGGGAATTGGCACTGGTGGCGACACTCTCGTTCGACAAGTCTACTTTACTAGCGGTTAGTTCAGGCTACGTGTTGCATAGGGCGTGTCGTTGCAAGTGATGTGTTTGTGAGGTTTATTTATTTGTCAGTTTTTTGTTTTATGATGCATGATTTTGAGTTGTTTGGTTTTTAATTTGATTTTGATTTTGATTTTTTACATGAAATTTTGTTAGTCATATTGATGTTTATTTGATATTGAAAAAACAATTATTTAGAAAATTAGATTATGGAAAAAACACACGTTTAAATGAGAGAAAAGAGAGAAAAAGAGAGAACAGAGAAGAAACACCGTTTTGATTAATTACAAATATTCCAACAATTGATGATCGATCAAGTTATGAGCAAAATGAATCTCATTAATTACAAAAGTGCATTTCAAAAATAAAAATGAAGTACGCAACCCAACAAAAACAAAGTACCACATGACTTGGTCTTTCCAACATTTATATTCAATTGTCTGAATAAGAGTATTGCAGTGAATTGTATACGCATGGCATACATCAAGAGAGCACTCACCTTAGAAACGCCGTGATGATGACGATGCGCATGCGTGGTGACTGCTGGAATTTCCGTTACGGTTTCACTGGAAATGAAAATGTTTGCATTTAGCTCACGGCTGTGGTATTGTTTAACAACAGCAACAACAAAAACAACAAAAAAGTGAAATAAAAGTTAACTACAACTGAACAACAACTTACACAGTATCGTCTTCATCATCGTAATCGTAATCATCATCGTTATCTTCGCCGGACCCCTCGATTTGACGGCGAATGCGTTGAGCTCTTTATGAAGGCAAGTGCCGAAATGCATTAGAACAAATAATTGAAATTAAAATAATTCAAATAAAAGCTAATACCAAACTAATTCAAAATAAAATAATTCCAAATAATCCAAAAATAGTTTAAAATAAGCAAAAAAATCGAAATAAAATATTTAAAAATAATTTAATACAAAATAAAAGGATTTTATAATCAAATTGAAAAATAAGTTCAATTTTGAGCAAGTACATACACAATAATAATTTCAGAAATAACCATCACAGAATCAAAAATAAGTTCAAATAATTGACTATAGAATTGACAATAAAATAGTTACAATTATAATAATTAATTCAATTCATTCAACATTCAATATTCGTAAATACTTATTTATAATCATAATAAATAAATTGATTATCCATTGCAATAAAAACATTTCAAACAAAATTTAAAGAATAAAATATTGAAAAAAAAATAAATTAAAACAAATGTGCTCAAAATAAAATATTTGAAAATATAGTGAAAATACATTTAAAAATAAAATATTAATATAATAAAAACACAATTAAAAATTAATATAATAATATAATAAAAAAACAATTAAAAAATTATATAATAATATAATTTTTAAAAAATTAAAAAATTATATAATCTAATAAAAAAAACAATTAAAAATGTAATAAAACACAATAAAAGATTTTAACATAATTTAATACAAAATAAAATAATCAAAAATTATTAAATAGAAAATACAGAAATAAATAATAAAAAAAATAAAATATTAAATGAAAAATAAATACAATTAAAAAAATAGATAAAGGAAAATGAAATAATTACACAGTTTAAATAAATATCATTATTTATAAATTAATTAATTCCAAGTGCAATTAATAATTAATTCAAAGTGAAATACACAAAAAATTAATTAGAACAATAAAAAAACCATTAATAATTAAATAAACAATTAATTATAATTAAATAACGAAAATAATATAATAATAAAAAATATAGTTGAGCAAAATAATTCAAAATATAAAATATACCATAAAATAAAATATATAATATAAAATAAAATATAAATACATAAAAATTATACAATTTAAAAAAATTTAATAAAAAATTAAATACATAAAAATTATACAATTAAAAAGAATTTAATAAAAAATTAAATACATAAAAATTATACATTTAAAAAGAAGTTAATACAAAATTAGATACATAAATATTATACAATTTAAAAAATTTAATAAAAAAATAAATACTTAAAAATGATTGAAAAAAACTTAAATAAAAATAAAAATTTTAAAAAATAAAAATTGAATTTTATAAAAAATTAAATACTTAAAAAAGATTTTATAAATAATAATTGAAAAAATTAAAGATTTACAAACAATACCATAAAAAAATAATTGATCAAAATTTTTACTAAAAATATAATAACAAATTAAATGAAAAATAGAATTAGCAAAAAAATTAAACATCTAGAAATAATTTTATAAAAAAATAATTGATAAAAACATCTTTAATAAAAATAATAAAAAAAATTTATGAAAAATACAATTTAATAAAAATTGAAATATTTAAAAATAATTTCATTAAAAATACGCTAAAAAATCTTTAATAAAAATATAAAAAAAATTAAATATTTAAATACAATATTAAAAATAATTGGAAAAAATTCAATAATAGTAAAATAAAAAGTTAAATGAACATTAAAAATTAATAAATAATTAAATATTTAAAAAAAATTTCCTATAAATAATTGAAAAAACTTCAATGAAAATAAAATAAAAAATTTATAAAAATTGAATTTAATAAAAAAAAAAAAATATTTAAATACAATTTCATAAAAATATATTCAAAAACTTTAATAAAAAATTAAATGGAAAATAGAATTTAATAAAAATTTAAATATTTAAATATAATTTAATTTAAAAATAATTGATAAAAATCTTTACTAAAAATATAATAAAATATTAAATGGAAAAAAGAATTTAATAAAAATTAAAATATTTGAATATAATTTCATTAAAAAATAATTGATAAAAAATCTTTAAAAAAAAAGCTGATGGCCTTTATCGCTAGTGCTGCTAGTTTACAACTTTATTATTATAACTTGTTATTTTATAAAGTAACATAAAATTAAAAAAAATAAAAAATAAATAAAATTAAAAATTAAATGAAAAAAGAACTTAATAAAAAATTAAATATTTTAATATATCATAAAAAATAATTGAAAAATAAAATAATTCAAAAAAACTTCAATAAAAATAAAACAAAAAAATTTATTATTTCAAAATAATTTTGTTTTTAAATAATCGATAAAAAATCGAATATAATAAAAAAATTAAATAATAAATAAATAATAATAAACTAAAAAAAAAGAAAAGATGATTAAAAACAAAAAAGTTCCAAAAGAATTAATTTAAAAAAAAAGTAAATTAAATAAAAGAAAAAACTAAATCAAATAAAATAAGAAATTCATCATAAATTATATAATAAATAAAATATAATAAATAAAATGAAATAATAAAACAAACAACGTAATAAAAAAAAAAGTAAAAACAAAATAATTAACAGTATAACATCACAAATACAGTACATAAAAACAGCAAAACCAACACAAAATTATTAACAGAATAATAAGTTAAAAGATAACTAATAATAGTATAAATTTAAATATATTCATTATATAAATAAAGAAAAAAGTAATTAAAAAATCAAATGATCAAATGATCAGATATATTCACCTGGGTAGGAGGTCTTTCTGCCAAATGATCCACCAGCCGAACTTTACGCCAGTTATATTGTCAATGGCGCCATCCGCCATTTGTTGGCCAATTTGGTTGGCAATCGGATCGCCCATCGAGAACATTTTGTTCCCACAACCCAGCTGCACAAAGAGAACCACTCAGTTATCAAAACAAAGGGGCGTTAAGTGAGTAGAAAGCCATAACGAAAATAATGCGAATCAAGCGAACAGTAGTTGAGGCTCATTACTTTTGGTATGGTCCTACGTATTACGGGTGGCGCATCTGGACCTGCCCTTGGCAAAATCTGGACTACGGTTACTTTATGTTATGTTAAGTTATGTTAAGTTGTGTTATGATGCATATCATCAATGCCAGCATAGCTATGCTAATTGTAGTTTTAGTCCCGAAAGGTCCGGCCCTTATATGGAAAGTGGGCGTGTCCTTTAACTGAAAACCCCAATTTCTTGCAGATGGCTTCCTTCACATTTTGTCCATAAATCTCCTATCTTAAGATATGAATATGTGTTAATAGTGGGCATGGCCGTAAATATATACCGCCCATATTATTCATTTCACATTCACATCAGTTTACACATCTACACAAACTCCATGAAATTCAATGAATCAATTTCAATTTATCTTATGTTGTATTAAGTTGTGTTAATTTGTATTAGGTTGTCTTAAGTTATTTTAAGTTATATTAAGTTATGTCAAGTCCTTGTCAATTTCTATCACGGGCCGTTCATGAACATCGAAATTTTGTTCTTTCATCCGGTAACTCTTCACCTTTTTGTCATATGCAGTCACAGTAATACTCAGAAAGAGTTCCTCTATAATTAATCCTTTTTTTTAGGGTAAAGGGTATAAGAATGACACTATCTCATAATGTCGGTGAATTATTCATCGTTTCGCAATCTGTAATTCTAAAATTTGTTCCAACCAAAAACTCATCTCGAACTAAGAGTCCATTTTTGGGATAAATTAAATTACTTAAAAAACTGAAGAATGTTATAGAATTAACCATTTTAGAGTGTCCATTGGAGCTGGTAAGGTTTGTCCATTAGTATCCGGAAAAGATCTTACTGTGGATTATAGATAAGCTACGTCAGCGAATCACACTTCTTCGACAACAATGAAGGCCGCGGATTAAGAGTCCATTGAGAAGTATGTTAAAATATCAAGCAATGATTAAATTTTGTAGGCCCGGTTGACTTAATATGGATCTCAAAGATTAGAGTGTTCTACAAGACGACTCTATGTACTGAACTACAAAACTCCACAATTAGTCTAGTGTGTTAGAAGTTCCATTGGCGGAGAATTTCATGAAATCAAAACATTAATTGACCTTCAAAATCCTGTGATTAGACACCATTAAACTTCTTCGGTGGAATTGTGTTAAGTCACCCGTGACTATAAGAATAAGTCAAGAACGGCCCCGGAATCAAGAAGGCTCATTCTAAAATGAAGTAGTGATAGTGTAGCGTCATTTGTACCTTTCGAATGCGAGTCGCTCAAAGAAGTTCTTCGAACGACGTCGGTTCCCGATTTTAATGGACAGATTTCGGATATTGGTAGTGGAATCCTCTTTAATTCTGCGAGATCCCCAACTTCAAAGAGAACCATAAACCTTTTATATAAATGCTATATAAAAAGTTAGACCCCCAGGTAGTCTCATCCAACGTCCTTATAGAATATTTCCGAAGCGTTAAACGTTTCACGGACTGAGAAAGACAACCGAACATCAGGAAGATACCTTTGAGTGGAGAATATATTTTCTGGGAATATTTTTTTCGTGAATATTTGATACATGAATATTTCACACGTGAATGTTTCATAAGTGAATGTTTCATAAATGAATATTTCGCGAAACTTTCATTCCCGAATATTTATTTCGTGAACATTCCATCGTTGAAAATTTGAAGTCTGAAGTTGAGGAAAATGCCGTCAGTATTACTTGGTCCAGGCATAGATATACAGCCAATATAAATTATAGA
Source organism: Clusia tigrina (assembly GCA_920105625.2). Classification (NCBI taxonomy): domain Eukaryota; kingdom Metazoa; phylum Arthropoda; class Insecta; order Diptera; family Clusiidae; genus Clusia; species Clusia tigrina. The sequence continues at coordinate 414,931,175 of OV050030.1, forward strand.
ACAAATGATTTATTGAAGGGTAGTGTCTAGTTCCCAGTCTGGTCTACATCAGTCCAAAAAAAAAAAAATCCCTGATGGCGAGAATTTATGGATGTCGGAAATTGAAGAATATGTCATTATACGTTACTCGTCCCAATAGGATGATTCAAAGACCCGTAACGATTAAGCCACAATCTTTCCCAATCTTTGTAGGAATCCTTCAAAATCAGACTGAATCAGTAATCCATGTTAGGTCCTGGTATTACCGCAAAGAAAAATTGACTAAAGGAGTGGAGGGGAGACTTGTGTATATTGTGAAGTGTGGAAAGTACGGAAAGGAAATTGTGACTGCGGAAAGTACGGGGAGGAAAGTGTGACTACGGAAAGTACGGAGAGGAAAGTGTGACTGTGGATAGTTTGTAAAGGAGAGTGGGACTGTGGATAGTTTTTACCGGAAAGTGTGACTGTGGATAGTTTTTAGAGGAAAGTGTCACTACGGAAAGTACGGAGAGGAAAGTGTGACTGTGGATAGTTTGTAAAGGAGAGTGGGACTGTGGATAGTTTTTACCGGAAAGTGTGACTGTGGCTAGTTTTTAGAGGAAAGTGTGACTACGGAAAGTACGGAGAGGAAAGTGTGACTGTGGATAGTTTGTAAAGGAGAGTGGGACTGTGGATAGTTTTTACCGGAAAGTGTGACTGTGGATAGTTTTTAGAGGAAAGTGTGACTACGGAAAGTACGGAGAGGAAAGTGTGACTGTGGATAGTTTGTAAAGGAGAGTGGGACTGTGGATAGTTTTTACCGGAAAGTGTGACTGTGGCTAGTTTTTAGAGGAAAGTGTGACTGCAGAATGTACGGAGACGAAAGTGTGACTGCGGAAAGTACGGAGAGGAAAGTGTGACTGTGGATAGTTTTTAGAGGCAAGTGTGACTGCGGAAAGTACGGAGAGGAAAGTGTGACTGTGGAGAGTTTTTAAAGGAGAGTGGGACTATGGATAGTTTTTACAGGAAAGTGTTACTTTGGATAGTTTTTAGAGGAAAGTGTGATTGCGGAAAGTACGGAGAGGAAAGTGTGACTACGGAAAGTACGGGGGGAAAGTGTGACTACGGAAAGTACGGGGGGAAAGTGTGACTACGGAAAGTACGGAGAGGAAAGTATGACTGTGGATAGTTTGTAAAGGAGAGTGGGACTGTGGATAGTTTTTACCGGAAAGTGTGACTGTGGATAGTTTTTAGAGGAAAGTGTCACTACGGAAAGTACGGAGAGGAAAGTGTGACTGTGGATAGTTTGTAAAGGAGAGTGGGACTGTGGATAGTTTTTACCGGAAAGTGTGACTGTGGCTAGTTTTTAGAGGAAAGTGTGACTACGGAAAGTACGGAGAGGAAAGTGTGACTGTGGATAGTTTGTAAAGGAGAGTGGGACTGTGGATAGTTTTTACCGGAAAGTGTGACTGTGGATAGTTTTTAGAGGAAAGTGTCACTACGGAAAGTACGGAGAGGAAAGTGTGACTGTGGATAGTTTGTAAAGGAGAGTGGGACTGTGGATAGTTTTTACCGGAAAGTGTGACTGTGGCTAGTTTTTAGAGGAAAGTGTGACTGCAGAAAGTACAGAGACGAAAGTGTGACTGCGGAAAGTACGGAGAGGAAAGTGTGACTTTGGATAGTTTTTAGAGGAAAGTGTGACTGCAGAAAGTACGGAGACGAAAGTGTGACTGCGGAAAGTACGGAGAGGAAAGTGTGACTGTGGATAGTTTTTAAAGGAGAGTGGGACTATGGATAGTTTTTACAGGAAAGTGTTACTTTGGATAGTTTTTAGAGGAAAGTGTGATTGCGGAAAGTACGGAGAGGAAAGTGTGACTACGGAAAGTACGGGGGGAAAGTGTGACTACGGAAAGTACGGAGAGGAAAGTATGACTGTGGATAGTTTGTAAAGGAGAGTGGGACTGTGGATAGTTTTTACCGGAAAGTGTGACTGTGGATAGTTTTTAGAGGAAAGTGTGACTACGGAAAGTAAGGAGAGGAAAGTGTGGCTGCGGAAAGTACGGGATGGAAAGTGTAATTGCTGGATTTAACTACAAATAAGCTACGGATCCTCACAGTTCACAAAAATCTCTTCGGAAACACTAAATACATATATGGAGAATTCCCTAAAACAGGCTAATTTCAGTATCTACCACCAGTCGGAACCCGTTCGAGATTTTATCTTATTCACAACCGATTCAAATAATCAGCCCCCATTCTCGTTATACATGCTTTTTGTTGATGACTTCTTCATTTTGTTCCCAAGGTCAGAGTCGGATGTGCCACCCTGAATAATGAACTGAGAGAGTACAAACCACCAAATTGACAATGCCCAGACGTTGATTGCTGCTGCTCTTATATGGACCTTTGCGTACGGCGGACTTTTGCATGTGGTGCAGTTCGTTTTTCGTTGCAGATTCCATTTCAATAAATGCCTAAATGCACGCAAATGAAGAGTGTAAAAGTATAGAATAAGAAATATGCGAGTGGCTGGGGGCGTGACATCCCCCTCCCGCTACGAATCAGTTACCTTTGGTATGGCAAAGAATTTCGACAACTTGTCTAGCACTTTGGCCCGCTCGTTGACGCTCAAATCGTTCCAGTTCTGATTCTTCAGCACCAATGACAGAACAACTTCCCTAGCTGTGGTGTCACAGCGCGCCTTCTCGGTGATGTAGGGATGCTGTCGCTCCCTGTACGACACATGTAACGGCGGCTCATCTTTGGGCTCGAGCAACGGAACCTGCAAATTAAAGAGCACGTAATTAGTTAGCAAAAAGAATGCGTAATTAATTATAATGAGACACAATTGTCAATGAATGTCATTAATTTGTAGCTGTTTGGCTTTGCCTGTTCGAAGCTTTATAAGTGAGCAGATAACGGGCCACAAATGATGATGTCACACACACACACACATGTGCGTCCACCCATATAAGGGAGGGGCGCACAGCGCTACTGCAAATGAATATGCAAAATAATGGAGACAAATGCTACTTTGGTGATTAATTGAATTTCGAGAATGGCATATTTCCCAGTATGGCGCTGTGCTAGCGGACTTGCTAGGCGCCAATTCACTTCACCACATTTTATGGCGGCACTGGCGCGAAGTTGGGGAATATTTTCAAATCGACCTATGAGCAGAGCTACGGTCATTTTGAAAGTTGACATCATAAAATTTGCATATTTTATATGAATTTATTTTTGTAATTATAATTTTATTACTATTATGGCTTTATAGAGGCTATGAACACTTTTTTTCTGAAGAAAATTTTGCTTATTTTATGTGCATTTCTTTTTGTAGTTTTAATATCACAACTATTACGGCTTTATAGAGGCTAAGAATACCTGTTTTGCTTCATAAAATTTCCATATTTAACATGAATTTCTTTTTGTGATTTATATTTCGATATTGCCAATCATTTTGCTAAATTGCGGTCCCAAGACTGACATGATTTCAATTTTATCCACGACTTCAAAACCCTTCAAAATAATACAAATTCCCACACCATATCATACACAGTAGATACAATAACCTCCTTCTAAGGCGGTTCTCCGGCCTATCCCACTCCTATATATCTTTCTATCTTGTAACAATAACAATAACAATCGAAAACGAAATAAGAGAATTAAGGTTAACGCAGCTTTATCGCCAGGCAAAGGGTACTATACCAGGCTACGATAAAGTCTCTTACCAGATTCTTAAAAACCTACCCATTTTTGACACCTAACCTTCCCAATATTTACAACCACATATTCAATGATAGCATTATAACTCAAATTTGAAACACTGCTATGATAACACTACCCAAAATCAAACAGGAAATTCAATTGAAGGATACAGACCATATCTCTCGTATCCCAAGTATCCTGCATATCAAAAATAGTGTAAAAAATCATTTAAAAATGCCTCACTTCACAGCTCATTCCTAAATGATGATTTTGCCGTCGGAAAACCCAATAATAGGCCATATATCCAAACCAAACCTACAGAAAAATAATACATGTACCTCCTTCAACTATAGAGAATCACCATGGCATAGAAAATCAACATAAAAAGACCCTTGAAATATAATGCAAAACACCCAACAAACATTTAAAATACTTAGTTTAACTGTAGAAGGAAATAATGTATACCATACTGACGGCTCAAAGAAAACAAACAATTCCGGATTTGGTGTGATAAATGTTAACATGGAAGTACTTAAAGTATCCCAACTACCTGCAAACTCTTCAATTTCGAAGTCAATTTCGAACTCTTCAGTCGAAGCCGCAGCAATATAAACAGGATTAATATATTACACAGAGAATATTAACAAAGAGAAAGTATGTCATATGCTTCGACTGACAATCGGTTATCAAAACAGTTCAAAAGCCATCAATACATGGAGACGCAACAATAAGCAAAATTCTTGACATTCTGAATCACATTTCCGTGTAGAACACAACTAGTGTGGATACTAGAAGTAGGCCGCAGAGCCGCCAAAAAGGAGGTATCCAAGCACTCAGACATTGATGCCCATTGTACAGTAAAGATAGAAGTGGTGTAAGCCGGGTACAGTAACTAAGTAATCAGTTGCGTACTACCTTGGAATATCGATTATAAACAATAGACCCCATGGAATCAGATTAGTCTTCGTAGGTCAGTTGTCGATCTAGATCTGAGTGGAATATCGATATGATCCACTAAGTGAGAATAGTCTCCGTAAGCAATTGTCTTTCTGGGCCTCAGTGGTATTATTATAAACCATATAATCTACTAAGTCAGGTGCGATAAAAGAATTATGAGTGGGTTTATATAAAACCACTTCGAAATATGAATTTCTTTAATCTTTCTTGATTCGAAGGTAGTTCATAAATACACACAGAGAATATATTCCTGGAATTATGAAAACAACTTTCAAAAAACGTATACGAAAGATGGCAATCGAATCTCTAATTTGATTTTAGTTATTTTGTGTTCTCATATTTTTTGACTATATCCAGATAACCAGTGAAATTTTACAGGGTTCGAATGTGGATAAAAATGTTTTTTCTGCTACAACAGAATAGAAAAATGTACAGTGCACAAGCTCGCACCTCCGGAGGTATTCAACCTCTTCACCAAATCGGCCGGACTTCGATTAAGTCACCGTAAGCGTTTGTAAGTAAGTTCTTAGTGACTGGCCTAAGTGTCTCCGCAAGCATGTCTATAGGTAAGTCGATGTACTCGTATATGCTGGAGAAGGACTGAATATTCACACAATTACAAACTATTCAACCTAGACGGAAATGCATCCAGATATCCAAATTGAACATAAGAAAGTACAAAAGGATCCGTCTTGAGCACACATGATGACGCTGAAATATTTATTCCAAGCATCGGAGACACCAACCCGCCCACTTTCCAACTAGAACACACTAACAAGAGTCAATCTCCGCAGCTACTGCCAACTTATACCAATATGAAATAAGTAAAACTTTGTGCCTTATGACACAAGAAATATTCCACTATTCGTGAGTAGACATGAATAAATGTTGCATTGAAAATATATGTACAAAAAACGATATTCGCTGATATAGTTAACTTGTTTTCGTTAGCCCAAAAAGTCATTAGTTATGGTCTCTCTCTATCTTACTATAGTTCTCTCATACTATGACGCACATAATAGCCTATGACACACAATAGGGAGCATACATAAGGGGCCAATATTGCTTCCTCTCTCGCTCGCACTAATGAAAGAGCGTTCTCGTATGTGTTGAAATTATCTCTAAAGCAGACTGAATCAATAAAAATCAAACGATTCAATTTTGTGGGGACTAGAAAACAGAAATAAAGAGAAATTAATCTAATTTATAAATAAATAAATTTAGCAAACTATTTACAAGTGAATTTCTGTTAATTTAAACTGCTTTTATTACAGATAATTTATTAAACAAGTTTCGATTCAAAAAAAGTGTGTATACATAGTCCAGTGAATCGAACTATTAGCACAAACTAATTTTCGTTAAAAAAAAGTCACAGAAAATATCATAGAAACCATCAATATAAGTACCAACAGTATTTCTCATATTAGACAAAGGCCTAATTCATCATTAGTTCCAGTTGTTGAAGTAATGAGATCCTATGGCTTGGTGAATGGTCTATATTTGCCCCTAGTGGGCTCTGTAAGGGGGAGCGGCCACTTCTACCTAACCTACCTAACCTAAACTAAGACTGAATTTATTCCATATATAAAATAGATGATAGGGAATCAAAAGTTCAAAATATAATTAATTTAAGAACTGAATCATTCATTAATCCCATTAGACTGAGAATCCACTATATAAGTCGAGTAAAAATTATCCTCAATAAACACCGAGGCACGCTACCACGGTTCATATTTGATTAAATTCAGATAATATAAAGAACTGTATACTCTTGAACGTGACCAGTTAATCTGATTTTAGACCATAAAAATAATAGAATAATTAACCATATAAATAACAGAATAATTAACCAAATAAATAAAAGAGTAATTAACCATATAAATAACAGAATAATTATCCATATAAATAATAGAATAAATAATAGAAAAATTAACCGTATAATTAAGAGATAAATTAACCATATAAATAACGGAATAATTAACCATATAAACAATAGAATAATGAAATTTTGGTCCCGGAATTCTTAAATGTAGACTTCCTTATTACTTTAAATGGAGAATGAGTGGGTTAATAACAGGATTATTTGGGTCTGGATCCCGGCAAATTCCCACACATCAGTATTCATAGAAACATTATAGTAGGCAATTTATGGATCGTAATTCCACGTAGAGAAACTGGTTCCTGGAAAGATTTCTTTCCCAGTATCTTTCCTTTTCTAGTTTCTGGAAAATACTTTCGAATCTACTGTTGCTATCCTTATGAATAAATGCTTACAAGATTTAAATCCCTTGTTTATATATTCTATGAAAAATATATTACACTGATTTAACTCTTTTATGCCGGTCACTAACAACTTTTTCTCTTTTTGACTGCCCAACTTGTTCCGTGCTCTCTTTAACTCTTTCTTTCCTTTGCTATTCCTCTTTAGTTTCTAGTGTATTCACTTTTTAAGCTCTTTCCTTTATTTGTTCAACATCTTGCTTGGCCTTCACTTATAATTGTGTACGTTTTCCTGGTACGTTGAATTGCTTTGGCAATGAATTTGGCCCTGGTTATTAAGTAAATAAATAAATAATAATTTCTTCAACAGATTCATTCTCTCTTTATTCTTCGGCGAAATATTTCAAATAAATAAATATGCTATTAAAAAACTTTTTCTTTGTTCATTTAATTATTTACTTTACCATATTGTGAGTGGATACAAATCTGTGCGAGGGTTGATTGATAAGTACCAGAAAAATTTTGGTTTAATTTTGAGCCCCTTCCCTCTTCAACCCAACACATTTTCCTCTTATAGAAGGATATATTTGACCCAACGATACTCCCAACTATTTCAAGCCGTCAAAAATAAGATTTTTCAACCTCAATTCAAGTGCTAAGCAGGCTGGACTCTCACTCGGGGGTCGTCGATTAGAAACCTGCCTCGGACATGGTCTCCAAATGTTTCTTTTCAAATCTTTTTCTCTTCGAGTGGAAGGCTAGTTAGTTGCTAGTACTGATTATAATTTAATAATATTAACAAGATTTGTCGAACTGGAAGAAATAGGTTCCAGTCTCAGCAATGACCGCCTCGTCCGATGAGAATCTCTTTCCACCAACGCAAGTTTTCATGGTTCATAATAGAACAATTGGTTAATCTCATTGATGATCTAAATAAAACTCCTTTGAAGCAGATATCAAATCTTCCCCACTTGTTCAGATCCATCTGACTTTATTTCTGGGTGATTTCATATATAGAAAAGATATCTCTGAGCAGTTAAGCGTGAACCCTCAGACACATTGGAAAGACCAACTGCCAAAAATCCATTTCTCACCTCTTTGCCTCTATTAGCTTTTCTCCATGAGCACATTCAATGCTCGTTCTTACTTTCTCCATCTAACTACGAGTATAGCCAAAGAATTTCTCCGTGTGCACATTCATGATCTTTCTTTCTTTCTCCTTGTCTTTTGGATAAGTGCGAGAATATCCACAGAGAGAACAAAGACACATTCCTTGGCTTATAACACTCTCTCCAACTTCTGTAAAATATTTCCTGAATAAACGTTGTCTAATTCCCGACTATTATTGTCGCAATTCCGTTGTTGGCACCACACTAAAATGGCATTTTCATTAATCATTAAACCCCACAGGAAGCCAGTTGAACTTTTCCCACACTCGGCCGAGGATAGAATACGGGAATGTGGGTAATTGGCCGCCACACAACCAGCTTTTTATTATTATTCCTATGCACAATTTACGAGTTGGTTGCTTTTAAAAAAACATAAAACTATTCCATATTGTTTCGCAGCGCTTGTGTACTCCGCAATTTCGCCAGCTGCTAATTGGTGGTCATTAAAACGCGTGTTGAGTGGTCTTTAGCAGTGTTTTTGTTCTCCTTTCGTTTTTGCATGCCACCGCGTGTTCATCATGTGTATGCTCAGAGGGATGGTCACTGGATGGGGGCAGCACGGAGAGGTTAGGAAAACTTGTTGAGCTGCCGAGGCCACTCCGCGATGAATGTGAGACGACGACTCAGGCGCGGAACACTAATTTTGTGTCAGGTGGGAAGTTCTCTGAACAAAATAAACTGATAACTAAGTAGATCAATATGAGTATGCATGGTGACAGAAACCGAATGCGATCAAAAGATCTTTTGTATATCGAACAACTCTGACGATAACCAGTACTGGTCTTTTTATCAAGAAATACGGAAATATTCGGAGGGTCCCGACTCAGATCTTTAAAAAAACACGAAGACACACATGACAAATGCGCAAAGTAACTCTTGATTAAAATGTGGACATCATTGCGAAGGACACATGAAAAGCTTTGTAGCAACAATTTTCTACAATTTGAAGATGTCGACAACTCCAAAACCAATAAATGAACTACTTCACATGAATTTCTGCTGCAAAACACAAATTTTCTGGGAGTAAAGATACCAAAGGATTTCTAGATACGCAAAATGGGTCCCACCTCTTCATAATTTGTCACAGTCTCTCTCCAAGGACTGACAGATTTTGCATTCTCAAATTCATTCAAATAATATCTCAAATGGCATCTCACATAACATCTCAAATTCATTCAAAAAACATCTCAAATTCACTCAAATAATATCTCAAATTCACTCAAATAATATCTCAAATAACATCTCACATAACATCTCAAATTTACTAAAATTCACTCAAATTACTTCTCACAAATAACATCTCAAATATATCAAATAATATCTTAAATAAGACCTCAAATTTACTCAAATAACATCTCGAATTCACTCAAAAAACATCTGAAATTCACTCAAATAACATCTCAAATTCACTCAAATAACATCTCAAATTCACTCAAATAGCATCCAAATTAACTCAAATAATATCTCAAATTCACTCATATAAATTGAGAGTAGATTTGGTATAAGAAAAATGTGTAAAAATATATCTAAAAGGATTTTGTACCTACAGATTTCTCTGATATAGTTCTTCAAAATCAAGGTAGGAGGAAAGGATCACATGATATACCAAGCAAAAAAAGTGATGCTGAATTGGATCATTCTTATAACCATCTACGATTCTGGCGGTAAAAGAAGTCTGAACGAATATTAAATATCAGCTGCGATTTCCTGCTGGAAAATTTATTTTGGACTCAAGTACTGAAATTACTTCTCATCATTGAGTGAAATCATGGGCGAAATTCAAGGGTAGATCTTGTCTTGAGACCACTTTATGACAATGGAATCTATAAAATGACTTTCAAAAATAATTTCAGCCTTAACTCTGAAACTACTGCCCAAATATTAGATGAAATCAAGGAAAACTTCAAGGGAAGATCCTTTCTTGAAACAAATTAATGTCAATAAAACGTAGATCAATTCTTGGACTAAATTTATATCAATGAAACCTGTAAAATGTCCTTGGAAAATTATTTCATCCTCAAAAATCAGAAATTACTTTTCCTTTATTAGGTGAAATCATATAAACTCAAGAATAGATTCTTTCTTGAAACGAATTTATGCCGATGAAACCTACACCAATGAGCGATAAAGATATGAATGGGAGAGATACCAATAGAAAATAGATATCACAATTTATAAACAGTAAAAGAAGAAAAGGAGAAGGAGGAGGAATAATGAAGCAGGTAACACCCTTGGAGAGCGAATGGTCTGAACTGATTCAATAAGAACTATTCTCATATCAAACATCAAACAGTGGTGTCGCCAGATTTTTCATAACCTTAGGACATGGAAAATCGCCCAGAAGACACACTTAGACCATTAGCAGATCCATTGCAATGCAACCTTAGAGCTAATAAAATCTATCCCATATACTCGTATACAGCAGTAGGTACTTACATGAAAACCTGATAAAATACACTCATATATTCCTGAGGAAATGGCAATGGAGATGTCAGCTGGATTTCAAGACTCTCAATAGGTAGTAGAAGCTTCACTACAGATGCGTCTAAAAGAAGTTCTGATACTGACAAACTATCATTATACCGAACAAACAAAAAATGTCACAAGAATTTCATCTCGCATAAACAGTTGTGTGGACCCAGGCAGCTATTCTAACATTCCGAAGGAAAGATCTTCGATCATTGGTAGCCCTAATCACGGGGACATTCTAAGGGGCAATCTTATGACGACCATAGGCATCACCGAGTGTCCAAACTGCGTCTCCTGTCTAGAGGAATAACATTACAGCATACAGCATTTTCTTTGTGTTGGTCCTGCTTTGCCAGAATGAGAAGGCGCTTATTAGGGTCAGATAGATTAGGAATATACAAGGTAAATTTCTTAGCCCTGGACAGACTTCTGAGATTTTTAAAAGAGTGAAAAAAGGTGGAAATTCCATGCCCTTTCAAAAATTCTCTAGCTTCCTACTACTTCCAGGTACAATGTCTATCACTTGTGTGCTTGGAGACCTCCTTCTATGGCAGTTGCCCGGCCTAACCCAATTCTTTGCTTTCATACATCCTTTCACAAATATCTCATGTCACTTGCCTGAGTGTATGAAGCCCTTCTAAGGCGGTACTCAGGCCTACACCCATTTCTATATATATATATATTCTATATATGTAGATGTCTATGACATCAATAGAATGTTCATGAAGTGGGAGAAAAAATAATCACGAAACTGTTTACGAAAGGAGTGGTCAATATCTCTTCTTTGTGTGAAGAAAATATTCTTTATCAGTTTATTCCACCCACCTCAGTTGATAGAGTAGGGTATAAAATTAAATAAAATTCAACCCGATAATGGCCGTAAAATGGGTGCCGGTCTAACCGCAAACATACTATTTAATGTCCAACGGATAAATGGATAAAAGAGACACCTCGGAAGCGTTATGATCTGTTCTCCACTCCAAAAACAACCCAGTTTGTATGCGAAAATCGAAACAACAAAATATTTTAGTTGTTTTCCTTCTCTTCAAAAATAAACCCCATTTCCTACTTTAAAACTGTGAGAAATGCAAGACCACCATAATAAGTAGACAGGTATAGCGGTTACCAGAAGGGCGCACTTGACCCTTTGTAATACCGCATGAGACGCAAGTGCGAAACTCGTTCAAAGGTCCAGCCATTTGGAGCTTTTTATGAAGCAGTTGATGGAAATTATATTCTTATTTGGAGTATCTCCCAAAGAGTCCAGAAAGTAGTCACCCAAGAAAGTGCGCATCTTTCTGGACACGTACATAGCAGGTGTTCAATGGACTCTTGCTACTTCTCGTCCATGCAACTTGTGCAGAATTGCATTTGAGGCATTCCTTAGCCAGCTACAATGAGTACCCAGGATCCAGATCCAGTGTCCCGCTAGGACACTTACAACGGAACCTATACTTTGTCTATTTAGAGATAATAAATCTTTTGAGCGTTTGTTGTTTATTTCAGGCCAGGTCAGTCTAGCTATTTTGCATCCTGTACCTTCAGGCCAGCATCTGCCCCCTGCGACTAAGTGTATTGTATGACCACCCTAATACTCAACAACAATATAAATACCAAGTTTCGCATGCAAAGTCATCACAATTGAAGTTTTAATTTAGAAATGAATCAATATTTGCATTGGCGGTGATCGGGGAGCGTGAAGAAAAGGCAAAATCATAAACAAACAATTGAATTCAATCAAAATTATATTGGAAATCATAACTGCAATAAAAGCAAATTACCCGATTCTTGCTCGAATACGGATGCGAATGGAGCCCGGAGACAGAGCGAACAGTGGCGCGAAAACGAAATGCACACCCCATACAAACAATTGCACACACATACACTTACTCATACGCCCGCCTGAATTCTGAAAATTGCAAATTCGATTCGAACCAAACGCCGGAATCGACCGATCGTATGAGTGACTAAGTGCGTGAGTGAATGAGTGAGGGAATGATTGAATGAATGCAGCAGCATTGATAAAAATGTGCTTAAACAGCAGCACCAGAAGCAGTCACAGCAGCAGCAGACGCAACACAGCAGCCGGAGTCAAGGAAATTATTTTCCGTTCAGTTTAAATTTCAAGACGTGGAGTATAAAAACAATCGAGGCTTTTGTTTACATTAATTTTTCAAGCGCTGCGTGCGAACGTGCGTATGTGTAACATTTATAAAAAATTAAAGAAAAAACAAAATAACAAAACAAACTTCTGAAGTAAAGCGAATTCTAAGAGCAGTGTTCTGTAACCAAGCGTGCGTTCGTTCGTCTGTCCTTCCGCTCGGCCAACCATAAGTCCGTCAGTCCGCATGCTTGTCAGTCGTGTATGGTCTGCTTGTATACGTCTCTCTCGCTCACGCCTTCGTTAAGTTTCTGTCTGTCTGAGCTGGTATGATTGATGGAGCATGCAGTTTGATGTTGCGTCTGCGTTAGTGCAGCATAAAAAGTGTTCCGCATATTTCGAAATCGCTGGTGCTGCTCAACACAACAACAAAAATAAAGAATAAAAAACAAAAAAATAAATAAATAAGCAACCAGATAAGATTGTATGTAGACGTGTCCAGATAAGCTTGAAAAAGGTCCACAAGTACAACAAACAAGCCAACAGCAACAGCATTGGCACAGCACCGCCAGCACCAGCACCAGCTGCTGCCCCTGGCAGGTTTAGGCAAGGCAATCAAGATGAGAACCCAAACTTTTACACGAAAATCCACACTAACTACTCTTGAGCATCATTTGTGATGCTGCTGCTGCCCGCCTCCCATTAAAGCTAACATTAGCATTTGTATCTCTTAAGTTTTTGTTCAGCAATTACAATTAACAAATTTCGCCTTCCCAAAAATAAGATAACAACAAAAATGGTATGTGGCCCCCTCCGCTTACCTGTGAGTCGTTGAAGTTGAAATCGCGCTCAGCGCATATGGAACCCAAACAGAACAGCAGCAGGCCTATCGCGACTGATAAGCTGCAGTCAAACCTTGGCAGCAGCGTCTTCCCCATGGCTCTCTCTCTCTCTCACTCAATATATGTTTAGGAGCGTTCTTGATCTGCCGCGTGGTGTATTGTAAGAGCGATTGTGCAATGAATGAACCAAGTAAATAAAACCAAAAAACAAAATAAAAAAAACGCTTACACAAAAAAACAAAAAACAAAATAAAACTAAGTTCGTCCAGGCCGAAAGTTTTAAGAGCGACTTTAATTGACTTTGCGCTTAATTCACTGCATCTGAAATGAGACGAAAAAAACACACAAAAATTAAATTAAAAATTCAGAGCTAAGGTAAGGAAAGGTGCGTGCGTATATACAAATATTTGAATAATCATTATCAAAAATAACATCTATTTGCACAAGATTTTTGTTTTAAGCGATGTAGTTGCCCACCCGCTCGTGCCCGTAGGCCCCACCCACCCGTGCGCATAGGCACCTTGCATGCTTAGCCCGCTTTGACGTATTACGGAACAACTTAGCGGGGCGAACTATTCGCAGTTGCTTCATAATGGAGCCTCACTCTTTAAACAAAAATTTCACGTTTTAATTTCAGATACCAACAAAAAAGATATAAAATTTTCAAAAAAAAAAAAAACACGCTGCTTTATATGCTGTATGCATGCTTTAGCATTGACACATTTACTGACAGCGTCAGCGTACTTTGATATGTTAATTTAAGTAAAAACCATGGTGTTGTTGCTTTTTTGTTACTGTTATTGTTGTAATAGTGATCGTTGTTCTAGTGCTGTTGATGGCTAGTTTTCTGACTCCATCTTTAGACAGACGCAGCACCATACACTGTCGTACTCTAACCGCGGGGACAGTAATCCGTTCCCATGTAAGAATTGGGGACAACAAATCGAAGAAATACAGAAGCTGGTGTACAAAGTTTGTGGAGTTCAATTTAGCTGTGGTGGCAACCCCAAAAGGGGGGAGGAAACAAACAAACATTAAGCATATAAAATACATAAAATATATGAAAGAAATATTAAAAATTATGAATGAATGAATGAAATAAAGAGGGAAAATTTGATCTATTTTACTCCTATGAAAGGTATTCTATTAGTCCAATAGTTCTAAGGAAACTTAGCACTGAGTTGGGGTTCATTGCTCTAATGTCTCTGCCCTCCGGCCAGTAATGCCCCAGATATTTCTTCCTACTGCGTGCTGAGGCTTCGCATTTCATTGGAAGGTGCTCTGGTGTTTCTTCTGCTTTCGTGCAGTACCTACACGTGTTTACTGGTGAGAGTCCCAGTTTCATGAGGTGGCTTCCTAAACGACAGTGGCCTGTGAGGTGACCTGTGAGGTGGCCTGTGAGGTGACCTGTGAGGTGACCTGTGAGGTGGCCTGTGAGGTGGTCTCTGAGGTGGCCTGTGAGGTGACCCGTCAGAGTTCTTAAATTGTTTTTGCTTAACTGTAGACACACGTTTTGAGTTGTAGTCCCCAATCATGAGCTTGGATTGTCCAAGTTTTGGTAGTGAGGCTCAGTAGCGTGATCTTCTGGATTTTTGCTCCTGTCTTAATTTATCTGTTATGATATTTGCCCCTATGCCAAAGAATGGTTCAGGTCCAATAAAAGGTGTGGCTGCCCCATTCCTGGCAAGACTATCCGCTTTTCCATTTCCTGGGATCCCAGTGTGTCCTGGCACCCATATTATGCAATGTTTATTGAGGCTCCCTAACTTACTTAAAAGCTCTACGCATTCCCATACGAGTTTAGAATGAATCTCGTAAGAATTGAGTGCGTTTATAGCTGCTTGGCTGTCAGACATAATAGCAATGTCTTGACCCACAAGGTTACGTCGGAGGTTAAAGATAGCACAGAGACGAATTGCATGTATCTCTGCCTGGAATATACTGGGTGATTTCCCCATTGGTTCGGAGTGGTTGACCCTCGGCCCAAATACGCCAGCTCATATCCCTTTGACTGTTTTTGAACCATCTGTGAACCACTTGATGGTATGATCTTTTAGGATATCCTGAAGTGATTCAGGTTTTCATTCCGTCTTGTTCCCAAGCACAACTGTGAAGCGTTTCTCAAAGTTATACATTTTCATCAGATCGTCTCTAGGCTGGTCCGCGAGGGGTATAGTGGTAACGATGTTGTGTAGTTGTTTATCACTACTAATTTTCTCGCGGCTAGCACCTTCCTTGACGATTCTTAATAGGGTTTTTTTTGCAGCCATTTCTACTGTAATATGTAGCGGAGTAAGATCTAAAAATGTTTCCATTGCTGCTGTGGGACACGTTTTCATAGCTCCGGTAATGCATATACATTCTAGTCGTTGTACTTAGTCAAACTCTTCTACTTGGTGAGCAATTTGGTTATGTGAACCATGCCACTGCTCCATATGTTAGAACTGTCCTAACTATCATGGTGTACATCCATTTCAGAATGTAAGGTTTGCAAGTCCATGTCTTCCCAGCTAAACTTCTACACACCATTAATGCTCTGATTGCCTTACTTGTTACAAAATCCGCATGTGCTTTCCAGAGAAGTTTGGAATCTAGTATTATTCCTAGATATCTAACCTCCCTTGACAAACAAATCTCCAGCTTTCGGAGTTTGATTGCATGCATATGCGGCAATTTCCTTTTCCGCGTGAACGGTACAATGGTTGTTTTTCTGGGGTTTATGTTCAGTCCCACTGAAGTGCACCATTCTTGAGTAATAAAGAGTCCTCTCTGTATTATGTCACAAAGAGTGCTTTCAAATTTACCTCTTGCTATTAAAAATTATAAAACATATATTAAAAATTAAAAAATTAGAATTTCGCTCTTCTCTGAAACAGATCCAGTTGATCGCCTTGAACTGACAAGAAATGCATATTGATAAAGCAATAATGGGTAAAAAACTGACGACTATACCTGAGAACAAACAGCGCATTGTCTTTGATAAGAATCGAGTTTCTGCGAGTGATGGAAAGCAGGAAATGTTGGAGCATTCACCATATAGATTTCTTCGTTTTCAAAAAGTATAAGATGCATACCCAGTGCCCCACTTCTAAGAGGCCTCACAAGCATCAACATTTGCTATTAAAGAGGTGTATGGCGTAGAGTTTATAGGACCTCAAGCAGAATACTACGAACAATAATAAATTCCTTTCAGAATTTGCCAATTTTATGCTCAATATCAGGCCCATTACGAATACTTCCGAATTGACCATATCTAATTCTTCAAATGGAAACCTTTAAATGAGTATCATAGTCCATAATTTCATTATCAAACACCCCACTTCCAATAAAGGCACTTGGAATTAGCCAAATGAAGCCACTTTGAGAAGGAATTTAGAACAAAAATGGTTGAAAATGTTATTTTTGCGGAGTTTTAGAAGTTATTGGTTCCTGAACATAGCATTTTTGTTTTTTTGTTTTATACGATTTAACAATGAGATATTTACCAATACTTTCATGTAGAAAAAGCTTGCACATATTTTGACATTTGGAGTATGAAATATACTCTGTGATGACTGCAATTTCATGATCATGTTCAGACACAATTTATTATGGCACCTGTCGATGTTTCCATTTTTTGTAGAAATCCACTCCATTTATGATTTAGTTAATTTTATTACTATTGTTATTATTCTTATACCGTAATACCTTAATAAATGATGACTGCAAGGGCTTGGGGCATGAGTACTAGCTGCTGAGGCTTTCAACTCGAGAAGCATCCCTGCCCGGGATTCAAACCCGCGAACCCCAAGTGTGAGTATAGCATGCTTACCATTAAATTTGATAATCCATACATATAAAAGAGATGTTACGGAACTCTCGTTTTCTTTATTATTTGTATAGCATAAAGCACTGTACGAAGTAGTGAGTTTTGTGAGCGTTTGCAAATTTTGTTCACATTTACATAAGCTGCGAGCGCGTTTTTAAGCTGACATCATGCATTCTTATTACTATGGCGCGAAGGTCTTGCCTGGCCTGGCCTGGTGTGGTCTGGTCTGGTCTGGTCTGGTCGGGTTTTGGTCTCTTCAGCGGAAATGCTTTTGGCTTGAATTGTTGTACCTAGTCTCATATCCGGCAATCGAATTATGTGGAGTAGAGGCACCACACCACGACTCCAGAGAAGTTCGCGAATTCACACACTCACACACATTGCATAATAATTACAGTTTGCGAAAGGTTAATGAATTCTAAAGTGGTGGCACTAAGCGGCAATCCTTAAAGGCGGACTCTCGCCGCCTCGCACGCCCCATTGCACATTACCATAGCGCTATTTATGTACTCATTGTAAGTGTGCCCGTACATATGCATACCAAATATAGCTGGCACGCTTAGATATTTGTGGGGTCATTAACCAAGCCTTATTACGGGGCATACTCGTAGCACATACGTGTGTGTGTATCTATGTATGTGTGTATGTGTTAATGTGTGTGATGAGCATGCTTGCCAGTAAGGCGTATCATTTTCCACGCTGTGCCACCAATTTCATGGCATACTCATGGACTGAGTAGCTGTGAAAATTCATAGCAAGATTTTGACACCAACACCAATTTCAATTAGCAGCATTTGATTAGCATCCGATCCGATTGACTTTCGGTTTCAGCGTCAGACTCGGTCTCAATTTCAGTTTCAGTTTCAATTTTAGTTTCAGTTGGAGTCAAACACAGCAACAACGCAACAACGCAACAGCGCAACAAAGTTACAACGCAGCAGCATTGCAGCAGAGAAAAGCGTTGAATAGGAAACGGGAAAGTCATAATTTCGAAAAGAATTCAAAAAAATTCAAAAATTTATAATTTATGCATTTGTCCCATTTAACCACCAGTGGAAATTAAATTAAAATTTATGCGCTTATTTTATCGTCATTGGCCATTGAAATGAAATCCCATACCAATTAAAACTGTGCCCTTGCTCGCTCACTTCTACAAATTACCGCGTCCATAGACCACGAGAGAGTATGTGCAACTGGCGCATTAGAACTGCACATTGTGTAAGGCAATATTATTGGTCCATTAAGCAGGGCATAAATGCGTGAAAATTTATGCTCTCCAGTGTGTGCGTGCGTGCAGTTGTGTCACATGCCAGTGCGCTCTTCGTGGGCACTTACAACAAAACTACACCCAGCGGACGTGGTCATAATACATACATATGCCGGCAATGTTAGACGACAGCAGACATTGGAAGCCACAATTGGATCGGTTCAGTTTACTTTATTAATTTTTAAATAAACGAAAGTGTAGCAGCGGATCAACGCTTTTTCTTTTATCCAGCGGCAATGTTCACGGCTCAATATCAACACAGTTAATATTGGTGAATCATTTAGGCTCTAGTATCAAATTGTTATTGTACACTTATTTAATGTGGATGAATGATGTCACTATATCTCTTTAATTTCCTTTTAAAGCGGTTGTTATGGGGGGGCTTGACTTGAAAATGAAATATTTTTGTGGCGCTGACAAAAACTAAATAAGCACCAGAAATTCATGAAAGATCAAAATTGCAAATTTATTGCTGAAACGCCATGAAAGCTGTTTGGGGAGAGCGATAAATGTCACACATAGAATCCTCAACAGCTTTGAGCGACTTTGTGGTTCAAGTAGTTCACCAATTCCACGGTGGTCAACATCCCAACATGCCATAATGTAGAAAAGGGTCAAAACATGATGTAAGATGGTGAGTGAACACAGCCGAAAAAGCAACCTAGACACACAGCATGAACACAGACGAAAAAGCAACCTGTCACTTTGCAGAGCGCAGCAGTAGAAAAGTCAGGAAAAAAAACACGCACAGGTGACGATGTGTTTTGAATCTGAAATTCCGTGATTTGTTTGTTGTTTTATTATATCTAGATTCTAGAATATGACGAATATAAATAAAATGGAGGAAAGTGACACGAGTGGGGTGGGAGGGCTTTCTTAAATAGCGAGAAAGGTGTGTTACTATCAACATTGTATTTTGATACTAGCACACGGAAGTATATTGAGAATATGAACGGGAAATTAACACCATGATTTATTTACAATAATTCGAGCTTCGCAACCGGAGAGTATACTCAAAAGAATGTGTTTATAATAAATAATATACATTTACTTGGAAATTTGTGACATAATTACTAAAAAGCTTCAACAGTGTTACTTTAATGCATTTATAGTGAACAAAACGTTCCTAGCTTTCTTTATAAATGGCCACTAATTGGTGCCTCTATTGGCCACATCTGTGTTCAATCTCTTTCATGCACTTTCACGGTCATTGTTCCTTTTTTCCCCTATGCATTCAGGTAAGACCACAACAGCACACGAGTAGTTGAGTCATTTTGGCTGATGAATGAAGATATGAACTCAGCCTAACCCGCTCATAGTATTTACTTCGACTCCCCACAGCTCCGATTGGTTGTGGGCTACGTTCGGAAATAGGTTTGGAGGAGATTAATGTGTATAGATAAGCCCAGCGATTTCAGCACATACGAATTGAGCATAAATACGTATAGACTGAGGAGGTGTTTTTTCCATAACACAACAAATCTGTCGTCACACCTTCTTTTGTTCTACACAAAAGGCAATTACAGAGTGAAAACAACTCAAATAATACTCCGCACTTTCGACTCGAACAGAGAGTTGCATTGACGCGCCGCAATGTTCATAAAAATAAATGCTAATAATTACACACGTATTGCAATCACGTGACTAGCATACTGAATCTATATTTATTTTCTTGTAGTTGCTATCAAGCATGTCGTTCCTAAGTAGTTTCTAATATCTGCTAATAATATGAGCCTTCTTATAAACATAAGAAATGAGGACAAATTTTGAAAACTTCCTCAATAAAAATGTTATGTATACGCAGCGTTGTCTCAGCGCCTGCACGCACTTAAAAAGAAACCAACATATGTACATAAATAAAATACAAATACAAAAACAAAAATACAAACCAAATTATGAAGTGACTTAATTGAAGCATTAAATTTTTCCAACAACAAAGCATGCAACTCAATTCAGAACCAACCCATAACTGCAATTATTGCATACAAAACTGTGTCTGAACCACGAACGCACTCCAATCAAACTTAAAGAATCTCTTAAAAAAAATTCAACAACAAAAAATAAGTACGAGTAAGTAAATAAAAACAAAAACAAAAAAATAAATAAAAATAAAAAAATGCCATTAAAAAATTTAAAGCGATTAAAATTTCTACTGCTGTTGATGATGATGGCACATTTTACCCATAACGAACACAGCTTGAATGAAGTAACATCATGCGCCGCTGCTGCTGCGGCTAGCACCGCCACCGCTACTGCCGCACTCTGACGCTGACACTGCTGTTGCTGTTGATGTTGCTGCTCCTGCTGATTACTCATTCTAACCAACGCACCAGCGGCATTAGCGGCAAAATGAACTTAAAATGCAGCCAAGCATGCCACAGCCGACAGCCAGCAAACGCAAACCAGCGTCTCTGCCCCGCCTGCTGCTATGCCGCTTGCCATCTATCACTTCCTACTTATGCGGAATGCTCGCTCGAAGAAACCCTAGCTAAACCGAGCCCGTAGCTTGCAAGAATGAGTAAACCCGACTGCCATAGAGTAAGTAGAAAAAAAAAGAAAAAACGTCATCTCTTAACAGGCTGGCAGCCAGCCTCAAAGCAAAAACTGGTTATGCATGGAAAATGAAATTGACAAAAAGTTAAGAAATACAATAACACCACCAACAACCACAACAACAACAGCAACAACAGAAACTACATCACCAGCAAAAGCAAAAAGAATTACGGCAAAAAATATTCTAAAATATGTACTCATACTACAAAATACTCGTACATAAGAGGAGAAGTAGTGAGTGAGTAAACTTACTCCTACAGCAAAATAAGACAGCAGCAGCAGCAGCAGCAGCAACGACAAAACCAGCAACAACAAAAATTACAATAACAACAAAAAGAAACAAGACCAACAACGGCAAAAGCACAAAATTAGAATGCGTTCCTTGCAGTTTGCAGGCAAGGCAGGCGGCAGTGCCCAAGTACCACAACAGCAAATAACTGAAATAAATTTAGACTTAAACAACAAACTCTCGCACACACACACACTCATGCACAGATACACCGTGCATTTATGCACTCATCCATCTACACACACAAACATACATATAGTTATACATACTCGTATATGCACACTTGCACACATGTGGGGCTACTCTAGCAGAGTGAAAATATCAAATAAAACTGAATTTAAATAAATACATTAAACTACGCCGGTTGCATTTTTAAGTATGTTTATGTGCGGAGAGCGCGCGAGAATTGTACTTAACATTTATAAATTTAACAAGCCCATAAATACTCAATTCTTATGCCCAAGAATTTCTTAGTTCAACACGTTTACAACAAAAGGGGAGAGGGAAAAAAATACGAAAAATCAGTCGAATAATGAAAAGAAATATTTATGACTTCAACTGTTGTCAGATAAAAATACCGCGACAAAAGGCGTTAAATACCACGGCAGCAGCAGCAGCAGCAGCAGCAACAACAACAACAACAGCAACAACAGCAACAGCAACAGCAATGTTTAATTGAAAGCATAAGCTTACATACATATGGCTAAATAAAATAAAGTATCTCAGAATATGCGTATAAGGAGCAAGCATACACACACACACACACACACATCTACACACCCCGCCCCCATTTTTATGACATTAATAAATTGAATTCTTATCAGACGCTTCCACTGCGTATCGCCGTAGTGGCGTTGAAGCGCTTACGCAGCTTTAAGAATTT
Organism: Clusia tigrina; assembly: GCA_920105625.2. Taxonomy (NCBI): domain Eukaryota; kingdom Metazoa; phylum Arthropoda; class Insecta; order Diptera; family Clusiidae; genus Clusia; species Clusia tigrina. Next base: position 414,953,399 of record OV050030.1, read on the forward strand.
ATTGTTGCGGTTGCTGGGTTCGGTCTGGGTCTGTCGTTGTGCTTTTTTGGCGCCCACAATTCCGGTCTTATTAATCATCAAGGAGACCACCAGACCAATTAAGCGCTTCCAGGCCAATTGGAACGCCATAGTGTTGGCATAGCGTTAACATGTGCATTAGGAAAATTCCATAAGAGCACACGAGCACGAACACGAACACAGCTGAGTGAGTGAAAAGTGCGGTGAACGCGCAATAAATATTGAAGCTATTTAAGGATTTTCCGCAATGAAAATCGAGAATTTTGATGAATACCAAGACCGATGATACACATTATGTGTCATGTATGTAAACACAAACATACATACGAACATTTAAGCATACTTAAGAGTCGGAGCGGGCGAAGGAAGTTACGAGGCAATGAAATAGAACTTGTGTGCTGCGAGTATTACATGATATAAATAGGTCGGTGGTAAAATCCGTGACTCAGATGATGTATGTGTCGGAAACAAGAAGCAAAGACATACATATATACACATATATGTACTTCAAATTGCTACTGTCAATATTGGTATCTGCGTCTCCTTATCGACAAATATTTATCTGAATCACAGAATGAGCTTCATTACATTTGTGCAATTTGTACTCGGAAACAGAAATATGTGAAAATAAAAACCTGATTTTGAAAGCATATTTCCAAAGCATATTTTTTTGAAATCATTCACAACACAAGGGATCGATATAGTTCCAGTCACATGCATAATCGCAGGGATAAGACAACTTCTACCCCTGCCCTGACTTAATTAAACTAAGTTGTCGGCACTTGTGACCACTCTCCTGTTATCTCTTTATTAGTTTTCTAATATAAGTAAACATGTCGAAATAAGTATATTGTTAATTCCATATCTAAATGACAATATGACAAACTGCATGGAATGCTTCGAAACACGCAACTACTTCCAAGGGGTCAGTGCTAACAATTTGTTAATGGCCTGTTAGAACTTTGTAAAGAAACAATTGGCTTAAAAAAGCAATCGCGTGTTACCGGCACTTTTCCTATAATTGGTATGATTATTAAGATATTTACATAGTTACTACTTGAATGAAGATAATGGATTTATATGAAAAGCTTATTAAGGTGTTCCAATTCGATACAAATTGAGAGAATCATAGTTGCAGATTTGCTACAACATTACGAAGGAAATATCTACGATCATTGGTTGGAATAACTACGGGAGATTATCCATTAGGCCATCATATGGCGACCATGGGCATCATCGAGAGTCCAAACTGCGTCTCCTGTCTGGATTAAGAGTAGGGAGGACACAGAGCATTTTCTCTACCTGCCTTTGCAAAATAAGTAGGCTCATATTAGGGTCAGATGTTTTGGGAATGTATGATGTACATTCCTTATCCCTGGACATGCTACTGGGAAAATAGTAAAAGACATTTGAAAAGGTGTAAATTTTCTTTCACATTCCTCTATCTCCGCCTACCCCACTCATTGGTAAAATTTTCTTTGGTCATCAGCATAGGTATCTTGTTTATGATGAAGCTATGTTTCCCATGCAAGATTTTACACCAAATCAATATGTTTTTAAAAATGCTCTACAGTCGTATATTGGTTTATTAAGTTTAATATGTAACGCGAGGAGTATCAATGCCCGAGTGCTTGGAGACCTCTTTCTTCGGCGGTTCTACGCCCTACCCCAGTTCTATTCTACTCAACCACTATTTGAGATTATAACATCTTAGTAATTTATGTTTTTTTCAGTTTTCTAAATAATATAAGGCAATTTTTTTATTAGGTATTGTAAAATTTTTGTGTTCCGATTGCTACAAGTATAGGATTTCGATTATGCAGTGGTTTGCTTACGGTCAAGCTTGGTGAGCAACTCCACGATCAATCTTCATATTATCAGTCGCATTCCCGAGTGTTTCTAAATGATAATAATTGCTAGATTTATCACTTGTTCTTGTCAATTCACAACAGTGAATTTAGCGAAGAAGAAGCTCGTTTGCTCTGAGTACTGATTGGGGAACATGTTTGCTCGATGTTTTACTCTTCATTCCTCTCGTCGACAAAAATTCATTTTGAGATTATGCTTGAATACTAAAAATAAAGAATGCTTATGAGCATAACCACGGAATTAAATAAGTAAATACATGAAAATGAAGAGTTTATTTGAGTGGATTGTATTGAACCATTCCAGAGTGTTTCAAACCAGATTTGAGCTGTCATATATATAAGAAAAGTGTACGTACGAATATTGATATATCAGTTCCTTCACAACATGGTTCGCAATGAGCCACAAAATTTGCAATTTGAACTGTGAATATATCCTCCTTATTGCCATCCTTATTATGTATAAGAAGGTATCTGCGTACATAATTACTAAAATACATATATTAATACGAAAATAATCTAATATGCGTGTGTATTATCATAACCTTAAACGACACTAGATACTTTTCCGGTGGCAAGGTGAAAGCGAGAATCCGCGAGCATTTAAGACTGAGCAACAGTGATCTTATTATACAGCATTAAAATTGTGTAGGTAGGCATGCAACGGAAGTAGACTAGTTTAGGGTCATGGCTTGCATACTTGCTCATTAGTGCTTCTTTCATTTTCAATGGAACATTTACCAAATGTGAACTCGTTCGTTGCTCTTGCGTTTAAACACATAATATTTCACTTTTTCCCGCACAAAGAGGGCGGCAGGCAACTTTTTCTTTTTTATATAAGTGCATACTTTTGTTTATTTCTTTGGCATTCAAAATGTCGGTAAATGTAAACAAGCAAATTAAAATAAACAAAACAATATAAATATTGAAGAGAAAAAGAACGTTTACCAACACTGAAATTGTTAAGGGTTGTGGTCATAATTAATGAACAAAAACAACAAAGTGAGCAATAAGTGAGACAACAAAAACAAATAGGAAAAAACAAATGGGGCCCAATCGAAGCATGCACATGGAAAAGCTTAAAAGTGAAGCAGAGCAAAGCCCCAGAACGCAACCGAAATGACGAAATTTCCAAAAAGATAACACAAAATACAACAAAACGAAAGCTAAAGCACGTCCAGCGATTTTGGTTGAATTTTCTTTTATGTATTTCATTTTTATTTTTAAGAATAAACAAACCCGACGGTTGTCATCATCAATGAACTGGAACAACAACGGCAATAATAACAACAACAACAACACCACCAACAGCAACAACAACCACAGAAGGCGCAGCAAGCCCCACACCAGAGCATACATAAAAATATCACAAAATTATATTGAACGAAACGAAAATAAGTTAACGCGCGATTGGGCAATGCGAGCAGCACCAACAAATAATAAATTGAAAACTGGAGCAGAAATTCGGAAGATGAAGTGAACGTGTGAGAGCGCAGCATTCTTCAAACAAACCAACAACAAAAACAAAACAAGAACAAAACCACATTAAACAAAAAAAACAGCAAAACAAGAACAAATGAAAACGAAACAGAGCCATGCAAAAAAAAACTGCAGACTAGCAAATGCAGCGAACTTTATAACAGGAATCGTGGGCGGAGAGGGGAAAGCAACTTTATTCCATGCAAAAACAAACACATTCCCCATGTGCTGTACTCTGTTGGTCTGGTCTGGTTTGGTCTGGTCGATTGGCTGGTTGGTTGGTTGCTTGGATTCTTACATCTTGTTATTTTATTTTTCTTTTTTGGCTAACAAATTTAGCAGATGCTTAGATTGCTTAAATAATTTTTAGGTTGGCACATGCGGCACGAACGAACGACCACTTTTGGTGCTGTTGCTTCTGCTGCTAGTGCGAGTGCCTGCCAGCTACTCGTACATAGACTGGGGCTGTACACTGCCTGATGATGGTGATGATGATGGTTTTGTATATCAAAAGGGTTCATAGCCAATGAGCAAGTGAAGCAAGAGCGAGTGAGCGGACGCGCATCCATTTCATATGTTGTACTAATTAAATTTAAGCTTAGTGGGCGAGCGGGACCAGAAGCATGCGGCGTGCATTTTGATGTATAGCGGCAAATATGCGGCATTAAAAAGTACGTTCTCAAATGCCGGGTTTTCTGCATTTGCTTTTCGAATTTTTATTGTAAGATAAATAAACGGTACAAAAATTCTGGAAAATGTATTTTTGTATATTTTCTTTCTTTTTTCTGTAGGAACATAAGATAAACTAAGATTGGCAGTAGCAAAATTTTCTAATTAAATTTTGAAATATAATAAAACGGCAAAGTAAATAAGGAGTGAGTGAACAAAATACTTAAAGAATGCGAATGCCTGGGCAGGCAGTTTGAATAGTAAAATTCTTAATTTTATATAGTTTTTGTTACTTACAAAAGGTAGAAGGAAGGGGCTCTCTTTTCTGTCTGTATTTGATTCTGAATAGTGCTATTTTGATGTTTTATTGGGGTAGTATCAAGTAAAAAAAATATGTTAGAAGTGTATGAAAGCTATATTTTCATTTACTAATGCACATATGTATGTAGTTACAAATACCTAAGTTCTACAGGGTCTGGCGACCCAAAACCGGTGATGCTGACCCTTGCTTGAGTGACTTTCCAATTCGCCGTCAAGTTTTCCGTATATTTTCCAGCCTTCAAACAAAAGCAATTAATATTTTAGGTAACTATTTGATTTTTCTTTTCAAAATTTTGAAAAGTAAATTGTATATGGTATGAGATTTTTTCCATTTCAAAATTCATTGCCTTAATTACGATCAAAGCAATTTAAAATTGGTTGCTCGCAGTGCGATGCTTTTACTTAAGAGCATAGAGTACGGCGCACCATTAGGAACCCCTCCTGAAGTCAATGCTGGCAGTTAGGCTGGCCTTCAACTCTTGTACCCGCATTTGTGAACCTTTTAAACGAAATTTTGTGAGTATTTGTATATACGAGTATACGTTTATATGTGTGTATATATTTTGACCCTAATCAAATACGTAGAGGTCTCGCCACAACAAAGGCTTACATAGCAGGCGATAACAGCATAATTCGTTTGGTGCACCATGCACTGCCAACCCCACTTCCAATTTGCGTGACAATGCAGCGGTCAATACTGAAAAATTGATAAAATTAATGAAACCCATTGAAAGATGACTGACCGACCAACAGACTAAAGCGAACACCGCCGCCGCACCCATATCAAAAATGATGAAACTTAATTGGTTGTAATTATAGCAACAAAAGAAAGACAACCGACCGCGTGCTCAGCTCCACTAAACGAAATAGAAAAGTTGAACTCACTCACTCCAAAAGCCGCACACAACAAATCCAAACTGATTGATTCAATAATTGAGGCTGACAAGCGTATATTGTGGATATATTCAATATATATTTTATAACAATTAATATATTAACATAAATAGCTAGTGAGCAAAACAGCATTCAATCACTTTAAATTAAGGCAATTAAAGCATTCCAACAACTTCAAATTACATATGCAGCAAATTGAGCATTGGAAAATGCACTGGAAATAAGCACTTGATTCGGCAGCAGCTCGCGACATTGGCGGTGCAGTCGAAAAAGTCAATTTAAATCTTCCAGTTCGATATAAAATCGAAAGTATACGCACACGGACACAAACACACACGCAGATACAGACACGACGCAAACAAACAGATGCAGCCTTAATTTATGAAACAGAGAAGAGGAAAAAAAAACAAACGCGCGCCCGTAATTGTAATACAATTCATATAAAAACCATAATAGCCATAAATAAAGGGCAACACCAGCAACAACAACAAATATGTTATAATAAAACTCCAAAGCCACTTTAAACGCACTTGAGTGACGACGATACCAGCGAGTTCAAGAGAAAACAATTATGAATCGTAATTTCTCACAAATAAAGTTACAAAAAAAAAAATTGAATTGAAAAAAGAAAAATTAAATCCAAGAATACCACAAATGCAGCAGCAGAAGCAGCAAAAGCAACAGCGACAGCAACACCGACAACAAAAGGGGCAAAGGGGAGCTGCTGTATAGCTGTGTGCAGCAATAACAACATGCAATATCGTGTGTGCGACATATTGGCCAAACAAAGCGATGCACGTATAGATGCTTGAATCCGTAGGATAAACGGTGGAACAAAAAGAGGAACAGCGAGCCAGATAAGCAGAAGGACCGTCAAAGAGACAAATGAATGCACAACTAAGCCCAAAAGCAATAAAAGCACATGAGCAAAAAAAATTAAAAAAGTAAAAAAACACGTTTAGCTCAGCTGAGTGTGTAAATTTTGAAAATGTGTGTAAAAAAAAATTGAAGGAACTTATTTTTTATAAAAATTTCTTTTATTTATTTATGTACACACATCATAGCAGCAGCAGCAGCAACAGCGGCAGCGGCAGCAGCAGCTCTGAAACGACGAGCGAAATACGAGGCCCGACGCACGCATCGCAGACAGACGTGCATCCATACACATATAAACAACGGTTGGTTGTGCCGGGCCAACTGGAGTCAGTCGCATGCAAACGCATAAAAGCAAAAATGAAAAAAAGAAAAACCGAAAAGGGCCAAAACACACAAGAATTGGAATGGAATGGAGCATCCATCCATCCATTTGTGGACGAGTGTTGGTGAATGGAACGAACGGATGTCGTAGTTTGCTTGTTGGAAATGTGGAAACAATTTTTTTTATAGATTACAAATTTAACTGAAATCAAGATTTTTGAATATTTTTATAACGAAAAATTATTTTGATGAAACATATATCAAGATATTCAAGAAACAAAAGAAAAATAAAGCACAACTACCCTTAAAATTTGGCTAAATAGGCTCCTTTGTAGGAATGTAGGAAAAACAGGGATCATGGTTATTCGCAAAATGTTTCATATTTGCAGTAAGGATTAATTTGAACCCTCAACTGAAAATGTTGCTGCCTGCTGTTGCTTTGAGGAGTGGGTGTGGTAGTTCATTCACGTTGAAAAGAGAACCATAGGAAGGAATACAAATTTGTAACAGATCCATAGGAAAGGAGTAGATTATAAAATGATTAATACGAGAAAATAAAGGTATCACTTGAGTTTAATTATAATATACAGCACAAGAAACTAGTTACATACCACGTACTTAATTTCAACTAAAGGATTCATAATTAAAAATGCAATGCTGTGCAATTAAAACTATTAAAAAGAAAGCCTTTGTAAGTATGCAAATGCAATTGCTCCATAAAAGTGTTTCTTCCTCTTGAAATAAAATATAAATTCTTATTTATTCAAATTTAAATCATATAAACGCCTTTTCATATTTTTTCAACCACGCCGCTGTTCAAGTGTAATTTAAGACGAGGGTGTTCGTTCCACTGGCAAATTCCCTCTATGCTGACTGCATGCACAAGAGTCAAATATAAACGTTCGCTGCGGGTGCGCTGCCCTCATCAGCCCCTCAGCTGTTCAGACAGACGGACATCAGTGGTGCTGACTGACAACGTTTACGCATCCACAACGCACGTAGTGGCAGTAGCAGCAATAACACCATATACCACGACCGAAACCCAGCACACCAACAACAACCGATGATGTTGCCTGATGATGGCAATGGCGTTGGCTTCCACTTCCGTGTGCTTCAAATTGAATTTGTGTATTTACTATGCGAGTATGCTGCCGGGAAGCAACGAAAATCGATTTTCTTCTTTACCTTTTTTTCTGTCGCTACTATTTTGGTAAATAGAAAGAGCCAAAGCAGCAGCAGCAAAGAGTTTATGCGTGTGTGTGTATCAGCATTACGCACAGCCGCCAGCGGTAATTTTCGCGAAATTCATGCGAATTAAATGTAATTCTTAATCACTCGCTTACATCTTTTTCAATTTAAAATAGTCTTGCGTAGCTTCCGTCTCCACACCACCCCAAACACTCTAACCAACAAATTGCAATTTCAACACCACAGTCTGCACTGTGCGCTACATGCTCCTTCCTTCTATCCATCCATCCATACTCACTTACCTTTTTCTTACAGTGTGCAGTGGAGAAATTCCTTCAGCGCTCCATCCAACTTTTTGAAAATTTAAATTTTTTTTTGGCTAGAGGTGCTTTTTGTTTTTGTGTAAATTTAACGTAACGGCTGCAAGTCGTCTTTTACATTTATATATTTTTAGCTCATGTGCAATTTAATTTTGTATTCAACACAACACAAAAATCACTTTTTCTTTATTTTCACTCTAATTTTTCATCGGAATCGAGTTGAGGACTTTTCCTCAGGTTTTTTCTTTTATATTTTTTGGGTATATCTTAACCAGAAACTGAAACAGGCACAAACAATGCGCTATTGAAGCACTGAAGTTGTTGGAGCAACCGTCGCTCGCACTTGAATGGGGAAATTCTGTTGCGAATGTTGAATGCAGCACAAAGAGAGACCAACAACACAAAAGCCGAGAGAATGACAAACAACTGTCAAGCGTCCATACATACATATATGCACGTTTATATGTTAATTTTATTTTTGTTTCTATTAAACTGCTTCCGCATATTTTTATTTTAAAACTTACAAGTAGTTAACTTGAAATTATTTTTTCAATTCTATAATAAATTCCATTTAATAAAATAAGTAATTAGTTCACAATGTATTTCAAATCAGAGCCTAACAACCGACACCCTTAAATCCCTAATTTCTGTTTGTCTTTCACCGCTGACTGGTTTTCTAGCTCTCCCCTCTTTATTATTTACACTAGGTGCACGGTGCGAAAGTACTGCGGAAGAAATTAAAAGTTCAAGCCATGGTTGTATTTGTCCATTAACGATTAAATTATGCGACGACATCAATGAGTGTAACACATCATTATCAAGCAATAATAAATATAATAATCATAATCAAAATAAATAAATAATAAATTGTTGGTTTTTTTTTATCGCAAATATCAAATGTAATCTTGGTTCTTCCCCTTCGCTCACGTATATTGATGACATAAACTAATGTGTATTGTTCCCCTAACGATTCTCTCCTCATACCAAAATCAGACCCAATTTTGTGTGAACTCGTATTGAATTGTCTTATTAGGTGTGTTGAAATGTTATGCTATGTTATTAGTATGTTATTAGTTGTGATTCACTTATTCATAGGTTTCTTAAGATGCAAGATAAAAGCAGAGAGCACATAGAAGGGACACTTAAAAGTCAAATTTTCTGACGCTTGAAAAATATGTCTTTGTTTATCATTAGTTCGCTATATGGATAGGTTTATTTATCATTGGTTAAACGGAATTCTGAAGAAAATCAGCCCCATTACTACAGTTTTACACATGTGTAAGTGTGCGCAAAATAAGAGTAATTTATCTGTGTTCTCTGATATAAGCTCATTAGTAGCTCCACAACAGTTTACAATATAGTGAGCTATTGAACAATTTTTTAAGGGAAGTACGTATATTAATATTATTATATCTTAGTATGTAATTAATTATGAAGTTAATTTCGTAATATTCATTGAAATTTTTAGCCCTATATAAGAGCACATAAGTGCTTGTTAAAAATTGATTTTATACTTTATTGCTTAAATATTCCTGGATTTTAAAGTTTATCTTTCACAGGAAACATTAACTGAGAATAATTTTTGTTTTTTCTTACTTTCAGAAATATCTCTGTGCTCTAGATATTGAGTTTCCAAAAAATTGCTGTATTCATCACTTTTTTAGCAACACAGAGAGGTTTTTCTGAAAACTGTTGCGGTCACACACACAACAATGCCAATTTCATTAAACTAGATTGTCACCTGTGGAGTAATTTAGGCGAAATTGCTGATCGCTAAACAAAAAAAATTTAATGTACCTAAGAAACGATAAGGAAGAAGAATGATGTTGTCTTACGACCAACAATCTAATATTTAGAATAGTTTAAGCGGACGACATGAAACACAACTTAGAGGCTTATGACACAAATTCAGCTAAACACAACGGTATAGTGTAGTTATGTTTGTGAACATTGTCGATGGATCGTACATTCAGTATTTTTTCACACATTATAGTGGTTATATTGGCATTAACAAGTAACAGTTGATTGATTGAATTTGATACTTCTTATTGACAATTTACAACAAGCAATTTAGCGTAAATATATTAGCACTGAATATGTAGGTTTGCTTGATGCTGCCTTTTTCATTTCTGTTTTCGTCAGTTTATTGTAAGGTTCATAAGTAACCCAACGTAACGTAAACCCAAAACCAAAGTACTCTCATACATGATGACTCTAAGCAATCACATCCCACATAGTTACTACACTTTAAATATAATATGCAACTCTGTTTATCTATTTCACTGAACAACCCATTGACTTCAAAAAGTCATCAGCTGATCGAACTACAAAAATTGATACATTTTCCGCATGTGAATTAAATATTTTCATAACTTTGTCTTGCTGCACTATTAAAATGTTCTTCGCCAATTTATTTCAAAGGTAAAACGGAAATCATCTGTGTGCCTTGTTCTAAGTAAAAACTCCGCAATAATTCTTAGCCATTTCCCATTTAAAGTTAGAAAAAAGAAGGGCAACAATTATATGGATGTTTTTATTTTCGAGTCGGTCGGGATCTTATAAGTTTATAAAACTTTTCCATATATTTATATAGAACATGTGTCGTGGCTCAGACGATGATCTTTAGGGAGGCGCACATATTCGATCGTTCGATTCTAAAATGCAAAGTTCGCTGCCATTTCCCAAAGCCAAGAGAAGTGAAACGTATCAAAGTGCATGGATGGGACACACGCATGTCCACACCAGAAGGACGACGAGTGCTCATGCGAAGAATCCTCAAGGGTAGACATGTGCTGTCGCATTAATATTAAATCTTGTTGAAACGAAATAATAAAATTATTTATACCTAAAGAACGGTCCTTTTTTTGGTTTTATTTCAAAAAAAGTAAACTAAAAAATTACTTCAAAATCGGGTAAAATAATGTTTCATTATGACATTAATCTTCCATGCTCCAGACTAACTTGGAGAATATAATAAACACTCATTCGGTAGGGTTTCTATTTTGTCTTACTCAATGTGGATATCAAATATAACAGTGGGAGGTCAAGGTTCGCATAGGACCGTCGAACCAACAATGATATCAAAAATTTTATGAATTTGTAAAAAAAAAAATTAATACGGAATGATTGAACCGTTAAATTTTCTGTTATCAAATCATCCCCTGCTTTAACAATTATTTTTTTTCTCTTCATTCAATAAATAAAGAAAAATATTCGTTTTTTCCGATAGTCTGAAGTAATTTGAAATTATATTAAAAAATACACATCATTTTTTCAATTTGTAAACATATTTAAGTTTCACCGTCTGTGAACCAAGTTGCTGCTGCTTTAATAAATATTTATCTCCAAAGGGAAACAATAAAAAACAGTCTATATTCATCAATGAACAAACATGGAACTTAGTATTATATACAAAATACCATATCCTTTAGGAGGGTCTGTTATATATAAATATTGGAAGTGGGGATCAAGCATGAACTTACAACTAAACAGTTTACAGAGCTCTTAAAGGATAAATCGTGACAAAAAGTAAATCAAATGGGCAGGAGGTTTACAATAAGTCCTTGTGCTTTCCAGTCAAGAACTCCGATGCACGATGGTATATTTGCTTAACCGACTTGGTCGATTTCGCATCCTTGGTATTATATACAAATGGCACTATACTCTTTACTTTAGGTCCTGGGTTTAAAAATATGGAAGTAGGCATCGGGAATTCGCTTACAGCCAAGCAATTCACACTCGTCATAAGAGAATGCACCATGGCAGGCAAAACGTAAATTTTTTGGACATGATAGTCAATGGAGCGCACAACACCTGCAGAACAATTAAGAAACAAAAGTTGTGTAAAGTAGAATTAAAACAAAGAAAATATAATCAACAATAATCTGCGTAAAAACTTGAGGGTAACTTTTGACTTCATCAAGGTAAACGAAAAAGTTCGCTTTCAATTCTTGGAGCGTTTAAAATGAATCTAAACAAATGTCGCCAGAAAAAATTTGTGTTTCAATATTTGAAAATTCCTCATCAGTTTTTATGCAGAATAATGCTGAATGTGCCGCACCAATGCCCGAGCACTCGAGTATGTCTTCGCTGTCCTTTGATGTGCACAAGTACACAATGTTAGCTTCAAAAGATTGTATAATCTCATCGTTAGTATATTCGGAGGATGACAAATTAACCATCTTCACGGTATTTAAAGGAGCGCTGTAAATAAATCGATTGATAACTTCACAAAAATGGAAATATTTGAACATTACTCACCATATCGGCTTACAGTCCGTTAAATACTCAGCATTACCTTGCAAAGCATCGGTCAGTCTCACCAACATCATAGAGTAGCGCATATCCTTCGCACTCATATCCCACTCCTTGTCATAGCGACTCCCCTGCAAGACAGCGCCATTGAACACATGCAACCGATAGCTGGGCACATAATCCTCAACAGATTTAAACTCATTGCCCAAATACACATTGCGAGGAATTGTTGGCAGTATGTCCGGCTTCAACAGGGTGTCAAAATTATTGATATCCTTATTGCTTTGCAATTGTACAATGTCTGTGGGCTTTAAGAATTCGCTGATAACCGCAATCAGTTCCAAGCCGAAGCCTTTATTGTAGCCCATGGTATTAATCAGCCAAGGCATTTGAGAGTACTCAGCATTAGTGCGACAATATTGCAGCAATTGCTTTACGACTCTTAAATAGTTGTGCGCACAAAGCACGATGCTGGTGTGACCAACAAAATAAGCTTTGTCCGGCTGCTGGTTCAGAAAGAATCCCGGCCCTAGCAGTGGCTGAGAAACGACCTTGCAGGAAACAGTTTGCGGTACAAAGAACTCTGGTTGTCCAATGTCTAAATCAATAAGCAGTATTCGCTGTTGTTGTACGTGCCGATTGATCAGATATCGCAATAACGTTGATTTTCCCACAGATTTACCACCAACAATCATCATTTTGGTATCTGCGTGCAGTTGCAAGTGCGACCATTCAGACGATAATTTCAGCTCCTTTTCACTGTTGGTGTTAATCATGCACTGCAGTAGAAATTCGGTGGAATAAAACGGACGGTCAGTTTTCAAAACACGCATATTGGGAAACACATTTTCGGTCATAAACTTTTGGAAACTCTGCACAATTTGCTTCCTTGCCCTATTAGGTTGGAGCATTACTACGGCGTCTGTTTGCGGGTTATACTCCTTCAACAACAAGGCTACATCACTGAAGCTTGAATACGAGCCTAGCTTACGTAATTCGACTAAAACTTGTGCTGCTGTGCTGCCAGTATTCGATGTGGATGACACTTTAACACTGCTACAACCGCGTGGGGAAAATATTTCCAATGCGTCGCCAATTTTAGGTGAATGTCCGTAAACATCAATGGAGCCCGCAATTAGAACTAGTTTAACGGTGCCATATACATAAAAGGGATCCTTAACTATAGCCAAAACACAATTGTGGTCAATGGAGTTCGAGAAAATGGTACCGAACTTTTTTGGAGGAGTCTTAATGGCTTTTGGTACTTTGACTGTAGTGACAGGTTGTGCTGCAGCCACTACAAACGGTTGTTCTGCCTCCACTAACAACGGCTGCTCTTCATCTGAGTCACTAGAAGCATCATACGCTATTTCTTTACATTGATTAATACGAGCGCTAACGACAGTAGTGTTCTTAGTATCACAATTGGAATAGTTCACAATTTGATGCGATAGCAATTCTCCCTCATCGCAATCGGCTTCTGCCGCACTGGTGGGGTTTGTATAATCAAAGGAACAGTTTGGCACATCTACTACATAAGCCTTAATTGCTCGTATTTTACGACGGGTGATCTCTTCATCGCTGCTTTCATATCCATCTGGCCTTAAGTATTTAGTATTGACATCTTCCGACATTATGGAATCGTCGTCATCTGTGACCTCTTCGTAGCAATCGTCAGAATCGGAATCGGAACTATATAGTTGGAACCCGTCTTCGTCCACAATTGGCACAAGCTGAGGACAATCACTGTCAGTCCCTGCATCACTTTCGTTTGCTTCTGTGGCCTTGGAAGAATCTTTCTCTAGACTTTTTGCCAATTTTGGTTGTTGTACAGACTTCATTATCTCCTCATGCTGTGTAATTTCTACGATTTGGGCGTCTTCATCCTCACTATCGAACTGCACATTATCTGCAGTTTCCAATGAACGTTTCTGGGCGGTACCTTTTACAATGTATTAAAAACTAGGTCAATCCCATTTAGAGTAAAATTAAGCAAACTTACCGTTGTGTATAATTAGATCTTCAACTTCTCCCTCCGGCAGCCGATAATCCTCATCATCAGAATATCCTTGGGCATAAACAAAATCATCATCATTTGTATAAAGGTCGGAAAAAAAAGCATCGCAGCTGCTGTCTTCTGCAAATGAACTATCATCTAATTCATAGGTGTCATCGTCAGATTGACTGGTATTCCATTCACTGCTGCTAGTGTCCTCCTCCGAATGGTCATTGTTATTCCGCACATGGTTAAAGTTTCGCATTAAGGCTAATTCTTTGCTACTACTAGTGGCATCTGAGTTCTCTGCCTGCACCTTGCGTTTTTTCTTAACTGGAATTAGTGCATCAACTGCAGGAACAGGACGTTTTCCACCTTTAAATGATTTTTGTTGTTTAACTTGAGTCGAAGGAACCTCAGTTTTCATCTCACTTTTCGCTTTCCGCGATTTTTTTGCAGTTGGATTTACTTTGCTTTTGGCATTACTACTCCCGGTCGTTAATGAGACCTTTACGGGAACATTTTTCGATTTCTTCTGATTTTTCTGTGCTGCGTTTGTTACACTTTTGTGTGCCAAGTTAGTCCCAACGGGTTCATGCTTGTGAGCTACTTTGATCTTCTTAATCTCCTTTTGAATAAATGGTCCTTTACACTTATTTATTTCTTTGTTTTTAGTTCCTTTCTTTTTTACATTTTGCTGACTGTTACCTACAGCAATTGAAATTTTTGGGCCAATTCCAATCGTTTGGATTGTGGAGGCTAAACTCTCCACTCTTGGTGCCTGCTTTTGATGGGGCTTGTGCTTCTTTGTTTCCAAGTTATTGGGTACTACATTCTCTCCTTTTTTGCTGGACTTCTTTTTATTCTTGTTTTTAAACTGCTGGGGAATTGTTTGTCCATTTGCTAGATTTTTGTTTGGTTTGGCTTTCACAGAATTCGTTTGGGAATCTTTGTTTACCGACTTGGGCAAGTTCAAGGGAAGCACTTTTGTTTGCGGCTTGAATGGCTTCTTTGTATGAGACTGAAGAGTTTCAGTTTTGGTTTGGTGAGCCACATTTTTGTTTTTATTAGGTTTATTTTTTATGTTAACTGCATTTTGCATCAATGGTTGATTAAATGCTGCGATATTTCTTGCCGCCTTTTGTGCATTTTTCTTTTCTCCTATTTTATTTTTTTTCTTTACTATTCCATTGGAGAGCTTTGAGTGAGAACTTTTTGTTTGTTTCATGGGAAATCTATTCGATCCCATTGAGAACTTCTTAATATTTGGATTGAGTTTTTCCTTTTGGTTTTCTAGCGATTTATTTACAGAATTCTTGTTTTCTATATGAGCAATTTCTATGACTTGCTTCTTAGAATTTATTTTCTTAAGAACCTTTTCTACTGGAGGCTCCTCCTTTAGTGCCTTACTGTTTACTTTGTTGGGCTGCTCCACTCCTGTTGCTCCTTTTTGCTGACGATTGGCGGTTGGTTTCTTATTGTTGGACACAAGTTTATCATTGTTTAATAACTGTTTCAATGTTTTATTACGAGCATCAGTTAAAGCGTTGACGCTTGCTTTTCTTTTTAAATGAACTCCTTTCATTTTCTCCTGTTTTCTTATTGCCCAACTTTGTTACTGGTCTTCGAACAGTTTAGAACGAACACATGCGAAATCATATCAATTTAATAACAAAAAGAGCCGCATGCCGTGCTGAAATTTCCCAGGGGAATTTTTATTCTGAAATATTTTTTAAATTGTAGTTTTTGCAGCATTGCATTAATGTAATACATTTATAGAAAAGATTTGTTTATATTAAATAGAATAAGGCAACATGTTATTATTTGGAAATTCTTAATTTGGTGTATCATACGAAAAAATAATATCTTAGTAAGATATTCAAGAAAATTATTTTTGTTTGTTCGCTTACTAAATATGTATTACAATAGGTTTGTTCGCGTTCCATGAACTGGCTGCACTTTCTGCATATCTGCACTGAACTGTGTTTGCGTCGCAGTAAGTTCACTTTCAGTTCATGAACTGGCTGCACTGAAATTTTTCTAGTGCAACACAGTACAAGTTCTGTTTAAAAAAAAACCGAAAATTTGTGAATTTTTTTCCTTTACTACCATAAATTTAAATTAAATTGTATATAAAATACCCACTTTCTGAATTTAAAATAATTAATAATTATCATTTCCATTGTAAAAACGACATTCCTCATATTTATTTATGACAAAACTACTTAATAATTTATCAATTATGTATTATAAATAAAATTTTGAATTTCCTTCCATTTTGTTAATTATAATGTATGATTATCGAATTCACTTAAACTTTATAGAGTTTAATTGTAAACAAAACTTGTTACTATGAACTGGTACTGCACTTTCATGTTCGCGTCGCAAACCGTCAAATTACTGAACTGAACAGAACTGAAGTGAACTCACACTGCCAATCTTATACGACGCGACCAAACCTTTTATGTATTCCAATACGGTTGTTCGCGTCGCAAGAACTATCTGCATTTGCCCTATCTGCCCTGAACAGTGTTCTCATCGCAAGTTATTTTGCACTTTCCTGTTCACGTCACAGAAAGTTCACTTTTAGGTCATGAACTAGCTGCACTGTAATTTTTTTAGTGCAGCTCAGTTCATATTCTGTTTTGAAAGTTAGCGAACATTTACGAAGTTTTTCCTTTATTTCCATAATTCTAAATTGAATTATATATAACCCTACGTCTCCACGGGCAATTTTTGATGGCATGCCATTGGCAATTTCAAGCAAATTGCCAATGGAAAATTGCTTCAGGTTGGCAATTTATGTTATGAAATATGTTATGCCATAAATTGCCAACGTGCTGTGTTGCAATCAGTTGTCATTTTGTTTGTTTGACAGCCGTTATTCATTTTTTCGTGACGCTCACAGTCGAACATTTCAGTTTTACCGCGTCTATTAAATTAATTTAAGCGCTAAAATGTATGGAGACTGTGCATTTGCATTCTTTGTAAAAAGGATTCACCCAGATTTTCAGTTTCCTTCTTTTTACCTATTCATCGTATAAATAAAAAAAATTTTCAAGCGCGGGCACAGCGAACTAGATTGCTTGACGACATTTTCAAAATGACGATGGCATAACATCGCAATGCCCACCATTTAAAATTTTGCCAACCATTGCAATCAAATTTGACAGATGTTACCATCAAAAATTGCCCGTGGAGACGTAGTGTAAAATACGCATTTCTGAATTTGAAATAACTAATATATTCATTTACATTGTAAAAACTTAATTTTTCTTCTTCTTCTTCGACAGAAACAAGGTAGCAATTAATTTATTTTGTTCCATTTTATTAATATACAATTTTCGACTTTACTTAAGCTTTACAGCTTTGAATTATAAACAAAACTTGAAATTATGAACTTTTATTGCACTTTCCTGTTCGCGTCGCAAACGTCAAATTACAGAACTGAATTTGTGTGAAGTAAACTGAAAGTGAACACATACTGCACAAGTTCTTGCGTAGCGAACACAGTTAAAAGGAGCAGTTTAGGAGTTCTGTGTTTTATTTACAATGCCAAA
This sequence comes from Clusia tigrina, assembly GCA_920105625.2. NCBI lineage: Eukaryota > Metazoa > Arthropoda > Insecta > Diptera > Clusiidae > Clusia > Clusia tigrina. Next base: position 414,971,160 of record OV050030.1, read on the forward strand.
TAATTATTATTGACAATGAATGAAAAGAATATGAAAATAAAATGAAGTAAAAAGTATTTATTCAACGATATAGTTTGTAATTTATAACATATTAAAATAAGTACTCATCAACACATTTCGAGCCGAATTGGAAAAAACCAGGTTTACTCTATATATAGTAGTACTAAAATTGGAAAATATTATAAATAGTTTTCAATAAAAAGTTTTCACGTGTTATTTTATTATATTATAATTTAACAACTTTTCATAAAGCCCAAGCGAGGTGTTAAACATTGTATATTGAATATGTACTTGAGCTCGCTTATTTAGGGGGAAGGTTTTGTATTAACACTTCGATTATTAGAATTTGTGTATTTTCTTTTAATTAACTTACTTTGTGTATTTACTTTTAATTAATTTACAGTAATCGATATCTTATAATTTTCTTTTGTTTATATACCGCCTTTTAATACAATAATTGTTATTTGCATTTTTTTCTTTAAAAAATTGTTATACCCATATCAGGTGAACAATTTTTATATATATAAAATTATTATTATATATAACATGTATGCGATTTTTAGTCATCTCGTTTGTAATAGTATAGATGTAGATATTGAAACAATTTTTAAAAATTTGATAGTAAATGCAAACGTATCATTAACCAATTTCGCTTGTTAACTAAACAAAGCTCGCCGCAAATTCGCTTCACCGCCATTTTATTTCCAACAGTGAAATTCTACATCTCACTCTACTGCATGCAACTATTATACATGCAATATATGCTTCGTCTCACTCACAATAATGAAATTGACGCACTTCACGAACTTGTTCTACATTGGTCGCAGTCGTCACTTATTTTAAAGGCGTTGTTCATCATCATTTTTAAGAAGACTTGCATGAGAAGAAAATTGTATCACGAAAGTAATTTTAAATTTTTTAATTGCAACTTTTTTTATACGAAACGAAAGCGGTAGCTGTGTAGGAACGGAATTAGCTTGTGCCATTTTGGGAGCTAAGGGAAAAATATCGAATTAAGTGTAACAAAATAATCAAATTTTGTAAGTGAGCTAAACGAAAAAAAGCAAGAAAAAAGAAATTCAACGAAAGATAAAATTCCACACGAATCGTATGGAGAAGGATGATGGAACGAAGTCGATGTCAGCTCGTTACAGCGCTGCCATACTCAATTCGTTTTAAATAATAAATTAAAGTTAAATTTGTGGCTAAAAATGCTAAAGTGATCGGTCCCAATGAACTAAAGTACAGATGCTCACTGTTTAAACAATTTAATTACTAAATTCAGAATCATACAACAAGCAAATTAATATTACAAATGCTGTCAAGAAAGTGGTTTAAGGTGGCATCGCTGGATGGTACGTTGTTCAAGCGCCGCTACAGTTGTTTTAAACGGGTGGAGGTAGTGGAAACGCTCAGACAAACCAGTGCAAGCAGCGAAAGACAAAAAATTACTTTGCAATTTTTGTTCAGTTTTGTAGTGAAATTTATTTATTTATTTTTTGAAATTTTTTGTTCGTTCCTCAACAGTCTCCATTTAAAAGTTTATTTGTGTGAGTGTGTGTGTTTGTGTGTGTGTGTGCATGTGGAATTTGTTGAATTTCGTATTTATTGTAAATGTTTTGTAAAGAAAAAAAAAACTATAAAGATCATTAACTGAATCTTGTGTGAATTATGCACGTAATTAATATATTTCTACATATCGTTATAAATTTCATTTTGCAGAACCAATGACGACGATTCGCAAAAAATTGGTGATTGTCGGCGATGGTGCCTGCGGTAAGACTTGTCTACTGATTGTCTTTAGTAAAGACCAATTTCCAGAAGTGTATGTACCTACTGTCTTCGAGAACTATGTGGCGGACATCGAAGTCGAAGGCAAACAGGTAAGTAAACAATGATACCATGTTTAATTATAGCTGAAGTTTTTGTTATCTTGAGAGTATGTCCCCCATCCACACCTAATTTAGTGCAACACATGCATGAGTTTCTCTATTCGATGTGAATTATGAAAGTAACTGGCTATCTTTACTTTTGATATGTTTTATTTATCTTATTTTTGTCTTTCTATTTTATTGTGTTTCATTTGAAAGAAAAGTTTTCCTTCTTACACAATTTGCCTATTTGTTTCCTTGCCGAATGCTCCGTTTTGTAGTCCCACTGATTGCTGATAGGGGAGCGCAGTGGTACAATTGGAAATTTTTCAGGTAGTCCGACTAAATAGAGCAGGGTTATGTAGGTCGACTGGGATGTAAGAAAATACGAGTATTTGAGAAGACTGATCAATTTTAGATAGTTCCTTGACATTTTTTTGAGATAAGGTAATTCTTTTTTTTTAATTTTGCTAGTAATTCTTTAACTTATAAGATTGTGGATTATCAGTAGAATCCGGTTGTTTGCCGATTATCAGTTGAACTATTTTACTTTCATAACCAATTAAATCATATATTAATGTGCTACTTTTTAGCGAGGAAAATATACATATATACTAGGGCAACATACATATCACTTCCAGTACGGAAGTGAGAGGATTTATCCAATTTTTAATATTACGTTTTACTTGTTTGTAATAATTTCCCTATACTAAAAAGTTTCTGACAAACAAAAGCAATCTGCCAATTTACTTATAGACTCAACGCCCATCTACGCTGAAAATTAATTGTGTTAGTGCAGTAATTCCAGTATGCGTGGAAGTTTTCTCCTTTCTATAAGTATATTTATGATTGGAATATGGAATACGTGCATGGGAATTTAAATGCGGAAAAATGATTTAATGTCACTTTTAAGCACCCCTTACGACGGTTTTAATAAACCATTTTGTGTTTGGGTCTTATTTTCACGCACTTATTAATGACTTCCAAAGAATTCTGAATTAACAAACAATTTTGTTAAAAATTTAATATATTTAAAGTATTCATTTGTAAAATTATTCCCCAAAAGAACAAAACACGTTTATACCCATTTCCTTGGCAGCTGCCCCTCCGCGCCCTCAGTAATGGATTTGACGATCGAGATTGATCATGCCTGCCTCTCGCTGAAAAGATATTAAAATATTTTGTGTTTTGTTGTTGTATTGTGTTTTTTGTTCCTCTTTTCTCCATACATACATCAGCTTATACAGTCAACTATTTGCGCTCTCTGCATAGCAAAAATGTTGCCTTTTGAGTGCACCTTCTCACACCACCGCCCGCTTCCGTTCGCTAATCAACGTCAGCCGCTTATGTGTCCTATGTATTGTGAAGTGCTTGTGGTGTGTGAGTCAGTCGCCGACCGCGACGCTCCCCCAACACCCCACTCTTCGCACCATACCGCAGATTGTACCTTTTGTGCTGCACACACTTTCTGTATATGTATCTCAATGCGCGATCGCACACTCCCCGACGTCCCTCTGCCATCACCTATTACCAACTCGCTTGAGATGTATTTCCCTTTGTGGTTCTCCCCAAACCCCCTTCCCTTTTCTTTGCGAGCTTTGCGTTCAGACAAAATTTCTTCGCATTTATAATTTGTTTTTGCCCAATTGCGAATTGAATTTAGTGTTTTTTTTTGTTTGTTTTAATAAGAAAATGGGGAAAACTGATTAGTGCTTGGAGCAATATGCTAAGTGCGCAGAGCAGGCGATCCAAATCATTTTTAGCAATTTTTTTAGTTCAGTTTTTGTTTATTTTTTATTTCTCTATATTAAATTTTTGCTATGCTTTTGTCATGTGGGGCTGCCTTTTTTTTATTCTACAAAATGTTTACATAATTTTTTGTTGTCGCTGCAATCGTCGTCATTTTTCCAAAGAATTTTCTGATTTTCTGTTTATGAAAACGAAACGCTTCAAATTAATTTTTTTCAATTTTGTTTTTATTTTATTATTTTTTTTTACTTTATACTTTCTTATATATACGAGTATATTTTTTTGTTTGCGTTTATTTATATTTAATTTTTTTCCTGTTACAGAAGATAAGAAATTTTTCGCAGTTCATATTTATTTGTTCAACCTTTCATACATTTGGTCAAAATTTTTACAACGATGACTTCAGTATCCGTTTAAATTTTTTATTTAAGCAGCATTTTACCCTACCACACTTGACTAATGCGATAGGTATTTCCTATTGGAATATGCTTGTGAGGTTTGTTCACTTGCTTTTCTGGCTTCGTAATCAATGCCAACCACTTTTGAATTACCCAAATTGGGCATTTTTTTGAGATATGTGCCATATTATTCGTATACGTAGTTTTCTTTAATCCAATGATGGGTTGTGGACTGCGCTCTATACTGGAACGGTATATGATTATACTGGAACGGCATATGTTTTATATCGGAACGGTGTATGATTATACTGGAACGGTATTTGATTATACTGGAAAGGTGTATGATTATAGTGGAACGGTATTTGATTATACTGGAAAGGTGTATGATTATAGTGGAACGGTATTTGATTATACTGGAAAGGTGTATGATTATAGTGGAACGGTGTATTAATATACTGGAACGGTGTATGAATATACTGGAACGGTATTTGATTATACTGGAAAGGTGTATGATTATAGTGGAACGGTGTATTAATATACTGGAACGGTGTATTAATATACTGGAACGGTGTATTAATATACTGGAACGGTGTATTAATATACTGGAACGGTGTATTAATGTATTGGAATGGTATATGTTTTGTACTGGACGGTATATGTTTAATACTTGAACGCTGTGCATCATTATACTGGAACGGTATATGCTTTATACTTGAACGGTACATGTTTAATAATGGAATGGTATATGATTATACTGGGAGGGTATATTAATATACTGGAACGGTATATATTTTGTACCGGAAGGGTGTGGGTGTATGGTTTATACTGCAGCGGTATACGATTATACTGACACGGTATATTGTTGTATTAATGTACCGGAGCAGTGTACTTATATAAACTGGCACGATGTGTTATAGTGGAACGGTATATGATTGTACTCAACCGGTATATGATTGTACTCAACCGGTATATGATTGTACTCAACCGGTATATGGTTGTACTCAACCGGTATATGATTATACTGAAACGGTATTGTACATACTGGAACGTTATATAATTATATTGAACCGTTATATGATTATATTGGAGCTGTCTATGATTATATTGGACCAGTATATGATTACACTGGAACTACTGTATATGATAACACTGACACGGTATATGATTACACTGGAACTACTGTATATGATAACACTGACACGGTATATGATTATACTTAAGCGGTATATGATGGTACTGGCACGAAATATAATTATACTGAAACGATAAATGACATCTTTAACGTGTTATCATGTTCATAGGTTCTTAGGAAACTAGTTGAGGTCCCACGATATACTTACATGGATGATTTCATGCGTCCTTGTTGGATAACTCCCCACATAAAAAGCTGTTTCTCAATGAGAAAAACATTTTACATAGAAAAAATGTCTCACGACGTAACAGGTTATTTAATCATGGACCAGACAATTTCACACCAGACCTCATATATTACTAATGAGGCTGTAAACATTCTTTTTTCTTACTCAATTTGCTATCCTCATATAAACTTTTTATATGAAACAATTTGATATGCGTTAATTTTCATTTAAACTACAGTATAGGTTAAAATATCATTAATCCATTCAAACTAACTAATTATTTACGGCATTTTATAATGAAAAATCTCCTTACCGAGTTATTAATCTTTCAAAACGAAAATTACCTATCGAATTATTAGTCGGCCACTAAAATGTTCGAAGTTCTTAAGCCTCTTATTAGAATTAAATTAGTTTCTATTAGAATTAAATTAGTTACTATTTTAAGCGGGCATCTAATTGGCTCATTCCACCAATTCCAACCAGAGAAAAACCTGTGAATACATTTATGAATTTTAAAAGTCACCTAAAAATATGCTTCAATAAATATGCTAATAATGCATTTAATGTTATATCAAAGAGTATGCATACGTAGAGATTGAATCACTCAAAATTTTGTGAAATGAAAGTGAAGGCGATTTCACAAAAATCGGTGAGCAGCAAGGGGAAGCGAGATGCAATGCGTGTATTTATGTTCGAGGGGCTTACTAGAAACCCTTCGAACAGAATCTATGCAACAATAACTTCGTTCGTCATGCGACCTCTTATATGTGTACTCTTTGGTTATATATTGTATACGTGAATACTAGTGCAGTCCTCCTTGCATATATATACTGTTGACAGTAAATATTTAATGTATATAACTAACTTTATTGTACTATAACTTTTTTTAACTATGCATAAGAATTTACGTAGTGATTCCACATAATAGATTGAATTTTAATAGACAAGTGTTTTTTAAAATACTGATTGAACATTAGTCAGCTGGAACACAAGCAAAACACCTGTGTACCAAGCACAATCAGTCAATTATATATACAGAGAAATTGCACACAGTATTACAAATTCCAATAAATTCACTTCCAATGACGTCACTTAGCCGTATACTTCTGTTCCGTCTGTTTTACTGTTCTTTAAGGTGTGACTCAGACGTTATCTGTACCACAGGTCTTTAATTGTAAACAGTGAGGTGTTAAAGCAGAACGCTGTTGCATTTAAACATATTTTTAATTGATTATTAATCATATTTCTGTAAAGATGTGTAAAGGGGGACACTTGAGGAAAAAAAAAACAAAATGCTCTTTGGCTTGATAATTAATCTTCATTACTTTTTTATATTCAATTATATTTTATTAAAACTGTTTTATTTGATTTTTCAGGTTGAACTGGCCTTATGGGATACAGCTGGTCAAGAAGATTACGATAGACTTCGACCACTGAGTTATCCGGATACAGATGTGATCCTTATGTGCTTCTCAGTAGATTCACCCGATTCTTTAGAAAATATTCCTGAGAAATGGACCCCTGAGGTAAGGAAGAAGCAACTTTAAATACATAGTAGCAGAATAATTTACATTTCTTATCTGTTTACAGGTTAAACATTTTTGTCCAAATGTTCCAATCATTTTGGTAGGAAACAAAAAAGATTTGCGAAATGATCCCAATACGATTAGGGTGGGTACAACGATAACCATCATATATACAAAATTAATAAATATATAGATATATATGTACTCGTTAGGTACAATAACCTCATAAATCGATTTTCCTTTAGCCAAGAGACGAAAGTTGTGTTATGAAGATTTTGTAGAAAACAAGTGGATATATAGCTATCACAGAGATTAGCAAAGAATACAATCACGAGCATTTAGCTGAGATTTTGAGGCTATTGAACTTATTCTGGTCATTAGAAACCAAATACACTTATCAAGATAAGGTTTCAATGGGTTGTGAAGTGTTCAGTATATCTTTGGGCGCCTCAAAATTACGCACTTTTAGATGTAATTGGCACGTAATCACGACCCTGAAGGCGTGAGAAGCTTTTAACTCACTTGTGAAATAGTTCTGTTCATACTTTTACATTTGCAATCTGACAATACCATGTGAATTGGTTTTGGAGGCATATTGTGAAAGGAAATCTAAAGGAAAGTAGGTTGCAGAGCTTTGAGTATCACTGGTGTATACCAAACGCATCATCACAAAAGTTTTTAGTTAGCAGAAATCCATTCTATAAAAGAGCTGCATGTATAGTTTATGCACATACGATCTTTTATAATTGTATTCGATATTTGTGTCGCTCAAGATTGTATTCTATGCGTACTTTCTGTTCTGTTAAATTCATTTGTTTGTTTTGTAACTGTATTTATATATTATATTATATAATTGATTTATTTAGGATCTAGCAAAAATGAAACAAGAGCCGGTTAAGCCACAAGAGGGCCGCGCCATGGCTGAGAAAATTAATGCCTTTGCCTATTTGGAATGTTCGGCCAAGTCCAAAGACGGCGTTAGAGAGGTCTTCGAAACGGCTACTAAGGCCGCGTTGCAAGTGAAGAAAAGAAAGAAGACCAAATGCCTTTTGCTCTAAAAGAGCAACAACACACCACACTCCTCCAATTTTTCAAAACCGGGCATCATTTCAAATGCGGATTTGATTATATAATATTTCATTCTTATTTTATTTTAAAAAAATTTTTTTGAAAAATTATACATATTTAAACGAGAAAAGAATCAACAACAAAATGAAAAAGCTTGAAGAAAAAAAAAAACAAACACTAATAATTACGCCAACTAGAAAACAAAAAGAAGGAGTATATAAGGAAGAATTGTAAACAAAAATGGAACAAAATTGTGAGAGCACCCCAAACACCACACCCCACTGTAACAACAACAACAACAACAACAACACCTCACAGCTAACCACCGTGCTACATGCAAATACAAAGCGTATGTATATGGATTGAGTACTCTGGTTGTTGGTGGTGTTGACTGACTGGGTAGGTGAGACCGACCCGCCCGACCGGTCGGCGTTGGCATGTTTCGCTAGACGACGCTGGGGTTTTGTAACGAATTGCGAGTATTTTGATTTGATTTTTGCTACTTTTACTACCGAAAAAGAAGAGGATAATTTTTGTAATATTTACATTTACTATTGTTATGGATAATTACAATAAATATGAAAGAGAAAACCGCCAACACAATTCTAAACAAATTACAAATACTAACACCACAATGCATTCAAATTCCAACATAATTTTTAAATTTAATGAAATCAAGTTTTATAAAAAAACAAATAAAATCAAAAAAATATGTGAGCAAAAAAACCACATGCAATTTTTCAATAATGAACTAAAAAAAACCACATTAAAAAGCAAAAAGCCACACTCTCTCACACACACACACACACACACGAGTCTAATACGATTTTATTATTGTTGTAATTTTGTATTTGTCTGGCTTTTATGATTTTCAATTTATTAGTTTTGTAATTTATAAGCAAAGTAAAACAAACAAGAAAAGAAATACACAAAGCGAAAAGGATTTATCTCTACTTTTTCAAATGCTTTTTTGAAATTTGTCTACGCGCTACTATAATACAATAATTTACTAAAGTTGCTACAATTTTTACATGTTTACTATTTTTGAAATTGTGTCTTATAAACTACAACAAGAAGAAAAAGCAATTTTTTTATATTATTATTATTAATACGAGTATTTAGTAATTTCCTTTTTCTTTTTAGTAATTATCTGCAAAATTTTTGTCAACCAAAATTTGTATTTATTGAGTTTTATTTTCATTTCGAGGCGTTTTCTTAAACGATCTTTGTTTATTTTCGTTTTCCATTAAATTTTGATTTGTGTAATAAGGTTGGTGTTCGTTTTTTTTAAGTTTACGTGTGTATTATGCATGTCGCATAATATTCCTTACAATAAATATTTTACTAATACATACATATTATATAATAAATAAAAAAATTATACATACATGTGAGCTGTGTTGTTACTGGGGGCAGAGGACGAATTAGGACAAAAGTTTCGAATTTAGCTAATAAGTTTATTACGGGAACAGTTATTTATAAAAAAAAAGCAAAGGCAATAGAAATGGGGAATCGTACGGTACTAAATTTAGCGCCAATATGGAATTCTGTTCGTTTTGAATGGAAATTGGAGTTGGGCTTGGTCGTTCATCGTTCGTACTGATCCGCTCATTCTCGCTCACTGAACCTATTGAACTAGGTCGATCACATAGTTCAGTTGCTAAGTTAGTTGACTTGCGCTCAGTATGCCATGATTGTTAAAAAATGTCACTTGCTCATCTACTCAATTTACTCTTTCGTTCGTACGTTCATACCAAGTGGAAGGAAGCAGAGAGCAATACAGGCACTTGGCGCTTTTTTTGTTTCCGTTCTCCACAAAATGCTCCCATATAACACTGTATATTTTTCGAGGAGCCATTATTAAAATATTTCACCGACTTCACATTCACTGTAAACAATTTTGAATTATAAAAAAGAGTATCCAAATTTTTGAAATCCCTATGTGCCTTGATGTGGAACCAACACACATGCATATATCATCATTCCATCCCATATACATAATTCGGGATGATGTTTGTGTGTATATATTCGTATATCTGCTCATATGAGTGAATAAACGGTTGAACCATATGAATAAGTGAGAAAGTGAGCAAGTGAACTATTTTGTTTAACAATTCTGAATAGTTCGTTCGGTCGTTCACTACCCAAGCCTAATGGGAATGGATGAGAGAACATAAAAGTATACCTTTTCGTTTTTTGGCTCTGAGCATTCTTTTTTCTTTGAGCTTAGTGGGAAAATTAATTTGGAGATGTCAAGTTGAAAATTTTGTATGAAGCTACTATATAATAAATGATATAGAACACTGCCAAGCTGTAGTAAAGGATATAGAATACTGCTAAGGATAATAAGGTAAAAATGAATTTGTTTCGGTGCTGGATGCCAAATGAAAAAATTCTTCAAAATCGTCGATTTTTGTATGAATGAAATATATACGATTCGGTACTTCAAAGTAAACTATGGTCTTTAAACCGTTCAGAAGTCCAAAGTAAAATATTGTTTTTATTCCGCTCGGGTCTCCAAAGTAGAATATGATCTTTATTCCGTTCGGAACTATTAATATAGGGAAATATATAAAGTAATTCGAAGTTCTAAAGAGATAAACAAATAGTACAGATAATAATTAGAGATAAGGAAATAATATTTTGATTGATTCAAAACCAACGAAACCGCAGAATCTTGAAAGAGATAAAGGACTGAGTGATCATATCAATCGAAGGAGTGAGTGATCATATCAATCGAAGGAGTGAGTGATTATAACAATCGAAGGAGTGTAAAGTTTCTATAGAACAATCGCAGAAGTGTAAAGTTTCTATATAAAACAATTGACTAATTCGCTGGTTTTAATTAGATTCGTCCCATCTCTAATTAGGCAGGTAGGTAAATGGCTGGCGACCTCGGGTCGCTCAATTCGCAATAGTGCCGTTTTGTTGCCATGTCCTCGCAAGCCTAAAAAAATTGTCATATACTTTTGTGACATTTACAATCAGCCAAAGTTGTTAACAAACTCGGATTGGTCTGAAAGTTCTAAACTAGAGCAATGCCCTAGAGTTTCTAGAAAAGGACTTCCCAAATATATGAGTCTCAAGCGAGCGAGGGCTGGGCAATCACAAAGAAAGTGTACGACTGTTTGCAGCTCCTGCAATGACCATTTAACGGAATGCCCATTTTTTCAGCGTCATTAGCAACTAAAATGTCTCCCGTGGCATAGTCATTTAGGGGTCTCCTCTATTTTGCTCTTGGAAAAAATACATTAATATTTGCTCTTGGAAAATTTACATTAATAAATATGTTTTGTGGGTTTTGTGCCTCAATATTTTTGAGGTCATTATATAAATTAATTATTTATAAATAAAGTATGCTGGAAAACCCTAAAACAAATTCCCTTTTGAGAGGCCATTCTGCCGTACTCCATGCAAATGACACGCAGCTCTTCCAGTCTAACTATGCTCCCTGGAATAATGTGTGCATGTGCATATATGAGTGCCTACATTCCCAGCAGGAACGGAGATCAATCTCAAAGTACTCCCGGTAGTTTCAAAGAGGATTTTTTATTGCTCCCTGGAGTATTCACATTGTCCTCATTTTTAGATAGACATGTCATGGGCAGAGGAGTACTGAGCGAAAAGTGTTAACGCTTTCCTCTCTGGAGAACTCCACTTAACATTTTTGGGGAACATTAAGGGAGTGCTTCTCAACAAAAAAGTTTTCCTATCGAATAAATAAAAACTTCTTATATACACGCAAGGTGAGATCTCCCGAAATTTTTGTTGGGTTGGCTTTGAAATGTAACTCATAAGCTCGTTATATGCGCAGTTCTATATACTATGTACGAGTATATATATATATATATATATATTTCTTTATGTACTCCACCTGCATTTCGGATTTATATGCTTGAAAAACGAATTGGATACGTACGATTCAGTTCAGTTCCGAAGAATTTATGGGTGTTTATATATACCACTGATAACTAATGAATTCGTCGGGCCAAGGCATTACTAACTGGAACTATACTGTATTTCATATATATAAATAACTGCCTTAGTCATTGACAATTTTACTCATTTTTTATTCAGCCGTTTTTAAAAGCAACGTTTCTTTTTGTTTTTTAAACTTATTTATACAGTAAAAGTTATGGTGGCCATTACGGTCGTCACCACACCTCATCTGAAGGTGTGTTATTATAAACGGAAAATGTGTTTTGATATCACAATTTCAGACGTTTATAAATCTGATAAAAAAAAAACAGTTTTCCAGATATAAAAACGGCTGCTATGAGCATAATCACTCAATCCGTGCCAGTTACATTTATGGCTACTTAGTGACGTCGCATTTGTTCGTGAACTATCATCAACATCACAGAGGTCAAGGTTCAACTAATACCTTCAAGCCAACTTTGATGATGACCTCACAAACGGACAAAATGCTATGGCATTACTGGAAAATGCGGATACTAAACCAATAGGGCATAGTAGATTGAACCAATAGGGTATAGTGGATCGGACCAATAGGGTATATTAGATAGAACCAATAGGGTATAGTATATCGAACCAATAGGGTATAGTATATTGCACCAATAAGGAAAGGGGATCGGACAGTTGTGATCACAAGGATCTCTAATATTAAAATGTAGAATGGATGACACCAAAGATCTTTTAGGTTGCAGTGTCGGCCTTTTGCAGTACTCCATACAAATGACACGCACGTCTTCCAGATATATTACTTCTTTTATGAAGCTCCATGAGAGCTGAAATTAGTTGAATTGTTACCCTGACTTGAAACGGTAAACCTAAGTCCCTTAAGAATCTTGAGTTAGCCTCCATGAGGACTAGCTTAATTGTGAATCAGGAAATCAGAGTTCCATAGGAATATTAAATCAGCCTCCATGAGGAGCGAAACTCGAAACAGGAAATCTGAGGAATCTTAAATTAGTCACCATATATGGATTTATATAATCATCATTATTATTGGCTCGAAGGTCTTAATTGAACCTTGACCTCCCACTGATTTATATATATATATATATATATATATATATATATATATATATATATATATATATATATATATATACATATATATATATACGAGGTGTGATCAAAAAAGAACCGTTATTGTGTGATAAAAAAATAAAGTATTTATTTATTCAGCAACAACTATCTTGTCCTCTTCAAAGTAATTCCCCTCAGACCACTTATGCCAGCGTTTTTTTCAATCCTCGAAACACTTCTGAATCGCTTTTTTTGGTATCGCCAACAGCTCCTGTTTCGATTTTTCTTTTATCTCCTCAATCGTAGCAAAACGCTTTCCTTTCATCGGTGTCTTCAGTTTTGGAAAGAGGAAAAAGTCAGCGGGGGCCAAGTCCGGTGAATACGGTGGTTGAGGCATGATAACGGTTTTGTTTTTGGCCAAAAACAGCTCCTGAGCGATGTCCATGCGACGTTGTTTCTGCTCAAAATTTAGCAATTTTGGAACAATCTTCGCTGTCGCACGTTTCATGCCTAAAACATCCGTAAAAATTGCTTGGCATGAGCCGAACGATATGCCAACATCATCAGCAACCTCTCTGATAGTAATTCGACGATTATCCAAAATCATTTTCTTCACTGCGTCAATGTTTTCATCGGTTGTTGGCGTGCTCGGGCGACCAGGACGAGCATCGTCATTGACATCTTCTCGGCCTTCCTTAAACCGGTTATACCACAATTGAACTTGTGTTCTGCTCATAGTAGACTCGCCAAAGGCCACAGTCAACATTTCAAATGTCCTTGCGCATTTAATTTCATTTTTTACACAAAACTGAATACAGTTTCTTTGATCCATTTTTTCGAATAGTACAAAATCGAAGAGCACACCAAAACACGACTAACCTTTTTATCTGTCAAAAACAAACTGACAATCCAAAATGGTTGGAATTGCCAACATATATAACAGACAATTGTACTAACATAAAAAAAAAATGCGAACATCGAACATACGTAACTCACGAAAAGATGAAAATAACGGTTATCTTTTGATCACACCTCGTATATATATATATATATATATATATATATATATATATATATATATATATATATATATATATATAATTGTTCCTAATTATTATTTTCACATTTTGAAAGCTTCTTAAAAGCAATGCTTGGAAACTGTACAAGATTTAGAAGGCCTTTATAAAGCTTTTATAGTGGCTAACTAAATTGTGTCGGTTTAGTTCAAAACCCTCGGGTTCTATTCAACATTCCCGCCTCTTCGTTTGTTAGAAATGAAAATTTCACACATCTTTTCTTTCGTTATTTACGTGTACACAGTAATTTTATTTATTCCATTATTTTTGAATATTTTATTATACAATTTTCCTTTCGTGAAGTCAACTATTCAAAAATTCATCAATTATACTTCCACATGCGAGCGACAATTTCTTTCATTCCTTCTTAAATAAATCTTTCACATCTTATTGTTACATTTTGTTCACTAATTTTATATTCAACATTTTTATAATAAATCTTTCATAAAAACATTTGTATAACCATTTCTATATGCACATAAATTTACGTTTTAATAATATAACAAAATTCATAAATTATAACAGACAAAAAGAAAAAATACCAACAAATTATAAAATCTATAAAAATATAAACAAAAACTAATTATTTAAATTACAACAATTATGAGCGTAAAGAAGGAACTGTTAATGCAGTGAGTGTGGTCATAATTATCCGTAGGAGGCGTGTGGGTGAGTGTTTTGTATGATTGAGTAACGTGGCTCGTCTTACAGTTCACAATTCAACACTCACTTTGATTGTGATTGAGTAATTTGTATTATCGCTCAAAATGTGAATGGTGTCTTCACATAAGTTTTACTCTTAATGGGCCGAAACAATTGAGTGAAACGAGGTCCACAAAAATATTATTGAAGCACTTCGCAAGTCAGCTCTATCTTTGTGAGACTGAAGATGAATGATTTTGAGGGACTGAAGATGTGTGACTTTGTGAGACTGAAGATGAGTGACTTTGTGAGACTGAAAATGAGTGACTGTGAGACTGAAGACGTACTTTCCTATACGAATCAGCTGTAATGAGTGATGAACTGTAATATGAGTTATAATTCATAGTTGAGTACTTTCCCATACGAATCAGGTTATTGAGTGATGAAGTGTAATCTGAGTTATAATTCATAGTTGAGTGCTTTCCCATACGAAGCAGGCTATTGAGTGATGAACTGTAATCAGAGTTATTTTTCAAAGTTGTGTGCTTTCCCATACGAATCAGGTTATTAACTGGTGAACTGTAGTCAGGGTTATTACTCAAAATTGACTATTTTCCTATACGAATCAGAGTTATTACTCAAAATTGAGTATTTTCCCATACTAAACAGGTTACTGAGTGATGAACTGTAATCAGAGTTATTATTCATACTATGAAGAAGAATAGGCCTGTTCGCTTAATGCTCTTATATTCTCTAGGTTGAGATTGGGGAGTCCACGAACAGACCTAATATTTCTGTGTATATTCTGTGCGTGAGCTCATTGTTGTGTTTCAGAACTGCGTCTTCTTCAGACGTACATTTTCCTTTGTATGCATATCATTTTTATTGCTATTATATTTTTGGTGGCAATAATAAACTTTAAAATATTAATTAACAAATTGATAAACATACTCGATTGTATGTGTGTAGGCATCTAACATTTATAAATATCACTTAAGTAAACAATAAATAGTATTTAAATTATATAACACAATGAACAACAAACATAGTTTCTACCCATGCAAATATTTTATAAAATTAGACAGCGTTTTAAAGCTTAAATGTAGTCAATTATTGTGTAAGTTTATAAAGATTTTTTTTAGTTTGTTTCTTTTTAAGTAGAAATCATGTATGCAAAGACGTTCACATTGAATTATCTGATTCTAAAATGCGATAAATCCAATTGCGCTCTATGACAATACAAATAACAATTTTTTTTATAGAGATAAATGTAAATATTGCACCAATTAGTCAAATGTAAAGTAAACAACTGAAATTTCTATATATATATATTTATATAATATATTCACTACGTACATCTACTTCAGAAAGAAAACATGAAAGCTACTTCCTTCTTGCTATTCATATTCATTTTATATTTAATTAGTAAATTTTTCTTAAATTAATGATTCACTTTTGATTCTGGCATTTTAATATTATTTTAGTATGTGACTGAGTGAAAACTGAATTTTCATAAGACGTATTGCTATTTTTCCCAACCAAACCGAAAACAATTGTATAATATATATTTAAGTTTATTTTGAATAAAATTAGTTTTGTTCTAGCATAAGATTTGTTCCCATTTTATATTGCAAACATTTCAATTCAATTATTAATGATTTAATCATTCCAAGCTATTTTGTGATTGAGTGAGTGAGTGAGTATGGACGCAAAGAGTATACATACATAGAGATTGAATCACTTCAAAAGTTTGTGAAATGGAAGTGAACGCGAGTTCACAAAAATCGGTGAGCGGGAAGCGAAATGCAATGCGTGCATTTATGTTCGTTATGCAAGCTCTACAAATGTATACTCTTTGATGTCAGGCCTAACAAGATTGAGTCCAGAGAGTGCTTTGAGCGAAAGAGTGAGAGACAAGAGCGAAATTTGACTATTTTGTGAATTGTGCTATTATTAATAATACATAAAATATTTCTTTTATAAATTACTATTATTATTAGTAGATTGTTTTTGCGTTTCTTTGTAGAATTCATTTATGGTTTATAAATTAAATGTTTCATGTATGAAAATTCAGTTTTAAACTAACAAAAGGTACCTACTGTGCCCTGATTTCTGAACAATTATATTTTGATTATATTGTTTGTTTTACATTTTGGTTGCTGTTTCTTTTTTCATTACATTCTTGCTTAGGTTTCAGTTCGAAAGTAAACATACATACAATTATTGCAATCAAATACGAATTTAGAATTCGTACGCGTCCGCCCAGCTGAGGTGCGCGCAGCTTAGTTACCGTGCAGTCAGGGACAATGGGCATTAATAAACTTTTTACTTAAATTCGTTAAATATAATAGTAGTATAAATATTGCATAAATTTCGTTTGCAATTTTTTCATAATTGCCGAACAATCGAAAAAAGACAACAAAGAAGGACAAAATCTGCACACGCCCGTCGCCACCTTCAGCTGCATTATTATTGAATAGGTCTATACAAGATTTGAAGCTTTCAACTAACAATTAATTAAATTCATTTATCATAAATTAAAAATAAAATATTTCCTATTTAACATACGTAATTCATGCCCGTCGTTAACGACTTTGCGCGCTTGCCTCGTCAAGTGACATTGTGGGTCGTTAAACGGAACGAATGAAGGAAGGTATTGCTTGCAATTGCTGCTGCGTCTGTTGCGGCTTAAATTAAATTATTCAACTTTACACTTAAATATGCTGATTATTGGATGCTTTGTTACTTAATTTAGATTCCTACGTCGACGAAAGACTAAAGCGAATATAGACCGGATACGCCACCAGCGACTGCGCCGACGTGAATTCAATTTCTCTGAGCTGGTTCCGTTGCCAAGAGCCTGAGTAATAAAAGGAAAATATTATTTACTGTAATTTTTTAATATAATGTAAATGAGATTTATATGTATAATATATTATTCACTAAGTACATAATGTAAGTATAAATAAATATTCTATTATATCTTACATCATAATTGCATACTGACTGCAAGGGTTGGGGGATTGAGAACTAGCTACTGAGGCTTTCGACTCGAAGAGAAAGATTTTTTGGGAGAAGCATTTTTGAGACCAAGCCCGGGGGGCAGAATTTGAACCTGTGACCATCTGAGTGTGAGTCTAGTATGCTTACACTAGACCATAGAGGGCGGCTATCATAATTAAAGAGTCAATTCCACTTAAAGGGAATACGATGCGGGCAAAAAGTTCGCGACCACACAATATTAAAGGCAACGACTCGTATGGAAACGATTTGTGTGGATACTTCAATTGAAGATATTACATTGTAATAATTCGCCACCAATTTGTACTATTATTATTATTATTCATTGAAAAAAGTGTTAATATTACTTTACAATGAGAGAGGAGCCTGGGCCTTCAGCTCGTAATTAGTGCTGGCATGTAAAGGTTAGCCTAGGTTAGACTGTCTGACCGAATAGGTCACGAATATACCTGTTAGGTCTTTAGCGATATCATATTAGTGTCCACTTAGAACTCGCGAAAGTAGAGATAATTGAATAGGAAGGTGTTTTTGCTAGCCTTTTAAGTGGAGCCATTCTCTGCTAACCTTATAAGTGGAGCCATTCTCTGCTAACCTTATAAGTGGAGCCAGTCCCAGGTTTGAAACCTCTTTTAGCCTCCAAACCAGAGAGTCTCCAAGTATTTTAAGTGTGCTCTAGCAATTGATGGACATAAACATAGAAGATGCTCCAAAGATTCCATGGAGTCGGTTTTTCCCACTAATATAAAGGAAATTATTACAATATATTTAACAGATCTGTGATCTTTCCTATCGGGTATGTTTGAATGTATATAGTATTCAATTTTCTCCACTCGTCATTAACAAGGCTTGGCAGATTATCAAGGAATGTTCCATAATCGGGCTACACGTTGAAATAAATTGAATTTATCAACAATTGTTCGGTGAACATGATCGTCCAACTGGAGCCACACTCCGGCATATTGCTAGAGAATTCCTAACAACTATCCACCAAACAACTTAGGAAACAACTATTCACCAAACAAGTGACAAAACATCTGGGATAAACAAACCATTGCCTGATCGGCGTCGTAACACTCAGTGAAACGAAAACATGTGCGTATGAGTAAGAATCCCCCATTCCCCCTGCGAACAGAGTAACTGGTGCGTTCGCAGACATCCACAACGATTTAATAATGGTGTTTGGATACGTTTACCAGCTGTGGATTTTATAGACATGTGTTTTCAACTTGATGGCCATTAAGCGCATCGAAAAAAGGAGCTACTGGCAGACAAATATAGATAAGCCATAATTTGGCGAACTGGACGCAAAGAAATTGCGATTTGATGACTTTAGAATGGAATTACGATAAATCACTCGTAAATCAAAAATAATTGAAGAGCCCTAAGAGAACTTCCTACGGATAATTGATGAAATTCCTCCTTATTCATGGGGGAAAGGTCATATAAAATAGAACTTCCCTTATATAAAATTCTCAGGAAATTAATGAGATCCTTCACCAAGGAAAAATTAGTTAGGTAGTCTTCTTCCTTCAACATACATTTTCACAGGTTTTCAGTTGTCCTATTTGTGACTAACCAAAGCCTGGGGAGAGTAAGTACTCCACGCTTTGTCCTCTTCTAGGCAATATGTTCGCATAATGAATGGGTACAATTTTTACTAGGTTCTAATTTACTGTGTTCAGGAGTAAAGAAAAGGTTGGAGTCCCTGTTCCCAGTTTTTTACCATCTTTATTTCTTCATTTTGATTTGAGACAGTTTTTACGATGTATTCCTTTGTGAATCCGTATTGCTGTCTTTCTCCTATGACTGACTACTCAGCTCCTAATATTGCTTGTTCACCTGTTCTCTTATTGTCATCATATTCAATATGGTCTAACCCCCAGATATGTGTTAACTTAATCCAATATCCTGCAGATTTAGTGATTTATAAGAGCAGCATAATTGGCTATATAGCATGTTATTAGCTAAATTAGATTTATCCCTCCATATTAGCTTTCTGCGAGAATCTTTAGTATGACATCTTTGGTCTGATGAAGTTTAGCTATAAAGAATCTATCCATAGATGTTCGAGTGATGTGGACATTTTGGACCTTTTTCCCTCCCAGTGTACCACATTTAGGAGTCCTGGTTTAACCATGTTGTCTTTTATTCCTACTCTCACACCTACCTTCCCACCTACTCAGACATTTTGTCCTTTATTCCTACTCAGACAAGTCCTTTATTCCTACTCAGACAAGTCCTTTATTCCTACTCAGACAAGTCCTTTATTCCTACCCAGACAAGTCCTTTATTCCTTCTCAGGCATGTTAGCTAATTACCTTTCATTCCTACTCAGGCATGTTAGCTAATTACCTTTCATTGCTACTCAGGCATGTTGGCTAATTATCCTTTATTCTTTCTCACAGATTTCAAATGTGCACAAATTTTGTAGTTAATTAATTAATAATTATAATTTTATCATGTCAATAGTTTTGTTTGTGAATATTAAACATAGATTTTCCATCTAGAAATACCAGGAGTTCTACATTATTCTATACCTTTCATGCCTGGTTCGATTATACTACATTTAATTATATATTCTAAGGTACCAAGCCTCGCCTTAGTCATACCATGTGTTATTATTAGTATGGAAAGGTCGAATAGACTTGGAGAACTATTAAGCCTGAAAAATTGCTCCAATTCACTGACAACACTACTTAATTCTGCATTTCTGTTTGAGAAAAGAATCCCCTGAAAGTTGCATTTAGCGGATGATAATAATATTTCAATTCCTTCTTTCACTATGTTAAAGCAGAGATCGCTGATATTACAGTAATTACGATCTCTGGTTAAATCAATAATATATCACTCAGATATTGAATTTTTTATAAATATAGTTTATAAGACAAAATCATTTGATTCACTACTTGGAAGAGTTGGCAAATGATTTTTACTATTGAGATTAGTGTCCTGAAATGCAATTACTTTTACATAGGAATTTGTGGAACAGGTCTGTTGCTTTAGGAGAATATCAAGTTTACTAAAACATCGGATATTGAAATAATAAGACGAAAGTGGACGTCCGAACATATCCGCGTTGTGGCCATAAGATTTAGCTGACTTTGGCTGTACCAGCACTTCATCACTTAAATAAGAATAGTAAGGAGTCTCATCTGTCGCTAAGCCACTAAAGTCTATTCACCAAAGATTTTTAATTGGTTGTATATCTCATAGATGCCTGAACCAAAGAAGTGTTTTAGCAATTTTGTTCTTATTAACGATCCCGCTTAACCGTATTTAGTTTTCTCCACATACCCTCTGATGCTCTTTACGTCGAATTTCTCTCACTAGCGCGTAGAAAGCCTCGTCAATGCCTTGGCGTAAAGCGGCGGAAGTTTCAAAAAATGGACCACCAAATTGATTGGCCAAATTTTTGCCCTCCTCTGTTGAAACCTGCTTGAAAAAGATGTCTGCATAAGTAAATAGATCGAAAGTGGATATACACACAAACCTTTCGATGAGATTCTAAGTCCACTTTATTCGCAATCAGCACCAGTGGTATATCCTCAGAGAGCCGTACTCGTTGTATGAGTTTACGGTATTCTGAAGCCTCTTGAAAACTGTGTCGGTCGGTCACGGAGTAGCACACGATGAAGCCCTCACCGCAACGCATGTACTGATCGCGCATTGCTGTGAATTCAACCTGACCAGCTGTGTCCAAAATATCGAGCAACGCAGCCTCTCCATCGATGACGGCCTGTTGTTGGTATGAGTCCTCTGCAATACGCAAAGAGTTAAAGATATAATTGAATAGGCTAAATAGGTGAAAAGAGAGATTGTTCGGAACCAGGGCAAGGAGATTGATTAACAGCTTCCTGGAATAGTGTGCCTTAAATGTCCCAAATAAAATTAGAAAGCATCTCAGTTGGAAGGTAAGTTTATGATGAGCCTCTTGAAAATCATGTATGAAAATGTTTAGGGTGAGGGAGGCACTGTCACTGAAGATTCTGTTGGTGGTGAAGTGACTCAGCTCAATATGAGTTTATATAAGATGCATACATTTTTTAAGCGTGAACTTTTGTGCCTTTAAGTTTCACTGATTTTATAGTTGTTTCTGCTCCTGATGTTCTTCTGGTTTCGTATTGCCTTTCCTTAACATAAAGTGACTTGTTACTTACGTCCACCACACATATGTAATTCCACCATGGTCTTCATCAATACAAATATGAAGAAAATACTTTTTTTTTATTCTTAGGTGGTCGGTAGATGGGAAGAGACATGTATAAAACATTTCCGACTGAGCAGTTATGGCGAAGATAGTAGGAGAGCAGTTTTCTGGAGGCTAAAAAACATCTATAATACTTTCCCCATGGGCAGTTCTGGCGAAGAAAGAATGTTGGCGATTTCCTGGAGGCACCTTGGTTCTGAACAGTGTCTTATTTTTTTGACAAAATCACCCTTATTCTACACTGAAACTTAGACATGTTTCCTAAGGAAACGGTTAAAAATGTATCCGTGCTAGAATAAAACTTACCGATTGTAGGGTCATGATAGTCCAAAAAGCTGTGGCTGACAAATTGCAACGTCACAGCTACAGAGTAAACGCCGTCAGCAAAATGTAAAAGGAAACATTAAAATTTCAATAGTTTATTGATTTTTCAAACAAAACAATCTCTCAGACCGCGCACGGATTTCTATTGTGCAACACTCACCCGATTTGCCCACGCCTCCGTCGCCGAGTATAACAATCTTGTAGACCCTCAAGCCACCGCGCATATTCTGCGGTGGCGCATTTGGCGGCTTCATCAGATGCCCGGCACCGTTCTCATTGCGACCAATCGATACGTTGTCCCTGTCTGCGGCAGCGAACCTCGACTTGGTGGATCTCTTGAGGGGGGCGCAGCCAATTGTGGACATATCACCTGCCATATTGGGCGTGGCAATGGTCGCTCAATTGTAGTTCCGAGTTGGTAGGTCAGCAGCAACGGCAGTGATGGTGGGTGGGTGCTTACCACCAACGACTGACTGACTGACCTTGAACTACGAACACGCAAAAAAAGAAAAGACGCTGCGAACAAAAGCACCAACAATTTAATCCAACACAATAAATAATTTGTTAACGCTCAATGTCGTTGCTGGGGACCCTTCTATTTACACTACGATTGCACATTATTTCGTTTTTATTTTGGTGTCTAGGAAAATTTACAATTTATACAGCATTTTTTACGCACTGCTTTCTTACAACTTTGTGTGTATTCGCGGATTTGTACACACTACACGGAAGGTGTAGGGTATATTGATTTAACCCGGCATTTGCGGAGCAGCTGTATACATACATAAATGATAGGATAGGAGTCACACACATCATGCATACAATGAGTACTCTAAATCCTAACGGTAATAAAAGCAACATCTCAAACCGGTTGCAAAATGTCAGAGCGTGTCTGAAACCGGTATGGAAAATTTTATGAAGTTGATGCATAAACGTATAGCAAACGGCAGCAAAGTTAACTCCAATCGGTCTGGACAGGAAGCACCTTAGTTTCATCCATATAATTTTTTGTACTACTGAACGATTAACAATTTGGGTCATTGGGGTCATAAAAAATTGAAGAAGTCGATACTTAAATAAATAAAATATAATGTATATTATACCTTATACTTTATTATAAATAATAAAAATATAATGTATTATTATTATACCTTATACCATAATGAATTATATCTGCAAGGGTTTTGGAGGAAATGAGTACTAGCTACTGAGGCTTTCGACTTTAAGAGAAATAGGTTTAGAAAGAAAGCACTTTTGAGACCATTCCCGGGTAGGATTTGAGCCCACGACTCGAGTGTGAGTCTAGCATATTTATCACTAAATCACAGAGGCTGGAAATATAATTTATATGTATAATGTATATTTATAAGTAAATTCTTTTTGTTTTATATACCCTGAAGATAGCTCCAGGTAGCAATCTCTCACCGATTTTACCTAGAGTTTAGCTAACAATGTCAAAAACTAAAAGTATATTTGTTTAAAAATTGCTGATTAGGGTTAAACTTACATTAAATTAGAAAGAATAAAATGTATAATTAATATCTATATTGAAACATTTAATCTTTTGAATATTTCGTCTTAAATCAGCAATTCCAAATGGTTCCAGTAAAAGCATGTCGGGAAACTATTGACATTTCTTTATATAATCATAAATGAGATTAAATATAGCGGCCGTAAACTTCGTTAAGACCGCTTATTATTGATATGGCGAATTTTTATCCGCGCATTTTATCCGCACAGAATTTAATCTGATGTTGTTTACTCCAATACGCACAAACTGTCAGCTACAGCTGTTGTGTCAGTGCTGCCAATACAATACAAATTTTACATTTTACTTTTTAAATGGAAACACAGTTAATTGGATAACGTTTTTTTGATCGAATTGCTTTATGAATTATATGGATAAAAGTTGTTCTTGTTAGTTAAAACAAGTGGGGATAGGGGCGAAAGTGTACTATTCAATTTCTCTCTTATTAATTGCCTGCGAAAAGTATGTAAATTGTGGTAATGCTTGGAAATCTATGCCAATAGACATATTAAATGGTTTATATATTCTATATATTAAATATTATTTCTATATATTTTGTATATTATTTGTTAAATAATATATATACATAAAATACAAATTAGTTACCTAATAATAATAGAAAATATTGAGTTCACTCAAATCATCAGATATTCATATATATATTGAATTCAAAAGTGGACGGACAAAACATGTGAGCCTTTTGGATATAACTTTTAGCTGTCTTTCGGTGTAACAGCACTTAACTAGGGATAGTAAGAAGCCCCATTTGTAGCGAATACTACAATCATTTCTTACTTGACTGTTGCATACAAAGAAACCACATCATCGTTGAATATCGTTAGCTAAGGGTACACCGCGTTCAATGCTGAGAGATACCCTCATTTTGTCATGTTGTCGGGAAAAGTGCTTGTTGTCAAAATATCTTTTTTTTAAATATAAACCAGAGACTTCTTAAAAATATAAATCGTTGAGGATGTAACATTGCTCTAACTGAAATTCAATTTGTTTTGTGAACTGGTATCACTGAAAAAGTGCTGCCAAATTGCTTTTATTGCTCTTAACTGACAGTTTGCAAAAGGACGTACCTGGGAAAATTGTCAGTTGCATGGTAGTGAAATATTTTCTTTGTTTTCAATAAAGCGGTAAAACGTAAACAATCTTCAATGGATCTAGAAAGATCTGTCCTAGGCGAATTTATTGAATGCTACAAAAGGCATTATACTCTGTGGGACACAAGTGCACCTGATTACATGAATAGAGAGATGAAAGTAATTGGCCACAAGGAATTGCTGACCATATTGAGAAAACTGAAGAGAGATGCCCAAATTGAGGATGTTAAAAAGAAGATCAACACTCTGCGAAGTAGCTACCGCAAAGAATTTAAAAAAGTGAAACGATCGCTGGGACAAAGCGAGTACATCTATCAGCCATCTGTTTGGTGGTACGATCTTATGGATTTTCTACAGAATCTAGAGAAACCATTTGAAAGTATTTATATACCGATGGATATGAATTCCTCAGACTCTACGCAGGTGGAAAAACATGAATACCATGAGGTATGTTTATAAATAATATATATCTAAAAGGTGGTTTTGAATATTTTTTTTTAACAGAAATATTCATCTCCTTCTCCACCACCCCCGCCTGCTAGGCTGAAGAAAAGAAAACCCACCATCCAAAAAGCTACCGCTGGCTGCGATGAGCTACTGGAAATTATGTGCCAACAGCTAAAACAGAGTAATGATGAGGCGGATGTGTTGGGCAAAGGCTGGGCTTTCCAGTACAGAGATTTGGAAACAGAGCAGAAGATTTACGCCAAAAAAGCCATCGATGACATTCTATTCGAAGCAAAGTTGGGGAAGCTGCACCGACATTCGGTGAAAGTGAATGAGGATACGTGCACCAATTTTGCTATTGAATTTAAGAATGACTCCTAGTCGGAGTTAAACCTCAGCAAGAATTTCGTTTGCATCGCAAATAAGTGCTTGCACCTGGTTGATCCAGGTATACTCGCTCTCAGTTTTATGAGATATTAATGCGGGGTTTACATCATTAAATCCAAACTAGCATCTAAACAAACCAAGCTTCCTTCCTTTGTTTGAAGCTGGATTGTCAACATTTTTGTGGAAATAAAAGCCAAGTTAGATTTCTAACTGACTGTTCCTATATCACTAAGGTTGAAGATAATCCGACTTGGTTGGGTGTTTTGTTTTTGTGGTGTAAACCTCGCATTAACCACACAAAGAATAGAAACAGAATTATAGGTGTTTTTTTAAACATCAATTTCTATTACTTATAATAAGTAAATGCATAATAAAAAACTAGTGCAAATTATAAAAAAAACAATCTCAAATTATTGGTTAAAATCACTATTTAAAATTCAATTTTGAATGGGTAATATTTGTGATGTTCCATGGCTGTAAACGGCACGAGTCGCTGCCCAGTGTGATACTGGTCGAATACTTTCATATCCTCGCTACTCAATTCAAAGTCGAGAACGTTGAAATTTTCAGCTATGCGATTCTTGGAAACCGACTTCGGAATTGGCACCACTCCCAGTTGTATCATATAACGCAGACAGATTTGTGCACTTGTTTTGCCGTACTTCTTGGCCAACTGTTGCGCTGTTGCATCGTAGATGAATGGAGGCCACAGATCGGCGGGTCGCGGACGTGCCAGCGGACAGTAAGCGGTAATAACAATGCCTCGATCGCGTGAAAATTCAATGAGCTTCTTTTGGTTAAGGCCCGGATGGCATTCGACCTGATTGACCAGTGGTTTTATGCGGCAATTCTGCAGAACACGATCAGTTTGCTCCGAATTGAAATTGGATAGCCCAATGCCTCGTGCCAGACCCAAATCAACCAGCTTTTCCATTGCGTGCCAAGTGTCCAAGTAGTCGACATCCGACAGCTGTGAGGCGCCGCGCACATTATCATCGCCCTTGTGCACCACACCCACTGGAAAGTGCATCAAATATAAATCCACATAATCCAGTGCTAAATTGGAGAGACTCTTGCGGCACGCGTGCTCCACCAGTTTCGGTTCGTGGTGTATGCCGCCCAACTTTGTGACCACAAAAATGTCCTCCCGCTTGATGACACATTCGGACATTTTGGCATTTATGGCGCGACCAACCTCGACCTCGTTCTCGTATACAAACGCGGTGTCAATGTGGCGATAACCAACGTCAATAGCTTCCTTTACGGACTGCTCTGCTTCTGACTCCCAAGAGCGCCAGGTGCCCAGCCCGATTATGGGCATCAGTTGCCCGTTGCCGAGTTTAATTGTACGTGCTAAAGCTGCCATTTCACTGGGTGTCGCTCTGATAATAAAGCAACTATTTTAAATGGTTTTCTCGATTGTTTTAGTTTAAGGTTAGCTTCGAAACCGTTCCCACTTGATATGACCGCACTTATCAAATTTATTAAGTATTTATTTACTCTTTATTTTATTGTAAGTGGTGGAGCGACTGGAGCTACGACTTCTAAGTACCACGCTCTACTGTGCCATTTCCCTTGTGAGTCCGCTGTTTTGTGTATTCCCAGCTGACGTCTCGTGATTCACCTGTTCGCCTATCGAATTAACTATAATTTTGCTATTATTTTTGATTATGGTTTTTGTAGTTTGTCAAGGTTTTTTTTATTTACATCAGCTCATTATGACGTCATGCAATGTTATGATTGAAGGAGATAAGTAACAGAATATGACAGTGCCGACCAGCAAATAAAGTTAGCAACTAAAAGTATGTGTTGAATTTAAGAGTATGTGTGTGCGTAAGTAGGGGTCATTTAATGATAAAAGCTACGCTTTTAGGTAACTTTTTACAAGTCAGCAGGCGGGGTGGCCGTGCAATTCATTTACAGTACTCCGTCAGTATTAAAGAAGTTTTAGTACTGTATGAGGGCTCATAGAAATTTATAATTATTATATTATTCCTTACAAAATAATTAATTATGAGTGCAAGGGGTGTTGGGGGGAATGAGTACTAGCTACAGAGGTTTTCGACTCGAAGAGAAAAAGATTTTATAGAAAGAAGCATTTTGGAGACCAAGCCCGGGGCAGTATTTGAAAATATTCTTGTCAATTCTTAAGCAGGCAATTTAATTACTATTGTGGCATACACAACAAGTTTTTTTTACTAACTTCATAACGACACTATGAAGTCCAGGACCAGGACGCACTAATTAGGTGGTAGCAAAGGAAACTCAGTCTTCTTCTTGACTGTTTTGTGGTTAAATCATGAATAGAAAAGTGAGAAACGAACCTTCCCAAATATAATTCCCTAAGCAACAATAGATCAATCTTGAATTTCTCCATCTCTCGTTGGACCCCTATTGAAAGTTGGGTCCATTGGTCCAACTATAAGCGATCCACGTCTAAATAGGAATTAATCATTTACAGAGCGGCAAATTAATAGTCGTATTTTCTATTAGTCGGAAAATTTCCATTGACAGGATAATTTGGAGACAGTTTGAAGGTATATTTCAAGGCTGAGCAATGTTGTTTTACTTAGTTGTAGATCTGGGGTTGGCCCAATTAAACAGATTTATTGTATTATAGAGAACTATGTCACTTCCCAAGCCAGCTTCAAAGCTATTTCGCAGTTGCCTTTGAAGCTTAAGAAGCCTATTAAGTTGTTCAAACCTCTGAAAACCCTTGTTAAACCGTTATAGAACTAAATTGACAGAATTAAATAAGAAATAAAGTTGGGTTTCTAGCTTCGCTATAAAGCTTTTATGAAAGCGCCAAGTATGCATTTATTTATATTACCGTTGTAGACCCACCTTGGCTTTCTCAAGCAGTTTACGGCATTGCTTTGCTTTGAGAGTCTGTGGAGTCCATGGAAGGTGAATCGATTTTAAAGGTGTGTGCAAAGGGAAACTTGTTTGAACGAATTTTCACCGTTGAACTGTCAAAATTGAATGAAATGCGAACAAAACAAATATGTCCACCAAAATCTAAGTATTTAATAAGAAATTTTGTATTCCAATTATAATTATTACTAATTTAATTATTCCATTAAATTTAATTTATAAATTACCCCTCAGAGTTGATTGATTACTTTTGCGATAACCTTGAAAAATGAAACTGAAAACTGAATGTTTCGTAAAGTTTTTATTTTTTTTGCTAAATTTTGTAATTTTACTAACATTGCAATTTTACGTTTTAAATGTTTAAATTCAAGAATTCAAATTCACTAAACTAATTTGAAGTAAGTTTAACGCTTTGTGTGTAGTTACGAGGTGTGAATTCAACACTAAATAATTTTGCCATTTATATAATTTTTATGCATAAATATTGTATTTAAAAATGTTGGTTAAAATTCCTTAAAATTTTGTTTTTTTGCTGCTTATTTAATTATGTAGTAAGTAGAATTGTTCATGTTGTTGTTGTTAATATTATTTGTTGTATTTTTGTGGTAATTCGTAAATATTGTTTTCTTTTAAAATTGTTTTTTATTTTTTATGTTTTTGTTTGTTTGTTTGTTTGCTTATGATTAATTGTTGTTGTTCTTCTTACAGTGAGCTTCTTTGAGACTTTTTCTTTTCAATTTGTTTTTTTTGTTTACGATAAACTATTAATATTTTATTATATATTTATAAATATTTTCACATTAATATATTTATGTTTATATTTATGTCTACGTTGACTTACTGAGGGTTTTTATGTTATTTGGAAAGGATTTCTATGTTGCTCATTCTATTAAGTTGCTTATGTTTGTTGGAGTCTGACAATATTGGAAAGTTTTCCATGGTTCGATCCGGCATATATACTTGTATATATACTCGTAGAGTCATGAAACAATGTGATAATACCAGGATTGTAAAATCGATTCCCAGAATTCCGAAATAAGTCCAAATTGAAAAACGGAAAACAATTTAAATTAGTCAACAGAATATTAAAGTGCCCTTATTCCATTGAGGATTTTGAGTCATATCGGTATTAAAGTTAAATATTGAAAAGTCGGTTGGAGGATACTTAATAATGTATTTAAAGAAGTTCCACTGAGGATTTTGAGTGATATTGGCATTGGCAACGGAAAGATGGACATAGACTGGTCAAGAAACCAGAAAGAAAATAATGGAAATTATTCTTCATTTAAATACCAACTGGAAAGCATTTCGGAATTTCAGGGGCTGATTTCTCCGGTCTCATGGGGATGGATCCCATACATATGCATGGTTACCTATATGGTGGATTGTATTCAGGAAAGGAGGGGGAATTCACTGATTCATATTACTATAGATGTATATGTATGTTGTGGAAGATGATTTTGTGTATTTTCATGCGAAAGAGTCTTCTCCCTATATATATATAATCTGATGGGCTCTGACTTGTATAAATGCTTATATAAACATACATAAAAGCTACATGTGTGCTGCAAACTAACCCCACAGAGGCTCTGGGAAAAATACAATGTATTATATAGTATATTATTATAAAAGTATCCCGCATGTATAGTATTCGCGAAGCCAGATCTTATGACCTTTCACAGCAGATGTTTGTATATCTCCTTGTCTACGGTAGATCACCAGGAGGTCATACATAAGTAGAACGGACTAAGAACATATACACACATTTTTTGATTTTAAGCAGTCATTCCCTGGTTTTTGCGTTCAGAAGTGATTCCGGCACAAAATTGTTACGGGCCCGAATCAATATATTGTGCAATGTTATATATTTCCTATACCACCGCGAATTTTCTATACGGGGTACTAGATTTAAGCTGTTGCGACGTAGATAACTGGTACAACGAACCCGGATGTCAACCTGTTTTTCCACATCGATATCTTGTAAGTCCAATGTTATAAATTTCTTATACCACCGGGAATTTTCGACATTGGTTACTAGGTTTAAGCTGTTGCCACGTTGATAGCTGGTTCAACGCACCTGGATGTCAACCTGTTTTTCCACATCGATATCTTGTAAGTCCACCCTTAGGTATTTCCTATACCACAGGGAATTGTCTACATTGAATACTAGGTTTAATCTGTTGCGACTTTGTTAGCTGGTTCAACGAATACGTATGTCAATAGGTTTCTCTAAACTCTTTAAAATAAAGGTTGATAGTCTTGTAAGTCTAAGCTCATTGAGTTGGCCACGCGAAGTTTTCCCCGCCTTAGGTATGAAAAGCAAACAGAAGGTAATATCTTACTATATATTCCATACCTGAAGAATTGTATTATGGTAATTTTCTACAGGGATGTTTCATATATAGTGTCAGATGGAACATCCCTCTCCCGTATTCCGCAGTTGATGGAGTTTGAAGGTGAGCTCCAGTTACGGTTTGAAATGTTGAACCTGTGGAAAACAACAGTTTTCATTCGTTGCTGAATTATGCTTTACAGCTCTGGAGATTAGGATAAACGGGGATAGAGAATATGGTCCAGCCTCTGTGTGGTTGTGTGTGCAATTGATTAAACCACCGCGTTTTGATTCGCCAGCCGCTACTCGTTAAATGTGATTCATTTCCAACAACAACACTAAACGAAGTCGTTATTCTCAACGAGTTGAAAGGTTGTTTGGTGCGTTTATGATGATTGAGAGATTTGCATCTGTGTTCTGTGTATGGTTTGTGTCTTGAATATCACTTTTTCCATATGTAAGTTTGAATAGGCGTATTCGATTCGCCACTCTGTCGAGGATAGGACAGACTTTTGTATGGAAAATTTTTCGAGTAAATTACACTCGGATGAAACGAGCGAGTTTTTCTATCTTCTATAGAAAGTGCTTTCAAATTGAAAATTGCTTGAAAACCAGCGAGACTAGAAATTACCCATAAAAATTCCCTGGGATTTTTCATATTTCAGTAAACAGTGCTGCCAAGTATCCGTTTACTCGCTTGCTATCTTATTCGCACAACTCGATACGAGCTCGATACAAAATACGAATCGAATGCGCCTAATATTGACGGCACTTTTTTAGCCAGTGCTGCCAAATTTCTTGCAAGCCTGTATGTACCGACTTCATTGCTTAAGTGAGTAACTGGATTGGCGAATCAAACTCGGCTTATATTCGTTTAATAGTGTTGGGAATATAGTTTATTTTTGTTTATACAATTGTAAAGTTTCAGTGAAATTTATTTATTTATATTTTGTTTGAGATTGTCAAATCTAATCACATTGAAAATTTAAATCTACAAAAGAATTATGTATATTCTTGTTCTTGTTGTTGTTTTTTTTCTTTTTGTTGTACGTACTTAGTCGCTAATTATACACAAAAGTCCCTAATCTTAGGTAGTAGAAAATTTATACTCTGCTTTAGTGGTGATAAAACCCCAAGTAAGACTCCCTGGTTTAGGTCGGTCAGTGTAGTGCAGTGAAACTAAAGACTGAAGCAATAAATGAGGACACAAACATAGTTCCAATTATCCAATTGAGCTTGGATCCTTTTTTTTAAAGTAAATAATCTTATTTAACATTA
Source organism: Clusia tigrina (assembly GCA_920105625.2). Lineage (NCBI taxonomy): Eukaryota > Metazoa > Arthropoda > Insecta > Diptera > Clusiidae > Clusia > Clusia tigrina. The sequence continues at coordinate 415,003,347 of OV050030.1, forward strand.
TTTACAAGTATATTAAAAATAAGGAAATCATATTGAAACTTGGTGCTGAAGGTACCAGTATAAAATGGAGTGTTCGGTTTGGAGATTTTGTCTGGGTTTATTCGTATCTGATTGGGTGGAGTTAGAATTGCATCGTTTTCTCACAGGGGTGTTCAACTCATTTTTGAAGCTTTCGAATTGGTTTTTCTTTGACCACGTATATTTAAATGTTTATGTATTAAAGGTCTTTGTAGGATTTGCAGGGATTTTTCATAGAACTACCTTTCTAATCTATGTAAATGGACGATTTGGAGGAGTTTGTTGTGTAGATAAAGTAATGAAAGGCTTTGACTTTTCGCCACTTAGTACAATCAAATATTGGCTTGGGTTGTGGTAGTGTTGCTCTTTAATATATATTTAAATCAATCATAACAATATTTGTATATAAAAATTCGTTTGTTGTAGGAAACCACTTATTACACGAAAATGTCTTATGGCGTACTTCGATTAAAGGAAAGTATCGGTTGAGAGACCTGTAGTAGAGGGCTGGTGGCGTTGTTGGTACAGAGGTGAGTGAGTGTATAGAACAACATAAGGCGTAGTTTCATCTGATTGCATTGGAATTCTTTTATAATACCATCATTACAATAATATATTTCGTTTTATTTGTTTATGCTTTAACATTCAATAAATCATGTACGCGTATATTTAATTATGTTAAATATAATTAAAAGCTAATTTCTTTTCACTTTTTGTGTGTTTTTCATTTAATTATTATGTGGTATGTTTTTGTTTTTGCATTAATAACTAACAAGGTCCCTCTCCAGTTTCTGTTGCAAATGTACGGTTTGTTTTTATAATTAATTAAATATTCTCTATGGCTAATATTGAGCTTAACTCTTCTATATTTCACAAATACATATAACTTTTTGTTTTCTTTTTGTTTTATTAAAAATAGGTTTATTAAAAGGACATTTTCAATAAGGTAAGTTTTTGTGTTTTCTTCGGAAAAGAGAGATAGAGAGAGATTTTGTAGAGGTACTCTTAGAAACACAGATTGTTATAGAATTTTCTTTAGGTATAGTCATTTACTAAACAAAAATAGCGAAGGAACAAAGAGCTCTTTTTGTGTAGAATATAAGGCCGTAATTTAATACTTTAAGAGATCATTGATCTCACATGGACAATTAATTACTTTGAATAAATGAAAATGAAAATTAGTTTGAAAAAATAGTGAAGTAGTATTGAAAGCTGTGGTTTTTACCCACGTATGTATATGAAGAGTTTTGAAGACGTATAAGAGCTTTGAACATGTATATAAAAAGCTTTGAATACATAAATGAACAGTTTTGAGCACGTATATGCAAAGCAACCTTGAAGCCTTGAACACGTTTATGAAGATCTTTGAACACGTTTATGAAGAGCTTTGAACACGTTTATGAAGAGCTTTGAACGAGTTTATGAAGAGCTTTGAACACGTTTATGAAGAGCTTTGAACGAGTTTATGAAGAGCTTTGAACATGTATATGAAAAACTTAGAACACATATTTGCAAAGCTTTGAACATGTATATGAAAAGCTTTGAATACAAACAGGACAAGAATTAATGTGAGCTTGTAATTCTGGGATTAAAGGACGAAGCTTTACTTTAGAGGCTAATAATTAAAAGCTTTACGCTAACATTTCTTTCAGTGGATTTGCAGATCTAGTTTGGTAAAGGCCTAAAAACTCATGACGTTTGGCTTAAAACTTTGGCTTTCATCCATCAGCTGTTACGACCAAACCTATGAAGCTCAGTGTTTGCTGGTATGCATGACTTTACGTAAACTTTCGGTGACTTGCCAAGCTATTGAAATTAGATTCGCTATGGAAAGTTAACGAAAGTTCAAAAACAGCTGATTAATTAATTAATAATTAAGCTGTTTTTGAATGTTTTACTCAAGACTTTGATTGCTTGAACAAATGAATCAACTGCTTTTCAACTTTCGTACTCATGACTTTGATTGCTTGAACAAATGAATCAGCTGTTTTGCAACTTTTGTACTCATGACTTTGATTTCATGAATGAATCAACTGCTTTTCAACTTTCCTACTCATGATTTTGATTTCATGAATGAATCAGCTGTTTTTGTACTTTTGTTGACTTTCTGCAGCAAATATAATTCCAATAGGTTGGCCTCAATAAGTCAAAGGCATTAGTACTCCCTCAATGAAAACAAAAGTTCAAGTAAAAAGTGATTAGGGTTTAGGGCTTACATTGTCTGGGGTTACGCAGTGAAAAAAAGCTTACATGTTTAGCAGGCTTCTTGAGCTTTTGCTTGACGGGAGAGGCGTAGCTTTTGGACAAAGATCATGCAAATCATATGCGAAAGCTGTTTGTTTAGTTGTCAATGACTCTAAGCTTCCCAAAAGTGAAGATGCGTGGGACGTGAATAGTTTAGTTGGCCTTAATAAGGACCCATTTGAATAACTCTGCCTGAGATATTGGCGAGTTTTATTAGCTTTAAGCCACTTCTTCAAAGTCAAATTTATCATATCACCATGAATATAAAGAAAATTTTTGAAAATCATTTTAATATAATTTAATAATTTTAACTAAACTTTCCAGAGCTCAATGTTCCAAAGTGTTGCGTAATTTTCTTATTATTTTCATATTATTATAGTGAGATAGCAAATAATAAAACCGATTATTTTTGAATTTCATATATCCAGAGACAGATCTAGATGCAAGTCAAGTGCTTACTAAGAAAAGCTCATTTTCTTCAAATAGCTTTCGCTCGCATGCGAAGCTTTGAGCATCGTTGATCGCAACCGTCTCTAAATATTGGTAAATATGAAAAATTATAAAAAATTAAATCAAATTAAATAAATTCAATTTTACTAAATACAGTTTTTAATTAAATTGCGTAGTTTCACATTTTTTTACTAACAATTAGACTTTTACATATATATTTATTTATATTTAGTAATTAAAAATGCATTCTTGATAACTTACACAAAAGAAAAATAGTTTATATAATTAATTATAGATTAATTGATAATTAATTGATTAGAAAATTATGTAAAAATAAACAATTAAATTTAAAATTATATAAAATTGTAAGGAAGCTACATAATGATCTGTTGCTGATTGTAAGTGTGCGATATATACAATTTTGTAAACTGAACGAAATGTTTTCTTTTAATTAACAATTATTTTCTGTTTTATCACATTTACATACATACACATAGAAATAAAGTTATTTAAAAAATTTAATATTTTGTTTTAGATTTAAGAAAAAATAGAATCGAAAAATAATTATTAAAGTAAGGGAAATATTTCCTTAAATTCTTATTAAAACATAAAAATCGTTCAACATTCAGAGTAAATCTGGAAAATATTGAGTACTGTACATTTAACTTTGGATAAAATGTTGTTATAATTCTTCCATTAATAATGCAATTATTTTCTTTTAACAATTATTTAACGCTAAATTATTTAAATACTTGAGATTGGTTTAAACATTTAAAGTTTGCGTGTTGGTTCGATCTTTTGCGACATCGCCGTTAAGACGCGCTGATTGTCAATGACGCGCAAGCAGCTGATGTAGGCGCGCACCTCGCCCTCACTTTTCGGAGAGGGCGGTTCAAGTCCTTGAAAGAGATAATCAAGAAATTATGTTTAAACATCATAAAAATTTCAATTATTGTACACAAAATTCAACACACACACACTCAGATGCAAGCTAGGGTTGCCAGGTGTACAGGTTTAATCCAACAGAACTTTCATCCAGACTCCGCAAGTTTTCTTAGTGATTTTTGTAACTTAGAAATCTGCGTTTTTCGCTTTGATTAGCTCTGTAAAGCACAATGAGTACCCAAGATCTCAACTGCCACGACCTATGTTCAACATATGTACATAAATACGTATACGCCTATCATAGAGCAGTGTCCGACAGGCTGAAATGCCATCAGAGCAGGATCAAGTCTGCATATGTATTTGTGTGAAGCTTTTACTGCATAGCTCGGTACTCAATGAAGCTTTCGCGGCGATGCAGTGGGTTATGTAAATAGAAAAGCTTCAGATACCCCGTGGGAATGCCAGACACTGCAGTAGAGTACTTCAGTGTCGGGTTTGATTGACCACAATTTTGTAAACTAACTTTTGTACGCCATGGTCCTGTCTAATTAATCACTTTTGTCACAAAAAGGATACGAAAATATATGCACACATACCCAATAGGAAAATTAAAAGCTCTCTTATATTGCTTCTACTGGAAAGGTCTTTGTATAAACTCGTATAACTGATCAGTATCAATTTTTAAGTCGACTTTCACGGTCCCACAACTGTCCATGTCCATGTTTGTCTGTGTGACTGTACCTTCTACTAGTCAATAACGACAAGAGGAGACATTGAGCTGAATTTGTATATATATAAGGATCAATATCCAGACAAGGATATATGTATATGCAGATAAAGATATATATACAGATAAGTATATACTCGTATATGCAGATAAGGATCAATTTGCAGATGAACTGTTTTTTCTACAATTTCTGAACGCAGACACTTTACCAGGCGCCTACATTCTTCAATGTAATTCTTAAAAACCAAAAGAGAAATTTTTATGGGTTTTGGGACGTTGGCAACCCTAGCACACGTCCATATAAAGAAGGACTATGTTGCTCGGGGGAACATTCATTCACCGCCGCTTTCTTCATTACTTGGCTGAAGTTATTCCTCGCCATTATTATCCTACACTCATGGGAGAAGCATTTCCATGACTTGCTTACCAAGTAATGTAGATGTAAGGCATAATTACTTCAATGATGCTTCCTTCCATTCCTACCTTTCTCTAATTCTTGAGCGCTTTATTTCTATACAACAAGTGCCTTAATTATAACAAATGAACTGAGTATCTGCACTGCCACGGGAAGGCAGTTCAGATACTCAGTTGATTTGATTTGATGCTTGCAAAATTTCCTACTAGGATAGATTAGAAACTTCTCATTTCAAGCAATTCCCTGCTCCCCTAGCAATTACGATTGAATCACACCTTTCACTTCAGGAACATGAGTATTGGAACTTACCTAAACTACGCGACCGGCAGAATCGTATCGTGCGCATTGTTTGGGCCATCATGTGCATCTTCTCGAAGTTCACCAGACCATCCAGGCTCGTCTTGTTGCCCTCGTGCGCAAATGTCATGTCCTTCAGCAGCAGCGGCATGAACGGTATCACTGGCGGCTGCAGTTTGCCCACGAACACCCGGTAAGCACGATGATTGCGGCTGGGATCGATGAGCGCCTCGAATTCCTGGAAAAGTTTGCGAAATTTCGATGGTATCTTGTCCCAGGTCTGCTGCAGACGTGACACGGCCATGTTCGAGAGTCCCATGACAACGGCAAAGAAGGCATTCAGATTTTGGTATTCCTTGCAGCTGCAATTCGTGTAAATAAGAAATGGAAATTGCAAATTGAGAGGGGGTTGAAGAATGAACGGAAATATTATTAAAAAGGATATTCACAAAATAAATTGAATATGCTTGGTTTAGTTTTAGGAGCTGCCAAGTGGCCTTCGAGCACGTATCCAACTTCCATTGAGGATGCGAAAGGTTTTCCTTTTGCTGCTGGCGGCCCACTTGGCTGATTAATTTGATTATTGGTTCAATGCGAACTTACTATGCGGCCAATTTGATGAACTTTCGGAGCAGTCCCACGCGTTTGCCCATACTGGGTGAGGAGACAATTTCCGTGACAATCCAGTATTGCAGCTCGTTGAAGCGACGCAAGAAGACATCCAAATTGGAAGTTATCTGAGAAGGAGAGTAAGATAAGATAGGATAGATTATAAGGTGGGGTTACTAGAAAAGATTATGGGATGGGGTTACTGGGCTGCGCAATATAAGTACGGAGGGATTTTATCTATGCCTCCATATCAGAGTATATGGAAGAGAGCAGGAATGGATTTTTTCCATAATCATAAAGAATGTGAACCATTCTCTAGAAGTGATGCACTGTAAATAACTTATTCCCAACTACAGAAGAATCTAGAATAAAAGGAACATATATTTATATAGGGTCGAACTTTGAAGGAGCACCTAAGAGGGACCGAAAAAGCAGAGAAGCCCAAAGGACAGAGAAGCCCAAAGAACAGAGAAGCCCAAAGAGCAGAGAAGTCCAAAGAGCAGAGGAGCCCAAAGAGCAGAGGGGCCCAAAGAGTACCACAGAATTAAGCTAAGATTTGCTTCCTTTGTACCAGAAATTTCAAAATTTCAGATTCTTGGGGCACTAGAATAGAAGTTCGAGGCAATGGAGCCTCACAAACCCACTGGGTTCCTTCTAAATCGGGAAGTGACTCTTTGCAAAATCTACAAAAATTCTAGTACCGCAGAAATAATATCTTGAGCTTTTTTTTGCCATTATATTATGATCAATTATATCTGGAAGGATATGGGAGAATTAGGACTATCAACTAAGGCCTTCGATTCGTAGAGAACAGGATTTAGAAATGAGCATTTAGTGCCAGTGCCTTGGACGGGATTCGAAGCCGAGTCTCCGCGGTTGCCAGACTAGTATGTTTACCCCTAGACCACCGGCAGTTATTAATTAGTTAGGGTCTCAGAGACAGGAAGTCGCTTCCACTTGTATTTGAAGTTGCTCCCTTATGAGGATAATGTGTCTCCGTGGCACCTTTTCAATCCATGGACGTGGCAACTATCAATCTTTGATGGGATCGGGGAAGCAAATGTAGGGTGGAATTGCGAATCATTTTAGCAAATAAAGACACTGGTTTGAACTGAACGAAGGAGATCAAAATAACTTCCTTCACCCACTGGTCTGGCTTGAACACAATCAAAAGAACTTCCATCACCCATTGGTCTGAACTGAACTAAGGAGATCAAAAGAGCTTCCTTCACCCACTGGTGTGGCCTCAACTAAGGAGATAAAAATAACTTCCTTCACCCACTAGTGTGGCCTGAACTAAGGATATCAAAAGAACTTTCTTCGTCCACTGGTCTGGCCTGAACTAAGGATATCAAAAGAACTTCCTTCACCCACTGCTCTGGCCTGAACTAAGGAGATCAAAAGAACTTCCTTCACCCACTGCTCTGGCCTGAACTAAGGAGATCAAAGGAACTTACTTCACTCACTGGTCTGGCCTGAAGTAAGTATATCAAAAGAACTTCTATCTCCACTGGTGTGGGATGAATACAATCAAAAAAACGTCTATCACCTAATCACTTGGTAAAGAAAGAACTACATTCTGGGAGTAGCAATAGGACATTGAAGAGTTGTTAGACACTCATGGAGACTGCGTCCAATATTTTAAGTCTGGGAGGAGAATTATATCTATGCTTGTCCATCACTCATAATGCACCTAGGAAAATAGTGAATTCAGTGATCTTAGGGATCTGAAAAGGACAATTTTTAGAATATATAAAAGATGGCCAGTCTTTATAACTGAAGCTTTGGATTAAGAATAGCCCCCAAGTGTTATCACAAAATGACTCTTTAGGCCAAGATGTAGTACTTCCAACCTCACTTAACCCAAGGTGCAAGACTATACTTGTATATGAATAATTCCTTCTGTTTTACATACTGATATCAATATCATCTTCATATTTCCCTTCATACTTCCTTCAAGTAAATTCTCTGTCAATTATGAGTTACTTAACTTCCTTACCCAGCTGCACATGCACTGTGAGTGCGCATTATCCAATTGGGTCAACCTATGAATATTTGCCTAGATATTTTGGCTGCTGCCAAAGGCACTCCCATTGCCACATATGCAGAGCACACGCTCATGCACTTAGCTCCTTATTCAATTGATAGCTGAGAGGACACAAGTTTCTGGAAATTATTTAAGCACACAATTTCCAATCAATTATGCTAAATTCCATTGAAAGTGCAACTTAATTGTGACAAAGGCAACTGTCGAGCATTCAATTTGGCACTGCAAAATGGCTTCCACAGGAATTTGCTCCCCATTGTTCGGGAGTTAGTGCGTGTGTGTGTGTGTGGCTAATGCAAATTAAACTTGTGGGAGTTCAGACAATGCGGTATAATGGCAAACATTCACACAGAGCATGCACACAAATCAAGCGAGATTTTATCAGAACACCGCAAAAATGCACTTTCGTAGAAAAGTTGCTCTAAAGTGCTGTGGCTACTGTATCCTTGTACGAAGGACTTGGGGACGTGGCGGGAGAGAAAGCTCCACAGCACGCATTCGACTGTTTTTCTTCCATGGTAAACAATGTAAACAAAGCAATCTGTAAATGATGTGTGCAGAGGCAGGCAGCAGGCCACACAGAAAAAAGTTAGTCAAATTGTGTAAATGGGAAAATAATTGTTGCCAGGATATTTCTTAAACACACTTTGTGAGCATAATTTTCCACAATTTACGATCGCGTACGCGAGCAGTGCGCGTATTTGGTGTACGAGCATTTGCAATTATGGCAGTTTAAAGTTTGCACAAGGACCCTTAAAACTTCGAAAGTCAGTTGCAGTGGCAGTGGCAGCAGTAGTGGCAGCAGTAGTGGCAGCGGCAGTGCATGTTGCAGAGGCAGCGACTGTGGTAGTGGCAGATGCAGCAGCGGAGGCAGCGACTATGGTAGTGCGAGTGGCAGATGTAGCAGCAGTGTCAGCGACAGTGGCAGCAGTAGTGGCAGCGACTGTGGTAGTGGCAGATGCAGGAGCAGTGTCTATGAGAGCAGCAGTGGCAGTGGCATTTGTTGGCGTTAAGTGCGCTGCTCCTGTCTGCCGCACTTTGGAGCACTTTGCCACTTGTAAAGCAAAGTTAAGCAAAGTGAAATCAAGAGAGACACCGAACACAGAGAGTGGAGTAGATCAGGAGCAAACATTGTGCCACTTGAAATAAATTTGTGCTTTTGTTTTGCTGCTTGTAAAGATTTGGAATCTTTGACTGCTCTTTTTCACGAGGACCTACTTGAGTGTGGCTGCTTAGTAGTGGTGGTGGTGGTGGTGCTTGTGGTGTTCGTTGGGAAAGACGTTGATTGATGGTGGGCCAGAATTTCACGGAGCAGTGTCAATCATGGATATTGTAAATCATGCCAAAAATTGGTGTGGACTTCAATTGAATTTGCGCCTTGTTTCAGCTGGTAGAACTTTGGCCACGTTTAAGGAGGGTTCATGGTTCAGTTACCAGCCAGGCTGATATACGACTTTGTACGGGCAAAATTATTTTCAGTTGTGCAAGAAAGTCCTGTGATGGAGATGTGCAGTGACCTTCGAAATTATGACCTTCGAATAGTCACCAGAAAATGGTTAATTATTGAATTCTTTCTCCGAAAGAACAAAAACAAGGACAATAAAAAAAAAATTTGTTCCCAAAAATCTTGGCTAGGATGGGCCTTAACCTTGACTAGGATGGTCCTTAACCTTGGATAAGATGGTTCTCAACCTTGGCTAAATGGTTCTCAACCTTGACTAGGATGATCCTTAACCTTGGTTAAGCTGATTCTCAACCTTGACTACGATGGTCCTTAACCTTGGCTAAGATGGCTCTCAACTTTGACTAGGATGGTCCTCAACCTTGGCTAAGATGATCCTTAACCTTGCCGAAGATGGTCCTCAACCTTGGCACGGATGGTCCCTATAAACAATTTTCAGTATACGCATTGATTAAATCTAAAAAACTCTAGTGTGCAGAAGTTCTCCAATAGAATTAGTTTCTTGTAGAGATACTTATGCTGCTCACCTTGCCGAAATGGTGCCGTCCAAAGGTGTGGTAGAGCAACTCATACTCATGCACTGCCCAGAAGAGATCCCATTCGAAGACTGTTATGTGGTAGGCGATTTCTTTGGTGCTCAAAATCTCCAAATCGATTTCGAGGCCTTCTGTGGCGCCCTCCTGTTCCGGTAGCGGAGTCTGCAAAATTAAAAGGAAACAATTTTTAAAAATATGCTAGATAATATAATCTATATATAACATAATCTATATATAAAATATAGGAGAGAGATATAGAGGGATAGATAGACGAGATAGAGAAAGAGAGAGAAGCAATCTATTCGTATTAAAGAAGAATTGGTGTCGAAGTCATGGAGACCTAGATCGTTGATTTCTTATAGTTTCGTTTCATGTTCAAGGATTGATTATAGGGAAGTGACTATTTTCGGAAAATCTTATATGAATGCCGAAAATTTACTGAGTCTTTATTGTCAAAAATATTCCAGCTTCGATTACAACTGCAACTCCATCCAAAAACCAACAAACTTCACAGCCAACTTCAACTCAAACTCCAACTTCAAATTCGACTCGAACTTCGACGTCGATTCCAGCTTCAACTCGTACTCTGACCTCAACTTTCACTCAAACTCCAACTCCAACTTCGACTCAAACTTCAAATCCACCTTCGACTCAAACTTCAACTCCAACTTCGACTCGAACTACAACCACGATTCCACCTTCGACTCGTACTCTCACTTCAATCACGACTCAAACTCCGATTCCATCTTTGACTCGACCTCCGATTCCAAATTTGACTCGAACTCCAACACCACCTTCGACTCAAACTCCAACTTCAACTCCGACTTCGACTCAAACTTCAACTTTAACTTCGACTAGAACTTCGCCTCTACAACGTTTATTATAACAGAATAAAATTCACAGAATTATATATTGGGAATGTTGAGTCGTTCTCGATTCGAACTCAATCCAAAACTCAAAAACCATAGACCCCGATTCCAACACCAACTCCTTTTCCAATTTAGTATTCAACTCCATCTTGTATATTGGAAATAATGAATTAATTTCGACTCCAATGCCAACTACATCCAAAAACCAAGGATTCCAGGTGCGACTTCAAGTCGCCTCCAACTCGGTATTCACAAGCGTGGTTATAATAGACGCAGAACTATATGTTAGATATATTGAATCAGTTGCGACTCCAACTTCATCGAAAAAACGACTCTAGAGCCAATTTCTACTCAAACTCCGACTCCCACTTTGACTCGCACTCAACTTCGTCTCGAACTCCGACATCAGCTTCGACTCGAACTCCGACTCCAACTTTGACTCGCACTCTGATATCAACTTTAACTCCAACTCCATACTCACCACTCTAGTTATAATACCGAGAATTCTATATTGGAGATGTTGAATCAATTTAATACAAATGAGAGCTGGATTTCTCCTCAACCAGGTCCAATATAACCCAACTGGTTCAAATCTTTGTAGTTAGCTGTATTCGGGTTCTTATGGGATCAATAACTTCGCCCTCATACCAAGCTAGGAGTGTCCAAAGAACATCCGCTTGAATAATAGCAACACCATTTAACAAACGCTTAGGAGGAAGTGTCCCTTTCGATAGAACACAACAACTGAGTGATTTTTAAATGATCAAAGACAAGTTTCCCGCATTACTTGATACAATCCAGTGATGAAACTATTAGCAATACTAATTAATGTCACAATGCACTGTGCTTTGTGCAGTTGATTGCAATGTCTAATTTAAAATTAACACTCACCAAAGCATCCAAGTGGTCCTTCACCGACACAAACAGTCGCCCATTCAGACTTAGTCCAGTTGGTATGCTGACATCGATATCCTTGAATAATTTACGCTCGCCGTTCGATTTAACCTCAACCAAACACAAATCGTCAGGACCTCGATTCAATTGCAGCTTATCGGCAGCACAGGCCTTAATTAGTTCGGCGGTTGTGTGCAGCGGAAAGCGAAGCGTGCAGTAGGTGTGGTCGGCACAGTACACACGGAATATAACTGCAAATACAAAGTGGACACATCAGAGACACACGTAAACACACACACACACAAGCACACGAAACAAGCGAGAGCTAGGAGATAAACACAATAATCCATCCACATGTCCACTCCACGAGAGCCACGGCCAACCTCAAGTGGCAAGTGGCAAGCAGCAAGTGACAAGCGGCAAATGGCCAGTGGCCACCGGCATCGTGTGTGCGGACATTTGCATGCATGCGTTAAGAGACTTACTGTCATCATCCGGCCGTATGACGGTCTTCGATGGCGTGACATTGCCACTGAAGAGGCATATCGGCTGCCCATTTGGCGGCAGCTTCCACTTCTGTCCGGCATTTTGGTTGCGATCCTCTTGGTAGCGTGCCATTTGCGTAAGCACATTGTGTATAATGCTGGTCTCCTCATGCAGGTCGGGATCCGCCTCAATTTCAGCTGCTAAATCCTGCATAAAGTGAGAAGGAAGGATGTGAGCAAATCAGTAGAATTATTGTCAATTAAGTTGCCAGTTTTAAATATTCAGCGAGGAAGCATAATAAATGGGGTTTAAAGGTGAAATGTGTTCAAAATTTCTAGAGAGAAGGCATGGAGAGGTGAGTTGACTGCATATAGTTTGGACATCTCGACAATCTTTGAACAACTCGGTTCGTTAGAATAATCTATCCAAATAGCCTCACAGATAGTCAAATTCAAAAAACCTTGAAGAATTGTTCAGCAAGGAATGGAATAGATAGTTTCAGAGCCCGAAATACTGCCTCGGGTTGGTTGAGTTAATTTTGTTGTTGCTGGTATAATATTAGGAAAGAAGAGGTCCTTAGGTAGGTAGGTAGGTTTAAGTGACTGACAAGGGCACAAACACTCGGCCAGAAGACATATTTAGGCCATACTTGCTGGTATAGTACTAGGAAAGAACAGGACCTTAGGTAGGTGGGGCACGAACATTCGCTCAGAAGACACATCTTGGCCATACTTACGTCCATTGTGATATCAAAAGTTAGGGGACAAAAAGTGTACTTCCTCAGAGTCCATGTGGAGCCTTACTCCAGCCATTTTACAGAACCTTCCACCCACGGATTCATATGTCTCTTTTGACACTAGTCTTGCTGCTACGAAATTGCAGAGTGGTGGACACTTCTTCCGTAATGACTTCGGAAGGATTCAAAGATTTATTAATATAGGCCGATAAAATCCATAATTTATTTTTCTAAAGAGATCCCATTATATGAGTACTCTTTGGCTTCTAGGTGAGGTGTCCAAAATGTAGTCTCATAATTATTGTTATGGGCATTAACCATTATTTTTGTTTAGAAATTTTGTTATTCAGAATAATTTAAAAACATTTTACCACAATGGAAGACCGATTTTCGTCGGACTCCAACCTCCGAAAATTATATTATAGTTGCATCTCTGGTTAAAGGAATAGTACAATGGCCCCTATGACTGACTGCTCTGGTTGATTCCAACCCACCCATTTGTTGCTAAAGGAAGTGGACAAGCGCCTATTTTAACTTAATTACCGCAATGCAAGGGCGATTTTCCCCTAAGACTTCATAATACGAAAATTATATTATAGTTGCATCTCTGGATAAAGGGAGTGGACCTGCGTCTTTGGAGACGCAGATCTCTAGGGATGTATTCTATGAATACATTGCTATATTGTCATAAAGCTTAAAACCTCTTCGTTTTATTTACAGTCACTCTTGATGTCTCAAAGAATACTCTCTCATCCATTAAAAATTATACATATCTTTACTTACCTCAATAAAATCACAGACACTGGGCTCCTCGAAAGCCGCATGGCGCACCGCCATCACCCATTTTTGCATGAACTGCACCACACGCCGTTTAAAATTGATTATGTACTCCCGATCTTCGGGAGTTTGAGAGCCATCTGTTGTATCACAGTGGAAAGTGCAACGGAGTTAAGGACAACACACCTCTTTACAGCAGGATAAAAGTTTAAATTAAAATTAAATTTAAAAATGTCCTGGTTGTTCCTGAGTGTACTTGAATTTTAATAAACGTGCTTCGGTGCTCTTTCACATTCCCAGTCAATGTTGTTGACATACGTACACACACACTCAAGCATAACAATACACATATACAAAGGCATAACAATACCCACATACACAGTCATAACAACATATACCTATACATACAATGAAGCACACTCAGTCGCACCCAAAAATCCCCGGAGTAATCTGCATTTTGTTAACAAATTTTTGGCCAACATCCGGTAAAGCGGTGATGGAAATGTTACTTACACATTGCGTGGTTCGTTGGGGTGGGGCATGGTATGGGGGCAGGGGTACCAGAGAGGGAATTGGTTAGCTGGCGTACGCAGTGTTGTCACTTTGTTTATATTTGTGTGAGTGTGTGTGGTTTTATTTGGCCCGTGGGAAAGTTGCCACTGCACGTGACTGTTGCAGGTGAACAAGGATACAGGGATAACGAGAGCAACTGCTTGGCATTGGCATTTTATTAAATGGAGTTGGGAAGGATATTCAATTATTTAAAAAATATTTATATATGTACATATATTTATATGTGTGCGTGTGTGTGTGTGTGTGTGTTTGTGTGGGAGTGACAACAGTTCTTTATAAACTTGTGTGAATAATTCTTTTTAAATTGTATGAAAACATTAAATTATACAATTAAAGCGAGGAAGTAAATATAAAAAAACTTTCAAATACTATAAAGGAATCTATGAGAGTTGGATAATGTTTTAAATCAGTCATTTATAGAGGTTTGACATATTATAAGTAGTCGTATAACACTTCTGTAAACCTTTACAATTAAACTTATATATCAAAGGAGCTTTTAATATGCATTTTTCCTATATATTACTTGTATAAAACTTCTATAAGAAAGCTCTAGAAATGGTGTTTTATGTGAGCTTTCTATTTGCATTTTCTTTGTATATTACTTGTATAAAACTTCTATAAGAAAACTGTACAAATGTCTTTTTATATGACCATTTTATGTGCAGTTTCTCTGTATATTACTTGTATAAAACATCTATAACAAAGCTATAGAGATGGATTCCACATGAGCTTTTTATGTGCTTTGTTCCTATATATTACTTGTATAAAACTTCTATAAGAATATCCTAGAAATGGCTTTTTATGTGCATTTTCTCTGTATATTACTTGTATAGCACTTCTATAGTAAACTCTAGAAATGCTTTCCATGTGAGCTTTTTATGTGCTTTGTTCCAATATATTACTTGTATAAAACTTCTATAAGAAAGCTCTAGAAATAGCTTTTTATGTGAGCTTTCTATGTAAACTTTCTCTGTACATTACTTGTATAAAACTTCTATAAGAAAACTCTAGAAATTGGATCTACGTGTGACTTCCGGAAATGTAATCCTATTCACATTATCATATTATATATCTGAAGTACTCATATTTATAGCAGCAACACTTTCAACACCTTCTATATATTTGTTCTGCGGATTTCTATGTAAGGTAGATTTAGGCAAGGAATTTTTCTGTAGAACTTGCAGGATGTGTCACTCAAAGCCTTGACAGAAACCGTTCTATAGCAAGAAAAAATTCAAGACTTAAAACCATCTATAAAGCCTCTATAGTTTTGATATGTGTATTTTAATATAAATTAATGAAGTTGATAAAAATGTCCTCCAGTAGGAAAATTAATATCGAAAATTTTTAGAAAATGATCTCATATGAATCGTAAAGGACCTTTATAGAACATTTCAAGAAGATTATCGTACATTGTCTCTCGAGAGTAGAAGGAATTAACAACAAAAAAAGTGGACCTTATAACAGACCAGGACACTAAAAGCAATCGACATATTTTAATGAGGTCTCCAGAGACACAATAGAAAGAAAAACCAAACACCTTTAAACAATTGATCGAACGATTAATTGTAACGCATTGCAAGCTCTTTCCACCTTTAAGTGACTGGTTTCTGAACACACATGAACCCCTTCCTCCAAAAACTTACTAACCAAACGTCTACAACAGCAACGCTAAAGCAACAATGTCCTAAGTACAAATAAATAAAACCGCTCACGTCTCACAGCCAACGCTTTTTCACATTTGCATTTACATTGTATGAAAGTAAAACCACAAAGTATCAAAGGACATGCATGAGAAGCACACGAAACACTGTATCGCTGAATTTGCCACTCGAAACACACTCGAACCGTTTCTGCGAGTGCAACGGGACGTGGCCCAAAAACTAAACTTCAAACAGAGCATTCGCACCAAGCCAGTCATGCCACTCTCCCCTCAATGGATGCACATTTGGCCGGAGGACACGTACCGCGAGAGAGCAGAGCAAACACTTTCTTATAGAACGCCGTTAGCAAATTGATGCAATTCTGCTATGCTAATATGACTTCGTGTTGTGAAAAGGATATTAATTTGCCAATTCGTCCACCAACTGCACCACTGGCATGAAGACAATGTGTGTGAGCAGAAAGTCGTCAAGGAACGGATCCATGCCGCTGACTTGACCGCCGAGACGTGTCTCCAGTAGATGTTCCAACATCTTCGATGGTGTGCCCGACATGACAGTGTATCTGTGGGGGTGGAGGGAAAAAGAAGGGGCGATGTTAATATTTATTTATTTTTTATGATATTCTATATATATATATATATATATATATATATTTATATATATATATATATATATATATATATATATATATATATATTTATATATATATATATATATATATATATATATATATATATATATATATATATATATATATATATATATATATATATATATATATATATATATATATATATATATATATATATATATATATATATATATATATATATATATATATATATATATATATATATATATATATATACATATATATATATATATATATATATATATATATATTTATTTAATTATAATTATTAACAAATTATTATTAAAAATAAGCACTGTAAACATATTAGAAAATTGCTTTAAATTAAGTTAATTAATTGTTAATATTAAATTTAGTATTAAAGTAAGTTAATATAATTATGAAGTCCGCTTAAAGTTTATTGTTAGCTGTGGAGAAGTAGAAGCTGAAATGTATAATACTGCTACGGATTGTCAGATGGCGCTGGTAAATGAAGTGATATTTACACTGCAACAGTATTGTTGTCTCTGTCGCTCCTTCACAGTGTAAATGAAGTCAGTGTGGCAATCGTTTGACAGCGCCATCTGACATTCTCTTTGACAACTCTGGTTGCAGTCGAAGGAACCTTCCAAGCTTGGCAGATATTATTTCAAGCCCTCTTTTCACATTAAGTATCAGAAGCGTACGTTGAGGAATTTTGGATCAATTTTGTAGCTTTTTTTCATATTAAGTATCAGAAGCGTACTTCGATGAACTTTGCCCGTTTCAGGATATTCGCCTTACTCCTTTTTGTAATTGGTTTGATCCTACCTCACTTCACTTCACTGTTGTTTGATACCAACTCAATTTAAGCAAATATTATTAAGGAGCATTCACTTCCTAACCTGCGGGCATTTAAAGGACTAATCTTTCTTTTACTGTCCGTAACATTAATTTTAAATTTCAATATCCTCAACTTTTTGTTTTCTTATAATAATGGTTAACTTGTAATATATGGTTAACTTGTTTATAGGAGCCACATAAACACATACTTAAAAGCCGAATGTTGTCCGCGTTGTTTAGCCACCCGTTCCAAAACTAACACATCCTTGCCATGCTCCTGCAAGCGTAGCGTATTAGCCTCAACGTCGCGTAGTATGCGATTGAAGTGCTCCTTGTCCACACGCAACAGATGACAATTATTCTCTTTTAGTACGATTGTAGCAGCTCTATGGATATTGGGTAAAAGCACAGAGGGAAGAAGAAAAAGGACGCAGTTAGTAACGAGGCAGCGTTAGTAGTAAATCAAAATGTGGTTACTTAGTTAGTGTGACTGTATTAAAATGGAGCTTAACGGTATCTTCAATTACATTTATTTCAATTAAATACAAGCGAAGCATTTTCAATAAAACCCTCCTCATTTTTTTTAAATTCTTTTATTTGTTGTTGGATTTTTCCCCATGAAACTCAAATCAACTCAATTCAACTCAATGCAATTCAATTTTCAATTCAGTGCAATTTTCAATTCAATTCAATTTTCAATTCAGTTCATTTTTCAATTCAGTTCAATTCAATTAAAATCTGCAGTTATTTTTTCTCTGCGGTACGGTGCCAGGTGCAATCCTGTGTAGAGCGAATTTCACTCCGCTCTGAAATGCATTTGCGTTAATTAAATTTTAATCCTGGTGCTATTAAAGGACGCCAACATCGCTGTCGATGCTGCTGATGCGGCTACAATGGCAACTGGCATAAAATGTTCACCGCCAACTGTAACCAAATCGTACGCGCAACTGGCAAATGATGCAAATGTGTGCAAATCCTGCCGATGCGGAGTAATCAATGCAAGGGTGTTGAAGACCAACGAAGCGCCTGGCAAAAGTACGCTTAAATGGGAATGAATTTCCCAGACATTTGCTCAAGTTTCAGTTGTGTAGTCGGAGCAAGTTTTTTTCGTTCCTTGATTCAATTAAAATGCACGCATACAAATTAATTTATTTTTCGTCCTGTTTTTGCTCTGCTCACACATTTGCATGATTTATTTTCTTCTCTGCACGCATTTGGACTGCAAGTGCAAATTTTAATTGAAATGTTTATCTGGCAGGCAAATAAATAAAACGTAATTTGTTTATTTGAAAAGTTGGCAGCAAATTGCTTGACTGCAAAAGTTTTATTGACATAATATTTTATTACTCAGTTTGCCGGCGTGCATTTGCAGGCGAGAGTCCTTAAAATTTAATTTAATAATGCGCGATTAAAGTGCATTTCAAATTTTATGTTTTTCAGGAAGATTTTCCTTTTGCGTGTATTTGTAAGGGAGTGTCCTTAAAACAAAAAATCGGCTTTACAAATTTCATGTTTTTCAGGAAGATTTTCTGATATTTTTTATATCGAGATTGATATAATTGAGTTTTATTATATCTATCTATGAGGATTGCCACACTGCGGCTACATGTGACAATTCAATATTCATGCGTATACATGTGACAATTTAATATTCATGCGATTACATGTGACAATTCAATATTCATGAGTGTACATGTGACACTTGAATATTCATGCGATTGTATCTTACATTTGAATATTCAGGATTCAGGATTTTAAATATTATGTGTCGCACTGCCTATATAAAGACATCCTTGGATTTCCATAACGGAAACAATTCCAAACTGCACCACAATCGTCGCAGTGTTTATTTTGTTTGCTATAATTTGTTGTAATTATAATGAAAAGGGCAGTCATTAATCTGTAATTTTAACATCTCAAGGATCTATTGAAGCAGTGCCTGGCATGTTCCCATAGAGTGTGGAGGAATGTGGAAATTTGTTGTAGTAACCATAATGAAAAGAGCTTCAAGGCAGACATTGAGCTGTGACTCTAACAACTCAATGATCTACTGAACTAGTGTCTGGATTTCCCCCAAAGAGTGGAGGAATGTGGTAATTAAATTTTCGAAAGATATCTGTTAATTAGACCATGAAGGATAGCATCAGTATATGGAAAATATTCACAGAACTACCAAGCTTTGACCAAGTCTTTCAATTGCAGAAGGACTCTTATAAGTGAAATGGTTCTAGAAGAATTTTAAAAGCAAGCAACAGCAGAAGGACTCTTATAATGGTTCTAGAAGAATTTTAAAAGCAAGCAACAGCAGAAGGACTCTTATAAGTGAAATAGTTCTAGAAGAATTTTAAAAGCAATCTTCCACTATTACTCAATACTTCATTTGTGGCCTTTGGATAGAAAACATAAAGTTTCTTCCTTGGTGGAAATTTCTTATATCTGAAGAGGATACAAAAACGTGAACAGCTTCTGTAAAATAATGGGAGTAGTTTCATTTTGAAAAACTCTTCCATTGCTTCTTCAGAGTCACGTTTTTCTGGAACAACTTTTAATGTCCTTACAAATAAATGTCACTATATTTATCAGTGTAAATCTATTAACATAACTTACACATGAAATATTTCTTAAAGCAAGGGAAATGCAGTTTTATTCACTTGCCTATGACTGAAGGATCTGCTTCATTGACAGGCTAATTCATAAATGCACTCCTAGATGAAGGCAGTACAAGCGAATTCATAAATGTACTCGTAGATGAAACAAGGATATCTGAATCTTTTACTATAACTTTCACAGAAAATATTTCTTTAAGCAAACGAAATGCAGTTTTATTCACTTGCCTATAACTGAAGGATGTGCCTCATTGACAGCCTAATTCATAAACTTACTCCTAGATGAAAGAAGTATAAGCGAAATCATAAATGTACCCGTGGATATCTGAATAAAGGGGGTGGCAAATGTTTGCCTCTAATTAAATGGAATTGAAAGGCACACCAACAGAGCACTGATCTGACTTAGCCTGGTTTATATCTACAGCAGAATTAAGAAATGCAAGGACACTACCATGATTTGCACTCACCTCAACATGTTCTCTGTTGAAAAGGATTGAAAGGGAAAAGGAAGGCACTATGCTGAAGAAATTTTGAGTGTATTTAAATATGTTAGCGTTGGCAGCCACGAGCACCGCGAGTAGAAAGGCTTCTTGAAGAGCTCGCTGAGCAAGACTGCTGCTCAAAGGGGGTTTTCTAAGTAGACGCGTATGAAGCTGGTTGGTTGCTTGGCTGACGTCGAGAGTGGCCCATTTCTAATTAGCTGCCAAGCTCCAAGTAAGCGCTGCAACACTCAAAGGCAGCCATATTTCGTGCTCGCACTGAGCCGCGTCTCCCTGGCTGAGCTGTGGGCTGCATGCCTTCTCAGTGGCACTTGCATTTCCATTGGTGCGGGTGCTTTAGCTCCCTGTGGTGGCAGCCTGAGCACTTCGAAATCTCCACTCAAGTTCATACAAAAGGTGTAAAATGCGTAAAAGCCTACGCCATGGTTTGTTAAGTTTCTTAAATTGTGCGCCAGGCGAAAAAAGCCCATTAAGTGAGTTTTTATTATTTAAGTAAAGAAAAGGACTCCCACAAAAGCCACTTAGAAAAGCATTGAAAAGAAAATATCATTTACGGGCACAAATATGCAAATTTATGTACCTACACCGAGATACAAAAAAAAGCAGGGGAAGAAAAAACCATTTACAAAGTTTAATTGAAAATGCTTCCTTTTGTTGGGCCGTAAATAATTGCTTCCTGCTCCTCACAATCCTGCAGCGTCACAATGCATGCTTGGCACCCAGCACCGCCCCACAGTAATATTTTAATAGTTCCAAATTAATACCGCTCCGTGTTTTGGGGTTGGTTTGAGTACGCATTCTACTAGCTGCGAGGACTTAATCACATGCAAATTGAAGTGGCGCAAAAGTGGCAACTGTTTTGTTAAAAGTTAACGTTGTTGCCTGCCTCCTGCCTGTGTGAAATGTAAGCGGGCTCTCTCAGCTTTACTCACCTGGGTGCGTCGTTAATCAAAGCGAGTTTACCAAAATCATCACCAGTCTTGAGGGTGGCAACGGTGCCTTTGCCATGTATCACAACATCCACGGAACCTTTCAGTAGTATGTACCAGGACCGTCCTTCGTCGCCTTGATTGAATACTGTTGTTGTTGCCGGTGAATATATTGTTGTTGTGGATTTTGTGTGGTGCATGAAAAGAAAATGCAAAATATTTAAATTAGTTTCTTTTTCCTCTTTTTATTTTTTATTTTTAATTTTTTTTGGGTTTTGTATTTTTCAATTCCCAGTTTCCTTTCCCAGGTGTGAAAGATTTCTCTTCCGAAATTTCTGATAAAACTTAATTAAATACTGAGGAAGCTTAATTAGAAGCATTAAGGAGATATGGTGAGGAGATATGGCAAGGAGATATGGCAAGGAGATAAGGTAAGGAGAGTCTGCGTTTCAAAATGTTGAAAACAAAATTCGATAAAAAGGTTTCCAGGAAAAGTTTCGGAACACGTTGCCTGCGGTGTTCCATGCCAGGGCAGTAAGAAGCGAGCATGCTTACTCGGCAACACTGCCTGAGACACGCAACAATGTGAGGGAATTGGTAAACAACTTTTCCTCACTCTTCCACTTCAACTTCATCGGCAGCACTGTATCAACTTCATCTCTCAACCTTCGTTTATAGAAGGCATAAAAATAAATGCCGACGAAGCAGTTCTCTTATTCATCCTTAAGAACAAATTTTGTGGTACCAAAATCGCTTTAAAACTGTCCGTATTTAATCCGCCCATGTCTCTATAGAATCACGCACAGATAGAACATTACAATATTCATTCGCAATTGGCGGCTATGGCTCGTTATATGTAGTCTACAACTTCAGATATTAGGACCTGGTTAATAAGCCTATCAATTCCAATTCTGGAGTAACATTTTATAAGGCTTCTGATCCAAAATTGTTGAAAACAGTTTTCTAGAGGTTTGCAATGTTTTTATTGTTCTTAGATTTGATTTGTTCTATAGATATTACCGTTCTATAGATTATTTATTGTTCTATATAATTTATTGTTCTATAGATATTACTCTTCTAAACATTTTATTGTTCTACAGATGTTATTGTTCTATAGAGTTTATTTTGATATACTTTGCATTGTTCTATACTTACTGTTCTAGAGATTTTATTCTTCTATTGATTTTATTGTTCTAGAGATTTTATTGTTCTACAGATTTGATTGTTCTGTAGAGTTTATTTTGGTATACTTTGCATTGTTCTATACTTACTGTTCTAGAGATTTTATTCTTCTATTGATTTTATTGTTCTAGAGATTTTATTGTTCTACAGATTTGATTGTTCTGTAGAGTTTATTTTGGTATACTTTGCATTGTTCTATACTTACTGTTCTAGAGATATTATTCTTCTATTGATTTGATTGTTCTAGAGATCTTATTGTTCTACAGATTTGATTGTTCTGTAGAGTTTATTTTGGTATACTTTGCATTGTTCTATACTTACTGTTCTAGAGACATTATTCTTCTATTGATTTGATTGTTCTAGAGATCTTATTGTTCTACAGATTTGATTGTTCTGTAGAGTTTATTTTGGTATACTTTGCATTGTTCTATACTTACTGTTCTAGAGACATTATTCTTCTATTGATTTTATTGTTCTAGAGATTTTATTGTTCTACAGATTATATTGTTCTGTAGAGTTTTTGTTGTTCTGATGAGTTTATTGTTCTATAGATTTTACTGTTGTAGACATTTGATTGTTCTACAGATTGTTCTATAGATATTACTGCTCTATAGAATTTATTGTTCTTGTTTGTATAGATTTTATTGTTCTACAGATTTGATTGTTCTATCGACTTTCTTGTTCTATAGATATTACTGCTCTATAGAATTTATTGTTCTACAGATTTTATTATTCTATTTATTTTATAGTTCTGTAGATATTATTGTTCTACAGATTTTATTGTTCTATACACTTTGTTATTCTATAGATTTTATTGTTCTGTAGTTTTTTTGTTCTTCTGATGAGTTTATGGTTCTATATATTTTGTTGTTCTACACATTTAATTGCTCAATAGTTTTTATTGCTCTATAGCTTCGATTGTTCTATAGCTTTGATTGTTCTGTCGGATTATATTTTCTGTTTCTATCTTTATCATATTCCAAGAACTTAACTTTTGCCATGTTATTGAGAAGCATCAACATCTTCAGACACGATCCTTTCTATAAGACCGGGATATCATTTATGTCGGTGCATAAATGTCTTCGGTCTTCTAACTGTTCATAGAGCTCAGTTTTCTTGCCAAGAATTCTAAATAACTGGCTAAGGTCCTTTTAGAAGCAAGTTTAAAAGCATTTTGTTTACAAGTAGAAGCAATATTTTGATATTCACGGCTTAATTTTAAAGGATGCTTTCAGACTTTCTATTCAATTTTGTAGAATCGTGATTTCAATGTGAAATAATGATAATTGATTTAAAAGTAAATTGATTTAAAGACTCTACATTTTATAGACAGGAATTTCTATAAAGCGACAATCTGTCTTAATTAGAAGTAAATACTCATGTATTCACAATTGTGCCCTGCTCAGTTTATTATCTACACTGAATGATAAATGCCTCATATTAAATTTATTAACTGATGCGCTCTAATTGAATTTATGAGTCTTGACATTGCCAGTTATCCTTTATGTTCCACATTCATAGGCATTTTCCCCGCCAGTTAACGTGCGTGTGTGTGTGTGTATAAATCGGTGATGTCATCCCAATCAAATAACCGCCAATTGCCACCTGGTAATGCAGGAACATCTGTCATCATCCGCGTTAATAATTGAGTAGCGTCATTGAAACCACAATTGATGTCAATTATTCCAACTAGAATTCCTCGTAAACATGTGAAACATGAGTGTGTGTGTTTGTTGGTGGGTGTGTGTGGGCGGACAATATGTCGGCCCCAATTTCAATTATAAATTACAGAATAATAACAATTGTTATTTCATTGCCCTACACTACTGAGGTAAGTGATGCGATGTGAGCACTTTCAAGATGCTACTCGTAGCTTTCTTTTTCTCTAGGTCCCCGGTAATTAAGTGGAGACAGATATGGAGCATGTAAGGGTAATAGTAGACTCTAGTTCCGGTCGTAGTGAAGCCATATTAATAAAGGATTCTTTAATGTGAATCCGATGTAAACCGATCAGGAAATCCTGAGGCAAGGTAATGATTAGGTTAGGTTAGGTTATCGTGGCAGCCGGTCCAGATCAGCTCACTCAGACCACCATGGGTCCATTGTGATACCACCGCGTAACAACGCACCTCCGATTCACAAGGTAATGGTAGCACTCCACTTACTGCGATTAAATACTCATTTAGAAAGAAGCAGTTCAGTTTATGCAAGAAGCTCGTAACTTACTATGGAGTGGCTGTATACTAATGTGGAAGGATCCTTAAGGAATGACATATTTGTAAATGGACTCCTCATTCAATATTTTATAAATTTATTTGTAAAGTATGTTGCAATAAATAAATAAATAAATATTTCAGAATGATAAACTGAGGATTTCCCTGATTATACAATGTCTAAGCAGATATAACTTTTGGCACATTTTCAGATACTCATTCCAGAGTCCAGAGATTTCGAATAGGAAAAATATTAATTTACAGCATATTGAATATTGACTATTTTGGGGACCGACATGGATCCACAGTTATTAAAGTATCGCTGATACAATAATAATTGTATTCCTGAAGGGAAACCACAAACTGAGTCAACACAACTGTGGAAAATATGTCGTGTTCAGAGACTCAAGAACTGATTGAGCTAAGGGGATACGCAACCTAATCAGAATAGTCTCAGCATTTCGAACTGGACATTGGAGGGTTGACGAACTACTCTTATAGCCTAGAACATTGGTGGTTGCAAATTTAAGCGCCTTTAGTTCTTTATAACAACCACATTAAATCCTTTGTTTCGGTTTTAATTCCTTGGAGATTTTATATAATCAGTTTACCTTCCTTTTTATGGCAAGCCTCCGATTACCTTCTTATGAAATCTTATCGAGCGAGGAGTGTCCTTATTTGTATCCAACATTCTCTGTTGCAGTGTCTCATTGGGTATTTTTTTGAATGGTATAAAGCATAGTTAGATAGATCGATAATATTGAGGTAGTCCTGAGACCCGCTGTTGAAGGAGGTATCCAAGCACACAGGTAAGAGGTGCCCATTGAACTAGAACCCTGGGAGATAGAGTTTTTGTGAAAGGAAAGAACCGTTACACCTTTCCAAACTTCTTTGAATATCAGATGTGTATCCAGGTATAAGGAATATACATATCTTGTCCACACCCAATACACTAAGCTATTATGATTAGGGTGCGTAAATATGGTTAACTGAACAATTTATCAAGATCGTCATATATCTCCAATATGGTAAAGGCAGAATAGAGGACGCAACAAGGACCCTCAGACCAATAAATAGTTGAATAGTTTAAACTTTAATACCAAAATAAATTATACAATAAGGCACAAGGATCAAGATAGAGGACAAAGATGGTCTAGGTTCTCAATCCCTGGTAAAAAAGTAGAGACTCTGAAGGGAGAAATACCACGAGAAGACTCATGAGTAGTTGGGGATGTAATTTAATATAAAACATAGAGTAATTGAATCAGAGAGCGCTGATTACTATGTCTGCATTCTTCTACCTAAACCTGTGTGTTGTGCTTGTTCATTGTACAAAGCCTTCTCATGGAAGAATAGGGGGGGATCTTCTCATTCGAGTATGCACAAAAAGCTCCTTTTCGAGTACAGTTTGGATACGAGTAAAAGGAGATCTTTTGACTTGATGAGAGTTCTTTTAATATAATGACATATCTTTTGACGTGATAAAAGATCTCCGTTCATGGATGATAAAGATTGGACTCCTGCTCCTCTACTTACAGAAACTGAAACTTTGGTCCTTGGAATTGTTATTAAAGGGATATTTAAATGTAGTGAAATAAGTTGAGCGATTCAAGGTAAGTAAGATCAGTTTCTCACATAGATTCCCTCCCTTTCTATTGTCATAATCGTGAGCACACTCTGAACAACTGCACCTGCTGATTATAGGGTGCTCAAATCAACATTTTGGCTTTATCAATAATAATTACGGGTATATTACGATGCCTGCCGGAGTATTCGCAATTGTGGTTGCTATTTTGATTGCTTGGCATCCACTCAAATATGGCTTGACTCACCCACACATACACACACCAAAAGCCAAAAGCCGATGCAGTGCCTGTGGTTACACTGATTGGGAAATAATGGTTAATTACTGCATAATAATGTAAGGATTAATGCAGGCTGTCGCCAGTCTGCAGCGAATGATGCGATAAATCTATAGAAATATGCCACATTGGCATCGCTGATGAATCAATTGGAGTTAGGATACGCCAACTAAACCCACATTCCCAGTTCATTGATATTCATGTCCTTAAATATACTCGTGTGCCAACAAACACAGTACAATGTGAGTGTTGGGGCAAGTTCGCCCGCCCCCACTGAGTCGTTTTCTATCTGTTCATGTGATTCTTTTGAGTGTGATACTTACATATGGTGCCCGCTTGCGTGTGTGATTCAAAAACGATTATCGACGATAATTCACGTTTAATGCTTGTCGAAAGATGCGAAAGTGCGGCGATGTGTAAAAGTTCTTCGAAGACCAATTCCAATTCCTCTGGAGTGCGTTCGTGTGAACTGAAAAGAAAGCAAAGCGAATTGAAGCACAATTTTTAAACAAATGCTGATGTCGCACGTACGCCAGCATAGGAAATGAACATGCGAGTGGTTTAATATTAAAGAGTGTGTATGTATGTGTGAGAATGTGTGTGTGTGTGTGTGTATATGGATGTGTGCTGGCGAGTGGGGGGGGGGGTTGTTACAATTCTGTTCGATTCGATTTCCTCTCAAAGTTTCGATATGCAACACGTACGCTTCGAGAGGCACGCTCGCTTGGTTCCCTACTGTGCGTTGTAAATTCTCCTTTGAACGCTTTAAGGACATCCCAATACAAACACAGCCAGACATGAACTCGCACATATGGTGCGGAGAATTTTATACAGGTACTCGTAGAAAATTTCCATACCATTGCAGCTTTCATATGCAAATGTTGTGTTGCCAATAAAAATACGAATGCAAGTGCTGCTCGAGTCCTTCGTTGGTGGACATATGCAATAGTTTCACATATTCACAGAGATGAAGTTCTGCATATGGATGGCTTAATCCTATATCGTATGTATATTCAGTGCGCTCATGCATATTAAGCCCAAGTCTGTTTTACGCCAAAGCTCAAAGAGTAGACGACGATACAAAGGAGAGTTTGTCTGTAGTGCTCAGCGAAAGGATGGAGCAAAACTGCGTTTTTGAAAGGAATGTTATTTAATTATCCTTAAATAAGAAAAATAATAACGATGAATATTGTGAATGGTGTGTTTATTTATTTATTATTGAGACGAAAGAATGGGCCGAAAGGATGCGACGAAGTGAAGGCATTAGACCCGGCTCTAGCCTGAAGCTATTCTAAATGAGATTTCACAGAAAAATCAAACAAAAACTAGCAAAGTTCTGAATGACCTTATGATGAATGATCTTTCTAAGTGTTTCCGGCGGAGCATTGTCAAAGGCGTCAATGATTTGCAGAAAGGATACTATAGCATTATCGTGATAATCACCCTCTGGAAGGTAGAGATTGATCACCTTCAGATTTAAAAATTTCCCTGCTTTGTTGATAGCAGGTTAGCATCGTAATTACGCCTAATGTGGATGTCGCTTATCCTCACCAAAGTCTTCAGAAGAAGTTAAAAAGATTTACGAGAATAAAACCTTTGGCCAGATGCAGAAGCGTACTCCTTAACAGCCAAACGTCTATTGGGACTCTATGCTCTTTCATATCAACAACCGTAGTAGACTGCAGCTAATCACTTAAGGATATGACTGAGCCGTGTTAAGTGCTACTGATATGTGTGGACGCTTACATCATGCCCTGATAGCGCGTAGCCAAAGACTTCCAAGTGGGTCACTTGTAAATGAAAGCGAAAGATAAGGAAACACTTGTTTGTGGAAGATGAGGGTTGAAGTTATTACTACGGCGAAGAAAGCGTGACATGTTTCATAGACCAGCAAGCCAAGAGTACAGTTGTAGTGGAGCTGCATCAGCGGTCAGCTCAACTTAAATAGAGACAATCTCCCAGGGATTGTGGTTGCGTTAATCATTAGCAAGAGATCTGAGTACTCTCCTTTAGAAAATGGGTTAGGCTACCAAATCATTGACTTTTGCATCAGATGTAGAGATGAGAAAGTAGAGGAATCGAAACTGATCAGAACTCTGAAGAAAACTTCTGAGTTTCCACCACACAGGGAACCTTGCTAGCTTGTCATCGTTGAGCATCAAAATCGGGACACGTTACGTAGTAAGCTCGAAAAGATGACTTAGATCTGAGCTCTCATAATATCACAGTGGATCTCAGAAGGAAGTTATATCTAACTTACTAATGAATACCTTTGCTACTTGTTATGAATACTTTCTATGAGTACCTTTCCCAAAGTTGAAAAATATATGACTTAAAGCTTAAGGATTTCTTAAAGATCATCATCAGCTCCAGTTGTGGGACAAACAAGTCTAAGGCAATCTGGATATCGACATACATAAATGCCATCTAAACTCCTAGGATTGAACAACTGAAAACTGAGGATTATTCAAGCAACTTTCTTGTCGTTAACAATTCCGAACAAAGAATGAAGGATCTTCTTATTCTATTTAAAATATGATATATTCAGTAGGGTCCCGGTACAGCCAAAGATGAGGAAGAGTATGATGTTATTGAGGCTGTTGTAGATGATAAAGAAGTGCCAGTTGTAGATGATGATGGTGGCTCTTCTATACTTGCCAAGTTTGTGCCGTCACATGCCGAAGAAGGAAGATTCTACTCTCTCATGGCTGTAGAAGATAGATCCAGGATAGTAGCAGGAAAACAAAGCTGTTGCGGCTGCAATATGAGGAGATCGTGTGAAAAGGCAGTTAGAATCTTTTTCGTCCTTTGCACACAACTCTGATATGAAATATATAAAAAATCACATGACTGACTGAAGCAAGTACTAAGAAAGAAAGCACGTGACTGGCTGAAGGATATACTAATCAGGCTGAGCTACTGTTCGTATGGAATTATCCACATAAGCCTGGTATAGAGTCTAGAGAATCATTATATATAACATATATTATATATATATATATATATCATATTATGATATGTTAATACCATATAAAACTATATCGTAGACTAAATGAGAAAGAAAATCAGAAATCTCACGATTCACTTCCTTCAAATTTGAAAAACCACCCACTCCCGGTCTAAATGAACAATTTTAAGAACGCCTTCATACGCCTCCTACCTTCTTGCAGATAAACACTCGTAATCTTCCCCTCCCATCTACCCGTCTTGCCTCCAGCACTCACTCCTAATTCATTTCAAATAAAGGTGCTGCGAATAACTGCGGCACTTTATCATGCTGCAATTGAAGTGGCAGACATAGAGCAGGAGATGGACGTAGACGTGGAGCTGGAGATGCCATTGATTGACATTCAAACGAAATTAAATTTCTCATTGCATATTTTCATTGAAAATTAATGCGCTCCCCCGCAGGATATCAATTACAATATTGGTATTGCTTAATTGGATTTCTCGAACGGTGTGAGTGCTCCTTCTTGGGTGATATAAAAATTAAAAGCATGGCGTTCAATTGAATGCGACAGAGTTGGCGACAGAATTCGTGTCTAGGGAAAAGGCGTCGAGTCAAAGGACGAAATCAAGTGAAGCAATTAATATCTATGCTAAATGGCTGCACGGGAGACAGTGAAATGCAGAGAAGAATTAATTAGAAGTCTTCAATTGGATGCTTGACAATGATGGAGTAGAACATAAGGGTTTTTGGGGGCACTATTTGTTTGCAGAGTTGCCCTCTGTTGCTGAAGAATATGATACTACGAGTATATTGCTGAGGATAGGTAGGAATTGTGTAGAATTTATGACGGATTAGATTTTGAGAATATTTCTTTAAAGGGATCCAGAATCACCTAAAGAAGCTCATAATATAGTATATGATCTTTTATTCATTCCTCGCAGTTTATGACTATCTGTCTGTTGTTTATGACCTTTTGCTCATCATGCTCTTAACTGTCCCTCCTCCGCGACCCTTCTGTGATTTCAGCAGGCCAATTATTTATTACTTTTTCGAGTATTTCAGGCCGCATATGGAAAACCTTCCCAAGTGTTAATAGTCACTGAGGTTGCTGGATTAGACATAAGATTAAAATATCCTCTCAAGAAATAATCCTGTGAGCAGTTGACTGGTCCACTTCAACATATGAAGTTGTCGCCGAACTTCTCCGTCAATAGTTATTAAGTAGTTTCAGCGGCAGCTTGGCAAGTTCTGTTGCTATAATAAAAACCATTTGCCTTACAGTTTGATGCCAGGAAGGAATTTAGCCCTGATCTTAGTTTCGATACAAGTTCCATTAATGTAATGGGCTTAATGATCCTTTTTAATACACAACAATCCCCAGCAGTCTATAAAGCACAGTAAGCAGAGTATTTTTCTGGATGTAATGGTGCCACTTGAAGGATTCTACTTACTCAAAGTATAAAAGATCTGCTGCTTACATATCCTTAAGAACAGAGATGAGTTTCATTGCTGAACAAAATTGTGCACTGAAAACATTTCTAAATGGAAACTGATGTTGGAAATAAATTTCCGCAATTTGAAGGTTTGTGGCGGTGTATGTCGTTGTATAATGATTTACCTTAGTATACAGAAAACTACAGTCACACTTGAATCCACAAAGGACTCACAATTGACAGTTATAAAAGAGAACAGGCTGCAAAAAACACCCTTTATATTAACTGGAAGAGACAACCCGTAAGCAAAGTAATGGGATTATGATTTGAAAGGTGTGGAGTGCTTATTCGTCATTCAGAAGGACTTCACTCAACTGGGCAGAGGACTGCACTCAAGACTTTTTAATATCAATGCATCTTTATTGAAGAAATTTAAAAACTATGTTGCAAAGAAGGAAAAGCTTCTGGGAAATGTGTCGTATGACCAACGCTCATGCATGAAAGCAAAACTCGACCTTGTTCAACTAAAGATGGGGAAAACTTAAGGGTATTTGCAACTAAGGCTCAACACAAAATTTTGAATTTCCTTAGAAATCAAGGAGGATCTGGTAAAACAAGGATATGCTCTTTGAAGCAGACGAAGTCATAAAATTTAGGGAAGTCATAAAATCAAAGGGAAGTAACACATTAAAAGCTTGAAGGAAGATCCAACGCAAAAGAAATGCCTTACTTACAAGCATCAGTAATAAAAGTGGATCCAGAGAACATTAAAAATATCGTTGCGTCCACGTCCTGAAAAAGGTGGTAGGTAGGTAGGTAGGTAGGTAGGAGTGACAGGTTAGTTTACCAAAAGCACATTTGAGCGCACCTACTGGCCACTTGTGATGCCATGCAAAGTTGGTAATCTTAGTCAGAAACTCAAGAATTGTGGTTGAACATCGAGTGACATTTTTAGGAGGGTTGTGAAGGAAGCTTAGCTGCACGCTGAGAGACTGTTGAGCCTTTATAACTTAAATACGCATATTCCTCCCATATATTCTACACATTTACAGTAATAGTCCCTATTTGAAAAAGGAAAGCAAACAATGTGATGATGATGATGAGGCATAGCCAACCGTCTGTAAAAGCAACGTCGGAATCTGGAGCCAGTTCTTGTTGTACACTGCAATTTAAGTGGAGATTTCTTTAAGATGTCGTCCATAATTGCTTTCCATAAACTGTTTCCAACTACGTGTACGATTATCAGGAAAAGTGTGCAATGCCACACACAATTTGACTTGCTGCTCGTTTTCTTAGCTTAGCCACGTTTCTGTCACCCCCTCCACCCTTCATCGCCCACATACTCGTACACACACATTTTTCCAAGATATATTTAAATATTTAATAGCGTTGTGAGACTCACGGCTTTCGGAGTATCATGCGTAGCGTAGCGTCAGGACCACGTTGAAAGAGGTTGCTCAATCCTTCGCGTACATGCTCATTAGCGGCATTAACATCATCTGTGATGGAAGAAGCGCCAGCGTTGCCGTCTTCATCAACACGAAATCGATATAAGAAACATTTATCCTTGAAGGGTTGCTCCTTGTTCACTGAGTAAAAAAGAGGAACAAGTTGGCAGAGAAATTATTTTAAAATTACCAAAGTAAGAAAGGAGAATTAAATTTAAATTAGATGATAATATGCGTAATTCAATTGAGACTCTGTTGCTGCTGCTGCTGCTGCTTACTTACCATGCGATAAAACACCCTCCTCCAGCAGCGCCTGCCACATGCCAGCCGCCTGGGCGCGTGTATGTACGATTGGCGACAAATTAACCAGCCAGTCGACTAATTCAGTGCCAGGAGCGCATTTGCGTATTAATTTACCGGAAACCTGTTTGTGTACGATTAGGAAGGGAGGCATAAGAAAATGTGAAATTGTGCGGACTTAATCAAATTGCCACTTAAGAAGTTAGGAGCGGAAAAAGCAGAGCATACTGTGTGTAGCAGGGCCATGGAATTGCGAACAGATGGCGGCATACTTAGTGCACATCAAGGCGCACACCAATTCACACCAAGGCACTCACACACACTCCCGCATATGCAGAGCTCAGTTTATATCTGTTGCCATTTGTGTGTGGCAACAGAGCGGCACTTACTTTTCTATCCTTAAGACAGCTTGAGTTATCAGCGACAAGTAGTGTACGTAAAGCCCATCCCATGCGATTCATAGCAGGACTCGGCGACTGCAAGGAAAAAGAGAGAGAAGAAAAACAGGAAACGGAAACACGAAAGCGCATAAGTGAGATGTTTGTGGTAAGTGGGAGAGATTAAAAATGTAAGCAAACGTTTCAATATTGCTAGTTCAACAAACTAAACTGCGGATGTCAGTGAGCGGGTATGAGCGATTTTGTATGTGTTTGTGTCCCTAGTAGGAAATTTCATGTGGCATGATTTATAAATAAGTCAATTTGTTGACGGAACTTTGTGCTGAGTACCCACAATCCTTGCTTTTGAGGTGCAACTATAAAGAAATTAGTGGGAGAAGGGAGGAGTGTACCAGTGGGAAAGTTTTTATGTTATGAGAATTTTATCTATGAAAGTAGATAGGTAGGGGTAGGCCGGAGAGCCGACGAAGAAGGAGGTTTCCAAACACTCAGGCATTGATGCCCATCGTACTGTGATAGGTAGGTTGATAGGCTATAAAGCATACTAAGGCTTGGATTGACCTTTTGTGGCTCAATATATAAGTAAGTTAACTAAAAAAGGACTATAATATGAATTTGGACTATAATTCCAATTGATTTCAGTTTTAGTTTGAACACTTTGTGCTCAAAACTATGAACAGAATAAATTTGTCTATTGTTGTCTGTTTTCATATGAAGTTGTGATGATCCTGAGATGGTTTCTTCTCAGAATAACTTCCGCAAGCCAAAATGGAGAAAGTGATTAATAGAAAAAAGTTATAGCGACACTAAGGAAATATGTTAAACAGTTCCTTTTACTTTGCGTATTAATCATTCACGCCAATAATTATGCGTTAAGAGTCCTTTTCATTTGCCGATTAATCAATCATGTCAAAATTATGCTTACAGAGTAGGGTTGGTATAACTCTACTTCGCGTCAGAAGTCCTCTCAACTAATATCGTGAAATAGTCGTAAGTCCTTTGACTTTCATTGAACTTTCACACAGTTTATCTGACAACTTATTGAGCACACAAGGACCTGTAAGAATTTGTGCCATATCTCTGAGATTGCTCCGGAGTCGAGGAGTAATGAAAGTACACTAATCGCATATGAGTCTATGCTAGTGAAGCAACCATTTTAACATCGAATAAATGACTATTCGTTTAGGCTACAAGGATATGTTTCTCTTGCAAATGGTAGACTTGAAGAGTGCTTTCAACTCAATCTCAATTTTTAATGATTGAAGGACCTTTCTGTGTTTTCAACGTAGGTTAACAAGTCATTAATAACCTCTTTACTAGATTCGTAGATTAGAACTAAGCAGTTAGTATGCAGAAAGTCCTTCTGTAAGTATGAAATTGTAAGCTATGAGGTAAGCTGTTCTATGAATTTGAAAAATTGTTTCACAGTTCTTGCAGTCAATGCCCCTCTGGTAGAGCAATAAATCGAAATAGTATTGGATTCGTAGACTGAAACTATGTAGTAAGTAGCAGAAAGTCATTCTATAAGTATGAAATTGTAAGCTATGAGGTAAGTTGTTCTATAAGCTTCAATTTGAAAGATTTGTTCACAGTTCTTGCAGCCAATGCCACTCTGGTGGACCAATAAATCGAAATAGTATTTAATTCGTAGATTACAACTATGTTGCAAGTAGCAGAAAGTCATTCTATAAGTATGAAATTGTAAGCTATGAGGTAAGTTGTTCTATACTAGCTTGAATTTGAGAAATAGCTTCACAGTGCTTGCGGCCAATGCCCCTCTGGCGGACCAATAAATCGAAATAGTATTGGATTCGTAGACTGAAACTATGTAGTAAGTAGCAGAAAGTCATTCTATAAGTATGAAATTGTAAGCTATGAGGTAAGTTGTTCTATAAGGTTCAATTTGAAAAATCAGTTCACAGTTCTTGCAGCCAATGCCACTCTGGTGGACCATTACATCGAAATAGTATTGAATTCGTAGATTACAACTATGTTGCAAGTAGCAGAAAGTCCTTGTATAAGTATGAAATTGTAAGCTATGAGGTAAGTTGTTCTATACTAGCTTGAAATTGAAGAATTGTTTCATAGTTCTTGCAGTCAATGCCCCTCCGGTGGACCAATAAATCGAAATAGTATCGCAGGTAAAAAAGGACATAAAAGGGTAATGCATTCACATTTCCTACTGGGTGGTGTTTGCTTGCTAAAGTGTGCGAATTGCAGCAGTTGTTAAAATTCAATTTTTTTTGCAAACGTGTATTTTTATTTGTGAACATTTAACTGAGCTTTTATTGAGTTTCATTCCTGTTTTTATTAGTCTAATGCAATGACGATGCGCGATGGAAGTTGCTTGAATTAGAGCCATGCAATTTCACCATTTTGTGTGAGTGTTTGTATGTGTATGTGTGTGTGTGTGTGTGTGTGTGTGTGTGTGGGTTGCATTAAACTGCCACAGACAGCAGCAACTGTGTAAATATTTTATGATTTCTGCTCTTGAATAGAGTGCATATAAGCAGAGCGCACGAGCATTGTAAAGGTTCTTAAAATAAAATTGCTTCCTTTTCATGTTGGTAGTAGAGATAATTGCTGTATTTAAGGTGCTCAAACTGTCGAGCTGTGGCGTTGGAGCATATAATTACCCGCATTTTAGTTCAAGATGGGTTGGAGAATGT
Source organism: Clusia tigrina (assembly GCA_920105625.2). NCBI lineage: Eukaryota > Metazoa > Arthropoda > Insecta > Diptera > Clusiidae > Clusia > Clusia tigrina. The sequence continues at coordinate 415,038,979 of OV050030.1, forward strand.
TGCGAAAAACTTAAGGAAGAATTTGCAGAAGAGTCCTTTACAGCATTGTTCGAGCAAGAGAATGTATGGGATTTTATTTCAAATAAAACATAATTTAAATAAGTTGCATGAAGTAATGCTCAGTGGATACTGTTGTTGAGTTTGAACTGCTCTTATTAACTGGGGAGAACATCTCCTGTAGTCGCTGTACACAGCATTGGGATGTTGTACGTAGTATTATTATCCAGAATTATTGTTCTTAGTGCGGTTCTTTCAATGAATTCAAAGAGTTCTGTTTGGAAACTTACTGAGTGTTTACTGACACTATCAGAGAGATAATGAAGCAATCCTTCGTGAAGTTATATCATTTCATGGAAAAACAATAAATTCATATTTCCTCGGCAAACTACAACTTCTCTTTATTACGAAGGCAAGGAAAAAAGGCTTCGTTGCTCACTGGAAGAGCATTTCTTAGAATTTTCTTCATCTGCACTTCTAGTTTCTCGCTTGCAACTTGTAATTGTCTCATTTCTAATGCAGTGGGTGTCAAATTAAAAACTTTTCCGCTGCCATTCTTTAAGCCAAGTTTTGCTGCTGCTGTCTTCGACCAACTTCAAGTGCAGCTCTTGAAATACTATCGTGTTTATTTATGTAATTTGCCATGGCAATTGGCAAACGTACGCCCGTGAGGCATGCCCGGTCAGCCAGCACGCTGCCCCAGCTACCCACCGAAGCCATTGTCAATTTTTATTTTCATTGGTGCGATAAAAAGTGATAAAAGAAAATTAACGACAAAACTTTCGTGTGCGCGCTTAGCTGATAATGTCACCGCAGACTCCGCAAACGCTTGGCAAGTACAAATTAATCGTCTTTAAGTGCCGTGAGCCGGAGTTTGAAATATCCTTTTATGCGTATACTGTCATTTGAACGTAATTTTAATGTAAATTGTGGCACATGTTTGCGAAATAAAATGGCTTTAATGGACCCACAAAAATTTGCAAAGTCCTTGCAAAGAAGCCATTTAAATCATAAGCCATGATTGTGTATTAGTGTCCAAGGATGCTTGAGTGTGTGTGTGTGTGTGTGTGTATGTGTGTGTGTGTATGTTTTTATAAATATGTTAAGAAGAAGTTTCTTTTTGGTAGAAAAGCTCACAAAAAGGCAGTTCGTTCGTTGAATTTACTCCGGCAAAATACATGAAAAGTTTGTTGCCTACTTTTGGGCTGACATTTGCTCACCTGCCTGGAGTGACTGGGAAACTTACCTCTGTGATTGGTAATGCTGGATTGGGATGATCAGGGCTTAGTGGTCGCTTAGTGGGCGATGTTGCAGCTTGTGAGACACCAGGTCCAAAACCTGAAAATATAAAAAGTCCATCAAATGAAATTTCAATTTAAAGCAGTATTTTTTTTCGTCCTTTAAATTGCCTAAAATCTCGCAGCGCTTTCATTAAGCAAGTAAACAACTTAAAATAGCACAAAAACAATAACAAAGGAACGTGCGGAGAAAAAACATGTTGTATAAATACGAATTTTTGATTACATTTCGCTGTACACAAATAAAAACCTCGCAAATCCACTGAATTTAAAATTCACGGCTCGAAATTTGCATGCAACATTTTACACATTTTTCTTTCAAGCCACAATTTTCGCAAATGGTTGATGATGTGCCACGTACCAGCAGGTACTGGCTGCACAGCATCGCATTCCCTCGCACACCTCGCACCGCCACCAAACCCACAAACTGCACACAAATTATTTTCAATGAGTGAAAAATTGTTTGCCTAGCAAAAATGAAAAGCAGCACAAAGTACGTTGACGAGTGCACTCCCCACCCAGAGGGCGAGGCGCTTAAGGGGTGGCTGGGGAGGCCCTACGAAGGAGGTGCGAATGTTGACTTTTACAGGCCCCCCGGGTAGTGGAAGAAAGTGAACAATGTGTGCATTGTGCAGTGATGAAAAATGCAGCTGCCGTTTATTTGCCCCGCCTTCTCGTTTTTTCAGCTAAAGTGTTGACTGTATTTTGCGTTTATTACAATAAATTTGGCATGCATAAATACGGCGTTCACTGAATTGTAAATTGAGGCTCTTGAAGAATGCCAGGTGCAATGCGGTTCATGAATGCAAAAAATTCGATCGAGAGAAAAGTAAAGTCAACACTTGAACTCACTTCGGTTTGAATTAATGGCCTACAGTGTTTGGAATTTGGAGAGGGGAGAGTATATATAAAAAAAGTATGGATAGGCTAGGTTAGAATGGCCGGCCGAGAAAGCCACACTTAGACCTGCAAGGTCCTTTGCGTTGCCAGATGGATATCCATTTAAGAGCTATAGTATGAATCGTTCAACAGGGAGACGCTCTTAGCAAATCTTAATAGCGAAGCTATCCCTACTTGTGCGACCTCTTCTAGTCCTTCAAACCAGGGGGCCGCCAAATGTGATCACCGAGTTCTCGATATTGCGGGGCATAGGCATAGTAGAAGCAAATCTCTTAGCAAATCTTAAGAGAGAAACTATCCGTAGCTGTGCGGCCTCAGCTAGTCTTTCAAACCAGGGGGCTCCCAAATGAGATAAGCGCGTTTTAGATATTGCGGGGCATAGACATAGTAGATCCAGAGTTTCTCTTGTGCCTTGCTCCCACCTTTTTCCTGCATTCATTGTTGTTTGTGAGTCCCATGCTTTTAGCGTGTACCGCCGTTAGACAGTGACCTGTGAGCATTCCTACTACCTTTCAGCAAAACTTTATCGATTTGGTCTGATAGTATGGCAGGACCGCGATAAATTGGTTTGATTGCCTGGCTCGCTTAGCGTCAAGTGTGACTGCGAACATTGTTGTAAATTTGTAAATAAATTGTGCACTGAAACATATGAAAACAGGACCCTTTTTTATGGGTTAAACCCTTTAAATGTGCATTTAACAGCCATTGGAGTAATCAATTTAAATGCCGTTAATTGAAATACTGTCCAAGCCTTGAACATTTTTTTATAGTATCACGGTATGACGCGCCTAAAGATATGCATATGTTTTTCTCTGCTAATTGTATAAATAAATAAACATTTCATTAAATCTGCCCTTGGCTTGAATTTAATAAATATTTTACCAATTTTTTATTGAAGAGTGAGAGAGCAAAAACTTTCATTTTATAATTTGCAGAATTCATAGAATTGTAAATAAATGTTTTTAATATTTTAATAGCAATATTTCCTTCGTTCTTTTAATAAAAAATGATACCGCAATTAGTGAAATGAAATGTCACATTCGACTGATAAGCGCCACTGGCAATTATTACTCATTGTGCGTACACATTAACAATGAAGAGGTGAGCTCACCTAGGAGGCAGGTGGTGGGAGAACAAGTCATAATAACTGTGTATGATAAGCTACTCAAGTCACACACACACAGGCACATCAATTCAACGGACTACAATTGAGTAAAGAGTTGCCAACAAACCGGAATGAAGACTATTTCAATATGAAATTATATTGTTAATAATGTTTAATTAAAAGTTTAATTGTAATTTAAAATGACTTTTTTATTATGTTTAAAAATTTTGAATTTTTGATATAAAGTCTTTTCATTTTGAGCTCAAATAATTCAGTCCTGAAGGGTCTTTTATGTTGATTCTATCTGAAACTATTCTCTTTCCTTTTTCTGTGAGAGAATTTCCTTGTGATACCGACTGGCAAATACATTAAAGTCGCCTACAAACTGCATTAAACTCGTGCCCAAACTTTTATGGGTAATACCAACATACAGAATAGTTTCACCTCTATAATTAAATCACGCTCTAAATTTAGGTATAAGTAGAAATCTTTATGAGGGTGTGTCTATAAGTGCCTGACAATTACAACAGATGACGTTGCCACCTCAAATCCAACATTTTGCTTGCCAAGAAGCATCTTTCAGAATAACCCACCCTCATTTTCCGAGTAATCTGTCAAGTAGTTTCGTTGTGACAACCATTTGAAACAGACGCCTGAGAGCATGAAAAAGTGAACTTCGTGGGCTCATTAAACACTATTTTTGGCGCGAGAAAACCATCACGCGAAAGCTTAAAAAGTATAATAGAGACTCTTCACCATCGACTGGAACCATCCACAACTGGTCTACTAACTTTCGGTGCGGTCGTACCAGCACAAGTGACGCCGAACGTTGTGGTCGTCCAATTGAGGTCACCACACCAGAAATGGTCAATCAAATCCACGGTATGATATTGGAGGATCGACGAGTGAAGCTTCGCGAACTTGAAGAGGCTACAGGCTTATCACATGGATCATGTGATTTCAATTTTCCATAAATATTTGTATATGAAAAAGCTCTCCGCAAGATGGGTTCTGGGGATTGGTCACAATTGACAACAAACGCAATCGCTCGACAACTTCAAAGGAGTGGTTGGTGATGTTCACCTGCAATACGGATGAGTTTTTGCATAGTTGCGCTACCCTGGATGAAACATGGTGAACTTCTTTTTCTTCTTCAAGCTCAAATTATAAATGTGTTTTAATATGTAGGCGAGGCAGCAAAGTTATCCTTGCTTGTGGCATGTGACAATGATTCTAATCAAGGAAATGGGCATTAAAACTAAAGTTTATATTGATATGGTCAATAGGAGTCGAATTGGGACAGTAACCTATATTTACAGAGACATCCAATTTTCGTTTTGTATTCTAGTACTCAAAATACGCAGGGAGATAAAGAGGAGTGGTATCTAATCACCCAGTCACTGCAGCCTCAAATGGGTCTATTGTGGCACACTCAGTAAGCTAAGAATCCTCTGAGAGTCTAGTATTCATTAAGTATTCAAAGATCTTCTTGGAAGATTTGTCCGCAATTTCTGGCAATTCCCGGTAGTGAGAACCTAAGTATTGTAGTCGGATACATATTAGACCCCTACGGTAGCATAGCAAATGCTCTGCTGTTTCCTTGTCCTCGTTACACAATCTATATATTGATTTTATGTAAGAGTATCAATACTCTGCAATGACCAGTTAAAAATCCTGTGACTACGTCCTGCCTACACGGCTGAGACTAAGTATCTCTGTGGTTATGGTATGAAGGTATTAGTCATCCTAATGTCTTTAGTTTCCGTCCAATATTGGTGCGATTCCCCCTCAAACCATTGCTTGATTTTAAGTTCGGTTGAACTCTAAGGCAGCCCACAGAAGGGGGTTCCAGTTCAGTAAAACTACTGACTACTAGCGAGCTTATCTGCCCCTTTTCTAGCGAGCTCATGTGCCCCTTTTGTAGCGAGCTCCTTTGCCTCTTTTCTAACGAGCTCATTTGCCCTTTTTATAACGAGCTCATTTGCCCCTTTTCTAGCGAGCTCATCTGCCCCTTTTCTAGCGACCTCATCTGCCCCTTTTCTAGCGAGGTCATCTGCTCTTTTCTAGCGAGCTCATCTGCCTCTTTTCTAGTGAGCTCATCTGCCCCTTTTCTAGCGAGCTCATCTGCCCCTTTTCTAACGAGCTCATCTGCCCCTTTTCTAGCGAGCTCATCTGCCCCTTTTCTAGCGAGCTCATCTGCCTCTTTTCTAGTGAGCTCATCTGCCCCTTTTCTAGCGAGCTCATCTGCCCCTTTTCTAGCGAGCTCATCTGCTCTTTTCTAGCGAGCTCATCTGCCTCTTTTCTAGAGAGTTCATTCGCCCTTTTTGTAGCGAGCTCATCTGCCCCTTTTCCAGCGACCTCATCTGCCCCTTTTCTAGCGAGCTCATCTGCTCTTTTCTAGCGAGCTCATCTGCTCTTTTCTAGCGAGCTCATCTGCCTCTTTTCTAGTGAGCTCATCTGCCCCTTTTCTAGAGAGTTCATTCGCTCCTATTCTAGCGAGCTCATCTGCCCCTTTTCCAGCGACCTCATCTGCCCCTTTTCTAGCGAGCTCATCTGCTCTTTTCTAGCGAGCTCATCTGCTCTTTTCTAGTGAGCTCATCTGCCCCTTTTCTAGCGACCTCATCTGCCCCTTTTCTAGCGAGCTCATCTGCTCTTTTCTAGCGAGCTCATCTGCCTCTTTTCTAATGAGCTCATCTGCCCCTTTTCTAGAGAGTTCATTCGCTCCTATTCTAGCGAGCTCATCTGCCCCTTTTCCAGCGACCTCATCTGCCCCTTTTCTAGCGAGCTCATCTGCTCTTTTCTAGCGAGGTCATCTGCTCTTTTCTAGCGGGCTCATCTGCCTCTTTTTTAGTGAGCCCATCTGCCCCTTTTCTAGAGAGTTCATTCGCTCCTATTCTAGCGAGCTCATCTGCCCCTTTTCCAGCGACCTCATCTGCCCCTTTTCTAGCGAGCTCATCTGCTCTTTTCTAGCGAGCTCATTCTGCTCTTTTCTAGCGAGCTCATCTGCCTCTTTTCTAGTGAGGTCATCTGCCCCTTTTCTAGAGAGTTCATTCGCTCCTATTCTAGCGAGCTCATCTGCCCCTTTTCCAGCGACCTCATCTGCCCCTTTTCTAGCGAGCTCATCTGCCTCTTTTCTAGAGAGTTCATTCGCCCTTTTTGTAGCGAGCTCATCTGCCCCTTTTCCAGCGACCTCATCTGCCCCTTTTCTAGCGAGCTCCTCTCCATGTTAAAACAGGAAATTGGATGTCTCTGTAAATGTCCCAAAAAGGCATTAATCGGGGAAAGAGACGTGTGAATTGCCGGATCCCTCCAATTTTTCATACCGTATTTCTGTAAATATATCAAGTGTTTCGTATCTATGTGCGAGAATATCGCTTTGGCAACTCTCTTTAAAAACGGAAGCGCTATTCAACAACAACAACAACAACAACAATTACAGATGCAATAAACACACATGCAATAAAGAGAAAAAAGCTATAAATAGTACTCACCATTCTTCAGTTTGCAACTGGTGATAATGTCATTCATCAATTCCTTGTTCTTCTGCAAAACGAAAGAAAGAGAGAAAGCGTTATTGGGCGAAATAAATAAACGATGAAATATTTCATTGAAAATTAAAAATGTAAACAAGCAAAACTGCATAAGAAAGAAACACCAATTAAAGTTTCACATATTGATTCAAATTACATTCGCGCGCTCGATGACAGCGGACACGGGCCGCACGCGCTGACCATGTCGCGTGCCGGCGCCAACAGTGCCAATAGCGCCATTGGAGCCATTAAGGCCGCCATAATGGAGCGGAAATTCCTGCGATTGGCTGCGCTGGTAGCGCAACAGCACACACACATCCTCATCCTCGTCGGTGGCGACAATTTGAGACCAGCGCTTGTGCGCATCGCCACGGCCCATTACGGCCGTTTATGATGCACGGAGTTGCCTCCGAAAGCGTCTCCTCTTTTCTCACTTTTTAATTGTGGATTTACATCAAAATTTGCACTGCTTTTTTGGTTAATTTACTTTTCACAGAATTTCTTTGCGAATATGTGCGAGCGAGCGTCAACAAACTGCTGCGGCGTTGCTATCGTGCAACTACGCGTGAAATGAGGTATCAAGCGCGAGCAGTGCCGCTCCGAGTGGAAGAAAGCGAAATTAAAAACTTAAGAAATTAATGCTAGAAGAGCGTCAAAGAGAGAGCGCAACTATAAAGAAGAAAAAAAAAACAACATGAATATCGCTTCAAATGCGCTCCGCTGCGAGCTTCTGGGGAACTTTATCGTTGTCGTTATGGGTTGGTTTGGCGGCTTACATGCATACATGTGCGTGCGTGTGTCATGTGTAGCGTGTGCATATTTGTTTGTATGCTTGTGTGTTTGTGTGAGAGTTCCAATGTTTGTTATCGCAGTCAAGTCAACGGCTGCAGCGCGCTTCAGAGCAGAAGCACGCAAATTTGAGGCCAGCGTTGCCACAGAGGAATTAATTTGCATGTTGGTTTGTTGTACAATGTAGTCCAGGGATTTTTCGGTGCACTCTTCAAGAACTGGAGCAGCATTAAATTCGTGACAATCTACGAGTATAACTATGAAATTTTACGACACTCTTGCCTGGATAGAATGAACACGAAATATGGTACTCAAGCGAGTTTAGCCAAGTTAATATGGAATGCAAGAACTCTTATGAGCAACTTGGAAGTGTTGTTGATATATTGAAGCACTCGGACACTATTTGCAAAGAATGAAATCAGAGGCAGACAAAAAAGGTCCATAGAAGAGAGAGATATTCAAAGCTTAAAGGGGAAATAAACATACTCTTCCCTCAAAGCAAGTGAAAGTCCGAGTCCATTCCTAACAAATTTCATTATCAAGGAATTAACCATATAAAAGTGTAGTGAGACGGCGATAAGTCTCGAGGACTTATGCAAAACAGGTGGACAGGGACGTTTACCCGACCTTTCGGAGCAAAAAGGGTCGATGATGCCATCAACATAGGTTAGGTTAGGTTAACCAGGTAGGTTGCGAGTTACGTGCCATCAGCTTAAAATGTGTATCAAACAGGGCATTAAGGCATGGATGTAAGGCCAAGGCCAAGTCGACCATTTTGTTTCTTTATATATCAATATATCAGCAAAGTTCTTCGTCGTTGAATATAGTGCGAAAATTTAAAATGGTCAAATGACTCTGGAAGATTTTCTGATTGAGTTCTGATTTTGGAAATAAGCTCCCACAAGCTCAAAACGATGTTGCAGTATAATAATAATATAATATAATAATAACAGACTTTTTCTATAATATTTTCCTGAGAATACGATAGACAAAAGTCAAGTTGAACCCCACGAATGACCCTAATTTGACATTATTATCAACTATAAAAATTAGTACTGATTTCGAAACTATTCTTTCCGTGATGAGGAGTTTAAAATAAGTGCAGAGAGTGGCAAACTAATTTCAGGAAAGCGTTGGAACATTATCTGGTCCACAACTATTCTCAACAACCTATTTTAAAAGGTTTCACAGGCACCTTTCACAGGAATGTTTCACACGCAGGTATTAAAGGCAGGTTTCACAGGCAGGTATCAAAGGCAGATATCAAAGGGAGGGTTCAAAGGAACCTTTCACAGTAAGGTATCAAAGGCAGATATCAAAGGGAGGGTTCAAAGGAACCTTTCACAGTAAGGTATCAAAGGCAGATATCAAATGCAGGTATCACATGCAGTTTTCAATGACAGTTTCCTAGCAATACTTCCAGTCTAAACCAACACGTATATATCTAAAATATGATGACCAAATTCTTGTCACGGGGCAACGTTATTCAATAATGAAAGCTCACACACTCACCTGCATGAATAGTAACAACCAAGTCCGGAAGGACAATACTCGACATATCTGAGAAGACTGACTTGAATAATTGTAACTAACTTTATATACCACTTTGAAATTTCATCATATTTGTCTTTGGTTTTGATGATAAACTAGAAGAAAATATTACCGCAGTATCAGGTCCAAGAATGTGGAATTTAAAAATTATCCATTGTAGTTTATTTGACCAAATTCTGACGTCTTTTTAAGTCTCAAAGTACACACAGTTGTCAGTTAGTCAACTATAATTAAGAGGAGTTGAAACTAAAAAAAAATGCCTGATCTTCAATGATGAAAATAGTGGTCGAAAATTATCTGACATTCTCCTTTTACGTCATCTGATATTATCCTGTATAGTGAAAGAAAAGGCTATTACATGAAAAGGACGAATAACCGGAATATGTGTATGAAAAGAGCCATTCAGTTGTACTATTTTACGACCGACCAAATACCAGATAACCCCAATAAAGGGAATACTTTGGTTCCTAACGAAATATATAAGAGCTTCAAGCTGGAATATTTACTGATGCATGCATTTAGTGTGAAAAGTTGTGCCTGAGGTATGGTTTAGTCATACCCAAACTTCATTTGCTAAACTTTCCTTGAAAAGTCACCAATCGTGTCATAAACAAAGGACCTGCTCAGCCACAAGTACGGAAATGTTAACTTAAAATATGGCGACTGGTCTTGCAAAGCGATTTCTTGTATTTTGGAGGTATATAATAAAATAAGTTCATACATAAAATTATGTTATTATGAGAAGCTACCTTCGAGTAGAATGATTTTAAGTCAAAATACGCCGACTTGTCCTATAAAGGATACTTAATATACTTATAGTAATCAACCTGCCTATAGAACACCATTCCCTCTGTTTCCTCCGTTGTTAATATTAACATATACAATACAATGGCCATCAATGTCTGAGTGCTTGGAGCCCTTCTTCTACTGCGGTTCTCCGGCCTATCCCACACTTCTGATTCTAACGTGTCTACACGTCTTTGCACACTCATTCTGAGATTTCTTTCCATGGATGTCTTCGAAGAATTTCCCTATACAACTTTTTATTTTTTCTGCTGGGTGTGAGTGTCTCTGCATATGCATGCATGCCCACTAATTTGTTCGTACATACGAGTTAATCCAGCAACCTTCAGTTTGATGCAAACTCATTTCATCACCCCTGGTGCGGTGATACTTGAAGGTGGTTCTTTAGCCTGCCTTTAGCGGGCGAAACACATTGGCAACACTTTGTCGCACTGATAACAGCTGCGCTACGTGTTTGGTTGGTGTTGTAGGCGGCAAGGTTAATTACATAAGTTTGCTTATCAGCAGCGACAGCAGCAGGCGAAACGAACTTATCAA